>OY764961.1:139178027-140519277 GCA_963668005.1 Melieria crassipennis | reverse complement strand
GTTCACTAATAATTTATGCAATTTTGTGTATTTATAGTTCTTACATTGGTAAAAGGCATTACACAAATACATTTCAAATGGTAACTTGTCGCAATATTACATGACCACTAACTCTAAATAAGGGACCTTAATAGAATTGTTGCAATTTGGTTATCAAGCACTAAAAGGGTTATGAAAAACACGATTTTGCTCATAAAAATGCAATAACTAAGTGACCAATTGTTTTTTGTCTCGCATACATTTATACAAGAAAATTTCACTTAATGGGTGAATACAGAAATATTACAATAAATAATTGAGACGTGGTAAATAAAAAGTATTAATTAAATTTAATTTAACTAAAATATTAAACAAGTTTTCAGACCAAAAGAGAGATTTTAAACAATTTTTTTGTTTAGAAATTGTATTTATTATAAGCAAAATGTTTAAAAATTATAGTTTAATATTTATTTTTCAATTTCGATTTTGCACTCAAGGAATAACGCTTTATTTTTCAATCCAGCTCACGAAAAATATGCACGCGGTGATTAAAACATTGTTGTCAACAAACTAAAGTTAGAGTTGTCTGAGTTAGATTTGTATGTATTGAAATAAAACTTAACTGCTCTGCATTTTTTCTTTCAAAGGAAAAGTCCAAGAGGCCTACAAAAGTTGATGATTTTTTATTAATGTCCAAAAATGTTTCATAATCGTTATTTATATTATTTTTTATATTGAAAACATTTTCTTACTTTTAAAGACAATGATTATTAGAAACCAAATCAAAACGCTAGTTAATGACAATTGTGTGAAATCAAGCAAATAAAAGAAACTTGCAATTTAAAAATGCGTTTTTTTTTTAATATTGGTTCTAACAGTTGTGTCCCTGCTCTAAATATATATATTTGTAGATTTTTCACCGTAAAGCTTCATGTTTCCAGTAAGTGTTGTAAGTACAAGTAGTAACATTGTTTCATTACTTTGTGAACATATTTAGCTCGTAATTATTAGTTTGCATCTATACAATTATAACAAAATTCACATAGACTTTTTGGTAGATTTACAGCAATTCTTGTAAATGTAATTCTTAAATGCAATATTGTATAAATATTTAAACTATAATTCAGTATATCGGCTACTTAAATAGAAGAGGAAATTCAATTGAAATACAAATGTCATCCGTCTAGTTAGGCGCCTTTTCCTGCGACAGAGCGTAGTCGCTTTTGCAGGTGTCCAGCGTTTTCTCGTAGGTCTTGCCCTCTTCGGTGAAGGATTTGGCCGATGTCGGTGTTTTGAGATCGCCGGCAGTCTCCAGTTTCTCGGATGCAATTGATGCTGACGGTGATTTTCGATAGTTGTTAGGATTGAATGGCGGTATGCCGTCGACTTTCAGGTGCAGCCGCTTCACTGGTGGCCCCATGTCTTGGCGGTGCTTTTTGGTGAGCGCCTCGAACTTTTGCAAATTTTGTTGGCGACGCGTGCTGGGCGATTTATCGCCGCCGGCGCCTACTGCTGTACCAGTTTGCTGTTGGTCCATTTTCGATTCGTATTTCTTTTCTAACGATTGTAAAATGTTACCAATTTGTGAGGCTTTCGTTTGCAAACGCGAGACCATTTCGCCTTTTTGCGTTAGCTCGTCTTCACATTCCTGAATTCAATTGATTGCGGGGGAATATCAACGACCAATTCAGCATTTAAATGAGTATTTAATTTACGATAAATGTGGGTTTCAATAAATGAATGTATGACGGCGTAAAACAAAGCAAACTCGAAGCAAATCAAACATTACATTTTAATGATAGCGAATAGAAAAGGAACAGATAAAGAGTGCATTGAAGACTTGCGTACGGGCTACTAGTCTTCGGCATGCCGTTTTGTTGCTGTACCAACCTGCAGTTTGCGATACATTTCCAAATTGATTTGCTTTATATCGTCCAACTGCCTGCGCAGCGAAACAATTGTGTCTTGTTTCTCATGTATGTCCTTCTCGAGCAATTTCATTGCCATGTCCGATTCCGCTTTCAGCGAAACCTGCAGCTTCAACTCTTTGTCCAATTCGGCGGTCTTCTTGCGTTCCTCGGCCAACTCGTTTGTGAGCGATTCATTTGTGGCTTTGTTATTATCGGACGACTTGTGTGGGCTGTTGCTGCTGTTCGACGAGCACGCACTGCCTAAGCTATCCTCTGCGCAAAGAATATTCTCACTGTTAGTTTGCATTTGCCAAAAAAAAAAAACCTACAAGCAACCAAGAGTTACGTACTAGAAGCGCCGGCATTCTGTCGAAATGCCTGATTTTCGGCCTGCAAGGCCAGCAAACTGTTGCGCGCAATGGCCAAGTCCTCCTTCATCAGCGCATTCGTGGTGGTCAGCGACTCGACTTTTGTTTGCAGGTTAGTCACAGTGGCACTAAAATCAGTCAAGCGTTGGCGTATTAGAGACATTTGAAGCAAGTTGGAGTTCGGTTATAGCGACATTATAGCGATAATTCCACATCAGCACTAAATTTAGTAAAGAGTACAGCTAATTTAAATGCCATCGGGCTTAACTTTTTACTGCACTCGAATTTTCGTTGCTAGAGCATCAAATGAGACTTTCTTGTTTCATGCGCTGTCGCAATAACCAAACTTGATTTGACATACTTCAAGTGCCGATTCAGCTCTTCGATGTAGTTTTTCTGATCCAGCACAGCAATCATATTGCCCTGCCCGTTGGCGTCCAACGTCTGGGCCGCATCGTCGTCGTTATCGTTGTTGCGCGAACTTGAGCGCAGATACAGCGAAAAGTCGATAACGCCCTGCTGCGAGTCGAGATCCTCCTCCTTCACGCACAGATTGCAATCGATCACGTTGAGACCCACCAGTATGCCCATTATGACGACGATCTGCAATGCAACAGAAACTTGTGTAGCAGATTGCGGCAAATAGGCGGTGGTGACAGCAGCGCACCTCGTCGCTCATCATCAGCGCGTGCGGCTCGTAGTAGTCGTAGAGCGAGTCGTCGCGATGCTCGATTAAGGCTTGCAAATAGTCGGCCAGCTTCTTCTGCATCAGCGCTATGCGCAGCCAGGCACGCGCCCGGCCGATGTGCGTGCGCACTGTGGGCAGATCGCGCACACTGGCCGTTATGTCCTGCGACTCGGGGCAGTAGTTCTCGACGCTCTGCAGCAGGTCCCACAGTTCCTTGCGAGGACCCAACAGACCCTAATGGAGGCAACACCTGTCAGTATTTGTATAGCTCTCGTCGACTTGGTCGCACACACCTTTTTCGGGCGCAGTCCGTGGCCCAGCACATGCTCGATCACGATGAAGAAGTGCTGCAGCGGCAGGTGGTCCGAGTCGAGCATGCGCCCGAAGCGCAGTGACTGCTCCAGCAGCTCCTTCACCACCAGCTTGCAGATGTTCACCAAGTTGCTGCGCTCGATTTCCGCAGGATCGCGCGCTAAAAGTACACAACACACGAGCACACATTGGAATGTGCACAAGCGTACAGATTAATATGCAGCCAGCGTGGCGCTCGCCGGCAGTGTAGGCAATGGCCATCGCATTGCCCGCATCGTCTACTACTGTTACCGAATTTGAACGTGTGAACGTGTTTGCAAATCAAATCAAAAACTTTACCAACGAAAGTGCTTTTCATTTCATTTCTGTCAACAGTCAGAAATCAAGCAAACGCAAATAACATGAAAAAATGAAAATATGTGTGTCGTTGATGCTGCTGACGTTCCTGTGCCCAGGCGGATGTCCGGTGTACGACTTCAACCTGAAGACCGTGGAGCAGCCGAGCTACTTTGGCAACGACCTCAAGCTGGCGGCCGACCTCAATTCGGAGTATGAACAGGGTCTGATCAACTTGAACGCGCACAAGGACCAGCCGGGCAACGATGCCGCCGGCGAGGGCACAGCAGAAGAGGCCGAAACGGCCAACGAGGAGAGGCCAAGCACAAAATTACTACGTGACATTAGCGAAGAGGATACGTCATCGGAAGTGGAAAATTTTGTCGGTTCAAATTTGTTCGATGGTAATCGCAAACAGTGTTTCTCGCCGGAGGATACGGCCCTGCTGACGGCCCGCAAAGACTTCGAGGTAAGCGCAACGCTTCGGCCGACGACTCACGCTTTCGCTGCTCACATTGAGCTCTTTGTCTCTGCAGTTGCTCATACCCAAAGATCTGCCGAAATGCCTGCTCACCGACGACATGCTGGGTATGCTGTTGACCTACTTCTACGGCGGCAACCAGCTCGTGCAGAAGATGCCCGAGATCTCCAAAAGCGTGGTCGAGAAGGCCTACTACGACATGCTGGGCGGCTACTTGCGTTCGTATCTGCTGCCGGTGGCAAAGTTTTCCTTTTACGCCGGTCAAATCAGTCTCAAGTCGGTCAACAATGTGGTGTCGCTCTACGAGGAATGCAAAGCATATCTCAACACGAATGGGAATGGCTGGAAGGAGCCCATCACGCTCGACGACATGAAAAGTGTGCGAATTGCTCCGTTAAAGGTGTCGGGGTGCGATAAGGAGGAGAGCAGCGCGCCGTCGGGCTGCTCGCGCTTGGAGTTAGTCGAAAGTTGTGCCAGCGACGAGGAGGCGCCGATGCTCGTGGCTCTGCCGAAGCTTGAGCGGTCCGAGCTGGGCTTGGGCAACATATGGTTGCCGTTCAAGAGGCGACACGATTTCGATTTGCGATCACCAAAGTCCGCTTTCGTTATTGTGCGATTTTTCGAGACGGTGACGCGCTGCTACAAGTCGCAATCACTCTGTCAGACCGCATTCAATCACAAATTCAAGTCATGGATCAGCGAAAACATTCAGCCGCACCTATGCGATGAGCAGTTCTATCCGGGCCTGGGCGGCGTATTGAGAATATTTGAGAAATTACGGAAAGGACGGAAGGCAATTGACATGGGCGACGGGCACATCAGTGGATATGCGGACGACGACGTGCTCACGCCAAACGAACCCCTGGAGAATGGCGATACTCAGGGTGATGGCGAGGGCTTCTCCGACCTGGAACTGGCGTCGAAGGCACTTGAATATAAAATGCAAGAGAAAGATCGACAGATATTCCGCGACGGAGAGAACTGGTTTAAAAACTACCGCAAACAGATGCAGAGCCGAAAGACCTGTGAGAAGACCACACACAAACCTAAATGTAAAGGGAAAACAGGTTCAGGCTCTTCAATTTCAGCAGCTGAGGAACAGCGACATTATATTAAGTACGTCTGCTGTTTGGTCGCTCTGATTCTGTTCATACTGCTGATGATACTGCTGATCGCATTTTGCATCAAGTGTCGAAAGCCAAAGAAAGACAAACCGAAAGATCCGTCAAAGCCCAAGAAGAAGCACCGCTTCAAGAGCCTGTGCGATCGATTGCTGTGCCGCAAAAAACCGGCGGACGAAGAGATATTGATAAAGCCCGATACGAATTCGGTGATAGCCACACAACCACGTTAGCTTCAACATTCATTCCAAACTGAATCCGAACTAATTAACGTTTCAACTTTGCAGAACGACGCTCATCCTCGTCGACATCCTCGCTAGCGTGCCAACCGACATCCAAGTGCATTCCTTGTTCGAAACGCGGCGGCAGGGACTCAGAAAGCGCCCCCGTCATCGAAACCACGTCGCTAGACTATTCGTCCTCCGAGCCCGAAAGTAAATTGAAAAAGAAAAAGGGCAAACCGAAAGTCGTTACAATAGACGAAAAGAATAATTCGCCGGCGCCATCGCCGGGCAAAAAACACTTCGGCGCCAAAACCAAGACACCGGAAACAACCAGCAACGAGAGCAAAGAGAACAAAGGCAACAAGAAGTTCGGACTGGGCATTTCAAAGAGTAGTGTACTATGAACAAGGTACCCGCTGCAAGGCGATTAACACTAAATCAATTCGCATTTTCAGAGTGATACCGGCTCGCGGCTGAAGGGAGGGGAGGAGCGTTTGCAGCAATCCCTAAGCTGGGAAACAATGTACGAATTATAGTTGCATTATTGTTCAATGTATATCTGGTAGATTATTTATTTTTGTAATATGTACTTTGAATCCATTCCTGTTTCAATTTGCTCACATGTATATTTTCATTATTTATTATGCCACACCGATGCCAAACGACCTACATACCTACATATGTACATAATCGAAGGTGAACTTTGAATAAAGAGAGATTTTTGTACACTAACTAACATTCGATAATTGGATCAAAGTTGAGATGGAAATTACTTTCTAGGGGGAAATTATGACTTGAAAGTTATATGGGTTTATGTACAGTGGAAAGGGTGGGACAAGGTGGCCGAAGCACCCTTAGGCCACGAAAAAGGCATTGTGATATCACACGAAAGACTAAGACTCTTTCGAACATATCTATTATTAGTGGAAAACTTCAAGCTAGCAGGACAAACTTTAACAGGTTCTTTAAATTGAACGATGTAAGGTCATCCGAACCGCGAGAAATGGGCATTCAAGTGAATTCCTACTTACGTTTTGAGAGGACCAAATAATGGCAGAACAGGTGGGCCACAATCTTTTCCTCATTGAGGCCATAGAGGAAAAGTTCACAAGAGTTAATCTGTATTCGAAGCGACCAAATAAGCAGTGGTGTGTTGATGTCAACGAGATGGAAATTGCTTTCTATCTGTACAATGATAGTGCAGATAAGATGGTGAAAGCACTCTAAGGGCATGGAAGCAATTTTGACAGCACCAGATTGGTGCGTTCTGCTGGTAGTTATCAAACTCAAACCAAGCAGATAGCTGAACGAAATTTAGCAAGTTCTTTATAGAGCGAACCGAACCTCGGAATAAAGGATATCAAAGTGGGTTCTATATTTTCTTTGAGAAGGATTGAGTGAACAATTAGATGTTTTGTTGTTAAATGGTCATTTCTCTCTTGTTCAATACAAAATCATCGAACTAAACGACTGACTCCCTATTTGGCTGAAATTTCAAATCAAATTCAAATCTTAAATTTTTCGTTAAGGGTTGCCATGTGAGCTAAAACAATAGCAAATATCTGACGATTACTGAAGGATTTTTTTGCAGGAGGTTGTCCAACGACAATTCAAGTGCAAACAACATAATTGGCTCTAAGTTATCCGAACACTGCACTAAACCAGCTATTTTACGAGGCGAAGAATTGGACTCTTATGGCCGAAGGGTGTGCGCAGCATTTTGAAGTGCAACAACCAAAGCTATTTGCATTGTTTTCAAACAAAAACGCTGCATTCAATGCAAGCGAACTGCGTTGCTTTCGTGATGCTTGCTTCACACTCACAAGGTGTGCTTTCGCTGAGGATGCTTCATGTGCGACATGATGACATCAGCTCCCCCTTAATATATGCATCAAGGTAGCACAAGTGGCTCCTTCACCGGCCATTGTGTCCTGCTAGACGCTGAGCGATAGCGAAACCACTGCACGCTGCAGGAAACACCTCGCCACGGACGCCAGTTGTCTGCTTGTGGTGGCAACAAAATGAAATGAACACAAAAGTGTACGTGTTTGGGGAGGCTGGGTTGCTAAAATAATATGGAAATTATTATAATAAAAAGCAGCAACCTACGGTAATTCGACCATTCACCAGTACCAACACCCGCACCAGAACTAGCACCGGAACAAAAACCAGCACCCGCACCACCAATCACACCAATCAAGCCACTGTCTGGTGCATGTCGTGCGGTTAGCAAGTGCGCACTATTGTTTATCTTGTAGGCGTGCTCTTGCTCGTCGATCAGACGACGTCCGAGCAAGTTTTGTATTGCCAATATACCATTGTCCTCCGCGCCGTTCGCCGACATTCCCGAGTAGCGTTTGTTCTTTTGGCCGAACGCTGCGCCGCGCTGCCCATAGCCAGCGCCGCTGGCACTCGCGGCGCCGCTGTTCTGCTGGCCAATGTCGAGATCTTGCAGCTCCTTCAGGCACAGCCAATCGCCGTCGACGGACACGCGAAAATTGCACAAATATATCGTGTCCTGCACGCCGCCCGCTATCTCTTCGTTGGTGTTGGCGTGTGACGCTTTCGGTAGAGCAATAGTTGTTGTTGAGTTGTTGTTGTGAAGTTGCTGTTGTTGCTGCTGCTGTTGTTGTTGTTGCTGTTTTTGAAGGGCACCTGTGCTGGCAGCGTTTCCCTGCTGCTGCATTTTGTTGTTGCAAGTTTGTGTCGAGTCCTTATGATGTCTTCCAAGAGTGGCCGTTGTGGCGAAAGTAGTTGCAGCAGCGCTTTGACTAATGCCCTGGCTGTTGTTGTTGTTATTGTTATTGTGCAGTGCCAGTTTTCTTGTATCCTCGACAAGAGCACGCATGTTCTGTGAGCACGTCCAGCAACGCAGATTCCGGGCAAACACACACACGCTTTGCCACCGTACAACCAGGCCGGGACTGCTCCTTGCAAATGGAAAATCACAAATTTAAAACACTGTGGATGCGCACGTATTGCGAATCGCGAATAGCATCAAATCGAATATTCTACACACTTGTGAAAAATCGAAGTGACACTCTGCTCTCCTGCCGATGACGCTCGACTCGTCCGATGATGCGTCAATAGACACCAGCGCTGCTGCGACACACAATATGCTTCCTAATTTATACGCAATTAATGACGACTGACTTTTCTGCAATTTTATCACTACTATTTTCGACTTTGCAGCGAGAAAAACGTTGTTTGCGCTGTTTTACGACGTCTTGTTGTGGTGTGTGCTCGTGCGCTGCGCTGAGTAATGTCTTCCACACAGCGACTGATGCAGTCAATGCTTCGTACACGGTGTCGCTGTGTGCTGTGACTCTCCGTGTGCCCATTACATGAGTCCTGCCTGCCTGCCTGACTGCCTGTCGCCTGCACTTCGCACCCCACTAGCCGCGGCTGCGTATGTACTTCGCCCTCGTATGGTGAGTTCATCCACTCACTGTGGGTTTCGCGCATTTACCGCGTTCCCAAAACGATATTGATTTTTCACCAATCATTTGGCGTGTGGGCGTAGCGCGGCCCACTCTCAATCACTCTACGCGTCCAGATTATGCATTCTTTTTAGACATAGCACCCTGTTTTCTCTGTTGCATGCAACATCAGTTTGCTGTGTGGCAAATTGGTGGTGAGTTGAGCACGTTGTTCAGGTTAATACATACATACAAACAAGCGAGCTGGGAGCGTAACATGAACAGCCGGTAAGTTAAGTGAGGCCTATTCCGCTTGCCATTTCTACACCCTGCACTGGAACGTGAGGTTAAATGCGCTTTGGAGTCAAGTTTGTGCCAGCCGAGGAAAGGAAAGTTAAGATAGGTTTGTGATCAGCAATACCAGATTTATTGAATTAGCCATGTCTGCACGTTAACCCGCTATTAGGCACGATAGCTTTCGAAGCAGTGGAGATATGGGCCGAAAGTAAGTTTGGTATTAAATGCACTGAAATCCTAATTTAAAGTAGATGACATATAAGAGTTCATTTTTGTACAACTATTTTTTAACAACTTGCCAGACAAGTCGAAAAAACTATAACACCGAAAACACACCAACCGACTTTCCGAGTATCATCATTATATATCTTTATCAATCTTACAAATCTGTGTCAAAACTCATCACTTTATAACAGTAATCTAGTGAAAAGTTTGAAAAACCCGAAAAAATACATTGCCGAAAATATTAACAAAAACCGAAATTCAAATCTGTTGTAAAAGTGTACGAAATTGCACTTCCAATGAGGAAAAACATTCTAAAAACATCTAAAAATACACAATTTTAAGTACCCTTTAAACGCTTAAAAAAAGTAGGAAAGACCAATATTCCAACAACATTGATTTCATCTAAACTCAACTGGAACTGAGACTTTCTAAATCTGTGCCAGTTTTCAAAAACAAAGCTAAAAGACGACAGATGGTAATGGAATTGCCAAAAAATATATTGTTTACAAAGTAGCCACATTTCAAAATGTTTATGTGTCATAATCAATGCTTTAGATTGCCAGCCAGAGCGAGTTGGGTTTAATTCTCTCAAAACAAAAATTATTTTTGGGGAGCCAATATTCACTGTGAGTAAAATAGTTATAGAAACTGCTTTCCGAACTCTCGATTTGCAATACAAATATTTGTATAACTTAATAATTAGATAATCAACAAATTTAAATTCAGGAATCTCGTATTTTGGTTGTCATTAAAATCATTGCATTAACATTTTTCAGTATTTTTTAAAATGGGTTTAGAAAGTATTATACGATTGATAACTAGGACACGTGATATTCTTACCGGTAAGCTGCGTGCAATATGGAATCAATTCCAATTCACGGCCTATACAAAGCGCAAAGGAAATGGTATAGAATTTTATTGAAATTCAAGTTCTTGTTAAAATGCACAAAAAACTGCAACCATACTGCATACATTATTTTCACTTTTGACTACAGCAGAGCACAGTCTATGTTCTTGGCCCGTTGCTGTGTTGGCACCTGTTGGGTTTTTTATGCAGCGCCTGACGGACAGCAGACGTCTGCTACTTATTAGTTGCAGCAGAAACAAAAAATATCACTTAACAAGTAAGCAGTGGACTGACTCACCGGGTTTCTTTTTCTTGGGTGTGCCAGCTTGTGAGGAAGCTGACGAAGCCTCTGATGGAGCACTTGTGGCCGCAGTCGTAATACCCGAGACTACACCAGTTGCACTGGACACGATGGCGCTAATATGCGACGAAATACTTTCGGATCGTCGAAATGTGTCACGCAGCCGATTCAGTGACGACAGCGACGGCGAACTGGGAACAAAATTCGAGGCGGCACTGGTGGACTCCTCACTATCCTGGCTGCGTAGCATCAGATTTCTGGAACTGCTCATTGCACTTGCACTTTCACTCACCGCCGCACCAGGCACACTCTTCAATCCAACATACACGCACACGGGACGGAATATACGCAACGCGTTCCAGGAGCACAATCATAAAATGATATTTGGCAATTCTCGTACAAAATACTTTCGGGCTCGCAAATTGAAAACAATATAGTGCAAATGCTTCTATTTTCCGTTTCTTATTGTTTGTTTCCGAAATTTTTGACACTTCTCTGTGCTGTGCTGCTTATCACTGCAGTGCCTTTTAAACTGTGCGCGCGAGTGCTGCCAGCCCGCAGTGTTGCTTTTGCACTCACGCTCGCAAAAAACCGCAACGCAGAAGAGCACAAGTCGCCATTCCCCCCATTTTCACACGGTCAGCGAATTTCAAGCACAAAGCATAAGAGGCGACATAACAAAAATCAGCCATGTTTACATGCTTTTATCATTGTTCACACGACACTCAGGCCCCAGCGCGCAGCTCGTTGCTCCAAGTAAATCCGCCGCACAATAGCATTCAGCAACAGCCGACGACGCCAGCAAGCGAGAGTGTGTGGAGCAGAGAAATACGTCAAAACGAAAACTTTTGCAGCTGATTTTCATCATAACGTCTGGCTGGTCTCCATTGAGCCGTGCGGTGCTATCAGATTTTCGTAGTTTTTGGTCGGCTAAAGACGAATAAATCGGAGGACACTGCATAAATTGGACAAAAATTTTACGTGGAACTTAACCAAAAAAAAGTAAATTCTATTATTACACGATTGAGTTTCGATTTTTCGCTGCACGACAAAAAATAAGAAATATTTGACAACAGTTTTGTTTAGTGCCGTTGACGGCGGATCCGCTCAGTTTCAGTGAAGGCTAGTGGGCCCCGAGCAACTGGAGTACAACGGACAGGGAGATCTTTAGCGTATTGCCAGCGCATTTGCATATTTAGCATGTTTTGTTTACTTGATTAATTCTTGTACAACGCAAAAGCAGGTATGTAACAATGTGTGCGCAAATGTGTCGGTGTGTGTTAGTTGTTTGTTTGTTTTTCAAAGTGATCGGGTTGGAAGACGGAAGACCGCGACCTCCCCAGTACCTGCTGAAGTGCAGATGTTTGTGTTATTTTCATTATTTGCGTATTGGCAAATGCCAATAATTGTCACACGTTCCTACGACATGAGTTTGGCACCCGACTGACCAAGTACAAACATACTCCGATTTGTGTGAATTGTGAGAGCACTCAGTGGGGCCTCTGGCAGGGGCGGCGAACCGCTCTCGCGCTGTCCATATGCAATAACTGACCTTTTCGAACCGAGAAATGTGCAATATTTTCAGATTCTTGGAAATTTGAGTTCTGAGTTTTTCCATTATAAAATACGTAAACATGAAGTGGGAATTTGAATTTTTTTACACTATTAACTTGGGAGCTTTTATCTGTGTAATTCGTGAACCACAAAACGTACTTGCGAAGAGATGGCTGTCGCATACAATTATACAATGTATACAATTATTTTGTGCAAAAAAATAATTTCGATGTCGACGCATAGCTATGGCAAGCAATTTTTAATGTAACTTTTAACTAGTGTCCGACCGAATATTCGGTTTCGGTTTCGGCCCAAATAAGTGGTTTCGGTTTCAGTTTCGGCCAAAAAATGGCCGAATAGCCGAAACCGAAACTTTCTAGAATATTTTTTACATTTTATTGTGTAGCAGATATATAGTAAAAGGAGGAGTAATTTAGACGCCAGCAATGTAAACAAACTTCTTTTTTTTAGCATATAACATTAAATTATTTAATTTTGAATATTATCGAGTAAGGTACGAAAGGGTGATTTCTTCTTGTTTACGTTTTTAAAAAATGAATAAATTGTTTTTATTAATAAGTATTTATTTATTTATGCTATGTTTGTTTGTTTGTTCTTTATTTACTTAATGTAAAATTCGTTTGTTGAAAGAAGTGCTTGATGTGGTGATTTTTATTTCAACTAGATAGTTTCGGTTTCGGCCGAATATTAAAAAAAAACCGAATATTCGGTTTCGGCCCAAAAAAGTGGTTTCGGTCGGACACTACTTTTAACGCATCCATTGCACTTTCCGCCTCAGTTTCGCTTCGCCTCGAGTAAATATCTAGGATTGGCCATAGACCCAACTTCTTGTGACGGAAGACTTGTCAAAACACCAAGGCTTTTCAGGTTGCCTTCAAATCCCAACTCAACCAACGCAAAGCAAGAGAATCTTAATAAATATTGTGAAAGTCAAATAAAGTCCAGCTGGTTGGACTGTAGCGCTAATTATGTGTGCACATGTTTTTCCTTGAATTTTTATTTCTGTTATTGAACGCATTTCCTCGTTCACATTGGAATTGCGCAAAAGTGAGTCATTAAAATATTTTTTTAAAATTATGCAATTGTCATTAATGAATGAGAATACCTAACAAAATCAAATTTAATACGAAAGATTTCTCGAAAGTAATTCTTCTTTTCTACCGAAATTTTATTAATTCTAAATTTAAGTACATCTTTTCTTCACTAAAATGTTTTCTCAAAAAAAAAGATTACAGTCGTGTCTGGATATAGTGAACTAATTATTGCAAGGCCTGTTCACAGTATTGAGGTTGTTCACTATATCAATGTTAACATTTATGTTCAAAAACTCGTTTTAATTGCTCAGACTACACTTTTTGCTTTTTGCTTGAAATTGTTTTCAAAATTTTTTTTAATATTTCAGGCTTCATGTCAAAGTTTGGGTGTTCACTATATCGAGGTGTTCACTATATAGGGTGTTCACTATACCCAGACACGACTGTATTTCAAAAAAATGAATCATACTTTCAATCATGAAAAAATATATTATAATTGAACCCGGGATGGGATATACAATAATCTAGACCGAAATGAGATATTCCATAACCTAGACCGGGGATGGGATATAAATGTAACAACCTGCACCAAGTGAAGCAATCCTACCAATTAAAAATTAAATTTAAAACTATTAATTTGAAAAAAATTATTACTGACAATGTAAAAATATCGTAACGTCCACACACTTGATTTTTCCAACTTGACATCAAAATAGGAAAAGGGTTCAAGAAAAAGTACAATTTTGGCATATACAATTTTTAAGAAACATGCTGCTTGCTTGCAATTTAATTCAATGTTTTTATGTTTTTGGCAAGGCCGATTTAACAAGTGTCTCGGGTCTTGTATTTGTTCTATGATTTTACTTTGCTGTAAATGGCTTGGATTAAAAAATAATCTCATTATTACATAATTTTATACATTACACAATTTAATTAAATTTTCTTGATAACTGCATTCGACATATTGCATACGATTTAAACATTTAGAGCCTAAATTTTAGACGCTGCATAGTCTTGGCAGCGTGTATGCTTTTTAGTACATTAGGTAGATTCCCTTTTATATAGAAGGAATGATCCCTTTAGTATATAGTGTACATTCCCTCTGTGATATACATACATAACTGACACAACAGCCCGAAAACGGGCCTTGTTTTCCGCAACCATCACTAATGTGAAAGTGAATTTATACACAAACAGTTGCGACCTATAATTGTTTGCGAATTCCAAACAGCGATTCTTAAGCTTTTGCATAATCAAATAGGTTTTCAATTTTTTCACGATAGCTTTCGAACTGAAAAGCTAATTATATGCATCTAATTTTACCTTCAAGCATGCCTGCCGTAGAGTGAATTTCTTAAAAAAACAAAAGTAGTACTAAATTTCATAACGCTATGTCTTCCTTCAAAAGCTAGTGTGCAAACATTTCGCTTTGTCTCGCTGACCAAAAGAGAGCTCATGCCAACGGGCTAAACATTAGCGAGCACGATCGGCCGGAGCGCTTATCAATTGCTGTCAGAAGACTTGTCATGGCGAACGCTGAGTACGCTGAGCGCTTGTATGTGCAAATAAATCACGAATCAAAACAATAATGAAGAATGACTACTTGACAATAAAACGAAATCGAGCGTTTACACTGAAAGCGCGTTTCGATATCGAAGCGCTGATACTGGATGCAATAGTGCAGCGTGCAAAATTTCCAATTCCGTAACTCTGGTCTTGTTATAGTAACACGAGGGTGGGGGCGCGGAATCGGTGCAATAGAGGATGACAAAGCGACACACGGCACTTGTCTGAAGACTTATCTCATTGAATTGGCGCGGCTGCCATTTTGAAGCGCCCCTTCATTGAGGCTATCTCGCAAAAAGAGTAATTTGTCTAATTGATGACAATAGCCCAAAGTGCTGCGGGTGAGCAATTACATATCTACATATGTAGCCACCCGTGACGCTCCATAGTCAACACAATAATTCACTGTCGATCGCGCAGTAAGTTTTTTAATGGCTTCTGAATCGGAAACAGTGTTGTGCAGGGCCCAAAGAGAGTCGCACAGACATACATATAAATTGTTTGTGTTTGTTTTATTGCTAGCCAATAGTCGGCATCACCCCGTTTGAGTCTCGGCGGACTGGCACCGACTTCTGTTGACAGTTGCCTGTTGTGAATTGCTACACGTTTTCGCGCGGTGTATGTGGATAGTGAGCTACATGATCCGAAATTTTTATCGGCCGAATTCAGACCGTAACGTATTGCCGGCGCGATAAGGTGTGAGTGTTCGAACGCCTAGCAGTGAATTTTCAGCTTCCGCGAACTAAGCAATTCGCTGACAATACAACAATTGAGCTCGAACAAAAGTGCCATCATTGGCAGTGTAAAGGAGCGTCACTTCCAGAATAGCCCATCCAGTGCAATTAGTTGCGAATTTATTGCCAAACAAATGCAAGTGAAGTGGCGAAACGGCGCGACGTGAAAAAAAGCCGCAATTTATTGCATTCAACAAATGCAATTTTGCGTGTATCGCGTGTGTGATGTTTCCGCATTAGCGGCTGTACGTACAAATTTTGAATAAAAAACAAACAAAATTGTTAGCGCTTCGAACTGGCTATTCAGTGAGCTACACTGCGATTTGTTTAAAGCTGCCGTAGCTGCCCGCCTAATGACGTCGCAATTAATATTAGACGGCATTTATCTCAGCCGCTAGCAGCAAAAGTTCCTAGTGCTTGATACGTCTGAACGTCTGCTGTCGAGCGAACACCTTTTTTGCTAGAAAAAGTATAACTACATAACCAGAAAAAAGAAATAACAACAAAAAACATGTCTTCGTGTTTGCTTTTATATTCTTGGTCTACATAATTTCTTGTGAGCAACGTGAGGGTAAACGTGTACTCGTATGTTGATTTGTTGTTCGATGCTTAAATATTGTTAGTGTTTTATGTACTCAAATGTTTTTCGTTCGGAGTTTACTCAAATAATAGTTAAATAGCGATGAACGAAGTTCTTGGTAATTTATGTCTAAAATGGTTGACCTTTGAGTGCAAACGTTTTGCAACCAGAAAGTCGTATCGAACTTGTTTTTGTGCGACAAACCGTTATACGCATAGGCGCCCACAAACGAAGGTCTCCTATTGCGACTTACTACATTGCAACAACAATGATAAACAAACGCCGTAATTCGCACGGAATATGCTTAACCAAAGCAAATGTGTCATAGGAAATTATGATTGTGAATTCAGTTGTCCAGTTCCAGCGCGTTGCGTAGGCTTTTCCGATATCCATAGAATAGAATCCATAGATATAGAACTGGATCAGAACAAGACTGAAAGGAATCGTCAAGTTTAATTAGTTGATTATTTGATTTCAAAACATAAACAAACGTCTGAAAGAAGTGTAATTCGAGTTACAGTGATCAATTTTTTTCCGTGTACTGTACATATGTACTATATGTATGTAGAAACTATTTTGCATAATTATCTACGCTGATGCTGTGGGTTATTGAACCTTTTGCTTTATACTTGAATTTACTGGAATCAAAGAAAGAAGAATTGGCGTGACCTTTGAATTGGTTGAAATACTGACCTTAGATTAGGTTAGGTTGGAGTGGCAGCCACTCTAAGCATTAAAATGCTTATTGTAAGAGCCAAAAGATCATCTTATTTTTGAACATCTGCCGGTAACGCAGCTTCTCATTTACCCTTTTCGGGGTTAGCCCTCCAAGACATTTTTTCTGAAAATTCGGCTTTATAACAGTCAACTTGCAAATTAGAGAACCAACATGCTGTGGCTGGTTCGTATAATGGTTAGGTTAATAAGTATAATAAGTATATAAGTAATGTGCATAAAGCATAACGATGTTTATAAAATTAACCAAACAAGGTAATTTTTTCACCGTAATCGATGCACTTAAAAATTTTGTTTTGTAATCACAATATTTGTGAAGAGTAACCTGAAATTTCTTGTGCTCAGTGCCGTGGAAAAACAAATCCATAAAACTATAAAATCATTCCCCCTAAAAACTATTAAAATCCTCCTTTCAAATTCTTCTTACCATAAATGCTTTAAAATCTCCTATTTGAATACATGCACTGCGTATTATGCGAGTCTGAAGCAACGCTCGACCCCTATTTAGTTTCTCCGTCGTAGCCAAATGAAAAAAATATTGAAAAAATATTATTTTCTTTTAAACTACTTTCAGCAAGAAATTACAAATTTCTACTACTAAAATTGACTATTAAAAAGATCTCTACTCGTCACGAAAGTGTTGCAGGGATGTTTGCAGGAAACTAGGTCTTAGTTTCGTTATTGGGGTATTGTGTCAGCTACACATTGGATGATGTATTTTTGGGGAGATTATTGGGCACTATAGCACTCGTGCATTTACTTTGATTTGGAATTAATCTATCAGAAAATCTTGTTTCCGGTATAAAAACTACGTATTTTACATATCCATAAGTTCAAGGCTGGTTTTTTACCAACAGTTGAGATTTGAAAAAATTTTATATTTATTGGAGCACCACTTCAAAATCAATAAAAATATACATATACAATTTTTTTTTTAGTTTAAATTCAATGTCAATATTCTGATTCATATTTCCTCAAACAATGATGTTGAATTTTTTGATAAAGCTCTGTTAAAGAAAACGTAAAAGTATTTTTTTTTTAAATATACATAAAGTGTATAATATTTAAGTAAAAATTAACTGAGATTGTGCAGAAAATTCCCCTAATAATTTTTTCATTATATTATATTACTTTATGTGTTTAGTTAGTGATTTTTTATTTTCTCCCATAACAACTTTGCGTTCCCGTATCAACATTTATTAAGAAAAATTCGATTTACTATCAATGGCTTCAAGAAAGGCAAAGCTTAATAGATTCATGCAGTTTGTCGAATCTGAGTGTTAATATTTTACTTTTAATTTTTTTTATAGATGTTTTGTCTGATTTTTTGTATAAAGACTTTCAACAGATATCTTTGTCAGATTTGTTAAGAATTTAGTAGAAAATCTACAAATGTAAAATTTGTAATCGACACATAAATAACTTAGCGAACATTAGAACCGATAGCGTTGGCGCTATGGATTTCTCCTAATTTATCTACGAGTATGTTAAACCAAATAATTGTATACTCATGATTGATTTAAGCAGAGTACATACTTACAAGTTTCTGGAACTTTCGAACCCTCCAACTGACCTTACTTACATGCTCGTATATTAAGACAGGCAAGTCTGAGTCAAGAATACAAATATTACTATGAGTGAGTCAAATAGTTTAGAGCTTGAGAATTAAAATTCGAATTGTTCAATTGTTTTGAACTCGTTCAATATCTTCGCAGACGACGCTTGACTATAATAAGTACTACTCAGAATGATGTGCTGACTGAGTGACTGCTGATTGTGCTACATCGACACTACTATTAAGTCTAAAATAGATTTGTACATAGACATTCAAACATCAAGGCAATAATATCCCTTATGTGTAATCTAAATACTTCATAGTGTTGAAAAGCATTGGTTGTGAATTGCAGTCTACATGTCCATTAAGTTGTAAGGCATACGATTATAGAGGGGAAATCAAGTAGTGTTCATGTATCAATCGAATTAGTAACGTTCAGAATGACTCTCCTTCATGAGAACTTCTTTCCCATTTCATTTCGGAACAGCTCTTCTAATGCGTAGAAATCATACGTTTCGGTCCTGATTTGTTTCACTATTCAAATTTGCCTTTTTCATAACGTTTTTAATTTGCGTCGATTTGTGAAGGTCAGTTGGAATTGTCAGGCGCTCAAACGATTCGTCAAACCGCAGAAATTATTCTCAATCCAATAAGAAATGCACAAACCATGCTAACACTTCTGCACTTCTTCAAGAAAACTTTAAAACACCCCATCTTTTTCTCCCAAAAACGCCCTTAAGATTTAAATGAAAGACCTTACATACCTGGATAACTTTAAGACTAGAAAGGAATCCTAATGCTAAAGTTCGGCATCTGCTAGACTTCAGCCAAAATACTGGCGTCTTAATCTATAATTTCTACTAAACTTAACTACATCTGATATCACTACGGAGCCAATTGTGTGGCTTCTTTTTTCGACCAGTCTTATCCGATCTAACCTCAGTCTTGATTCATTTCATCACTAACACAATAAATAAGGATCCAACATGCGCGAGTTTTCGAAAATGTCTGCTAAACTCAAATACTGACCTCATCTTTGCCCATTTCACAGAAACTGCCAATTCTGGCCCACACAGAGTCTGATGGCTAATAAATATGCAAATCAATGATAAAAATTATAAATGCTCTGATTTTGTTGCACTTTGCTGATAATTAAAAATAGCAACAAATAAAATCAGTGTATTTGTTTTGGCCGGACTTGATAAGAAATACCATAAACACCAATAAAGTTGTCGAGTCGGCTGCGATTTGCAGTTGGCGGCAAATTGTGGTGAACGCTTCTTGCCGTTATCGGACCAGTTATCAATGTGCGGTGCATTAATTTCGCGGTAGTTGCTGCTCCACCTTAGTTTGATTAAAAATACATAGAAGATTTGTAGAAATACATTAAAACTGTTGCGTGTACACAATTAGACAGCCAATTGAAGGCGGATGCGCGAAAGTGTAGACCGGCCGGTTCCGCGTCGACCAGCACTATCGAAATCGTGCTTCCCCTACGGCGACGCACCCACCCTCACGTTTGTTGTTCATGAATCTAAGCCTGTCAGCGAACAACACAAAACAAATCCCCCTCAAGTGGGTGCTCCAGCGCAGCGAATGCCGTGTCCGTGCTGTTTCCATTTCGTATGTCCGCGGCCGTGCGCCGGACCAGTGGGCGGCCTATCTTATCGGCCGGCGTGTTCAGCAGAATGTCTTTTCGTGGAATGATAAATTGAGCTCAGCTCTCTCCGTGCCTGCAGATAGACGCAATTTCCTTCGCCATGCAAGTTACCAGCGTCCATCAGCGCATTGAAACATTTAGTCACAACTTACACTTGGTGCGGTCCGTGTTGAGTTTTCAATTCGCTACGAAAAAAGCTGGCGCATTCGCAATTGCGGCTGATGTAAACGAACGCTCGGCAGCAGCATACAGCAGCAACAAAGTATGTAGGCACACGAATTGAAACCACAAGCTGTGTGGTTGTTTCATTCATATTTCTTCGAGTTGGGCCAATCGAACTGCCAGAGTCGAAAACGCTTCGATGTAAAGTTATGTAAAGTAAAGCAGTGTAAAGTGCAGTGATCGCTTCAGTTGTCTTACGCGCTTTGTGGTTTTCCTTGGGCTGTGCCATCACTTGGTGCTGTAAGGATAGCAGCTATCGCTTTATTAATCACACACGTAATTTTTTGCTAATCATTTTCGCTGCTCACAACAACAACAAAGGTGGAAGCGACGTTGTGAAATTTACACACATTTTTACGCATACGACGATCGATTGCAGTTCAAACTGCTGCGCGTGTTAATCATTCGCTGCAGCCACTAATTTCCATATATTTGCTGATACTTAAAATCAAATTACTTAAAATATCAGTAAATAACTTGAAAATAATGCGTATGCCATATTACTGAGCGAGAAAAATATTTGGTTTTCGACACACAGTGGTGCATACAGAATTTAATTTCGGCACAATTTCGACATTTTTGTTGACTCTAAAAAACAAGAAATACATTTCACACTATTGAATATATTTCCGTGAATGCATTAACTATCCAACTTTGAATCGAGTTGCACCTGATTAAATTTTTTTCTCCATCTAAAAGGTTTCAAACACACCTTGGAAAACCCGAATAAATTTCGTATTGTTAAAAATGTTTTCAAATAAATATAAAGAAATATTAACTCTACATTTAATTATTTCTTTCAGGCGAAAGTTTTCAAACTTACATTAGAAAAGCCCAATAAAGTTCGTACTGTTACATAAATATATTTTTGACCAATTCCTATCGCTCGACGCATTTGGTTTAATTATTCCTTTTCGACAAAGGTCTCCACTCTCACATTGGGAACACTAACTCGCATACTGTTAAATAATTTGTAAAAGGCATAATCATCATCATCATTTCATTTTTGATCTCATTGCAGCTAACCCCATTAAAATCCAATCTGGTCTAAACGAGTTTCCAAGACAATATATGCCAACTCAACCCCTGGACTTTGAATCGCGTTGCGAGTCAATTTTTTTTCAGACAAAAGTTTTGAAACATACGTTGGAATGTTTTGGAATATTTACAAAGTTAATGTTCGATATAAAATATAAGACATTTTTGTTTTTACGAGTCAAATTTGACAGCAGTATCGAAAAAAGGTCTTAGATGTTTGTAGGCAGCATATAGTTATAAACAGAAACACAATAAAAACATTAAGCAATGAGATCAACCTCCATGTTGTTACATTATAATCAATATTTTTAGATCATTGACCGAATAACCCTCAGTCTTGCATTTTCAATTGAACAACCAATCAGAAATAATTACTACACAATAATATTGTTCAAATAACAAAATTGTTCAAGTTCCCTACTTATGGTTACTTTAGAATTGGTATTCTCCTAAACATTATAACAATTGTAATAGTAATTATTTTCTTGTGTTTAAAAAAAAAGGGCATGTTTTTTCTAAACAAAAAAAAAACAACGACAACGGCTCGCTTTACTAAAGACCTAAAATTATTCATTTATTAAAATTTCAAGCAAAAACATTAGTAGATTCGGTTATAGAAGGGGTGTGTGCGGCTGCATGCACTTCCACTCGGAGACGCTATCTCTTCCCTATCTGTTGGACATGCATCAAGTCTTCACAAAATCTTTTTACGATCGCATTTTTCGCTATTACTCGTACAGCACTTCTCAGCCATCAATTGCAGTGCAAGACTTGCATAACACTTGGATACTTTGCTATCTTATCACGCAACTGTATTGAATAACGTTGCTTGACCCCTGTAAAGGATTTTGTTTTCAAAACGTTAAGCGCCGCCATCAGTCGTGGGCAAAGTGAATCGCGTTGCCAAGCTACAAAATTGTCGAGAATGACGATTGCTTGAAATTGTGCTAGCAACAAGTGTACAGATAGGGCACCGAGCAGCGCCGTAACAATTCTCCATTTCAAAACATCAATTTTTGCCGGAGACAAGTTAATCCTGTCTTGACACTAATGCAACACATTTATTGTTATACTACGAAATGCCACTGAACACCTCGAGTTGGCTTCATCGCGTTTTGATTTCTGATTATACAGTGTTCAATTATCATATTTGTGACTATCTCGCAGCATAAATAAAGCTGTAACTTTGATTTGCGTCAGTGCTAATTTTGAACTTTTCCCTTCATTCTTTGCAGATTTGGAAAATTAAAAAATTATATCGTACGTCGCTCCTAAATTGTTCAGCTCATCAATTTACCAAATTCACTCTTGGCCATGACCAAAGAGTAATAACGCGCTGAATATACCTACACGCCATAAAATCTCGTAACAAGTGACAGTTTGGACGCTGGCAAAGCATTGTGATAGTTTATTCGACTCTTAAGGACTGTGAAGCGAACGCAACAAATTCCAGCAACATGAACACCACAAGCAACTTCTTGGAGCATGAAATTGCAACTCTATACAAATACCTAATCAATCACAATATTGTCGACTACATGATGGGCTTTGAATACACGCCTTGGATATTCTCATTGCTCGGGTCGGTGGTGATCGGCTTGAGCGGCATCTTGCCGCTAGCCATTATACCCAACGAAGAAAAACTGAAAACGGAAGGTTATAAAGATCGTAAGTGCCACTTCAATTACTAGAAATACGCACACACTACGCGAGTTCCATTTTTGTCTGTTTCAAAGCCGGGAAACGAAATAGACTCGAGTTGTTTTCTATTTAAAATTTTATTTTTTTTCCTATTTCATTTTAACCGATTTTCGGCCGCTGGTCGATTTTTCGACCAGCCACTTTGAAGGAGAGTAGCTCTGCACTTAGACATTATATCTTTGAACTTTTGATGCAGAAAATAGCTTTGGTCTTTTGGTAACCCCTCGAAATAATAATTTTTTTTAAAAACGATAAATTTAGAGATGTTGGCGAAGGCACGAAAAAAGCATTTTTTTAGTCATATTTTGAATATTCTGAAAAATATATAACCTTTTCAAATTATTGATTTATTATTGATTATTTACGAAGCCTAAAGACCAAATTACCACAATCAATTGAAATCCATAAGATTATGAAAATATTTGTACCTCTCAGCACCGCGTACTTTTCAGTGGTCGAACAATCGACGATTGGCCAGAAGTCGTCATGTATGTACATATACATATAAGCCAACAATTATTTGTTTTCATGCTTGATTATTATTTGATTAAAACTATGTACATATATATTTTTTTTATTTGAAATTGAATTTTTATTAATTTATAAAAAAAAATTTGTAAAAAAAAAAACACAAAAAAAATCCAAAAATATTCTTGATTAAGGTCCTAAATGTAAGTCCTTAAAAGGAATTACAAAAATATTGGCTATTTCTGGTAGCGGCCGAAAATGGGTTAATGCTAACCAAATTTTTTCTAAAACGTTCTTACTTAATTGTTCTTTATGATTAAAATGTATGCCC
Organism: Melieria crassipennis; assembly: GCA_963668005.1. NCBI lineage: Eukaryota > Metazoa > Arthropoda > Insecta > Diptera > Ulidiidae > Melieria > Melieria crassipennis. Next base: position 140,495,570 of record OY764961.1, on the reverse strand, counting down.
ATCGAAAATAACTCCAACACTGTCTTGTTTACTCCTGAGCGTTTTGTTTGCTTATCTTAGGCTTATAGAAAATTTACAATGCCCCTCGATGTGCATATTTATCAACACACACCAGAGACACGCTCGTATTTCAATCATGAATCAAGTTATTGGCGCGTTGTTTAATTAAATTTACAAAATCTTTGGTATTTTGTCCCACAGCGGCCGAGTCAAAGTTTCTGAAAGTTTTGTTGAGCTTTGCTGTCGGCGGCCTGTTAGGCGATGTGTTCCTGCATCTACTGCCCGAAGCTTGGGAAAGCGATTCTTCCAGTGGTGAGTTAATTCGCGTTTTTATTGCGTTCAAAAAACAATCAATAATTGTGTTCTTGTGTCAACATTTGCAGATCCAACAAAACATCCATCGCTGCGATCCGGGCTCTGGGTGTTATCTGGCATAGTCATTTTTACCACTGTGGAGAAAATTCTCTCCGGCTACGCCAATGCGGACGAAGAGAACCCGATGCCTAAATGTGTAGAAATTGCAAGTTGTCTGTTGCGCAAGAAAGGTGGTGTCATGATTGAGGGACAGACATGCGAGGGTTGTGTGAATCTGAAGGCTGATATTGAAGATATTCCAAATGGATTGCAAAAATCAGAACAAAAGCAAAAGCAAAAGCAAAGTGAACAGCCGCGCAAGGTAGCGGGCTACTTAAATTTAATGGCAAATTCCATAGACAACTTCACACACGGCCTGGCCGTAGCTGGTTCGTTTCTGGTCTCATTCCGCCATGGCGTTCTGGCCACTTTTGCCATTTTGCGTACGTTTCAACGGCTTATACTTTTATAATGAAGCAATATTCACTAACTAACAATTTTGCCATTGCAGTGCACGAAATTCCACACGAAGTGGGCGATTTTGCCATTCTGCTTCGCTCCGGCTTCAGTCGGTGGGATGCTGCACGTGCCCAGCTGCTGACGGCCTCTGCGGGTCTGTTTGGTGCACTGGTAGCCATTGGTGGTTCGGGTGTCACTTCAGCTATGGGTAAATAAGCTTTGTAAAAAAAAAACTGAACGTCTACTCACCGCATCAATTCGATTTTGCAGAGGCGCGAACTTCGTGGATTATGCCCTTTACCGCCGGTGGCTTCTTGCACATTGCACTCGTCACAGTATTACCAGATCTGCTGAAAGAGGAAGAACGAAAGGAGTCAATTAAGCAATTCTTCGCCCTGATCTTCGGTATCGCCTTGATGGCTGTTATGACTGTGCTTTTCGAGTCATGAACCCCCGCAACTGCACAGAACGTGATGGTGCTAACGCATACGTGAAATTGTTGGACGTGCTGGTGATTATTGAATTGCAGTTGTACATGTGAATAAAAATTTATATTTTTTAATGTTATGAAATTTTGAAATTGTAGTATGCAATACCAAAACAAAAAAAGTACAAAAAATACACGGTTTTTGGTATGTGCAATTAGTGCGAGAATTTTTAAAATAATGGAATTTTTCGACATCCGATACATTACATATAATAACTATTTGAAACTGAATGAATGCGGCCTATTGCAGTGCTGCTTAGATATTATGATACGTTATTGATATATGTGATATGTGAAGTCACTAATAAATTACTTTCCCCTTTGATATGAACGAAAAGCCATATACCATTTATATGAATACTACTCGCGTCGTAACATAGCGCAAACCTAGACGACCAAGCAAACACCTTTTATTTTTATACATACATACGACTTCTTGGTTAGATCGTTGTTTAAAACAAAAACATGAATTAAAACACATACGAGTGTATGCTATTTAGTTTATGCTTAGGCACTGTTAACGTATACTTTGTTATTAGCAATTTATTTGAATAAATGTATGTGTATATTTACGATAATATCTATTCATTGTGATATACATACATAGAACGTTTGTACTAAGTCCATACATACGTGTTTACATATTCTTAATATATTACTAAGATGCTACATAAAAATACATTAAAAAAAAACCTAAGACTAAGTTTTCAAATCAAAAGAAAATATCTAAATATAAATTGAATGAACACAGTAAACTTCTTGTGTTTTAGAAAACCCAATTCACGAGACTTCGCAAGTCTTTCAGGTCTTCAGCTAAAGTGATTATGTGCTTCGTCTTCGGGGGAACAAAGATTGGGCAAGTACACAGAATGCAGTATTTTCAATTCAATATTTTGATTTTCCTTAGCAGTAAGTACATTTGCAGTCTTTCGACTTAAATATTTATTTATTTTTTTTATTGATTTTTATTTATTTATTTATCGATTTATTGATCTGAATGTTGGAAGAGGACCATAATTAATAAAAGCTGTGGTGTGAAGAACATGGAATAATTTTGATGGAATAATTTTTAACCTATTTCGATTCATGCCAGTTCCATTTATAAAAGGCATTAAAAAAAGTGTCGAATTGGTTTGTAGCAGGGACCGTAACAGTTATAAGTTTTATTAAAAAAACCAGTGTTTAAGAGTTATTTTTGGACTTTTATTTTATGGCTCAATAAATAACAGTTATTTTTTATTTATATTAAAAAAAAACCTATATTAACCTATAAAACTACAATTATTTTTGATTTTTTCTTATTAGTCTACAAAAAACAGTTTTTTTCGATTTTTATTTTAGTTGTCCTATGATAACAATTATTGGTGACTTTTATTTAAAAAAGTCATCAATAAAAATCAGTCAGTGACTTTTATTTATAAAAGTCATCAAAAAAATCATTCAATGACTTTTATTTATAAAAGTCAACAATAAAAATCAATTAGTTACTTTTATTTTTTTAAGTCATCAATAAAAATTATTCAGTGACTTTTACTTATAAAAGTCATAAAAAAAATCATTCAATAACTTTTATTTTTTAAGTCAATAAAAATCATTCCGTGACTTTTATTTGTATTTCATCAATGAAAATCATTTAGTGACTTATTTTTTAAGTCGCAATATTATTATTGTGATTAATATTAATCACAGTACTGGATTCATTAAATATCGAAATGTATATATATTATTGATCAACTCAACAAGCCCTGACTTGGCAATTCTGTTTTCTGGATGAATCATAACTTTTGCATGCATTAATGAAAATGACTTTTATATTGCGACTTAAAAAATAAAAGTCATTGAATGATTTTTATTGATGACTTTTATAAATAAAAGTCACTGAATGACATTTACTGATGACTTAAAAAATAAAAGTCATTGAAAGATTTTTATTGATGCCTTACAAAATATAAGTCACTGAGTGATTTTTATTGATGACTTTTACAAATAAAAGTCACTAACTGATTTTTATTGATGGCTGTTTTAAATAAAAGTCACCAATAATTGTTATCATAAAATCGAAAAAAAATTTTATTTGTAGATTAAATGATAACAATCAAAAATAATTGTTATTATAAGATTTTTAAAATATAAATAAAAAATTATTCTTATTTTTTTAATTTTCCATAAAAATTACAAAAAATAGTTTATTACCAAGTTTGATTCTCGGTGCGAAAAGAAATGTATTGGTATATGTCATTTACTTGTATGACATTTCCTTCATAGTAATTTTTTCAAATATAGTTTTCATAAATAACTTTTATTTCCGGTCCCTGGTTTGTAGAAGGGAACAGCATGCTTCTGACCCACGTGAGTTACTAAGGGCTAAGGAGTTATCAGGGAATGTTCTCTATCCGTTAGTTATAAGGTTCGCAATTTATCATTACTGGTCTTAGTGCATTAATAACATCGATTTATCTATCTTATTTTTAGAGACCAAATGAAGTAGAAATTTATAAAGGTTTTATTAGCGAGTTTTACTTTATGTATTTATTTAAATATAAGCTATTCCACTGCTGCTTATTTGTCTAAGCTGTGAAAGTACTATCCAAAGAAGGCCACAACTCTCACCCACACCGTCTTTCAAATTTGTGCAATGAGAAACATTCAGAGAGCCTTTATGTATGCACATCAAAGCATTACATCCAAGAACCCCGAATCTTGAAATCCCAGCATCCCGACTGCAGCCCCGAAATCACAGTTAAGTAAGAAATCCAAGGGTTGATTCCGGGATTTTTAGTGTTGGAAAATTCGACAAATTGGTCCCCTTAATCGCTGACTAGTTGTTCGGAAAAAATAACTTTAAAAATAAATGATTGCGTTTCGATCCTACATTTTATCATCTAATGATAAGATCCTTAACAGCTTCTGAGCAATTTCCTGGCACTTTCGTAAATTTAAAACTCTATGCAACGTTATTGATTCCTACTTCAGACCGTATTTTTTTTTTTTTTTTTTTGCTGTGGTTCGCAATATTTTAATAAATGTATTAATGCAACTACTATCGTTCATGAAAAACATTAAAATATAATATTTGTTGTTTTTTTTTAATTATTTAGCTTAGATTTGAAAGCGAGGAAAAAACGGGCTTAAGTGCAGAATAGCGTACCCTCGTGAAAAAAATTAATAAGTATGCTTATACAAAGAAGTTTGGCTCCTGAGTCTAACAAACTAAAAATTTTGCTGGGGAAATGCCTACCAAAGGCGTGGCATGGGGTCAAAGTTCTAAACTTTTATCAAAATAACTCATTCAATTTTCAATCGATTTATATGATATGGGTATCAAACTTTTTCTCTTTTTCATACCTTTATTTTGGTGTGCCACATTATATGCTTTATATGTACGAGTAATAAATTATAAGCAAAAAATAATTTTTTTTTATAAAATTTACAAAACCCGATTTTTTTCTCGAAAAAAACGAAAATAAAGATATAATAAATTTGTTACCATATATTCTCTACAGAATTCCCTTTACAATGAAATATAGAACATTTGAACGTTTTTTGTTTTTATATTTAAATTTATATTGAGTTAAAAGAATGTGCCTGCAAGGGGATTCTACGGTTTCCGTGGCGCCGCCATTTGATGATGTTTTTAGATAGATTGCCCGAAAATAAATCGAAAATGAAGAACAAAATTTTTCGATATCTCGCTTCGTTTTCGAGATATCGAGGTTCAACGTTTTTATATTTCCATATTGTGCACACCTGACTGTTGCCTGATGTGGTGGTGACTCCCATGAGGGTTATTTTTTTAGCGCCCGGCCGAAGGCCGGCCACACAAAAGGTACTTGAATTCAGAAATTCTTTGCTTAGGCGCGATATTTAATTAAAACACGCAACAAAACTGTATGTTTTTATGTTTCGTTGAAAAGAAAATTCTACACGCTATAATGTAGTGTAAATTTTTTTTGTATCTTAATAACGAGGTTTTTCGAGAAAAAAATCGGGTTTTGTAAATTTTATAAAAAAAAAATAATTTTTTGCTTATAATTTTTTACTCGTACATATAAAGTATATAATGTGGTACACCAAAAAAAGGTATGAAAAAGACCTTTCGTTTCATACCCATATCATATAAATCGATTGAAAATTGAATGAGTTATTTTGATAAAAGTTTTGAATTTTGACCCCGTGCCACGCCTTTGGTAGGTGTTTCCCCAGCAAAATTTTTAGTTTGTTACATTCACAAAACCAAGCTCTATACAGCCAAATTTTTTTTTTTTCACGAGGGTACGCTATTCTGCACTTGTTCCAAAAAACGCAAGAAAAATATAATAGGTCTAACTTTTCTAAACACGTTAATGTTAAACACTAAACAATGCGTGCTAGCAGTTTGGTCCGAGGTGGCAGCACACATGTATCTATTGATTATTTTCATTCGTTCGCATTTGTGCGGTGTTTTTTTTTTAAAGCTTCGCAATTGTGACATTTGTTGTTTTTCTTCGTCGGCAATTTGTGCACCTTCAGGACCGTCTTGCTGCAACAGGAAAAATTGTACATTTCAACATCGAAACGGTAAACAAAATGCTCAAAAACGGAATCTACGCAATCGAGCACATTATTACCGAATTATGAAAGTGGCTGCCTCCATCCTTGCAACTTATGTGAAGACAGTTCGAAAGTGCATCTTTGTAGAAGCCAAAAGTGCGGCGTTCCGCGGAAGTAGTTAGGGCGGCGTAAGTTACAGCATGGGACGTTGCAGAAACAAGAAAATCTGGATCTACTTTGACCGCCTGTCAGAATATGTGGCGAAGTGCAAGCACTGCAAGATGCAGTTATCCTGCAAGCACACCTCGGCCAACCTGGTCCGACACCTCTACTACAAGTATGATATACTGTGGAAAGCTGGTACTATCAGCGCCACTCCATGCTCGCTAAAATTGATCCTTGTGGATAGTTATTGTTGGTTCTTGTGTGCCTTTTCAGGCATCATGTGGACGCCAGCTACTATGGAGCGGAGCGGACGGGCTTTCTGAAACACAAGCGCCTACGCATTAATCGCATTTCAAGTGAACTAAAAAAGCGACAGCGTCCCGAAATCGCCTTCGATCCGTTAGTGATCAAGCATGAGATAGAGACGACGGACGTTGAGGCAGTGGCGCTGCAGAAGAGCGATTGCGAGGCGAGCCGGCAGCTGCCCGAAGACGCAACGGTCGGCTGGGAGTGCAATGTATAGTGGACTGAGCCTAATTTTTGTTTGATAATAATGGTTGTTTGTTGCAGGAATCTGTGCATTCGCTCTGCGACTTTCCCTTGCGCCCGCCGAATGAGAACAGCGTCATGCAGAACGACAATTGCGACATCGGTGGTCCCGAATGTTGTCCGCCAAATGCGCCCATACACGGCGAGAGCACGCTGCAAATGGAGAAGCTGAAAGCTGAGACACGCTACTACAACGAGTTGACGGAACTAGCGCGCGCCAAGCGCGTCATGGTCGAGCTGCAGAGCGCAAAACTAAGACTGGAAATGGAAACGATGCGCACAAGCTGACTACTGCTGGCGCCAGCAACTAGTGTCGGACGATTTTAATACTTTACATTCTATGCCTAAGTATTCCGCGTAGTGTGTATGTGTGTGTGTGTAAGCAGTTCTTTGGGTATATCTCAATCAATTTATTTTTTACGATCAGAACGTACAGCAGCTTGAAAAGGTCGAGTTATGCTAGAGAAAATTTCTTAAATCTAGTGCTTAAATTAAAAGTTATGTCTAATATTTAATATAAGCGAGATTGTATGCCTCAAGTAACTGTATGCTCTACGGGGCGGGTGTCAGCGTATTTCCCGGCGCAGCCAAGTATTCGCCGTTCAGTTCTGGATTGTTCATGCGCGCCAACTCGACTCTCACCTTCTTCGCCTGCAGTGCGGTCAGATACTTCTGCATGCGGTAGAAGCCCGCCTTCTCACGGAAGTACTCGGTTTCCATGCGCACGCGCTCCTCATTTAGCTGCCGAAGTCTTTTGCTGGTGGTGTACGCTTTTTGTGCTCGATCTGGCGATGCTCCGCCACTCGACTGTGGCGATAGCGGATTGGCGATGGGAAAATTTTGTACCATCTGTGGAAATAGCCAATAATTATTATTAAGTTGTTTAGATCGTAGAACGTACTCGCCTCTAAAAATATTTAAATCAATTAAATAATTTTCTCCGTACACAATTCACGATGCTGCGATCGAGTACGATCTACAAAATAATCGGCGTTTCAAAGCCAAGCACAAAATGTTCACTCACACTGGGATCAAACGGATCCTCATCGTAGTCGGCTGCATTCTGATCCTCCTCTATTATATCATTGAAGAACGAATCGTTTTTTCTACTAGGCAAATCGCTGCGTACTGCGCTGTAATCGCCATCATCCACTTTACTCCAGCTGTCGTCATCTTCGTTGCCATAATTTTCCTCGTCATCTTCACCGTCATCGCTCATATCCTGCTAATAAAGAACAAGCTCCAAAACTTAAAGCTTCAAGAATATATACAATTTTTAGTTTCTAAACGCACTGCATCCAACGAACGAATGTGCTTCCTACGTGTGCGTAGCTGTCTACCACTGTTCTCCCCTTTGCCCAGTGGCTTTATGACGTGCGTCAGCCGCAAATGTCTGCTAATCCTATCCATGTCTTGGCCGTCAAACACCTCCTCGCACATATTGCATTTCAGGCGGCCGTCTTCTGTCTGGGTACAGTGCTCCCAAATAAAGGTGCTGTCTATGCCTTCGCTATCTGGCGCCTCGTCGGACTCGACCGCACGTCCGCGTGTGATTATGCCGTGCATGCGGTGCAAGTGGCGCTGCAGGTTACTGGTGCCCTGGTATGACAGATTCTTCTTGCAAAAGCCACAGCGCACAGCGCCTTTGCCGATCCGCGTGCAATACTTCCATACAATGCTCGTCGCTGCAGCGGAACGTCGTCGTCGCCCGAACGCCATCACAGTTTCATCAGCTTCTGCAGTCTCCTCATCGAGATTGCAAGACATGGAGGTGTTCTTTTTGCCAAATTGTATTTGGTATACAGAGTAAATGTTAGTATTCAAACAACATCAGCACCATAATTCACCTGTTCCCCGTCCACTTTGCCCACAATGTTGTGCCTCCGCTGAAGATGTGTTATGACATTAGCCGTGCCGTGGAAGCTCATCAATTTCTTGCAGAGTCTGCATCGTATGGTGTGCCGCGAAAGCTTGTCACAATATTTCCACACATAGCTGCTGCCTTTGCGCTCTTTGTGCTGTTGTACCACCCTCGCGTCAATCAGCTCCTGTTTGATACACACGATCGCCTTATTCTCGCCGTTTACGGGGCCGGCGGCAGCATCATCCAAGCCCGAATCAATCGACGCAACGGCGTGCATAGTCTCATTCAACTCTTCCATATTATCCTGCTGCTTGGACGTTATCTCCTTGCGATCCAGCAGGTCCGAGTGCTTGCGGCGCAAGTGCTTCGATATATTTCCCGTATTGCCACCGCCAAAGTAAAGCAGTTTTTGGCACAAATGACAGCGTGCGTGCTTCGAGTTCTCCTTCGTACAGTACTTCCAAATAAAGCTGCGGCTCGGCCGACCACGACTGGCGCTACCGCTACCCTATTGAGCGGGAGCAGGCGGAAAGTCAACTTTAAGCAATTGCACTGAATCGAAGTGCACTTCGGCGCCTTCTCACCTCTTCCTGTTTCCTGATGTTGTGCGTTGAGTACAAATGGCGCGCTAAGTTGCTAGTCCGATAGCCTACACAGCCATGGCAAATTACACACTCAAAGCTCTTGGTGGTACCATTTACAGGCCGAAAATACTGCCACACAAAACTATTTCTGCGCTTCAGAGCGTCGCAGGAACTGGCAGCAGCACAAGATTCGTCCGCTTCGTCGGTGACAGTCTCTTCTTCCAACTCCGGCTCTGAGCAGTCTGTTTCCATCTGTTTACGCAGTACTTGCAGTCAAATCCCTGCCTTTTCTCTGGCAGCAACTGCAACTACTCGGAAGATTGCTTTACGATTATTTAGGTTGCAAAATGCGATTACAGCTCCTTTTTCTGCAATTCAACATAACTAGCGGAATGACTTGAAAAGAGAATGTGCGAAAAATAAAAATGGAGAATATATATAAGCCGAAGAGCTGAGATTTTGTTGTTGTTGTTGTCTAATATGGTCAACTGTCAACATGAGAAAGAAGCAAACTTCATTAAAACTGTAGAGTTTCGCAGTCATTGCAAATAGTTTTTGTTACCCTACGTTGCGCAGGTTACTAAGTAATAAATGATTTTGAACTAATCAATTCAACGAAATCAACTATCATTGGCTTATAAAAACTCAATTCATAAAATCGGCACGACTACGGTTTCCGTGGCGCCGCCATTTGAGGGTGTCTTTAGATAGATCGACCAAAAATAAGTCAAAACTGATGAATAAAAAAAAAATTTTCGATATCTCGCTTCGTTTTCGAGATATCGAGGTTCAAAGTTTAAAATTTCGAAACACGTAGATTATAGGGCGGTTTAAAAATAACCCTCATGGGAGCAACTAGTGCGCCGGAGCATCAATAAAGTGCTAACAGTATTTCTGGCAACTATTGTGCCGGAGTATCAGTAAAGTGCTAACAGTATTTCTGCATAAATTCATGAATCAAATATACTTTGAACCTTGATATCTCGAAAACGAAGCGAGATATCGAAAAATAGTATTCTTCATTTTCGATTTATTTTCGGTCAATCTATCTAAAAACATCATCAAAAGGCGGCGCCACGGAAACCGTAGTATCCCTATGGAATCAGTTGTAAGGAATTTACATGTTCTCGACTGCAGCTTTTTCAAGTTTTTCATTGTCGTAATATCTTGATGCAGTCTGGCAGCACCATTTGGTCGCCTGGGGATTTAAGGTTTTTATGGCAATTTTCCACAACACTAGCGGCAGTAGCAACCGAAACAATTTGTAAAAACATCACTCGATTCACTTCAAACGCGAACACGGTTTTGTTTGTTTACATTTGGCCGTGGCAATGAGCACCGAGAACGAGGAGTATCTGGGTGATCAATCAACTGAGCCGAGTGTTAGAAGGAGGGTCAGCATTGTATGGCGCTACTTTGAGAAGCTGGACCGTTTTCGCGTACGCTGCAAGCTGTGTCGGCACGAGCAGAACTATCAGGGCACCACCGGGAACATACTGCGCCACCTGAAGAACAAACATAACATCGATGCAACTCTCAAAGGCCAGAAGGACAATCACTCACCGACAGATGCGCAGATAGCACAAATGGCTGGAGCTGAGGAGGAATTCCATGCCGAGGAGGTGGGTCGAAGGCATATTTGCGCCAAAATTTTTGTAAATGTTTGTATTTTATTATCACGAACAGAACGAAATCGAAAACATTGCAGTGAAAACAGAAGAGAGCACGGTGAATATTTCGCGAGCACTACGACATGCCAAAAGCAAAGTGTCGACTTACAGCGAGAACGACCCCTACACAGAGGCCACGATTGTAAGTGCACCGGTGCAAAACATGGACTGGAGTTCTTACATATTTCATTATTGCTTACAGCTAGACAACTACATGGAAGCAGATATATACGATCATGAAGTTGCGGAAAAAAATCCAGCGCGAAAGGACGAAACCAGCCTCGAAAAGCGGAAGTACACAGTGGAAGAAGAGCGTGTACTGGCCGAAATCGACTATTTTCGTGAAAAGGCCGCGTACTATCGCATGCAGAAGAATCTGGCAGCTCTGCAGGCTAAAAAAATCAAATATGAATTGGATCAATTAGGTTAACTTGTAGGCCATAAACATGAGATATTAGTAATTTATATGTAGTATAGAGCAAAGTGTATTAGTATACTTTGGTATAGGCTTACCGGCGGTGTTTGAGTAGATAATGTGCATGTAGCTTAAAGATAAAAGTTCGGAAACATTGCTGCACATGTCGCTGTGCCATTGAATTTATCTTTTGTCTGTCGAACCAAATGCTTGGACAACTTTTATTAGACAAATTACTGCGAATAATCAATTGATAATTTTCATATCGTAAAAGATATCTGAAAGATATGATTAAAAGTGCAGGTCGCAAGTTGAAGCTTGGCCTTTTGAACTTAGCGAAAAGTGTTTGCCCCCTTTTTTAAAATGTACATACATTTGTGACTGAATAAAAACTATGATGAGCTAATGCTTTGAATACAAAAAATATGTTATCGGGGATTTTTATTTGTTTGTTTTTGTTGATATGCTTTACTATATCTGGCTTGATTAGTGGTACCCTGGTGACTTCATCTCGTTAGTAAAACTAATTAAAAGAAATATTTAAAAAAAATACATAAAATATTGGTCAATTCGAACTGGTAAACAAGGCTTCATACACATACATATACATATGACTAACTGACCGTTCCCAAAGGTGAACTGAGAACATTCCATTTGCAATGTTTTCATTCTCGGGATGGACAAGTCAATCAGTTAATGAAAACTTTTGTATTTTAATATTAGTTGAATCAGAACTCGAATGCACACACACCCTGTAAGTACTGCTGCCGACGCCATTGCCGAGGTAGACAACAAATTATTGCAGCTGTCAAAGTGTTGAACTGTCATTCTTGACTCCCTTTTGTAGACTTGTTTTCGGCACAACACCAGACAAAACGTAAAAATAGTGTTGTGGAAAAGGAAGTATTTTGAATATTATGAAAAGAATGGGTGGCGGTAGAAAGTTTGGCGAAGCTTACAAGCTCTACGAATTCTATCCGAAAGTGATTGATCGCAAATATGTGGCCGTGTGTCGCTACTGCAACAAGCAAATGCAGAACACCAGCGGCTCCAGGCTGCGAAAGCACAGGTAAACAATTGCGGCGCTGGGCGCCCGATGTCGATGTCGAAATGCCGACCGATCAATGTATGTACGCATGTGTGTTGAATATTGTAATTATAAATGTATCTCCAACAGGACTGTCTGCAAGGTGAGCACGAAAATTGGTGGCAATGGCGAATTGCCGACTTCTTCCAAGGCTGGAATAATCGCTCCGGAGCTGGTAAGTGTGCGCCCTGCTTAGTGCATGTAAATTTGTATTTGAGTGAGCGCGACAATTATTGACAATGATTTGTATATAAACTCACAGTTAACCATTACGCCGAAAGTCGATGTGTCGAAACTAAAAACGGAAATTGAGGAGCCACTTTCACGAATCGCGAGTCCTACGGAGAACCAGAACTACATACCTCTCAGTCCCGATCCAATCGATGAAAATCTATACGAAAAACAAATTGAGGTAAATATGAAATATGCATAAATTGGTTAAATGCATTGAAATGTACATATATAGAAAGATCCTCTGGTTCAGATACGGCTATTAGAATAGATAAATCCTTTAGAGTCTTTTAGAGTGTATCAAATTTTTTTATCAAATAAATCAAGTCATAATAATTAAACATTTTCCTTTGGAAATAAATTTTTCACTTAATCAAATTCATCCTTAACGCTTAGTTTCGCGTGCATTTCGAATTATCGGACTGAGCGATTGGAAGTAAAACGTTTTACTTTCTCAATTACATTATGCATTCATAATTTTTAATTACAACAATTGCAAATTTTGTTATGTGCAATAATATTAATCGTATATTTAATTCCTCGACAGTATATTCAGGACTATTTGAGCGACAATCCATTGTCGCATGACAACGCAGACGCTGTTCATGCCGGCACTTCAGCGACAGGCGATACCACACGTACAACAGCAAACTCTCGAAAGCGCCAATGTCTGGAAGAGCAGAAAACCAAGGCGGAAATACAGTATTTGCGTACAAAGACTGCCTACTTCACGTACCAGTTGAAAAATCTAAGCATCGAGCGCTCTCTGATGACGCTGAAATCGAAAAAACTCCAACTGGAGATTGAGCAACTGCGCAACACAAGCAACATGCCGCAGTCAAACTCGCAAAACTGAAAAGTAGAGTGCTGGCGGCAACATTTTATAAGCATTAAAAGCTTAAATTACAATTAATTTTTACTAATATTTCACGTGCTATTTTAAGTTTTTGGCATTATCATTTTCATGCATGTTCAACTCTCTCTCATTTGTATATGTTAAGCTCAACGATAATTACAATGTAAAAAGAAATAATTAATTTCTTAAAAACACTATCAAAACAAATGATTACGACTGCTTTTCATTTTCTGTTTTGCTAATTGTAAGTATTATGTGTTCTCGCATCTCTGTGTGCTATGCATTTATATGCTATTCAAAATTTTGCCATCGATATCAGTTGTGAACACGCTGCACTTTGTGCTCTCTGAAATATTGTTGACTATGACTTGTATTTATGCACTTTGGACTTGACTATTCCTACATATTTTTGATGCCCCCTGAAGTACTGCTGAAAACTTGATCATGTCACTATGCCAACACGTTGTCATAACTCATAAGTAAGACAAATAAATTGATCAGTTTGATGCGAGGCAAAAAAACCTCCCACAAACACCGAATATGAAATTCACTGTTAACTGTTTTTGGCAATAAACATTCCGAGAAATGGATCAAGGCAGACTCCAAGCCCGCATTGGCGAATATCACTCGCAGTTTTAAATTCATCAAGCAAATTGTTTTCATAAAAAAAAATGAAAGACCCCATGACACTTTATTTGAAAATCTTGGATCAAGATGAAGACACGTTTGACTCCTCCCAAATTGATGCGCACTGGTATTTTGGCGGCCTTGCCAGCATGGCCGCCTGCGCAATTACGCATCCAATGAATTTGCTTCGCATACAGACGCAGGGACATCTGCCGCAGGTCACCGCCAGAGAAGCGCTTGCCTACATTTTAAAGCATAGAGGCTTTCTCGGCCTGTATAACGGCCTATTCAACAATATGCAGCGGCAGCTAGTGTTCGCGGTGACCCGATTCGGTCTCTATGAGAAGGCCAAGTGCCATGGCTATGTTGACAATTTCCGACGCAGAGTGCTGATATCGGCGATTGGTGGCTTTGGCGCCGGCTTCATAAATACACCAATCGAAAAGGCCACAATACGCATGCGTACGGATATAATGAGGCCACCAGAAAAGAAACGCAAGTATGTGATCTTAAAATTGGACAGTATTTGATATTCTGATATCTGAAAGCCCATAGCAGAGAACTGTCTAGTTATAGATATAAAAAAGTATTTTGTTAAGTCCCATAGACAGCTATAGCTGAGACCGGGGACTCTATGTTGAGGGAGTATGTATATGAAGTGACGAACGTTTTTCCGATTCTTCAGTTAGTTTAGTGATATAGTTTGAGGCTTGTGGCATATGTATGATTGGCACATCTTCGCAATTAATTGAACCCCCTACTGGCATCACAAAGCCAGAATTAAAACGAGTACATTGCACAATTACATGAGCGATATTCTATGCACTCGGAGCATCTGAACCAACCCGCATCGTAGTCCGTATATAGCTAGGAAATTATGTTACCGCTTTCACTCGATCCAACTGAAGTGCTTTCGTTTTGAATGCGTACAGCTACAAGACCGCCCTGCACGGAGTATACAAACTGTACAAATTGGGCGGCGTAAGGAATCTTTTTATCGGCGCAATACCGTCGGCATTGCGAGGCATGACGATGAACATTGGCCAGCTGTCCATCTACAACGAGGTACTCACAATACAATACACCGTGACTGCATTGACGAGTACTGACTTTTCAATTGCGGTTCCTAGGTCAAGGCGAAGATGCTGGAAAGCAAAAGGTTTAGCGATAATTGGCGCACGTATTTCATTGCGTCGAGCATAGCTGGCGGCATCGCGGCCATCCTCACGACGCCCCTTTCAGTTGTCAAACTCATGCAAATGAACGCCGAGCGACGCATGTTTCACGGCAGCTGGCATGCGGCTCAAACCATCTTGCAGAGGCACGGCTACGTCGGATTTTACAGAGGCTTGACAATAACGTTTTTGCACTTGGTGCCGCAGACGATCCTCACTTTTATGTTTTTCGAGTATCTGCGCTTGCATTACGGTGTCTATGATGATCACGAGGTCTAGAAGTTGTGTCGCCTGCAACCAGCAAACATGGGTTTGCTTCTGGTCGCATGACAAACAAGCTCGACGATAACTTGTGCGTTCCAGGATGGCAGTCGACTCCGCAAAGAATGTCAAACAAAATTTTCTTGTCTTCAAAAGTATTACCGGTAGATTTCAAAAAGCGTTTTTAAAACGCTGCATGTCTATTTTCTATACATAATATTTTGCTACCATGGCCAATAATCCGGGCAGCGGTAATAATATGGACAAGCTACCATTGTCAGAAAGCGTCGAGGTTGTGAATGTGCCACAGCCGGTCTTCGACAAGTCACAGGCGCTGGTGGACATTGCGAACAACACGTTCAAGGAACTCTGCCGCACCCTGGAGAACGAGCAGACGAAGCTGCTGGAGCTGGAGGAGCGCCGCAAGAAGCTCCAGGAGGAGATGCAGCGCCTTAAGATGGAAATCGAAGAGGAGAAGCACAGTTACCGCCTTCATTTGGTCGAAACAATGCCGGCGGGCATGGACATGCTGCAAGCAAACAGCGCCACCAGTTTCGAGAACGAGGAATTCACAGACGGCGAAACGGGTGAGTGGCACTCTGTCCAATGGGTGACAAAAACTAATCCCATGCACTTTGTTGTGCATAAAAGATTCAGAGTCTGCGGATGAGTATAAACAGCGACAGCAATTAGATTTGCAAAAAAAACTGGATACGTGCTACGAAGTCGACGAAAACAACGATGACGATATGACGCTCGCCGTAGATGCCACCAAGGGGAGCGATGAGACGGGGAGACTGTTTTCGTCAGAGGAAAGCCAGATGGGCAGCACCAACAGGGACCAGAGTCAAAGTGACGAGCAATTTACCGACGTAAGTTGAGCGATCGTGTGCCAAATTAAACTAAAACCCAAATTATAATGCGAAACATTTCTGCTCGCCTTTACAGCCGGACGACGACATATAAAGAAAGCTAAGAACCGCATTCTCTTCAACTGTATTCAATTCACTTTAATCACATTTACTGGATTTTCGATGCATTTTATTTTCTATAGCCCGAACAATAAACGACACTATTTATTTTGTACAAAGATTGCCTGTTGCAGCAGCCTTGCGAAAGCGTCGCGAAATCGCCGAAGATTTTCGCTGTCATTGCATTCGGAAGAGTGCACCAGTTGCTGGTGGAATGTTTCCAGAAGACATTTGATCAGCTGAAATAGTGGCAAATGTCGATGTTGAATAGAAAATTGATGAAAAATATTGGATTGGTGGTCACCTGTACAATGATCGGATCGCGTTGTTGTATGTTTACCACTTCCATCAACGCAGATGTAAACTTGTCATAGAACGACAGCAGGTGAGGTTCGATTATTGGCAACGCTATCGGCAGGATGCACACCATGTAACAGCGGTGCATCTCCTGCAAATGTACAACACAAACTAATCACTATTCAACTGCCATCTTTGACATCACGAAGAAAGTTCCATTGAAACTGTTTAAGTCTTCTATATGGAACGTTTCTACGTGACTTATCAGCATTGTTTCGCCGGAGCCTCATTAACAAGGATTGTTTTCATGGAACTAGAAATTGCCGCTTTGCAACGTACCTGCAAAATTTGTCGGGAGATATTTATGCTCTGCATCAACTTGTATGCGTTGGTCACAAGCACGTTCAGTATAGTCTTGGCCCAGCGGAATATCGTATATGAAGTGTTGCTAGCGCACGCCGTTCGGCACTCTTCTAGCGCTGCTGGTGCGCTCCAGTCGGAATTACATTTGGCCTCAATCTCTGCCCGATTGATTGCAAAGTATGCGCCCAGCTTTGTTACAAATTTCAACAAGCAAATCGAAATTAGATTATTGGGCGCCAGCGTTATATTGCGCAACAGTACTTCCATCATGTCATCCACGTAGTTCCACTGTGAATTAAATTCATACAAACATCTGCGATTCATTATGTCGAAACAAGATTTACGTTGAAACTATCAATGTCTGGGAAAAAATCCAAGCACCGGTAGAGACATTTCCAGATGTCCGCCGTAGCCACCACTGAGTCCATGAAGTGCACATCCTTATACACAGAATCGTAAATGACACTGTGTATGTTCTGCTCCTGTATATCAGCGAATGGCTGCCCAACAAACATACAAACATTAAAAGCTTTTCTGCTGAAGTACTGCCACCAACTTACTGCATTATTGAGCATTATATGAAATATGCGAATGCCAATTTGCTTGCAAGTGGGCTCGTTGCTGTCACGCACCGTCAGTCCAATTGACAGGCAAAAATTAAGCCACTGCTGACTCACACAGCTGCCAAGGCACTCGTTGTAGCGAACCTGTAATAGCAGACATCCATCACACAACCAATTGCAACCATACCACACATCGCACAACAGTTCCCTTTCGTTGCAATACCTCCAGATAGCGCAGGAATCCATACACGCTGCCGAGCTGTCGCCTCCAGCAACTGCTGTGCAATTTCTCCTGATAATGAGCAAATATGATGGCCTCTACCGCCACCTCCGGCTGCTGATGTTGCCACAGCAGTGTGTTTGCGTTCTTCAGCAGCCTCTCGTCCTCCAGCCGGTAGATGGCTGACGATGCTGTCAACTCGCACAGCAGCACCAGCAAGCAGGCATGCACCTGCAACAACACATCACATTATATACGCTCACGAAATATTGAAAAGCAACAAATTACTTCTTGCCAGTCCCGGCCATTGTTGCCGGCAAATATACAATTCTCATGCTGCTGCACAAAGTCGTATAGCACAGGCAGCTGCTGCGCCAGCACCTTCCTGTACTCATCGAAATGCTCACTCTGTATGCCCACACAATCCAAGTCTTGTTTAAGCTCTGGCACAAAGCAAGACTTTAACAGATCTCTGACAAATTGCAACTTCTCGGGCATTATTTGTTGCTAATCGACATTTGTTGTGGTTGTAAACAAACTATGCTATTCCGAATATTGCGGCTTCTGCAAAGGTAGAACAAATGTTTATATCGAAGTGTTGCCACACACTCCGGTTTCCAACTGAAAAGTTTAATTAGAATTTTAATCAACATTGGCTAATGCTTAACAAACCCAGTGAATCGAAATCCCATGAATCGAAAAGTTTCATAAATCAACAAAATTAAGCGGTCTAGAAGGTCACTGAAGCTATAACTCGCAGTGTTAAATTTTATTGAATTAAATTTTCAGGAATTATTTGCTTTCATTTGTTACAGTAGAATGCTTTGCCAGATAAAACGTTTTTCATATCGACTAACTATATATACGGACTTCAACAATTTCAAACCTTTAGATCTTGAAGTTATTATAAATTATCAATTTGCTGGTTCATTTTACGTAGATTTCGTTTATTTCAAATTTTATATATCAATATTAAGCTAGGCAGAAAAAGTTTTGTTTTAATATTAAATGTATATCTTTTTGAAATAATGTTTGTATAGATGATCCTGTTATTTTTTAATGCAAAACTCGGTAATTGTGTTAACGTAACCAAAAATTATTTAAGTCTTATGGAAACGTAATGCACTTAGTTGTCAGATTTCTCAGTTTCAATTCGTTTGTCGATATATATAAACGAGCATTCTATGTGATATGTCGATTGTGTTTATTTTTAATGCTTCACAAACAGTTGTTGAGTTTTCAAGCAACAAATTAGTTGAATGGAATTTAACCTTAATTCCCTGAGGTGAGCCTCACAATCTCACTTAAGGGGGTGTTCCCGGGTAGAAGTTTGAAAAAATCGATTATTTTTGGCGTTTTATTGTACCTTATACTATATACTATCATGCCGTCGTTTGTCGTTTTTCAATCCGGAAACTCAGTACCCACTTTTTTGCATGTTAATTGAAGTAATCTCAGCTCTTTTTGCTCCGTCTTTGAAACTTTAAATGCGTTTTTCTCGAAACCACATTTTTTGTACTGGCCGATAACTTTTCTCAGCAACTATGAGAGGTATCGACTTGAAATTTTGGGAAAATGTTCTAGATAGTTTTCATTGGATGCTAAACCAAAGTTTTCATTAAAAAATTATTGTTAAATATATTTTCAAGCACTCTAAAGGTAAAAAAAGGTGGCAAAACTGGACAATTTTTTTTCATATGGCCGCCATTTTGTTTCTAATCAACATTTTGACTAAAACTGTGGTTTAGCATCCGCGGAATTTATTGCAGATTAATAATTGCATACCCATTTCTGTTTCAGATTACTGGTTCCCGAAATTTCTTATCGGCCAGCAGTGAAAATCAGCGTGACAAGGTCACATTGACCACTGAAAATGTGTACTTAGAAAATAAAATTTGTTGACACAAATATGAGTTTCTGTTCTCCAAATAATAAGGAACAACAAGCAAAAAACCATAATATTGCATGTTGCCTTGTAGCTCCAAAATAATTTTTTGGAAAACAGCCTAAAATCGGCATTCTAGACGGGAACACTCCCTTAAGATTTCAAATGGTGATAAATCCGAAAGATTTTCGGTTCCATGATTTTATGTAATCCTCTAATGGAATGTTAGAATTACAGTCGTGTCTGGGTATAGTGAACACATCGATATAGTGAACACCCAAATTTTGACATCGAGCCTCTAAATATAGAAAACAATTTTCAAGCAAAAAACAAAAAGTGTATTTTGAGCAAATAAACGAGTTTTTGACGAAAAATGTTAACGTTGATATAGTGAACAGCCTCAATACAGTGAACAGGCCTTGCAGTAATTAGTTCACTATATCCAGACACCACTGTATATTGCATTTATAAATTTAACATTTTATACAGTTTTTGTACGTTTTAAACAAATTTTTTCAGTAATTTAGCTCATATAAGCCTGGCAGTCTCACTTCTGGGCTTACGTTACTTTTAAAATTCTGGGAATTAGGGTTAATGAATCCATTTGATAAGATCAAATAATTGCCTGTTGCATTATATCGCTAGTAAAGCACAATGCAACCCTGGTAGAGAGTGACAAATATACTGTGACTTGACGCATTCTATCCTGCTTGCAACAGATTTCTATCGGCCATTCGCCCATCTCTGACATTGTCACATCGCCTGTCATATGATCAATTTTCATCGAGGAAGTAGCAGGATGGATTTATTGCGAAATTTTCTGGTTTTCAGCCTTTGCATTGTGGCAGGTGAGTGAATTGTAGAAATTGTCGTTATTGTGCACTGTGTGTTTGTCGGTTAGGATAAAGAACGCAACGAGCGAAAATATTTATGTGGGCTGTAAGGCAGATCCGATATTGATTTTCCCTTTGAGTACTACGACATGGACAGTTTTTTTGTCGCTTATCAGCTGACCAAGTGCACTTTTTGTGGAGATAAATTGAAATTTCGTTTGTTCTTGCAGCGAATGCGGAAGGGAAGTTCTGCGTGTTGAGCTCCACCAGCGAATCACTCTCCTTCGAAGGCTCAAGCCCACTGAAAAGCGAGGAAGTCGGTGTGGTGGCACTTGCCTCTACGGGACTTTTCATTTCCGACGAAGGCACCTGGGATGGTATGTACATAAAGGATCCTTTCGATCTTCCCTCGGTGGCGGTGGTTGTCCACTTCGAGGATGCCTCGGAGATCTCCTTTAAGAGTGTTCAGCATGCGTACAGTGCAGAGGGAAATGCCGCCAGTTCGGCGCTAGCACACGTAATCAAAGCTGCGAAGAATATTACGTGCGACATTCATTTCACCAATCACGATGATGGTGTAAGTGTTATATAGTTATTAACAAAAAAACGACGAGGCATCAGTTTTACTTGATTGCAGGACCTAGCGATAGATCGATGCTTCTCAGCACTTATCACACCTGAAGAACCTGAGGAACCTGAAAACAAACCCGATGAAGACAAACCCGAAGGGGAAGGTGACAAACCCGAAGGGGAAGGTGACAAACCCGAAGGGGAAGGTGACAAACCCGAAGGGGAAGGGGACAAACCCGAAGGGGAAGGGGACAAACCCGAAGGGGAAGGGGACAAACCCGAAGGGGAAGGAGACAAACCCGAAGGGGAAGGGGACAAACCCGGTGAGGAGGGCGAGTCCGGTGCTCCGGAAGAAACCAGAAGAAGATCGGGTTTATCCACGAAGTCAGGTGCTCTCAAACCCGATAATGAGGAAGACAAAATCGTGCTGAATGCCATAGCTGGCATAAATAAGATGGCTGAGAAGGCTGCCGCATTGAAGCCTTCCGTCGAATTTGTGTTTGTGCGTCTATCTCTCGCAGCTTTGAAAAAGGCTCACGAATCCGAGCAAGACGCCGTAAACGAGGCTGTGGCGTCGCTGGAAACAGCAGTCGACAATTTACAAACCAAAATTATCGCTGCGAAAGGAAAGAAAGTCGTTATGTTTGGTATAGTTACCGAGATCGCAACTGATGCTGCATCTACAACAGAAGCCCCAGACACAAAACCAACGGATGAAGATGGAGATGAAACCACAGCTGTCACAGAACCAACGGATGATATGACAACCATCGCAGAGGATGATACAACCGTCGGAGAAGAAGACACCCCCCCTGCAGAGGACACGAGAAGCGGCAAAAAGTATAATAGTCAAAAGACTGCTGAGCGCAAGAAGCGCAGCGCTGGGGAAGGGTCAGGGGGAGAGGGAGGGAAACCCATGGTAAGTATGTGCCCTTCAGGCTCACTCCTAAATGCATGTGCCATGATTTAGTTAATTGATTTGATTTTTGCAGTACGACCATAACCTGGCTGTGTATTATAACGAGGATTATCCCGTCATCTTCAACATAATCTTGTGGTTTATGGTCACTTTTGGCTTGTCGCTGCTCGCCATTTGCTACGCCATTGGCGACATGGATCCTGGCAGAGATTCCATCATCTACCGCATGACGTCCACACGGATGAAGAAGGATAATTAAGTATAGGTACAAATACGTACATAATTTTTTGTTTCGTTATAAATCCGACCTGCAAAAGGTTCGCTCGTGCGCTGTTAAAGCGGAACGTGAAACGTTTATCAAATGTTGTACGCTCCCCTCTACCAACTTCCTTGGTTTATCTTTCCATAAATGCATTTGCACAAAAATATTCGCGCTTAAGCAATGCATGCCACAAATTAAAAACTATTTAAACGCATCTAGCATTAGAAGTATTAGAGAAATTCAACATTAAGTCTGCGTTTAGTGGGCTCAATGATTTCTTCCTACCATTGGTAGAAAAACAAAAATTACAACTAATCCTTGGAAATTCCGTTGCGCTTAGCACAAGTCAAAACCCTCATGAAAATTGTACCATATGACACTCTCTTCAGGAATTCCTTATCTTATCTACGGGATTGTTCCGTCTGTATGTTTGTTTAGTCCATATTTTTTTTTTTTGTTCTAAAACTTGTTTGTTGATGTAAATTTGTGGTATTTAAACTGTCATATATGGGATAATAAATATACAATTACCTAAAAAGAGATTTGTGTGCATAAATGTTTATATTTAATAGTAGACATATGAATGTAGTAGACATTAGACAGTAGACGCATAGTAGACATATCGTCGCCTGAGAAAACAAATGTCGTATGTGCTACTAAGCTTAACGGAACATACGACATTCGTTTTCTGAGGCGACGATATGAATGCAAGATATGTGACTATCTACTGAAGATTGTGTTAGAGCAGAGCAGCGATTGTGCGAAGTAAAATTCTTTGCCGCACAATACACATAGACAGGGGATACTACGGTTTCCGTGGCGCCGCCATTTGATGATGTTTTTAGATAGATTGACCGAAAATAAATCGAAAATGATGAATAAAATTTTTAGCTATCTCGCTTCGTTTTCGAGATATCGAGGTTCAAAGTTTTTATATACAGATAAGCGAGAAAGTAGACTGGACTAGAACTACGGTCGATAAAAGAGATTCCTCCGAGTAATTTATGGCAAAGTAGAGGCGCGAATTATTACAAATAATGTTGGAAATTGACATTTTATATTTTGCGATAAGATCATCAACAAAAATCAAAAATAGATACTCCGACATACTAGTTGCTCCTATGAGGGTTATTTTTCAAGCGCCCGGCCGAAGGCCGTCCACACGGAAGGAATTTGAATGCAGAAATACTGTTAGCACTTTACTGATGCTCCGGCACACTAGTTGCTCCTATGAGGGTTATTTTTCAAGCGCCCGGCCGAAGGCCGGCCACACAAATAGAGTTTGGATGCAGAAGTACTGTAAATATTTTACTGAATCTGAAGCTCTACTTGCACTTAAGAGAGTTATTACCCCTCGATATCTCGAAAACGAAGCGACATATCGAAAAATTTCTTCATTTTCGATTTATTTTTGGTCGATCTATTTAAAGACACCCTCAAATGGCGGCGCTACGGAAACCGTAGTCGTGCCCATAGACAAAACAAAGCTAGTGTATGCAAGCGCGCAGTAAAACAGTGGACATCCAAATACAAAACATATGAACTTCCCTTACTTACGCTTTCCTGAAATTGAAAAATGTTTTCGTAAATATAAATTTACGTGAAAAAGTTTACAATTATGGGAGACTTGAATGCAACTCTGCGCAGTGCAGTAAGTGCTGCCAATTCAGTCAACTATGTTCGTTTGCTTTTCGGCGAGTATTGACAGCACTTCCATAAACATTTCTTGAAGACACGTGCGGCGCTGTTGCGACAGAAAAGTGTAAAAGCCTGCAAAAATAGTATAAGTTTGCATAAAAAAGCGTCGAAATGTCAATACGTGAAAAGTTGCTAATGAAAAAAATAAAAAAGCGCGAGCAAATGAAGAAGGAGCTTGCGGCAAAGAAAGGCAAGCAGCTGCCCAAGAAACAGCGCAACGTCGCGTCAATGGAAATCGAAGAAGGTAGTCGGTGTGTGAAGCACAACATTCCAAATTCTAAAGTATTCAATTTTCAATTTAGAGAGTCTAGATGATGATTTCCAGGATGCGCCTGCCAAGAGCGGCAAAAAGTCAAAGTTGGTAAAAAAGGCACAGCAACAGCAAATGGCCGTAGTTAATTCGGATTCGGACAGCGAAACGGATCAAGAAGGTAAGCGGCAATGGCGTACTGTCGCAATTGAACTGTGCGCAGTGATGATTCAAAGGCGAATTTGAGGTTCCCTTAGAGGCGCGTTAATGCTTCATGTGAGACCACATGAAATGCAACAATACCACTGATCTAGTACTTTCCGTTCCACAAATATAACGTGTCCAATGTGCGCATAAAAGCTTTTCCATTGTTCACTAGATTCAGCCGATAATGTTACGGATGATGACGAAGTTTCGGACGAGGATGATGTGGAGTCGGAGTTGCCGGCAACGTTCGCCAAACAGGCCAAGCAGAAATCGCAAGCTGGCATTGCGGAAAAGAAGGAAAATAAAGCAAAGAAAAACCACGCCAAGGCCATTGCAAATGGTCACTCTGCGGCGCAAGCTAGCGCCGAACAACTGTCGACGTCAGCAGAGGAGGCGCTGGCCAAGCGTGATGCGAACGATCGTTCTTTTGCTTCGTTGCAGAGCATTGTCTCCGAAGCTACACTGAAGGCCATCGAAGAAATGGGTTTCACTGAGATGACGCAAATTCAGGCCAAATCGTTGCCGCCGCTGTTGCAGGGACGCGATCTGGTGGGCGCCGCACAGACAGGTTCGGGCAAAACGCTGGCCTTCCTCATACCGGCGGTGGAATTGATCAACAAGTTGCGGTTCATGCCACGCAACGGCACCGGTGTCATAATCATTTCGCCCACACGTGAGCTGTCCATGCAAACGTTCGGCGTGTTGAAGGAACTGATGGCACATCATCACCACACCTACGGTCTGGTGATGGGTGGATCCAATCGGCAGGTGGAGAGCGATAAACTGGGCAAAGGCATCAATATTTTGGTGGCAACGCCGGGTCGTCTGCTGGACCACTTGCAAAATTCGCCGGATTTCTTGTACAAGAATCTGCAGTGTCTGGTGATTGACGAGGTGGATCGTATACTGGAAATTGGCTTTGAAGAGGAGCTAAAGCAGATTGTCAACTTGTTGCCAAGTATGTAGAGAACGTGCGGACAAGCTTAGGTTACTTTTTGAATGCTCGCAAATAATTTCTAATATTTTGCAGAACGCCGCCAGACAATGTTGTTCTCTGCCACGCAAACTGAAAAGATTGACGCGCTCTCTAAGCTGGCACTGAAGAAAGAACCCATCTATGTGGGTGTGGATGACCATAAAGAAACTGCAACCGTCAGCGGCCTGGAGCAGGGGTACATTGTCTGTCCGTCTGAGAAGCGCTTGTTGGTGCTGTTCACCTTCCTGAAGAAGAATCGCAAGAAGAAGGTGATGGTGTTCTTCTCGTCATGCATGTCGGTGAAATACCATCACGAGCTGTTCAATTACATCGATCTGCCTGTTACCTCCATACACGTGAGTGAGCTTTTTCTTGAAAGTTTAAGACAATGACAGCTATTTTCGATTTCAGGGCAAGCAAAAGCAGACCAAGCGCACCACAACATTTTTCCAGTTCTGCAATGCGGCCGAAGGCATTTTGTTGTGCACCGATGTGGCGGCGCGTGGTTTGGACATTCCACAGGTTGACTGGATTGTGCAATACGATCCACCAGATGATCCCAAGGTAAGCTACTATATAACTGAAGTTTTTGATGTGCTTAATAGGTTTGGAATCAGAGCTCTTATAATTTCCTCTTTATAATTTAAGGAATACATTCATCGTGTAGGTCGTACGGCGCGTGGTACTGGCAGCTCGGGTCACGCTTTGCTAATGTTGCGTCCGGAAGAACTTGGCTTTTTGCGTTATCTAAAAGCAGCCAAAGTGCCGCTAAACGAGTTTGAATTCTCCTGGGCGAAAATTGCCGATATTCAACTACAGGTAACAATTTTAATATTGTTTTTTCTCATAACTCCTAACAAAGTTTGTTGCATTAAGTTTCTACTGCATAATTAAATTACTTGTCTTTGCTTGCTTGCAGCTGGAAAAACTAATTTCCAAGAATTACTTCCTCAATCAATCGGCCAAAGAGGCATTCAAGTCCTATGTACGCGCCTATGATTCACACCAGCTGAAAACGATATTTGATGTGAACACGCTGGACTTGCAAGCGGTGGCCAAGAGTTTTGGATTCTTAGTGCCGCCCGTGGTTGATCTGAAAGTTGGTGCTAAACGTCAAAGGCCCGAGAAGCGTGTGGGTGGTGGCGGCTTTGGTTACTACAAACAGATGAACGAGGACAAACCGAAACAGCGCGTTTTCAAGCAAATCAACCGTGACCAGCTGAAAAAGAACAAGAATTTCATGCGATGATATGCCCTCTGCAATGGAATACGTTGTCCTATATATATTAGATCTATGAAAATGTTGCACTATAATAAAATATTTTTATTATAAATTTAAAGACCGTTTTGGCAATTGTTTGGTAATTCACACTGAAGCTGTAAACTTGAAACTGATAACTTTGCAGCATCATTCACATTGGCTATCAGAAACCCATGATTCATATGAGCAAATTTTTTCAAAAGAATATTGCAATTGCGTGGCTTTTATTTGAATTGAAATTCAATTAAAATGTAATTTGACGAAATTATGTAATCAAGCGACCATGTGGGTGTGTATTGCAATTAAGTTCATCTTTGCCACGTTTTTTACTTCCAATTTGTAGCAGTCTTGTCTGTCTTCTAGATTGCCTTATTCGTAAACCAATTGAGCGATCAGTGCAGTTATTTTGCTATAAATTATAAGTATAAAAAGTTGAAAACGACTTAAATGGTACAATTGTCAATGAAATGCTTGCATTGTCTGCGCTGCGTCTCTGTTCAATTCGATTTCGATTTTCAACAAATTCAACATCCGCAATGAACTGGACAAAGTTCCAGTGTTCACGCCCACCACAACCAAATTTGTAAGCATTTTATTATTGCGTTTATTGTGCCGAAATGGAAGAGCTAAGCAATATTGCAAATTAATGTTCAGTAAGCGGAATTTTTTTCAGTTTGTCTTTTACCGACTGTTTCACAAATAAACTTGACGCTTTCTCGAATTCATAAAGTGATCAACTTTGGTATATTTGTTGGTGTGAGGTATGGTCAATGGTAGTTGTTGGAATGGTCACTGGAATTGTAATCAATTCTTCCTTTATGGATTGTAATGAATTAATGAAATTTTTAAGTAAGCTGTGACTGTGAAGTTACAATGTGGTTTTTGAAAATTTGTTGATGGTAAATAAAAGCAAAATGTTATATGTGTAAGGTAGGTATAAGAAAGTCGTCTAAGTAGAAGAATCTTTTTTATAAGACTTCACTGTACTCAGGAGAAATAGGTTGAGTCACTTTGGATGCTTCAAAGATGCGAGAAGCGGAATGAGAAAATTTCCCTTAACAAAACTACGACTATGAACAAAGAACAAAAAGTGTACTGTTCTGTGCTATGAACAATTTTGTCAGCCAGGTTATGTAGACTGTGGGTCTTGCTTTTCCTGGAGATTGCTGGACTAGTTTCAGATGTATCGTTTGTTCTTCTCTTTGTTTCTACAACAGCTGCAAAAGTTTTGCCAACCTTTTCGAAGGCTGCTAGTCACATTCACCTCTTCATTGCCATAGCTTCTATAGAATCGTTGCGACCCATGGAATATCTGTCATAGCTCAGCCGTGTTGGTATATTTCATGAGAAAATCGTCATAAGTGGTGCAAATTCCAGTCTGCAGTAATATACTTATATATGTACTTATTAGTATATATGTGTGTGCGTATATATTAGAAATTTAAGTAATATTGCATATTTGGTATTATTCGATTTAGTCGAAAGAGCAAATTGAGTTTCCGCTTGAAAAGGCAAAATCTACGAAACGCCCAAATACACCCAACTCGTTTGATCAATCGGTCTTCATATGCACACATATGTACATATATACCTAATATATATCTATAAACATTTTGTTGTTGCATTTATATTTGTTTATTTGAAAACTTCGCACGCTACGAGCCAAAGTCAGTTGTCTGTTTGTTTCATTTCAATGTGGCAATGTAGATGAATTGAACATTTTCCCGATTTGGTGTTTTATGGATCGTGTTTTGTGTCGCTGTGTGTATTTAGTATGGTTGCTTGTTTTGAGTGCTGCGATCGGGCTTGGCTCCGGGTGTAGGTGTGTGTGTGTGTGTGTGAGGTTTTTTATGGCGCTGCGCTTCATGCCACACGCTACGTATACTTGATTTGGCGAACATCGCACCCACGACAGCAACGCAAATTCATGCAAATGGCGATGTTGACCAAAAATTAGTTTGGCTTTTAATTGCGCCGATGATTCAGGCTTCACAGACTTTAGCCACAGCAACAATAAATAAAATGTTACAACAAAAGAAAAACCATCACTTTATTCATGATCACTTCGTGCGAATGTGTTCAATAGTTTCGAAAGCGATGTCAAACGAAATCAAACTAAAAGTATAAAAAATAAAAATTATAAAAATAAATATAAAAATATTAAAATTAAAAAAAATGTAGAAAGAAGTGAGTTGAGTTGAAATATGTATGAATTAAATTAAAAATTATTCTACAGACACTGAATATCTACTCAGAATATTTTCGGTTAAACCAGCAATTGGAGCACAAAATTAAAACTTCGAGAATAACCAAAATACTACTTTACTTTAAATTTACGCTAAATGCGTCGCACTGTGATGCCACAGGAACTCGTCTCGTTCCTTAGTTTTCACAACAACCGGAGCAAGTTGTGCGTATGAGGCCTATGATGTCAACTTTTCATATGCATGTATAAATCTGTGTAATGTATATATGTATAAATGGACATAACAGTTGGGCTGAAAAGTTCGTATCGTTTTATAGAAAAACACCTTTTTTTGGCAAAATTCGATTTTATTATTCAACATAGTTCCCATCGAGGGCGATACACCGATTATAGCGATCTTCCAACTTTTCAATACCATTTTTGTAGTACGATTTGTGTTTAGCCTCAAAATAGGCCTCTGTTTCGGCGATTACTTCCTCATCGGCTTTAAATTTCTTTCCAGCGAGCATTCTCTTGAGATCTGAGAACAGGAAAAAGTCGCTGTGGGCCAAATCTGGAGAATACGGTGGATGCGGAAGCAATTCGAAGCCCAATTCATGCAATTTTAACATCGTTTTCCCCGATTTGTGACACGGCGCATTGTCTTGATGAAACAACACTTTCTTCTACTTCAAATGGGGCCGTTTTTTCGCGATTTCGTCCTTCAAACGCTCCAATAACGATATATAATAGTCGCTGTTGATGGTTTTTCCCTTTCCAAGATAGTCGATGAAAATTATTCCATGTGCATCCCAAAATACGGACGCCATAACCTTACCGGCCGACTGTTGAGTTTTTCCACGCTTTGGATTCGGTTCATCGCGTGCAGACCACTCAGATGACTGCCGACTGGACTCCGGAGTGTGGTGGTGGATCCACCACACACCACATCGATTCATCGATTGCCACATATCGACGCAAAAATTCACTTCTATTGCGCTTGAACAGCTCCAAACATTGCTCTGAAGCATCGACACGTTCTTGTTTTTAGTCGATTGTTAGCTCGCGCGGCACCCACTTTGCACATAGCTTTCGCATACCCAAATATTCATGAACTATATGTCTAACACGTTCCTTTGATATCTTTAGAGTGTCAGCTATACAAATCAACCTCAATTTACGATCTTCCAAAATCATTTTGTGGATTTTTTTGATGTTTTCGTCCGTAACAGCCTCTTTTGGACGTCCTCTGCGTTCATTGTCTTCGGTGCTCATATGGCCTGTACGGAATTTAGCAAACCACTCACGAATGGTTGCTTGCCCGGCGCAGAGTCCGGATAACACTCATCAAACCACTTTTTGGTATCAGTAGCACTTTTTTCATCAAAAAATAGTTTTTCATTAAAACACGAAATTCCTTTTTATCCATTTTTTTCAAAATAACAAAAGTTGCTTCACTCAAAATGCTGTATCTGACAAACTAATAATCAGACAGCTGTCAAATTTATACACGTTTCTTTTGAAGGTTGGTACTACGTAAAAATGATATGGATTTTATTCCAGTGGTGCCTATCATAGAAACGATACGAACTTTTCAGCCCAACTGTAGCAACCCGTTACGGGGAATTACAACATTCAGCAAAAGTTCTCTCCAGGCGTCTCTGCTTTGTGCGCCTTCTTCAGTTGGTCACACCAAGAGAGATTAGGGCGTTCTCAACTTGGTCCTTCTACCGGAAACACATCTATCTCCTTCTTCGCTATCGAACTCCAACTACCGCATCGAACACTTTTTTTGCCGGAGCTGAATCGCCCATTCGGCAGACATGGCCAAGCCAGCGTAACCGTTGGATGTTGATTCGCTGTTCTATGTCCATGTTTTTAAACAGCTCGTTGTTCTTCCGATTCGATAGTCGTTTTACTTAGAGTCTCTATAAGCTATTTCCAGTTGAATTTACACAATGCCCTCGTTTTAATATTATGTCGGCCACGCCTCAGTGCAGCGATTATGTATGCAATTAAATGCCTCCAAATGAGCGTTGATCATTTACTTTGGCTACAATGCGCTTGAATTCCAGTCTATGGTAAAATTTGCATTGTCATTCAGAAGCTTGCTTGAAGTGTGTGGCCAATCTGTTCAAATGATCGATTACGTTTCTGAATGCCGATTCGAAACGGCTGGCTTTCCCAGTTTATGTAGGCAGAGGTGCGTTCTAGTTACAGGGATGTGCGGTCACGAGGATGATGTTTCAGGTCCTAAAACCATAATAACAACATTTACTTTACTTCTGAGTTAGGTTAGGTTAGGCTCGTTGTACGAAATGACCTCGTTGGGTCTACAAGAGAGGTAAAAGCTGGTGAAGTAATGATTGCATAAGATGCCTGCGTTGTTAGTGAATTTGAGTAGTGATTTGATATCAACAAAGGAATATTTGGGAGATGTAGCTATAGCTATAGCAGGACAATAGCACAGAATGTGTTCCAAGGTTTCTATGATGCCATGCTCTTTACATTTCCTGCACTTGTCCAATTCAGTTATGCCCAACTTTCGTGCAAGAGCTGCTATTGAACAGTGTCCGCTTTAGTGGTCCATCAGGGGAAGCGCCAACACAAATCTTGCGTGTCTCTCGTTCATATTGCTTCAGCATGGTTCAAGCCGTTTTGCAGGCAGTTAAATTGTCCCACCTCGGTTTCATGTAACTTTTCATGCTGCCATCGAGCCTTCTGTTGAGTGCTTGCAGAGGCATCAATACGCTGCTGATCTGCTCAACTTGCAGCTGAACACAACTTTTGGCCATCAAATCCGCTGCTTCATTTCCCTAAATGCTGCTTTCCTGTCCTAAATATTTTAGAGTTAAAGATGTCAATTTTGATCAAATATGTATCACTACTAAAAGAATATTTTTATAGAATACGCAGTGCGCCAAATGTCTGTTTGGCTTTTAAATGCGAGTTTTGAATCATTAAACTTGTTTCGCCATCTACACACTTAAAAGACGCTTATATGTTTCACTTTCATTGGCAAATCCTCCAACATTCGAAAGGATATGATTTCACCAGCATCTCTGAAGATTTCCAACATCTGTGAAAAATTAATTGCTTGCGCTTCAAGAATTTCAGTTCACAACACTGAATTGGTTGAATCACTTTGAAAAATAAATGTTTCATAATTTTCAATGACTTAAATAATGAACTAACTTCCTTACAATGCTATCCAATAGAAATTATAACTAAGAAAATAAGTAATAATCTATTTGAACCCGATTTACGAGTCGCTCTGGGCAATTTTGATCACGTTTTGAAACTTTATATACATTTCACTTGAAACAAAGTTTTGGCAAAACGCTGGGCAAGATAGCGTTAACAATTTTTAACAGATTGCACAGTGATTCGTTCCATAGACAAAATTCAAAAAATTTATGGTCTCAGAATTTAACGATTTTGACGTAATTTGAAAGAAAAAACTCCAACTAAGAAAATCCCAAAAAATCTGTGCAAAAAATCAATTAGTGTCTGTGCAAAAGCGGCTCAAAGTTGAAACTTTTGTTACAAAAAAATGTAAACTCATATTTTCTGTTTTTTAGTCTATTGAGTAAAAAAAAATTTTTAAAATACATGGTTACCAAGAAGTTGCTAAAACTTTCAATATAGATTAAGAAATAATTTGGCCATTTTCGCTTTTAAGGTGTTTCTCAAAATTTGCAAAGCTGAGGCTTTTTCTTCACTTTTAATTAAAAATATTTTTCTAAATTAAAAATCTGAAAATTGGCAAAACTTAGACGAAAATATCTAAAAAGTATGTGAAAGTATGTTTCTGGATTTTTTTTTATTTTAAGAAGCATTCTTTCTTTGTCGGATAATGTAATTATATCCTCCGATATCTTCCGATCTCAGATAATAATTCAATTTGAAAAGTAGTCTAAACACGTATTTTTCGACAAAATTTATTTTATTTATGCCTAAAAGTATGCAATTAGCACGAAAAATGATAAAATCTGCAAAAATGCAAAACATACATCTGTTATTATCGTTTTTATTGCAAAACCAGGGGGTCCCGATACAATTTCTGTTACTCTTTGGAATAATCAATGTTGATGTTACCGAATAAATGTAAAATCTGAAAAATCTAGCCAACACATTTGGTGCAATAGCTTTCCAAAAATGACGAAATTTGCAAAATTAAGCCTCAGGCATTGCCAAACTACAACAGTTTAAGAAAAACCAAATGGAATGGATTGAAATCTTTCAATTCAGCAGACCATGATTAACAAGTATACCAAATTTTATGAAGAACGGACAACTCCTTCTAATTTTGTTCCGCGGTTGTATGGAGTTGAATCACTGTGGATTGGTTTGAAATTCCTGTTGCTGTTCCTGTTGATCCTCAGAGATACTTATTAAAGCGATACACACAATCTATATGCATACGATTGTTTGTCCTGACTGACTGATTGATTGATTCATCATCGCCCAGCCTCAGCCTTATGCTACAAACATGAAATTTAAACTGTAGGTACAGGTAGGTCTTGAAAATTGAACCTCCACTAAGACGGAATTTTTGAAATTTGGGGTCTAAAAGGGCAAAACATGGACTATGGTGTTCTATGAAGAAACTTAATTTAATGGGCCTATTGATTTCAGATTTGGTGAAAACACTTGAAATCAAAAATAATTCGACACGTGTTTTGAATTTTCGTGAAAATCAAAATCTGACGGGTCAACGATGGGTATGGGCATGGTCGAATATGGTGAAAGCACTTCAAATGAGATATAATTAGACAGGTATTTGTTCATCAAAATCTAAGGGGTCAACAAAGGTTAAG
Organism: Melieria crassipennis; assembly: GCA_963668005.1. Taxonomy (NCBI): domain Eukaryota; kingdom Metazoa; phylum Arthropoda; class Insecta; order Diptera; family Ulidiidae; genus Melieria; species Melieria crassipennis. The sequence goes on along the minus strand of OY764961.1, from coordinate 140,461,976 downwards.
GAGAATCTTGATTAATTGAGCCCATTGACTTCAAACTTACAATTTAATGTCTTTACCGCGGTTCTACTTTCTCTTCTACTGGATGTTGGCCAACTCGAACCTTGTCACTACGATTGAACAACAGTTCCCAGTCTCTACATTCTTGTTGGCTATCGTCCTCCTGAATATGGGCCACCACGAATTTTTCTAACTTGCACATACCGAAAATTCTATATAAATTTTCAAATTTTTTTTTCACACACTTGCCATTTGGTCAAAAATCAATATTATTCATAATCTTGCTCATTGTTGTTATTGTAAATTTAATGTAAATGACGACAATTTATATTGTTCTAGTTTTTGTTTGATACAAAGAAACTGGCGGGTCTAACTTGCCAGGTGCCCTAACTAGTTCCTCACCTTTGCTTACCACTCCTCAGCTCAACTATTTATTATATTGTTACGAAAATGACTTCTCTAAGTTCGTATACTGGATTGTGCTTGAAAATAAAACTACTTCAGTTATTCAGCGCAAACGCAGACAAAAATTAACAATCACTTTATTTACAATTTTACACTTGTTACTACTTTACTACTACTATTGCATGTTTCCCCTTTGCTTGCTCAACACCGACTCTCTTTGTTGCGCCGCGCAGCGCTGCTTATATACCAGTTTTCTTATCGCGCCGAAGTTTCTTGCAACTTCCAATTGGAACACGCTCGACCATTCTCGCACAGTTCGCGAACCATCCTTGCCATATCGGAATAACACCAAGCGAATTATACCAAATTCGCCGTACTTGAAAGTGCATGCCTAAAAGTATGCTTGGAAAAGCGTTCGTGCATAGACAAGCATTCAGCACATTGCTTCTTCGCAACACTGCCCACCACTTAGACTTGTTCGTCCCGAACAAGTACCGAGGCTCCGCCGGAGTAAGACGCCAAGCGCTCCAAATGGACTACTTTCAGCCTAGCGTTTCTGTTGCAGCAGCGTTGAACTCTGTACACCACGTCATTAATCTTTGTCACGACTTTGTACGGTCCTTCCCATGATGTTTGAACTTTTGGAGACAAACCTTCCCTCCACTGCGGGTTGTTGAGCATTACCAGATCGCCTTCCTTAAACCCTTCTGAGTTAGCCCATAGACCATAGCTGGCGTTTAACCTGTTTCCGACTAGTTGAGTGCGGCTCCGCGATCTTCTCATCGGCTCCTTCGCAGCCGAACACCGATCACAGCCTCTTATCCACTCGGCGACAGACCCCTGGCATCCCACCCAATAGAACCGTCTTCTTATCTTGGCGACAGTTTTTGCGATGCCTAGGTGCCCTCCACTGGAGTCGTTATGGTTTGCTTTGATGACATCGTCGATCCGACCTTTCGGGACCACTATTAGGGATTTTCTGGTCCTGCTATCCCTGCTCTCCCACTCGCGGTATAGGCAGCCGTCCTTCAGACGTAGACTTTGCCACTGCGCCCAGTAAGCCTTTGCGATCGGGCTCTCACCAGCCATCTCCTGCCAGTCCGGCCGTACTCTCCGCGCTTTGCCTTTCATGATCTTTGCGAAATCCGTATCCTCGCGCTGGTCCTTCTGTAGCCTTCCCGCAGGCCAATCTTCCTCTTGTAGAACTCTTACCGACCGAACATCCACAATTTGTCCCTTGTTTCCGGCTTGCGAATCATGCCTGCGCTCGGTTTTGCAAGAATGATGTGTCAGAGCGTCAGCACATCTTGGCGACGTCTGTTGTCCGGAACGCTTTCCCCGCAGATGGCAGTCTCGTGATATGTGGCCTTGCTTGCCACATCGCCAGCAACTGACTCTAGCTGAAACAGCCCGCGGCCTCGCTGGTGCCTCTGAGCTCACTGTCTGGCTTTGCGTGACACGACCAGATTGGGCTCGGCTCCTTTCCGCAGATGAATGTCGAATACTTCCCCTCCAGACCGCCTCATACGTCAATGCGCTTGTCACCGTCTCACGGAATGTCGGCTTCATCATCATCAATGTACTGCGACGTGTCTCCGGGTCATGAAGACCTTCAATAAACGCCTCAATCTTCAGCCTTTCCAAACCGTCTATGCTGAATTCTGGGTAGGACAGTGGTACCAGCCGCTCGATATCTGCCGCATACGTCTGCAGCGCCTCGTTGGCTCTCTGTCTACGGCTCTTCAGCTCGCAATAATACAGCATTTTGTTGTGCTCGTCACTGTATCTGGCTGCCAGTGCCCTTATGACGGTGTCGTAATCACCTCTCAAACCTTCCGGAACGGTTTTTATTACCTCAGCCGCAGGACCTCTTAGAGCCAGTATCAGCCTCCGACCTTTCCTAACATCGGTCCACTGACTCTCCAAAGCGGCCATATCGAATTGTAGTTTGAATGTGTCGAACGACGTAGTACCATCATAAGTAGGCACTTCTATGGCAAAACTTTCCTCAACTGACTGCACCCTTGCTCGTAGCTGTAGTTCTCTAAGCCGCTCGTCGATTTTCCTGTTCACCGCATCCTCCAGACTGTCAACCCGTTTGTCCCAATTGTCCATTCGCGCCTCGAGATGCTCAACTTTCACGTTCAGGCTATCGGAAATTTCCTCCACCTTCTGCTCTATGCGCGCAGAATTTTCCGCCATTTCTCGGTTCGCACTTTCGACTTTGGCCGAAATTTCCTGATTCGTAGTTTCCAATTTCGCTGCCATTTCTCGGTTCGCAGTTTCGACTTTGGCCGAAATTTCCTGATTTGTAGTTTCTAGTTTCGCTGCCATTTGCGCTGACATTTCGCGATTTTCACGGTTGACATTCTCAATTTTCGCAGAAGTTTCCTGAAACATGCCTCTCATTGCAACCATAAGCTGGCTCATGTCCATGGCTTGTGGTGGCGCAGCCGCTGCAGCCGTACTTTGCAGTGACGCAGCACCAGCAGGCGATTCCTCCACCTTGGCCGACGCCTCTTGCTCCTTCGTTCCAACCTCGTGTGCAGCCCAATCGATGCCTCGTGCTTCACACGCCTCTCGCAAGCGGAGCTGCAACTCCACCTTTCCGCCAGCAGTCGGCAAATTCCAGGCAGCCAGCTCCTTCTTCAGCTGGTCCACTTTCAGCAGCTCGAATTTAACCATGTCTGCGTTTTTATAATTTTATTTATTTTTATTTTTTTTTGTTTATTTTCAGTAGCACAATCCCACTTCTGACACCAAATGTTACGAAAATGACTTCTCTAAGTTCGTATACTGGATTGTGCTTGAAAATAAAACTACTTCAGTTATTCAGCGCAAACGCAGACAAAAATTAACAATCACTTTATTTACAATTTTACACTTGTTACTACTTTACTACTACTATTGCATGTTTCCCCTTTGCTTGCTCAACACCGACTCTCTTTGTTGCGCCGCGCAGCGCTGCTTATATACCAGTTTTCTTATCGCGCCGAAGTTTCTTGCAACTTCCAATTGGAACACGCTCGACCATTCTCGCACAGTTCGCGAACCATCCTTGCCATATCGGAATAACACCAAGCGAATTATACCAAATTCGCCGTACTTGAAAGTGCATGCCTAAAAGTATGCTTGGAAAAGCGTTCGTGCATAGACAAGCATTCAGCACATTGCTTCTTCGCAACACTGCCCACCACTTAGACTTGTTCGTCCCGAACAAGTACCGAGGCTCCGCCGGAGTAAGACGCCAAGCGCTCCAAATGGACTACTTTCAGCCTAGCGTTTCTGTTGCAGCAGCGTTGAACTCTGTACACCACGTCATTAATCTTTGTCACGACTTTGTACGGTCCTTCCCATGATGTTTGAACTTTTGGAGACAAACCTTCCCTCCACTGCGGGTTGTTGAGCATTACCAGATCGCCTTCCTTAAACCCTTCTGAGTTAGCCCATAGACCATAGCTGGCGTTTAACCTGTTTCCGACTAGTTGAGTGCGGCTCCGCGATCTTCTCATCGGCTCCTTCGCAGCCGAACACCGATCACAGCCTCTTATCCACTCGGCGACAGACCCCTGGCATCCCACCCAATAGAACCGTCTTCTTATCTTGGCGACAGTTTTTGCGATGCCTAGGTGCCCTCCACTGGAGTCGTTATGGTTTGCTTTGATGACATCGTCGATCCGACCTTTCGGGACCACTATTAGGGATTTTCTGGTCCTGCTATCCCTGCTCTCCCACTCGCGGTATAGGCAGCCGTCCTTCAGACGTAGACTTTGCCACTGCGCCCAGTAAGCCTTTGCGATCGGGCTCTCACCAGCCATCTCCTGCCAGTCCGGCCGTACTCTCCGCGCTTTGCCTTTCATGATCTTTGCGAAATCCGTATCCTCGCGCTGGTCCTTCTGTAGCCTTCCCGCAGGCCAATCTTCCTCTTGTAGAACTCTTACCGACCGAACATCCACAATTTGTCCCTTGTTTCCGGCTTGCGAATCATGCCTGCGCTCGGTTTTGCAAGAATGATGTGTCAGAGCGTCAGCACATCTTGGCGACGTCTGTTGTCCGGAACGCTTTCCCCGCAGATGGCAGTCTCGTGATATGTGGCCTTGCTTGCCACATCGCCAGCAACTGACTCTAGCTGAAACAGCCCGCGGCCTCGCTGGTGCCTCTGAGCTCACTGTCTGGCTTTGCGTGACACGACCAGATTGGGCTCGGCTCCTTTCCGCAGATGAATGTCGAATACTTCCCCTCCAGACCGCCTCATACGTCAATGCGCTTGTCACCGTCTCACGGAATGTCGGCTTCATCATCATCAATGTACTGCGACGTGTCTCCGGGTCATGAAGACCTTCAATAAACGCCTCAATCTTCAGCCTTTCCAAACCGTCTATGCTGAATTCTGGGTAGGACAGTGGTACCAGCCGCTCGATATCTGCCGCATACGTCTGCAGCGCCTCGTTGGCTCTCTGTCTACGGCTCTTCAGCTCGCAATAATACAGCATTTTGTTGTGCTCGTCACTGTATCTGGCTGCCAGTGCCCTTATGACGGTGTCGTAATCACCTCTCAAACCTTCCGGAACGGTTTTTATTACCTCAGCCGCAGGACCTCTTAGAGCCAGTATCAGCCTCCGACCTTTCCTAACATCGGTCCACTGACTCTCCAAAGCGGCCATATCGAATTGTAGTTTGAATGTGTCGAACGACGTAGTACCATCATAAGTAGGCACTTCTATGGCAAAACTTTCCTCAACTGACTGCACCCTTGCTCGTAGCTGTAGTTCTCTAAGCCGCTCGTCGATTTTCCTGTTCACCGCATCCTCCAGACTGTCAACCCGTTTGTCCCAATTGTCCATTCGCGCCTCGAGATGCTCAACTTTCACGTTCAGGCTATCGGAAATTTCCTCCACCTTCTGCTCTATGCGCGCAGAATTTTCCGCCATTTCTCGGTTCGCACTTTCGACTTTGGCCGAAATTTCCTGATTCGTAGTTTCCAATTTCGCTGCCATTTCTCGGTTCGCAGTTTCGACTTTGGCCGAAATTTCCTGATTTGTAGTTTCTAGTTTCGCTGCCATTTGCGCTGACATTTCGCGATTTTCACGGTTGACATTCTCAATTTTCGCAGAAGTTTCCTGAAACATGCCTCTCATTGCAACCATAAGCTGGCTCATGTCCATGGCTTGTGGTGGCGCAGCCGCTGCAGCCGTACTTTGCAGTGACGCAGCACCAGCAGGCGATTCCTCCACCTTGGCCGACGCCTCTTGCTCCTTCGTTCCAACCTCGTGTGCAGCCCAATCGATGCCTCGTGCTTCACACGCCTCTCGCAAGCGGAGCTGCAACTCCACCTTTCCGCCAGCAGTCGGCAAATTCCAGGCAGCCAGCTCCTTCTTCAGCTGGTCCACTTTCAGCAGCTCGAATTTAACCATGTCTGCGTTTTTATAATTTTATTTATTTTTATTTTTTTTTGTTTATTTTCAGTAGCACAATCCCACTTCTGACACCAAATGTTACGAAAATGACTTCTCTAAGTTCGTATACTGGATTGTGCTTGAAAATAAAACTACTTCAGTTATTCAGCGCAAACGCAGACAAAAATTAACAATCACTTTATTTACAATTTTACACTTGTTACTACTTTACTACTACTATTGCATGTTTCCCCTTTGCTTGCTCAACACCGACTCTCTTTGTTGCGCCGCGCAGCGCTGCTTATATACCAGTTTTCTTATCGCGCCGAAGTTTCTTGCAACTTCCAATTGGAACACGCTCGACCATTCTCGCACAGTTCGCGAACCATCCTTGCCATATCGGAATAACACCAAGCGAATTATACCAAATTCGCCGTACTTGAAAGTGCATGCCTAAAAGTATGCTTGGAAAAGCGTTCGTGCATAGACAAGCATTCAGCACATTGCTTCTTCGCAACAATATGTTTGACCTCATATACATATATATTGATATTATATATTGTTGCGAAGAAGCAATGTGCTGAATGCTTGTCTATGCACGAACGCTTTTCCAAGCATACTTTTAGGCATTTACTTTCAAGTACGGCGAATTTGGTATAATTCGCTTGGTGTTACTCCGATATGGCAAGGATGGTTCGCGAACTGTGCGAGAATGGTCGAGCGTGTTCCAATTGGAAGTTGCAAGAAACTTCGGCGCGATAAGAAAACTGGTATATAAGCAGCGCTGCGCGGCGCAACAAGGAGAGTCTTAGTTGAGCAAGCAAAGGGGAAACATGCAATAGTAGTAGTAAAGTAGTAACAAGTGTAAAATTGTAAATAAAGTGATTGTTGATTTTTGTCTGCGTTTGCGCTGAATCACTGAAGTAGTTTTATTTTCAAGCACAATCAGATACGAGCTAGTCATTTTCGTAACATTTGGTGTCAGAAGTGGGATTGTGCTACTGGAAATAAATTAAAATTGTAAAACGCAGACATGGTTAAACTCGAGCAACTGAAGGTAGAGCAGCTGAAGAAGGAGCTGGCCGCCTGGAATTTGCCGACTGCTGGCGGAAAGGTGGAGTTGCAGCTGCGCTTGCGAGAGGCGTGTGAATCACGAGGCATCGATTGGGCCGCACACGAGTTCGGAACGCAGGAGCAAGAGGCGTCGGCCAAGGTGGAGGAATCGCCTGCTGGTGCTGCGACGATGCAAAGTTCGGCTGCAGCGGCTGCGCCACCACAAGCATTGGACATGAGCCAGCTAATGGCTGCACTTAAAGGCATGTCGGCGCAAATTGAAACGGCGAATCGAGAAATGGCAGCTAAAATGGAAACGGCGACCCACGAAATATCGGCGCAAATGGCAGCGAAACTGGAAACTACAAATCAGGAAATTTCGGCAAAAGTCGAAACGGCAAACCGAGAAGTGGCAGAGCGAATGGAAGAAATCTCCAACAAGCTCGATGTGAAGGTGGAGCACCTGGGAGCTCAAGTGGAGCACTTGGATAAACGAGTCGACGGCCTGGATGATGCTCTGAACAGACGAGTTGACGACCTGGATGAGTCCTTAAACAAACGAGTTGACAGTCTGGAAGATTCGATGCACAGAAAGATCGACGAACGACTTAGAGAGGTACAGCTACGAGCAAGAGTGCAGCCAGTTGAGGAAAGTTTTGCCATAGAAGTGCCTACTTATGATGGTACTACGTCGTTCGACACATTCAAACTACAATTCGATATGGCTGCTTTGGAGAGTCAGTGGACCGATGCTAGGAAAGGTCGGAGGCTGATACTGGCTCTAAGAGGTTCTGCGGCTGAGGTAATAAAAACCGTTCCGGAAGGTTTGAGAGGTGATTACGACACCGTCATAAGGGCACTGGCAGCCAGATACAGTGACGAGCACAACAAAATGCTGTATTATTGCGAGCTGAAGAGCCGTAGACAGAGAGCCAACGAGGCGCTGCAGACGTATGCGGCAGATATCGAGCGGCTGGTACCACTGTCCTACCCAGAATTCAGCATAGACGGTTTGGAAAGGCTGAAGATTGAGGCGTTTATTGAAGGTCTTCATGACCTGGAGACACGTCGCAGTACATTGATGATGATGAAGCCGACATTCCGTGAGACGGTGACAAGCGCATTGACGTATGAGGCGGTCTGGAGGGGAAGTATTCGACATTCATCTGCGGAAAGGAGCCGAGCCCAATCTGGTCGTGTCACGCAAAGCCAGACAGTGAGCTCAGAGGCACCAGCGAGGCCGCGGGCTGTTTCATCTAGAGTCAGTTGCTGGCGATGTGGCAAGCAAGGCCACATATCACGAGACTGCCATCTGCGGGGAAAGCGTTCCGGACAACAGACGTCGCCAGGATGTGCTGACGCTCTGACACATCATTCTTGCAAAACCGAGCGCAGGCATGATTCGCAAGCCGGAAACAAGGGACAAATTGTGGATGTTCGGTCGGTAAGAGTTCTACGAGAGGAAGATTGGCCTGCGGGAAGGCTACAGAAGGACCAGCGCGAGGATACGGATCTCGCAAAGATCATCAAAGGCAAAGCGCGGAGAGTACGGCCGGACTGGCAGGAGATGGCTGGTGAGAGCCCGATCGCGAAGGCTTACTGGGCGCAATGGCAAAGTCTACGTCTGAAGGACGGCTGCCTATACCGCGAGTGGGAGAGCAGGGATAGCAGGACCAGAAAATCCCTAATAGTGGTCCCGAAAGGTCGGATCGACGATGTCATCAAAGCAAACCATAACGACTCCAGTGGAGGGCACCTAGGCATCGCAAAAACTGTCGCCAAGATAAGAAGACGGTTCTATTGGGTGGGATGCCAGGGGTCTGTCGCCGAGTGGATAAGAGGCTGTGATCGGTGTTCGGCTGCGAAAGGGCCGATGAGAAGATCGCGGAGCCGCACTCAACTAGTCGGAAACAGGTTAAACGCCAGCTATGGTCTACGGGCTAACTCAGAAGGGTTTAAGGAAGGCGCTCTGGTAATGCTCAACAACCCGCAGTGGAAGGAAGGTTTGTCTCCAAAAGTTCAAACATCATGGGAAGGACCGTACAAAGTCGTGACAAAGATTAATGACGTGGTGTACAGAGTTCAACGCTGCTGCAACAGAAACGCTAGGCTTAAAGTAGTCCATTTGGAGCGCTTGGCGTCTTACTCCGGCGGAGCCTCGGTACTTGTTCGGGACGAACAAGTCTAAGTGGTGGGCAGTGTTGCGAAGAAGCAATGTGCTGAATGCTTGTCTATGCACGAACGCTTTTCCAAGCATACTTTTAGGCATTTACTTTCAAGTACGGCGAATTTGGTATAATTCGCTTGGTGTTACTCCGATATGGCAAGGATGGTTCGCGAACTGTGCGAGAATGGTCGAGCGTGTTCCAATTGGAAGTTGCAAGAAACTTCGGCGCGATAAGAAAACTGGTATATAAGCAGCGCTGCGCGGCGCAACAAGGAGAGTCTTAGTTGAGCAAGCAAAGGGGAAACATGCAATAGTAGTAGTAAAGTAGTAACAAGTGTAAAATTGTAAATAAAGTGATTGTTGATTTTTGTCTGCGTTTGCGCTGAATCACTGAAGTAGTTTTATTTTCAAGCACAATCAGATACGAGCTAGTCATTTTCGTAACAATATGTTACATTACCCCCAATAGCTGAACCCATTTATTATATGTGGTACTCGGTATATTTTCAATCCCATAGTATAAGGTTAGCGTTTGCCAACTTTGTTTCTCGTCATTAATATGTTTGCTAAAAGCTCAGCATGTAAAAACTATTGCAATCCACAACGAAACGCTGTGATTATCGGACAAACAACAACAGCCATAAATTAACTTATAAATACATAAAATCGATTAACACCCACAAACATTCGGTTTTCGCTTTTATTTATAATCATTTAATCTGCCAAGTTCGCTGGCGACGCACACATCAAACAAATAAATAACAAATATATAACTACGACAACAACAACAACAACAACAACAATAAAATTATGTTATACAAACCAACTGGAAGTGCGCATTAATTAATTCACCACTTACAGTTTGCCATTTGGGCGCAATGTCGTAGTGGTTGTTGTTGTTATTGTTATTGTGGTTGTTGTTGTTGAATTGTGTGCGAGTGGGTGGGTGGCTGCCAATAGAAAAATCGAGTTTTTCAACATGCGGCCGGATGGAGTTACACTTCACACACACACACATACACACACTTATGCGCGAGTTCCACTCACACAGCGTTGCAATGAATGTCGCTTAAAAATCAAAGTTTACAAGCCAAGTCGAGAAAAGACCAGCCATGGTACGCCAGCGCACTTGGAACCAAGAAGAATGACACGGCGCTACTGCGGCCCAGGCGGAGCGCGCAACACTGCGCTGTTTTTGTTTTCGGCTAAAAAAAGCGTGATTTCAATTTCAGTTGGCATTAAGCGCGTACAAGCGATTTGCGCACAGCGCACAAACAAATGTCTTGTAAACAACACAACTTAATTTGGCTAAATGGAATTAACCACTTTTTGATTTTGCATTAAAAAAACCAAAACAAAAATTATTATAAATTAACTAATAATGGATTGACAACAAGCGACACAACCACTGCCACTAAAACTAGTCCGTGCAATTGTGGCGGCTATGAAAACTTTAAGGACTTTGTACATTTATACATTGTGTGTGTGTGTGTGTATTGATGCGTCATAGCACCTCAGTGGGTAAGATTTGTGGGAGAAACTGCATGAGTTGTATTGTTGAAAATTGGCATTACAAAGTTTCTAAGTTCAAAAATTGCATGCGAGAAAAATCAACAAATTAACACAGAGCTTTTCAAACGTTGCTCTTAGAGCGAAAAAATGTTGAACTGGCTCTGACTAATTTGTTTTACCAAACATAATTACCTCGTTTCTTTAATCCTCAATGTGAGATAACTCACTGATAGTACCAGAGTTGTAAAATGCAGTACTGACATGCATTTATTTTCTTTTTAAAAACCTTTTCCTGAACAAAATTTTCCCTCACATTACCAGAGCGCCTACTAAGGCGCTTTTTACTATTCTCAATTGGGTCCCTTCGACCCTTCTAGTTAGGTAGGTAGGTAGGTAGCAGCGACTGCGTGCCCTCTGAGCACACTCAAGTAGCACTATGTGCCGTTTTGTTGTCGCCTCCTCGACTGGGTCTTCCCTGCGTGGGAGAAGATACTGGGCCTTAAAGCCAACCCGCTTCGTCCAAATAGGACTTGATGCATTTCAGTCTTGTCTCAGACAGGTCAGCTAGGGAGCTAATCAGACTGTTCCCCAAGGAATTTAGTCTTTTAAAAGCCAAGGCAGGGCAGCTGCAGAGGAAGTGTTCGAGTTTTTCCCTCTCGTTAATTTCCCTGCAGCTTCTGCAAAAAGGGTTGTGGGGGATTCCCAATCTCGGCGCATGTAGACCAATTGGCCAGTGACCCGTGATCACGGCTGTTAGCCTAGAGACATTCCTACGAGAATTTAGCAGAAGATCGTTGGTTCTGTGGGAGTTGTAGCGTGGCCAGATCTGTCGAGCCACTCTGCAGCTGGAAAGATTGCTCCACCTACTATCCGCTTTCCTCAGGAAATAATCCTTTAACTGTTTTAGCCTTGCATTTAAAGGCGGTGCCACCCTTTCGGGCTGTGAGTCCATGGCGGATCCCACCTTGGCCAGCTCGTCGGCTGACTCGTTTCCGCTGATACCCGCGTGACCGGGTATCCAGCAGATGGTGAGATCCACCCGGCCGCTCACCAACCCTAGCAATTCTTTACAGTCTCTGACTAGTTTAGATTTCACTATGGGCTTGGTGAGTGCCTTAATGGCCGCTTGGCTGTCTGAAAAGATGTAAAAAACCCTACTCTGGATTTCTTGCTGCAGGAGAATCCTGCAGGCTTCTCCTATTGCAAAGACTTCCGCTTGAAAGACGCTGCATATATCTGGTAGGTGAAAAGTTTTTTCCACTACCAGATCCCTAGAGTAAATGCCTGCCCCAACACCACAGTCCATCTTTGAACCGTCTGTGTATAGGGCGGTTTCTACGTTTGTAAACAAGAATGCGTAACGCTCCCATTCCCTTCTGGAGGGAAAGAGCGTGGAAAACCTAACATCAAAGTCGGCACATTCTTTTGTGTAGTCCGTATCCCCCCTTAGGTCCATCGGAACCTTCGTGAGGATGTTACTGTGCCCGTAAGGTCTTTCCGCCCATTGGGATGATTCTCTCAGTCTCAATGCGCTAGAAGCGGCCGTCCGTCTAATAAAAGATTCAATCGGCAGCAGATGAAGAAGCGTATTTAAAGCGCCAGAAGGGCAGGACCTCAAGGCCCCCGTGATCCCGACACACGCCGCCCTCTGCACTGCACTAAGTCTATTGATGTTGTGGTTCTTCTCTAGCGCTGGCCACCACACCAGTGCTCCGTATGTGAGAATTGGTCGAACTATCGCTGTATAGGTCCAACGAACCATCTTCGGTTGTAGGCCCCATTTTTTACCGAAGAGTCTGCTGCACGAGTAGTACGCTACCAGTGCTTTCTTGGCCCTCTCATGTATATTAGTTTTCCAGCTAAGTTTGGTGTCCAATATGACTCCAAGATATTTAGCTTCTGAGGATAGCCTGAGCTCGCTACCGTTGAGCTTTGGCAGTCGAAATGGAGGAACCTTGTACTTTCTTGTAAATAGTAGCAGCTCTGTTTTGGTAGGATTAATCCCCAGCCCGCATCGAGCGGCCCAGCTGCTCAGAGTCCTCAGAGCACCCTCCAGGATGTCACTGATTGTATCTAGGAACGGCCCTGTCACCATAATGATGATGTCATCGGCGTACGCAACCACCTTGACCCCACCCCGGTTAAGAGTCATCAGTATGGGGTTCAAAGTAATAGGCCATAGCAATGGATATAATACCCCCCTGGGGTGTCCCTCTCTTTGCATAACGTGTGATACTCGAGTTGCCGAGTTCAGCCTGGATCTGTCTGCTACTTAGCAGAGCCGAAATAGTTAGGTAGTCCGCCAAGATTGCCGCTGTACGGCTAAATGCTGTATGCAGTTGGGCACGAGCAGACCAAGGCCACTCTAGAATCCTCGGGCTGGATCTTCCAACCCCGACTCACATTGACCATACACTCCTTACCCCTAGCTTTGATCGTAAGTTCACCATAGGGATCCCTAGCAGAAGCGACTGGACGGGAGGCTGTCGCTTGATGCCAAACGCTATCGAAATCTTGACAGACGGCTCTAAGCTTGAAAATAGGGTCGGCTGTGGGGTTTTCTGCGATCAACTATGGGACAGTATCTCTGCTCGTCTCCCTGACCACTGTAGTGTCTTCCAAGCGGAGACCATGGCAATACTGTTGGCAGTGGACAGGCTACGAACGCAGCTCCCCATCCCTTCGGCTATCAGTATATTCTCAGATAGCCAGGCACCAATTAAATCCTTGATAGCTATAACATATTTATATACCTCTTCCAAGCTGGTTGCAGAGTGCCGGGCCGCTCTAAATGATATATCGGAGCATGCCAGGGTTCACCTAAGTTGGGTCCCGGGACATAGTAGCATCACTGGCAACTGCGTGGCAGACGAGTTGGCCAGAAAAGGCACTCTGCTTCCGGCTCCTACTATGCAGTGTAGCATCCCCCTTGCAACCGTCAAATTGATGGGCAGGCAGGCTTATCTCCGCCTAGCTAATTGACTCTGGGCGGAGGAGAACCTATGTAGGATCCCCAGAGAAACCTGGCCGTCGCTTAACCAAGGCAGGACACGTGAATTACTTCGTTTAGAGCGGAATTCCATTTACTCCACAGTTTCTGTGCTAACGGGACACTGGACGAACGGCGCACACGCCAGGAGACTTGGCCTCCCCTTCAACGATCACTGCCGCAGCTGCGACGATGCGAGTGAAGAGGAGAGCGTCGAGCATCTGATGTGCCACTGCCCAGCACTAGCAAGGAGACGACTCCGGCTGCTGGGCGCCCCGTTCCTCAGCAACTTGGCCGACTTAACAGGACCCAGCATCGGCCGCATCACCCGAATCGGGATGGCTCCTGCCCAACACCCGGGGGGGGTGTGCAAGCCTGAAGGGCGGCCACGTCCTTCACGTGGTACCACAACGGGCCGCTATGGCCTACGTGAGCTCTTAAGCTGCCACCCTAACCTAACCTAACCTAGCAGAGCGGAATTAGAACTTATGACAAGTCTAAAGTGGTCCACTGTCGTTGAAATATATAAGTAGACGGCGCGACTAGGAATCACCGATTGTGAATTATGCAAATTTTGTATGGAGGCAAGCACTGGTCAGTGCCTCCTGCTTTTCGAGAATATTGGACAGTGGCAGATGAAACGTTCTGTTGTGTTCACGTGCTCGAGGCAGATTTTGCATGTGGGATCATCGTTTGCCATACAAGTATGTTTTGTGTTATGTGATTGCCAGGATCATAAGGCACAGTTCTTTCCTCTCTAGTCGAGGAAGAAAGCTCGCTCTCTTTTTACTCAGTGTTCTCACAATACCCTTTGAGATTCTGAAGGACTTCACTCTGGACCATTTTCTCCTGTGAGCATGATTCCTGATTCACTGTAGAACCTGTCCAGCGCTGACGATGATTCTTGGATCTCTGGATTGCCTGTTGAGACCAGATTAGTCAATTAATCAGATAGAACCCATATAAGTGTTATCTGATTGTGTTTTGCGACATTTTTCAGCTTTGCCTTACATTCGCTTACGATCTTTGAATAGTTTTAAACGATTTCTAGGGTCTTTAGGGCAGCTTGGTAGCACCACTGTGCGTTTCTTACGTAATTTCTCTTCAATGATCCGAAACGCCAAGTAATTGCAGAACGTCCGCTGGTAGCAGTGTGTAGGAGATAAAAAGGTTTTTAATGGATAAAAGTCGCCTACCCCGGCTTTCAATGCGTTTACCTTCAGTAAAAATAAGACCTTCATCTGAAACTTACTTAACTGGCCATAGCAACCCGTTACCAGGTTACGGCCTACCGCAAAAGCTCTCTCCAGGTGCCTCTGCTTTGCGCGCGCCTTCTCCAGTTTGTAACACCAAGAAATGAGATGAGATGATTCAAACTGGAACTCTGTATGAATAGTGAGGGATATAACACAATAGTTAAGTAATGGACTATTAGTAATGAACCACTAATCTAGTCTATCCTCCGCACAATACAAAACGATTTTCAAGCTGTAAGCTATTAAAAAATATTTTAATTTAACTCAACACCTCTTTCTCCTTCTTCTCCAAACAAATTCTTAACTAATTTTTAACTTTGTCTGAAGTTGACTTATGAAAAACTGAAAATTATACATTCAATTATTTCATATAAAAAATATTTTAATTTAACTCAGCACCTCTTTCTTCTTCTTCTCTAAACAAATTCTTAACTAATTTTTAACTTTGTCTGTAGTTGACTCTTGAAATACTGAAAATTATACATTGAATTATTTCATAGAAAAATTATTTTATTTTAACACAGCACCTCTTTCTTCTTCTTCCCCAAAAAATTCTTAACTAATTTTTAGCTTCGCCTGAAGTTGACTCTTGAAATACTGAAAATTATAGATTGAATTATTTCATATAAAAAATATTTTAATTCTTCAAATTATTCTATTCTATTCTTATAATTCAAATTCTTAACTAATTTTTAACTTTGCCTGAAGTTGAGTCTTGAAATACTGAAAATTATACATTGAATTATTTCATATTTGGAGTATTTTGACCAGTTCACCTATTAGCTCATTAGCGCCTAAACGTATTTTTTTCAGCGACTGTTTTTGGTACAAAATCGAATGTAAACAAATTTAAAGGAAATGTTTTTCAATGTAACATTGTCCGAACTTTGGAAACCCTCCATCAAAAATTTAGTAAAAGGAATCTAAAAATTATGAATTTCATTGAAAAACAGTTTTTTTCAACAGTTGAAAAAATAAACAGAATTGGATTTAAGTAATAAATTTAATAAATTCTATAGTCCACTACCAACATTTCGATAATTGGCAAGTTTACTGTCGATAGGTCCGTAGTGGGAAGAATGATTGGAAGTGCAGGAGTTAAAAACTTTGAAGCAATCGCCTTGCAATTTGCACGCTTTTGAACCATTTAAACCATTTAAAATGTATTCAAACACCTGGCTGCAGGGTAAGAAATTCTGCGTTGTGTCTGTCAATTTGCATTGCGAACATTTCAGCTAACGTGCCATGAATGGTCAGTGAATGGCGACTGACTGTGTTGGCGATTGCGACTGCAACAACAATTGCCACTACAGTCAGCCAGCCAGCCAGCCAGACACAACGATGTGGCTAATGATGGCAGTCGGCGGCTTAAAGGTCATAAACACATTCGATTCATTCATAAATTTGTAAAGTTGTGTGAAGAATAAGCAGCGAAACGGAGAAAGAAACGCAAACGAGGTGCTAATCGAACAATGTTGGTCCAACTGTGCCTGGCACGAACACAACGCGGCGCATGCGTCGTGCAGTCGTAGTTGATTTTGTGAATGAAGTGGCAGCAACTGGATGCAGTGCACTGGAATCTGTGCTGCCCACCTGTTTTCATTTGCCATTAATTCGAACGAACGACTTTGTTTCTCAACAACCACAGCGCAACGCTGGTTCGCTGCATTTGTTTGTTGCGCTGCGCGTATTTTGCATAATAACGCATTTTATTTCAGTCAAATACAATAATTATGATTAAAAATAAAATGCAAGTGGGTGACGCTGGCAGCCGCCGGTTACCGCCGTTTGCCAACCAGTGCGCGCAGGCGCAGTGAAAGCCTACCAGCAGCAGCACAACTGACAACTGCAACCAGCAGCTTTTTGGTTGCCTTTGTCTGAGCCAACAACAACAAATCGCCATCGCCATCGCCATCGAGTGGCTGCAGCCAAATTTGACGCCGCTGTCGTCACCCACGCACAGCCGCTTGGCTGTGCTTGAGCGCGTTTACAAGAATTCACTGCTGACAATTTGTTGTTTGTTTCGTCGATGTTGTTTTGTTTTTTTTTAAATTTAATTTTTTAACATTGACAACACTTTCGGCAATGGCTGCAACCTGCAATTGTTGGCCATCGTTTCGATTGGTAACTGTTGATGGGCTCAAGTTGAACTTTTTGTTGGCTGGATTTTTGTTGTATGTACATACAGACAGCGAGCAGCAGTGGCAGCATGTGGGCGCCAGCACAGCTGTGTGTGTGTATGTGTGTGAGGTTGCTGTCGTTACATTTCCGGTTCTGCTGCGACTTTCTCAAGCAAATGCATCTGTGGAAAATGGGCTTATAACTTAATCGAAAAGTGGAGAAATGTGTGTGGCAGCTGTTGTGGGCGTATGTAGGTATGTGTTAATATGCGTCAAGAGCATGACGAGCAGTTCGACCCACTTTTCGCTTACTTGCAGTGACTGGTTGGGTTAGTAGTTGGTTGAAATTTACATTAAGTTCTACACACTTGCGCTGCGTTCTGGTATATTTGTACCAAGTAATGTAATGTAGTGATGGTAGCTGCCCAACATTATTTTAATTTAACTCAGCACCTCTTGCTTCTTCAAAGAAATTCTTAACGAATTTTCAACTTCGTCTGAAGTTTACTCTTGAAAAATTGAAAATTATACATTGAATTATTTCATATTTATTGCATTTTGGCCAAGTTTTAAATCAGTTCGCCTATGATTGAAAACAATGCATTCACTTTCAGCATACAATACTGTGCAACAGCAATTCTTATACATGAAAAAATTTAACTAAAATAACTACTTAATCGGTTTATGTTATATTTTTGATGGGAATTTTCTTGATAAGACAGTAGTCGGATTGACCCTTCAATACTATTGTACAAGGTGCGTCCCAAAGTAAACAGGACTTTTGCAATAGGGACGTTTCTGGTGGCGCCATCTATGTGTGAGGACATGCGTTGGAAAGGTACATCTTTCATTCACATACTGTCTAAATTTCATGACATTTGGTCTAGTAGACGCCGAAATATCCCGCTCAATGTGACAGTATGTTTTTAACTTTGGTACGAGAATGTCGATCGAACAAAGAGCTAATATTAAGTTCTGTTTTAAACTTGGTAAAACTTTTACCGAAACGTTTAAATTGTTAAAGCAAGTTTATGGTGATGATTGTTTATCCCGTGGCCGTGTTAATGAGTGGTTGAATCGATTCAAGAATGGTCGTGAAGACTTGAATGACGACGAACACGTCGGCCAGTCGAAATTTGTGATTACTGACGATGCCATCAAAACTGTGCGTGATTTTATCAAAATGCAGCCAAAATCATCATTGGAATTGATGGAAATGGAATTGAACTTCTCCAAAACATCAATTGATCGCATTTTAACCGAACATTTGGGTCTCCGTAAAGTGTGTTCTCGCTTCATTCCGCACACTTTAACCGACGACCAAAAAGCGCAGAGAATTGAGCACGCAAAAAACATCGTTCGGGAAGCCAGACGTGAACCAAATTTCTTGTTCAACATCGTAACCGGTGACGAAACGTGGTGCTTTCAATATGATCCCGAAACAAAGCGTCAAAGTGCCGAATGGAAGCACCCAGATGAGCCAAATCCGAAAAAACCCGCCGTGAGAAGTCAAAAATCAAAACTCATCTCATTTGTTTCTACGATTCAAAGGGAATAATTCATCGAGAGTTTGTTCCACCGGGAAAAACAATTAACGCTTTGTTTTATGTTGAAGTTTTGAAGCGTTTGGTGCATCGCATTCGTCGTATTCGGCCAGAATATCGCGAGGAAGGAAGTTGGCGTTTATTGCATGATAATGCACCGGCTCACAGAGCCCTAGTTACGACCGATTATTTGACCAAAAATCGCATTTTTACCATCAATCATTCACCGTATTCGCCTGATATGGCTCCCTGTGACTTCTACTTATTCGGTCAGTTGCATTTGCCGATGAAAGGAAACCGTTATAAGGACGTTGAGGACATCCAAAAGGCTTGTACCAACATTCTGAAGGCGATGCCGGCCGATGACCTAAAACACTCATTCCAAATGCTTTTGGACCGTGCAAAACGTTGTATCGAAGCAGAAGGAGAGTATTTTGAATAAATAAAAAGAATTATACAAAAATAATCATCCGTTTTCTTTATTTTATAAAAGTCCTGTTTACTTTGGGTTGCACCTTGTACAATAATGCAGGTAACGATTTTTGTAATTAAGGTTTCCTCAAATCCTGCATCTCCGGATCCAGTCATCCGAAAAGGTGCTTATCCCACAAATAAAATTTAGTAGTTGTGTATAATTCCATAGTGCAAGTCGCTGATCTCAACAAACGTGGAACTTGGGTGGTAAACCTAATTCGAGTACGCTGAATCCAACGGTGCAAGTCGTTTTTGCAAAGTTAGATCGCGTTTTCGAGAAATCGTTAAGCTTTTCGCTATTGGGTTGCCATATGGCCAACATGCAAATTTTGAACGTCCGACACCTTTGTGGTTCCAAGAGTACATTTTCTTTTTGGTCCTTAGAATAATTTGAAGTTTTAGGAATAATACGAAATTAATAAACTGAATATTTAAATTCAAAGAAAAGAAGTATGCACGTTTTTGAATGTCATATCTTTGCATAGTAAAGAGAGAAGTAGTAGAAAAAAAGATTACAAATTTTCAATATGATTTTTTACTTTTATTCAGATTTATTTATTTTATTTATTTTATTATTTATTTATTTTATTTATTATTTTCTTCTATTGTATTTTACTTTAATTTATTTTATTTCTACTTTTTCTTTACTTGTACCTATAATTTTAGCTTTAAATGAAGAAGTACTCGATTTTTAGTAAACAATTTTATGTTTATGTAATTACAACCACAACATATGGTATGACAACACTTACAAAACAACAAAAAAACAGGGTGCCGTAACAAAAAATAACAAAATTATATTGAGATTTTGTTAATATAATCACACAGAAGACTAAATCGATATATTTAAAATTTTAACTTTAACCCAGTGAAAACCTGTAGCGAAGGGATCAATTGAAATTTAAATGTTTTCGGGCCCCAAGAAAAAAAAAATAGTTGTTTGTTTTACTATTAATTCAATGTAAATCGATTGAAAACTTCTCTATTGGTAAAAATATATTGGAACATTGACATTTCAAAAAAGAAAATGAATCCAAAATTTGTATTGATAGATTCATAGATTTGGCCCAAAAATCTAAAGTTTTTAAACGGTTCTCCGTTTGTTGTTTGTTTGTTAATAAAAATAAGCACCGCTTGACAGCGCCACTGGAACAGAGATGTAATTATATAATAAAATCGAACACAGTTAATTTCTGTAGTATTAGTGAGGCAAACGTATTTGTCGGCAAAGATAAAACGACTTCTGAGCTCTTTGTGGAAACTTGCGTTGTGGTCAACACGAACAATTTTGCATAGAATTTGCATTAATCACAGGACAACTTCTTGTTTTGAGCGTTTTGCAATGGAAAACACACACAATCCATCAACACATGAATGCTTCCATGCAATGCTACACCAATATGGATGCAAATCGGCGACGGAGACTTCAGCGAGGAGCAACAGGTGCCGTGTTGAGGTGTGAAAAGCGCAATCAAGCAACACTGGTGCCTGGTGCCACTGCAAGGCTGGCGGATCGTCATTGCAGTGAGCTGAAGTGGGCACAATTCGGCGCGATGGCTGGCGCTGTGGTGCCGCTTATGGAGCCGTGAAGTCGCGCTGCCGTTGCCATTTTTGGCAACTAACTCACAAATTGAATTTCAAAGTGTTGGCACTTTTTGCTGGCAATGCGTGCAAGCATGACCGCAAATGGACAAGTGGCAACTGGCAACTGGCAACAAGCGGTGGCACAATTGAATTGCATTTAAATATTTTATGCCTGTCGGACGCTTTTTGCTTTCGCACCAGTCGAGCAATGTGCATTGCGATTGTGCTATGAGTTGGCGTCGGTAAGGACACAGCAGGGCACAACGACTGACACCAAACAAGTTATGGCGCTGGCAATTTGACCGAAACGTCATGTGAGAATTATGAACTCGAAATGGCTCTTAGCGCCTCTCACTAAATTTGTTCGTTGGTGTGTGCGACAAAACCAAAGTGTTGACATTATAATGAAGAGTTGAGAGAAAACAACATTGGTTCGACCGATATTGGGCCAAACTTAGAGCCAAAAACAATTTCGCAATGTGGCCAAGACACGAGCGCCAGCGCCAGCGCCAACGTCAGTGACAGCAACACAGACAACGTCGGCAACAGCGTCGCCGTTTGCTCCGCCGTTGCCAGCGCACATGTGGCATGTCAAATGCACTTTACGGCCATATGTCGCACTGACACAAAAAGGCGCACTTTAAGTCACTTCATTGGCAACTGATTTGGCAGTCGATTGGCCGATTGGCAGCACCGCAAATGCCGAAACTATTTTAATTTAATTATTGAATTAAACACAAAGCTGGCTGGCAATCATGAAAAAATGCAATGGCCAACAAAAATTTATGACTTGTGCATTGTGACCGTTGGGTGAGAAGTTTCACCATCGAATGCTTCGTAACACTGCATCGATAGCTAATATTTCAACTCTTAAATCAACGTATAAGCTTTTGACTGCATTATTACTTTGTTGGCAGTCAACCAGTTGGGGTCGTCACAGTCGCAAGACATTTGGATTTAAGAATGTCACTTTCGCTATATGAAGACTTTTTGAGAGTTTTTACGATTCCGCTGTACTGTACCCAATATAGTAATACTGCGTACTCATTTTTTAATTTATACATCCTTTGTCCTTTTAAAAGGACTTCAAAATTTTGAAGGGGATAACAAATAAAAAAAATATAAAAAATACTTAGCCTCCTTAGAATATGGCGATATGTATATCAAATGAAAGAGGAGAGGCTTAAGAATTTAAATAAAATTATCATAATATAATAATCATTACTCTAACTTTATTAGTTTGAAAAATATTAAAAAAAAGGCGGAAGCTGCAATTCTAATGAAGTACAAAAATTCTAATTTATTTGAGTATCAGTATTTTAAATAATAAAAGGATACAAAATCAATGCAGCGAGAATAATGAAATTTTGACATGTGATCAAAAAGATTTTGGGTTTTAACATACTTAATTTTCAAGAAAATTCTATATAAATTTTCATGGATATAAAGGATCAAAATTTTCAAAGGACTTTTTTCATATCTTTTTACAAATAGATAAAAAAATCAAATAAATTCTTGAGCCTTTCCTCTTTCATTTGATATACATACATATCGCCTTATTCTATTTATTTTTTATCCTCTTCAAAATTTTGAAGTCCTTTTTTAAAGCACAAAGGATGTAGAAATAAAAAACTGAGTACGCAGTATTACTATGTTTGGTCTCTAGTTTCACGCTCATATGGATTTTTTCCGGTGTGAAACATTTTTTTTATTTTTGTCGCACGGTGTAATATATTAGGGGTATTCACAATGAGCTCCTTACATTGCTAGTTCGGTACTCGGTAGGTTTTGAAAAGAATCGAAGAAAAACAAAATAGGCGTACAAAACCACCGAGTACCAAACTAACAAAGTAACGAGCCCCGGTGTGAATACCCCTATTAAAATAGTAAAAAATTCCCTATACAAGTAAGCTGGTGAAAATGTTGCGAAAACAATATTTCATATCGCTTATTTCACACAAAATGTTATTTTCCTAAATCTCGGCCGCTACCAGAAATAGCCAATATTTTTTTAATTCCTTTTAAGGACTTACATTTAGGACCTTAATCAAGAATATTTTTGGATTTTTTTTGTGTTTTTTTTTACAAATTTTTTTTATAAATTAATAAAAATTCAATTTCAAATAAAAACAAATATATATGTATGTACATAGTTTTAGTCAAATAATAATCAAGCATGAAAACAAACAATTGTTGGTTTATATATGTACATACATGACGACTTCTGGCCAATGGTCGATTTTTCGACCACTGAAAAGTACGCGGTGCTGAGAGGTAAAAATATTTTCATAATCTTATGGATATCAATTGATTGTGGTAATTTGGTCTTTAATTTTAATTAATAATTGGCTGGCACGACAGCCCGCTTACGCGAGACTAAGGCCTAGCTTCCCGCAACTACCCGTGTTGTGCGTGTGAATTGGTACGCGGGTTGAAGGGACCTACAGTTTAATGCCGGTTCCGAACGGCAGGTTGGGAGCTTTTTCATAAGCAATTTTTACTCTCAGAGGTTTGCCATTTCCAGCTGAGAGGACAGCCACCGAAAGAGAAAACGAGTTTTCCCGTTATTTTTTTAGGTGTTATTACAGGCAGTATTTGAACCTGAGGTTGCTGCCTTCGACTCGCGGTCCAACGCACTAACCAACTGAGCCGCGGCGGCTGCTTCGTCTTTAGGCTTCGTAAATAATCAATAATAAATCAATAATTTCAAAAGGTTATATATTTTCCAGAATATTCAAAATATCACTAAAAAAATGCTTTTTTCGTGCCTTCGCCAACATCTCTAAATTTATCGTTTTTAAAAAAAATTATTATTTTGAGGGGTTACCAAAAGACCAAAGCTATTTTCTGCATCAAAAGTACAAAGATATAATGTCTAAGTACGGAGCTACTCTCCTTCAAAGTGGCTGGTCGAAAAATCGACCAGTGGCCGAAAAATCGACCAGTGGCCGAAAATGGGTTAAGTGATTATTTGAGGTTAGGGAATGATTTCTGACTAGCTTCGAGAACAACGCATTTGTTTTGAATCAATTCTTGTGTTTCTCTGGAGCTAACCAACATGCGAGGCCAAACAGTTTAGCCTCCTAATGAAGCAAAACAGATCCAAGTCAACTCAGTCAGGCATTTGGACCCCAGCATGTGGAATGGGCGTTCCTGTAGAGCTAAACTTTAGCACAAGAAGTATTGTATCGGTTCTACCTCTTCCTTATCTTCACAACTTATGTAGACAACACTAGACGGGAGATGCCGCAGGTTCCGTTGATGACTCCAACCAATAACCGAAAGAAGTATCGACTCAGGAACAATAAAAACTGCTTTTTCCTTATGGACATGCAAGGCCAATGTGCCATGCTGCGTCATAAAAACTTTCGGCAAGAATCCAAGTATCCATGATAATCACATTCGTCTTCAATGAAAACATTAAAAATTCATTTATATTTTTCACAAGCAAAAAACGAGCCTATTTACTCATTTATCACATTACTGTGGAAAGCACCGAAATCGCCGGTGAAAGCCTTAGCGGCCCACATGCCAAGCCAGAAGCCCTTATGCGGCTATTACGTACTGCGTCAATGACAGCAAAGAGACAAACAAACCAAAATTTTTGAATAAAAATGAAAAGCCACAACAACACTACAACAAATGACAACATTAAAGTGTTGTTAACAAAAGTTTTTCTTAGTCGAAGGCTATCACAATACGACCACAATCGAGTCAGTCACAGTCACCGGCCGTCGAAATACCCCCACACACACACACACACGCATACAGACACACATACGCGCACCTTAGAGCGCCAAAGTGTAGGTGGGCGCACTTATAGACTTAAGTCAACTTGCTTTATTTTTGTTATTGCTGTTGTCTTAATAAACGCACATTTTACAACTGACACGCAAAATACTTTTGATTCGTTAGAAAAATATTCATTTTATTTATTTTAAGTATTTTTTGTTGATGTTGCACTTTGCTGATGTGACGCGACGGCACTTGGGCTCCATTTCGACTAAGCAGAGAGAAAGACAACACTTGAGTGCATGTTGCAATGATTCATGCACATATATTTCATATATATTTTGGTTAATTTTAATATTTAACTTCGGTTGCTTCGAATATTCAAAGATAACAGCTCGGTTTGCTGACGTCGATACGAAGCCAGCCAACGTCCGAGCAACTTGTGAAGACTCAATTGAAATGCGTCCATAACACTTGTGGTGGCTTTCTCGCTTTCTCGACAGTGCCAACACACCACAACAATGAATTCATGGCTGGGCAGCACATAATTTACGAGCTGGTTGCGTTGGAAATCCTGCAGTCGCTGGTACCCGTTTGTGCCGGGGTATTTAGGCCATTTATGGCGGCCAATATTCAGCTGACGCACAATGTGGGCATGAAAAGATTAATTGAACTGAATATGAAGTCCAAAAAATTCAACAATACGTACATTACCTCTCTCAACCTCTCACTTTATGCGGTTTGGTAAAAAAGTACATGAGCGAAAAAAATTGTTTGGCTAGATTGGGGTTAAAAAAGCTGGGGAATTCGACAAATTGCTTCACATCTGCTCAGAAGTTGCTCATAGAGGGTTAAAATCTATGACTGACCCCAACCAGTTTTCCCTACTGAACATTTCTTCAAAACATACTTACCCCCTATCTCCAACCCTTAATGGGCCCCCCATACAAAATTATAGTTTTTATAAAATAGGCTCCAAATGCTCCCAGGTTGCGCCCAGATGTCTCAGATGTAAGACCGATACTCATTTATTTTTCCTTCCGAATGTTTCTTCCAAACATACCTACCCGCTATTTTCAAGTCTTAAGGGGGCCGCCATACAAAACTGGCCATTTTCTATTGAAATTGGTTCCAAACTTGTTAGTGAGGTAGTTAATGAAACATCGTATCTCGGAAACTACTGAACCGATTTGAATGATTTATTCAGCGATCGGCAAGAATCTTTAGTACAAAAAATACAAAATTTATTATGGTTCAGGAATTGGCCACCAGAGGGCAGCTGCCATACAATCGAATGCTGTGAGGTTGTCAAATTTTGGGTTTCTACGAAGCAAAAATCAAACTGTATTGTCGAGACCCCATTAACCTCGCCATTTCGAATATAATTCTAATTTTAGATGAGTGTTAGGTCACATTGCCTATTGTGAGTGCCCTGAATGACTGCCAGTAGCAGGCACATTGCTCTAACTGGGGTTCCTGAAAAAATTAAATTTCCTGATTGAGAATTTGATAAGCTTATGACTGAGTTCGCACTTTGATTTTCGAAAATCTGTCTTTCAAAAACTACTCGAATTTTACTCCAACCCAAAGTGCTGGCAGTCAAATACGCAGTGTCCATGTTACTTCACTTCAAAGGCATCAAAGACATGGTCTGCATTAGTTAAGCCCAGCTGTGCGCTCGGGCTGAGCGTGTTGGCTGACAAAGAGTCAGTTTTCTTTAGAGTCACAACAATGACGCGCGCAGGAGGATTTGAGTTGGCGAGAGTTGGCATTATTTTGAACGACTTGTTCTTTGTTCCTACGTTTGAATAACGTTTTGATTTTTCGTTTTAGTGCTGTTTTTTTTTTCGTTAGAATTGAATTATTGACTTCTGAGGCATATGTAGCTGAACATGGTGTGTAAGGCATTGAGTTGTTTGTGGTGCTGTGCCCCCTGACAACTTGTTCTGTTCGACTTGATTAATTTGCATGGGCATTTGGCAATGATTGGAGGAAAACGGCCACTGGCACCACCTCCACACCGCACCACATCGCTCGGTACTTGTTCAAAATAAATATTTGGCCAAGTCAACTTCCTACGTACACATCGATTCTTGCTAAAAAGAAGCAAACGCGTTTTAAATGTTTGCATTTGAGTTAAGCAAAAATCGATTATACTGATTTGAATGTGACAAAAATTAAGTTCATTTTTAAAATAAATATTTCTCCTATAAACATTTTAGAGACAAAAGCAGAGTTTGACAAAAGTGATGTGTTGGACTTGAAATTCACTAAAACTTAGTTCTCTACAGTAATAATGAAGAAAGAGGGGCATATATGTGTACATATATATATTCCGTATAATATCCTTTACTGTAGGTAAGCGTGGCCGTTGGAAAAAGAAAGAAAAAGAAGAAAATGAATGAAATGAATTTCGAAAATGAACTAAACAAACTGTAGGTCCTCAAGGTTTGTGCAATTTGTAAGATCAAGTTTTGATTCATTTCTTGACTAGAATAGGTTAGGTTAAGGTGGCAAATTAGTGAGCTCATATATACCAGATTTGACCCGTTGTGTTACCATACAAAAAAGCGAAAACAATGAATTAGAATTGCTAAGTCCATCACATAGGGGCCCCAAAGTGACTAAGTCTCCTTTGGGCCATGTCAGGAGGAGACCATAAATCTGTTCTAACTATCAATCTGTCGGTTAAGCAAATCTAGTAATGAATGGTAAAAGCGAATTAATAGATTTTTCAGTGTTTGATTCCTTTCAAGAAAACAAAACAAAAAAACCAAACAGAAAAGTATTTCAAAAGCAGTTGAGTACATACGCAAACAAAAATGGCTTCCATTATCTTCGAGATTATGGAACTAATTCCTTAAAGAATCGACTGCTTACAACTACGACTACTACCATCCAAAAAAATTCTATGGGTTTTTCAGTTTTGCGATACAAATTCTTGACAAATATAAAATAGAAGGTCTTAAATCTCTTGTGGCAGTAATATCAATATAAATATATAAAGTGGTGTCTGGATATAGAGAACTAATTATTGCAAGGCCTGTTCACAATATTTTGGTTGTTCACTACATCAAGGTTAACATTTTTGTTCAAAAACTTGTTTTATTTGCTCAAAAACACTTTTTGTTTTTTGCTTGAAAATGTGTTTCCCTATTTAGAGGTTCGATGTCAAAATTTGGGTGTTCACTATATCGAGGTGTTCACTATATAGGGGGTTCACTATACCCAGACACGACTGTATATACATAACTGAGAACGAACATTTGCAAAAATTTGTTGTAAGTTGGATTCGTTGGAAAACATTAACCAAATCCTAGATTTCCGTTCCAGGAGATGAGCTTCTCTCCTTGACAATCTGTCGGTCTTAGCAAGGATAGAAATCTGAGTATTGTTTCATCAATGCCCTCTTTTTAAACCTGTGGTAGTACAAGGGGTCTTTTTTGGCCCAATTGAGCACTTTCGGACTGCCACCCTAACCTAATTTAATCCAACATAACGCAACCTCACCAAGGCAAACCTACCCTAATTTAACCTAACCCAATGCCCTCCCTAATATTTGCAAAATACAAATACACAAAAACTACAATTTTTTCCAAAACTCGAGCTATGAATTTAGCTACAGGGTCTTTTTAGGGAAAAGATTACTTACAGAATTTTCTTATTTTTGGTTGGTTTATAAAACATTGTTGAACATTTTGTTATGCTAAATAACTTCAATTTTTGGTAAGAATAAGAAATCTTACTAGATGAAGACATTGTCTCCTTTCTTGACGAATTTTGCAAAGCTCAAAATAGTCAGTATTGCTCTCTTCATCAAAAAATCAGTATGAATGCAACCTCTCCATGCTGTTCGACATGGAGAGGTTTGTAACTTTTAACCCTTTCTCTATGACTTTTAGAGGGCGTTCGCAGAAAATTTATTGTCGACATTTTGGAGACCATTTGCTGTTGATTTTATAATAAAAAAATTACGAATTTCAAGGTGAACTGAACATGCCGTGGGTCACCTGTTGCCCTACAGTAGTGAAAGGGTTAAGCGACACCCACTTTCTAAAAATTTGGTACCATAATAGACTGTTTTGGTCCAAGCGGGCCCTAACTTAACCCAACATAACCTACCACAATCGAATCTAACCTAATATCATTCCTAACATCTTTAAAATGCGCGGTTACCTCTCATTATCCCGAAACTTGAGCTCCAAAATTATAATTTCACCATATGAAATAATAATTTCCAGAAGTGAAATTTTATTGAACATTTTCACTGTGTATGGCTCCCCAATTTTAAGATTCCGATCGATTCCCATTTTTTGGCCGATACCGATTAATTGCTCGCACTCTACCAATTTTATATCTGTTGGCTTAAGTGCAGAATAGCGTACCCTCGTGAAAAAAATTAATAAGTATGCTTATACAAAGAAGTTTGGGTCCTGAGTCTAACAAACTAAAAATTTTGCTGGGGAAACGCCTACCAAAGGCGTGGCACAGGGTCAAAGTTCAAAACTTTTATCAAAATAACTCATTAAATTTTCAATCGATTTATATGATATGGGTATCAAACGAAAGGTCTTTTTCATACCTTTATTTTGGTGTACCACATTATATACTTTATATGTACGAGTAATAAATTATGATCAATAAATTATTTTTTTTTATAAAATTTACAAAACCCGATTTTTTTCTCGAAAAAAACCAAAATAAAGATATAATGAATTTGTTACCATATATTCTCTACGGAATTCCCTTTATAATGAAATATAGAACATTTGAACTTTTTTGTTTTTATATTTAAATTTATATTGAGTTAAAAGAATGTGCCTGCAAGGGGATTCTACAGTTTCCGTGGCGCCACCATTTGATGATGTTTTTAGATAGATTGACCGAAAATAAATCGAAAATGTTGAATAAAATTTTTCGATATCTCGCTTCGTTTTCGAGATATCGAGGTTCAAAGTTTTTATATTTCCATATTGTGCACACCTGACTGTTGCCTGATGTGGTGGTGACTCCCATGAGGGTTATTTTTCAAGCGCCCGGCCGAAGGCCGGCCACCTGGGAAAAACTTATGGCCAAAAAAACTATGGATTTGAACACAAAATACTGTTGCACACCTGACTGTTGCCTGATGTGGTGGTGACTCCCATGAGGGTTATTTTTCAAGCGCCCGGCCGAAGGCCGGCCATCTGGGAAAAACTTATGGCCAAAAAACTATGTCTTGGAACTATGGATTTGAACAAAAAATACTGTGCACATCTGACTGTTGCCTGATGTGGTGGTGACTCCCATGAGGGTTATTTTTCAAGCGCCCCGGCCGAAGGCCGGCCACACAAAAGGTACTTGAATGCAGAAATTCTTTGCTTAGGCGCGATATTTAATTAAAACACGCATTGAAAAAAAATAAAACTGTATGTTTTTATATTTCATTGAAAAGAGAATTCTACACGCTATAATATAGTGTACATTTTTTTTGTATCTTAATAACGAGGTTTTTCGAGAAAAAAATCGGGTTTTGTTACTTTTATAAAAAAAAAATAAATTTTTGCTTATAATTTTTTACTCATACATATAAAGTATATAATGTGGTACATCAAAATAAAGAAATGAAAAAGACCTTTCGTTTGATACCCATATCATATAAATCGATTGAAAATTGAATGAGTTATTTTGATAAAAGTTTTGAACTTTGACCCCGTGCCACGCCTTTGGTAGGCGTTTCCCCAGCAAAATTTTAAGTTTGTTACATTCACAAAACCAAGCTCTATACAGCCAAATTTTTTTTTTTTTTTCACGAGGGTACGCTATTCTGCACTTGTTCCTATCTGTTTCTTACAACACCTTTCTCTCTCTCTTCTCTATTTTCTCGAATCTTAACCTAATCATATATTCGCTTGAGATCATAGAAAATATTTCAGATTTTGTAGTGTAATGTTTTAAAATGAAATTTGTCACCGTGTACGGCTGCCAATTTTATACCTGTTTTATTTCCATGTCATTCATCTAAAATTTGCCCAACTCTTCTCAGTTGTCATTTTTGGCCTTTGGATTGCGATTTGCGTTGGTGTGTGGATTGCAAAGCTACTGCGAACCACAGCGCTCAACAACTGTTCCCAGTGTGTAAGACACAAACTGGTTCGATCGTATGGCGAGGGAACGAAATTCATGCGTCGCACAGCGGCCGTCTCGTTTTCGCCGCAGCACGAGCGCCTCGAGTAGATGCCGCCGAAGCGGGATGGTCGGCTGTGAGCTGTTGAAACGAAGCCCACACGAAAACAAAATGCAATCATCGCCTTCGGCAGCAACTTTTCGAAGTGATCTGCTTCGGTTGAAAGCGAAATTTCCCACAGTATATTTTCAGTTTTGTTCTTGAGGTCTTCGCGTTTGGTATTCTTCGAGTCTCGCTTCGCGTAGCTTTACAGTGGCAAAATTTTGATTGCAAAAGTGACATTTTTGAAATAAAGTGCAAAACCGAAATTACAAGCGGCAAACATTTGTATGAGAGCGAACAGTGGTCGAAAGTTTGCACACGTCGCTGCCGGTTGAGGGCGAAGAAAAACGCATTTGAAATAATGCACGACACGAATTCCATCTGAACGGCTACAAAGCCACTCAAATATTTCTTCTTGCTGGGCATTCCTTCACAGTAAAGAAATGAAGAAAAATAGTAAATTTTTGCTCGATCTGCAGATTTCAGGCGGCGCAGTGACGCCAGCGTTCGTAGAAATTTGTAGCGAAGCGTTTTGGAGAATGTGCCTCGGAGCGGTTTTGTCCGATTTCCGCTGTTTATTTTTAGTGAATGCAAATATTTTTAGAAGCGATTTACATTGAAAATTGATGCAGAGCGAAAACAGCGAAAAAGTACATGTTTGACATTCTGCTTTCATCTTATTTCATCTGGCTCTGTTTGGCCTGTGCGCTGTGCGCGATGGATGGATGAAACCGAATGATCGCATAAAGCGAAACTACGAAAAGACGGGCGGACCACAACAACAGCAACCGCGAGCATCGAGAATTACAATAACAACGACAGCAACGGCAGCGGCAAGAGCAAGCAAGCGATCAGAAGTGTTTAGCGTAGAAGGGGGGAGGGAGTGAGAGGGGGCGCGCGCTGGGCTTTGGAGCAAATGGGGGACCAGGCGTGTACATGCGCCGAAATATGATCAACTGGATTCAAATTGCTTTCAATTTTAATATCAAAAACAACAACGACGACGACGATGTAGCAATGAGCGCAACAAATCCACAAGAATTTCGCTTGATTTCATTTCTAAAATCGCTATACACATTTCGTGTGCCGTCTTCTTGCTGCTTTCTGCCGTTTCTTTGTGCACTCCCCTTGCGTCGCACTTACTCACACACACACACACACATGCACAGTAGCACCAGCAGCAGCAGAAATTCCTCGTTTTCTTGTGCCCTTTCTTCCATATTCCTCGTCCGCTTCTTTATTATGCATTCGCATTTACATTCGCGTTCGCTGTTGTTGCTGTGGCCGCGTTCTTGTTGTTGCTGCCGCTGGGTGTTGTGTACTTGAGTATTCAAAAAACGTTTATTGAATACAAAAATCGCTTTGCGATTGCTCAAGCGGCACAATTTTCAATTTCAATTTTTGCGCTGCTACGTTGCTGTTGCTGGATTTCGGGATTTTTTGTTTTTGTATCCGCATTTGCGCGCACTTTGTGCCCGAACATTGTTGGGCGGAGTTTTTGTGTTTGGGCTTTTGCCTGACGTTTATTTATTTACCATTTTTTATGTGCGTTTTCTTCGCTGATCGGCGGACGTGTGCGAGTTTTTGATGGACTTGCACGTTTTTTTATTTATTGTTGTTTGTTATTGTGCTGTCACTGCATAAACGGCAGCATTGTGTGCCAAAACGTATATTTAAGCAATTTCGAAATGTTCCCATTGCAGTGAATCTAATCAGATATCTACGCGTCTGAGTCAACGGTGTAACATTTGCTTGCGTCCTGATCGTCGTGTAAAATAATCACATATCCCCTTCAAAAAATTTAATTGTGCAATAATTCAATTGAAAATCGAATCAGAAACTGTTTCTAAAACAGTAAACATCTGAAAAAGGCAACAAAAAAAGTGTTAACATTCGCCATTTTCCGACCCAACTGCAACAACATACTCTGTCGCGGTCGAAACATACGAGTTCAGTTACCACTGAAAGCCAAACCCAAAGTCAAATTCCCCCATTCAACCGTTTCCAAATCACACTAAAACACAAACAAACAAACCACAAAATCAAAATGAGTATGTGTGATAATAGCGGCGCTACTGTGCAGCAGCAGCAGCAACAACAACAGCCGAGCACACAGAGCATAGCCGACTATCTGGCCCAGCTTCTGAAGGATCGCAAACAGATGGCCGCCTTTCCGAATGTCTTCAATCATGTGGAACGTCTGCTCGATGAAGGTATGTGTTGATTGTTGTTGTACTTTTGAGTGTATCTTGTGCAATGCAATGACAATTTTGTGCTTGGGAAACAGTTTTTAGAATGCAAAAATCAATAAAAATATTTAAAAAAATTTGTTTAGTAATTTTTGTGGCTGAGTGAGGAAGTTTCTTGATGAGAGCTTTTGAGTGCTTCAGTTTTTTTATGATGTGAAATAAAATTAGTTCAGAGCACAATTATGACCACCTTTACAAATCGTTTAGTTAGCTCAGCTGTTGATTTAAAGTGTTATTTAAAGTTTATATTTCTAAGTCTTTAAGAAAATTAATCCTTTCGACCCCAAAGTTGCCTGAGAGCAACTTAAACCTATTTGTCATCTTATAGCAAAAGCTACGATTGATTTCTGGGTTAAATTAAAGTAGGCACCAACAAATTAATATTTTTAGAAGTGAATTCAAAGCAAATTACAAAAATTTTACAGTTATCCACAAAATATTCAATAATTTGCAGCAATATCAGGGAAAGTTTGTGTTCTAATTGAAGTCTACGAATTGGGCGCGTTTGATCAAAACTCTGTTTCTCTAATAACGGTTAAATAAAATCAAAAAGTGATAATTTTGTATTTTCCGATAAATATTAAATCATTTTTCTGTAATTAAAAAATATTGACACAAAATTTATTTAACCCGTTTTAAGCTAAAATTGTTCAAAAGTAAACTAGCTCTAGAACTTTAACAAAGAGACTTGGCGACTTCAAATTTTGTGTGCCCACTTCTTAGGCAAATGTTTCATGATTTAAATACCAAAAAGTAATATCGAGACACAGTAAAATTCGGGGTCGAAAGGGTTAATTTCGATTGAGGTTAGATCTTTTTTTGCTATGCGACATTTTGTTTGATGCTCTAGAACCTAATTAAAATTTGAAAGAAAACTACTGTCCGCCTCTTGAAATTTCTTCCTTACCTTCCTTCACTTCCACCTGGACGTTTTCCAACCATTCTTCCCACTTTGGACTTTACGACAGTAAACTTGCAAATTATCGAAAACAACTGTAAATTTGTATGACATATTTAATTAAAAATCTGTGCCTACGTTCATTCATGTCTATATATTTTCATTGACTTGTTGAAATTCGAATTTCTACAAGTAATTGGTAATTGTCACAGAGGACCTTGTCTTAAGAAGCAGTCCGTAGTTATGACGCTTTCCGGGAACGATTTACTGAAATGATAAAGGAGGCTCAATCACTAAGGTGGTCCATCTATGAAGACATTTCCCTACTATGGAACTCACAATGTCTTTCGAATAACAGCCTCAAGGATTCAAGAGCTGACCCTCAACTACGTTCATTCGTTTTTTAACCCTTTCCGACATGAAAATAAACCCGTTCTGTATGAATTGTATGGGCTGTAGTCCAATATATTGGACATTGTGACTGAAAGGGTTAATTAATTGCAATTGAAGCAAGCACTGTTGAGTCCTTTTTGACAGTTTATTTAGTATTTTATCGAATCATTTCTGATCTGTAAGGCTTCAATGCATCTTCTAAAATTAATTTATGACTCACAGCTACATTAATTTTATTAACAGCCTTCAAAAATACAAGAGGACATTTATTGCGACCCAAGCCACAATGTCTGGCGTTGAGCTTAGATAAGCCAGAGTTGAATAATGAATATAGAGTTGAATAATGAATTCAAATTTTTGAATCAGCAAGTTTTAAAATAAGTAACTGACCGGCCACAGTTTAAGTTGACAACTGGTTACGCTAAATGTGAAGCTTAACCAGGAAGATTTGGGAAACAACACTGGAAATTATTCAGCGCCTAATTTATGTAGTTTCTAGATAGAAATAAATCTTATTTATTGTGACAGTTAATAGATTTTGGACAGCTTTGCCGATTACAGAAATAATTTTGATAGGTAAGTAACGAAGTAGGGATGCCAAAGTCTAAAGGCTTCGGTATTAAAATGTCTTTATGACTCGCTTACTTAAAGGAATGGGCGTCGTGACTTTTAATGTTCCCGAAGTCATTGTATTCCCCAGGTTTCGTGTCCTTCTGTTCTACATACGAAAAGAAAATATTCAAAAATGTATTACCACTGCCATTAGATTTCTTCTCCTTCTGAAGCAGCTATAAAAAGAGTCACGCTTAACGCGTTTCCACGTTCTTCGATGGGTTTACGGATGGCTTTACACATTTTCCTTGGCAAGACCAAATGCTTCCCAAAAAATCCCGTCTGGATCTACAGGAATCCCAACAGATATGAAGCAGTATTTTTAAGAATGAAGGGATTCACAATGGACCCAATGGAATGTCCGGGTGGAAGGGCATGCCGCACACTTCCCTTCTTTAACCTAACCTGAGACGTTTCCACGATGCTCCCAAGAGTTAACAGAGTCAAGAGTCAACGATCAACTCGTAATAGGCTTTTTTTTAGGTTCCTACCTTTGATTGCCAGTTAAACTCTTTTTCGATCGGATAAGACGTAAGCTTGATAATCTGTTTTCCTGCCTGATTTAATTTTGACTGTTGCAATCTTCCAATGTATCTTTTCAATTACTCTTAACTTCTCTCGTGTCCGATCTGCTCTAATCATCTTGAGAATCATTAAACATGTTTTGACTTTTGCACTTTTTCCAATGTAAATCGTTTCATTTGCTCTTAACTTCGTTTGAACCCGATCTGATCATTTAAAGTGCCTTTGTTTGTTTTGTGAAAATTTTCACTTAATGAATTCACCAAACATGTTGGCGTGCTTGTGACTTTCTTTTCTTTCTTTTCATTCATGCCGACCGATTATGGACCTCGACTTCTGATTGCATTTCCTTCTTGCCTTCGTTACTGCTGACGACGCGAATTGTGGTTATGGCTTGCAACTGCATGTCTGCGTTTCTGTTTATCGGCTCCGGCTTTGCGAGACAGCATTGTCGCTGGCGCGTCTGGGTCGCAGACGCACACTGGAGAATGCCATGTCCGCGATTCCCGTTGTGCGGTTTCATATGCGGCCGGCCGCCAGGCATTGCCGTGGCATGGGGTAAATAAAGTGGTTGACGTTGGCTCGTTATGTGCGCCGCGTTCGGTACGTTTCTTGCATTACGCGCGCACGCACATTGCTCCACTTGATCTCCAACTCGCATGCGAGCAGCGTTTGTCTGTTGTTTGCTCGAGTGCTATGCTGACGGCACTTCCTTCTTGCACTCTTCGAGCTGCTGTAATGTGTGTAACTTGGGCAGTGTTTACATGCGCGAGAGAGCGCGCAAAATTTACATTTCGGGCGACGCTGCTCGTGTG
This sequence comes from Melieria crassipennis, assembly GCA_963668005.1. Classification (NCBI taxonomy): domain Eukaryota; kingdom Metazoa; phylum Arthropoda; class Insecta; order Diptera; family Ulidiidae; genus Melieria; species Melieria crassipennis. Next base: position 140,426,050 of record OY764961.1, on the reverse strand, counting down.
CGCGCATATATTGCATTCATTTTATCTGAAATCGTTGGCGGTGCTGCTGTGCGAATTGATTGCATGACAGTTGCGGGCGAGCGATACGCGTGCGCGTCAATGACTTTGAAAATATCCGCAGACAGCGAGTAGATTTAATTTGATTCTTTCAGGGCTGTGTGAATGGACATGAATTACGCATTGTCGATGGGCGGCTGTGTTGTCTTGGCAGTAAAAGTTATTGTGGCGGTGTTTGTCGCCGAACGAGAGGAACCGGCAACAATGAAATAAGCTAAATGAAGAGGACAGGCAGGTTCTTGGCACTGGCGACGCGCCGATACGCAATGCGAACTGTTTATTGGTTCGTTGTACCATGATTTCTATACACAAAACAAAAAAATAAAGTAAGTCAGCAAGTTGAACGCACTTTTTGTAGGCCAAAAGGCACAGTACCAATTAGAGTGGTGCTGGAAGGGACAGAAGGTGAGATAGTTAAGAAGAAACAGAAGTTTTGTGCATAAATCAGATTTTAAGTAACAGCAGACACTGTAAGACTTGACTTGGATTGGGTCAAAAGTTATTTTACAGAAAGATCCTGAAGGTGCTGGTATAAAGAAATACGATTTTCTGTGTTATAAACGTCAACATTTTATGCGTTCCCTGTTTGAAAGATTATACAAGAGCGGGTCTAGAACTTTCATTCACGCTGTGTGATTCGGTTTGATTCATAAGCAACCATTGGGACCAGAAGAGACTTCTGGATATCCATATTGACGCAACTGGATTGGAAAACGAATTTTTATTCATCAGGACACATATCGTGCACACATATCTATCTATGTTGTATATAAAATTCTGAAGTTTGGGTCGTTGAGGAACTTTATTAATGCCTTTAATGAAGCCAATCCAAATATTGGAAATCAGATGTAAAAATAGATGTAATAATAAATCCTCCCTCCCTCCCCTAACTCCACCATCCTCTTGATCATATTGGAAAAAACAGTGTTGCATACACATTTAAAAAACGGCTGAAATATGTGGTCATTTGCCTCTTAGCCTCTTTGCCTTTGGCCTCTTAGACCTCCGAGTGTGTCTCTTACAGAGGCAGCCATTATAACCTAACCTAACCTACCCAAACTAAAATCTACAAGCTATCAAGGGTTAGTTATAGATTCAATCTGAAACCGATTTATATATAAAAATGCTCAAATAATTTAGAGAGTCTAAACATGATCAGAATATTTTGCTCGAAAGCAGAAACAATGCGCACACATAGCACATTTCACTAAAGCACAATATTTACTTATGTAGCAAATACAATTTTTGTATACAGATCCATTCGTTTGCATAGATAAAGAATGTTTACAAATTGAACTAATTTAATTTGTAGCGGTTCACAGTAAAAACAAAGTAAACAAAGAAAACAAAAAAAAAAGGAACGACGCATAATCTGTTGACTTCTTAAATGAATAAAGGTATTCATTATCTGTGCCTAGGCCGGTGACATAATTTATTCTAACAACCAAATGGATCAATTGGCAACAGATTTGCCTCATTCTGTGCTTTTGATGTTTGATGCACTGAATCTTTAAAGATAGTAATTAAATTCCCTCTATTGCGTTGAAAGGGTCTTAAATTCTATAATAACTCTTCGGCCATTAAAATTGCCTCTCATTGTGAATAAAAGCAACAATCCATTGCGTGGAATATGCGCCTTGGATCATGTTTTCTCTCAAATATTAAAACAAAAAAACTTTGTTATGATTGCATTGAACTTAAATACGCATTGAGTATTAAGAAAACATAATTCAAGGATGTATTGTAAAAAATCATGAATAAAATGCCAACACCAGACACTTGAATGACTTAAAGAAAACTTTACGCTTTGTGAGCCTTTCGAGGCGCCAACACTTGAGACCAAATACTGGAATGGCGAAAATCAAATATTTCATTGGAATCACAGCGGCTGAGTCATGATTTGCGAAATTATTTCGAATACGATTAGTTTCAACAGCGATTCCAGCTCAAGCTGAATGCTACAACCAAATTTAATTTTTATTTGCTTAATTTTTGCCCAAAACTTGGCACCATGTCTATTCTCGATCAGAGAAGCCAACAACAACAACAACAACAAAGCGCCAAAACTATGCTTCGCAAAAGTGCAGAATGAAATTAAACAAGTTTTGGCCTTTTTGTTAATCGAAACGAATTTAAAGTGTTTTTAACCCATAACGGCGACATAACGTTGCCGCTAAAGCAGCAGCAAAATAACAAGAAGAAGAAGAAGCAGAAAATAAAAACTGGCCAAACTGGGCGGGTTTTGCACTGCAAGTCGCTTGTGACCTCCACTGCCAGCTGATAAAAACTCGGTATCCGTAAATATTTCAGCTACAACAACAATAAAAAACAGAGACGCCTTAGCTGGGCGTGCGCTGTGGTCAAAAATTGGCACAATAAAACCATTAAATAAGGCGCTAAGATTTTTCCTCTTTCTTCAATTTGGTTTCTTCGTTTTTGCAAATAAATGAAGCGCCACCAATTTCCTGAAGTGTTTTTGTTATTGTACTTTTTTGCCAAAGCAACTGCAACGTCGAAAATATACGCTGCCGGCATTTGCTTGAGACCCCCGAATACACTTGAAGCGTCTAATGCTCCAAGCGCCACGCTTTCCTACAGCCCACTTAATTCTACACGAACTTGTTAAGCCATTAGTTGTTGTTATTGTTGACTCTTCGCGTATTTGGTTGGCTGTTTATTTGTATTTTCGTCAATTGCTGCTACTTTTTGTTGTTGTGATTTTTACTTTTTTTTTATTGGTAACTCGCACAGACTTCGGAAGAAAAGCAAAAGCGTTGAGGTTTTTTGGTCGGTTTTGATTTTGCTAATAAAAAACAAGAAGCAGCCAAAATAGTTAAACTTTCTCTTTCCAATTACCACGTTGGATTTAGCCGATAGATTGACTGACCCATGCAGATACAGCGGGTCTCCAGTGGCTTAGTGAGAAGACCCGCATTGTGGTCTCTAACATATTTGTAGAAGTTGCGTGGGAAACAAAGAGAGAATTCTTAAAAAAGTAAAGGTGAGAGAGGTTGATTGTTTGCGTTAACTTCTTTCTGGTTGTTCTTTTGCTAATCGATAGAAAGTGTCTACTTAAACTTTATGGTTGGTTTGAATAAAAATTGATGGAAAAGTGTATACTTTGTGGTTAGCTGGGAATATTTAAAATCAAGTCCAAATTCAGGTCTGATGTTCTAGACTTCTGTGAGCGGAATATTGATATTCTACTATCTATCTATTCTACTATAAATACATTCTCAAGTGTTCATGTAATTATGTAGTTCTTTCAAGGATCTTTAGAACTCTAAGATTCAGTGAAGACTTGTTCCATAGAGAGAGGGTTTTTTACTCTGCGATAACTTGGCACGTTAGAAAGGGAAATTTTTAATGATTTAAAAAAATTATTTATTTTTCAGCTCCTTTATTATCAATCTTTTTGAAAATTTTTTTACAATATATTGAAGGTTTAAGGAACACAAAATAGGTGGAGCTGAAGTTGCGTAGAAAAAAAACACATCCTTCATTACGGACACTTAATCTCCGAATTGGCTAATCTGAAACAAAAAACAAAAAAGATTCATAATTATTAAGCTTTCGAACACAAGAATTCACCAGAAAAATAAAAAAAACGATAAAAATAAAAGGATAGGAGCTTTTTGAAAAAAGTGTCAAAAATTGACACTTTTCCCAGAAAAAGTACTTTAAATTAAGGGGACAGTCCCCTCAAGCATCCGAGAAAAAAGCGTTTTTTCCTGATTTTTTTTCTTACAGAAAGAAAGATCGGAGACATAAGAACTTTGGGATATGTTTTAGTCATACTTTCAACTTTATTCACAAAAAAAATTACATCTGGGAAATTCTAAATTACTGAGTTTTTCACGTTTTCCGGCAGCGTTTCGGCACGGTCGGAGTCCATTTGCGGGAACGATAGCAGCCGTTGGTTTCAACTAAAATCAAAAATTTTTTTTTTGTTTTCTTCGTCAGACTTATTTGTTCTATGTGAACTACGGAAATTCCAAAAATCCAAAATTTAGACGAAAAATTATGATTTAAAAAAAAAAGTGACTTTTTTTACATTTATTTGTTAATAAAAAAGGTATTAAAAATCGGAATTTTTCAAAATCCGTAGTTCGCATAGAGTAGTTTTTCATACTGAATAAAATAAATTTTAGTTTAAGAAAATCTGTTGATAACTTCTATAGTTATCTTTCCCGCAAATTGTGAAAACATGGTTTTGAGAAAACGCACTTTAAACGCGCCGTGCGTGGCAGCCAGGCACCGTGCGCGACCGACTGAATTTTCGTGCAACTCCTGAAATACTTCGAATTTGGAGCTAAAACTTTACATACATAATCTTAAATAGATGCCCAATCGATTAAGCAAAAAAAAAAAAAAACCATTTTTTGAGACCTCTTGAGGGGACTGTCCCCTTAAAAATGTTTCTTCAATATTGTGGTGGATTCTTGTAAAAAATAAGTTAATAAAAAGAACTAAAAAAATTTTTTTAAAATCGGTCGAGGTAATTGAGGTAATTTGTGTTCCTTAGACCTTCAATATATTTTAAAAAAATTTTCAAAAAGATTGATAATAAAAGAGCTGAAAAATAAATAATTTTTTAAATCATTAAGAATTCCCTTTTCTAACGTGCCTTAAAGGTTTGATCCTTTTAATGGATACTTTTAATGTATTGTTATGTGTTTTGTAATTCGACTATTTTAGCTCAACAATGCTGATTATTGTTATAGATTGGCAGTTCTCATGGACACAGGCACTTGGACATTGCTGTCAATTGATTCTTCTTGACTTGCCTGGGGTCGTCACTACTTGAAGTAGATCTGCTCAGCTCCAACGTTCGGTTATTCTGTAATCTTCAATAGACAGTCTACAATATCACGTTTCCCAGAGACTCTGAATCTCTTGAAGCCGATCTGTTGCTTTTATTAAACGAAAGATGTCTGCAGTTCGAGTTCCAGTAGCTCATCTTCCATTAAAGTCATCATGCCAAAACATCTGTTTCTAGAACGTCAGTAATGCTTATAGATCATCTTTAGTTCAACTTTTATTATGAAAAACAGCTGAGCAAACATAATTGAAATTTAAACACAACAGTAACGTGTCTCGAGATAATTTCAGTCGGAACATTGTATTGTATTTGTTATTTGATAATGTGAAATAATTTAAGCTGAGGCACACAAGTCTATGAGACACTGAGTACATCATTCATCTCTGCTCTTTCTAAACTACAATAAATATGAGATTGACAGCATAAAATCTGGCTGTGTCGACATTTATTTGCAACATTTAAACATTGAACATGTGTGAAACATAAAACCCAAAGAATCTTAACCCTTTAAAAGCGATTTGAACAATACAGAAGTTGTTGAATATGCTTGCTGTGATGAAACACTGTGACAAAAAACCAAAAGATTGTTTAGACGTGAAACTAGAAATCATTTATAGTAACAAGGCATACCCAGTTTGTAATTTTCTGGTCCGATATCCTTTTAAAAGGACTTTAAAATTTGTAAAGACATATGTACATATTTCAAAAAATTTATTTAAATATTTGCGGTTGTGCATTGATGAAGATGTGGGTATCAAATGAAAGGAAAAAATTCTCGCCTCTATACTATATTTCCTATTTTGAACTTTCAGAGCCAAAATATGTCAGTAAGGTCCTTTCAAATATGTATTCTCCGATATACTTCAAGTTTTTTAACGATTCCTTTTGAAAAAAATATATGTTTTGGTTCTCGGTCTGTAGTATAGGTAATACCTCAAATTTGTATTCTTCTATATTTATTTATTTAGAGTTTAAAAAAGAATTTTCCAACCATAAGCAAGAATTTAGTATGGAATACGCATTAACTTGTTGTCTATAAAATGTATTTATTTATTTTTATTTCGGTCTGCAGAAAAAGTTCTTACAGACTAATTAAAAATAGTAATTATGTAGATATCAATTTAATTCTAATTACAAGGTGCGTCCCAAAGTAAACAGGACTTTTGCAATAGGGACGTTTCTGGTGGCGCCATCTATGTGTGAGGACATGCGTTGGAAAGGTACATCTTTCATTCACATACTGTCTAAATTTCATGACATTTGGTCTAGTAGACGCCGAAATATCCCGCTCAATGTGACAGTATGTTTTTAACTTTGGTACGAGAATGTCGATCGAACAAAGAGCTAATATTAAGTTCTGTTTTAAACTTGGTAAAACTTTTACCGAAACGTTTAAATTGTTAAAGCAAGTTTATGGTGATGATTGTTTATCCCGTGGCCGTGTTAATGAGTGGTTGAATCGATTCAAGAATGGTCGTGAAGACTTGAATGACGACGAACACGTCGGCCAGTCGAAATTTGTGATTACTGACGATGCCATCAAAACTGTGCGCGATTTTATCAAAATGCAGCCAAAATCATCATTGGAATTGATGGAAATGGAATTGAACATCTCCAAAACATCAATTGATCGCATTTTAACCGAACATTTGGGTCTCCGTAAAGTGTGTTCTCGCTTCATTCCGCACACTTTAACCGACGACCAAAAAGCGCAGAGAATTGAGCACGCAAAAGACATCGTTCGGGAAGCCAGACGTGATCCAAATTTCTTGTTCAACATCGTAACCGGTGACGAAACGTGGTGCTTTCAATATGATCCCGAAACAAAGCGTCAAAGTGCCGAATGGAAGCACCCAGATGAGCCAAATCCGAAAAAAACCCGCCGTGAGAAGTCAAAAATCAAAACTCATCTCATTTGTTTCTACGATTCAAAGGGAATAATTCATCGAGAGTTTGTTCCACCGGGAAAAACAATTAACGCTTTGTTTTATGTTGAAGTTTTGAAGCGTTTGGTGCATCGCATTCGTCGTATTCGGCCAGAATATCGCGAGGAAGGAAGTTGGCGTTTATTGCATGATAATGCACCGGCTCACAGAGCCCTAGTTACGACCGATTATTTGACCAAAAATCGCATTTTTACCATCAATCATTCACCGTATTCGCCTGATATGGCTCCCTGTGACTTCTACTTATTCGGTCAGTTGCATTTGCCGATGAAAGGAAACCGTTATAAGGACGTTGAGGACATCCAAAAGGCTTGTACCAACATTCTGAAGGCGATGCCGGCCGATGACCTAAAACACTCATTCCAAATGCTTTTGGACCGTGCAAAACGTTGTATCGAAGCAGAAGGAGAGTATTTTGAATAAATTAAAAGAATTATACAAAAATAATCATCCGTTTTCTTTATTTTATAAAAGTCCTGTTTACTTTGGGTTGCACCTTGTATAATTAATTCTAATTACTTACTGACAAATTTTTCATTCAACTTTTGGCCATTTTTCTCTTACAGTATGCAAAATCTGTATTTCGTATTAAGAAATATATTTAGGGTCAATTCAAAATTTTAATTACAAAATGCAGATCCATTTTGTAATTAAAATTACAATTAAATATAGTTTTTAACTCAGCGATTAAACCAATTTTAAATTTTTTTTTATTTGAAACTAATATACAAGGTGCGTCCCAAAGTAAACAGGACTTTTGCAATAGGGACGTTTCTGGTGGCGCCATCTATGTGTGAGGACATGCGTTGAAAGGTACATCTTTCATTCACATACTGTCTAAATTTCATGACATTTGGTCTAGTAGACGCCGAAATATCCCGCTCAATGTGACAGTATGTTTTTAACTTTGGTACGAGAATGTCGATCGAACAAAGAGCTAATATTAAGTTCTGTTTTAAACTTGGTAAAACTTTTACCGAAACGTTTAAATTGTTAAAGCAAGTTTATGGTGATGATTGTTTATCCCGTGGCCGTGTTAATGAGTGGTTGAATCGATTCAAGAATGGTCGTGAAGACTTGAATGACGACGAACACGTCGGCCAGTCGAAATTTGTGATTACTGACGATGCCATCAAAACTGTGCGTGATTTTATCAAAATGCAGCCAAAATCATCATTGGAATTGATGGAAATGGAATTGAACATCTCCAAAACATCAATTGATCGCATTTTAACCGAACATTTGGGTCTCCGTAAAGTGTGTTCTCGCTTCATTCCGCACACTTTAACCGACGACCAAAAAGCGCAGAGAATTGAGCACGCAAAAGACATCGTTCGGGAAGCCAGACGTGATCCAAATTTCTTGTTCAACATCGTAACCGGTGACGAAACGTGGTGCTTTCAATATGATCCCGAAACAAAGCGTCAAAGTGCCGAATGGAAGCACCCAGATGAGCCAAATCCGAAAAAAACCCGCCGTGAGAAGTCAAAAATCAAAACTCATCTCATTTGTTTCTACGATTCAAAGGGAATAATTCATCGAGAGTTTGTTCCACCGGGAAAAACAATTAACGCTTTGTTTTATGTTGAAGTTTTGAAGCGTTTGGTGCATCGCATTCGTCGTATTCGGCCAGAATATCGCGAGGAAGGAAGTTGGCGTTTATTGCATGATAATGCACCGGCTCACAGAGCCCTAGTTACGACCGATTATTTGACCAAAAATCGCATTTTTACCATCAATCATTCACCGTATTCGCCTGATATGGCTCCCTGTGACTTCTACTTATTCGGTCAGTTGCATTTGCCGATGAAAGGAAACCGTTATAAGGACGTTGAGGACATCCAAAAGGCTTGTACCAACATTCTGAAGGCGATGCCGGCCGATGACCTAAAACACTCATTCCAAATGCTTTTGGACCGTGCAAAACGTTGTATCGAAGCAGAAGGAGAGTATTTTGAATAAATTAAAAGAATTATACAAAAATAATCATCCGTTTTCTTTATTTTATAAAAGTCCTGTTTACTTTGGGTTGCACCTTGTATAATTAATTCTAATTACTTACTGACAAATTTTTCATTCAACTTTTGGCCATTTTTCTCTTACAGTATGCAAAATCTGTATTTCGTATTAAGAAATATATTTAGGGTCAATTCAAAATTTTAATTACAAAATGCAGATCCATTTTGTAATTAAAATTACAATTAAATATAGTTTTTAACTCAGCGATTAAACCAATTTTAAATTTTTTTTTATTTGAAACTAATATACAAGGTGCGTCCCAAAGTAAACAGGACTTTTGCAATAGGGACGTTTCTGGTGGCGCCATCTATGTGTGAGGACATGCGTTGAAAGGTACATCTTTCATTCACATACTGTCTAAATTTCATGACATTTGGTCTAGTAGACGCCGAAATATCCCGCTCAATGTGACAGTATGTTTTTAACTTTGGTACGAGAATGTCGATCGAACAAAGAGCTAATATTAAGTTCTGTTTTAAACTTGGTAAAACTTTTACCGAAACGTTTAAATTGTTAAAGCAAGTTTATGGTGATGATTGTTTATCCCGTGGCCGTGTTAATGAGTGGTTGAATCGATTCAAGAATGGTCGTGAAGACTTGAATGACGACGAACACGTCGGCCAGTCGAAATTTGTGATTACTGACGATGCCATCAAAACTGTGCGTGATTTTATCAAAATGCAGCCAAAATCATCATTGGAATTGATGGAAATGGAATTGAACATCTCCAAAACATCAATTGATCGCATTTTAACCGAACATTTGGGTCTCCGTAAAGTGTGTTCTCGCTTCATTCCGCACACTTTAACCGACGACCAAAAAGCGCAGAGAATTGAGCACGCAAAAGACATCGTTCGGGAAGCCAGACGTGATCCAAATTTCTTGTTCAACATCGTAACCGGTGACGAAACGTGGTGCTTTCAATATGATCCCGAAACAAAGCGTCAAAGTGCCGAATGGAAGCACCCAGATGAGCCAAATCCGAAAAAAACCCGCCGTGAGAAGTCAAAAATCAAAACTCATCTCATTTGTTTCTACGATTCAAAGGGAATAATTCATCGAGAGTTTGTTCCACCGGGAAAAACAATTAACGCTTTGTTTTATGTTGAAGTTTTGAAGCGTTTGGTGCATCGCATTCGTCGTATTCGGCCAGAATATCGCGAGGAAGGAAGTTGGCGTTTATTGCATGATAATGCACCGGCTCACAGAGCCCTAGTTACGACCGATTATTTGACCAAAAATCGCATTTTTACCATCAATCATTCACCGTATTCGCCTGATATGGCTCCCTGTGACTTCTACTCATTCGGTCAGTTGCATTTGCCGATGAAAGGAAACCGTTATAAGGACGTTGAGGACATCCAAAAGGCTTGTACCAACATTCTGAAGGCGATGCCGGCCGATGACCTAAAACACTCATTCCAAATGCTTTTGGACCGTGCAAAACGTTGTATCGAAGCAGAAGGAGAGTATTTTGAATAAATAAAAAGAATTATACAAAAATAATCATCCGTTTTCTTTATTTTATAAAAGTCCTGTTTACTTTGGGTTGCACCTTGTATATACACTTTAAAAATTGTTTGATCGCATTTGAATTGATTTCAATTGTGTTTTTATCAAGTTTTGGCCATTTTTCATTTACAGTATGCAAAATCCGTATTCGTACAGACCCATTTTGTAATTAAAATTCTGAATTGACCATAAATATATTTTTAAACTTCGCGGTTAAAATGACCAATTTTTACGTACAAACAAGAATTTTGCACACTGTACCTCCAGAGCAGACTTTCAAATCTGAAGCGCTAATTAAATGCAGGAAGTTTGTTTACAAAAACCATTTCACAAAAAGCCATAAAACAGTAAACTTAAACAAACAAAATTGTTGCCTCTAGCTTGGACTTTCAAGTTCAGATTCGGTTTCTTGGCCTATTTTCGTCTTCGTTTTCGGCTTTCAATTGTCTGCATTTGTGACCCAATTAAGTTACCTGGTGGAAGTTTATTGTTGAACTTGAGTGGACTTGGGAAGTGTAGTTGGTGTTGTTGCTGTTCGGTTGGCACTGCTGACACATAAATTTCGGCAGAGGCCGCTAGAAGTGAAGTTAAAGTGAAGTGAGTTGAAGTTGCGCTGCGTTGAGTCACAATGAAATATTCGAGTCACTAATTCGGTTATTGTTATTTCTGTCGCTGTTTACTATGCGACCGCAGTCGTCCATAAAATAAAACGGCAAACGCTGAAGGCAGCCGCCTAACAAAAAGTCATCTCAAAAGCAAAGCTCAAACAAAAAAAAAAAAACAATGAAATGAAAGAAAAGAAAAAAGCTGGGTGGGTAGACAGATAGATGGATGGACGGATGGATGGATGTGTGCAAAGTGCGCTGAAACTATCTCAAATAACCGAAAACCGAGAAGCGCGCACCGGACTCGAAAGTGGTCGTGATTCGTGCGGCAGCGGCGAGCTTCGAGCGGCAAACAATACCGGCAGCCAAACAGCTACTTGGCCACAGCCAGCCAGTCAGCCAGTTGAACAGATAGTCGTCGTACTGGTGCACCAAATTCCGTCGACTCAAATTTCGACGCTTTATTCGAAATGAAATGAAAACGCCGAGACGTTAATGCTGCACATTTTGCTTGCTTGGTTTATATTAAATAGAAAATAAAATGAAAATAACCATGCTGGAAGTTACTTAAGCATAGCTTCCGTGTGTTGTTGCAGGCAGCAGTCAGCGCGTTAGCCTGTCAGCCGAACTGTGCGACAAGCAGACACCTATGCTTGTAAATTTTTCCTTTAACACACACACACACACACACACACACACACACAAAGGCGAATTGCTGCTGGAACTAAAGCGCGCTCAAGAACACAAAACAGCGGACTATCAAACCGCGCTAGAAGGGTTGCTCAAAGATCAGGTGCAAGTAGCAGCCAAGACGCACATGATCACGGTCCAATGCAGGGACTTAGATGAAATCACCACAGCGGCGGAGATCTGCGATGCGCTGCAGGCGCAATGCCACATCCAACGGCCGGACGATACATCTGTGCGTAGCCTGCGCAAATGTCCAAACGGCACGCAAACTGCCTATATTAGCCTGCCGGCAGAAGACGCGAAAGAGGTGCTGAAAGTGTCACGCGTACGCATTGGATGGGTGGCATGCCGTGTGCGCGAATCTGTAAATGTTAGATGCTGCTTTAAGTGCTGGGGTTATGGCCATTTGGCACAGCAGTGTAAAAATACTGTCAACCGTTCAGCGCTCTGCAGAAAGTGCGGTGAGCCGGGCCATGTAGCCGCCGCGTGCACAAATCAGGAAAGGTGCGCGCTATGCCAAGGCGAGCATGCCGCTGGCAGCTTTAAATGTCGGTTTTACCAAGAGGCGTTGAGAGGTGGTTGCCAATGAAAATAGTGCAACTAAACCTTAACCACTGCGCCGCAGCACAAGACTTGCTGAAACAAACTGCCGTCGAGCAGGACTTTGACCTAGCCTTGCTCTGTGAGCAGCACAAAAACATTGATGGCCACGGGTGGACAGCAGATGCGGACAATAGGGCTGCAATCTGGGCGCCCAACAACAACAGCAGCTTTCAGTGCAAAATGGCGACGCAGGAACGAGGCTTCACCTGGGTAAAGCTGAACGACGTGTATTTTTTCTCATGCTACGCCCCTCCTAGTTGGAGCAACAGCGACTTCGAGCGCATGCTGACAGCACTTGTCTTGGAAGCGCAGGGCAAATCTCCGCTAGTGGTAGCGGGCGATTTCAACGCCTGGTCAACGACTTGGGGCAGTGCACGTACTAACCGGCGCGGCAAAATACTGCTGGAATGCCTGGCGCCGCTCGAGCTCAGCTTGCTCAATCATGGTGGGCAACACACATTCGACTCCGGCAGAGGCAGATCAACGATCGATCTAACTTTCGCACACAACACGCTGGCAAGAAACGCAAAGTGGGCTGTTAGCAGCATGTACACGCATAGCGATCACTTTGCAATTATCATGGAGCTAGAGTTGCGTATACGTACACCGCATCAGGTTCGCAAAGCACAGGTCAAGGGCTGGAGAAGGCAGGCGTTCGATGAAGCGATGTTTGAGCTGGTTTGGAGCGAAGAGCAAGTTGAGCCGGATACTGCCACGAGAATGGCGGTCAGCATTACTGCCAAGCTGTCAAAAGCGTGCGACGCCGCAATGCCGAGGCGCACGAACAATCTACTCAAGAAACCGGTCTATTGGTGGAATGACGAAATAGCCAGCGCTAGGAAAATGTGTCACCAGGCGCGCAGAAGGCTGCAGAGAGGCAGGAATCTGCCGACACGAGAAGCGCTGCAGCGCAACTACAAGGCGTGCAAAAAGGCTCTCAAGGTGGCCATCCGCAGCAGCAAGAAGGCATGCTTTAAGGCGCTATGTGACGAGGCAGATGTAGACCCATGGGGCAAAGCGTACAAGGTGGCTATGAGTCGCATCAGAGGACCGAGATCGCCGCAGCCGAGCGACCCAACGCTCATGAGCAACGTGGTCGCCACACTATTCCCACCGCAGGATAACCTCGGAATTGTTCCTGAGCAATTGATCGCGATAGGCGACATCCCGGAAGTGACGGCCAGCGAGGTACTGCAAACTCTGGGTAAAATAGACAACAACAAATCCCCAGGGCTTGACGGCATTCCGAACGTGGCACTGAAAGCTGCAATGCGAAGCAGGCCGGAAGTATTCGCTGCCTTATACGATGCGTGCCTGAAGGAGGGTGTTTTTCCGGATAAGTGGAAACAGCAGAGGCTAGTGCTACTGCTCAAGCCCGGCAAACAGCCAGATCAACCGTCATCGTACCGGCCCCTGTGTATGCTCGACACAACAGGCAAGGTGTTAGAACGCATCATATGCGACAGACTCCAGTCAACGTTGGAGAAGCCAGGCGGACTGTCGTCACAACAGTATGGCTTTCGAAAAGCGCGTTCTACGGTTGATGCGATACAGGCGGTGATAGGCACAGCGCGCGAGGCCACGAGTGGCAAACGATGGCTTGGGGGCGCGAAAAAGTATTGCGCCGTCATCACGCTCGATATAAAAAACGCCTTTAATTCGGCCAACTGGGGTCGTATCATGGACGCTTTGCTAGCACTTGAGGTCCCAGTGTACCTGCAGCGGATCATATCGAGCTACTTTCACAACAGGCTGCTGCTGTACGACACTGACGACGGCGTGCAGCAGTATGCGGTGTCCGGTGGCGTTCCACAGGGCTCAGTGCTCGGTCCAACCCTGTGGAACGTCATGTATGACGGCATTCTCCGCATCGATCTGCCAGATGATGTGAAAATCATCGGCTACGCTGATGATATCGCGATCGTTGCGGTGGCGAAACACACCGACACCCTACAACGTAAATGCAACGACACAATAATACGCGTGAAACAGTGGTTGACTGACGCGAAGCTGGAGCTGGCGGCACACAAAACTGAAGCAGTGTTGCTCAGTACGAGGAAGCGGAGTGAGGTGCTCACCATCACAGTGGGAGACCATGAAATCTCGTCTCAGCCCTACCTCCGATACCTTGGGGTCGTCATAGACACAAAAATGACATTCAAGGAGCATCTGAAAATCGTATGCGAGAAGGCAGCACGCGTGAACGGCGCACTAACGCGCTTGATGCCGAACGTTGGAGGTCCACGCGCCAGCCGGCGAAAACTATTGGCTAGAGTAACGTCGTCAATCATACTTTACGCAGCCCCAGTATGGGCGGACGCGACAAAAACGCGGGAGTACATGAGAGGCATCAGGGCGACCTACCGTTTGAGTGCACTACGGGTTGCTAGCGCCTTTCGCACGGTGTCAGACGATGCTATAGGAGTCATAGCGAACATGCCGCCTATTGACCTGCTAGCCCTCGAGATGCAACGCCTATATAGTGTACCTAGCAAGCCGACGAGCGTCGCGAAAGCTGCGGAAAGGAGCGCCACCATTAGAGACTGGCAACAGAGATGGGAGCGATCCACCAAGGGGCGTTGGACTTTTGCGTTGATCCCGGACATCGCGCGGTGGGTAGAGCGCAAGCATGGTGAGTTAGACCACAACATAACGCAGCTGCTGAGTGGGCACGGCTGCTTCAAGCAGTACCTCCACAGATTCAAGCACGATGACGACCCCTTCTGCCCGCAATGCCCGGCGCAGCACGAGACCGCAGAGCATATCCTGTTGGAGTGCCCGCGGTTCAAGTCCGGCCGAAGGGAATTAGCATTAGCTCTCGGGGAGCATCCGTCCGTTATAAACCTGACTGCACACATGTGTGACACCCCACGCAAGTGGGAAGCTGTATGCTCGGCTGCAGCCAGCATTATAAGAACACTGCGCGTTTTAGAACGCCAACGTAGGGAACATAGATAGTCCGAGGTGGGGGGCACGGTGCCGCACCCTACTGATACCAGGAAGTAATTCCTTGCAGGACGTTCCCTGGTATCAGTGTAGGAGATAGAAGGGTTTTTAGTGGGTGAAAGTCTCACACTCCGGCTTTCAATGCTTTTCCCTTCTTTAAAATAAAAAAAAAAAAAAAAAAAAAAAAAAAAAAAACACACACACACACACATTCATGCACAGAGGCACACATTTGCATGCACCACTACACCGCCAAAAGTGTTAATTTCTGCTGTTGCTGTTGCGTATTTGACGTTTTGTTGGATCGGTTCGGCTCGGCCCGGCCCGTATTAGCCGCGTTCGCAATGCGCGCAGAATACTTAAAATGTGTTTAACGTTGTTTAAATTGTTGTTGTTGTTGCTATCGTTGATAGTGCGCACGTCTTGGCAATATTGTGTGTGCGTGTGTGTGTGTGTGTGTGTTTATTTATCTAGTTAAGTTTTTACTTTATGGCTTATGGCTTTTCGCGTTGACTGACTGAGTTTTTGTTGTTGGCGTACAAAACGTGATTACACACAGAACTGTTGGTTACTGTCCCGTTCACTGGCTGACTGCCTGACTGGCTGCCGTGAAGCACATCGAAAATTGTCGGCAGAAAAATGCTATATTCAAATAAAAACTTAAACACACAGTAAATGTGCAATGCGTGTCGCGTTGTGTTTGCGATTGTCATTGCCAGTGTTAGGCGATTGCAATCGCAAGCAAATTCTCAGATTGCTTGAATTGTAGTTAGTATATGCTGTTGTTGTTGTTATCGTTTGGGTATTTTGAGTGCGTTGTGCGCGTGTGGTCAGTCGGAAATGCGGTCAGTGGTTGAATGAGAAAGTTCACTTTCGTTATTTTCCTGTGTTGTTGTTGTATTAAAGATACCAGCGGGGTGTTGGCAGTGGGCAATTACTGAAGAAACTACATTTTACCTAATGCGATTTATTCTGTTTAACCCTTGGGTTATAAATTTGCAGGACATTTATACAAACTGCAGTAATCTGTGATTACCCTCGTGACCAAACGTGTAGCAAGTTTGTCGAGGAGCAAAATGTTCTTAGTTCTTCTCCCAGTGTTGCCAGATCAGGAGATTTCCACCTAGATTTAGGAGATTCTTGGCCTTTTAGGAGAATTTTTAGAACTAAGAATTGTTTAGGAGAAAGTTTAGGAGATTTATATTTTATGTTAGGGGATTTTTCGGATCCTTAGTGGATTTTTGGCAGATTTTTGGATAACGAAGTATGATGTATTGGGAACACTGGCAACAAAACATATTTTGGCAACTGTTTTACTAATCAAAGCACCCGATTGTGTTAAAAATTTGTAAACTTATTGCTGTCACAATGAAATCCCGCCAAATATGGCACTTTTTGTTTAATTCATTTGTCATACGTTTTGTTTTTGTTTTGTTTTTCCCGACAGAGTGAACATAGGGGAAAAATCTGGTAGTCTATGACCAGTAGACTTGATCGCTTACGCAGTTCCTTCCTTTGTCTTTGAGCTGTCCGCAAAGTAGACTGCTACAGAGTCTTCAATTTCAGGTTTTAGCCAGTTATCTCTGGAGGGATAGTCGATGGGAATCCTCCAGCTAATGTCGTTGCATCGTTACCAAATAATCAGTGGTCCTACCTAGAAGGCCTTGCTTGGTAGCATCAGTTAATGGGGCATTCAGTGGGCTGGAGTGTCCATAGTTAAAAATACTCCCTCAGTCTGAGGATGGTCCTTGCTGCACTAGACTTTAGGAACACCCCCACTGAAGGAAGGTGTAGATTCATTTCTAAGGATATGTGCTGAAATAGAAACAACATACTTTCTTTGTACTCTCACCATGTCCACCTTTGTGCCAACAAAACACAATTTGTGGCAAGTGCTGATCTCTGCACAGCAACGCTCGGTCATATGTCGTCCAGGAAACTTTGAAAAAGGCGCTTCAATGTCTTGTTTCACTCGCCATATTCACCAGACGTTGCTTCTTCCGACTGCCACTTGGTTCTATCGGTGAATGATGGCCTTTACTTTACTTCTTACAAAGAAGCCAAAAGTTTTGTTGGCTTTTGGATTGTTCATGTCTACATGTCCTGAGAGCACATACACTATTAAAGAGTAGTTTGTTGAAGCGACGGCCTCATCCTGTACATAACTTATATTTAAACCAACTAAAAAATAGAAATTTCCATAAATTTGAGAAATACTCTAATTTCGAATTATTAAAATTCAATTATCCTAGAATTCAACAAGCTTTGGCGTAGGAAAAATCCCATTTAAACACTTCCATCCAAATGTTGTTAGCGTTGTCAGGTAGAAAAGCATTCAGTGCGAGCTGTGGCTATTTTAATAAAGAATTTTTGTATTTGTTATCGTGGCGTGACTAGAAAAGTAACAGCGCGACATGGTCCCCCGCACGGTGGGGGCACATCAACACAATGTAGACTCGACTCGACTCGACTGTGTGCCGAGATCGTAAGTCTATCAGCAACGGCAGCGTCTCGCTATAGATAGCCGTGGAACGCATAGAATCAGCGCAGTTTGATACACGAGAAAATATATTTTAATATAAAATCGGAAAAAAAACTATGTTTGCGTGTGTGTGCGCGTCATAGAAAATGTTTACACCTCGAAGGCGAATGCGGCGCAGCGTACGACTCGCTACTAGGCCGAAGGCGTGTAGGCACGGACACAGCCGACCTGCACATATGCACAGAGTATTATTGGTTGTTGTTGTTGGATTTTGCTTTTATCTAACACCCACGCACGGCTGTTTTCATATGAGGAACCAAATCTCCTGCTGTCAGTCAGCTACGGCACAGGAATGAAAAACAAAAGTGAGAGCCAAAAAGAGCTGAGCGAGTATTCAAATGTAGAGCAAAATTTGTGAACGGCGACAAAGCGGCACAATCGAGGCGATTATAAAAGCAAAAATATACAAAAATAAAAAATATATATACATATATACATATATAATATATATAAAATAAAAATTCAAAAAAATACAAAACACAAATTATTCAGAATCAGAAAACAAAAAAAAACAAAGAAGCAAAAATAAAACAAAAACAAAATAATAAAAGCACAAAAACATCAAAACAAAAAATACGTTAAATACATAAAATTCAAAACAAAGTAATTCAAAAACAGAAAATACAAAAACAGGAATAACAAAGAATACCGAAAATTCAATAACAGAAAAACCACAAAATTCAAAGAGAGCAACTACAAATATACAAAAACCACAAAATTCAAAAAAAGAAAATACAAACATACAAAAACAAAAAATTTAAAACAAAAAATTAAATAATAAAAGCAGAATATACAAAAACAAAGACTACAGAAAATTCAAAAACAGAAAATTCAAAACCACAAAACTCAAAAACCGAAAATACAGAAACCAAAGACAAAACAATAAAAAACAAAATAATAAATGCAGAAAATACAAAAACAAAGAATACAGCGAATTCAAAACCGGAAA
This sequence comes from Melieria crassipennis, assembly GCA_963668005.1. Taxonomy (NCBI): domain Eukaryota; kingdom Metazoa; phylum Arthropoda; class Insecta; order Diptera; family Ulidiidae; genus Melieria; species Melieria crassipennis. The sequence continues at coordinate 140,407,359 of OY764961.1, read as the reverse complement.
ACTCAAAATTCAAAAACAGAAAATTCAGAAATACAAATTTCAAAAATTAGAGATACAGAAACATAAAATAAAAAAGAAATAAAATAAAATAAATAAAATAAAATAAATAAAATAAAATAAATAAAATAAATAAAATAAATACAATAAATAAAATAAATACAATAAATATAATAAATACAATAAATATAATAAATAAAATAAAATAAGTAAAATAAATAAACTACAAACACAAAATAATAAAAGCAGAAAATTCAAAAACAAAAAATACATAATTATTAAATAAAAAAATAAAATATTAAATGCAGTAAATACAAAAAAACAAAGAATACAGCAAATGCAAAACCGGAAAATTCAAAATCACAAAATTAAAATACAGAAATACAAAATTCAAAAATAAAAGATACAGAAACATAAATACAAAAATTAAAGATACAGAAACATAAAATACAAAATAAATAAAATAAAATAAAATAAAATAAAATAAAATTATATAAAATAAATAAATAAAACAAAACAAAACAAAACAAAATAAAATAAAATAAAATACAATACAATAAAATAAAATAAAATAAAATAAAATAAAATAAAATAAAATAAAATAAAATAAAATAAAATAAAATAAAATAAAATAAAATAAAATAAAATAAAATAAAATAAAATAAAATAAAATAAAATAAAATAAAATAAAACAAAATAAAACAAAATAAAACAAAATAAAACAAAATAAAACAAAATAAAACAAAATAAAACAAAATAAAGCAAAATAAAATAAAATAAAATAAAATAAAATAAAATAAAATAAATAAATAATTAAAATAAATCAAATAAATAAAATAAATAAATATATAGAAACATAAATATATATATAGAAACATAAATACAAAAATTAAAGATACAGAAAAATAAAATACAAAATAAATGAAATAAATAAAATAAAATAAAATAAAATAAAATAAAATAAAATAAAATAAAATAAAATAAAATAAATATAATAAATAAAATAAAATAAAAAAAAATAAAATAAAATAAATAAAATAAATAAAATAAATAAAATAAATAAAATAAATAAAATAAATAAAATAAATAAAATAAATAAAATAAATAAAATAAAATAAAATAAAATAAAATAAAATAAAATAAAATAAATAAAAATAAAATAAAATAAAATAAATACAACACATAAAATAAATAAAATAAAATCAATAAAATACAAACACAAAATAATAAAAGCAGAAAATAGACACAAAAAATACAAAATTATTAAATACAAAAACAGAAATTTCAAAACCAAACAATACAAAATTATTAAATACAAAAATTTTAAAATTCAAAAAGCAAAGACAAAACAAGAAAATACAAAAATCGAAAATACATGACTACAAAATTTACAAATACAAAAAATGTAAAAATAAAACACCCACAACCCCCAAACCGCTTGTAGTTTTGTAATATCAAAACAAAATTCAAAAACAACAACAGCAACAACTATACACTGAACATAAATATGTTTAAGTGTGTGTATATATTTTTGAAACATGCTTCTTCAACATTGCTGCCGAAATGTGCGCTGAGATCACTGAAATTTTTGAAAGATACACTAAGAAAAAATCACAAAAAAAATACAAAAAACAGCAACAACAAAGCAAAATAAAAATGTATCTTTCATCAAGGCACACACACACACACGCACGCGAGTTCTAATGCCGTGTGCGCTCGAATGCCGGGTTGTGGCTGTCGGTTTCGAAAACATCTTGCGGCCAGCAGCCGCATACGATCATACACAAGATCGTAAAAATAATTTCTATACACAACACACACACACACACATATATATCTCTAGATACATAAATACACATCTTGTGCTCGAACGCATAGAGAGAAATTTGAAATTTAATTTTCACGTAAAAGTATGTTTATGTTTAAATTTAGAAAATTGGAAGCAACAATAAAAACCAACCAAATGCCTCACGACTTGTTTCGTTTTACGTTTTTAAAGAGTCCGATCGTTGTATGGCACATGTGAATGTGTGTGTGTGTGTGTCGGTACGAGGAAAATGTGCTTTTCGCCGAAACGGCAAAAATGTGATCTCAAGTAGGGGGTGGTGGAAAATTTAATCATTTAATTTGATGTGAAAAATTGTAGATTCTGACTGACTGAGTGGTGCGCGTTCGTCAGCAGCTTTGTGTGAAATTCTAATTTCCTGTCGTTGCATTTGTGGGTCAACGATGGCTTCCCAAACGTTGCGCTTCAAGTTTTTCGACATTTGAATTGTCGACGCCACACATCGCTGACGCTGCGATCGGGCACAATAGACGAAGTCAAATCGAATTGCATAAATTATAGTAACAATAACAAAAGCATTGATTGTTGTGTCGCGGGCGATTTGTTATTTGCATGACTAATTTCGTCATTGAAGCGCAAACGCCAAGTGCGCGCCCAGACGCCGCCGAAAACCACACGAATTCGCCGAGGAAACACAGGAGCAGTCAACATGACGCTCAGTCAAGCAGCAAACCGAATTGCGTAAAGTACGACAGAGCGGCGCTGATTCGAGCCACATTCAGCGCATCGATTGGCGTTCGATTTGTTTGCGTGTGTGTGTGTGTGTGTGTGTGTGTGTGTGTTGGCCGCATTGATCGTTGATCGCGCACGCATCGATCAATGCCCTTTTTTCGTTAATTTTAATTTTATATTTAAATTTAAATTCGATTGAAATTGGTTTATTGGCGGCCGATTTTCGTTGCATAGATTGTATTGTTGTTGTTGTTGTTGTGGCTGTTGTGGTTGAGCGATTAAATGAAGCGATTTGCCATATGGCAGTCGCCAATTGCCGCTACTCGCCTTAGCGTGGATCGTTTGCGTAAAGGTTGAAGAGGGAGAGAGTGGGGAGCAACATTGCAGCTTAGGACACAACAATCAAAGCGAAAGCCGCATTCGAATTGGCGCTCAACTCTGCCTGAACACGTTTGCTAATTTAACCCATACAACTGAAGTCCCATCGAGCGGGCGGTGGCTATGGTGGCCGCTGGTGTGACGCACTGTTTACAAATAAGGCATACGAGATTTTAATTGAATTTGAAAAGTAATCAAGCGCACCATTTGAACCGCTTGTTCCGTACCGTATCATCGCCGACGGCCCAGAAGACCAAACGGCCAATCAACCAACCAACTATGCAAGCCACCTATCGATCGATCGATTGAGCGATCAAGTACAAAGCCAACACCAGCATGAATTTATGATCACGTCACTTTTGCCATTTTGTCATTGTGTCAGTTTGCGTTTGGGCCTACAACATTACAGACATTGTTGGTTGGTTGGTGGTTTGGTTGGCTTTGGCGGCGCATTCAAGTAGCTTTTCGTAGGCAAATTGTTGACAAATTGTTGCATGATTGTCAACGCTGTTGATATTCGTTCTTGTTGTTGTTGTTGTTATTATTATTGCTGTCATGGCATGGCGTGCGGGCAACCGTTCAGCCACTGTCAGCGCTCATCGTTGCTCGCGTTGACAATTTCACCCCGTTTGCTCGTTTCCAATTTGGGTGCGCACACTTTTTGTCAGTTCTTTACTGCACTTTCGCTTTATTTACTTGTTTATTTTTATTTTTTATTTATTTGTCTATGTGTTTTGTTGTCTTTGAATGGCGCATTTTCATTGCCTTATTTGATTTTTAATTAAATTTTCCACTTTTCCGTGTCATTTTCCTCTTCTTGTTCCTTTCAATGGTTTCGATTTTCCAATTTATTGGCGCTCTATAGAAATTATCATACAATGTGGTATGTGTGTGTGTGTATTCTATGCGTCGATTGATCGCACATTTCGAGCTCGAGCGCAGCCACTTTGCGCATCGTTGCACACGATTTATGCGTTGTGGTGTTGGTGATTTTGTTGAAAAATCGTTGCCATTTATGCATAAATTTGTCTTGACGCGCCTAAACAAATCGTTCGATCGAAAATGTTTGCCATCGCAACGAAGCAAACCTATTTATGGAACATTGCTTTGTATGAGTTTTGTGCGTTGTGGAATTTTTTTTAATAAATTAACTAAATTTATATTGAAGGAATGTTGAAAAATTTTACAAAAAATAAAAAAAAAAATGGTTCTAAATTTATGAGAACAAATGTTCTGAAAGAAATGCAGAGAAAAATGTGGAATTGTGTTACTAATAAATTATGAAAAACATTGCGGAATGAAAATATTAGAACGAATGCGCACAAAATTTTATAAATCAATTTGATTCAATTATATGGAAATGATCTTTGTTATTGTTGTTTGGGTACTGTGAGGTCTTGGATCCCTATTGCTAAAGTAGAAAAAGAAATAAAGGTAAAGTAGAGAAAAAATAAATTTTACGCAAACATGGAAGACAACCACATACTGATTTGGTCCCAACAAGGAATCAAAATATGCGTTGGACTTCCATTACTAAGTTGAAGAGATTTTCCTCACACGTATCTCAACTTTTAAATGGAACAAGGGAAGACAATTATAGACTTTTTTGATCTAACATCGAATCAAAATATGTCAAATACTTTCTATCAATAAGTTAAAGAGATTTTTTAATTGCGTGTCTGAGTTTTGAAATGGGAAAAAGGAAGGAAGTAATTATAGATTAATTTGGCCTCAACAAAAAATTGCTTCTTTTGTTTGTCTAGAATTTTCTATCACTAAGTTAAAGAGATCTTTTTTTAGCTTGTCTGAACTTTCAAATGCAAAAAAAACACAACTACAGATTATTTTGGACCCCACAAGGAATGAATGTAAGCATTGGACCTTCTATGACGAAGTTAAAGAGATTTTCCTCAAACGTATCTCAACTTTTAGATTAAAGAACACAATTACAGACTATTTTGGTTTCAACATCGAATCAAAATATGTCATAGACATTCCATCACTAAGTTAAAGAGATTTTTTAACAACGGGTCTGTATTTTGAAATGGAAAAATGGAAGGAGAAAAGATTATAGACTGATTTGGCCTCAACAAAGAAGCAAAGTTTGTGTTCAGCTCTCTATTACTAAGTTAAGAAGATCTTTCTTCAGCCTGTCTGAACATTCAAATGAGAAAACGGACAAAAACTACAGATTATTTTGGATCAAGGTCAAGGATTCAACGTAAGCATTGGACCTTCTATCACTAAGTTGAAGAGATCTTCCTTCTGTTTGAACTTTCAAATGAGAAAAAGGAAGACAATTACAGATTATTTTGGTCCCAATAAGGAATCAAAGTAAGTTTTGAATTCCCTACCGCTAAGTTAAATTAATTTTACACCAAACATGTTCCAACGTTTAAATGAAAGAAAAGAGCAGAACTAGAAAATGTTTTGGCCCCAACACGAAATCAACGTTTGTCTTGGTTCTTCTGTTACTAAGTTAAAGAGACCTTTCCCAGCATGTCTGAACTTTCAAATGGAATAAAGGAAGACAACTACAGACTATTTTGGCCCCAACAAAGAATCACTAAGTTAAAGAAAAATTCTGAGCGCGAATGAACTTTTTAAGCTAAGGAAAGTTTTTCAGCGTGACTGAACTTTTAAATAGAAGAAAGGAAGACAATTTGCATCTCAACAAGGATGATCTCACCATAAAATACATTAAAGGCCTGAAAATTCCACTGATAGAAACTAAGAATCTTCTAAACTTTCTTCTAAACAATTCTTTTTCCTGAAATTCCTCTTTTAAACTAAAAAATAAATCTACTAGTTTGACAACACTTGCTTCCGATTTCTTACTGAATTTACTGAGCTTTCTATTGTGAACGTTAGGAATATACATATATGACGACAATTAGGTGAATTTGGAATTCTCGTCGTTCTCAGTACCGTAAAGACTTCATATAGGGTGTCCCAATAAAAGTGCACGATTCAATTTAAATATAAAACTGATATCTAGTCATGATATATTGATTGTATTGTAAAGTAGGCCTGTTCTTATTTGGTATGGAATGAGATATCCTGGCCTTCGCGACTCTCATCTCAGGTTCTTGCTGTTTTTAAGAAATTTTCAAGGATATTTTGACAAAGATGTGGCATTATCACAACACTGGCACGGGCCTGGCATTTGGGCCTTGAGCTCAAGAATTGTTTGTAATCTATTAGCATAGACCAGAGATATCACAAAACCCCAATGAAAATCGCAGGAATGGTAAAGGCTCTTATAACTAAAAATTCTTCTCGGTACTTGATTATGAATATAAAAGCATACAGTATCCTTCGGATATGGAACAACCACGACTGCGATTCATGTCATGGTCCATGAAGAGACCGAGGCTTATAACGTGCACTTGGTTCATACTTTGACCGGGCAGCTTGCTGATGTCATCTCTGGACACTGTTCGTCAAACAACACCTGTCTTCCAGTGTTGTCTGTAGGAACTGCGGAGATTATGAAGAAACTGGTACGAAAAGATTAGGTTTGCATTGTCTTGCTAAAACTCCAAATCCGGCACACTTGATCGAGGCTTCTGCCAAGCCTGGCAAACGAAAAGGAAGTTGAATTATCAGAAGTTTCTCCAAGATTTTGAACGGGTTAGGGTGGGTGCAGTACTGGAGATGTTGGATACAGTACTGGAAATGAGTAAAATGAGTACTCTACAAATGAGTTCCTTTCCTAATCTCACCATATACGAGTACATAGTTAAATGGTTCTGTAGTTGAATCAAGGACATTTTAACTATAGTTAAATGCTAAATACATTTTAACTAATAGTTAATAGTTAAAATGTTCATTTGTTGACTCGGCGCTTACTGCATGCTGTACGCCTTTAAGGAGGTGTTCCCGGGTAGAAGTTTGAAAAAGTCGATTTTTTTTTTTGGCGTTTTATTGTACCTTATACTATATACTATCACCCCCCAAAGTCGTTTTTCAATCCGCAAACTCAGTACCCACTTTTTTGCATGTTAATTGAAGTAATCTCAGCTCTTTTTGCTCCGCTGATACATTCGTCGAAACTTTAAACGCGTTTTTCTCGAAACCACATTTTTTGTACTGGCCGATAACTTTTCTCAGCAACTATGAGAGGTATCGACTTGAAATTTTGGGAAAATGTTCTAGATAGTTTTCATTGGATGCTAAACCAAAGTTTTCATCAAAAAATTATTGTTAAATATATTTTCAAGCACTCTAAAGGTAAAAAAAGGTGGCAAAACTGGACAATTTTTTTTCATATGGCCGCCATTTTGTTTCTAATCAACATTTTGACTAAAACTGTGGTTTAGCATCCGCGGAATTTATTGCAGATTAATAATTGCATACCCATTTCTGTTTCAGATTACTGGTTCCCGAAATTTCTTATCGGCCAGCAGTGAAAACAAGGTCACATTGACCACTGAAAATTTGTACTTAGAAAATAAAATTTTTTGACACAAATATGAGTTTCTGTTCTCCAAATAATAAGGAACAACAAGCAAAAAACCAGAATACTGCATGTTGCCTTGTAGCTCCAAAATAAAAAAAAACAGCCTAAAATCGGCATTCTAGACGGGAACACTCCCTTAAGTTGGCACTGCGTCAGTTCGACGGGCCACATTACGTCATTGGTGATCTAAGCGAATTTGATACCCTCGAGTCGTTCGTGTAACAATCGCACACACACACACAGACACTCGACTCAGCGCCTACACTTGGCGTCTTTAGCAGCTACGTTGGCGTAATTAAAATAATTTCAACTTTTTCATTGTTCTCCAAATATGTCGCCGAGCTGCTGCTGGCCAGCAACTCGGCCCAGCCAACCAGTGAGCCAGTCGAACCGCTAACTGTGGCACTTTGGCGGTGCGCAACAACAGACGTCAGCCGTCAGCAGTCAGCAGTCGGCAGTCGGCTGTCGGCCATCATTGCAGTGCAACGACGCAAATGTGTTTTGCGCTTTACTGTTCGAATGTAAATGGAACACACGCTGCATTCCGCATGCGGCTTGTGGCTTCGTACTTTTTCGTATAAACAACAATGACAGCAGTTATGCTGGCGGCTGCTGCTCTTTCGCCGGCTTCTGCTTTCTTCGTGCGGTGCCTGCCGCCTTTCCATTTCGTATCGCTTTGTCAACCCCTTTGCCCGCAGCAATTACACAATCGCACAATTGCAGTGCTGTTGTTGCTGATTGTTGTGTTGTTGTGGTTGTTGTTGTCTGTTTTCATGCTGTCCTGTTTGTTGCGCATTGCGTGCGTGCGCAGCCCACAGTTGGTGCGCGCGCGCGTGTGTGTGTTTGTGATGGCAGTGGGAGTGGGGGTGCGGGCGTGGTATCTGGCCTTCGATTGTCTGCGACGAGCGGGTAATTCGAGTGGCATCTGGAGTTGGCTTTGCGAAGTGCTGCGCATTAGCTGCCGTCGCTGCTGTTGTTGTTGTTGTTGCTGTTTGACGGCAACTTCAGCTGAATTGCTGCCGTTGTTGTTGTTGTTGGTGTTGCTCGCTCGCCGCTTTTGCTTGCCAGACACGCGTGAAGCGTGCGCCTGTTTCGCCATAACGTTAGCCGTTTCTGCGTTCATTTTATATATAAATATAAATTTTTTTTTATCGAAATTGATCATCAATCTTAACCGCCGCGCGCCCGTCTGTACTGACTGACTGGCTGCTTGGCCACTGTGCGCTTTAAAGTGTGTTGTTAATTTTTATTCTTTATCGATAATTGATTTCCTTGGTGGCAAATTAAAGTCGAGAGGGTAGGCAGCTGTGGCGGCTGCCGGTTAATGTTTTGTTGTGAAGGAAAATGTGTGTGTGTGTGTGTGTGTGTGCTGCTGCTGTGTGAAATACGGGCAGCCGACTGCCGCCTGTGGGTGTCGTGTGTACTGTGTTCTGTGCGCAGTTGAATGAGGCGCATGGCACTGCTTCGAACGTTCCAATATCTAATTGAACTTAATTTGTGGATTGGATAACGTTCACATCCTACGAATTGAACGGCTGATTTCTTCAAATCGATAGTCTAAGCTGATGGTTTTTTGTAGTTGAAATTTGGAATTGAAAATTTTCTGGCTAGTTACCTTTTTGGTTCCTTCAATGACACTTTTTGCTTTAAAGTTTTTTAAAATTATAAAAATAAATTGATTTTAAAATCCATCTAAATATAAGTATACAAGTATATGGATCGAAGTTCTCCCTGTGAACCTAATTTCAGGCCTGTTCAAAGAAGGCAATAGGCCTTCTTAGATCATAAAAACAAATCATCACTTAAACGTCACAAAAAAAACCGCCGTGCGACAAAAATAAAAAAATTGAGTTTACGCAAAAACACACAATTACAAAAATTTTAATACTTATATATATAAAACTCAGAATGCATATTTGTATGCATATAAATATATATAAATGAAATATAAATACCTAATAAAAAACAACAAAATAAAATGATATCAAATAAATTTAAATAAAATAAAATAAAATAAAATAAAATAAAATAAAATAAAATAAAATAAAATAAAATAAAATAAAATAAAATGAAATGAAATGAAATGAAATGAAATGAAATGAAATGTAATGAAATAAATAAAATAAAATAATATAAAATAAAGTCAAATAAAATAAAATAAAATAAAATAAAATAAAATAAAATAAAATAAAATAAAATAAAATAAAATAAAATAAAATAAAATAAAATAAAATAAAATAAAATAAAATAAAATAAAATAAAATAAAATAAAATAAAATAAAATAAAATAAAATAAAATAAAATAAAACAAAATAAAATAACATAAACTAAAATAAAAAAAATAAACAAAAAATAAAATCAAATAAAATAAAATCAGATCAAATCAAATCAAATAAAATGATGAAAAATGAAAATGAAATAAAATGAAATGAAATAAAATAAAACAACAAAGTTCGAGAATGTAGTAAAAATAAAACAATTAAATAACAATTAATTAACAATTAATAAAGTAACAAAATAAAATAAAATAAAGTACATTTACATAAAATCAAATCAAATAAATTGAAATAACATAAAATAGAAGAAAATAAAATAGAGGAAAATAAAATAGAGGAAAATAAAATAAAATAAAATAAAATAAAATAAAATAAAATAAAATAAAATAAAATAATATAAAATAAAAAAAAATTAATTAAAATGAAGTGAAATGAAGTGAACTGAAATGAAATGAAATAAAATACCAAAGTTCGAATATGTGGTAAAAATAAAACCATTAAATAAATTAAAGTAACAAAATAAAATAAAATTAAGTACATTTACATCAAATCAAACCAAATAATTTAAAATAACAAAATAAAATAAAATAAATAAATTTACATCAAATCAAATACACTAAAATAACATAAAATACTCGTAGAAGAAAATAATATAAAATAAACAAAATTAATGTAAAATAAAATATTCAAAATTTACTCAACATATGAATAAATTCTATACTAATAAAATTAGCTGAGTTAGCTGACGTAGTATTCCTTAGAACATATATTAAAAAAAATGTTGGAAATGTTCAAGCTTATTCAAGGATCAGGTTTTAAAAGGATATTTTCAGTACCTATTTGTGCTTTCATTTGATATACATATTGACATTCTACAGTGAACTAAATTTGTAAAAATATATTGTGAAATATTCAAGTCACTATTAAAGTTTCAAAGTCCTTTTCAAAACAATCCTGACGTCAGAAAGAAAAACTAAAAATTCAGTTCTACTATATTTGGCTTCTAGTTTCACAAGTACAGTCGTGTCTGGGTATAGTGAACCCCCTATATAGTGAACACCTTGATATAGTGAACACCCAAATTTTGACATCGAGCCTCTAAATAGGGGAACAAAATTTCAAGCAAAAAACAAAAAGTGTTTTTTGAGCAAATAAAACGAGTTTTTAAACAAAAATATTAACCTTGATATAGTGACCAACCTCAATATTGTGAACAGGCCTTGCAATAATTAGTTCACTATATCCAGACACCACTGTATATCGATTTGTGTGTGTGTAAAATTGGCTGTCGTACGGTGTAATAAATGTGTATTTAGCAATTTTTCCAAAATGTATGCAGCTGGAAACATTTATTTTGGCTTCATTCCTGACGAAAAACACGAAATAAAAATGAAAATAAAATTACACATATACACGAAATGCTGCAAAGAACAATGTGAAAACGGCACATTTATCGTTTCTTGTCGATATTCATATACTTATATACATACATATGTATATATTTTTTTTTGAGGCACATATACGTGGAATTTTTTTTTATAAACAATTCTTCTCTCGAGCCGCCTCTTTAGTTGGCTGCCAAAAACAATAAACAACAAAAATCAAGAAGCCGGGCCAACACTTACATTTGTATGTAAGCACATGTGTGTGTGCATTTGTATGTGTGTGTGTGTGTCTGTGTGAGGGTGGATGGTGTGCGCACTTATGTGATGACACCAGCACATGCCACAGCGGCGGCTTTCGGCTGTCGGCGCACAGTGTCGAAAAACGTTGAAATGACCGAAAACCGGCAGCGCCAGCAGCACCGAAACATTATGCATGCGCTGTCGATGGACGTGGCCGCACGACGAGCGTGTTGCGGCCATAAAAATTGCCGCCCCTTGCGCCCGCAGCACCACAGAATGCGCAGCACTTTAGAGATGAGCACGTTGTGCGTTGTACAGCAGCGCGGCTGACTTGTACGCAGCCGAAACTATGCGTCATTGTTTTGAATAACAGCAAAAATTAATCTAGGTATGTAAGAACGAAGCGCACAGGAACGAAGCAAAGAATTCAAAATGAATGAAAAAGTACTAACTAAAAAAACAAAAACAACTAAGAATTGATAATCGTATGAAAAACGAAAGAAAGCACTAACTTGGAGAGGGGGGTTCGGGGCGAATTTGTCTGTCGCCGGCTGGCTTAGAGTCTCACTGACTTGTTGTTACTATTTATATGTGCGAGTTTTTGCAATGATGCGCTATCTGTCGATAGTTTGCTACGTACTGTTGTCTCGGCGCTCATCAACAAGATCAGTGTCACAACAATAACAACAACAAAAACAACAACACATGTGACAGAATTGCGCCGCCCGTTAGGCCGCAACGAGTGCACATTCCAAGCGATGCGCAACTGTAATGAAACGAAAGCGTAGGGAAACTTTAGAGACAAGCCGCAGTATGTCAGCTGACTTATTTATATTCGGTACTGTATAAAATAAATAGTCAGGCCCTTTTGTTAGTGCGCTTTAAATATTTCTTTCATATTTTTTTTAATTCAAAAATTTAAAGTGAGTTTCATTCCAACTAGTTTCTGGTTCATGATTCGTTCTGAAAGTCCACTTTTCAATGACGCGTTCCAGCAATTTGAGTGATCTTTTTCATTCCTTCAACCTTGGCTACTGTACTTACTTATCCATGTATTTTCACTTTTCACAAAAAAGATCTATAGACTTTCGCCGGTTCATTATCCATTGACGTGTTCTTGCAATATTTTTAAAGAAATATGGCCCAATGTTTCCATCAGCCCATAAATCACACCAACTTGTTGTTTTGATAGAATGTAATGTCAGCTTTGAAACACTGCAGCTGAAATACAGCAATTTTGTTAGTCATTAACCCTTTAAGTAGCATGTTTCCATGCTATAAAAGTTGGGGCTAGAAAATTATGTTGTATACATACTTACAAATTCTGAAATCATCCTTTTATCCGGGCACAACAAATTTGAAAATATATTTTGCGTGAGTCATAAGTTCTGACTAATTGTTTTGCGAAGCGTTAAAAATTTGATGGGACGTATTATCTCAGTAGTTCCGAAATTGTTGGTCAGAAATGGACCTCCTCGCTAAACCAAACTTTTGGTCCAAAACAGTAAATCTTCAAGTTCAAGAGCTCAACAAATTCTGAAATGGTGTGGATTCGAAAGATCAATCGGTTTCAATTCTTGGATGAGTTGAATTTTGTGATACTTTTGCACAATAAGCCAACTGCCAATCTGTTGAGAACGACACTAAATCGATGGTGTTGTGAGTTGTTGTTGAAATGTCAAACAATATTGAACAAAAATACTATAGCAGTTTGACATGATTCACGCATTATTATTTAGTAGTGATGAGGAAATTGCACATCAATCTAGCAGATCTATAGACACAAAATATATCTGTAAGGCCATCCTCTGAGAGTAATTTTAGTATTGCTTCTAAATTTTTGGACTTTCACTTCTCATCTACTATTAAGTAAGTTAGTAGTTAGTTAGTTCTTAGTTCTTCAGATACTTCCTTCGACCGGGTACAAGTGCTGGACATTCTCCTAGTATGCGTATTACAGTCTCTTTTCCTTGTTAACAGAATCTACAATATTCGTCTCTACGAATTCCATTAATGTCTCATTTGGTTAATCGGTACATTTTCGCATCAGAAGACTTACGTTCACATGGCAACTGTACTCAAAAGTGGACCTTATAGGCTACTTTTTGTAGCAGTTCTTAGTTGGAGTTGCAACAAAATCTGTAGCGAGCTTTATTACAATATCGTCGATATCTTCAATCGTTTGATCGTATCGAGTTTCATTACGATATCTTCAATCGTTTGATCGCTAAAGTGATAACTTAAGATCAATTCTTCAACCGATTCTTCAATGCCTGTCACGCCTCCTTCTAGACGTTACAAGTCTAGAAGTTACAACAACAACAAAATCTGAAGAGGGCTTCATTACGATATCTCCAATCGTTTGATCGCTAAAGTGCGACGTACCAGCCGGACGGACGCATATCTTAATATACATTCTTCAATGCCAATTGCGCCTACTTCTAGACATTACGAGCTCCATGACAAACTGACTTGTAACAAAATCTGAGAGAGCTTCATTACGATATCTTCAATCGTTTGATCGCTAAAGTGCGACGTACCAGCCGGACGGACGCATATCTTAAGATCGATTATTCAAGTAATTCTTCTTAATGCCTGCCACGCCTCCTTCTAAACGTTACAAGCTCCATGACTTGAAACAAAATCTGAAGTGAGCTTCATACGATATCATCAATCGTTTGATCGTAGCGATCTGAAGTGAGCTTCATTACGATATCTTAAATTGGTTGATCGCTAAAGTGATATATTAAGATTGATTCTTAAACTGATTCTCGAATGCCAATCACGCCCCCTGGATGTTACAAGTCCCATGACAAACTGACTTGCAACAAAATCTTTTCATTACGATATCTTGAATCGTTTGATCGTAGCAATCTGAAGTGAGCTTCATACTATATCTTCAATTGTTTGATCGCCAAAGTGATATCTTAAGATCAATTCTTCAACTGAGTATGTATTCAATGTCGGTCACACCTCCTTCTAGACGTTAGAAGTCTAGAACTTACAACAACAAAATCTGAAGCGAGCTTCATTACATCTTCAATCGTTTGATCGATATCTTCAATTATACGCACATCTTAGTATAGATTCTTCAACTGAGTCGGTCACGCCTCCTTCTAGACGTTACAAGCTCCATTACAAACCGACTACACTGCAACATTGCAGTTTAGTGTTTATTTGAAAGCGTAAAATTAAGCGGTTAGCTGCTGTTGCTGCTGTGTTGTTTGCTCGGCGCTCGTTGTTGGCAGCCGCTCGCCGCTTGCTGTTTGCTGCCCCACGCAATAATCTTAAATGTGAATCTAAATTTAATTCCTAATTCAAAACAATTGCAACGTCTATGCGACGCTGAAGCGTTGCAAGTGCATACGAAGATCGCCATCGGCGGCGATCGTTGCTCTACTAACTGTACACATTACTGAAGGGAGGCGAGTTGGGGACAGCTCGAGAGCTCATTGGGCTCATTTGTTTGGCTGCCGATGAACGATGGCATAGTAACATTTTCTGTGGCACGTTCGATTGGCGACGAACGGCGAACTGTTGCTGTCCGAACAACAACAACAACAATATTAACAGCAAGTAGAGCAGCAAGTAGAGCAACAGCCAGCTGCTGTTGTTGATTTTTTCTCACACATTGTGCGCTGTCCAAAGGCGAGCAACAATTCTGTGTGTAGTGGCAGCAAAACGACGCGTCGCGTCTTATGTGCAGGTAATGTGACATTCGTACATATGTACGTACGAATGTCACTGGTTTGTTGTTGTTGTTGTTTTTATGTTTCCTTAAAAGCCGCACACCAAACCGGCCACCAACAATCACTGATAAAACCCCATCCATGTCGTCTGACAATGTGTTTGTTGTCAGTGCTGTTGTTGTCGTTGTTTTTGTTGGCAGCATTTTGCACACATTTTATTGTGTGTGTGTGTGTGAATTGTGTTTGTGCATTTGTGTGCGTCGGCGTTCCGAACAGCCGTTTTGGTTTTGCGCTATTTTAGCGAATCTGTCTGCTGTCCATGTGTTGGCTTTCATGTTGTTCGTCTATTTTGATGAGAAGATTTTGGTTTGATGTGAAATTCTTTTGGATATCTAACTGGATGGCGGCGCAATTGACGCTTTTAATATCAGATGTCAGTGCAATGCTGCACTCTCGGCTTGTGCTGGTGTTGGTGCAGTTTCACTTTCCCCTCGCTCTCTCATTCTTGCTGCCTCACTTTGCCACACAACACAACCCGTGCAGTTTTATGTCTGTTGCGCGTGTTGCTCGTTTGCGGTTAACGTCTCGTTGCAACGTTGCACAGTAGCTGAATCGACAGTCATTCAGCCACAGTCACCACTCGGGCTCCGTCCAACTGACATGTTCTGTGTTTTTCTTCTTCTCTTTAGGTCGAAACGTAAATCAGCTGTTGGCTCTGTCTGGGTTCGGTTTCGGTCAGTGCGTGTTTTTGTTGTCTTTGTTTTAAAGTTAATTTATTGTTTTTGTTGCGCTCTCATTGAGTCGCGTCTTGTTGCTTTTTCCATGTGCGCTTTGGGCTTTTGTTTTATTTATGGTTTCTATGCGTTGCTTTGATGGCGTTTTGGCGGCTGTTGGCGCGTATTCGAGGAATTCTTCCGAGTTGCTGTGCGGGGTGTGACCACAAACTGTTCCGATGTGTCAATGCTTTACGCGGAGGGTGTAGTAAATATTTGTGTTTTCTTAAGCATTTTTTAAATTAGAGTTATGTATGTATTTAAGTATTTCCAGTTTTATAGATACTTCAAGACATAGGTAGACGGCTTTCCGGTTTATGGCAGACTAGCAGAAGCCGACAGTTCTGCCTGTTTGAATTTTATGATTTCATTGAAATATTTACTTTATGATTTTATCTAATGTTATTTTTCTTCACATAGATTTCTAACAACTTCTTTACCTCGTCTCATGTTGATTTTTAAACACTGAAGAACATACGTTGGGTTATTTCTGATTTTGAGTACTTTTTCCAAGTCTGAAGTCAATGGGCCCAATAAATCACAATTTCTCTTAACACTTTGTTGATCTTGATAGATTTTGATGAAAAATCCTTACCCCCATATTTGAATCATGTTTATCCATACAAACTTTTAACGCATTGTTGATCCCATAAGATTTTGATTTTCAAAAAAATGAAAAACAAGTGTCGAATTCTCATTTGAAGTCGTTTTACTAAATTTCACGTAAACAAATCATGTTTTTTCCATTAGTTCATGTTTTTTTCAAACTATCTTTATACAAACTTTTAACCCATTGTTGATCCCATCAGATTTTGATTTTCAAAAAAATTAAAAAAGAATGTATGCATCCCTTGGCACTATCGCTGAGAAATCGTAAAAGAAACTTTAGCAATTTCTTCATCCAACAAAATCGTTCTAACCCTAAATATTTGATTTTTTATAATTGGACCACAACTCTAATTGGACATAATTTGTCTTAAAACTGTTTCCGCCATAAACGTTTCGTATGTACAATTCTCGTTAAAATTGTAATTTCCACTCGCCTCGTCGCAAAGGCTAATAAGAAAATGCTTGTGTAAGCAGCTAATTGTGCACTAAACGAACTCGATTGCTGCGAACTCACTTTTGGAATTCGAATGATGCGCGCTGCAACTCTTTGTTATTCATCTAAGTTCTCCATTCTTTTCATTTATGTGTTTACTTCTCGCATTCCGGTACGCGCGATTCCTTGGCGCAGCAATCTAAATATTCGAAAGATTTTAACAGAGCAGAGCTAAATATAGGCGGCAAACCCCCCAGAGGTGGAACGCAATAGAGAAACTACCGCAACAGAGGTCATAACCTCTTGTTTCAGTGTATGTGTGTGTGTGTGTGAGTGGAGGGGTCTATGAGCAGTGTGCCTAATGTCTGTTTGTTTGTAGGCACTTTTTATTGTTGTTGGCTTTGATGTTATTATAAAAAGAACTGGCATTGTTATGGAAAAGGAAAGAGAAAAGAGAAATAGGGATGCGAGGGAAGATTGTCGCAGCCTTTGCTGTGTTTTCTGGGTCTGCGACTTGACGACGTTGCTGTGTTGCCTTCTATTTGACAATCAACGAGCATCAAGTCGTTGCATGCTGTTTGTACCGCAAACACTCGGATCTGTTATAGTTGAATGCCGCACGGAGCGAACTGTGTGGACGGACTGGGCGCGGTGTGTAGTCTGGCCGGTTAGATAAGCTGTCAGATGCGATAAGCGCCTATTTGCTTAGTGTTTATATCGTTCAGTGCTTCTGGTTCTGTGCGTTGTCATGCAACAACAATTCACTTGTCCAAAGTGTGTTGAAATCGCTGATTGCCTTCTTCTGGATGCTCACATCCCACCAGAGCCTACAATGTTGTTGTTAGTCTGAAAAGTTGTTAATAAAAGTTCGATGCAGAGAATATAACTTTTCAGCAGAAAAGCAAAAGCATTGGTGAAAATTGTGCTAATCAATGATCTAAATTTAGCCGAATCGATGCAGTAATGCGGAAATGAAATGCCAACTCAATTTTTGGAAAATATGCTTGAAATTTGTTGTTTATTACAGCAGCAGTGGTGTGAGACAGGCAGCTGTATGCAAACTAAACGCAGCGGTGAAGAGTTTGGAGGGCTTAAAGTTTGAATATTTAAGTTTTGCGGTTTATTGCAGAAAATATTTGAAATTATTATTAGTTATTGAAATTAAATTTTCAATATAAAATAATGAAATGATGCAAGTACATATTTATAAATAAATAAATTCAAAATTAAATTGAAAATGAAAAAAATTAAAAATATTTTTGCATAATTTTGTATTTTTTTATTTTTTCTGCATATTTTGCATTTATTATAATTATTTAGGGATTTAAATTTTCATTATAAAAGAATAAAATATACAAGTAGGTATATCTAAATAAATTCAAAATCAAATTAAAAAATTTAAAAATATTTTTTCGCTCCCTTTTTGCATTTTTGTCATTCTCTCGGCTCGTCTCTCTCTCTATTTAGGGCTCACATTGAGCGCAAACGGTCGTTCGTTCGTTATGCAAACAAATGAACTAAAATACAAAAATACCATTTACGGCACAAGTTGGGATTTTTCTTTTCGAAATGTCTACAACGGACGCTGGCCACATGTCCACTACTACCGAATGCTGAGTGGTGGTGTGTGTATGTGTGTGTGTGTGGCAATGACGGCGCAAAGGAAGTGAAAGTTGCTTTGACCATTTAGAGCACATCACATCAACGTCAGCGGCGTTAGTGTGCGACCGCGATTTGTTGGCAACAATTTTATGTCTATATTAGCCCACATGTAAAATTAATAATCGCTGCAAAAGGCCTAAACGGCCCAATTGCCGCTTTGGCGCCTCGACGCTTTGACGCTCGTGCGCGCACTGCAACTGCGTTCTCGCTATGGGGGCAAAAATGCCTTGCAATGGCACTGGCCCCGCATGGTATATATGTGTGTGTGTGTGTGTGTATGTGTGTGTGCTTTGAAATGTTTCTACGCCATAATAATTCAAGTTGAGCTAGAAAAAAATCAGCAAAGACGTTGGCAAAAAAGGGCATTGCGACACAAGTGTTGGCGGCTGTTGCTGCTGATGGCGACCAAATGTCCGCCGCCATTAATTACAAACAATCAAAGACCCAATTAAGTTTGTCGGTGTGTTTGAAATTTCCGTCAAATAAATGTTGATTCGCATTAAAATGTAGAAAAAAATATGGGAAAATGAAGTAAAAAAATTGTTAAAAAACATTAAGTGGAAGGTTAGGTTAGGTAAGCTGGCTGGTCAAGTCGACCTTAGACACAGTTGGGTCTCTGGCGGTTAGAGTTTCTTAGCGTAAAAAGAATCGGTGAGAATCTCATTGTTCCTAGCAAAGTTCAGCAACGACTTAATGTCGTTGGGAATCTTATCTAAACCAAAGAAGACCGGGGCTTCTAAGTGCGTAAGACGCAGTCTTCAGATAGAATGTGCTCTGGGGTTTCCTTGGCATCATTTTCTTTGCATCTTCTGCATTCATCCGTCTCAGTGATGCCCATCTTTTGCACGTGAGCCGCTGTTAAGTAGTGTCCTACCTACTACTTAACAGGCCTACTAGTCCTACTACTTAACAGTCCTACTAGTGTTAGTGTGCCTACCATGGCTCTGCAGTTCTTCCTCGGAAGCAAGAGAACGAATCTCGTAAGCGTTTCATAAACTTTTAACCGAGCTTTATTTGAGCGGTTTTAACCACTGCATTTATGGGGAGCGGCCTTCTAAGTATTCGTAGATTAGCTCTTTTAGCTCTCCGAAAAAGTCTTGTAAGCATTCGTAGATTCGATTTTCCTTTAGCTTTCCAAAATAATCTTTTAAGTACTCGTAGATTCGATCTTTTTGCTTTCCGAAGTAGTGTTTTAGGTACTCGTAGAGTAGATCTTTTAGCTCTCCGAAGTAGTCTACTGAGTACTTGTAGATTAGATCTTTTTGCTTTCCGAAGTAGTTTTTCAAGTACTTGTAGATTCGATCTTCTTCTAGCTCTCCGAAGTAGTATTTTAGGTGCTCGTAGATTAGATCTTCTTTTTTCTCTCCAAAGTAGTCTTCTAAGTACTAAGTAGTAGTACTAGTAGTAGTCTTCTTTTTGGTCTCCGAAGTAGTGTTCTAAATAATTGTAGATTAATCTTCCGTTTGCTCTCCGAAGTAGGCTTCTAGATACATATAGATTAAGTCTTTTAAGTAGGGTTTCAGTACAGTTCTGCCACACCTAAAGTTGCATGAACCGAACCAAGCCAGCTCAGTCAGATGGACTCAGTCTGATGGCAAAACGTTAATGTGTTTGGTTTCTTTAACTCTAGAATCGTTTTTGGGTTGTTTGGCATCTGAGCTGATTTATTAAATATTTATTTATAACTTATCAAAAGTCTATAAAAGTTCTACAAAAGTTGAAAATTTAATGAAAAATTTAAGATTGGTTCTGCTGTTAAGGGAAGAATTATTTAATAGATATTTTTTGTTTTACTGAAAAGGTTGAAGGTTGAAGTCATTGAAATTATACAAAATTAATACGAAATTTTTAACTGATTAGTTAAAAACAATTTATTTTTATTGACAATTTTTGCACTCTACTTTCTTTTCTCTACTCTTTTTTCGTGCTCTCTGCACTCTGCATTTCTTTTGCAATTCCAAGAATGAATGAAGTTGCATAAACCGAAGTAAAAGCAAAAAAAAAAAATCATATGTTTTAGATGTGGACTCAGTCTGACGTTATTGTGTTCGGTTTCTTTAATTCTAGAATCGGCTTGGGGTTGCTGCGCTTCTGAGCTGATTTATTAAATATTTATTCAAAATATTTATTCATAATTTATCAAATGTTCTATAAAAGTTCTACAAAAGTTGAAAATGTAATGAAAAATTTAAGATTGGTGTTGCTATCAACGGAAGAATTATTTAATAGATATTTTTTGTTTTACTGAAGAGGTTTTGAAGTCACTGAAATTGTACAAAACTGATACGAAATTTTAAACTGATTAGTTAAAAACAATATATTTTTATTGACAATTTTTGCACTCTACTCTCTTTTCTCCACTCGTTTTTTGTGCTCTCTGTACTCTGCATGTCTTTTGCAATTTGAAGAATGAATATATTTTGTCATCAAAATCGATGCTATGCTAATTCTCAATCACTCAAGTTGATACTGCTGGTGAATACCGCTTATATTTATTTGATTATATCTTTTGTTTGCATAATACGAAGAAATGAAAGCAATAATTTTGTTGCCACACAAAATTAAATGTTTTGTTAAATGAATAAACCCAGCGCGCCCACTCGAACGCCGCAATGTGGCAACGCTGCTCATTCACTGCCCTCACAGCACCATTCAAATTCGCACCGTAACAGCGCAACGTGTGTGGAGCGTCATTCATTTTTGGCTACCGCCTTGTATGCAACCATCGAAATTATGACATAAATCTCGTAAAACAGCGTCCGCACCGGCCAGCGATGCGCATCCGCTGTCGACAGTTAGCCCCAAAATGCATGCAACACCTTCGACTGGTGGCTGTACGTGGCACCAAATCTATTTGTGGCATTCGAAACGGAAGCGGCGGCACTTTTACAACCAGATGGGTCGCTTTAGGTGAGCACTTTCACTTTTTGGGGCTCGACTCCAACACAGAGCATCTCTCTGGTGCACACTTTGCTCTCGAAATAGACACAGTCCAATGGAAAGTGCATGGCCACTTGATCGAGTATCGAAATTTCCAGCGCATCCATGCTGCGGCCAATTGAAGTGCAGCGAATTGCGCTGTGTAAGACAACTGTGCAGCCAACTCTAACTCGCTTCGAACGCCGTCAAGTGCCCACTCGACTAATGGCAAATCGACATAGGCTCGTGACTGACTGACACATGGCGGCCATAAATTCTATGCGCGGCTGTCCACCTACCTGCGGCAAAGCCCAGACCTTCTGTGCGGCTGCGTGGCCTTAGGCCGCCATTTTAGCGCTTCATTACTCAGCGTTGCCGCAACTATTTAGAATGCGCCTGACACGCCGCTGCGGCTGGCTGAGTGCGGTTTTTACCCAAAGCAACTTCTCGTGCGACATGTTAGCCCGCTTGCCAACAACAATTCAATTGTGCCACAATCTTAACACATCTTTGTTTTCTGTGATTGCATGTCGCCTACGACATATTTGCCTCTCAAAATGGAGCAGCGCGGCTTTGGCTGCTGGCGTAAGTGTGTGTGCGTGTGTAGGCCGTTTTGAATACTTGGTCAATGGTCATAAAACCGGAAAACCCACGAATTATTTGCCGTATTCTTTTTGGTTCGACTTGGCATTATGCGTTATTTTTGAAATTGTTGTCTCTCTTAATGTCACTTGACACGTTCAAGTTTATTTATTGCGACACATGTACACGCGGAGTGCTGCGGAGTTGCCAGTATTGCTGTACACAGTGTGGGCTTTGATGCAAGGTTTTGTCTTTGCATTACCAGTCGAGGAATGAAAATGAAATGATTATGGCAAGAATTCAACAGCAAAAATATTTCATTGGCAATTTTGTGAAGCCGTGAAAACAGATGTGTGGTTTGTTAAATTGGAAACGGAAATATGGAAACGGAAAAGGCCAATGTGATCGAAAGAATTATTGCCGTATGATACAAGAAACTTTTAATGCCAACACAATGGACCACTTTGCCCCAGTGATGTCATCAAATTCAACTCAACCTTAAAAACCATCTATCTAGTCTGTCTATCAAGTCTAGGCAATGTGATGGGAAGAAAATCAAAAGTCAGGTGGTTTAGTATCAATGCTGTGTACATCCTTAGGACGAATCATGCATCAACTTTATACCGTTGTTTCTTTGCAGTGGTTGTCTTATGCTCAGAGCTTCAATCAAAAGTCTCTGTACTATCTTTTTGCTGGGCATTATTGTTGCATTTTGATTTAGACCATTGAACGTTCATAAAAGAAAACGTAAGCGTTGTGAGTAGCAGAATGGCCATCTTTCAATGAACTGCCATTACGCCGTCTTGACAACACAACTACTTGTAGATTCCCTTCTTTTTTATGGTAACCAAAGGACCAGTTATTTAGTTGCACCTAAACCTACTTTTTGGTTCAACCTGAAAATTATGGTGGGTGAGCAATTAACCAGGTTGAGCATCAACCTCTTCATTTGGTGATGTTTGAAATTTGAAACCGACTTTTAGGTTCATGTTGGAAAATGTCATTATTCTCGCTTCATTGATTTTGTATCTTTTTATTATTTAAAATACTAATACTCAAATAAATTTGAATTTTTGTATAGTACATCATTCGAATTGCAGCTTCCGCATTTTTTATAATAA
Source organism: Melieria crassipennis (assembly GCA_963668005.1). Classification (NCBI taxonomy): domain Eukaryota; kingdom Metazoa; phylum Arthropoda; class Insecta; order Diptera; family Ulidiidae; genus Melieria; species Melieria crassipennis. The sequence goes on along the minus strand of OY764961.1, from coordinate 140,384,315 downwards.
CTTTCGAACCAATAAAGTTAGAGTTATGAAATTTTGACACGTGATCAAGGAGATTTTGGGTTTTAACATACTTACTTTTCAAGAAAATTCTATATAAATTTTCAAGGATATAAGGGATTAAAATTTTCAAAGGACCTTTTTCATATCCTTTTTTTTTTACAAATAGATGAATTTTATCAATTTTATTTAAATTCTTGAACCTTTTCTCTTTCATTTGATATACATATTGCCATATTTTAACGAGGTTTAGTAATTTTTATATTTTTTTTATTTTGTATCCCTTTCAAAATTTTGAAGTCCTTTTAAAAGGACAAAAGAAGTAGAAATGAAAAACTGAGTACGCAGTATTACTATGTTTGGTCTCTAGTTTCACGCCCATATGGATTTTCTCCTATGTGAAACATTTTTTTAATTTTTGTTGCACGATGTTATAATACTTGTACGAAGTTACTGTAGGTACTGTAGTCATTATAGGTTATCCTAGATGAGAATAGACAGCTAACTGAGCAACGGTAAAACGAAGTTGGCTAGAAACACTCGTGCTTTGACTGATTAGTATGAAAGCAACTTTCAAACAGAACTCTATCTGAAATTCTGAAGGACTCATTGCCGTTTTTTAAATCCAAATAAATAGCTGCGTTATAGCTTGTTTCAAGGACTAAGGCCCAAGTTGTCTAAAACCATGATTGGTTTGTGCGAATTGGATGATTGATGATTGACGATTGCGAATTGGATTATTAATGCTTGCGAATTGAAGGCGAACCTAAAGTTTTATGCCAATTCCGAACTCTCAGCGACTATTCGATGAAAGAAAATTGATATTTATTTCTTTGACAAAGTCAAAGAATGGTCAAACGTGATTAATTTAGAAATCCTCAATGTATATTTTTTTTATGAAAATTAATGAAAATTAAAAGTTTTCCATGTTCAACTTCTAACGAACAAAAAATATTAACCAAAAAGATATCAAGCGATTTTTATGCCATGCCAACAATTTTATTGTTTACTTTCAAAACAACAACTACAACACAACAAATATATATATGTGTGTGTGCATGAGTGTTGACTTTTAATGGTGTGCAATCAACAATGTAAACAACAACAACAATAAATGTCATCCACTTGCGGTGGCAGCAGCAGCAACAGCCACTTGTTGCCGCATTGTTGTACTCGCATTCATAATTTCCGTTTAATAACTTTATTTGCTCATTCGCTTCACAATTGTTTACCCACACTTTTCCAATGAATGTAATCTATAATAATTGTTGTCGTTTCTTTCTCTCTACTTGCAGGTGAGTTGCTTATCAATGTGAAACACGACACACAGCACGGCAAACAATGCCGAACGCAGCTACTATGTACAACACTCACAACAACAACAACAACAACACCAACAACACAACGAACTACGGTAGTGTGCTACAACAACAAATATTGATAACGTCAATCAGTTTGGTGCTAATGACTCTGACTCGCTGATTGGTCCAACTATCGGAGCTATCGCGCCCGTACATGCCCGGCTGCATACAATCAACTTTTGCGATAAACACCGCAATCGTTGTTCGGGTTGAGGGCACTTGTGGCCGTGTTTGTTTTTGCATTAACCTGTGTGCGTTGCAAGTGTTTGTGTGCACTCGTCGAGTGCCAATTGAGGCTCTGTCGATATTATCATTGAAACGCAATTTTATTGGTGCAATAAAATTGTGCAGTAATTTCAAAAGCAGGCAGCAAATATTACCAACTCGATGCATTCGATTGCGTGGGAATTTTAATGGACTGTGTAGGGTGTAGAGTTGGAGCGTTGACGGGCACGTTGCGAGTGGCGCGGCCGAGGATCGTCATAGACTCTGATGTGGGCACCGATCGACGATCTGTTTGATGTATGCATAGTCGGCCCAGCAGCGTAGTTGAATTTTAATGCAAATTTAAGTGATTGCCGCACAAAGGGTGCGGTTTCCTTTCGCGTTTAATGCATGAAAGCATTTGCAGAAACTATAAAATCAAATAGGAAAATGAAAACAATAAATCGTATGGAAATTACATATACTATATGTGCCTTTGTATATGAAATATATAATAGAAAATCACAAATAAGTAGTCAGAAATTGCTAAATGATGAGACATTCGAATGATCGATGTGTGGTTGACGGAACTGAGGCGCGTGCAATCACTTCGAGCCAATCGAACTGCTAATTGTGCAATATTTGCACTAAGTTGTCTTTGATGATCTTTTGAAGGTCCTTAAATTTCAATTGCCGACACCGGAAGCACTGATGGCCGAGAGATATAGAGCGGCAATTGTTGCTGAGTTCAACGAATTCAGTGTCCGAAGTCTGGGCAAGCTTCTTCAAAGATTTTAAGATGTATAGTTTCCATTTGGTTGGGTGGATTAACCCTTTCGCTACAGGTTTTTATTGGGGAAAGTTACAATTTTAAATTTTACGTCTTAAGCTTCTATGTGGTTATAATAGCAACATTCCATAAGAATTTTTTTAATTTTTATACTGGGACCCTGTATTTTAGAGTGTTTTTCTATGAGAGCAACCACATCGTTGTGGCTGTAATAATTACTTAAACATAAAACTTTTTACGCATAACGAAAATTTGAATATTTCTTCATTTACTTCAGCCAAAATCTAAAAAAAAAAGTATCTAAATTGAAAGAAAACGTCAAATTATAAAGTTTTCTAATTTTGTATGCTTCTTCTTCCTTTACTATGTCAAGATATACCATTAAAAAAACGTGTATACTTCTTTTCCCTAAACTTAAATATTCAGTTTATTAATTTCGTATGTTTCCTAAAACTTCAAACTATTCTAAAGACCAACAAAAAAATTTATTCTGTCAACCATAGAGGATGCAGACGTCCACAAAGTAGCATGTTGCCATATGGCAACAAAATAGCGAAATTTTTAAGTCTGCATTGTACAGACTTGAATACTGATTAACCTTAAAAATATTTCTGCCTTTTAATCTTAAAACCCTATTTGGGGTCCTGACAGCCCCTAGCTAACTTTTGTACATCAATAAAATTTTTACAAGGTGAATACATAAGAACCTCTAAACCAAAATTCCAAGGTTTCTGACGAGTCACTATCGATGTGTGTGGCCTGACTTTCAAACAAAACTGCCCCAAGCAATCACAAAACAGTCCGAGAAGTTTTCTTAGTACAAAATCTTATCTTCCTAACGTTATCCAGCGTAACTCGATCGCACTTATAGAACACGGAACACATTACTAAAGTCATCTATTGGACAAATTATGGATTCTGTATTTGTTTTTGTTTGTTATTTTACATTCGGGTGAAAATTTCGTTCGTCTTCGAATCCAAAGCCTTTCAAACGCTCATCGGTGTTGTTGCTTCGTTTTCGAATATTTATTGTATTGTTTGGATTTGCTTAACATAAAATAAATTTTAAACTTCACTTATGCACTGCGTCGGTACGTGGGAGTATTTCGAAATGACACACATGGGAACTGATTGATTTGCGTTCGTGCTTAGGCACGTTGAGTGGTCAGTTGGTGTGTTGTTGTTTACTGCTGTTGCTTAGCGATTTTCTCTGACTGCACACTGTCTACACCTGAACACACACACACACACACACACATGCAGCGACTTATAACTGCACAAGTTTCAACTCGTCCAAATGGAAAATTTGAATCAATTTTTGGCCATGATAACCCAACTGGCTCGTACAACACGTACACCTCGATGTGTTTATATAGAAACGTAAATATGTGTGTGTGTGTGTGTGTGTGCAGGTAAATGCATTTGTCGCTTTGGCCTGGCCCGGTGTGTGTGTGTGTGTTATGGACACGAAAAATGTTTACTTAGCCGCAATTGGTGGTGTTCACCTTCGAGGCGCCAAAAAAAAAAACAAATCTCACCATATCTCACCACTGATTGCAAGTTTTGCGCAAATTTTGTTTTATGCCATGGCGCACTGAAGTTGTGTAGCTGTTGTAATGTTGTATAATATGTTGCTCAAGTTGAAAAAGTATTATTTCTAATTTATTCGACTGGAGCAATAATTTTGTATGATTTTTTTGGTGTCTGGTTTCTGCGAGGAAATAGGAAATTCTTAAGATAAAAATTAATGTTTTTCTATTCTGTATTTCTAATATCATAACTGAAATACCCAATTCCCATAAATGTTGGATTGGGAAAGTACTTAATTAGTTCAATTCATATGAACTGAAGTGGATCTATTCAAAAATTTGTATGCGAACTAGTAGCAACACTTGAATGATTTGTTATTATATCAATTTATGTTGGAAGTCTGCGGCAGTAGAAGAACTAGAATAGAAGAATGAACATTATGTGGATTTATACTTTCATCTTTCGAAATAGAGGGCTGGGATTCTCAATTGCCTACTACTCGCAAGTACTACTCGCAAGTAGCAGCGGCACCGAAGCATGTGTACGATTATAAAGTCTTACTTGGCCTTCCTTTAGACCAGTGATGACCATTCTACTACTTGCGTGTAGCCACGTCAATGTTGCCTTACATTCGTCCACGTGCGTCGGTGAAGGAGAATCACTGGTCTAAAGTAAAACCTGCTAGCTAAAGTGATGCTTCAAAAGGACTTCAATTTATCAAGCGGTAGAATTAATGGTAATTAATGGGCCGCCGCCGTGGCTCAGTTGGTTAGTGCGTTGGACCGCGAGTCGCAGGCAGCAACCTCAGGTTCAAATACTGCCTGTAATAACACCTAAAAAAAAATAACGGGAAAACTCGTTTTCTCTTTCGGTGGCTGTCCTCTCAGCTGGAAATGGCAAACCTCTGAGAGTAAAAATTGCTTATGAAAAAGCTCCCAACCTGCCGTTCGGAACCGGCATTAAAAACTGTAGGTCCCTTCAACCCGCGTACAAATTCACACGCACAACACGGGTAGTTGCGGGAAACTAGGCCTTAGTCTCGCGTAAGCGGACTGTCGTGCCAGTCAATTATTATTATTATTTAGAATTAATGGTCTTGAGAGAGCCAGACTATTGGGACTATTGCCGCAGTTGCTCAAATGTTTTAACTTTCAAAGGAAACATAAAGTCTGTCACAGTTTGGATCTCGGCTTTTGGATGACCTCAGATCAATTTTTTCCTCAATACAGTTTTCGAAATTCATTTAAGTCAGAACATGACATGCCTATGTAGTACAACTATATTTTTTCCGAATCTCTAAAAAATCATTGTCAAACTCGAAGTGCTTAAAATTACCTAAATTCATCTGAATCTGGGTAAAATTTACAATTCGTCAACCCTAAGTAACTTAGGTTAAGTTAGGTAGGGAAGATGCAGTTCCACTCGTAGGCCAAAATGGCCCATTGTGAATTTTTTTCTTGTTTTTCAATGGAGCTATCTGGAGCCATCAATCTTAATCCGGAGCAAACCAGAGATTTCGACTAATCAGTTCTGTCAGCCATTTAGACAACAGCATGTGGAGTGGGCGTCCCTGCGACAGTCCCTGGAGTGGGACTGTCGTTTCCACCTCTTCCTTATCTTCACATCTTCTACAGACATCACTAGACGAACGGTGCCATTCGATGAGCATGGATCCAATAGCGCAGGGTCTGTTGATTATTTCAACAAGCTGCCGAATGGAATTTCGACTCAGGGACAGCACAAGCATTTTCCTCAAGAAACGATTGCCGATACCAGTCATGACAACTCAATACCTGTTTTCTTGGTCAATATCAACCTATCAACCTGTCAATATTCATATACAGGACAGATATTTCCACTTCGGCAAAGGGAAAGTTGACCCCATACTTGCCATCTCACCCGCTACTTCGTTTCCAACCACTTTCGAGTCCAATGCCTTTAAATGAGGCACGGAAACTTTGAGCTACATTCGAATTCATTACAGCTGATTTCAGTGCCCTAATGGCTACCTGATCATTATCCATTAGCCGCTCTAAAAAACGTAAAAAAACAAAATCTCATTTATATAATTTATTGTTTAAATATTAACTGATATGATGTCGGCCTCGATAGCTCAGCGGGTAGCGCGCTGGCTTCTCATACCGAGCGCCCCGGGTTCGATTCCTGGCTTGGGCTGGAAAAAACACTCATCTACTTCTATCGCTATTCACATGAAGAGAATGAGAATTACAAGAATCGCACAAGTGCGCTCTTGGCAGGCAATAGCAAAACCTCCAAGTGTGAACGAAAAAACTGCCAATCGCCAATCAAACAGTGTTGCATACGTATTTCAAACGGGTGGAATCTGTGGTATCACAACGGGCCCGTTAAGAGGCCTAAGTGTGTCTCATACAGAGGCAGCCACCGCAACCTAACCTAACCTAACTGATATGATCAGAGAGCTACTTCGCTCTCTGGGCGCCGGATAAAGTTTAAATAATATCAAATATTGTGCTTAGTTATAGCAAATCTCTCAACGTGACTGTTCGGCAGTTTCATACTCAGCTCTATTGGGTTCTAGGATTATAATTATTATTCTATGCGGAGGGTCCGAAGGTCGCAGGCACTTAGGTACCACAGTCTAATGTACCTTTGGGTTCTAGAATATAGGGAATTTTGTTTATTTGGTAGAGTATTACGAAGTAGATTGTCAGGACTCGATAGTCCAGCGGGCTTTTCGAACCAGAGACTTTTACTTACTTACTCAACTGGCCATAACAACCCGTTATTGGGTTACGGCCTGTCGCAAAAGTTCTCTCCAGGACCCACTGCTTTGGTTCTTCCACGGAAGACATAGTCTCCCTTTTCGCCGTTGACCTCCAACTACCGCGTCGAACACTTTCTTTGCCAAAGCTCCAGAGACTCGAGTTTCGATTTTTTGGTTAGGCTGTTTAAACATTCGTCTACTTCTATCGCTAACGGCAAGAAGTGTGAAAGAAAAACTGCCAACCGATGTTTGGATTTGGCGTTTGAGGTCTCCTCCAACTTTCCCATGTGTTTGGAAAAACAGAAGAACATTTAAAACTGGTTGAATTTATAGTATTAAAATGGAACATACATAGGCCTAAGTATGTCTCATCCAGACGTAAGCACCCAACCTAGCTTAGATTCTTCAAGATGTCAACGTTTGGAATTGCTCTGCTAATTCTTAAGCTTTATTGAAGAAACTAACTTAAGATGAGCTGAAGACAAGACAGGTCTCATAACGCGCTGAATTCCCTAAACCTTCGTGGTTCTTAACAGCTTCTCTTACTAAAAAGGAACCAAGTGAGAACTATCATTGTTGCTCTGGAAGATCCCTGTTTGAGCACGTAAGAAGGTTAGGTTGTATGTATTATAACACACATTTCAAACGGTTGGGAGAGAGGCGGAGGGGACCTACAGTTTAACGCCGAGTCCCAACGACGGGTTTTTTCTTGTAATTCTCATCTGCTTCATGGGAATAGCGATAGAAGTAGACGAGTGTTTCACCAGTCCGAGCAAGGAATAGAACCAAGGGCCCCTTGTAGACGAAGGACTATCGAGGCCGTAAGGCCACATAAGGAAGTTAGGACTGTTTTCTAAAGATTTCTGCCAGGATTGCATTTCATCTTCTATGCTCGCCTCGAAAAAAATTACATTTACCCACCTAACTCCATATTGATGACGAACATGAGTTTTTGTTTTATTTTTTTTAATTCTTTCTGTATAATCACAATGCCATATTTTATAATTTATATGGATCGATTTGATTTATAATGATTTTTTGTTTTTCAAGATTACCAAATCCGGCTGCGAACATGCAATGCGAAGCGTGTTCCTCGCCCATGTTGGCTGCGATACTAACTGCTATCAAATTGAAATAATGGGCACCCAGTCAAGGTCGTTAGTGAATAATGAAAATTTGTTGTTAAAAAAAAGGCACAAAACTTACCAAAAGTGGCATAAAATGAGCTCATTAATAATAACTGAAATTAGTGCAGCTTAATTGGCGCGTCTGACGTGCAGGTCGGCCACAACCCAGTGCAACTCTGACTGACTGGTCGACGAGCCGACTGATGAGTGTCTTTGTGGGGGTTAGTGGCGCGGGGGGCGGGGGCACAATTATTGCGCGTGAGTATTGTTTAGCGGAAATCCCATGGCATGTGGCCGCCACAGTTGTTGCCGCCTAATGTTTATTGTTGTTGGGAAGTAGCAAAGTTCGCGCATGTCATTTGCAAAATTGCGTGCATTTGCCATTTGGCGTTTGGATTTTGTTTTTTTTTAGTGTCAATACCACAAAAATGTCTAAAGCAAACAACGTCAAATGTTTAATATTGTACAAATTTTTACGGCTCGAATGAACCAAATACAAAATAAATAAAACGTTTACCTCGCAATGAGTAACAATCAAAAAAACAAACATCAAACCACAAAGTCAATATTAGCCGCATGACTCAAAGTAATTTGAACGTAAGACTCTCACAATATTTTTTTAAGCTCTTTCATCATACAACAATGCAGACAGGTTATTATATATTTTGGTGATTTATTTTGACGTTTTATTTTTAAGTGTCTTGGGCGCTGAAAATGCAACAACTTCAAACTGTATGCAGAGAAAACAAAAAGGAACATGAAAATCACAGGCACTCAGTGCAATTTGTAGCGCACATATAAACATAAAAACACGCACACACACCTATACACACCAATTGCAAGTTAATTGGCGCCCAAGCGTGGCATTCAAGTCAGTTAACTTAATTAGTTGTTGCTGTTTTGCTTTGGCTCGTCGTTGACTTCTCAGTGGAATTCTTTTTATTTTTGAATTGCTGAGTGGTTGTTGTTGTTGGCACTACACTTTGCCTATGTATGAGGTTTTGATGAGTGGGCATACTTTGCGGCGTTTAAAGCAGCTTTAATGCTCTTAGCCAGGCCCAGATTTCAATAGGGGGCGAGAAAGAGACAAAGAAGGAGACAAAGAAAGAGACAAAGGAGGAAACACAGAAAGATCCGTTTTGGTGTTTTTTTGCTATGTGAAAAAGCCAACAAATGCCTTGGATTAGTGTCAGCAAGCACAAACAAAAATCCATAACAAGTCACAGAGTTGCCAAATTACCTTGAATTGTTTTTATGTTTGGCTGGGTGTGTGCGTGAGAATTTTAAGTTAATTTTTTTTATTTAATTTAAATTTAAATTTTTTAATTATTTCAATCTCATTGTCCTCTGGCTGGGCAGTTAAAGACATTTCTCAGCTTAGGAAATATGGTCGTGTAAGTTTACTTTGTGTGGTTTACCTCACTTTCATGTCTACATAAATAAAAGCGTTTATGTTTTCGAGCTTAAGGTGGCGAAAATTTCAGGTCTCTTCTTTCATCTAACAGAAATTTAGACAAATTATTGCTTTGTTCATAACTCAACAATTCATAGAAATTACAATCTTGCCACTCGATTGTTTTGGAACATCAATCACTGAGTTAAAGGTTTCAATTTTGATTTAAACTTTTCACAACACTTCACTAAGTGGTCAATAGATAACCTCTGAAAGCAAAAGAATGTTTAGAAAGAACTCCCTGATTGCCGTTCGAAATCTTTTTGATATGTAGATTTTAGACTTATATATCTTTCAATCAAGTCATAAGACATTAAAAGAGCTATTGGGACTTTATTATATCATTATCTCTTCTTTTTTTGCGCCACGAATTGGAGTTCTAAGACAATCAAAAATTTTATTTTTTCTTCGTCTTTGAGATTAACATTCAACAAAAATTATATGATCAGCAGTTGAAGATCAACTAATGTGAAATGTTCCAGCGCACAACGTGGAGGATTTCTTACTCAGTTGTAAAGCGCAGTTATGAAATAGTCTGCTTGTAGATATTTTTCCTGGTACTTATAATCCCAATAAATTTAAGGCGTTGACAAGTCTCGTCTCCAATTTTTTATCTAAAAGCCAGGTCCTTTTATGATCATGACAGTAATAGGTAATTTGGTATTCTTGGATTTTTATGGAGTTGGATTTAGTCGTTTTGGACTTCTTATGAAATTGTAAACATGGATTAACAAGGATTAACTGAGATTCATGGGAGAAAGAGAGAAATTTCAATGGAAGTAAAGTATTGATTTTGAAAGTGAAATCCCATGCAGTAGAAGACGTCTATTAACCCATTTTCGGCCGCTGGTCGATTTTTCGACCAGCCACTTTGAAGGATAGTAGCTCTGCACTTAGACATTATATCTTTGAACTTTTGATGCAGAAAATAGCTTTGGTCTTTTGGTAACCCCTCGAAATAATAATTTTTTTTAAAAACGATAAATTTAGAGATGTTGGCGAAGGCACGAAAAAAGCATTTTTTTTAGTCATATTTTGAATATTCTGAAAAATATATAACCTTTTCAAATTATTGATTTATTATTGATTATTTACGAAGCCTAAAGACCAAATTACCACAATCAATTGATATCCATAAGATTATGAAAATATTTTTACCTCTCAGCACCGCGTACTTTTCAGTGGTCGAAAAATCGACGATTGGCCAGAAGTCGTCATGTATGTACATATATAAGCCAACAATTGTTTGTTTTCATGCTTGATTATTATTTGACTAAAACTATGTACATATATGTTTGTTTTTATTTGAAATTAAATTTTTATTAATTTATAAAAAAAATTTGTAAAAAAAAAACACAAAAAACATTCAAAAATATTCTTGATTAAGGTCCTAAATGTAAGTCCTTAAAAGGAATTACAAAAATATTGGCTATTTCTGGTAGCGGCCGAAAATGGGTTAAAAAAGATAATAAGAATGAAAAGAACTTTGAATAATAGTAAATGTTTAGTAATTCCGTTACGTTTTTTATATGTGTAATGGTTTTAGGCAATCAGGTTGTATGAGCATTTCTGTGTAAAACAAAGGGATACAAATTTTTCTCATACACACTTTTGACCTGTCATTGACCTTTCAAGGTGTTTTGTGTGGTCAAAGTGTAAAATTTTCTGGTGCTTTTCATAGGTTTTTTCATTTTCAAAAGTTTGTCAATCCCTGCTGAAAGGTTACCACCTTGAAAGCGAGATATTTTTAACTTGGTATCAGTTGAGTTGAGACTCGAACCCATGCACCCATGCAATGCACCTTCCGCTCTTCCATGCTGCTGGCTGTCTCTGAATGCTGAATCTGAGTCGCCGCATATTTTTATATTTTGTTGTTGTGTCTAATTGTTGTTGTGCCTTCAAATTCTCCACTGTTGCTATTCGTTATTATGTTTGTTGTTGTTGTTGCATTGCATGCATAATTTCCTTCGTGAAAAACATCAACATTGGTTCTCTATGCTCCCGTTTTGCCATTGTCATATTTTTTTCATGTTGTTTTTATAGTTGTTGCTGTCACTGAGTCGACTGCCTATGAACTCTGCTTCTGTGTTAAAATCGCAACAATTTTTTATGTGTTACTCAAAATAGTCAGAAATAACAAAAAAAAAAAAAACAAACCTAATAACTGTCGCGTCACTTTAATGTCGGCCACTTTTAAGTGCCTTTGTGCGAATGTTGTACTCTCATCTTTTGTTGTTGCTATTTTTATATTTGGTGTTTGTGTGTGTGTGTGTGTGTGTCAAAATCAACAGAGCATTTATTTGTGTAGATATAATGAAGATATATAGTTATTGTTGTAAATCAGCGCCCAGCACCTACAACATGTCGACGGCTGGCAGCCAACTTTCCTTTTCCGAGTCTGACGATATTTTTCGACTTGGTAATGTCGCCGGTGAGAGTAATTAAGTGTGAAGTATTTTTCACATTAGCACAACGCCTGCGGCTGCGTTTATTTTATGCTCTTTTATTTCTCATAATATTGTTTTTTTTTCACCAAATTTATGAGCCGCCTGCCACCGAGTTTGCCTATCTGTGTTTATAATTTCTTGGATGGGTGCTTTGGGAGTCTATTGTTGTGTGCGCATCTTTGCTGGCAGCAAGGAAATTTTTTCAAATTTCCAAGTTTGCCCACTTTGAAGTTCACATTGTCAACGCGACGCTGGCGAAGATTATCTGAGCGCGTCTGTGTGCACTGAGTCGAGCGTGACTGCCGAGTGAATGCCGACAGCAACAATAGAAGCATAAAAGAAGAAGAAGCATTACTACGCCCGGGAAACGAGAGTGAAACTGGGCTGAAAATGGTGCGAGTCAACGTCGAAGCGTTCAAATGTGGCACAACTGAAACCGTTTCGGGCCCTTAATGACCGGCCTGAAGCCATCTCAACTATGCATGGATGTGTTTGGTTTCGTTGTTCACTTTGTGCGCCATGTGTATTACATACTTGTTATGTGTATATATGTATGTCCGCATATGTTCGGCACACATACACCCGCACGCGCTGTGCTAATGCGGAGAAAACTGCGCGAAAGCAAGTTGCCGCTGATTACGCGTAATGCTGACAGCAGAAACGCATTAGCTATGAAATTATCGGTCATACTGGTAGCACTGGCAGTCAGCCAGCCAGTCAGCTAGTCAGCGATGTGTGATTAGGCGCTTTGAGAAATTTGCTTAAAATATTTGCTTGAAATGATGTAGCGATTGGACTTTGTTCAGTTTGTACATGAATTTTATTCTGATTCGTTTCAGAAATGTGCTGAAACTGAGGTTTGTTAGGTTCTATAGTTAATGAAATTTTTATCTCTCTAGGCACTTTGACCTTGTGTGCATCTGCTGCACTTTGTCACTCTTAACGATGATAGAACGTTGACAACTTGAAACTTGCTTCGTCAAAGTTTTCAACGCTTTCTGTCAAAAGATTTTTGTGCTGCAGTTTCTTTTCTCTCCCTGTTTTGGTTTTTAGTTTTTAATATAATTTAATTTTTTTTTATTTCAAATTTTGTTTCCACTTTATTTTATTAAATGAAAAAGGGGAATCACGAAATGGAAATTGTTGGAATATTTTTCTTCCTTACCTTTTTATTACACAACTAAAAATTTCGAATAAATGTAAAAAAAGAACTTTTTGACTTTGGACGTTAAAATTAAAATCTTAAAAAATAATTGCATGACATTCAAGTTATTAGATGTAGTTTCAATATTTTTTTGTACTTTTTACATGAATTAAAAAATTTCCAGAAACTCGATCATATCGGAATTTCGAACTAACCATTGTTCAAAATGGTTCAAATTTGTGAGCGTCTACAGTATTTAGGAGCAAATTGAACCCCCAAAACGCTCCTTGCGTGCCTTACTAACCAGTGTCTATCATAGGCACTGGAACCAAGTCATCTAAGAAAACTGTACACGCTCACTAAAAACCGATTATCTGCTTGAAGAGAACACTATGCTCTTAGTAAATCCATCATGGGGCTAAAAGAAGATATACAAAAATACTACCAATCTCTGTGGTAGCTAGGTGAGGTTAGGTAAGCTGGCAGGCCAAGTCGGCCATGCATGAACTCTGTTGTATCCCTTGTGGTACCAGTTAGCGGTTCGAAAAGTAATCGGTGAGAATGTGGTTGTAGTTAGCGAAGTTTAGTAACGACCTAATGTCAGGCTTGGGGACCAAATCTAACCCAGAGAAGAACGAGACTCCTAAGTAAGGAGACGTTTTGAGTTAGAAGTACAGAAGTATAGAATGAGCTCCAAAGTTTCCTTGACACAAGTTTCTTTGTGTTTTTTTTTAGTAGCTACTGAAATTAAAATGAGAAAGAGTGTCACATTTATAAGTGATATGTCCATGGAAAAATAGTTCCTCAGTTGTCTACTGGACCTAAAAAAAGCCTCAGTATGGAGTTTAAATACTGTTTTACTTTTCAGACTTATAGATCACTGCTGTCCATGTAATGTAAGGCTCAAGGGATCAAAAGATCTTATTGTATATTGGATACTCATCCCATCCATCCAGCTAACCAAACCCATGATTGCTCGGATAGAGAAAATATGTCCAACTCCAGCCAAAATTGTTCTATAGTTGATGTGTCTAAAGGTCTTTCTAATGATATTTCGGGTCTTTTTGCTTTTTGCATTTTGTTCACGTTTAGCTGATTGAAACCCATATCTCTTACGTGTGATCCCAAGCTCTAACCTATGTATGTTGTTACCAAAAAAATTAAAATTAAAAGTTCATACACGAAATTTAGCTCAAGTTGTCATTGCTTAAGTCATCATTAACCGCACAATGTCACCCAAATTAAAACTGCTTTAACCCAGTTTCTGGTCAAGTTTCCCATTCACAAACAACATCAAACGAACGTAAGAAGAGCGCAAATTAAATAACTTTGACCCTTTGTGCTCATTAAAACTCAACTCAGTTGCAAGGTTGTGACACATCGTTTTCAACCGACTCACCAACTTGGTTACTCCCTCGCGTTGCATCAAATTTGTCGTGAAATTTCGCAAATACATTATATGAATTATATATGTTTTTAGTTTCGAGTGGGCAAATGTCACTGCAAACATTTACCGATTGCGATTTCTCAGCCTCGATGCGCACCGTGGGCGGCGTAAATCACAAATTTGTCGTATTTATTAGCAATGTAAATGTTGTCAGCTCTCGACTGATTAGTGAGTTTAATGTGCCGGCGATGAGTGCCAGTTGTGGTTGCTCACTTTACTTACTTACTCACTTTACTTACTTTGCTCGCTTGTCTCGTCAACGTTCATGCTTCAAGATTTGTGTTTTCGGTTTGTGATTTTGATTTTCATCTGCTTGATTGTTTATATGATTGTTTTTTGTAATTTGTGTTTGTTCTGCAATTTCTAATAATAACGAAATTATTTCATAAAAGTCTTTGTTACTGATTGTCTCAGTGCGCTGCTGTCGTTTTGGGCGGCACTGAATTGTCGTTGTGTGTGTGTGTGTGTGAATTTTTCATTATTTGCACAATGACAGACGATTGTATGGGTTAAAGCTTAACTACCAGACGTTATTAGCGACACAATGGCTTTGGCTTTGCCTTTTTGGGGATTTGAAACCCGGCTTTCGTTGCCTACTCATTTTAGTGCTTTTTCTTGATTTGTATTCAATGTGGCAACCCTAACAAATGAGTTCTTAAAATACTCGTATTGAAATATGTATTTTGGTTAACATTCTTCACATAATTCACATTAAAGTACTTTAATTTTTATTAATAAGGAATTGGTTTTCCTTTGTTACGAGTGTCTTGTTTCTGTCTCTTTCAATTTCAACGCACTTGTCGCTGCATTTTATTTTAAGTCTTTCGCTTTCCTTTATTGTGATTGTGTACTATTTTCTCTCATTATGTCAACTGCTTTTTGTTCTTGTATGATTGTCTTTGCATCTAATTTCATGTACTGCCATGTGGTATCTCTTGTTCACAGTGGGAGTGTCTCTCGTTTATTGTCTCCTTGCGTTCATAACTTCTTCTTATCTCCCGAGCAAGAACACCATTACCAACCCAAATCAGATCTCTATTAGCCTCTTCTGTTTCCTTTTCTCTGTTCTATTTTATTTTCTCTTACATTTCGACTCTTTTTTTTGCCCTATCGTTGCTTTTTGGTCTTGTATCTGTTTTCTCTTATTTGTTTCCTTTCCTCTTCTCCTTTTCCAATTCTCTATGGTCTTTCCTCTTCTTTTTTCTCTTCTTTCTTATTTTTCTCTTTCTCTCTTCTCTTCCCACTTCTCTTTCTTTTTACTTTGTACATAAATTACATCTGTAACTGTAACCAGTCCAATAGAGTTACTCGATAGACGTAAAATAATAAAAAAAAATTATAAAAAACACTTTCACCACACCAAATTTGCTCTCTTTCAGCCTCTTCCTCTTTTCTCGTTTGTTTTTGATTTTCCCCATTCTCTGCGGCTGTTTTTTCTATTTCATCCCCTTCTCTTCCCACATATCTGTCGTCTACTCTCTTCTCGTTCCGCTGTGCTCATAACTTTTCACTCAACTGTTTCCTTCACTTTTCAAGTTCTCTCTTAATTCTCTTCTCTTTTTGCTTCTTCTCTTTTTACTTCGCTTTCTACTTCTACTCTTGTTTAGTTTTCTTTTATAATTCCTCTTTCTTCTTATCTTTCCTCTACCCTATTCTACTTTCTTTTTTTTTACTTAATCTTTCCTCTCTTTCCTATTCTCTTACTCCCACTTCTCATTTATCTTTCCTTTTATTTCTTCTCTCTCCACTTCTCTGTACTCTTTTATCTATTCTATTCTCTTTCTACTTCGTTCTTCCATTCGCTTTCTACGTCTTTCTACTCTTTTGTACTTTTCTTTTTTAATTCCTCTTTCTTCTTATCTTTCCTCTACTCTATTCTCCTTCCTGTTTTATATTTAATCTATCTTCTCTTTTCTATTCTCTTACTCCCACTTCTCTTTTACCTTTCCTTTTATTTCTTCTCTTTCCACTTCTCTGTACTCTTTTATCTATTCTATTCTCTTTCTACTTCGTTCTTTTCGCTTTCTACGTCTTTCTACTCTTTTGTACTTCTCTTTTATATTTTCCATAGCCACTTATCTTTCCTCTACTTTATTCTTCTGCCTGTTTTATATTTATTCGATCTTCTATCTCCTAATCTCTTATTCTCACTTCTCTTTGACTTTCCTTTCATTTATTCTCTTTCCGCTTCTCTACTCTTTCATCTATTCTTTTCTCCTTCTACTTCGTTCTTCTCTTTGCTTTTTAATTCTTTCTACTCTTTTGTACTTCTCTTTTATATTTCCTCTTCCCTCATATCTTTCCTCTTATTCACACTTCTCTTTTATATTTACTTTTATTTCCTCTCTTTCCACTTCTCTGTACTCTTTCATCTATTCTTTTCTCCTTATACTTCGTTCTTGTCTTTGATTTTTACTTCTTTCTACTCTTTTGTACTTCGCTTTTATATTTCGTCTTCCCTCATATCTTTCCTCTTATTCACACTTTTCGTTTATCTTTCCTTTTATTTCTTCTCTTATCACTTCTCTCTACTATTTCATATATTCTCTACTCTTTCTGTTTTTTTCTTCTCTATAATTTCATCTATTCTCTACTCTTTATATTTTTTTCTTCTCTATAATGTCTTTTTTCTCTCTTCTGTTTCCACTGGTTTATTGCCTCTCATTTGTTCTTTTTTGTTTCTTCTTTTCTTTTTCCTTTTTTACTTCTATCTTATCCTTTCTACCTCTCTTAATCTTCCTCTTCTCTATTTTCCTTTCTGTTTTCTATCCGTTTGTTTCTGTTTTGTTTCCTTTCCTCGTTTCTTTTCTTTTTTCTTCTACTTCCTGTTTTCTTCATTCTATTTTGCTTTCCTCTTTTTTTTGCTATTCTTTTTTTGTTCGTTTTTTCTTTAATTTTTTCTCTTCTCTCTCTCATTTTACTCCAATCCTTTTCCTTTTCTCCTTTTGATCATTGCTCTTCTTACCCTTACCTTTTTTTCTTCTCATCTTTTCTTTTTCCTCCCATCTTTTCCTTTTTTTCTTCTCTCTTCTCGTTCGGTGTTTATCTTTATTCTTATTTTAACTTTCCTTTTTTCTTTTACCCATTCTTTCTTAACTTTTCTCTATTCTGTCTTCTCTCTTTTCTTTTTCATTTCCCCCTTTCTCCTCTCCTATTCTTTTTTTGTCTTTTCTCTCTTTTGTCCTACTCCTACGAACTTCCATTTCTCCCTTGTTTCTACTATTCTACTGCGCACTTAATTGGTCCCTTCTGCTTCCACTTTCTCTGTCTCTCGAACTTAACTTTAAAATATTTACAAGGTTCAAGGCCCAAACACCGACACCCACTATCCAACCGACATCTGCTCGAATTATCCATTTCGTCAACTAGACAATGTCGGAATTCTCACTTCCAGATGTGTCGATTTCAAAATATTCTGCGGCCGCGCTAACATGACATCATACCCCAAAGACGCACTGCTGATTGCTGCGGTACGAAATGTTAGCGCCGCAGAAATTTGCTTGAAAACTATTTTACAAAAATTGCCTTCGTAAATACATACATAAGTAATTGAGGCAACAACAACGCCAACACATGGTGGTCGAACATGTTTCGGCCAAAATAAAACAACGTCACAACGATTGACACCTCGACACCGAGAACGCCAACATGGCGCAAGAATTTTTGGTAATTCGAGCTGGTTTATGTGATTGAAACGGAAATATCAAGTAATAATAAATTTTCAAACAAAAGAAAATTCATAAAATTAAATTAAATTATTCCATCGAACATTCGGTGGTAACGATAAATTTGTTTACTGGCTTCTACGTTGCCGTTTGTCTCTTTGTTTGTTTATTGGCTGAAACATTAACAAAACTTTTATTGTTATTTTGGTGCGCATCTTATCGTGAATTATCGCTTATTATTTTAATTTTGCCTTTTGTTTCTGGCTCACCATTTTTGGTTTTTGGTTAAAATGTGAGTTCACTCATATCGAAATCGTTTTCGTAAATAAATAAATAAATAAAACAAACAGTGAAGTGAGTTGCACAAATATGGAAAGCAAATAAGTTTTGTGCGAAGTGTGATTGAATGAATGGAAATTGAAAAAGAATTTCTTGGTGTTCAGTGATTAGTGCATTGGGTCACAAATTGGAGGATCGTGGGTTCGAAAGCCACTACTGACAGATCAGCCGATATGGCTGCATGTTGGGTAGGATTAGAGTTTATAGTTGTAAATAATATGTTTCATACTTTACAGGAGAAGAGTTTTAGGAGAAGGTCTCGATTCTTACCGGCCACTTCTTGCATGGCTTTTCTCTCCATGTCATTGGTTTTTGATGTCTTCATTCTCACTTATGGACAGGTGAACAAGAAATCGCTTCTATTAACATGTTAAATGTCAGAGGTTTTTTAGTAGATAGGAAGCTTGAGAGACGACGAGACGAGATCCAACGAGAAATCCACAATCGACTAATTGCATTTGAGTATACATGCCGAAGACATTCTGGTCTATAAAGTCTTCATGAAACCTTTGAGTTTCAAGGAATGCTTGACCTCGCTCAGTCACAACTGACACGATGACAACTGCGTTGTAGTTTTTGAGTGCTTTGTTGATTCCATTTAGGACACATCCTTGACATCCTTGGAAACTGTGTAATAACCAGACGTAGTTCAAAAGCAATAAAAACCCATTTGGTTTGATCAAATCCACAACCGCGTACATTTGCAGAACAGATTCTGGTCGACAAAGCTTTCATAAAGCATTAAGGGAGGAAAGCTTGACTTGCCTTTTGAGGAAAACTTGACCTCACTCTATCAAAATCGACTCGATGACAACAGCGTTGTGGGTCTTCTAAGTCAGTGCTGAGTGCTGTATTGAGACTCGATGACCACTGCGTTGTGGGTCTTTTTAGGCCACACACACACCTTGGCAGTTCTTATTTGAACCTTTAACGACTTTTGCCTTCGTGTAGTAAACAAACTTACCAGACGTGGTCTAAAGGGAAAATAAAGAGTCTTTGATTAAACCAACGACTGAGTAATTGAATTCGCCTATCTTTGGATAGAAAAGCTTCACTTCACTCAGTCACAACTGGCCCTAAGACAACCGCGTTGTTGGTCTTTTAGACATGGGCAGGCCTTATTTCATCCATCGACGAAGAAGAAGAAGAACGTTGAGAATGTCCTTTCATCTATCTAATGTGTCATCAGTTGTTTTTCTGAAGCCCTAGAAATGATTCGACAACCTCTCAGAACACAACATTAACACTACAATGACCAAAGAAGTCAAAATGACCTCATTTTGATTTGTTATTTTTTTAAAGCATTGCTTTCTGATAGAAAATCTTCCATGACTTGTACTGTTTTTGAATCCAAATTTTTAGAAATAATTAAAAGACATTTTTATTTAATTTTTTTATTTTGTTCATGTATTTCATATAAGAATTTAAGAATGATGGCATTGGCTGGGAATTCTAGTGTTAAGTTTGTTTATGTATGTGTTTTGTTTGTCCAACAATTGCTCAGTTGTCAGCCCGAAGTGTGTCAGTATTATCTTGAAAACTTGGCACTTTTCAGCCTAAAAATACAGCACGAAGTGGCCAAGGCGGCTATTTGCAACTGGCAGCATTAAGGTTGTCGCTTTATATGTCTGTGTGTGTGTGTCTGAGTGTACTTAAAGCCAAAAAACAGTTTATTAATAGCACAAAAGGCATTTAGTGATTAAAATTCAATTGACAGATGAGACATTAAGCCGAACGCGTGACAAAGCTAAACAACAACAACAACAACCAAGATAAACAACAACAATCGAAGGTGCGCACACTGTGTGCACATTAACGCCTCGCCATAATCGAAATTGAAATGAAAAGAGACGCCATTATTTACAGCCATTTATATTTAACTTGCTCAAACAAAACAAAAAAAAACAATGAATAAAATAAAAATATCAAAACTACACATTTAACACTTTCAAGGTTCAAAAAGCGCCACAACAGTTTAAGATATCAACGCACAGCCATAACAACAACAACAACAATAACAAAATCAATCTTTACAAAAATGCTGGAATTGCTGCTTGCAGGCTCGGCAACAACAACAACAACAACAATGGCAACACTAACAAATGATACTAAAACGTTTTCGAAAAATTAGTTTTTATGTCGAAACGCAACAATGGCCAACGAAATATTACTAACAGCAGCAAAACGCACACACACATATACACATACATACACACATAATGTGGTAGCACAAACACGACTAAAATGTCAGTTTTCGTAGCGACAGCAATTTGTCAGTGCTCGCTATGGAGGTTACTGGCGGCAGACTGTTGGCGGCTTGGCGTCTTTCGCAGCTGTGGGCGCGGGTATTCACACACTGGACCGACTCCTGGCAGCAGCAACTACAACTATTACTGAATAATCTCAACAAATAAATATAAATAAATCACTTAATTGCATGCTGCCATAATTCTCGATTGATTGTCTCAAATGTGTGCTGTCATAGTTGTTGTTGTCTCGGTTTATTGGCCACATTTGACAGGTTTCCCAACACCTACACCTCACAACACTGTTCTCAGTCAAAGGCTGCGTTCACAGTTTGGGCATCACTGTGAAATCATGAAATCATGCTCTCATTTTTTTACATTTTTTTTATTAGTTTTATACTTTGTTTTATTATTTATTATTTTGTTGTTGTTTATGCGTTTGTGAAGTAGCAGCAGCCAATTTATGAGTTGCAGGTGGGTGGCAATTTACGAAAATGCTAACAAAATCTATGCGTTGCTGTAAGCAATTGTCCTCGCTTGTTGTTGTCTACTGACTGTGCTTTGTTATTCTAAATTTGTTATTTTTCATGTTGTCATGTCATGTTAAATTATTCGAAACGCATCTGTGCTGCATTAAACCAAAACTGATGCATTGGGGTATTGTGTGACCCACACTAAAAAAAAATTAAAAAACATAGTCTTATAATTTTTTTCTGACGCATGGAGATATAAGAAATTAGATATGTAATGCTCAAAGTCTGTAAGGCCCCAAAAAGAGGGAATGACCGGTTTAGAATTGCAACTTGGAAGGAGCAAGTGAGGCCTAACTCTGGTTTTGCCGGCCCTAGGTTCGAATTCTAGCTCGGACTGTTGAAACCAACCGTCGTTCGGATTCGGCGTTAAACTGTAGGTCCCTCTAACCCTCCTTTTCACCATCCGCTTGAAATGTGTGTTGTAACATAAAAAAAACGGTGAAATATGAGACATAACTCTCCTCTACTCTGCTATCCCCCATCAAATGGACAGAGTGCTATGAAAGGCTTGTAGCCTTCCTGCCCACCCTCACATCACAACAACAACTCTTATTTCGAATCTGTACTGTCAACAATTAGATCGTCCTTAGAAAACAATCGATCGCCCTCTTCGTTATCGACCTTCAACTACTGCATCAAAGACCTTTTTCGCCGAATCTCCATACGGGAGACATGGCCACTTGAACTTACTCGATGAAAATCTCTTAGAATTTTTCAAATTTCGAAACCGATATAGTGACAGGGGCCAAGTTTCTAGAATATTTATGTATCGTGCATGAGAAGGCAATTCGAAGCTTTTCTTAGTTTTGTAATTTTTTTCATTACTTTTTTCTTCTTTAAATGAGAGCCACTTCACTTGGTTTCATTGTCATTCAAGACCGTCAAATGGGAATTATTTCTTGTGGATCTCAAAAACAGAAGCAAAAACCTCATACGGCGTTGAAATAGTTTCCACTTTTACCTTCTTAACTTCTTTTAACTTTTTCTTACCCTCAGCGGGTAGCGCGCTGACTTCTCATACTAGAGGACCTAGGTTCGATTCCCAGCTCGGGCTGGTAAAACACTCGTCTACTTCTATCGCTATCCACATGAAGCAGATGAGAATTACAATAATCGGACAACCTCCAAATGAAAGAAAAACTGCTAGTCGTCATTCGGATTCGGCGTAAAAGTGAAGGTCCCGTCCCTCCTTCTACAACCTTCCTACCTACCTACCTACTTTCAGGTGTCTAATGCTGGATCCATGGTTTCTTAACACTAGAAAAGTTTTCAAGTTTTCCATATCTACAAAGACTACATATCATATTCGCTGATATCTCGAAAACTGCCCATCGGATTTGGCTAATTTTTCACAAAATAAATTAAAAAAAATATAAAATTTTCACCAAAGCAAAAGTTGACAGAAATTCTAAAGAAAATACAGATATTTAAAAATGAAAAACCCTCAAAATAACCGCAATGGTCTTTCAAGTGTTAACGGTCATAAATCTAAGCAGAAACTCCTTGTTTTGGTGCTTATACTTTTCCAGACACTCATTTTGTTTTTGTATTTATTAAGTTAACATAGAATGTAGAGAGAGGGAGAGAGAGATAGAGAGAAGGTAGAGAGGAAATCCTCATGGATTCATTACATTCTTTAACTCTCAGACAAAGTTCAGTCAGGTGAATTACTCGCTGGGGTGTTAAATTCATTTCGTTTGTGCACCCAAAAGCACAACAACAACAACCACATCAAATAAGCAATTAAAAAAGCCAACAACATGTTGCACATAGCTGCCATCAATTCGAGCGCATAATTTAGACGTTTCGACGCACCAACGCTTAGTCATTCGTTTGAATGATGGCAATTACAACGCCATCGAAACGTTGCACCTACGACTGCATACAACAACAAAAACGCATTGAAAATGCTCAGAAAAATTCTCAACGTGCAATGTTTTCCTTTAATTTTATTATTTCGTCTCTGAGTTTGGTGTTGCGGTGCATTGCTTTTGCTTTTCATTTGTGTGCAATTTTTTTTGCGGTTTGTTGTAGCTGTTGACAGTGCAAAATTTTCATTTCTTTTGAACAGCATTTGAAAAACAAAAATACAGACAACACACAAAAATTGGCCGGTGCAGTCGTTTCGCTGTTCACTTTGTTGTTGTTGCGGCGCTGGCTGCTGTTTGTGGTTAAGTTTTTTGTGTTGTTTTGTTAAATGTGCTTTTTGGAAAATGTCAACAGATTAAATTATTTTCATGGCATCTTCGAGAAAAAAATTGGCTTTTGCGTACGACGCAGTTTTAGTCATCAGATGCAACACAAAAATATCAGCAATCTGACAAGCAACGGACGAAGACAGGCGCATATAATTCTTTTGATGAAAAAACATTTTTTGTTTTTAAACATCATAAATTAATGTTCAGCCAGCCATTAAATTCTAACCAATTAAAAAAGTGGAAAAGAAAAATAGAAACTGAAAGCATGGAACATTTTTTTTGACTAAAATGAATGCAGATGGAAAATGTGCTGTGGTTGTTTGATGTGTTGTTGGCTTTGTGATAAAATAAAAAATGAATTGAAAAATAGAAATGAAACATTGAATAATAAATACATAAATATAAAAATGAAAATAAATAAATGAAATGACAAGCGACTCATTTAGGTTGAAGGACGATTCAAGTAAATTATGGAACCACCTGGTGGAACGATTTCAGATTTCTAGATTTTAGTAGATTGAGAGAAGTGGACTAAGAATCAAAGGAAATTTCAATTTTTGTTTTCTTTTTGTTAAACTATGGGGAGGCACTTGGACGTTGCTACCTCGAACCGGCCTCTTGGACTGGCGAGTGTTCGGGCTGGCGACTGCCTGAATAGATCTGACCATTTTGTAATCTTGCGGCCTTCAATCAGGTGGCCCTTGTCATCAAGTTTCCCAAAGTCTTTGGAACTCATTTCGTAGATCCGTTGCTTCTGCGAAGTAAAAAATGTCCGGCAGTTGATTTCCAGTTGCTCAGCCTCCGTGAGAGTCGTTCTGTTAGGGAACATTTGGTGTCTGGGACGTTCGGAAGAACGAAGCCATCTTGAGATGGCGACACAGTAGGTGTTCCAGGGTTTCCTTGCTGCTCATCTCCATGCATTTCCTGCAGCTGTCGTCGTTTTCTATGTGGTTTCGCTAACTCTGACCACAGAGTATCTGAGATCCTATAATCCAGTCAGTGTTCTACTTAGCTGTCGTTGAACGAGCTTTACTGGACTGTCCAGACCAAAGTAAAAGTCCTATAGTTGAATGCAGATATCTGTTTTGAAGTTGGATCATTGGCTCTGTTATGTTCAATATGTTTTATTATTAATGTTACATCATAAAAGTATGCAACTTACAATTTGAATATGGCTTTGAACTTTAAGAGTTACACCAAACATTGTTCAATAATTTTCTTGATAACAAATAAGAAGTTTACTAATTAATTTCAATCCCTTGGTTTTTGTGTTTGTTTTATAAAAAGCAAAGAACCCGCAGACATTTCCCATTTCCCCATAAAAAACGGCTTAACAAATTGTGGGTTAAATATTTATTGCCTAACCGGACACGGCGAGTATGTCTTGAAAGCACAAATTGTGTTATCTTTCTTGAACAAAATGGCCAGACATGTAGCTTAGAACTTTGCTTAGGTCTCAGTATGCGCTGGGAACAAAGGTGCGGTTCAAGATTTCAATTGACAAGATTCGATTGAAGCAAAGCTGAGTAGCTGGTTTTGAATACAATTCAAGAAACTATACTACAAAAAATACTTAAAAGATTCTTTCAAGTTTGAATTTGTCCTTAAACATTTCAAAGTTTAGTTTGATTTCTATTTCAGATTTCTGAACTGTTGATCCAGAGGCAAATTATCGAACTTCAAATGTTGCTGTCTGTCCTTATTGAGACTCAAGTCAGAGGCATTAGTCGATAACACACATACAACTGAAACAATTTGTTTCTCAGAATGATTTCGAAAGTTAACCTTAATTGTGAACAGTCTTGTCCACTTCCTCTTCAGTTTTGCTCCATAATTCCGAAGCATTTAATTCAAGACATTTTTCGTTAAGTCGAATACGTACTTAATGAACTTCTCGGCGCGGAAATGTTTTCAACACACTTTGTAGTACACACACACATACACATACATACAAATATGTGTAAGTGTAAACATTAATAATTTTCCATTAATCCATTAAGCCGACAATGCATGCATGCATGCAAAATTATTTAACCCTATCATCACCAACCAGAATTATGTGTGTCAAAGTTTTGCTGTCACATTTCTATACAGAAATTACAAAGCACAATACAGAGTTGCTTTAACCCTTTCGCTATTTTGTTGCCATATGGCAACATGCCACTTTGTGGACGTCTGAATCCTCTGTGGTTTCAAGAATACATTTTTTGTTGGTCTTTAGAATAGTTTGAAGTTTTATGGAAAAATACGAAATTAATAAACTGAATATTTAAGTGTAAAGAAGAGAAGTATACACGTTTTTTTGATGGCATATCTCGACATAGTAAAGGAAGAAGAAGCAGAAAAAATAGATAACTTTATAATTTGACGTTTTCTTTCAATTTAGATACTTTTTTTTTAAATTTTGGCTGAAGTAGATGAAGAAATATTCAAATTTGCGTAAAAAGTTTTATGTTTAAGTAATTATTACAGCCACAACGATGTGGTTGCTCTCATAGAAAAAATTCTAAAATACAGGGTCCGATATAAAAATTAAAAAATGTCTTACGGAATAGAAGCCTACAACGAAAATTAAAATTTTAACTTTCTCCAGTAAAAATCTGTAGCGAAAGGGTTAAACAGAAGTCTGAAACACTCAGAAGAAGAATGGGCCAATTAGAATCAACAGAAGAATTGATTCCGTCCGTCCTTATTTGTCCATATATCAGCCCATAACTCTTGAACGAGTAAAGCTGTGGGCATGTAATTTGGAACAGTTACTGCTGGGTATTGTAATGAAGAACTGTTATCTAAATGGGCATGGGGCGCTCACTTTTGAGCAGGGTTGCCATATGGAAGTTATTTAGGAAATTAATAATTTTACTATAAATCAAAATCATTTGTTAGTTATTGAAAGTTTACGACTTGGAATGGGTGTGACATGCTATTTTAACCCATTATAGGCCACATTAACTCTGTGTGTTTATGAAAAAAGTTGGTTAAAATGACTTTTTGTTGAGTTTTACATGGCAAAGGGGTGAAAGTTGAGTGTTTATGATTTAAAATGGGCCCATTATGGACCTTAACCCATTATGGACCACACTAACTCAATGTTGTTCACCAATAAAAGCTGTTTAAAATTTGATTTTTTTTGTTGACTAAACTAAACTCGTATGTTTATATAGAAAAAAAGCTGCACATTAAAGTGGGCGTGGTTTACCTAGTTACATTTTTTTAGTTAATGATTAAGTTGGCCAAAATGTTTTCTACCTTCAACCAATGAAAATTACATCTACAAAACATTCGCATCATTGTTCGCAAAAGGGTTAAATTAAACACACACACACACATGCACACACACATACACACACAGCCACTATTAATGATAACATGATACGGTGGCGCATAATTTTAGCTGGAAACTGGGTCATAATTTAATTGTGAACGACACGTTCGCTGAGGCTTTGTGTTGCTCGCTGTTGCATTTTTGAGCAACATGCAGCAGCAACAGTGGTGCCAACAAACGACTGCATTATGCCGTGGGTGCAACTCTGGACATTCAACGTCGTTGTCATTGCTTACATCGGTCATTAGTATTAAAAATGTTGTTGTTATGCGGAAAATGATACTCGAAGATAGTCGCTTACGCCCAGTCAGTTTCACGCTGATTCTACTCTGCAAATGTTTCTCCTCCCCCGTCTGGTCTCTCACAGGTGCCAGCAGTAATTACGCTGCACTTATGGACTTTTAACGCCCCCAGCCGAAAGCAACTCATTGCCGGCCATTAATCCGATTGCACTTAAAAGCTTTGCAATGCAAATGCAAACTGTTGCATATTTCCTGCTGGCTGTGTGAGGTTGTGAATTTTTGCGAGCTATGCTGCAGCGGCGCGGATTGGCGCGTATTTTTGTTTTGGCTGCCAAACGACCATAAAATTTGACAATTTATTGACAGCAATATGGCGGGCTAAATTTAAAAATTCTGCACTGTTGGGCTCGCGAGGCCGGCCACACTTCCCTTAGCCATGGGCCGAGGTTTGCGCTGTTTTGCCGCGATTTCATTGCATTATTTATATTTAGTTTGTAGTGAGCAGAATTTTATGTTTGATGGCGAAATGTTGTTTTGCAATAAAGTATTGTACAATGTAATAATAAATAGAAATACTGATCAGAGAGTGAGAGTGAGTGGTTGCGATTTCGTTGGCTCTGAATATGTTTTTTCTCATTTCTTATTGCTGTCATCAAGGTCAGGTGGCAAATAAATGGGTTAGCTTAGGCCTCACACATTCCATGTTGAAGCAATGTTCAACGCAACTCTCTACGATTGACAGAGAGAAGAAATGTTCTAAAGAAATCCCATGGAAAACTGTCTGCTAGCATCAGTTTCAGATTTTTGGTGTTTTTTTATAAGAAAATCTTCATATCTGGAATTCAGAAATCTTCAGAGCAGTGTCTCTGAATATTCCCATATCCGCCAGTATGTCCTATTCTTACCTACTAAAACCACTCGCCCGTAAAGTTTGTGCCAAGTCGTTCAGAGGTCCAACCTCATTATTCATTACTAACTGTATCCCCTTACCAATGCAGTGTGCCATCTGAAAGTACTCCAATCTAGACTAAGAATTCAACTTAAGTTACCCACAACTGTTTCTTTCAATAAAATGTTTCCTAAAGGTTTTGTTATTAGCGCATGAAATGGAAAATCTGTATAGAAACTGGTTTCTACAAGGCTGCCGCATTCTTACCGACTAAAAGTGGTAAGAATTACTTTTAGTTCCCATGAAGTTCGTGACTTGTAATGCAAAGATCTGTCCCTCCACCACCCTCATAATCACTAGTCAGGCTTTATATCTAACGGCCCATAATTTGTTCTCTTTTTTACGGTTGTCCCAGAATGCATGCCATTCTAGAACGTGGTTGTCTCGTCATATTCGAAGCCCAGTCTACAGGTAACTCTTTCGACAATGTTTAAACGTGTCAGATGTCTCTTGAAGGACTGCCATAATTATCTATCTCTCTCCTCAGTATGCCACGTTATATGCGGTCGATTTCAGTGACGAATAGTCCATAACTCGTTCTCTTTTTATAAAAAGGATTGTCCCAGAAGGCATCTACTTTTACCAGCTACACCCGCCATAGACTGTTCCTTCGTTCTCTTTTATGAACGGTTTTCTCAGAAAGCATCTGCTTCGTCATAGACTGTCCCGTCATTTTCGAAACACCATCTACAGGTAACTCCTTCAATAAAGTTTAACCGTGTTAGGTGTATCCTTAAGCACAGTCTGCAGGAAACTTCCTCGACAAGTTTTAATTCTGCCGGGTGCCATCCATCCATCCATCACGTTGCATTGAGATCACTCAACTGTCGACCAAACTCCCGACCCTCGAATTGCTTACTTCAACTTGTGGTTTGGGACCAAAAAGCCTTGTTTTGATCCTTCCTAGCTAGACCACCTTCCTTCCTAGCTAGGCCACCTTAACGACATCTTCTCTTAACCACATCAAAGTTATCATGTTACTTCGAGCGAATCTGTTGCGATCTTGGACACATTCAAGAGCCAGCTTAAAGGTTATTGTCGGCAGCTGCATGAGCTTAATCAACCCTTGATTATCCAGCACCATATACATGACCTTATTCGACACGTGACTCTCAATTACGTGATCCAATCCATGAATCAGCCGACATCTAAGTTATCCAGCTGACTTCCAATAGGTGATCCAATGCATGGATCAGTCCACATCTTAGTTATCCTGCTGACTCAAAAAGGTGATCCAATGAAGAATCAGTTCACATCTGAGTTATCCTGTTGACTCTCAATTATGAGATCCAGTCCATGAATCAGCCCTCATCTGAGTTATCCTGCTGACTCTCAATTAGGTAAACCAATTCATGAATCAAATAAATCATCTATGCTTAGTTAATCCATAACCCATCGAGATGAAGAGAGTTCATAATTTTTACATCCTTTCAAGGCGCAATGCAATTCCTCTCATCCCTGGATCTGCTCTGCAAAAGCTTCACACTTCTAAAGTTTATCGACGGTCAGCTAATCTCTTATGCTTTGATTTATTTATTATCAGCAGAAATGCCATTGCTCTAACTTCGATTTGTAGATAGCAAAATATTTGTTCAAACCATTACGAATATGTTGCAGCTGTATTTTGGCATTGTGGCACTTCTAAGCATTCCGCCAAATGTTTGTTGTCTTGCAGCCACGCAATAAATTTTATATTTTTCGTTGAAATTTCATTTAAATGTTATGACAGCTTGCTCGAACAATTCAAAGTGCTTTGGAGTAAAGAAACCGTTTGGCCAATGGCAATTAGAGGCCAATTAAGCAGGTGTTTCCTATAAGTTCTCATGTGCTGTGTTTGTGTTGACTTGCAAAGATTTTCGTTTATTGTTTACAACCAAAAACAATTGCAACAATAACAAGCACAAATTGGAACCAAGCATGCATATCTATTTTTGAGGCGATTTAATAATTTGTCCAGTGTCGGCCATTGAAGCGATTGAATTTCTTGAAGCGTATACACAGAATTTTAGTGTGAAGTATCGAGTGAAGTCACAGTTACAATAAGAAAGCAACAACTGTAATCAAAACAACAATAAATATGCTACAAGTTTATTGTGTTAGCAATAAAAGGAGATGATTTGAGCAGCGCGTTTAAACATTGAAAGACGTCATTTTAAAACTAGTTGGCAATAAAGACTAAAATTCTTACTAAGGGCTCGCATGCTATGTGAATCTTCTGTCTGCCATGAAATAAATCAATATAGTCGTTTAGTATATAAGATTGTGTCATGATAGACCTATGAGAGACTAATGCCAGGTGACTTCATACATGAATGAATGAGAAAAAGAGATCTAAAGATTGTCATGAGAAATCGCAGATTGAGTACATTTTATCCATCTAACTCTTTTTTCTAAAAAAAAATAGGGACTTACTGAAAGAACAAGTGTCGAAAGAAAACGGTTCCTTATATGATTTGAAAAATTTTACCATTAAAACAAAATTTACCTCAGTATTCACACTTCGTTACATTTGGTGCTATACGCAATTTTTCGTTGAAAAAAAAATTATAAATCTTTAGTACTAAAAAGTATTGGTTGTATTTCATTATAACGGTTTTCGTTATACGCCATAATTCTACTAAAAGGTGTCTAAAAAAAAAAAAATTTTACGAAACTCGTCATCTATGGTTAAAACGGATTCGTTATTCAAGTCACGCTACCCAAAATCTGTCCTTAACTTTGGTAATATAAGCAAATAAGACGTTTTTAGTCACATTTCATTATAGCGGTTATTGTTTAATGCAATATTTCCGCTAACAGATTTGCAAAACTGAACAAATTAGATGTTATTACTCGTATTTTCTTAAAACGTCTGCCGTTATATGCTTTATTTCTGCCAAGAGATGTGTGAAACTGGAAAAGTTAGACGCTATCAGTCTTATTTTTGTTATAACGGTTAGCGTTATATAAGTTCCTTTGGTCAAAGTGTTTGTTATTTTTTAGTTTTAGAAAATATTAAACGTTGTTAGGCATATTTCGTTACAATTGTTGTCGTTAAATAAAAATTATATCTCTTGTATTATAAAAATTATCCATTTATCCAAGTATTATAAAAATTGCCAAAAAATGTGTGAAACTGGAAAAGTTAGACGCTATCAGTCTTATTTTTGTTATAACGGTTATCGTTATATAAATTCCTTTGCACAAAGAGTTTGTAATTTTTTAGTTTTAGAAAATATTAAACGTTGTTAGGCATATTTCGTTACAATTGCTGTCGTTAAATAAATATTATATCTCTTGTATTATAAAAATTATCCAAGAGTTGTGTACAACTTAAGAATACGCTATTAGTCTTATTTATTTATAACGGTTGTCGTTCATATGATCAAAAATTTTGTAATTTTTTAGTTTTAGGAAATATAAAACGTTAGTCATATTTTGTTACAAATGTTGTCGTTAAATAAAAATTATAACTCTTGCCTTATAAAAATTATCCAAGAGATGTGTACAACTTGAGAAGCTAATCACTATTAGTCATATTTGGTTATACCGACAGTCGTTATATAAGATATCTCATTTAAAAAATGTTTTAAACTTTAGTTCGATAAAAATATTGATCTTTATAATCCTTATTTCGTTATAAAGCTTGTCGTTATATAAAAAATTTTGCTCGAAAGCTGTGTACGACTTTTGTTTTAAGAAGAGATTGATGGTTATTGATCATATTTTGTTGTAATGGTTGTCATCGTGGAAGATATTTTACTCAAGACTAGTTTTGAGAACAAATTGGACGTTATGAGTTATACCTTAATACATCGGTTGTCATTATAAGCGATATGTCGTTTGAAAGGTTTGTCAGAGTTTAGTTTTGTGGAAATATTAAAAGTTATTTGTCATATTTCGTTATAATGGTTGCCGTTATATAAGATATTTCTGCAGAGTTGTGTAAAACTAATTAAAGCAAGGCGTTATTAGTCGTATTATGTCATAACGGTTGTCGGTGTATAGTTTATTTCGCTGAAAAGATTTCTTAAACGTTAGTGATGATAAAATGTTGAACGTTATTAGTTATATTTGGCCACAACAGTATTCGTTATAAAAGATATTTCGCCCAAGAGATGAAGTAAGACTTCAGACTTACGAACGATGTAGATATTTTCAATTGCATTTTGTTATAATTTGTGTCGTTATTTAGTTTTGAGAAAAAATTGCACTTTATGAGTTCTATTTTGTCATAACGATTTTCGTTATATACCATTTTTTTACAAGAGTTACACTCAACTTGAGGTTTGAGAAAATTTTTGACATAAGTGATAGTATTTTATAATAACGCTTGACGTTATATGGAAAAAAATGTATAAAACTTTGGTTTTAAATTAAGATTACACATTATTAGTTAAACTTTGCCCAGTAAATTAATTGAAATTCACGTTTTTGTTTAAATTTTACGCCATTAATCATGACGACAATTGTCGTTATATCACTTTATATGTTTGGTGGAGTGTTGTTAAAATTTGATTTATTTAAAAAATTTTGTCATTTAATTTCATGAATAAATTGTGAGCATTTCTAAGTAAATGCTTTCGGCATTGCAGCCAAATGAAATAACGAAAACTGCTATCCATGCAATCACCTACACGAAATTATTTTGAATGGGCCAATGCAAACAGCAAATAAAACAATAAAATAACAAAGACAAATGAGCAACTAAAAATTAATATGAAAAAAGCAACAATCATTTAATTGTGTTGCCCCCCACACTCTCTGGTACACACACACACACACACACATACGCACGCAGTGACAATTTGTACGCGCACACAGCGACAGCCCGACAAACGAACAACAACACCAAATTGGGAAGTGACAACCAAATAGGGCAGCGCAGGCCTTCAATCAGCGCGTTGGCAAGGCAGAGAAAAAGTCATTCAAAACTCAAAATATGGCGACACGATAATAGCTGCACACTAACAACAACAACAACAATAAACAAAATGACACTTGAAAAAGGTAGCCAACTAAAATACAAACTCGATGACTGCATGAGGCAAGAAAGCCCCCGCGAAAATATGGAAGTGAAGAAGAAGAAAAATGAATGAATACAAAAAAAAAACTGAACAAATTTACAACGCTGAAACTAAAAATTGAAAAGAAAAAGTTCAAACAGAAGAAGTGCGCCTAAGTAACATTTGAAGTTGTCAGCGGCTGTAATTCATTGACAAAAAAAACAAAAACAAAAGCTGTGTGGGCAACTGACAAATGGAAAACCGAAGCAGGAGCCGATAGCACTTGGCAGCACTTTTCGAAAACGGTTTCAACTAACCAACCAACCAACCAACCAACGACTCATCATCAACTCATTAGCCAACCAAACAAACAACTGGCAATGCTACAAAAACAACACAAACAATAGCAACAACAATGTTAATCAATGAGTGACTTGAGCGTTTAGTGCGCGTAGCTACTAGTCAGCATTGTTGTTGTTTTATGTGAAGTTGTTGTTTTTATAGTTGGATATAGTATTAAGTTGTTATAGTTGTTGTTGTTGTTGCAGTAATTTTGTATTTTAACAAATCTCCACTTGATTTTTAATCATTCATAATAATTGTCGCTTGGCGTTTGGCGT
This sequence comes from Melieria crassipennis, assembly GCA_963668005.1. Lineage (NCBI taxonomy): Eukaryota > Metazoa > Arthropoda > Insecta > Diptera > Ulidiidae > Melieria > Melieria crassipennis. The sequence continues at coordinate 140,350,967 of OY764961.1, read as the reverse complement.
TCGGCTATTCGCCGTCAAGTGTTGACAGTGCCGTGGCCGACGCCCACAGCTGCCGTCACAGCCGCTAAAAACGCCCACGGCGCTAAATTGCCTTTTCGAGACATGTGTGCCGACTATCGTTGTGCACAAAATTGCCGACAGCGATGACACAGCGGCAGCCCACTGTGTATAGAGATGTGTGTGTGTGTTAGACTTGTCCTAAAATGGCTTGGTACATTTTATTGGCTGATAATTTTTCTTGCCAACTATAACCATATTTCTTGATGATTATACGCAGCGTTGTATTTGGTCAGCTTGGCCAGTTGGCGAGCGGGCGGCGCACTAAGTCGCTTCCATTTAATTACAGAGCACATACACAACTCGCCGAATGTTATTAATTATTTCGATACCATAACACAACAGCAACAGCAGCGGCAACGGCGGCGGCAACAGTAGTCAGTAGTCTGTAGAAAAGCTGATCAATAGCGGCAATTAGTGTAATTTGCTGCAAAACGCTGCAGAAAATGCAATTTTCCTCGCTGCCTCTATGTGTGTTTGTTTGTTTGTGTGTGTGTGTGTGTTGATTTTATTTTGTGGCGCACGCAACTGCAACGGCCACCACGCATTGCTGTGCTCCTCCAGACGCGCTGATTACAGTCGGCAAACCCCACCAACACAAACGCCTTCTTGCCTCCTCCTCGTCGCCGCTGTTATTAGTTCATTAAAACAAAAACGTACGCATTCCAGCCTTCGGTGTGGAATTGAAACCGCATTGCACAAATGTTAATTCTGTTGTTTGTTATTGTCGGTTTATTTATTTCTTTGTTTTTATTATTGTTGTTGTAGCGCATAGGTTGACAATGATGCTGATCACCTGTGACAGTTGTTGTGATTGCCGCTGACAACTGTGATGGTCATTGATGTTCGGCATGTTCCACATAGATAAACATCGCTCTGTCAGTTGTGTGTTCGGAATAAATAAAATGCAAAATTCTTTGCATGCAAAACTAATGTGGAATAAATTTGCTACATAATTATACGAAAAAAAAAATACAGAAAAAATACAGTAAAGTTGTTAGCAGACAGTTGCTGTTGAGTGACTTAACATGAAACAAAAATATAAAAATTCATTTGGGTTAGTTGGGTTGGCAGATTTCTTTTGAAGGAGAAAGTAATATTTTTGAAAAATCCCCCCAAAAAATCAAAGCTTTAAAAGCCTTCTAAAATTGGAATTCAATATTTCGCGTCAAATCCATTCAACGGCATATTAACTGCTTTGTTCAAATCACTGAATGTTCCATCACCAATCAAGTGCCTTCCAAACAACTGGAAGAATAACTATATTTTCCAAAATTATTTTATGGGAATTTCGTTTCTTAACACTAGAATGCACAACTAAGTCTGAGTCTGACTTCATTAAGGTTTTTTTTATTATATTGCATAGCTTTCGGAAAGAAAATCTTCCATGACTTCTGAAATAGAAATTTTTATCAAGGTGATTTTCGCAAGGATTAGAAACAAACTAAGCTTTGGTATCTGGCATCAGGGTGGTCTGTAAGCTCCAAAGACTGGCATGTATATGCATAATAGGGGCTATGAAAACGTGTCCGACAGCATCCATGGAGGTTCTTCTTGAACTCATACCTCTTCACTTACATATACAAACCTAGGCGAGGAGGGCTATCCTACGGATGACTGACGTAAATATCGGGGCCGAGGGCTTCCTGAGTCGTAAGAAGATTGATATATTCTTACGAACCAGTATCCCGAGATTGCAATACCGAGAGACACAATTACTCCGAAGCTGTTTTTCACCAAAAGATTTAAAATATAATTTAGTAATAAGACAAGCTGGGTAGGTATATCAGAGACTTATCTGATAGATCAGTACATGATTTCCTGGTACACTGATGGCTCCCTAACGGACGAAGGTACCGGAAACAGGAAAACAAACCACCATTTTCCAAGCGGAAATATACGCCATTGAAAGGTGCGCTCACTTCAATCTGGTGAGGAAATACCGGAACCGGAAGATCGCGATCCTGTCAGACAGTCAAGCTGCAATCAAGGCATTAAGATCGTACCAGGTATCCTCGAAATTGGTGTCGGAATGCCTTGAGAAGCTGAACGAACTTGGCCGTTACAATCAGGTATGGGTCCTCGGGGTTCCGGGTCACACCGGTATTGATGGGAACGAGCAGGCAGACAAACTTGCAAGGAGGGGTGCATCTACCCCCTTCGTCGGCCCAGAACCCTTCTGTGGTCTAGGCAAAGGAGCACTATCCATCCTTTCCAGGAAAGACGAGATACCCATCCGGAATCAATACTGGGAAAATCAACAAGGCCTTGAACATTCCAAGATGGTTATTGGATATTATAACAAGAAAAGGTTCGAGGAATGTATGAGTCTCTCAAAGAATAATCCAAGGATTATCACAGTTATATTGACAGGACATTGAACACTGAACTATCATCTAACCAAACTAGATAGGTCTGGGTCAGAGTGAACAAACTCGGTAGGTTCTGTTTGCAGGACAATGAAACTGCAATACACATACTAGGCACTAATGCACAAACGGAAGAAGCATCTGGGTGATTTTATTATACCACGTTCGGACTAGGTTTCCAGAAGCTTAGGAAATATACTAAGATTCCTCTTGGATAATGGAACTTCTTGGAGGGAACTGTGAAGTCCAAGAAGGGGGCACAATAGATCTTTTAGGTCGCAGTGCACATTCCCTGCCAATAATAATAATAAAGTGAAAGGTGAAAAGTTAGTTAGTGAAAAGTATTCCTTGTCTCCTACTTAACACCAGAATGTCTGGTTAATTCAAGCTTCCTTAAATGCTCATATGGAATAATATTAAAGAAGAGGCTAAACTTTGTTTTTTTAGTAATTTGAGTTTTGGTATTTAATTTGGCCTTAAAAAATAGTAAAAGTTACGGAAGATTTTCCTTTAGAAAGAGATACAAAAAAATCTCATAAGACCTTTATTGGTCAGGTTCCAACAGGAACCCTAAAAATTTAAGTCACGGAAGATTTTGTTTTAGAAAGAGATACAAAAAAAGTCTCATAAGACCTTTATGGGTCAGGTTCTTCTATAAACTTGCGGAAATAGCTCATGCACAGACCAAATGATTCCCAAAATATCCCGTCTGGATCGACAGGGAACCTAACAGATAGGGAAGGACACCGGATTAAAAGGAAATCACAATGAACCCAACAGGCTCACCGAATAGAAGTGCATGCCGTACACTTCCCTTCTATAACCTAACCTCACTTAACCTAATGTAAAACCTCAATGATGTAATTTGGATTCAACCCTAAAAATTTAAGTCACGGAAGATTTTAGAAAGAGATACAAAAAAGTCTTATAAGACCTTTATGGGTCAGGTTCTTCTATAAATTTGCGGAAATAGCTGATGCACAGACCAAATAATACCCAACACATCCTGTCTGGATCGACAGGGAACCTAACAGATAGGGAAGGAATAATAATAATAATAATAATAATTGACTGGCACGACAGCCCGCTTACGCGAGACTAAGGCCTAGCTTCCCGCAACCACCCGTGTTGTGCGTGTGAATTTGTACGCGGGTAGAAGGGACCTACAGTTTTTATGCCGGTTCCGAACGGCAGGTTGGGAGCTTTATCATAGGCAATTTTTGCTCTCAGAGGTTTGCCATTTCCAGCTGAGAGGACAGCCACCGAAAGAGAAAACGAATTTTCCCGTTATTTTTTTTTAGGTGTTATTACGGGCAGTATTTGAACCTGCGGTTTGCTGCCTTCGACTCGCGGTCCAACGCACTAACCGACTGAGCCACGGCGGCTGCAGATAGGGAAGGACACCGGATTAAAAGGAAATCACAATGAACCCAACAGGCTCACCGAATAGAAGTGCATGTCGTACACTTCCCTTCTATTACCTAACCTCACTTAACCTAATATAAAACTTCAATGAAGTGGATTTGGATTCCTTTGGGCATTAAGTACGTGTACGTTGGACATTTGTAACTCTGTAACGACTCTCCTTAGACAGACTACGAGTTTCTCCCAGCAATCAATGTTCCATCTTTGCCTACCAACAGTTCATTCCTGTTGTTCGCTTATATCGAGCGATTACTGTATGCACCGTGAAGCTCGAATGGCTCTATTAATATTAGTCAATGCCTGCTTTTAGAGCGGATTGCCGATTCCAGATGGCTCCACAGCAGCTTTGCAGTGTGTTGAGGCATTTGGCGTGAAGTTGCGCTGCGACTGTTGTGTCATGCGAGGCGGCCGCATGATGCAATGTGTCGGTCACCGTAACGGCAACAGCTCCACAAATGACACTGTCTGTCTGTCGGCTATCGCGCACAACAATCAATACTCGACTTGAGCTGCATATAATGACAACAACAACAACAACAACAATACTAACCACAGCGTGTGCATCATTAGCAAGTAACGTAAGCGATACTATTTGACAAATGGAATGAAAAAAAGTGACAAAACTAGATAAAGAACTGCATTATGTTTTGTATTTAAAATAAATTAGAAAACACTGGCAAGTAAACAGCGACACGCTGCTGGGTGAACGCGGAACGAGTAACTTACTTGCTTAGCAGTTAGGGGAGGGCGGAGGGGGAGGCGTACGGGGTCCAAGTGATGATAACATCAAAACAACAATTGACACTAATGCAGCTGCGACGACTGCACGACGATTGGCGAACGCTGCGGGTTCTGTATCGAGTCGAGATTGAGTGCGGATCTGTGGCGGCTCATGAAAACCAATGGAAATTTGTGCGATTTTGTTTCGAAAACCAACTAAGTAAATGTTTAGTGCCCACACTGAAAATGATTTAGATGTTTGTGTGAGTGTGAAAATGCGTTTAGGACATTGGCGGTGATGAAATGCTTCAACGATGAAGTCACCATTGGGCTGCGTACGCGCTGCTGCGTTTATGTGAGTGTGTGATTGTGTGTGTGTGTGTGCGTGCATGGCTGAGTTAATTTGCATTAATTGAAATGAATCGCATTTGAAATCTTCGTGCATACTACATATGTATGTAAATTCGTGTGTGGCCACATGGAAGTACAAGTGCACTTGTGTATGTGTGTGTATGTGAGTGTGTGTGCTTAAGTATTTTTGTGTTTTTGCCTGCGCCACAAACTTAGCGCGAACTCAAAAGTTGTGTTTGCAGTTGAATTTTGCAAAATGCCCTCATTCGATGAATCGGACATTGCATCATAATTTGAAATTGTTTTTGCTGGAATTGCTCGAGTTTAAAAGGTCGGAAGATGGTTCGCAGTTTATTTGCAGGTTTGGGACAGTAAAATTCATAAATAGCTTAAAACACTTTACAGGTTTAGATTGTTGTTGTTAATAGTTATAAATAGATATATTGTTACAGAGAACCTTCTTCCAAAGAAAAGACGAACTGGGACACTCTCAGTAGAAGTATTTCTAGCATAGATAAATTTTTTAAATCCAACATTGAGAAACTCAGATTGTCAAAGTGATATGACTGGCGTATTGAAATTGGGCTTTGCAACGATAGACAGGCAGTCAGTTGGTCTATTGATGATACTATATACAAATTATAGGGAAGAAAGTATCTACTACGTAGAGATTTTAGGTTCAAGAGCTGAAAGCATGAGTTATAGGAGGGAATCGGATCAACGTAGTTCGTGGACCGCAAACAGGGAATAAAACCTTGGACTCGCTCTAGAAGTTTTCCTATCTTAGATTTGTTGATGCCAACATTAAGAAGCTCAGACCGTCAGAGATCTGGGTGGAATATTGAAATTGTCAATAAAATATTGAATTTTTTCAAGGCAGTCAGTTGGTCCATTGGTGATATTTTGTGCACATTGTAAGGAAGAAAAGATCTTCTTCAAGAGCTATCAGCGCGATTCAAAAGAGGGAATCGGATCAACTAAGTTCATGGACCATAGAGTTAAGCACAGTTTTGTCAGATCGTCAAAGAGATATGACTAGAGTATTGAAATTTTGACTTTTGCAAGGATAGACAGGCAGTCAGTCGATTTTTTTATGATATTGTATAAACATTTTAAGTAAAGAAAAGATATACCATGTAAGGATTTCAAGTTCAAGAGCTCCAAGAGTAAAAAGCTCCAAGAGAGACATAGTGAGTCATAGCAGTGTATCAGATCAACCAAGTTAATGGACCGGAGATCAAAGCGAATGAAATCATTCTGAATACTTAATTCATAAAAAGGGTCCATATGAAAGCAGCTCATTGAAATCTAGAAAGAACGAAACCAGAATTATAACCTTAGGGCATAAGTGGTCTGTGAAGGAAGAACAACTAAGGACGAACGAAAGCCTTTGGGAGCTGATTGTGCATAGAATTATAATTTCAATTAAGAATAAATGAATGGAGAAAGCAAAATCAATATGGGTAGAAAAGGGAGTTCAGATTCAAAAAAGACACCCAAATCTTCAAGGGAAAGAGAGTCTAGATTCAAAAGATACATATCTAAATTTTTAATAATATTGGCTACGTTCAGACTAAGGTTTGAGATTAACAAGAAAATAGAAAAGGATTAAACTTTCTTGCTTGTCGGTCTTAACAAAGAAACAATTAATGACACACACCATACATTTAAATTGCTAATCTCTGATCAAAACACAGAGTTTTCCATAGACAAACTAACCTCAAAGTAAACTTTATGATGTTTTGTGTTCAACAAATATTTGGAATTGAAAAAACAAGAATCAGGTTAGGATAGGTTCAAGGGGCTGCCTTTGTATGAGACATACTTGGGTCTATATGATTGACTTGACTCGCTTGAAATGTATATCTAACACTTGCTTTTCAAACGAATGGGGGAAGGTTCAAGGCCCACTTACAGTTTTTCTTTCTTACTTAAAGATTTTTGACCATTACCTGCCAAGAGTTCAAGTACGCTCTTGCTTATAAATTTCCATCTACTTCTTGAAGACAGCAATGGACGAGACTACGAGTGTTTAATCAGTCCTGAATAGGAATCTGACCCAAAGTTGCTGGCATGAAACGTAAACGCGCTATCCTCTGGACTACTGAGGCCGGACAAAACAACAACTTGCATCATTTATGAAAAAGAACCAATAAAAGTGAACCTAAGATTTCTGATTTTCCTCAGCGTAGTAACCTGAGAAACATCAGAGATAGCAGAGAAGGGTTTGTATACGGCCACAACATAAAGATGGTCAATAAGATGGGAATTCAAGCACTCAAGAAATGTGGAATGAAAACCCATTCAGTAGAATGAAAGTCAGTGATTGAATTTATGTAAAAATTTCAATCAAAAACGTTTTTTCCGAAAGCTTTTTTGCTAAAGCGAACAATAGATAGTTGAGGTCAGAATCCTAAAAAATCAGCAGATCTGTTTGGCCGAGATACATTAAGAGCAGATCAGCTTTCCTCTTTAACAAAGAATGGTGAAATGTGACGAGGCTTTCTGCGGTCTTACTCACTGGCCCATTGGAGGGCATGCAGTGGGTATATTTGACTGCCTTGAAGCAGCTGTAAAAACCCATACGAGAATAAACGATCTTCCACTTTCTCTATCGAGCAGGTGGACGAAGTTGGTAAAGCCAATGTTCACCGATTTCGAAGGTTACGTTCGCTTCTTTAACCTCTCGAAGTGTATACTAAACAAAATTCTAGACTCTATGGTTGTGCCCATAAGATAAGATAAGATAAGACAAAGATAGTCAACAAGATGGGAATTTAAGCACTCAAGAAATTTAGCAAGAAAGCCCCTGGAAGCTAGTTTAGATACTAAATAAAATTATATGTGAGACTCTATCGAATGCTTTAGAAAAATTTGTGAAAATGGCATCAGTTCGAAACTCTTCTCTGAAAAGCTGACCGACCAGCTACGTAGCCATTTAAATATGTTTAAAGTTGTCCTTATTTCTTGATAGATCAACTTTTCTGAGAATGAAAACCCATTCAGTAGAATAAAAGCCAATTTGAATACTAAAAAAGACTTTATTTGAGACTTTGGACTCAACACAAATATGCTCAACTAGATGGGAATTTAAGCACTTAAGAAATGGGGGATTAAAACACATACAAGACAGTTTGGATACTAAATTAGATTCTATGTGAGACTCCATCAAATGCTTTAAATATGTTTAAAGCTCTTCTTGTTTAATGATAGATCGATCAACACTTCTTTCCCCAACTTTTTCTACATTCCACTGACGCCGAATCTGCTCTTCAAAAGTTTTTCTTCAAATCCATGTTTCTCATCTTTTATGCTCTTTGCCATCATTGAAAGCACTTGAAATTTGAAATTCAAATTACTTAATATTTAATATTCGGCTCCTACACTCTTCGCTTGCGCCTGGAGCATATTTTTGCAAAACCCCAAAACCAAATCTTTGCTTGGCATTCGTTCGTAACGCTTCGACTGCGTCGACCTTTGCAATACCAAAAAAAAAAAAAAAAATTGCACTTGAGGCTTTTCGAAATACTTATGACTACACTAACACCAAAAGTGTTCGAGTGAGAAATGATCGGTGTTTAAAACGTACTTAGTCGGCATTTAAATGCTTATTTATATTTGCGCATTGCGGCGGCAGCATCGATCATTGGCGCGCACAATGGCAGCCATTTGTCTCGTCTACGCTGATAGGTGCGTTTTTTCCACAAAAAAAAGAAAAACAAAAAATGAAGAAGAAAAAACATCAACAACAATAACACAAATGACAGCAATCGGCAGCGTATCTAAGCGTTGCCGCATGCACTGCTTGGAGGTGGCAAATGGGAGGCGAGCTGCGCCACCAGGCGAAATTAAAGCCGGCCATCGTTGCCCATAACTCGAGGCAAATTAATGTGAAATAGCGAAAACGTGTTGCGAATATTAAGATACGAACACGACCAAAATGTGTCCATACACACACACACACACACACACATGATGATGAATGTGGCACACACATTCATAAACAAACAAACAAACAAACAAATACATAGACAAGCAGAGAGTCAACCAGTAGTGCGAAATTAATTCGATACGCTGTCAAGTGTCAAGAGTTCACAAATCTATTAGATTTGATAATTCAATTAAATGTTTGTTGTGTGTCGTTTTTGTTTGATTGCCTTTTAGTGCCCATCGTATTATGTCATTTATTTTATTTTTGTGTTTCTTATTAATTACCCGAAACTAATTCGAATTTCGCCCTCTTCCGTTTCGTCTAATTGCAGAAATTGCGCGTGTGCGTGCCTCGCTATTTCAAATAAACGGCGTCAAGAAGGAGCCACTCATGCTGCCGGAGCCCGAAGGCGCCGCCGTACAGTTGAACGAAAAAGTCTACGTGCCCGTGCGAGAACATCCAGATGTAAGTTATTGGTTTTTTGAAAATGTGTGTTGCATTTTTCTGTTTTGTAGTATTTTTATTTTTATCTCGTAATGCCGCTGCGCTGTGTGTGCCGCACAGCCAGCGGCGTTTTGGTGTATTTTTAACTTTGTAAATGCAATTAGGAAGTGATTCGTTTTGACGGCAATGTTCGAGTGAAATGCGACTGACGCACTCCGTGCTGGAACGTTGTGGGTTGTGGTGCGACGAGTCTTGAATTGTGCCACATTACGCAGACACTTCAACAGTGTTGCACAGTAAAAATGGACTTGATACGAGGCAGAAAGAAAAGTGACATTCCGAGGAGAAGTTTTAATTTGATGTCAAATTATTTGGACGGAATTTTGATACATATTCATTTATTATTTGTAGGCCCAATTGATCCATTATGCATCTTCGCGAGTGGTCTGAAAAGTGTTGGACCTAACAGAGACAAACAATATTGTTGTCTCCTTGTAAGTCTACACACTTCTCCCAGCTCTGAGTTATTACGTCTAAATTGCACTAACAGAGTATTGGAATTGTTCATTTGAACACGTTTTTAGTTTCACGTGAGCAAACTTGGCACCCAATATTGATGTCGGAAACTATTCAGGCAACCCTTGTCGATCAAAATTGCTTAAGCTTTGAAAATCTGCAATCAAAGTTTCATAAAAATACAAATTGAAAAGGTTATGTTTATCTCTTAAACAAAAAACGTGATAGATTGAAAACAAAATTGTTTCAATATCGCAAGAAATATCTTTGACTAGTGAAATTTGTACTTATTGGACTATATCACTTCATAAGAAATTGCATTTACTGAGCATGGACTCGATATAAATTATTTGATAATACATCCATTCAGCTGCCGTAAAGAGATTCGACTTGAGAACAGTGCGAATAGATTTTTTTTCATAGTTAGAGGTTGTCATAAAGTGAGCCATGGTACCCCACAGGGGACATAGTCTTATTGCACCATGAGATTTCAAAATCTTTCCCAATGTTTCCTCAGTCATTTGCTGATCTCTCCGAGGTTTATAGATAAGTTAAAAACACCAGAAAACACTTTCGCCATTGTTTTTAGTAGTTTGTTCAGTAATAGTGATAATCTGGATCTTGTGAGTTAAAGACACTGTCAGGAGATGGCGCTCAAAGATGAATTTTGATTCCGACAAGATCGAAGTAATGATAGGTATCAGGTGGGCAAAAAGGTCACAAGCCTTCCATAAAAGTTAGGCAATTCGGACCATTATACTGTGACCTAAGTTGAGGTTAGGAGTAAGAAAAGGAATGGGAGAGGAGAATCCTGGATGGTGTTAGGGGTTCTCACTACTCCCGAACTTCCTAGGTTTTTTGAGAAACCTGAGGAGACCAGGGAGAGGTAGATCGAAGTGGTACTTTTCTTATATGTATCTAATGTTAATAATATTGGCTTTCAAGATTAGGCTTTTCATGTCCAGTATGTGCAGTTCCATTTGAAAAATATTGTTAGAGAATCTTACTTCTCCCAATCTTTTGGCCTAATATAATTTGAAAAGGAGTGTTGCTCAATACAGCAGAAATAGAGACTCTAGTTATCTGAATCCAAAGGCAGAAATGTAACTGGATATGGTACACTTTCTGCACAAAAGACCGCAAATTTCCAAAGAAGGCCAAAGAGTGGAACCCACTAGTCGACAGAGATAGAACGCCTAGTAGAATTGGCGAGTTTTGCAGAAGGTCAGCGGACGTTGGACTCATCAATTAGTTTTAAGCTAAAATCAGAAGCCAAACAGTGACTGAGCACCAAACCAAGAAGTGAGTAGGGCGTGGTTTTAATACCCTATAGCTGATTTGTGATCCCAAGAGGCAATGATGATGATGGGCCTAAAAGATGACAGATTGCTCGAGTAGAGTGTACCAGGAAAGCCTGAATAGTTTCCGACCTGAACATGAAGATGACAGCAAGGAATTTGTTTGCGTCTTTTTTGAAAGGCACTCACCAAAATTTGAGCCATTTCTGATGGCGCAGTTTGTGGTTTGGTAATGGTTTTAGTCAGTCGATGTGAGGGTTTTTGTGTATGTTTGTAATTGCCTACCCAAATCAAAGACAATTTGAATGCTGTGTACAGGGACTCTGCATCATCACCACTTTGAAATTTTGGGTATTATTTATTTATTTATTTATTTATTTAACAGATTATACAGGCATACACAGAAACACATTCATTTTAAGCATTACACAATACAAACTATATTATTATATGAACTTAAGTTCAAAAATCTGTTATCACTCATCGAGTACGGACGTGTTTAAATTCGCTCTCGCTATGGTCAGTTGTGCTAAATGCAAACTGCCCTGCACCGCTGCCGATTCGGTATCTTGTGGCACCTGTTCGGTCAAGTGGCACTTCAAGTGCTGTAAATTGAATTCTACTGCTGTGGAAGCTTTAAACTCGAGCCCAAATTTAATTTTCGCCTGTGACTCCTGCATTAAAAGTCCGCGTTCAACGTGCTCATCCATGGTGCCGTTACTGCTGGACAAGCTAAGTGAACTTCGAGGCCTCATCGACGCTCTTAAGATATCACCCTCTGAGAACTTAAGTGCTGACAAGCCGAGCTCTGTTTCTTCCGCAACTGGAAAGCCGCTGCCAATTGTTACTCGCGCCCGCTCCAAAGCTGTGGACGCCCTTGCTGTTGTGTCTAAGCCTGCCATCGCCCGTTCTCACTCGCCTCTACCAGTAAAGGGCAATAGCAAAATAAAACGCCCGCAGTCTCCGGCAGCTAAAGCTAATGCTTCCAATGTTGCTCTCGCTGTGAATGCTGCCGTTGATGTTGTTGCTGACGCTGCTGCACCGGCTGCCTCGCCTGTGACTTATGCTGCTGCGACCGCTGATGAGAATAGTACGCTCACTTGCTCTGCTGTTGCCTCGCTCTCTTCGTCACATGCTGCTGGTGCTCCATCTTCTCCTACTCACTCGTCTATTGCTGCTGTTGCTGATCTACCTGCTAACGACTGGACTACTGTGCACAACAAAAAGCACCGAAACCAAAGGATTGTTGTTATTGGCTCAAACGTAAGCTCGGGTTTGGATGTAGCTGTTAGTAAGAAGTGGTTGCACTTGTCATCGTTTCTACCCTCGGTGACTGAGGATATTCTAACTGACTATATTGCAAATCGTGCCGGAGTTGACAAACGTAATATTTCCTGTTATAAACTAGTAAAGAAAGACGTCTCTACTGAGTCTCTGAAGCGTGTTAACTTTAAACTTGGTGTTGCCTCATCTTCATATGCCAAGCTTCTAGATGCCTCTGTGTGGCCTGCTGACGTTAAGGTGCGCCCTTTTCGTTTTTTTCAAAAAATAGACCAGCCAACAGTGACGGCCTAGCATCCCCTAATGTTTCAAATTCTTCGCTTAAGATTCTTTACCAGAATGTTTCTGGTCTTAGAACTAAATCTAATGATCTTTATGCAATGAGCTCAAATTTGGATTATGATATATTTGTGTTGGTTGAAACATGGCTGAACTCAACCTTTTACAGTGAGGAATTCTTCGATCCCAACCTGTACAATGTCTTTCGTAAAGACCGTGACGCTGTTAAGACTGGCTTGTGTAGGGGCGGTGGTGTGCTTATTGCAGTTCGGCGCAAGTTGTGCTCATCGCTCGTGTTACTTGAAAATGCTGACTCGTTATTGGACCAACTCTGTGTTTCCATTCAGGGATTGTCCAACTCATTGCTTCTTTGTGCTTCTTACATTCCGCCGAATTCGGCTGAAGTTTTCTACAAAGCTCATGTCGACAACATCTTATCTTTAGCTTTAAGTAGAGGAGATGACTGTCACTTGTGTGTTATGGGCGACTTTAATTTGTGCAATTTATCTTGGACTCGCCTGGAGGACAATAATTGCGATGGTGCTACTTTTTTCCCCTGTAATATAGTAAGCTCTTCTGAAAGTTACTTAGTTGATAACCTGTACAGTCTGAATTTAGTCCAGGTTAATGATTTTGTAAACAAGCTAAATAGAATCTTAGATTTGGTATTTGTAAGTGATAATGTTAACTTTACAGTTTCTGAATGCTTAAATTCTTTTTCTCCTTATAGTATGCATCATGTCCCCTTAGTGCTTGAGCTTAAATTTTATGAATTTCAGCCATTGTGCACAGCCAACCGCAATGATTGCAGGGTTCTTAACTTCAAGTTATGCGATTATGTTAAATTGAATTTAATACTTGACGAAATTGATTGGGACTCTTTGCTTCTTGATCTTAATGTCAGTAGCTCTTTTAATGTCTTTAAATCCAAGCTCTGTAAAGTTTGCTCACTTCATGTCCCTGCTTTTCCCAAAAGGATTTATAAGTTACCTTGGTACACAAAAAATTTGAAATATTTGAAAAATCTGCGAAATAAATTTTTCAAAAAATTCAAGACCACCAACCTCTTGTCTTTTAAGGACAAATACTTGAGGTATTCAAAAGAATTTAATTGTTTGAATAAGTTTCTATATCGAAACTATACTTTAAAGTACGAATCTGAGGTAAAATCTAACCCAAAGGCTTTCTGGCGTTTTATCAAGTCCAAGAGATCTTGTTCTACTATTCCCACTACCCTGTTTCTAAATGATGTAACTGCTAAAACTCCCTACGAAGCTGCCAACTTGTTTGCTGAGTTTTTCCGGTCTAATTTTGTGTCCGACCGTGATAGCGATGTGAATGCATATGGTGATATTTGCTCTTCCATCAATATTGGTTCTCTTTCACTATCCTATGATGATGTCATTGAGGGTTTTCGTCAACTTAAACCCTCGTTTCAACCTGACGTTGATGGTTTATCAGCGTCCATGTTGAAGCGTTGTCCTTCCCTTGTCCGTCCGCTTCTACTGATTTTTAATAGATCTCTTGCCTCTGGGGTTTTTTTAGATGCTTGGAAAGTAACTTCAATCACTCCAGTTTTTAAGAGTGGCAACAAAAATAATGTTACCAATTATCGTCCTATCTCTAAGTTGTCCGCTGTTTCCAAGCTCTTTGAATGTATCATCAAAAATCGACTCTATTTTGCTGTCAAAAACATTTTATGTCCCAATCAACATGGTTTCATGTCTGGCCGGTCAACTGTAACAAACTTGGCTATTTTCACCGAAGACTGTCTATCCGCTTTTCACTCCGGTTTTCAAGTGGATTGTGTTTATACGGATTTTTCGAAGGCCTTTGATAAGGTTAGCCATAGAATTCTTATTTCAAAATTTGCTAAACTTGGTTTTCATTCTGTTTTCTTAGACTGGATTACCTCCTATCTTAGCAATCGCAGCTGTACTGTTGTGATTGACAATGTTTCATCTCGGCCTTTTATAGCGTCATCTGGTGTACCCCAAGGGAGCATTCTTGGGCCACTGTTTTTTATAATATTCATTAATGACATTAGTTGTTGTTTTTCAACCTTCAGGTTTCTTCTTTACGCCGATGATCTAAAAATTTACTCTACTATAACTTCCATCACTGATCAGCAAAACCTTCAATCTGACCTTGATAACGTGTTTGCTTGGTGTTGCAGAAACCGGTTATCATTAAATATCAATAAATGCTCCCATGTTGCTTACTCTAAATCTCATTGTCCGCTGCAAACATCCTATTGTATCGATAATGTGCCCCTTAAGTCTCTTAGTGAGATTAGGGACCTTGGAGTTATTTTTGATTCCAAGCTCACTTTTTCCAGCCATCTCAACTTTACTATTTCTAAAGCATATTCAATGCTTGCTTTTGTTAGGCGGAACAGTGCTGACTTCACTGATCCTTACACCGTAAAAACGCTTTTTAATGCTTATGTCCGCTCAGTGCTTGAATATGCGGTTTTTATTTGGAGACCATATCATAGTGTGCATATCAGACGACTTGAACGAGTCCAGAAAGTGTTTTTAAGATATGCACTTCGATCTTTGAGATTTGTTGACCCTGTTCCGTCGTACTACTCTATGTGCTCTTTATTGCATATCAAGTCCCTCGAAGACAGGAGGAAGATTCTTTCTATGAGCTTTGTATTTGACTTAGTTACTGGTGGTATTGACTGTCCCTTGTTGCTTGATAGAATTAATTTTCATGTTCCTGCCAAACAGTTGCGGAATTATGAAATTTTCAATCTTGCCTGCTGTCGTACAAACTACGCCCAATTTGCGCCCCTGGCTAGAACTTTGGCTGAAGTTAACTCGCTTTATAATTTAATTGATTTTTCATCTTCTAAATTGTCTTTTAAACATAGTTTAAACACTTACTTCAAATAATTTGTACTAATCTGTTATTAGTCTGTAAGCTACTTAATGTACAATAGACTTAAATAAATAAATAAAGTCTGGCCATTACCAGCTCAGGAGACAATGAACATTTGGAACATCCAAAATCTCAATCACTGACAATAACATGGCTCAAGATTACCAAATGTTGCTGATGAACAACCATCGGTTTAAAGTGAGAGAGATAGTAGAGGTTCATAGCCTCTTCATAGCCTATCCAGAGAACATATTTGTCACAGATTTAATTAAGATTAAGGCATGAGAAAGCTCCATACTCATGTTGGACCAAAACCATGTTTGAATGAACATTTTCAACGCTCTTTCTCGAAGAGATGGTAACATTGCTGGAAGAAATGTCGGAATTTTTTCAGACTAATCTTTTTCATGGACTTTGTAACGACATTAGCGTGACTGTTATGTTTGGGGGAAGTTTGAATGTGACTGGGATAGTTTTTTAGGTTAGTTAGACTTTACATTTTGAACGGATGGGCGTGGACCTACAGTTTAACGCCGAATCTGAACGACGGTTGGCAGTTTTTCTTTCATACTTGAAGCTTTTGCCATTTTGCCTGCGAAGAACGCACTTTTGCGATTCTTGCAATTGTCATCTGCCTTATGTGTGATGAGTGTTTCACCAGCCCAAGCTGGGATTCGAACCTAGGGCCTCTGGTATGCGAAGCCAGCGCTACCGCTACCCGCTGAACCGTCGAGGCCGGCTTGGTGATTTGCTGCTGATGTATCGAACTATCGAGCAGTTAGTGCGCACAATTACACAAATATTCATTTTGGAACTTAGATAATAAATATTTATATATTTATGAATTATACACATATTTTAATAATGCGCACCAATCAAATTTTTACACCTATCAAATGGTTATTTTAACCATATGACACCAACATCAAGTCTCATCTTCAACTATGAAAAAGATCGCAGCTGCGTTAACTTAACTTTTTTAAGATTCGGCTAGTTATCGCTTAGTTAATCGTGTCGGGCCACTTAATACGATCGCTATTAACACACACTCGGCAAATAGTAATAAAATTAAATCTGACTAATCGCATGATTAATGAGCCTTAACTATTTGCAATTGTCTGTGGCGGCTAAAACGCGCTGCCAGTGTCTCTAAAATGTATACAACAAAAACAAAAACCAAGCATTAATTTTATGAAATAGAACCTGACGACTGGGTATCTGAATTGTTTCCGCTAATTAAAACTGACGATGACATGGATGACGACGTTTGGCAGCTCGCTGTTTGCTGGATGGTTGACTGGCTGACTGTGTGGCGCGTTAAACGCCAAACGCCATCCGCTAATCGTTGACGCTGTTCATTGAGTTACTGGTTCGCCGGAAATCAGCTAAAGGTGCGCCGCGTTATTTTCTGATTTTCGTTTCATGTCTTTTACACTTCAGTGCTGCCAACATACACACACACACACACTTATTAACTGCACTGTGCGTTATGCAATGTTTATGTTGACTTGTTGTAGGTGTTTGTGTTTGGCTTAGAAATGCGTCTACAAAAGTGTGGCGTTGCTTAGCTGCTTCTAGTGTCCTCCTTATTTTGTTATAGTTTGCTATTCTTGTTGTTGTTTAGAAAAAAAATAGAAAGAAGTTGCAGTATGTAAGCGCAATGAAGCGTTGAAAAACATTGCGCAGTTTTGTTACACCCGATTTAGTTAGGTTTTGCAATTTTTTTTTCATTCAATATTGGCGGTATTCACAAGCAGATGTCACTGTACTGACAAGAGAACTACTTAAATAATAATAAAATTCAGAGATGGTGCTGGTCTGTGTACCATAGCATGAAGAGGGCCATGAGGCTAATGAAATATGAGACATTCAAACAAAAAAGTTTGTAGAAAGTCCCTTCATAGGACGAGGCTCAATGTTTGAGTTCGGTAAAATCGATCTGAAACAAGACATGCCTGAATGTTCTGTTTTAGGTCCTGAGCTCAAAAACGTAAACTTGAATACTAGGACAACTCTAAGGGACCATTTCACTTAAACAAATTCAAATTTGATTCAAATTTGATTCAAAAGGGCACAATTAGCTCTACGTTTAGATAGAAGTACACTCTTAGAGAGAAGTCGACTTGCAGATAGCAGAGATAGTAGACTTGTAGTAGAAAGTAGACTTGATTCAATGCTTAAGCACATAAAACCCCAGATGTTTTATAGGGCACAACACACCAGACTGGTACATAATGGATTCATAACGAGGGATGCACATGCAATCGGTCACTTATCTCTATTGAAGGACAGAGGCGAGATGGAGGCTTCTGGATGCTTCTTGATCTGATGCCCCCGAGACACCTCTTCTAGCAAACTAGTTACAATACGTTTATATCGCACAGGGAAGACTGGACTGCTAATAGAATCAGTCTCACGTGGGACGATATTATTTCGTACACCGATGGTTCTAAGATGGAAGGTGGGACGGGAAAGGGGATATTTAATAGCAGCTCCCAGCTGACAGTTAGCTTGAGAGATAAGGCCACAGTCTTTCAGGCTGAGATCTTTGTCATAAATAAGTGTGCCAGAAATTTACTGACTCTTAGTGTCAGAGGGAAAAAGATAATCATAATGTCCGACAGTCTGGCTGCAATAAAAGCTCTGTGCTCGACGAGGTTTGGCTCCAAACTGGTCTGAGAGACAGCAAATGTTCTCCAAGACATTTCAAAGGATAACCGAGTGATAATACGCTGGGTTCCTATGCACTGTGGGCGAACAGATTGGCAAAGGAGGGGGTCGCAAGATGACCCTAAGGACCTGAACCGATCATAGGTGTCAGCAAAGCTCAGTAGAGACAAACATGTGTCAAACAGGAATTCACAAATCCGGCTAACCATAAACGGTTCAGCATGGTGGGACAGCGCTGTTCCAAGCTATTCTTTCCGGCTTATTCGGTAGGCAAATCCAAGTACCTTCTGGACCTAAACAGAAAGGACCTTAAGTTCATGACAGAGATCCTAAGCGGGCACTCTCTGCTAAATATGCATAGAGCGCGTCTGGGAATCAGAGATATGGAACTATGCAAATTCTGCATGGATGATAAAGATATATCCGAAGAAATTCCTTGAAGGAAACTGATCCAAACGAAAGAACTGTCTGGAATCGATCTGGGAAAAATCAAGGAGTTCCTGGACAGTATTAGGGAAGAAGAACTCCTCCAAAAAGGAATGCGCGATTCGACACAATAGTTCTGGATTGGACGCAGTGTCTCGGGTAGCTGTTGCTCGACTCGCATTCCTAATCTAATCTAACGGACACAATAAACCTTTCAGGTTGCATTACAATACTCTGAACTTCTAAAAACTATAGATGCCGAATCCAGGGTTGCATGTGTACAGTGTACAGCATACAATTATTAACAGTGAACAGCAATCAACCGATTTCTTCACTTTTTACCTTTTAAAAGTTCTTTTCACTAACTAAACTTGTGACGTGCTTTGATCTTTAGGCCATTTGCCACTGTTCGTGAATACCTCTATTGCATGTCGAATGTATTTGCATGTAATGTATGCATGTAGTGCTTAAAAAAAATGTATTACAGACATGTTAATTAAAGCTTAAAACCAAAATTCTCCCAAACAATCACAATTCATTAATTTGTTTGCTTTTTCCATAAAAAATGAATTTTTATGTTTTTCATAATACACTTAACAGTTATTGGCTAATTAGCATGTGGTGTGCGTTGTCATGTATGATGTGCTAACAGCAGGAAGCCTATTAAATCGCTTTTAATTGAAATTATTTATCCAAACAATAATTAAACAGTGGCATGTCTGATTAACCTTTCATTATTTGTTTCATTTTTTGTATTTTTTTTATGTTACTACTTATGTTTTAAACATCAAATTTAATTGAAAATGATTATGAATATTATGAAAAAATATTGCATCTAATAACATGAAATGATATGGCAAACAAAAATGTCTCAACCACAAAAAGTGCTATGGCGCTCAATTAAGCCGCAACATTTCAGTTAGATTGGATTACAAAGCGAATTTATGGAGCTGTCAATTATCACATTAAAATAATGTTAATTATTTGAAATTTGAAGCACAATATAAAAAAATGTTCAACATGTTTTTAAACACCTTGCAATTGGTCATAAAATACATAATAAAATTATGAAGCTATACTCCATGGTGGAATGTCTGAAAAGTTTTCAAGATGCAAGATGTTTTTTTCTTCATATTTATTTGTATTTTTTACATAGTTTCGTTGACAAAACATTGTCTATTCGAACGTCATGTTATCAGATTAGTTCTTGACAGTTGTAACAAAGTGAAGAAGAAGAAGGAGAAAAAGACTATAGGGCACCTTCTCTGTCACTGCGTGGTTCACGAAGACGGAACCCCTAGAACTGTCAATAGCAAAGACTTGCTGGGGCTTACTGTCAAATCGAATAGGCTCTCCGACTTGCTGTACTACAGATCACTTTTTCCTTGTGGCCTAAGTGTGTCTTTCGGCTGAGTCCCGTGCCCGCACAGCCACTTTAATCTAACCTAATCTTTCTTGTTAGTCTACACATTTCTCCCAGCGATGCTCCCAACTCTTCAAACCGTCCAAGTAGATCGTTGGAAATGTACATTCGAACATGTTTTTGGTCTAACGTGAGGATACAGCTTTCTCATGCCCTAATCTTGATTCAATCTGTGACAAACACATTCTTTGAACATTCACTTCACTCTTAACCGTTGTCTTTGCAGTTTTTGAACGTTCCAAACGCTCATTGTGTCCCAATCTGGTACGACCACGTTTAAATTCAAATGCCCAAAATTTCGAGGTGGTCAATGATGGCGCAGAGTCCCTGTACACATAGCCCAACTTGCTTTTCAAAAACAACAATTTAACTGCCACAACAGCCTTTTAACGCATTAGGGTCTGCTGCAAAAGTTCCCCCCAGGCGCCTCTGTCTTGCGAGCGTCTTCTCCAGTTGATCACACCAAAAGATGATAGGACGTTCTCAACTTGGTCCTTTCACCGTCAGGTCGTGATCTCCCTTTTCGTCGTCGACCTTCAACTACCGCATCGAACACCTTCTTCGCCGAAGCTTCATCGTCCATACGGGAGACATATCCATCCACCGTAGCCGCTGGATATTGATTCGTTGTGCCACGCCCATGTCCACAACTCTTACAGCTCGTTCTTCCGGATTCGATAGTCGTCGCCAATATAAACAACACCAAAGATTTTATGAAGGACCGTCCTCTCGAACACTCCAAGGGTTGCTATGTCTTTTCACGACAGCATGGATGCTTCCGCGCCATAAAGTAGTACGGCCGGAATGAGTGTCATATAGGGAACGTCCCATAGACCGAGTCCAAGACCACATCCCTATACACGAATTTTTCCACTTTCACCAAAACACTCACATCTACTGACTCAACCATTGTCAGAGACAACAAGTGTGCATAAAAAACCTCTGAAATTTTTGGTTAGTAACTTTCAAAGGAAGTGCAAACGGATTGCGTACCTTTTGTTGAGAAGTGCTGCCGTCTTCATGTTGAGGTTGGAAACTTTCCTAAGGTCCTGCCCTGTAAGGTACTGTCCTAAGGTCCATGGTACCTTATCTTACCTTTCTTTACCTCCTTTCCTCCCATCTTCATGTTGAGTTCGAAAACTTTTCAGACCAAGCTTTGTAAAATGTCGATCATTTGCAAGTTTACTGTCTTAACCCTTTCAGTCACAATGTCCAATATATTGGATTACAGCCCATACAATTCATACAGAACGGGTTTATTTTCTTGTCGGAAAGGGTTAAGATCCACGTTACCTTATCTTACCTTTCTTTACCTTCTGTAATCTTTATGTTGAGTTCAGAAATTTTTCAGATCAAGAGTTTTAAATTTCTGTTATTTATGTATAAGTTTACTGTACTAAGATCAATGATACCTTATCTTGCCTTTCTTTACCTTCTGTAATCTTCATGTTAAGGTCGGAAACTTTTCAGACTAAACCTCGTAAAATGTCAATCATTTCCAAGTTTATTGTCCTAAGGTCCAGGATACCTTATCTTACCTTTCTTTATCTTCTGCCATCTTCATGTTGAGGTTGGAAACTTTTCAGATCAAGCCTTGTAAAATGTCGATTATTGGTAAGTTTACTGTCCTGTCAATCATTTCCAATTTTATTGCCCTAAGGTCCATGATACCTTATCTTACCTTTCTTTACCATCTGTCATCTTCATGTTGAGGTCGGAAACTTTTCAAACCAAGCTTCGTAAAATTTCGATAATTTTCAAGTTTATTGCCGTAAGGTCCCTGTAGGAAGATTGGCTGTAGGGGATAGCTTTTAAAAGGAAGTGTAAAATTGATTAAGCTATGATAAGTTCGGCAGTTATTAAGAGGTCAAGATTTCATCACATAGTCTCTGTCTTTCTGCTCACAATATTTTCTAATAGTTGATATATGAAGAGATCTACAATGGGAGCTCGTGGCTTGGCGCCACTTCTCTGCTCTCATTGTCGTTTTGACCTTTTTGCAAAGGAGTAAAGTGGAGTCATCTAGTCAATTTAGAGAGCCTGTGCTCTGTTTAATACCTCAAACTATTAACTAATATTCATGTTGTGTTTGTTCGGTTTATATTTGGTCCAGGGATGACCCTTTGCTACTCGTGACTGCATCATATTCGCGAGTAGCCGATTGGTCATCATTGACTTAGTTCCTCAAATGTGGCTTGTTGTAATTTTATGCAAAATCGAGCGCCAATTTCCATACTTCCCACCCACTTCTCACATTCTCTCTGTCGAACTGTGCATGATTCACGCTGCTCTTGAATATTTAATTGGCTGTCCTAATCGGTTCGCCGTAAGTTGATCGACGAATATTTGAATTGATATTTGCGTTGCTGTTGCTGCTGTCACAGCCACTTGACGGCCATGTGGCCAATACACACAAATATGTGAGTGAGTGTTTTTGTGCACATTTCGATTGGTTGTAGGTTCAAGTCTATATAGCACATGGCTAAATATTCTCATGGATAGATATTCTTAGTTCCACATGTGCGACTACGTGAATGATTTTCGTATTGAAGCTGCCAAAAGCTCAAATGTCGAATCAAAGTTGCTCATTCGGAATATGTTGAATTTGTTATACAAATCATTGCGAAAATAACTAAAAAAAAATATAAAATTTATTTAGCTAAAATATCAAGAATCTTTGTGTGGAAATTGTGTCAGTTTGAATTGTGGCAACTAAGTCGTTTGCCGCTGATTAATCACATTTGGCGTGGGCGGCGTTGCCACCCGCACACGTTTATAAGAATTTTTAACAACAATAACAAGTATATTGTTTGCCAAACAAAACTGCTTTCGAACAAATAGTTAGTGCCATTGTGTTGTTTAGTTTTAATTAAAATACAATAAGTGCTCTTTTGTTAGCTTGATTTGCCGTTGGCTTTAAATCACAGCTTCGACGTTCAACGTTTGTGGTTGCTTTCAATTGAAAATTGAGATGTTTTCTGTGCAGTTGTTTTTATTTTGTTGCATTGTTTAGTAGCTGCTGTGGTTGTTGTTGTGCTTTAAACAAATCATTTTTAATGTTTCACATCAATTTAAAATTTAGACTTTCATTGTTTGGCCACAAAAATCGTTTGCCCCTCACGATTATAAATAAACGTGAAACGTTCAAATGGCAGCGACACATTTTCACAATTTATCACTCAATCAAGCGGCGACTGAGTTGCGTCAAATGATTTTTATTCAAAAAATAATAAAAGTTTTGGTAGTGTTTGAAAATATTAAAACAAAAATATGAGTCCGAGTGGTCTTATCTCTTGTTCTTACTAGCCCTCTGGAGACAGTGCTGCCAAGTCTAGATAAGTTTGTGTCTGTGTAAAGAAAATGAGCATTAAACGTCGAAATGTCAAAGCTTTTTTTAGTCACTTGTCAGTCGAGGCGTTGGCAAATTTCTGCTAAAAGTTGTGGGAAGTCGTTGTCATTGTGTGGGTTGGTTCAGTTGCCTTTCATGGACTTAGGCCAAGTTGCCCAATGTGTTACCACACACTGTCCTTTTTGTCCTTTTAATCACTTTTCATTTTTTGACAACCAGTTAGTAGCTCTTAGAGAACTTAAATGATTTTAGATCATTAACTTTTATTGAAATTTTTGCTTTAAATTTAAACATTCATTGGATAATTTTGCCGTCAAGCTTGACAGTTGTTAAGCTATGTTCAAGTGCTCGCTTACAAAATGGCGTCTCTAAGTACCGCTGCAACATGGTTGCTTTGTCTGTCGTCTCGTCTGCGGTTAGCACCAATCCACAGCCCAGCCCGACAAGCATCGCTGCTGTCATCAGAGGCTCGCCCAGCCCGCCCCTCAACCATTCATCTGGCAGTGTGTAAAGTGCAAAGCCGCAAACCAGCTAAACGCTTTTCCTAAGTATTTTACTATCGCTGATTTACATGACAAACTCGCTGGCGGTATTCACAATCTGATAAGTTTTCTACAAACGGAACTGTCAATACTAAAACATTTGAGTGGATGTTGAGTGTACTTCTGGCAGTTTGAAATGCAACCATGTGCTGATTTTTTAAAGAACCAGTGTTGTTAGACCATTTAATGAATCGTTCGATAGTTTAGCTGATTCACTAAATTAAATTAAATTAGATTAATTAAATTTAAATAGATTTGAATTCTAATTATGTCGCTGTCACAGCCATTTGACGATCATGTCTTATATTTTGCCACGTATCGTGAATGCCGCCATTATTTTAAAGACACTTTTTCAAAGCCCGAATTGTGAGCGCATAATTTCTACGCACCGTGAATGCCGCCATTATTTTGAGACGCTTTTTCAACGCCCGAATTCTCAACGCATTATTGTAACACTTGTTTGTTGTTGTTTTTTGCACACATTACACTGTAGCCAGTGTCTCTGACTGTGTGCGTCGTGTGTGAAGTGTGAAAATATTTGAATTTATGCAAATGGAATTTACATATTCGTACATCTTCGTTTATATAGAACGCAATTAAAATTTACTGCTGTGCCGAAATTTTGTGTAGAAAATTGTTGTGGAATGTGTTTGGATGTTGTCAAAAAAATTTTTGCGCACATTTGAATTTTTAATTTTTAATATTAATTCAATAATTGATTTTGTTTTTCGCAAAAATTGCAAACAGATGGAATCAGCTGCTGGAAATTTGTTTAAGCAAATTCCGAGTGCATCGAAGTTGGAGGCGTTGGATGATTGCTATAAATCGAACGAGCTGATCGACAACATAAGTTTTTTCCATACAAATGCTGAATGTTTTCAATAACATTTGAAAATTCTTATTGAATTTTTTGCAAAAGAAAAATAAAACAGAATTGAAAGAAAAAATTGTGGAACAATTGCTGCGGAATGGCAGCTGTAGGCTGTTAAAATTCTTAAGATGTCTTCTAAAACAATACGGTTTGTGTTTTTGCAGCTGTTTACACTTTTATGCCGATTCTTGGAATGGATATGTTAAAATTTTGATACATTTGCTTATATTTAGTAGTTGTATGTTTAATGATAAAATGTTGTGTGTGAACTACTGGGAATTTCTGCTTTTTTTTAGCATCGGCAATGAATGACAATAATTTCGAAAGGAGTTGTGAATTGGATTGGTTTTGAACTGAACTAGCGGGTGAACTAAAAAGCTTTTTGAAGCCTTGAACAGAACCAAAAACTGAACCAAATCATTTGTTCATGGGTTCATGAACCGAACTGGTGGTTTGAAACTATTATGAACCACTGAACCGAACGATTTCAGGATTTTCTGTGGTTCATAACTCAAATTGAATTTCAATTAAAATAAATTTGAAGCAACCATTCACAGTTTTTATCAATTCGTATTTGAACATACAAAGTTCTGGCTCGAATAATGGCATTTTCAATAAATGTCGACGTTATTGTGGACTAATATCTCTAACTTGGGACCTACTCAACGCCGATTCAGCTCCAAAGTTACAACCAATGTGTGGCTGGCAGTGCTCGTCAATTCAAATCACATAACTTTTCAGTCAATATCAACGATTTGGCACCCAGATAATCCGTTTATATGCGCCTATAGCGTTCTTCTGAAAGTTGTTAGGCCCAGTGACTGCTGCAATATGCCACAACTAGACATCTGAATCATTCATGAATAAAAACTACAACCACATTATAAAAAATACCAAAAAAATTAATTAATTAGAGAACAAATTGCACGTCAACGAACGAGCAACTTTTGCAACAGCCAACAAATAATGTTTTCATCATTGACATTAACCTAAAATATATAGACACACACCCAGGCATATAGAAGCTTTCGATGTTTTCCACCTCTATAAAATTAAAAAATAAAAAACAACCAGTCAAATATTAAACACAAATATTTACCATTAGTTGGCAACGCTAATGCAACATGTTCGACATCCAGTGAACAAGTTCATTCGCATGTTGGTCACATTTTCTCCAACATTCATATTTGCAATATGTACTTTTTTTGTCATCTAACAAGCACACTTCTACCATTGACCATCTCATTTCTTGTCATTGACATCCATTTCAACGCTGTTAGCCATCGTTGAGTTAATATTTCAATTGCATATAAATGCCACATTTAGATAGAATTTTAATAAATTGCAACATGCTTCATTGGTTTTCATGTCATTTGATTAGCGTCAGCAGTTTAAATTGATTAATTGTGTTTACACTATTTGCCATTCATTCACAACTTATATGCTAAATGTGGTTATTGTTGTTGTATTTAGACAAGTACACTGCGAAAAATGCAAAACCAAAGGTTAGCTCGAATTTAAATTCAATATTATTGGAAGAGCACGAAAAGCGATGTGCGTTCTTTAATGCTGAAAATGAGTTCTCAATCGAAAGCAACTCTATCAAAAAGTGAGTTCATAAGCTTTGCATCCTTTCAGAACTCAGACAAAGTTTCGCAGAAATGGAAATCTCGAATCCTTGGAATCTTTCAGAACTCAGGGAAAGTTTCGCAGAAATAGAGATCTCTAATCCTTGCAATCTTTCAGAACTCAAGCAAAGCTTCGCATTAATGGAGATCTTAATGGAGATCACGCTGGCTTTTTATAAAAACAAGTGAGCTTTACATTCTTAAACCATTTTTCGGCTAAATACGACAATAAACTCTGGTCTGGAGACTGGTCTCTGGTGGCCAGTCATCTCAAAGGCCTTATATCAAAAATCAATTGATAAAATTAGGAGGTCAGCAGTCATCTTGGCAACAGAGATCCTTTGCATCATTTCTATGAAAGCAATCTTTGCTCTGCTCCACTGACGTTTTGTTTTTTTTTTTTAAGGTTCAATTAGATGGACCAGACCGAACCTAGGGCACACTGACATTCTGACATAGTATGCAGTTCACACAGTGGCGTACGCAATTGGGGTTTTGTGAGGTTCAAACCAACCCAAATATTCGGATTTTGCAAACATTTTAGATGGAAAATATACTGGTATTGAGCTTCAAAGTTGTATACAAAACCCCCTAAAATGAAATCCTATGTGCCTCACTGAGTCCACATAAATCAATATCCACTATATGTGTCCGTCTGTTGAATTCAATACCAAATTCATTATCCAAATTCAGAGTAGGAAGAGATGAACAAGATGAGAAAGAGATGAATCAGTTGACCCGAAATTTTAACAAATATCTAAGAACCAAAACGAACTGCTAAAATATTTTTTGAATTATTCCAACTCGTGCTTAGAGTCGCTATACATCGAAAAACAGTCTGAGGAACCCAAAGAATCCCAATGCAATTTTAAACATAGTTTGAAATTTTTTAAGTGTAAAAGTTGTTGCTTCATGGCCACTTCTAAGAAATCACTCTTCCAGTATCGTTTTCTTATATATTTAAATGTTGCGCTCTATGCAATTTTTAAGAACATTCAACACAATGTCTTTTGATCTCAGCCGCCATTGGCATTTGTTGCGTGCAATTCACGTTGCGGTTGGCAACATCTTCAGTCATCCGAGTGCGTGTGTGTGTATGTGTCAAATGCAATTATTGTATATTTCTTGAATTAAACGCATTCCAGTGCATTCGTTGCAATTTGTCGACTTACCATAATTCCAATGAATTCATTGGGTGGCGTGTCATTGCAACAACAAAACTTGGCTTAAGTTCAGCTATGCGCTGAATTTGTCATTTGCTGTCACCTCGATTGATAAAGTTCGCCCATTCATGGCATCAGTGACTTGTGTTGATTTGACTGCCTCTCCCCCGCCACTATCGATCAATATTTACTCCTACAATAGAATAAAAAAATTAATCGAAATTTCTCCACTTCGGTGTCTGTCAGTCTGCGCCGCCGTGTCTACGGTAGTCGTTCGCCTTATCGCAAACCCATGTTCGATGTCTTCTTTACTTTAATGATTTTCTGTTTGCTTTGCTGTTTATTGAACGGCAATTAATGTCTTTCTTGTAAATTTGTGTTGCTTTTCGTTATCAATTTTCGATCTCTTTGACATTTGTTAGTTCAAAGAACACTAATAAGTGAGTTGACAAATTGCTGAAAGCATTAAAAAACTCATTGAATGCTTTGGTAAATAAAGCAATCTTGATTCAAGTCTGACCGCATGAGGGCGTTGTGGCTTTGATTCAAAAATTATACGTAACTTTCTTTTTTTTTGATTAAGTTTTACATGTTCTGCTCTTTGTTGTTGTTGTTGTTTGTCGTTTGCTTCTTCAACGCATTGCCGCATTTTAAATTCAATCAACAAATATTTAATGCGTGCGATTTATAATTCACTCATTAATTTCGTGTGCGTGTTTTGTTTGTGGTTTTCAGTTTTCAGCCAAATGTTGCCAGCTAGTTTTACGCTAATTTTACTTCATTATGAAGAAACCGGCGCGAATTTTGTTTTGTTTATAATTCGCATTGCTTTGTTGTTTTGTTGCCATTTTCGTTAACGCCGCCAGCTGCAACTATTGCAAATTAATGTGAAAAATCTGCATTTACCAAGAAAATTATGGTAAACAGATTTCTTGTTTTTCATGTTTGACATAAATAATTCATTTTCAACCAAATTATAAATCATTATTGTGGAAATTAATTGAATATTTTAGACGTGTGCAGGATATTTGTGAAGAAGATTTTAGTATAAATATTCAAATCTTTAAATTTTATTAGTGTGATACAATTTTTATGTTGAATATTTATTATCATTCTAATTATTTAGTCATAATTAATTATAGATAATTTAATTAATTTTTTATTAGTAGTTATTTTAGAAATTTTTTGAAAGAAATTCGACCATTATAAATCGTCTATATACTACAGAAAATCATAGTAAATCAAATTGTAAGAGTCACTTTGAGAAAGATTGACTTTTTCATAATCATTCAATGGTCTTTAACTTCTAAACCAAAAGGAAAAGTGATCTGCAGGATCTGATCTTTCAGGAATATCAGTACAACTTTTCTGGAAGTAAGCTTTCCACTAATGGACCCAAAGTCGACTATGTATATTGCAAATAAATACCGACATTGCTTTGGAAAAGAGTCGACACTTTCATATCTGTTCAACTGTTTGTAACTTCTAAGCCGTGTTTCCAACCAAACCAGAAGGACTAGCGACATGTACTACAACTTGTCTTGTAGTATATCTTTCGATATGTAGTTCTGCTCCCATTTTTGGCATAGAACGCATCTTGTTGACTCGCCAAGTGGTGAACTCATGCTGGAATATTTGGTTCACTGCGTCACACAATTTCCATACAAAAAATTGCTTACGTATATGTATTGACTTTTCCATATAAGACAGAGGAAATGAATTTCGCTACAATTACCCCGAACGAGCAGAAATTAATGCCCAATAAGATAATAAACTCATTGATTGCACGTACCTGGGCAGCTTCATTAACCCATTAAACGGTGTAGTCGTGTGTAAACAAAGTGGCTGAAAGGCAAATAAGCCAAATTGTTTAATAGTCTGCTAGAGATTTTACTATAGATTCTGCTATCGTTAAGAAGAAGAAGAAATTCGACTGATGAATGTTTGCTTATAGCAAACTACAACAATGCCAGATTCAAAGCTTGTTTGTCACAGAAATTTAAGTGAGAATTAAGAATAGCAAATTAAATGGCACTTTGGTTAGAAAACAATTTTAGAATGAATTCTATATTGACTAGAATTCCATATTGAGCTGAACTCGAGAGTTTTTTGCAACAATTTGTCATAAAAAATAGAAAATTTAAATACGAACGTTTTACTAGACATTTGGTGTACTTAGAGTTGTTGGTTCAATTATCTGATTTGTGCTTTAACGCTCCAACCGCATGAACCACATCGACTATTGTTCATGTCAAGTGCCAAACGCCTTTGATTCATTAACTTTAACATGTCGAGAATGACGTCAAGTCAAAAATGCCACTCATTGCTTGGTAAAAATTGAGATCAGGTGTGCTGGAAAACAACAAATCTTTGCAACCAGCTTATCAGCTTTGACTACCTTCGTACACAGTGTGGCTAATGAGTTGCTTGTTCTTTCTGTTGTTGTTGCAATTTTTAATTGCTTACACGCATGGGAACACACCCATTTCGTGGCTACTGTCGTTTGTAATAAAAATTTATTTATCCACTTATCACCGCATTCAATACAGACACTTTAAAGTTTAACGCGCTTATTACGTGTTTGGTAGTTAACGGTGTCAACGGCAGAGTGCCAGATAAGCAAGTTTTTGCTTAAGATTTACTTTTATAGATATAATAGTTGACTACTCAAATAATTTGTTGTTCTTCTACAGGGAGTTTTAACTTTTCGACTACATTCTATACATAAACTAACTCTGCGGTTTTTTTTACAAAATTAATTAAATATAAATAATTAGTTAAATAATTAAATATGTTTCGAAATACATTTTTGAAACGTTTAATTATTGGGTTGACAGAAAAGTAATTTCGGTTTTTTGGTGTGAAATAAAATTCAATTGTTTTCACATAATGAATGAACTGTCATCAAGGACATATTTTTAATTTTGTTTGGTTAGCAGAAAATTGTTTTCGGTTTTTAGTGTGAAAAAAAATTCAATTCTTTTTAAATTGAGGAGTGAACTTTTATCAAAGACATATTTTCCATTTTGTTGGGTTAGCTGAAAACTAATTTCGTCCAAGACGTTTTAAGTGATCTTTTCTTCGTTCTAAATGATTCACTGCAATCTTTTGTAAAGTTGCATGATGATCTGACTTGGACTATAGTTTTGGTTTGGTCATCAACAACTTTTGTAGGTCAATCAGAACGTTGGTAATATTTCACTGAAAAGTCTCCGGAACTTCTTTGGTCGCCATCAACTTTAGTAGGTCAATCGGAATGTTGGTAATCTTGTAAGAAGTCAAAAGTCTCCAAAACGGAATTTTTATTTTCTTTGGTCGGTATTAACTTTGATAGGCCAATCAGAACGTTGGTTACTTGAGAGCGAAAAGTCTCCAGGACGAAAGTTTTTATTCTGCTTGGTAGTCAACAACTTTGGTAGGTCAATCAGAACGTTTTGGAGACTTTTCACTTCAAGATGCCCAACGTTCCAATTAATCTATCAAAGTTGCTGACGGCGAAACAAAATATAAAATTCCGTTCTGGAAACTTTTCACTCCTAAAATAATCAACGCCCGGATTGCTGGAAAGTTGCTGACGACCAATGAAGAATAAAAATTTCGTTTTGGAGACATTCCAATACAAGATGACCAACGTTCTGATCGACTTACCGAAGTCGGTGGCGACCAAAGAAAATACAAAAAATTCGTTCTGGATACTTTTCACTCCCAACTTTGATAGGGCAATCAAAGCGTTGATTATCTTGGAGTGAAAAGTGCCCAGAACGATTTTTTTTTTAATTTTGTTGTCAATCAGAACGTTGGTCATCTTGAGAGTGAAAAGTCTCCTGAACGGAATTTTTTACTTTGTTCAGTAGTCATCAACTTTGGTAGGTCAATTAGAACGTTGGTCATCTTGTGAAAAGTCAAAAGTCACCAGAAGAGAATTTTTAATTTTCTTTGATCGGCATTAACTTTGATAGGTCAATCAGAACGTTGGCTACTTGAGAGTGAAAAGTCTCCAGGACGGAAGTTTGCATGCTGTTTGGTAGCCAACAACTTTGGTAGGTCAATCAGAACTTTGATCACTTTGGGAGTAAAAAGTCTCCAGAACTAACTTTTTTTAATTTTGTTTGGTCGTCACTAACTTCGGTAAGTCGATCAGAACGTTGGCTATCTTGGAAGTGAAAAGTTTCCAGGACGGAATTTTTCTTTCTTTTTTCTTTTTCTTTGGCGTCATGTTCATTAGCAATGATTGGTAGCAAACAACTCGAAAACAAGCTTGTAATATGCAAAATTATATAAAATAGTTAGAGACTTGTATTCGAATTATGCGCGGCCTTATCACACACACACACACACACACACACACACAGTTAAACAACTTCGCACGCCCTGTCTTGGTATAAAAGTCAGGTTGTATTAATACAAACAAGCAACAATAACAACAACAACAACAACAATTCACTTTTGCTTGTCGACTGCCAAGTGGCAAACGCATTGTCCCACATGAGACCAGCAACGCCAGACGGCTGCCGACCAAAAAGTAAATAAATAACGAACGCAAAACGAAAATGTTTTTCCAGTTGCCTGGTTTGCAGAAACTTGGCACACTTTTGGCCGCTTGTGGTTTCTGGTGTCGGATTATTGGCCGACGTGCTGGTGGCTGGTGTTGCCGGTGCGTTGCGCACCGTTGCGTTGGTTGCGAAAATTGCGGCGGTCCTAATGTGCGGCCACGGCTGCGCCGTTGCAGAGTTGCATTTATAATTGCAGCAGGTTTTCGTTTTTCGGTTTGGTGATGTGCTACTTTGTTGTTGTTTTTAATTGGTTAAGTTTTTTTATATAATATTTTTTTTTAGTTTGTTTAAGCACAAAGTACTACAAATACTTAAATGTCGACTTGGGCCAAAGTTGGCTTAACGAATATTTTTTTTTAATTTATTTTTTTTATTAAAGTTTTGAAAGTTTGTATGTTACATTGTTGAGGCTGTCAATTAAAACGGTAAATGCTTTAAAAAAAATTTGTTTTAAAATTCAAAACTTTATGCGTTGTGTGTGTGTCGTATGTGGATTTACGCTGCGGGAGGTGAGAATTTCTGGTGGGCGTAAATTTTTAACAGACAGTCAACGATTGGAATTTGACAGCAATTTTTGACGTTCAAGATAGTTGCCAGTGTGTGCATAACAATCAGAAATTATTCTCATTGCACTTTTTTGTCAACAGCCAACAATCAGCTGCCAGGAAATGAATACAGTCCCATGTGACAATTATGCGAACTCAGAGACTTTTATGGCCAATTCTCATGCAAATGCTTTTCAACGCCACAGTGTTCAATAGGGTTGCCATATAGTAATACATTGGAAATAATTTTTATGAAAATCTTTACATTGTTCTTTGCTGTTTCGAATGAATTTTCACACGAAATGCTGTAAAATTTTATTCTTTCTCTTTTTCCGCTCTGGGACGAGTCCATGGTGCCCCAAGTTACGAGAATCGAAGAATAAAATGAGGATCACATTGATTTTTAAGCGACTTCAGTGCAACTTTTTTCTGTCTGTCTATCCCATTAAAGTGTTCCATGATTTTCAGATAAGATTTAGTGCAATCCAGTATGTTTAGTTGGAACTATTTGCGGTTCTGAATTAAAACAAAATGTAGTTCTTCTGAAGCAACACTTTTCATGCCTAACTTATCCATCTAAATCAAATGGAAATGATGAATGTCGAGTCTAATTTTTTTCATTCGACTTTAATTATTACATTAAAGTAATAAAAACACTGGCTGCCATTGTACAAATCTGTTAATAATCTTTGACTTAAGTATGAAAAGGGTGCCTAAAGTTCATTATAAACAAAATCTAGAGTAATTTTCTAAGTAAGAGAATCAAAAGTGGTTTGATTAATGGGAAAACGGTTGTGAAATAAAATAAATAAAAAAGGAAAAAAGGAAAAGAAAAGGAAAAAAGGAATAAAATAAAACATTCTCACTTGTTTCTATTCATTCAGTGGATCTGTGTTCCAGTTTGGTGAAGTTCATTGCACTTAAATTTGATTGATTGCTCGTTTGTACCAAATCATTCATGTCCTTTAAAGATTTTTCTTGTGCCCGAATTTTTAAGATCTTCCTACATGAGCATTGCTTTCTACATTCCCAAGGATTACTCTATATTATTTTGTTTTGCAAAGAACATACTTTTCCTATAGAAGGTTAGGTTAGGTTTCCTATAGAAAGTGCCTGTCGAAACAAATGTTTCCCCAAATAATTGTTTATGAAAAGTTAGACGTGACTCTGGAAACCCGGACAACAGATAATACTGTTGGTCTCTTGTCTATAGATTTGCTCTACTATTCGCTATTAAGTCTTAGCTTTGTTTGTATTTTCATTATTTTTCACCTTTTCCGTCTTACACTTCTATCCTTGTTTATCCGTCTTACTATCAGCGTCTAGTCTTTTCACTATAAAGTTGTATCCTTTCTAATCCTTCTTACTATTAACGACTATTCTTTTCACTATAAAGTTGTATCCTTGATTAGCCTTCTTACTATTAACAACTATTCTTTTCACTATAAGGGTGTATCCTTGCTTATCCTTGACACTATTTACATCAACCCTTGTATATGCTTTCCACTGTTAACGTCCTTTTTGGCCTTTCCTTTCTATTTTTGTTTATTTGTCCACTATTAGCGTCCATCCTAGTTTATTCTTTCCACTATTTATGTTGTTTTTTGTTTGTACTTTCCACTATTAACTTCTATTTCTGTTTATGCTTTCCACTATTGATATCCTTTTCATTATTTTGTTATGTTCTTGTCTATTCTTTTAAAAATTAGCGTCTCATTTCTTATCCTTTGCACTTGTCTGTCCTTCCTTGTCTATCCTTTCCACTGTTATATTCTTTTCACTGTTAACGTCTTTCCTTGTCTATTCTTTCTACTTTTCTATCCTTTCAATTCTTGTATATTTTTTCACTATGAGCGTCTATCTTAGTTTATTCGTCCCTTTATTCACTTCACTTATCTATTTTTCCACTATTAGCGTCTATCGTTGTCTAAATATTCTTTCAACTACTATCTCTTCTTTCAACTACATCTCCCTGTGTCTATTTATCTATACTTCTCATTTCTTTATCCTTTCAATTCTTGTATATTTCTCCACTATTAGCGTGTATCGTCGTCTATTCTTTCCATTACTAACCTTTTTTTGTGTATCCTTTACAGTATTATTTTGTTTATATTTCTCCTTTTCACTACTGATTTCCTTTCCACTACTACGTTGTAGTCTTGTCTATTCTTTCCACTATTAACGTCTCATTTTCTGTTCTTTTCACTGTTCCTTGGCTCTGTCCTTATCTATTCGTTTCACTCCTAACGTCTTTTCTCTTGTCTATCCTTTCCACTTGTCTTGCCTTTTCCTTGTCTATTCTATCCACTATTAACCTCCACTTTTGTCCATCCATTCCAATATTTACTTAACTATTGACTTGTTTTTCAACGATATTGATTTCATCATTTTATTAGGCAAAAAAAAAGAAGAAACGATGATCTAATGCGCTCCGCAGTCCTGTTGCATTAATTGAACGCTTTATTGGAAATCGTTGGTGCAATTGTGTCAGTCGGACCGCAGTGAGTGCAGCTCCGAGAGTGCAAAAATTTCATTAAACGTTTGATGCAGCCGGCAGAGTCGCGGCAGTGGTCAAACATTTAGCACTGCGCACTGTTGAAAGCGGCATCGTCATTAGATCTGCGAGATTGAATAATATGCAATAAAGCAACAACAACAACAACAACATGCGAATATTTTCATCTACTTGCTGAACTGGTTGAACCGAAGTGGTGATGGCTTCTTGGCGGCATTAAGATGCCACCGCCAGCCATTGTACTGCTCTTCGACAATCTGATTTGTTGCTTTGTACTACAAACACATGCATACATATATTTATGAATGTGTGTGTGTGCGTGTGCGTCTATTTGAACCGAACGATAGTCGTACTGCGTGAAATGGCGTTGAAATTGATTTGATCTTTTCGCGCTAGTTGACGCAATCGAATGAATCTATGAATGACTCGCCGTGAGTTGTTTTTCGCTATGGTTGCCGCTGTTGTTTTCTTTTCCTTTTCGTTTTGAGTACTGTATTGATTTTCTTTGTTGTTGTTGTTGGTTGGCTATTATTGTTATCTTATGGCTTATGTGGTCGGTTCAGTTTTAAATAAGCGCGTCTATTTTTTATTGTCCACTGCGACGATCGACGTCATCGCCGCAATTTGTGTAGCATTGCCTGACTGTCCGATTGACGTGCAGTTGATTGTGGCGCTGGTGGGTGGACTGATGCTGAGTTTGCTGTGTTGTGCGCGCTCAGTTTTCCAACATGCTCGTTTATTTGATTTATTGTTATTATTACTCAGTACGAGTGTTATTGCTCTAAACTTCTAAACTGAATTAGCACGACTGTTCGTTATCGAGCTTTTGCTCATTTTTCGTTTAATTTCATTAATGCCACGTTTGTTAAAAAAAAAACAATACGAGTATTAAATTGTTTGTGTGCTAATTTGTTGTTTATTTTGATTTATTGTTTAATATAGAACACTGACACTGGTTGTTAGCCATGCTGCAATTTGTTGTTGCTATTATTTATTGGCATTATTATGGACTTTTCATTAAGTGTTATGATTGAATAAATAGGTAAAGAGTTGTTGTTGGTCAAATGGGGCAAACAAAATAACCAATCTGGGGAATCGATTCTGATCGAATCATTTGATGCCACTTAATGCCATCGGGCTTGTTTTCTATGTAGTGGGATATACTTATAGACTTAGATTTAATAGGTCATGCAGACAAACTGATGAACGACCAGTCAAGTGTGTACAACTTTGTGCCTCAAATGTGCTGTTTAGAAAATTTAAAAACGAATATTTCTAGCCATAAATAGCCACCAGTTTCTCTAGTAGAACTGTCCAGCTATTCAAAAATGCTTCAATCCAGTCGCTATTTTACGGGAAAACCAAGAAAATCGAGGAAGGCCAATTAAATGAACGCAAATTTATCCTTAAATATGTTGTCTTCGAAGTGCAAATGTGTGCTTAAGTGTTTAACCCTTTCGCTATTTTGTTGCCATATGGCAACATGCTACTTTGTGGACGTCTGCATCCTCTATGGTTGCAAGAATACATTTTTTTGTTAGTCTTTAGAATAGTTTGCAGTTTTAGGAAAAATACGAAATTAATAAACTGAATATTTAAGTTTAAAGAAGAGAAGTATACACGTACAATCCAGTCGCTATAAACCCGAAAGCCTGGAAAATAGATCACCATCGATTGACCATTCAACTTTAGAAGAAGTTGACTATCTCAGTTATGAGACTACTGGGATAATATGTCCCACCAAGTTTTTAAAACCCTTCATAACAATTATTCAGATCTTATGACTCACGCAAAATATTTATTCGAATTATACATATATCCTCATATTTCAAAATTTGTGAGCATGCAACATAATGTTCTAGCCACAACTTTCATAATTTGAGAACTTTTCTACCAAAAGTATTTTGATTTTCAAAATGAAACTTTGTTCCGAAAGAGTTAATCCAAAGTCGTACAACTGAACCAAAAAATTAGGTTGTCATAAAAAGCAAATCGTTTTTGTAGTAAAAGGTTGTCAACTTTCCCAAAGTGGGTGCATTCAGCTGGTATTCCAATCACTCACAAGTTTCAACAGCAATTTTATATTCTTGTTTGGTTCAAAACATGAGAAACAGTTTTTTTTTTAATTTACGACTTTTGAAAAGCACAGCCTTTGTAGTTGAAATGTAACACTAAAGACTCGTGTTGAGAGAAATTATTCCTAAGCTGTTCAGTGGTTGATCTTAAAAGGATACAATTTATATAGGTTGACCCTAATTAATTTCACTTTCGTAATATTTTTCAAAGCAACAAATTGTTCCCCATATTTTGAGGACTTAAATATCTACCAAGTTGAGAATTGATTTGAAATAAGTTGCTCCCAGAGTACGCCTGTCGAGATGCTCAATGTTAGACTCGGCGGGTAGTAGGTAAGTTCAATGATCGTCTCATGGATTCTACTTAGGAAAGTTACCCATTGTGTTACCACAGGAAGTTGTTCTCCTAATCATTTCCCCAAGTTTGAGAAGCAGTTGGTGGTTCTTAGAAATCTTAAGGTTTTTTCCATGACCCTTTCCCCCGGCAACGTCCTCAATGTTAGATTCTGTAGGTCGTCTCATGGATTCTAAGTGCTTAGGAAAGTTACCCATTGTGTTACCACAGGAAGTTGTTCTCCTAATCATTTTTCATATTTGAAAACCAGTTGGTGGTTTTTAGGAATCTTAAGGTTTTTTCCATGATCCCATTCCCCGGCGAGGTGCTTCATGTTAAAATTAGTAGTAGTAGGCTCAATGGTCGTCTTATGGACTTCACTTTCACTTTCAGTTAACATATTCGAAAACTGGTAGTAGAGAATCGAGTAGTTCTTAGGAATCTTAGATACTAAAGAATCTTAGATTTTATCTCAGGTACTTCCTAGCACTGGACTATTATAGAAAAGATGATCTACGCTTTTCTCACAATCTTCATGTCTGAAGCTTCTGCAGTATTCATTGTGGGCTCTTGAATGTTCTTGAATATGTAGTGGGAATACTTTGAATATCCCAGCAGGCGCATTCAAATATTGTTTTGATACATTGTCCCCATTGAGCTTCCCCATTGTCCCCAGGGGGGACTTCAATATTTATTCATATTTGTCCCACACAGTGTAAATGTTTGAAAGTAGCTATTCCGCTCTCGAAGGCTAAGGAGCGACATACGCGTCCATTTCTGTTTCGTGTTAACGAAAGATGGGGCTAACTGTCTGTCTACAACACATCAAGGAAAACATGGCTAAAGTACGACCTGAACAAGACGAAGCAACTGTTTGGAAACAAACGGTTCTTACGGGTCACTGGCCAGTGAGGGGAACTTGCGGCCCGATTGCAAATATCCTTTTAGCAATAATTGTCGCAGTTGTGGCGATGAGGACCAGAGAAGGTCATTGACTTACTTTCTGTATACATGTTCGGGCTTAGCAAGGAACAGGCTACGCTCATTCGGCACTCCCTTTCCGGAAGATCTCAGAACAGTTTCAACCATGGAGATCAGGAAAATTTTACACTTTTTGTATCTCGCAAAGTTGATATAAAATAGTAGCAAAAATTAACACCAAAACGGCATTTTATGTGCAAATTGTGCTACTTAGCTGTGGTAGCAGCCACTCAACCAACCAACCAACCAACATGTTTGAAAGTAAACATCAGAAACATTGAAATCATCTATGAAGTCCAATTGCGGCAATATTGCTCGCTCGGATAACGATTCTTCATAGCACCTGCAACATTGTCTGCCCTTCAGTCATTATTCAGTTTGTTGCAGCAAACTTCAGCCCACAACTTTAAACTGAAGAGTGTACCACACACTTGTGACAATAAGACATGTCTGCAGTCTTCCTACGTTGGTAAACAGTTGACAGAACATCTGTCACAACAAACGTTAGATCAATGTTGGTAAACATAAGTGACATAATATGTGAATCAGTGGCGCACATAGCATTTCATTTCGGGGAGATGGCGTACAACTTTTGAGCACAATTCTATCCAAAACCATTTTCTGCATTAGGAATTTTTGTATTTGAGGGGAGTGTGAATCCCCAAAACCCTCCTGTGTGTGCCACTGATGTGAATGTAGATGAGATGAAGATGAGATTCTAAGTTAAGTAGAACTAATTTTTCATTGGTTTGCAGATTTTTATTAAATTTCACTTAAGCTTCGCTTTACTCAAGATTTACTTGATGAGAATATCTGTTGACCTTATAAGAAAATTGCGGCAATTTTTATGCATCAACACAACACACCACATACGGAACTTTGATTGCCTTATTGAAAATGTGCCATTAATCAAAGAATCGTTAATATTTAATGACAATGCAATGTTTAAGAATTTATGATAAACAATTGGAAATGCAGTTTTGACTTTAATGGGTCACACTTTGAATGAATCGGAAATTAGTTGCAACAACAAGAAGTACAGAAGAGATGACAGTAAGCTAGAAAGATTTGATAGTGTTGGTCCGAATTGTCTAAAAAGTTTGTATGGACTTTTCAAAAGCTGTTTTTTTCAGATATATACACAGTTATGCCACATTGTTCCAAAGTTGGGAAGGGGGGGTGAGGGGATCTTTAAAAGGGCACTATAAATTCACTATGATCGCATGTCGTGTCTCGGTGTCAGTCAGTATTGCAAGCTGTCATGCAATTTTTGTGGTATTTCAATGCTCGCCGCTGATTGGTTAATCGTGTCGATTTGAGGCGTGTTGTTGTTGCTCCAGGCTATAAGCAATTTCCTTCACCATAGCAAAAAGTTGTCTACAAGTGTGAGTGCATGATTTTCATCTCACTAATCCATCGCGCTTACCGCATCACTGTGCCAGTGTGTCAGTCAGCATTGCAGTGAGTCAGTTTGGATTTTTCCACTCAATACGATTTGATTGCAAATGGTAGCTAAAAATATTAGCTCAACCTCAGCATTTCAGTGTGTGTTGTGTTTTCCTTTTTAAAAAAAAAATTGATTGCGAAAGCTTAATTTGACCGACCACAGCGCTTCCTCAGGAACAACAACAACAACAACAACAGCAACCTTGAATTGGCACAGCGTGTGCTCGGCCCCATTGATTGTTGTTCGCCTGTTGCCTATTTTCACATTTTTATGCAAATCTCCACATTGACTTATGGGGGTCTCTGTCTGATGTGTGATTATTTTTAAGTTATTTCAAAGTGAATCTATAAAAAAATTGTAATTTCTTGTCTTTTCGTTTCAGTTTAATTTCGTTGGCAGAATTTTGGGCCCACGTGGCATGACAGCAAAACAATTAGAACAAGAGACTGGCTGTAAAATAATGGTTAGAGGCAAAGGTTCGATGAGAGATAAAAAGAAGGTAAGTTGTAAAGCGAGATTGCAGTATTACTTTTGTTGTACCCGAAGTTGACTGCGGCCAAAGTGTGACATAATTGAAAAAGGTAGTCAATGCTTGGGTATGGATTTGCCCAAATTTAGACATTCTTACGGCTATTTGGCTTCCATAACTTTGCTTCTTATTACTTGGACTGAATGTGTTTTGAAACATGATGGAATGGCTAAGTCTTTAAAGTACTGAAGTATTGTAAATTCTTATTTTTCTTGCTTTTCTTAGGTAGACATTGTTAACTTTGGCCAAAAGTGTGACATAATGTAGAAAAGCCAGCACATGTGATTTGCCTAAATTTATACATTTTGAGTTCAGGCAGTTTTATCTCGGTAGCGTCGTTTCTTGTAAGCTTAAATGGTTTTAACCCATTGCTGCCTAATGGTAAAATTGTACCCATGAAAATTTATTTAAAAAAAAAATCACAAAAAAGTCAATGTTTGAGATCTCTCAAAACCATTGATAGAGATAGTTAGGGTAAAGATGGAACTACCTTAACCTAGTGAAGGTCACCCTAAAATTTCGCCATCTAGCTAGAGTTACCAGACTACAAAAATCGTGAATTTTCCGGAGGTGGAAAATGTGGTGAAACGTAGTGGCCTTAGAACTTCATAAAAATCTGCCTCCTAACTGACCTGTAAAAAATACAACTTTTGTTCACGTGTTTAGCTGATCACTTCACAAAGTATGGAAAAAAGCTACCATTGCTGCGTAATGGGTACAAAATACCTAATGAATATCTCAGCAACGTGCAGAGATATAAAGCTGAAATTTTGTTGCTGATCATTTTGGGTCACTTCTAGGTCGTGTATGAAATTTTATCAAAATCGTATGGGCGGAACTGGTACCCGGCAGCAATGGGTTAAACGTGATGTGATATGAAATATGATTAATCCTTTCGCGACGGAGTATAATCTCGAGAACGTTGTTTGTTTTAACTGCAGGGAAATTTAGAAACAGGAAACAAAATAATGTGGTGAAGTCCTTGATCCTTGATCGTTATCCTGGGAGCTTATAATTTTTAGCAGATGAATGGACATGAAAAATCTGTCAAATATAAAAGCCGGCTCTTTCAC
This sequence comes from Melieria crassipennis, assembly GCA_963668005.1. Lineage (NCBI taxonomy): Eukaryota > Metazoa > Arthropoda > Insecta > Diptera > Ulidiidae > Melieria > Melieria crassipennis. The sequence goes on along the minus strand of OY764961.1, from coordinate 140,309,286 downwards.
CAATCATTGGGATGTCTTGGGGTTTTAAATTCATTGAGCAGTACAAAGTTATAGTATTCGCGAAATGGGTTAAGCGAGAATAGAAAAGCAGCTCTTCATTTACTGCCTCCGGAGTTGGTCGTTCTGTACTCCTTTCAGGACGTTTTCCATCCATTCTTCCCACTATGGGCTTTAGAACAGTAAAGTTGCAAGTGATCAACATGTTTGGTAGAATTAAGGTAAACATTTCGGAAAGAGAATTTAAATCTAAATTTGAATTTTTTTAATATTTTTTAATTCTTATCCAAGTACTTGACTCACTCTGTGGTAAGAAAATGCAAAGTCTTGAAGTAAAGTAAAAACTGAAATGAGTTGAAAAGACGGGCTGAGAAAACAGGTTTAAAACAATTTTCAGAGCACAAATACCCTTAAGTTTGTTTCTTCAAGCATCAGCAGCACCTAAAACGGACTCCGCCGACCGGCCAAAAGCTCATAACTTGTGCTATTTATATCTGTTTCGATTCGCGTGAAACAAAAAAAATTCTACAATTATTGCACTATGAATGTGTGTTCAATGTTTTCAACTTGAATTATCAGCAAATATTTAATGCTTTGTTTTAAAGCCAACAACATTTTTTGAAATCTTTGGACTACAATTTTCACATTTCCCATACAAATTGTATGAAGGTACTTTCCTATTGATGAACTTTTTTGATTCGATTTGTGTGATTCTTATCTGATTCATTCTAATAGCAATGGAAGTATACGAGCTTTTCACCAGCCCTAACTAGGAATCGAACCAAGGGCTTCCGGTATGAGAAGCTGAACTATCGAAGACGGCAACATTTTTGTATTGACCACTAGCAACCGGCTAGTTTGAACCATATATTTTGGACAAGTAAAGATATCAGCATGAAATTTCATACATTTACTAAAAGTATTGTCACAATGGTCAAGAGGGGTTTTTGAGGCTCAAACACCCCTGAATATTTGTTTGTTATAAAAATTGTAGGCGACAGATATGGTTTCAAATGTTATTGGCCCCACAAGTTGTGTGTGAAACCCCCTTCCCTCTAAATGAAATCCTGTGTGCGTCATTGAACTAAGCACTGATACCCATGATTCGCTCATTTCCAACCAGCGTTGCCACATGTAATATTTTGCGAAGTACAACAATTTGATATTAATCAAAGCAATCTTTTGGTTGACTACTGGATTCACCCATTTTCACATACTCTTTGTCAATTATGAATAAAATTAACCCACTTTGTATGATATATATTTACTCAGTGGAGGTAGCAGATAGGTTAAGTGGTCACCTCCAAGGCATCACTTAGGCCTTGTGGCCCATTTCGTTACCACGTCGGGGCACTACGCCGATACATTTCTCCAGAGATAAGAGCCATATGTTGGTTCTGATGAATCTGTTAATTTGATTTGGGAGCATCTTCTAGGTCTTCAGTCTCAGGTCTCAGACAGCGAAGAAAATGCTGCCCAAGATTTGAAAGCGCTTTCACGCAAGCACCGAACATTGGTAGAGGAGTTGCTCAGCAGTTTCCTGGCAGTCTGCATTTGAAGAAGCACCACCAGTCTTCATTTGTGGTGCTTCTGCAGAAGTCATTGTACATCAGGTCTGCTTTCGAATAGATCATTCTAAATCGTTTGTAAAATGCAGGCCATCCGAACATGGAACGAACAACCCTCAAGAATGAAAGTGAAGTTTTGAGCTTTTTTCGTTTTCTCGTCTGGATGCCACCGGCTTTGCAATTCTGCTCGATACTGAAAAAAGGAAGATTGTAACTTAGTTAAACATACGAAAATCCTTCAACCGAGTGCCTCACATATTTCCTACCTAACTATCTAACTTGCCACTACAGGGTGTTTTAACTGAATTATAAAATATTTTTTTATAGGTATTCAAAAATTTGCTTTTGCCACACGCTCGCTCAAGTTGCACATATTTCCTAATGATCCAATAAAAAATTTTTATGACTGCCTCACTCACTACTTGGCACTGGCCCATTCTGTGCAGTTGTGCTGAATGGTTTTTTTTCTTCAAATTTTTCAGCTGTTTCTTTTCGAGAGCACGCGCCAAGCATGATTTTGGCGGAATTTCACAGCAGCGCATCATTGACATCGAACAAATTCCTTTAACTGCTCGCAATTTGCTTGCTTTGAATTTTAATGATTTTATGAGTTGAAAAATCGAAAAATCTCATCTGCCAAATGCCACATTTGGCGATTTGTTAATGATGCTCTCGAAATGTAGTTTACCGCTGTCAGACGTTGAACAAATTAAAATTACATTTGTAAAACCACACAACAAGTCGCCCGTCAGACGCGACTGCTGACTTTTCAGGCAATTTGTATTTGCCATAATATTTACAATATTATTTTAACTACGAGTTGCTAGATCGCAAAACTTATTTAATTAGTCGTTGGAAAACTATTAACTTTTCAATGGTTTCATATTTTGTTATTTCAAAAACTGTGATGTTTTAATGACACCAACCTAGAACTCATTAACGAACTAGAACTGAACAGTTAGATGAGCTATAAAACAGCATTCGATCTCTTGTTAGATTTCCCGTTCGAATTGTTTTGAACTGTTTAAGCTTTGAGCCCAACATTAGTGACGAAGAGCATGGAAGACTTTGTGATTTCTTTAACATCTTAAAGTGATAGCAAACTTTAAGGGATCAATAGGTTAGGCTAGTTTAAACTGGCTGACCCTAAGGTCTCGCATAGACTCCGTTCGAGTCCACATGGACGTCCTTAACGTTAAGAGACACCGTATTACTTAACTGGCCATAACAACTCGTTACTGGGCTACGAGCTGTCTCTCCAGGCGCCTTCTTCAGTTGCCCACACCAAGATTTAATAGGACAGCTTTAACTTGGTCCTTCTGCGGAGACACGGTCTTCCTCTTCGCCGTGGACCCCCAACTATCGCATCAAATACCTCTTTTAACCGTAACCGTATAAAGAACTTTGTAGAGAACCTTAGGGCGTTGGCTTTTATTTTGGACGCACGTTTCAGTTCCTGAATCTGGTGAGCACCTAAGTGTGCCAATCGTAATCTTATGAGCTCGGAACAGAGGAAGAGAAGATGTTCCAGAAATCCTCTCACATTCTGCTCTCCTTACTTTGCGCACAATTTCACTGTCTATGATGCCAAGTCTGTGATCATAGATTTCCACCCATTTGTGATTCCCCAACAAGTCTTGGTGCACTTTTCATCACACGTATGAAACATAATTTTCGCCATTTTCTTTTTACATGTGGAATAAGTTTTACACCTCAAGTTTGCCTTCTTTCTCAATTTGTTCTTCAGGTCCTTTAAAGATTCTCTACATGGACTACAAGAGCTCAATAAGGTCACCTAATAATTTAAATTTGTCATTATTTGCTAGTAATTTTGTTGCGATTCGAACTCCCAACCCTTTCACCAGTGATCCAACTCACCAACTCACCAACTCACAAAAAAAAAACATTTCTAAATGTTTAATTTTGTTGAACAGTGTTTGCCATCGAGATAATTTTTATGCATTTGTCATTCATGAAAATTATTTGGTGAAATATATCGTTTTGGTGATAAATTAAATGTTGACGTTTTTCCGCTGCATTTTTGCTGCCTCTTGTCGCAAGATTTCTGTGCCACACTTTAGTGCTGCTGTTGCGTCTTGTTGTTTGTGTGTTCTTGTTGCTGGCGTTGGTGTGAATTGCGTAGGTGTTCTAGAAACACCTTTTGCTGTTGTTGTACAATGCTTATGATGATTTTATGATGATTTGGCTTGTCTGCGTTACTGTTTCTTTATGTTATTATTTTTCGTTTGGTTTATTTTCGAGTTGTCATAAAATTGTTTAAGCTTTTTCAATAATTTGTGCATAATTATGTTGTTTGATGTGGGCGCTGTTGGTTCTTGAAAATCTAGCACAAACAGTCATTAAAATGAAATACAACAATAATTAGTTTGAAAAGTTTAGTAGATTTGTTCAGAAATGTCCATCTGCTAATCGAACAAGGAAATTTAGGTGTTTACGTTTATATTTGACAAACATCCAAATAATTTGTTTTTGTCTTAAATGATTATGTAAATTTAGTATAAAAATCTGTCAGGTCTCAGATTGATTAAAAAAAAAATGGTCAAAATGAGTCAAACATCTAAATCTTTTTGATATCATTAGAATTGTGACAGTCACAAAAACTGTAAGGTGAGACTAAAAGCTCTTAATTTCATGTATCTCTTCCAAACTAGTCTAAAAAGTTAAATGATTAATTGTGTTTAATTAATTTTTTCTAATAACGACCAGTCAGATTGATTCGTCCCTTCAACTTTAAGGGGGGGGTAAGGGATGAGCAGTTTCGGAAAATCGATTTTTTTTTTTTTACATTTTCTTAAAGTTTAACATTTCAAAAATGTTGTGTCAAAATTTCAAATCAATCGGAGCGAAACTGTCAACATAATGCGCTCCTGAGTGGCGCCTTCTTTATCTCCGAAATGACCACTATTGCGCCGGAAACGTACTTTATGGACCTGGGATCGATGATTCAGTGTAAGTTACAAAAAAAAATTGTTTCCTCACTTTTGAGAAAAAAAAAACTTTAAACGCGTTTTTCTGAAAACCATTTTTTCGAAGTCGGTGAACACGATCCTGCAAAATCTACTCAATGGATTCTTTTCAAACTTGGAACATACTTTCTTGGTATAAAATGCCTCCCCCCTACACTTTTCAAATTTTTCCATTTTTATTTTTAGGTAGTTTTTTATTTAAAAAATGGCGGAAAATTTAGCGCAAAATCGCGTTTTTTGCTTCAGTAGCCCACGAATTGTTGAAAAACGCAAATAATAACTTTTCAACGATTGGGGGGGGAGGATTAACTCATACTCTAAGTAAATTGGCCAACTTTTTTGATTTCAGATAATTCTACGCCGACTTATCGTGTTCACCGCACAACGTGTTTTCAAAAAGACGTTCTGGGAAACTCGCTGTCACCGGCTTATTTTTCAATATTTTGTTACGAAAATTTCACGAAATATTCTCTAAATGATGCTTTATAATTTAAAAAAAGTGTAAATAAATTTGCTTCAGCTGCATCTCCGTAAAAAATTAGCGAAAAAAGTGTTTTTTGATTCAAATTATCCCTTACCCCCCCCTTAATAGGTCAAGTTTTAGAACTTGCCCAAAGGTTAGGCTACTAAATACATAGATTTGAAATGCCGCATATTCAAAAATATGTTCAAAATTAGACAAATAACTGAATCTTTTTCATTTCATTGAAATTGTGACAGTCACAAAAACTAAATGGTGAGACTAAAAACTCTAAATTTAATGTATCAGTTTCAAACTAGTTCAAAATAGTTCAACAATCGAATTTAAATGTTTTTGTAAAAATTGTGACCGTCACAAATTGTTATAAATCGTACTGAACATGCTGAGTTTGATCTAAGCCTTCTAAAATGTTTAAACTTATTTTACTGATGGCATTAGAATGTTTTTGCAAAAGTTGTGACACTCAAAAAAGTTGAAAGCTGCTCCTAAAAATTACGAATTTGATTTGTCTTAAAAACTAAAATGACTAAAATTGGTAAATTAATGAAATTCTGATGATTTCGCAAATGTTGTGACACTCACAAAAGTTGAAAGCTACTCCTAAAATTTATGATTTTATTTATCTAAAAAAAGGACTAAAATAGGTAAATTAATGGAATTGTGATGATTTTGCAAAAATTGTGACAGTCACAAAAGCTGTGATGTTATATTAAATAAAATGAATTTGATTTTGGTTTTTCCAAAATGGGTGAAATGAGCCAAATTATTGCATTCATGCAATTTTGTGACAGTCACCAGGAAAAGTTTTTACACCACAGTTAGCCCGGAAATATTATAACTTCATTATAACTTGTGAACAAAATTACAGTGAATACATGTGAATATGACCATAAATGTGACAGAAAATCAATTGGAGTCACAAAAAAAATTGGCACAAAATCAAAAGTTTTTTTACAACAATGAAAATGTGTTCTTGACATTGAAGAGAGCGCGAAAAGATGTCACATTGTTATGTAAAATATAAAATGTATTCGAAATTTACGTAAAATGTGACATAGTGACATATAGTCTAGGAAAGGCTTAAAATTCCAAGGCTGAAATATGAGTCACAATGTTTCTAAACTATAAGTGTGCCACAAGTTTTATAAACACAAGGAATCGAAATTTTTAAAAACAAAATCTGTCACAATGTGCCAAAACTGTTAGCATGACTTTTCCATGTCACACAAAGTCATAACCTCGCATCATATTCCCATTGTATTAATTTATTGTGACTTAAGAATGACGGGAATAATAAATATGTAAAAATTAACGCTAAAATTTGTTCACAATGTTTAAAAAAGATTATGGACAATGACATCTGCTGTGACACAAAAACATGAATAGCCACAAAATTTTGTGTCAACTAAAAACTGATATGAATTTGTTGTGACGTGGCCATAGGAAATTAAAATGTGTCACAATATTCTAAAACTATTGTAGTGATTTTTTCTTGTACTATTTCTTTTAAATGTCATTTATTTGTTGCTTTTTGTTTTATCGATCATGTTTGAAGACAATGTGAAATAGTTTTGTGTGACAACAAACTCAAATTACTTATTCGGTTGTTGAATAGCTCCTAAAAACTCCTTCAATTTTAGTTATTAGCTTGTTGCTGTCATTGGCTATTAGCTGACATTTGTATTCTGTGAAATCGAAAACACTTGAAAACCTATTGCAATGTTACATTTCAAAGCGTTCGATTTGTTCACAACGGCCTTTGCCAAACAAAGCAGATTTTACGTTGTCACAAAAATGGTATTGTGGCGTGAGTTAACATTGTCACAAAAATGGCATTGCGGGCAACTACAGGTTTACCTTAGAAAACAATGATAACCGTAACAGCAAATCCAACAAATCTCATACACACACACACACACACACAAATATATAAATGTAAAGCATGTTTGTATGCGAATTGCGTGTGACAACCTGACTGAAAACAATTTTCTGGGACTTGGTCGTATTGTTTGTTTTTGTACGAGTATTTACACTGTTCGCACTCGCATGCGACCGAGTGACGACACACGGTTTCTGTGTGTGTGTGTGTGTGTGTTTGTATGTGAGCCACAAGTGACAGCAACAAGTAGTGAAAGTTATTGGCAGCACTACAGCCAAAGTGTCAACGAAAACTAACAAAAACAAAAAAAAAAAAACAACAAACAACATTGACAAAGTGTCTGTTTGTTTTGTTGTATTTGGTGGGCTGTTGTTGTGCGCTGTGTTGCATGCAACAAAAATCAAACAACTGTCAAGTAAATAAGAAAAAAGCGAAAATTTGTGCTGCTGTCACTTTGATGTGACCGACTTGTGCGGCATGACGGCGGCCACTCAATTTGTCATGTGCCAAATTTGCCGGCAATGTTGCATTTTTAATCGTCCCAAATAAGCTGCAAATAGCCGTCAACGCATCGAACTGACCGATCAACCGACCGACTAACAGTTGAATATGTTTGGCGTCATACCGAAATTTCGGCATCGATATCTTTTTCAATAATTATAATTGTTTACTATTGTTTACGTTCTGGCAACTTTGACTTTAATTAAAATCATCTTAACGAATGAATTATTTTATATATTTTTTTTCATACTTTAGCAGAATAAAATTTATACTTTTGGCGTGAATATGTTGAAAATTAACATTTTTCAAATTAACCAAATTGTTTTTTTTTGCTGCATTTAATTTAATATCCGCCAGCGTTCGTGCCAAAATCTCAAATTATGATCGCGTTAATTCGCGCAGTGCCCTAAAGCTTTGTTCGTATTTGTTGTTGTTGTTTTTAGAAATGATTCAATTTCGGCAGCAATAAAAATGCGCTCAATGACATGACAAACAACAACAACAACAATAACAAGTAGCTGAAATTTTGCTCGAGAAAGATTTAAATTCACACAAATGAACAGTTGTGAGTGTGAGTGTTGCCACCCACACCCATTTTTCGTTGTTGCTTTGCGTGAGTCAACACAGCGTCGTTTTCTCGCTGTTTCCTCGGCGACTAATGCGCGTTTGCCTCGCTCTCTGATGTGGCGCTGCTATTTGTTTTGAGTGTTGTCGAATGAATTTTCGAAAAAACAACAACAACAATATTTAAGAAAAGTCAACAGTGTTGGCGTGTTTTTTGATCTTTGGTTTCCTACGAAAAATTAAATTTACAACATTTTGTTGTTTTCACAAATGTTGCCAAGTCAAATACTCACTCACTCACTTGCGAGAAGCTGCGAACAACGACGCTGACGCCCGGCGGGTTGTCTCGCATTAGTCAGTGTGTTATAATAACGGCTGACAGGCGGGTCCGGCTCGCACATGTAATTGGCCATTAAAATTGGCTATTATTACTCGAGTATTTATTTATCATTTGAGAACGAAATGCGCGCGTATTGTATTCCGCTTCCTGCAATGGGACCAGTGAGTGGTCGCAAATACTCGAAATCTAATGGCCTCTGGTCTCCCAGCACTCAGTCCGTTCTTACCTCCTTCCATGCGTCTGTACTGTGTCATCTGCGAACTGAGAGCAGCGCAGCGCTGTTGTGGGTGAATGCATTGGTTTGGCCTAAATAGTTCGGCCGCCACTTGTCTGTGTGTGTGTGTGTTTGGCCAAAAAGATCTCCAACACTTGCTGCTCGTTTGCTATTTGCACTTCTTCTTCTTCTTCTTCCATGTGCTGTCCGTCTATTTGGCATCGGTTGCGTTTCATTTGCTGCCACTTCTTGACAGTTTTAATTTGACATCTGAGCAACGTACAGTTTGCTCGAAAAATTCTCTGTTGCTTTACTTTGTTGCTAGTCGGTTGGTTTACTTTCATTTTAAGTATCTCTGAAAAATGTATTTTTTTCGCATTTTCATATTTCATTTTTCACATTTTCACATGAATACACAAACAGAGATTTTCATATATTTTTTTGGCAAGCAAATTGTCGGTTCTGGTATTTTGATCTTAATTGATGAAGATCAGATTAGCTGCAAATTTTGGGGTTACTGGTGGCATTTTGCAAAAATTTTCTATACAGTATATTCTATATAGAAGTATCTATGGGGAAATATGTGTATGATGCAATGAATATAGTAGAAGTAGTGCAAAGTGCTGAATTTATCAATATTTTACTGATTTTCGATTTTTGAAAGCATTGCCTCTTAGTAATCAAATTCACCTGTCCTCGATAGTCCAGCGGGTAGCGCGTTGACTTCTCATACCGAGGCCCTAGGTTCGATTCCCTGCTTAGGCTGGTGAAACGCTCATCTACTTCTATCGCTATCCATATAAAGCAGATGAGAATTAGAAGAATTGCACAAGTGCGCTCTTGGCAGACAAAATGCAAAAAACCTCCAAGTGTGAAAGAAAAACTGTATAAACTGTAGGTCCCCTCCTTCCTTTCACCATCTGCTGTTGGAAAAAAAAGCACATTTCCAAAACGGGTGAAATATGTGTTATTGCCAGGGAAAGGATTTTGCGGAAAGTGCCTTTTTTGTTTGCTGCTAGATAGAGCATTTCTAATTGCAAATGAGCACGAATTAGGTCCTCCTGATTAGAAATATACCACTTTTATTTTGCCCTTTTTTTGCCTTAAAAAGGCAGTTTGCCTTTTTCACCCATAAATGCCTTTTTTTAGTGCCTATTTTACCTATAAGAGTAAAAATTGCTTATGAAAAAGCTCCCAACCTGCCGTTCGGAACCGGCATAAAACTGTAGGTCCCTTCCACCCGCGTACAAATTCACACGCACAACACGGGTGGCTGCGGGAAGCTAGGCCTTAGTCTCGCGTAAGCGGGCTGTCGTGCCAGTCAATTATTATTAATTAATTATTATTTTACCTATAAATGCCACAAAATGCCTTTTTCAAGATTTGTCGAGCGCCTTTTTATTTTTCTTTCGTTTTTAATATTTTCCCCCTTTTGTTTAAGTGGCAACATTGCAATTCCGTTAATTTATCGATGTTTTTACATTGATTTGAACATTCCTAAGCCGTTATTTTTTGTTGTACAGTGGAAAATTTAAAGAAAAAAACATGCCAAAATCAAAAAGTTCCGTTAGCGCAAACATTTTATTTATTTTTTGTGATACAAGAAGGGCTTTTATGCTTTTATATGAGAAGTTAAAATATGAATTTAATATATGTGCCAACATTTCAATTAACATATCTTAGTTTTAGTTTTTAAACTATCTTTGAAAACCTTGATGTTCCTTTTCTTTTACAAAAAACGAGGTATAAATATTGTATGTTGCATACGTCAGATGAAATAAAATTATTCAAAAATACATACCGTTTCAACTTTTTTTTAAGATTTTTTTAGTATTCTTTTCTTATTTTTAAATGCCTGTTTGTGCCTTTTTAACAGTTTTTAATGCCCTATTTTGCCTTTTTATGCAGTTTTTAGTGCCTTTTTCTGCCTTTTTGGCAGTTTTTAGTGCCTTTCCGTGCCTTTTTTGGTATTTTATTTTGCCTTTTTTATAGGTTTTTAGGTCCTCAAAATCCTTTCCCTGGTTATCACAATGGTCCTCACAATAGGCCTCCGAGCGTGTCTCTCACAGAGGCAGCCACCATAACCTAACCTAATCTATCCTAAGTCGTCTTTCAGCGTGATTTTTTCTACTAATGCCATTCTATTTGTATTTGTCTCACCCCCACAGGAGGACGCGAATCGAGGAAAGCCCAATTGGGAGCATTTGTCCGATGATCTGCACGTTCTGATCACCGTCGAAGATACGGAAAATCGCGCCACAGTCAAGTTGGCGCAGGCCGTTGCCGAAGTGCAAAAGCTGCTCGTGCCGGTAAGTTGATGATGTCTCGCTGTCTCGCTCGCGCTTGCACTACTCACCCAGTATTGACAACAAGCCATAATAAATAATTTCATTATGTTAATGTGTTGTTTTGCCAAAGTTATATTACACTTTGCAAGCGAAAAATTCCATTCAATACCTAAAATCATTGTAAGGCTACTTAAACATTTACCTTCTAAACCTTACCTTACCTTAAAATATTAATAATATTAATAACGAATTGGGGGGCATACACGCGGTGTTATGTACTACATATATATTTGTATGTATTCAGTTGTGTGCTCTTTACATAAACAAATTTGCAATTACTTTGAAATTCAACATAACCAACCAGTATATAATGTTTGCATAATAATATTAATGATATTAATTTATTTTTTTTTCATTTATTTTCCATTAATTTTCTCTTTAATGTGTCTTAAAATGAATGAACAAAACAAAACAAAAAACAAACGAAACACAAAAAACGGAAAATATTAATTTGTACTAACAGCAAGCTGAAGGCGAAGATGAACTTAAAAAGCGTCAACTTATGGAATTAGCTATAATTAACGGCACCTATAGGGATACGACAACGAAATCTGCCGTCGCAGGTATGTTCACATCAATCTCTTCAATATTTATTATACAATAGTCGTGTTTTTTTTTTGACAATATACTAATTATGAATTAATGAAAATAACACTCTACTGCTATGTTCCTCAAATAATATCTGATACAATAATAGCTGATTGATTTGTTAATAATGACAAGAGATGTCCTCGAGCGCTTTCTAAAAACACCCCAAACAAAAATACTATACAAAACAACAGCAAGGACATTCATTAATTCATTAATCAATTGAGTATTAGTTGTAAAATGTATATTTAGCTGTGTATCTATTTGTATTGTTTAAGTTTTTAGGATTAATAAAGCACTTTTTCGATCATTTGAAATACGTGGGAAATTGGGTAAAAAGTACGTCACGAGAAATGCCAGGATCATAGATTCTTGATTGATTTAAAGTTGCCCAATCTGAAGAAGAAGATGTACAAACGAGGAATGACACAATCAATGATCTTTTTATTATTATTATTAGAGTATAGGGGGAAGTGTCCAGAAACGCGGGCACGTGGGTAAAATTTCGCCCTTTAACGTTACTTAAGCAAGTAACGGGCCCACTTCGTCGGGCGACCTTCATAACCAAGCAGTTCTATGAACTGCGCCCCTGTGGTGAGCTGGTCACGAGACAAGACCAGTCTCCAGTGACAGTGACCAGTTGCATTCAAGTTTGTAGTCGCCCTAAGAAGGTTCCTATAAGCTCAGGATTTCAGCAGGCCCTAGCGTTGCTTTTTCAAAGCTCTGGACATCCGACAATTTGACGTTCCTGAGCTCATCCTCGCTGAGGATCATGCTGCCGAGGCACATGTGCCTGAGTCGCCCGAAAGCTGGGAACCCACATATGAAGTGTACCGAACTTTCGTCGTCCTCAAAGCGATCAACGATCTTCATTTGACTCAAATTGGCCCAACCTTACTGACCCTAAAGCATCTAGTCGGGAAGTTGTTACATGCTATGCGATCTCTTTTTAAGAGAATCTGCATACATTTGACCAATTACTGAAGTGGATAACTCTGTGCTTTCCTCAATATCTGCCCTGTATATGAACATTGACTGATTGATCAATACAGCTATAGAGTCGTCGTGGCGTATAAGCCCGATTGAGGCCAGATTCCTTGAGGACAATGTAATCTGTACTGTCCCTGAGTCGATACTCGATTCGACGTGTCGTTGGAGTCATCACTGCACACTGGGCTTTTGGGTCTATGCCCCTTAAATGGCGCCTCTCATTCAGTGATGTCTTTCTAAGACGACAAACATATATCTGATGATTGTCTAAGTGAATAACTGTGCTTTCTTCAATATCTGCCCAATATGAACATTGACAGATTGATCAATACAGATATAGAGTTCGCATGATCGATTGCGGCATCTGTCGGACACTATGGCCCTGTCTTTCCTTGGGAAAAACGCGATCTATACTGTCCCTGAGTACAAACTCTATTCGGCAGCTAGTTGGGGTCATCATTGGACACTGCGCTATTGGGTCCGTCTGCAGAAGCTTAGAAGATAATGAAGAAGGAGAAACGATACAACGCTTCCTCTGCCACTGTTCGGCTCTGTAGGAACGCTGTCTCCGTATCCTTAGGTCAAGATCCCTGGACCTTACTGCGCACGGACCCTGACGGAACGTGACGAATATCGAAATTTCACATCTGCTCTCCTTTATTAAAAGGTCGAACTGGTTTACCCTGGCTTGAGACTGTTTGGGTTAGCTCCAGAAGAAAATGACATAGGATTCAGAATGCAAAATTTTGGCCTCCGAGTGGACACACCTTTCCCTATCTATCTTAACCTTCATGTGACCAACAGAACTCTCAGTATATGACATGTATCTTTGAAGATATATTCTGGATATTTTTTTAACATATTTTATGGACAAACATATACAAAAACATATACAAAAATATATACAGAAAAAAAACTTTCTTGAAATAAATTTATAAAATACACAATACTTACCAATCGCAGTTTGGGTTAACGTATTCAAGATATAAAATGAAAGTAATTTCGGTTTTTTGGTGTGGAATAAAACTAATTTTTTTTATATGACGATTGAACTTTAATCAATGATTTATTTTCCGTTTTGTTAGGTTAGCAGAAAAGTAATTTGAGTTTTTTAGTGTAAAAGTAAAATCAGGTTTTTGTTTTTTTTATAAAACGATCATTAGTCAGTTATATATTTTTCATTTTTTTTCCATGACCTCTTGCCATGTTTCTAGTAATTCCATGATTTCGCGCTTACAGAATTTCTGGCCCTTGTCAGTTAAGAACGGAACCAAGTGCGATTTCAGGTCATCATTGTTGGTGAGAGTTTAACCATTCAAAGAGTTCTGTAAACTTCGAAACAAATGTTAATGTCCGATGGAACAATGTCGGAGTTATATGCTGAATGTGACATAAATTCTCAACCAAGTTTCAATTATTTTCTAGAACGTCAATCAATTTGCCAAGTAGGCCTTTTTCTTTGATTAATTGATCGAATATTGATTTGTTGTGTTAAGTGAATCTCTAAATTCGTGTGGTGCACAAATATCGAACTTATTTGCGAATCTAGGTTGTGAGTTTCCAGTGATTTTCAACTGTTGTGGGTTGTACATTTAACCTCTTTGCAATTTGTTGTTGTTACGTCGATAGTCCAGCGGGTAGCGCGCTGGGCCCATGTAGAGACCTAAATCTGTCTCATACAGAGGTAGTCAGTACAACTTAGCAACCTACATGATGATTCGATTCAATTATGGTTTTGATATGGTATTTATTAACTTTGTTAGATCGACCAGAACCCAACGTTCTGGAGTAAAAGTTCTCTAGAACAAAATTTGTTAAACCAATTCTAAATTGTGTCGAATTCATAAACTTTACGTATTGCTTTGTGCGCTTCAGTGGCTTGAAATGAAAATTATAGACTAGAATATTGTGACGGTAATGCTCGCCGTCACTGTTCAATTGCGGGGCCATTGCATACTTTAAGGGGCACAATCCAGATAAACGAATTACGCCTGCGTTGAGGCAGTAGAACTAATACGTCGCAAATGTTCGGTTTTAGACTAAACTTCAGTAGAAATTAAAATTAAATTAAAAGGGAAAATCCTAATGTGACAATGAAGAAAGTCCTTCAAAAGAAACCTTACGTCATCTATTTGTGAAAACCGAAATTTACTTTCTTGTCAACTCTATGCTTTCTCCTTCAAAAGTTAGAGGAAATAATGAACCATTGAACTATTTAGTTGGGTATGAGGGCAGTTTGATAAGTCAAGTCAAATCTTTTACCCCCGAGCCATTTCTTCAGGTTCAGGAACAGAAGACAGCTACTTGGTATATCTGATGAATTTATCTGTATGACTTGAGGGCATCTTCTCTAGGCAGCTCACTTCAGATCACTTTAAACTTGCTGGTTGAAAAACCGACTAGCATCCGATAGTGGGTTAAGTCAAAGTGTTGTGTTGGGGAGAAAGCTGAAAGATTGTAATTCAAACATTTTTGTAAGCCTAATTTCAGTAATTTTTTTTTTAAGTTTTGATAATTTCATCTCCTTAATTTTATTATGGTAGATTATAAAACAACTTTTTAGCTAAATATTAAATTTATATAAATTTATTTCATTCTAATTTATAATGTTTTGGTTTTCTTCTTTCATTCCTTTCGATTTTTTTCTTATTCATTCGACGCGACAGCTTGCGAGGAGGAATGGCGTCGCGTTGTTGCTGCATCGGCTGAGAATCGTTTATTAGCGCCGGCGCTGCCCGGTCTGGCGCCGCAGATGCGCGCACCCACCGCGACCACAATGGGCGCCCCGTTGATTCTGCCGCAGCGCATGACAGTGCCGACCACAGCGGCGAGCATACTGTCCGGTCAAGCCGCACCCGCCTACGACAATCCCACACACGCCATGATTTTCGCCCCGTACAGCGACTACGCGAATTACGCCGCACTCACCGGAAATCCTTTGCTGACGGAATATGCCGATCATAGCGGTGGGTTGTTTGCTAGATAAGCCTACATTTTGCTAAACAATTTTTATCACAAAATTAATTTATTCATTTTTGTTTTGGTTCGACTTTAAACAATTTGTTTTCCCATAAAAAAAAAACGAAAAACAAAAAAAAAAAGAAAATCACTACAAAAAAGAGATAAGAATAGAACCGAAAAATATTTAACTCTTTTAACCGAAATGCAATACAACAACAACAAAAAAATAATAATAGTAGTAATAATAATGAAGCGTAGAAGCGTAGTTGTAGCAGTTTAGTGTCTTTACTGGCTTTAAAATGCGAGCAATAATATCACATTTTGCAATAACGACATTTAAATAGTTAATCAACATCAATGCAAACATAAACAACACACACCAACACACACACACACACATATCAACACATGCAAGCGTACATCTTTGCAGTATTTAACGGACTAAAGTTAACAAATTAATTCGCATAAAACGAATTGAAATACTTACATATACATTTTTTTTCAATTGACTGGAACAGTTTGAGGAGGACAAAGTTGTTTCATGCAGTGGTTTTATAATGTAAAAAATTTTTAATATTTTTTTTTAATTTCGAAAAGCCATTAATATTTTTGCAGCGAAACAGTTTTTCAAATATTTTTTTTTTAATTTTTTTTCATTTATATGTTTTATTATTAATTTCCTAGTATTGCTGCAACTGTAGTTCGATTGTAAATTGAAACGAAATGCACACAAAGAAACAAACAACAAGCAATTAAACACTCACTCTCCAGAAAAAAAACCAAGCTTAAAGTTTTACATTACTTTTGCTTTTTATTTATTTATTTAATTATTATAACTTTTGTTAAATTGTACCTCTTCCTGTTCTTGTCCACGTCCTTGTTTTGTTTGTATGCTTTTAGAAATTTTGCATTTATGATAATTTTGTTTTTATTTTGTTCAACATTTAACATATTTTAAGTTAGTTGTCGTTCTTTGTTTAATAGTTTGTTAAATATTTCTTTAATTTTTGAGTATAATATTTAGTTTCTAGCAAACAGTGCCATACCAAAGCGAGACCCTGAATCTTTATTTAAATCGTTTACTACGCATAGAAGTCAAGCTTTTTACAAAACTCGTACCAGCAAAAGTCCTTAAATGACGCCAAAGTTTTCTTTTAAAGGAAGGAAAGGTAGCAACAGACACATTTACTAAATTTTTCACATCAGGAAGACAAGACCTAAGTCCAGGTTTAATTGCTGTTAAGACTGACAATATTAAAGTGTTCCGATCTCGAATCCATATTCAGTATCGACAAATTTGTAAGCATCACCGCATAGAACTAAGAGTATGAAATCTATAGTCTCAATCGTTATTGGGAATTTATTGTCCCAATCAAGTAAAAAATTGCAAGTTTTTTGAATTAATTGTCTCATTCAAGTCAAAAGTTGAAAGTCGACAATGAAAAATTTTGTATCCTGTGGGATTTTCAAATTAGTACAAAATCACATCATTCATTCATTATTAAAATTGATGTAGAATCGCATTAGAAGATTTAAATTTCGTTTAATATCTTTTTGTATATGAAATATTTTACAGACTATACAATGTGGAGAGATTTTATTGCTTTCTTTTCTCTATGCATAATATATAATACATAGCTTAATAATTTTTTATGGCCGTCCTGTTATATTGGAACCACTAGAAAAGATTGCACACGACTTTAAAAAGGCATGCAAATTTAAACTTTTCTTAATCTGATATTTTCAGTCCAAATTTTATTACTTTTTATATACGAAATCAAATATTGAAAGCTAATCTTTCATTATCGTCTTGTTGTATTGGACCCAACAGAAGATTGAACGTTGATCCCAAAGTGTTTACTACCAATTAAAGTACACAGCTACCTTTCCTTCCTCCTTCGTACCAGACTCGCTGATTTTTATTGCACAGAATTTAAAAAACTTGGTAGAAGATTTCGACCTGAAATCCAAGAAGACTTTTAAAAGCAAAAAGACAAGACATAATGTTTTTTTTTAATGTTTTTGGTTGCACTGAATTCGAATACGTTGTCAGATTTTCCACATTGGACTAATTTAAAGTTGTTTTTTTTTTAATAATTTTTTGAGTTTATAATATTTGTTACTACTGAAAAGTCTGCATGTCGGTTCATTCACAGAATTTCCTTTATTAAAATCGAAGAAAGCATATTTTAGGGTATCTTATTTGAAAGCTTTCGGGTAACTGTAGAATGTTCCAAAGGATATTCCAAAAGTTTTTGGGTTCTAAATTGAACACCAGGGTTGGAAGTGATATATTCTCCAGTGAACTGAGAACAAGTTGCTTACTTCCATTTCCACTTTCATTCATTCATTTCCACTTTCAGTTTCCATTTTCAAGTCAACTTAGAACGATAACCTCTACAAGTTGTAGTAGTTAAGTTATAGTAATTCCTGAAATTTGATGGCTTTGTCTCCTGTTGGAGACACTAGCACTCTGATGCAGGTTGTGTACACCCCAACCACTTTTGATACCATCTATCTTCCCTTTTTTGAGCAAAAGATTCACTCGCCACATTCACAGCAAAAAAGAATGAATCGAAAATAGGATATTGACTAAAGCCACAATTGACATCTACAGAGAGGTTTGCAAGTTTGACAGTAGGGTTGGTTGTGGAATATTCTACAGTGACCTGGATAAAAGATGCTCATATTGCCTTCCATTTCAACCTAACTTATAACAAGTTAATATTAAACATTTCTTCAGTTTTGACTTATTTCTGGCGTTTAACTTATATTTTGAGCCTTGGTGTATTCAGAGACCTATAGTAGAATTTTATGGAAAATATTTTTGTGTTACATTTTTTCCTTAAAAGTCCTGTTTCAAACGACTTTTTTGGGTATTTTAGAAAAAAAGGGGAAAATTGACCTTTACAAATAGGAGCTAGAGGGTTAAAATGTTTCACAAAAATGTTCCTCGTATTGTTTTACACTAAATTGCTGAACACATCATAAACCTAAAATGTAAAGTTACATGATTTTTGTATGGCGATTCACAATAAAAATGTTCAAAAGGAGTGAAACTTTGGCCCTCTCTGTAAAAAAAACGTTACACTCAAACCTTAAAAACGCCAATACACGTATATTTTGTTTTGGTCCCCTCTAAAAGTATCCCTTGTCAAAACCTTGTTATTTATTTTCTTTTGTTGTACAGTGTAATCTATACCAGTTATTTTATTTCAAAAAAGTTCAGCAACCAAAGAATTTTTTATATGGGTTAGTTGACCTATCAAGAAAATCAGGCTTCGTGTTCGAACTCAATTTCGGTAATGACTTTAAAAAAACATTTTTTTTTATCACCGTTAAAACACTTTAATAATTTTGTTGGCTTTCGTAACAATTTTTCATTTGTTGTCTCACTACTTACCAAGTTTTGCTTTAATATTGTTTTGTCTTTTTAATTGTGTTCTCCCCTCAACATCACTAATAGTTAAAAAAGCAAATAATTTCAATACTAAAAACAAAAAATTAATATCGAATAACAAGCCAAGTCATGCAAATCATCCGCTTTACTAAACAGTAAACACAGTAAAAGCTTTAAGCGTTCGAATCTAATCTAATTGCAATTCAATTCGATTCGAGTCAATTCAACTCATTTGAATTGAACTGAATTCATCGAACCAATGCAGTGAGGATACTAATCGAGTTAACCAAATATTTATATGAAACTTATGCCATAAGTTGAATTATTATAATTAATGTTTTTTTGTGTTTCTTCTTTTCTTTTACCATTCAACATACACACTACACACAAAAACTACATTTTGTTGAAATGAATTTTGCAGTTGGTCGATATTTGCATGCCGGCTCCGTCTTTTGAACGTTTTCCCCTCCTTAATTTATTGTTTACGTTTACTTACGAACAAATTTTAGCTTTAGTTGTTAAAACTTTAAACTTTAAACAAGCGAAAAACAAAACCAGAACAAAACAAAACAACTACAACTACATCAACAATAATTAAAAAAAGAGAAGCATTTTTTTTTTAAATTGCCTTATTTCAAATAATTGCAAATTTAGAAAATACATTTATAAAACAAAAATAAAACATTTTAAAATAGACAATAAAATGATTAATGCACAAAGTTAAGAAAAAACAAAGTAAATGAAAAAGCAATAAGAAATTTTAAACACAGCAAGCAACACAAATACTCAGAATTAGCAAGGAAGTTGAGAATTAAATGAATATAATTTTATATATATATATATAAATAATTATTGCTCGAACATGAAATACATTGGCGGCATTCACAATGTGCGGCAATTGTGCTGGCGAAAGAGCAACGAGGAAAGTTGAATCTAAAAGCAAAATGCAGAGACGTTAACAAAATCTATAGAAAAGATAGTATATAGGCTATGTAGAACAATAGATCATTATTGGTCTCGGTGCATCATTACTGAAATAACATGGATTCTTTCTTCAATCAGTTGAAGAGCATCTGTGATGCACGCAGAGTTGCATGCGCCACCCCATAAACAAAGATCAGCTGCCATACTGACAAACTTTGCTGCTCTCTTGCTCGCCCCATTGCCGCACATATTGTGAATACCGCAACTAGGAAAGCCATGAATTATGCAATCGCAGCAAAGTAATCGATTGTTTTTTGTCTTTGTCAACCGGACGTTTATTCAAGAAGGATTTTTTGTTTGGCGCGCACAACCAGTGAGAAGACACTTGTGTTGTTCGTAGATTTTTCGGCGTAAATAAGTGATTTTTAACGCAGTACCCGTACCAAGTACCAAGTATTTTCACAGTTCATACTTAGCACAGTTTTTATATACAATAATTCTTAGCTGTTTAGGTTTAGGTACTTGTAAACGTTTAGTTTAGTGTTTAAGTTCTTGCGCGTATTTTTTAATTTTTCCCAACAACAAAATGAGTACATTCTAGTTACCAGAAAAATGCAAAGCAACAAACACACACACACACACACAATAGCAACAAAACGAGCCACTGTGCCACTGTGTGCAGTGCGAGCTCACTTTTCTCATCAACACACCTCAAGTCTTTGGCGACACGATTTCGGTCGGTTTTGGTCTTAGCTGAGCATTTGTTTTTTTTAGCTTAGCCACTTTTGCGTTCTTAGTTCTAAGCACAATCTATGCAGCCCTAAGTATTTTCGTAGTTAGTATATTTTCGTAGTGTTAAGTGTTAAGTATGGTAGCAGACTAATTTTTAAAGAGAATTCAAAAAGTAAAAATAAAAAATTTGGTATGATTAAATGTATTGCACAAGAACTTATTGAAGAGTTATTTGTTTGAAAAAAATTTTGAAAAACGCATGAAAAATTATAAAAAAAAATATTAAATTATATAAAATGTATAATTATTCTAAAGCTTTTTGTATGTAAAAGAATTAATTGCAAATGAATTCACTTAAAATTAAATTAAATTTGATAAAATTAATTTAAAATTTTCATAAAATTTATTAAACGTTTCTAAATTGATAGATAAGTACCTACATAAACTTATTGCAATTAAAAAAATTTTTTTTTGTAAAGTGAATTAAAGTTTAACAAAACCAATTTCAAATATAGAAATACGTGCTTGATCTGAAAAGTTTTCGACCTTACAGAGATACAAAACATTTTTTCAGATTTATGTTTATTTAATTTATTTAGATTTATTCAGATTTATTTTATTTTCATTTTTTCCACATAGTCTCCTTGTTAGTCCACACACTTGTCCCACTTCTGATTTGTTGCGTCCATATTATCCTAACAGAGCATTGGAAATGTTCGTTTGAATTCATTTTCAAGTTTTATTCGAATTTTATTTCAATTCATTCATAGAATTCAATCGAATTTAAAAATACGTCCATGTCTGAAATGTTTCCTACGCAGCAAAGTTGCAAGAACAATTTTCTTAAAATTAATTTGTATTTTTTTGGGCAGTGTATACATTTCTTCTAGCAATGCTTCCACCTCTTTACTTACTTATAGGTATTACTGGCCATAAGAACTCCCTAAGCGCCTCTGCACGTGCCTTCTCTAGTTGGTCACGCTGAGCTACGTCCATGTTTTTAAACATCTCATACAGCCAAAAGCTGCCCAAAAGTTTCACGGTGCTAAATTAGGGTTCAAAGCTCCCTTACACAGCGTTCAAACTTGTTTTAATTTGTTCAAAAACAAATTTGTAATGGCTGTTCTGTACTAAATTTTCTCTTTTTTCTCCAAAACACTTACATCGATTAACTCAAACCATTTTTAAACAACAGCTGCGTATTCAAAATGGCTGAAATTGTGGCAACAAACTTTCAAAGAAAGCGCAAATCGATTTCCCGCCTTTTGTGGGCGAGTGCTGTCATCTTCAGGTTGAGATCGAAAACTTTTCAGACATCTTAGTAAATAATAAAAATTTTTAATTGTACTTGTTTGACTTGAAGCTTTATTACAAATGTGCAATATTTTGGTTACACTTGCAATACAAATTAATTGAAATTTAAATTTAAATTTTTTTTTTGTAATTCATCGAAATTTTTTTGTAGTTTGCTGCCCTACCCGTCAATTGTTTTCCGCACAGTGCCATCTTTAATCGCTAAGTGGTTTGTTGTTGCACAAATGCTTGGCAAATAATTTTAAAGCACAAACTTGTAGTCTTAATCGTTCAATTGTAAATGCAGCCATAAAATGCAAACGAGCCCACATTGAAGCGTCCAAGTTCATTGAATCGTTTCGCACACACACACACGCACACGTGTTGCATATAGAAGATGACACTCGAATTTACACAAATACACACATACATACATTTTAATTTAATTTAGCTTACATGCACACAAACACGGCGTCGAATCAAAATGGTGCTTTTACTCCAAACTAAAATAAATTGAGGAAGTTTTTGTAATATATAAAGTAAATTTATAAAACTTTACATAATTTTTTCAATGTAGAATTTTGCAGTTTTAGAGAGATTTTAAGTTGATGTAGGAAAAGTGCAGCGCCAGCAGTTTGAGTTTAAAATTACTGGTTAGTGAAAAGTTGCCGCTGGAATGAAAGAAATATCAAAGTTCCAGCAGATTTTGAGGCAAATAAATAATCAGTTTTGCTTTGTGTCAAATTTTCATTAGACTCTCAGCCACAAAAGTAATTGACCCAGTTTTATTGTACTAAAAGTTTACACCTCTCTCTTTTTCGTGTTTCTTTCAAGTCTTTCGCTTTTGAAAAACTTCGTTTCTGACCATCTGAGCTCTGGTTGCGCTGCATTCTTTTCAGTTCTTTGTATTGTACACAGTTCTTAGTTCTTAGTTTTATTTTATTTTATAATAATTAAAGTTTTAAGATAAAAAAAAAAAAATGATTTTCTTAAGCAACAAATATTTCATGCAGCTGTACAGACATACATATTTATTTAATAATTACCGAAACGATATTCTGTATAAATTGCAAGCTCACCGAAATCCGTCCAAATACGCATAACAACAACAAGTTTGCTAGTCACACAGTTCAATAGAATGGATTCAATGTCTGAAATGCCGGCGTCAGCTTTTAATATAAGCAGCTTAATATTTTTAAAGCTAAGGGTTAAGCCAAAATGAATGAGTGACGTTGCAAGGAGAAGGGAAGGGAATATACCAGAGTGTCCCTAGTAATTTTTGATTTAGATTAGAAATTTGATTTAGAAGTTGAGGTGTAAAGTTGCATTGATTTGAACAGCGCAGAAGAGGTTAAAGTTTGCGTTCATAGCCCTGAAAGTTTAACAAAAACAAAAAGGAAGACAGTACTTGAGGTTGGGTCTTCTTAGTACCGATCAACTATGTGCTGTATTTGTCTCAGATATCTAAGATTAGAGGCAGTTAAAAGAGAAGTTATGGAGCGAACAATACTCGTATTTGGTCGTAGATCACTTCTTCATTTCCTTAGAGAAGAGTTCAACTCAGGTAGAGTTCGTTAGGATGGAAGAAAGGATAGGACCAGGTAATAGGTAGTTATAATTCTTTGGCTTCCGTTCGAAATCTATGCAGATTTGAGTGTGGAAGTAAGAAATAAATGCGAGTAGAACACTATTTAATTTCCCAAGAAGTTCAATGGGAGTTACCGAAGAAGAACAAAACTAAAGTTAGGAGTCGAAGATTGTTTCTAAAAGAAGAGAAGAAGAAAGGTAGCCATGTAAACAAAATACATAGTTGCAAGAAAGAAGGTGATTGGAGTCGGAAATTGTTTTTCGAATCAGAGCAGATCAAAAATATTTGAAATTTGAAAGGAAAAGAAGGAAGAAGGCGACTACAGTTGGAGATTGTTTTTTGTTTTCCAAGTTAATCAAAGACGATCGAGGAGAGACAAAAGAAAAGGAACAAACGTAGATCAGAAGTCGGAAAGAAATATAAGCAGATCAGCAAAAGTTTAAAAGCAAAGAATGAAAGGAACCGAATTGCAGTCGGAGATTGGTATTTTAAGAAATCGAAGAAGATCAAAGGAGTGTTACAAAAAAACATAGTTGCAGTTAGGAGTTGAAAGGAAATCGAATTAAATCAAATCAGATAGAGTTTGGGATTTGAGTGCAGGAATGAAAGGATGATTGAGCTCGGAGGTTGTTTTTCGAATCAAAACGAATCAGAAGGAGTTTGAATTGTCAGGAAGGAAGAAGGGGATTTGCCTTACAATTTTTGTTTTCCAGGGAGATTTTAAAAGAAAATGAACAAAGTAGTAGTCGGATAGATTGTTTTTCAAGAAAATCAAAGAAGATCGAGGAGAGACGAAAAAAGGAAGAAAGAAGAGGACTAAAGTCGGAGAATGTTTTTGTTTTTCAATAAAATCAAAGAAACTCGAGGAGAGTCGAAAAATGGAAGGAAAAAGGGAATTAAAGTCGGAGATTGTTTTTTTGTTTTCAAGAAAATCAGAAAAGATCCAGGTGAGACGAAAAAATTAAAGAAGGTTCTCCACCGTTGTCGGGGGAAAAATCGAATCAAATCACTTACTATTTGAAATGGGAATGGAGTTCGTGAAATCGTAGAAGATCAAGGAGCTTTACGAAAAAAATTCTACTTCTAGTAAAGAGTCGGAAGGCAATCGAATCACCTCAGAAAGAGTTTGTTAGTAGTGAAAAAAAAGAAGGTTATTTGAGTGGGAGATAGTTTTTTTTGCGAAGAAGTTAGAGTTTGAAGCTGAAAAGAAATCAAAAGGTCAATCAAAGTTTGAAAGGAAAACAAGATTAAAGAGGGTTGGAGTCGTGGAGGGTTTTCTTAGAAATTAAAGAAGTTAAAAGAGAGTAATGACAAAAAAAATAGAGTCTGAAAGAAAACAAAGCAAATTAGAGTCGATAATTGCTTTTTCGTTTCCCTAATCTAAACAAATCGAAGTGAGAAGATTTTGGAGATCACTTACAACAAAAATATCTTCCTTAGCCTAAATATGTTCCCAACTTTCTGCAGAGATAGTAAAAAACAAATCGTAACCCGACATTTTGGTGCAATCTTTAGCCTAATTTGAATGATTGTCGCTGGTTTTGCATCAAAGAGGCAACGACGCTGGCTAACAAATACATACTTACATGTAAATATTTTACGCTACATCTAACTGCTAATGGACAATTTGAGTGCATTTTGAGAAAATCAAATTTTTCAAATATTCTAAGCAGGAACTACAGGGCTTCTAGAGAAAGTGGGCAGAAGTACAGAGTTGTCACGCTTGACAAGAGACACCGATATACACAAACGATTTCGTGCTATTGAACTGACTAACCTGCATTGAATGAGCGGACTACAGTCCGATTGAAGAGGAAGAAAACGCATTTTATCTTCTATGCCCTGTCATGAATTAATTAGAAGAAGGAAAACTCAACTCAACTCAACTCAACCAATACTTCTTCAAGAATCTAGCGTATCCAACCGATAGAACTATACACAGTCTACTAGGCGCCGTAAGGAGCTCAAACCGATTCAATAAGTGAACGGCCTAAGTGGGCTCTTTGCAAATATGAGTAAACTCTCAAACATTGAGACTCCTTTCTAATTAAAACGAAATGGACATAACTTAAGCCAACTAACCCAATTTTCTGTCCCTTGTTTAAAGGATAACTAAGTTTTCGTTGTCTCAAAATGGCGCTAAAACTCTTATTGTCCTTGGCAAATCCAATCTAATTTCCCTTCATCACTTTAACTGATTTACTATGGCGGACCCTAATCTGTAAGATTCTTAAATAAAATGTAGTTTTCATGTGTCAAGAAAAAAAATTGCGAATGTCTCGAATTAGAATCCTCTCATCGCTGCCATTAATTTGTGTCAGAGACGCGCGTACTTTCGCCCGTTTGTTGTATTTGTTGTAGGTATTTGCATTTTTTCTGCACTCGAATAGTTAAGTAGTTGTTTTAACAATTTTTTTTTAAGCGCAATTTTGCAAATAATTCATCAATAATTTTACCAAATCATTTGACATTTTGTTTAATTTTTTTATGCAAATTTTTTAATTTTTTTTATAATGTTTTACATTTTGTAAATTTTTTTGATTATATTTTTATATATATATATTTTTTTAATTTTAAATAATTTTGTAATTTTTTTTCATTTTTTTTGGGAATTTTTTATGTATATATCGCTCGTTTTCCTGAATGGTGTCATAACTAAAAAAAATAAGGGGAGAAAATGCTTTAAAAGTTTTCAATTAAGTGAAATGTGACGACGCAATAACGACCCCATTCAGGAAAATGAGCAATATATTTTTCTTAGATTTGTTGTATTTTTTAAATATAAAAAATTCGTATTTTTCAATAATAATTTTTCCATAATTTTCCAAAAATTTGATTTTCTTTTTACCGTATTTCATGTTAGTTTTTAAATATATTTAAACAATTTTTTAAGAATTATTTTCAATTGTTTTTTTGTATTTTGAGTAATTTTTAAACATTTTTTTTAATTGTTT
Source organism: Melieria crassipennis (assembly GCA_963668005.1). Classification (NCBI taxonomy): domain Eukaryota; kingdom Metazoa; phylum Arthropoda; class Insecta; order Diptera; family Ulidiidae; genus Melieria; species Melieria crassipennis. The sequence continues at coordinate 140,282,977 of OY764961.1, read as the reverse complement.
TGAATCCTATTTTTATATATATTTTTCTTAAATTCTTTTGTTTTTAAATATAAAGAACATTTTGTATACTTTATTATCAATTTTATGAAATCATTTAAAATTTGTTAAAACTATTTTATGTTAATTAACACATTTTTTTGATAACTTTTTTACAAATATTTTTCTTAAATTTTTTTTAATTTAAAACCGAATTTTTATTTTTTATTGAATTTTATTGATTTTTTATTTATTCATTAATAATTTACCAAATCATTTGAAATTGTTTTGTAAGTATTTTTCATGTTATTTTTCAATATTACAAAATGTTTTATATTTTAATTTTTTAAATTTTTTATCATATTTTTTATTTTTTTTTAATCATTATTTTTAATTTGTTTTTATATTGTAGAATTTTTTGGATTTTTGATATTGTTAATTTTTTTAATTAAAAAATTTTTAATGTGTTTTATATTTTTTTATTTAAAAAAATTTTCTAAGAATTTTTCAAATATTTTTCTATTGAATTTTTTTCCTTGTTTTGCTCATAATGAAGATTATAAAAGTTCACTACACAAAAAAAAAACAAAAAATACTAGCAAAGAACAAAAACAAAAATCTTGGCTATTTTGTATATCGCTATCGATTCTTTTCTGTTTCTTCTATTCTAGCATTTTCGGAAGTGTACTCAAATTATCCAATAGCAGTGTACAATAATGCCGCATTGCACCTTAAGAAACACATGTATCCTTAAGCAGCTACCCAGTGATTTATATTTTTTTGTTGTTATTTTAATGACTTTTTTTTTTAATTTTTTATCGAATTTGGTGTATTTTTTTTGTTAGTTATGTTACGCTTTACGTATAGCACTCGTATTAGTTATAGGCTCGATTATATAATTAAGCAGAATTTCTTTATAACTTTGAACACACACGTTTTGTATAAGTTTTATATAAGTTTTTGACAAGTTTTTGCTTTAGTCGCGCGTAAGTATTTGTATGTAGCTGGTTAGGTTTAGGCATACACTTCGGTTAAAAATCACTTATTTGACAGGTTTTGACAGTTCACATGTTCACATAATTAGAACAACAAAAACAAACGATATAGAAATTTTGAGCAAATTAAAGAAATACAAAAGCAACAAAACGCAACTAAAAGCAATAATTACATTAAAACAAAACATATACGATTCATTCCAAAGATCTAAACAAATACAACGTGAATAGAAACATAACTTAAATGAAGGCATTGCAAGCTACAACAACAACAAGTGAGATAGCCAACTCTAGTGAGTTCAAGAGCACAAAAATAGGCCGTAAAAAAATTGTTTAAAAAATTAAAGATTTTCATATTTTTTTAATAAAGTTGCAGAATCGTAGTGGAACACAAAAATAGGCCCTACAAATTTTCTTACAAATTTAACAAATTTCATAATTATGAAAACAGTTCCAGACTAGTGAAAGCCAACACAAAATTAAGCTTAAAAAGTTACTTTTTCAATTGATAATTTTCTTCATTATTGGCAAAGTTGCAAAAAAGTGAATGAGAGCACAAAAATAGGCCTTACAAATTCTCTTTTAAAATGAAACATTTTAATATTTTTTTATAAAGTAGCAGAATAGTGAAAGAGAACATAAAAATAGGCCTAAACATTTTTTATCAAATTTAAAACAATTTGCTAGTTATTGTAAAAGTTGCAGAAAAATGAATAGGAATACAAAAACAGATCTAAAAAATTGCTTATAAAATTGAAAATTTTCATAATTTTTTACAAAATTCCGGACCAATAAAAGAGAACACAAACATAGGCCTTAAAAATTGCTTTTTAAATAAAAAAATTTTCATAGTTTTTTATAAAGTTGCAGAATAGTAAATGAGAACAAAAAATAGGCCCTAAAAATTTTCTTATAAAATTGAAAATTTTCTTATAAAATTGAAAATTTTCTTATAAAATTGAAAATTTTCATAATTTTGTAGAAAGATGCAGAATAGTAAATGAGAACACAAAAATAGGCCTAAAAATTGCTTTTAAAATTAAAAAATTTTCATAGTTTTTTATAAAGTTGCAGAATGGTGAAAAACAAGACAAAAATAGGCCTAATCAAATTTCTTATTGAATTGAAAGAATTTCAGAATTTTTTTTACAAAGCTGCAAATGATTGCAATTGTTTTTTCAATTGAAAAATGTCTGCATTATTAGCAAAGTTGCAGAAAAGTGAATGAGAACACAAAAATAGTCCGAAAAAGTTGCTCCTAAAAAATTTAAAATTTTCATAATTATTTACAAAGTTCCACATTAGTGAGAGAACACAAAAATAGACCTAAAAACTTGATTTTTACATTAAACATTTTTATAGATTTTTATAAAGTTGCAGAATTTAAATAGAAGAGAAGCCACAAATAGGTCTTACAATTTTTTGTATAAAATTAAAAAAAATCCATAATTTTTTTATAAAGTTGCAGAGTAGTTAATGCGAACACAAAAATAAATCTTAAAATTTTTTTTATAAAGTTGAAAATTTTTATAATTTTTTACAAAGTTGCAAAATAGTGAATGAGAAGACAAAAATAGGCCTAAACAAATTTCTTATTGAATTGAAAAAATTTCAGATTTTTTTTACAAAGCTGCAAATGTTTGTTGTTTGGAGTAGAAACTTTGTAGCGCAGTGTAGTGAATAATAACCGCGAGCCAGTTTTTAGCTACTTGCTAGCTACCATCCGGCCGCGCCCCTCCCCCCCGCCCCCTCAGTGTAGAGAGAGCTTGGCTTTAGTTATTTGTGCAATTTGATTTGTTTCTGAGTTATTTATTGAATATATATTTTTTTTAATAATTACCATAAATTCTTTGTTTCATAATTATTATTTTTTGCTTTTTCAATGATTTAGAGAATTTTGTGTATTTGTTAGTGGTTTAGTGCGTAAATAGTTGTAATATCTACTGTAGCCATTTATATACACATATACGTGCAATCTATTTATATATATGACATTTTCTATATATACATATATACACACATATATCTATATATATACATATATTAAAATATTTACATACATATAAAGCTCTATACAACATGTTGACTCTCCACCTAATAATCGCATATATATATATACAAATGTATTTTAGTAGGCGCATTAAAACAGCAGAGACGTTTGGCTAACAGAGACCATCCATACCAGCGAGCGGCCGCGGTCGGGGTCGCGGCCAAGCCGGGCTTCATTGAGATACAGTAGACAGAGTGCAACGGGACGCACTCGCGTTGTGTGTAGTGTTGCAAGCAGTTTTACAAATTTATATATACGCACACATATACATAAATCTATATATATACATAAATACGACAATAGCAAACAAGTTAATTAATTCACTATTAAAGTTTGTTCTTTTCACTTTTCCAATTCTTTTGTATTTGCTTAATAACAAAACAAACAAAATTACAAAATGCAATCTCGTTGATTTTAAGTTGAATTTAAAGTAAATTATGTTAGTTGTTTTTCGAAGTAAGCAAAGCAAATGCGAACAAAACTCACTCTACACTTTACAATCTAAGTTAAATTTCTTTATTTCAAATGCATTGCTTTTTTTGCAAATTTTTTTTTGTCTTTAAATTTGACCTTTTTCACTGTATCAAGACTTTTCATACTTTTTGAAATTGTGCAAAAAACAAAAAAAAAAAAATATAAATAATTAAATTCCATCAAGTTTTCGTTTGCGAAGCCCGCGCCCAGCCAAGACCCCTCCAGCGCCAGCTGCCCGCCAGTTCCCCACCCACACTGGCCGCACTCGTTGCAATTCGAAACACGCCGATCCAAAGCGCCTCTGACAATGTACACTTTGCGCCAATGACTTAAATGAACGTTACGATTTTCCAATTTTCAGCTCAACAGGTTAGTTTGTGTTTTACCTTAAACAACCACAAAATACCCCCTGCTCCCCTTCACCCATCATCACTTTTAAACAACAACAGCAACTACACTTAGGTCACCATTGAGTGATTCAAGTGTGGTTGCAGCCCAAGCGAGCGCCAGATTTTTCCAGAAAACTCAACTTTTTCCACAAAAATCTTACGCCGCTGGCTTTTAATTATTTACAATTTTTTTTTGTTTTTGTTTTTGCAAATCTGTTACCAATCTTTTACAATTACGTTTTTCTTTAAGACTATGTTAAAGTTTTTCTTAGTGTGTTAAGTAAGTTTCTTCTCAAAACAAAATTAAAAAAAAAAAGAAGCAGCATATTTCTTCTGAGTTGTTTTTGTATTTGTTGAAAAACTTTTTAAACTCTGACATGAACGTATGGCAGAAATATGCGTCGGAATATTTGGAGATATGTCGGCGCCATTGAATTGAATTGTTTCAATGTTGACTTGTGCCTTTGTGACGTGTGACGCCATTATTTACACAGGGCAGAAAGAGAGAGAGAGAGAGAGCTAGAGCGATAGTTTACAAAAGCGAGCGAGAGGCGCAATGCGTGTAGAATTATTGTAAAAGGTGGGTTGAGCGTCAAAGTGCGGCAGTGTCGACTTGTAGCGTCGGGATGCGGATGTGGTTGGTCGGAGTGCGCTCAGCCCGCCTTCAGTAATCATTCGTTTGTTTGTTTTTGTGTTTCCACTGGAGAGCGTTCGATGAAAACGTCGTCCCGACCCTCACATACATACACACACTTTTATATATATATTTAGTTATAGTTGAAGCTAGTTGTATGTTAGTTTGTAGCTTTTATATATATAATCAAAACAAATATCAAATAACTGCAATAATGTGGAAAGAATTCTCAGCTGAAAAGAAATTTGAAAAGAATTCAAATCAAATATGAAATGCATTGCATTATATTGTAAATGTAAATGTGAAAATTTCGCCGCACTGTGACGGGAAATTGTTTATATAGCTGCATATCTATTAGTATATACGATACATATATACAATGTGTATATATATTTTTCTTTTTTTAATTTACGCCTATCTACCAGTTAAGCTGACCATACAATACATAAATATTAAAATATGATACGAGTGAATTATGTTTATTGAATATTTACATACAGCAACAATTTTGTACACATTTCAAAGCATAAAAACCGATATATAAATAAAAATAAAGATCAATGATTTTGTTGAATGACAAACTTGAAAAGTTTTTCTTTTTAATATGAGACCAAAAAAAAAAACACAATATTTCCAAAACATGCTCCTGTACTAAAAATTTACTAAAAACATGAAATCCAAAAGAGATAGAGAAAAAAATAGTAAAGATACTTGAACAATAACTCATTGATCACTAATAATGAAAAATAATTAATCAACTAATAAATTGTCACACATTATTAACGTTAGCTCACATTAGTCTTATTAACTCGTACTACATATTAACGCCTAAACGACTCTAGATGGTTGTCCAATCAGCAAAGATCCTTGGAAGCAAAGCTCTTTCATTCAATGAATTGGGCTGTCGATGAAATGTGAAAGTGAACGAGAAATTGCAAAGACGCCTGGAACTGTGAACTACTAACTTGAGGCCGCACTTTAGGAGGGAAGACATGTTTCTTGCTGTTGCTGCTTGCGGCGTCTGTTGTGTTCGACAAGTGTTGCTGCTGCGTCACACGTCGCCATTGTGTTGTCAGCTTTATTGTGTATTGACTTTAGGGGAAACTTTTTGCAGCCATGCTCACATTATGCATTCATTTATTGATCTTATTTATGTCACTATTACATAGAAGACAAACTGTTTACGATATTGGAAAAATAATGATAAAGTAAAATATAGTTTTTTATAACAAAAGCTTTTTATGGTATTTGATAAAAACTAAAAATATGTAAAATAATTTTTTATAAGCTGAGACTACATACACTCTTCTCTACTTTCCGCTGAATCAATAAATGTGTTATTATATTAATTCATTAATGAAATCACATTTTTAAGAAATGTTTCTTTCCAAAGTATTTGTATTTTTAAATTTTTGATTTGTTATAGATTTTTAAATTAAGTGTCAGTCTTGTCTCAGTATTATTGATTTATATTTTTAAATACTTATAAGGTCTAGTAAAAAGAAATCCATAATTTTTAGAACATTTGCATTTAGTACTCTATCTCGCGTTGTACTTATAAGTGTAATCGAAAGCTAAGGTTTCGCACTAAAAAAACTTTTCAGACAATTTGATGATTGCTTGACTCAGTTTTGTTTGATTGTATGAGTGCAATCGAAAGATAAAATTCCGCACTAAAAAAACTTTTCAGACAATTTGATGATTGCATGACCCAATTTTGTTTGGTTGTATAAGTGCAATCGAAAGATAAGATTTCGCACTTAGAAAACTTTTCACACAATTTGATGATTGCTTGACTCAGCTTTGTTTGATTGTGAAAGTGCAATCGAAAGCTAAGTTTTCGTACTAAGAAAAATTCTCAGACAATTTGATGATTGCATGATTCAATTTTGTTTGTTTGTATGAGTGCAATCGAAAGATAAGATTTCGTATTAAGAAAACTTTTCACACAATTTTATGATTGCTTGACTCAATTTTGTTTGATTGTATGAGTGCAATCGAAAGATACGATTTCGTACTAAGAAAACTTCTCAGACAATTTGATGATTGCATGACTCAAATTTATATAATTGTATAAGTGAAATCGAAAGATGAGTTTTCGCACAAAGACAACTTTTCAGACAATTTGATGATTGCTTGACTCAGTTTAGTTCTGGGAGGCTAATTGTTAAAAATATCTTAAAATCATGTAAGCACTCTTTCGATTGACCAGAAGCCAATGTCACCCGAGTTAACGAAAAAAAAGGACCTCTTGAACAGAATTTTCATGGCTCAATCGCAACTAAATCGAGTCATTTCTGAAGCGGATGGTGAGAGGTGATGAAAAGTGAATCACTACACACAAAGTTGAACGAAAACAGTCGAAGTCGAGTTACGTTGAGCTGGCGCCAACCCAGGATTGACAGTCAGGAAGGGTTTGCTGATTGTTTATTGGCATATTATGAGCTATCCCCTGCAGCCAAATTCGTAATTCGGATCTGTATTGTCAATAATTGGACCGTCTGAAAGCAGCAAACGCCCAGAAGTGGTCAGCTTTGGCCAAAAGGAGAGGAAGTTATAGTTCATGCCAGACTCCAAATGATTACAACCTGTTCCTGTCCTGTCATTCTCGACTTTGCTGATGACAAATTTGCCTCAAGAGAAGTTTGTAAAAGTCGACTGTCCCAGTTTCTGGCCAATAAGGACGAGGATTTTTATGCGAGATGCATAATGAAATTACCTTCTGGCCTCTTCCTGTCTATGGCAAACGATTTCACTGGTGAAAAGTTTATCTCAGGAAAAGTTTGTTATAATTGACTGTCTCAGTTTTTGGACAAAAGGGACGAGGGTTTCTATGAAAGAGTCAGGATTTAATTTGGAAAGCGGAACTGTAAACAACTTTTGAGTCTAATAATAGATTGAAACAAAAAGATATTTAGTAGGAGGAAGGGTTGGAACCACAGAACCCCTTTTGTGCGTCACTGGAGAGATTCATAATGAAGTTACCTTCAAAATGGCAACAAGTCATAGAACAAAACGATGCATATTTAACCTAAATTAAATCTTTCCAACTATGCTAAATGAACATTATGGATTTCTTTTTGCTACACCTTCAGTTACACTTTCAGTTATTATTCTCAAATAAATTATATTCTTAAATAAATTATTAGAAATTTGTATTATTAAGTTCGATTTTATTTCCTAAGTGACAAACTAAAATTTTTTTTAATTTTAAATTTACTTTTTACCATTTTTTTAGCAATCCAATATCCAATCCAAAATTTCCAATCGATTTGAATCTTTTTTAAAAGAGATGCATTATTCTATGATAAGTAAATCATTTGTCATACAATTTAAAGCATAATGTGAACATGGCCTTATGAGATCCTCAACTGCCAACTAAATTTGTTGCCATCAGCGTTGGACATTCGCTCGTTCTTCTCTTCTAGCCAGACCAGTGATGGTTGTTCGGTTACACTCACGAATTCGAATTCGAATCTAATGTAGTGTCAGCATGCGCAATGACCATCACTGATCGGGACTAAAGCCAACTTGTTCCCCACCATTTTAATATTAACCGAATCATTTTAGCCTAAATTAATTCATAGCCATTAATAATTCATAATTTAACCGTAAATAATTAAGCCAAATATATATAGACATACATATATATCGATCGTTATACTGACACATGTAATGCCTAGTTCTATGTTTTTGTAATATTTGCAACAATTTATGTGGTTGTGGTTAATTTTAAAATTTCGACAAACCAAAATTCGTACATCACTAAATCTAATGTTTATAAGAGCAGCTTTTTTTAAAAAATAATAATGTCAATTAATGAAATTTAGGCATAAAATCAATTAAATCATAACTCGTGCATATGTTGCATTGCTTTCAATTAGCTATAGTCCTATGTATGTATGATATATTGTAGTGTAAGCTTTCACCGAAACACACACATACATACATACACACATGCACATCTAAACACACACACACACATGTATGTTGAAAATTGCACAGCTGCATTTGCGCTCAATATTTATTCATTCAATATTCATACATCAATGTTTATTTGAATCACCGCCACCAAACCAACCACCAACAACAAAAACAACAACCACTACCTGTCAACATTCTCTCACACATAACAAACTCCTCAAATGTTTAATTGAAACCTTGTACTTGTAGTAGTAAAGTGCAGTCTTCGATTCAACCAAACTTGCACACACACACACGAAGACTTAATGCAATCAATTAACACAAATCTAACTCTGAAAACTGTAAATTTTCGTGCGAAATCCATTCATTACAAGTTTAGTGCCTAAATAATTCAATTGATTGCCCTCTACACGCACAAAACTATATACACATACATACTTATATACAAGTAAATATTTACATGCATAGGAAATATTCAATCTGTGTAGGCTTTGTATGTCTTTTCGAATTAACTTAAGTAATGAATGCATATCTGTGTCTGTCTGGCAGTTAAACAACAAAAATTGAATAATTCAAAAATTCAAAAATTCGCCTTTAGTCTATTAGAGAATTTATTCAATTGGCAAGTGAAAACAATTTTAAAAATATTTAACTGTCTTTGAGGCACCAAACACGCACCGCTGCCACTTCGATTGTGCTTCTTCTTCGTTGCCCATCTGTGCCACCGATACGCTGTTCTTCTTCTTCTTCGTTTTGTTCTTGTTCTTCTTTTTGTTCTTCTTTCTTTTCACTGCCACTTTAATTTCTTTGTCTTCATCTATTTGCCGCTAATCATTTGTGAAAAGTCAATGTTTAATAATATGAAAGAAATTTTTGTTTGTTCGGTTGACAATTCATTGACAGCCACTGGTGCATCAAAACTCAACTCAACATCTCAATATCTCTTATATTTACTATTATTTTAACTATATATATATATATTATTTAAATATAATATCGCTAAACAACAACAAAAACCAAAAAACAACAAAACAACAACTAACCAAAGGCCAAGTTAACTAAAACAATTTAAACTTTCATGTTTTGTAAATTACTATTTTAAAAAACCAATTTTATAAATATGCAAATTAAAGCAAAAAATTATTAAAAAAAAAAAATCAATCAGCAACAACTCCAAATCGAAAGTTAGTACATTAATCAATAATACTACAACAACAACAATAATAATAATTGTCCTATATTTCTATGCACAGATCTAAACAAAAAAAAAATTTTATATAAACATATAATGAAATTTTATTCTTATTATGTTTTCTTAAAATCGAATGACAAAACTGCTAATCGAAGAAATATGAATGTTCAATTTTAATCTACATTATCTATTTACCCTGCCGACATTTACTATTTCATACTCTGCTCGTATCTGACATGTGAATTGTAATTGATTTAATGACGCATTGCGTTAATGGCTCAGTGTGAAATAATTTTCTAATACTGTTTTCTAATAGTTTTATTCATTGAAATTTATGCTTGCAAATTTATTTCTATTTGTATTTTTTTTTGAGCATTGCATTGCGCATTGAACAATTACAAATCGCATTAAATGCATTCAAACGATCCTGAAAAGTCACTAATGTAATGTAATGTAATTTTGCGTAACCATCAAAACAAAACAACAACACGAATATGTTTGCATGAATTCAAACGATTCGCATACACACACACACAACAAAACCTCAAAAGTCATAATGGAATCATTTGCTGTAAGTTCATCACACATATTTACATACACGCATACACTTACACAACCACAGCATTTGTACATATATAGAGAGCGTAGAGCAGTGATGACCGTTGTGCGAGTCGCAAGAATTGTCATCACAGGCATAGAGAATGATTAGGGGTAGAGAAGGTGGTGTATAAACTGGAATGGGCCAACACAAACGTGCTGAGCCTTATAGAAATTCACCGATTTAGTGAATAGTGAACAGATGATTCCTACCAACATATTGTGAACTTTTTATAAAAAAAAAAAAACATATTCACACTCATAGTTCAGTTTGCTATAGAAAGAAAAATCGTGTATCTATGGATATTCAAAATCTTGAGATGATTCCGAGCCACGTATTGAGAACCTTTTATTAGGAAACGAGTTTACTATCAGAGGTTAGTTTGCTAAAAATATAAATTTGAGTTCTCTTGGTCTCCAAAAAAGCACCCTCAGGGTAAGTAGGTAGCTGGAAGTGGCTCCCCCAAAGATAAAATCTTCTAAGGCCATGGCTTAACAGACAACACATTGGCAATTCTGACAGGTCACTATCTATTCGGACAGACTAGGCGTCAACAGCTGGGACTTCTGCCGCAGTTGCCATAATGAAGAGGAGGAGGAAACTATTAGTCACCTTCTCTGCCACTGCCCGGTTCTATCTAGACGAAGATGGAAATCCCTAGGCTCTTCCTTCGTCGACAACTTGAATGACCTCAGTTCAGTTAGTATCATAATCTTGCTTGAGTTCATCCACAATTCAAAATATCTTGAATATGCTTCTCAAGGCAGACCCTTAGACTCTCGATTTGTATGAAAGACCCTCAACTTGCAGCCTAAGTGTGTCTTCCGGCAAGTCCCATGCCCAGACAGCCACCTTAACCTAACCTATGCCATGAAAGCCCATTGTGAAATGGGCCATGAAAGCCACAATCAATTAAACTAAAGTTCGCTCACTCATTGAATCAGAACTTCAAACGAAGCCTAGTAGACCATGAATTGCCCTATGGGCTGGATCTCTTAGATTGTCGAAGAAGAAGAAGTCGAGAGTCGTGCATTTTCTTCCTTGCCCAAAGAGCTACGACAAAAGTCACTTGAAAACAAACCTAACCTTTTTCCTTGGGTATTAATGACACAGTGACCCGTCAGTACAACAATAATGGTTCTCATCTGGTCCCTTCTTAAGTAAGAGAAGTCCTCCTGAATGACTAAAGTTCAAGGTTGGCCAAATTTGAAGCATAATTTGGCTAATATTGCTTTATCGATCTGTGTTTTCAAATAGTTGCTTACAAAAAACGGTCAGTTTCTCGACAAATTCAAAATTTGCTGATTTTGGCGTAATGCAATGACTCTTAAGATTCTCTTTGACAGATTGTTGACATTATTTTCATGTTTTCATTGCTACACTCAGTGCCTAATGAATGTCTCTAACCAATGAACCGATGACCTCTTTTCGTATCCTGTTTCTATGTTGATGGTTTCAATGGGTTGAAAAAGACAATAGTGAACTTTCACTATTTCCCAACGTTTCATCAGCAGTTGGCTGACCTCTTCAGGGAATTCATTTGTAGGAATCATTTGTAATGAATGTGTCTAACCGATGAACCGATGACCTCTTTTTGTATCCTGTTTCTATGTTGATAGTTTTAATGGGTTGAAAAAGACAATAGTCAACTTTCACTATTTCCCAACGTTTCATCAGCAATTGGCTGACCTCTTCAGGGAATTCATTTGTAGGAATCATTCGTAATGAATGTCTCTAACCGATGAACCGATGACCTCTTTCTGTATCCTGTTTCTATGTTGATGGTTTTAATGGGTTGAAAAAGACAATAGTGAAGTTTCACCATTTCCCGACGTTTCATCAGCAGTTGGCTGACCACTTCAGGGAATTTTACAATATAATGTTTCGAAGATTGCTGTAGTCACCACAAAACCTAAATTAAGGGCAGTGATGATCAGCAACACTTCACTATGTCTTGACATTTCGTCAGCAATTTGTTGAACTCTTCAGAGAATCTTTCTAATAATTTGATTACTTTTTCAACCATTGCAAAACTTTAATTGGCACCAGGAGAATGGCAAACCAAGGACACTGATTTAAAACGGAAGATGGAAAACTTTGTTAGGAAATAGTTTGTACTGAACACAGCCAAAAAAATATGGAAATATTTTATATTTTAAAGGCCATCTAACTTCTGATCATGGGCCATACTGTACAAAAAATCTTATATCGTCCTCAATAAATTGTAAGAAACAAATTTAAAATGAAAAACTCTGTCGTATTGTGGAAAACGAAAACTAAAAATTATGTTTTGCTTAAAATATGAGCAACTAAAATAAATATAATTAAAAAATGACCGCACAGTTATAGGTTATGTTTTCCATTTTCATAAATAACCCATGTCGAATTGAGTTTTTATTCAAAAGTTAGGCCGATAAAAGCTTCAAAACGAACTAAGCGAATCCATAGGGTTGTAGTAACCGGTTTAGGCTGTGTTTTCTCCAAAGGAATATTGTAGAAATTGGATTTAGATTTTGTTTTATATTATAAACGCATTTTGTTCAGGCATTGATAAGAAAAGAGAGCAACAAAAAGAAAATTTTAGTTCAAAAAGTGTCTTCGAAAAAATTGTGCACATCACTTGCTGTGGGCTCAACTTGTCATTAAGCTGTTTTGAGCCTAAAAAAGTTGGTTTCTTATTGGTGTTTTGTATGTAAACAAAAAAACTTGCTAGGCGCATTACATTAGTAACTGATTTGAATGCATTTAAATATGAGTGTTTTTTTTTTTGGAAAAGCAACAATTGACAATTAAAAAAAACTGATTTTCTTATTAAAGAAATCGGGAAAAATATTAATGCACTAATGTTGCAAACAATTAAAAAAAATTAAAATATAATAATAAAAAAAAAACGATGAACAAAATTTAACTAATTGTATTAAGATTTTTTAATTTTGATTTTTGAAATTTTGTTCAGTAAAAAGTTAAAAAGAAAAACAGTAGCGTGCTTTAAACTAACAAAAGAAAACATTAAATTAAAAATTTTTTATTTTTTGTGAATTAATTTTTGCTTTTTTCTTCCAACTCTATTGAATTGTTGCTTTTTGCAAATGCAAATCTCACTTATGTGTGTCTTTAACAAAATGGAGTTTTTTTTATTTAAAAAACCCTAAAAAATACACATAGTAATTTATACCAATGCATTTTTTATGTCTTCTTTTATTGATAAATTTTTTAATATAATCCTAATAATGACAATTACTAACATTAACCATTAAACATTTGTTTTTGTTTTTCTTTTTTCTCTTTCTACTTTTTTTTATATTTACATGCTAACCCATCCGGTGCCATGGTAGACGAAATAACAAAAGTTTGATGCAAATTATGACTTGATGCTACCTTCTCACTCTATAAACCACACCATTTATATACATATACATATACATATATATATGTAGACATATATTATACAAAATTTCTTTTACAAACATTTTCGCATACGTGTGTGCATTGCTCTGCTAATAACACAACTGCGCGCGAAAATTTGATCGTCACTTACAAAATGAAATGAAAACACTAGCAGCAACAAAAGACCAAACATAGCAGACAGCTGAAGTGTTGCAGCAATTGGCTACCATTAACAATTAAATCGGCTGAAGGAAATCAACTTGAAATGCCGCAAAGGAGCGCAAGGAACTCAGATCTTCAGGCTCTCAGCTCTGCTGCTTTCAGCAATATCGATGTCACACGATGAATCAGGCTTCAAGAACGCCACAACACCAGCTGCAACTCCAATCCACGTTTGTGTGTGTGGGGAGGGCAGCTTTGAGTCTTCAACAATTTGCCTCCTTCGTCACTTCCATCTACTCAGCCACACAGGCAGCACATTGTAACCGATTCACGATTCAAGCGACTCACAGCTATGGAAATTGAAATCTAGTTTTAAGCATTGAAAAATTGTATGCAAAATGGCGATCATAAGTAACGATTAAGTTATCCTTGAATCACATCTATGTAGTGTCTAGTGAATCAGAAATCTCCAGCGCAAAATGTTTGCTTGTTTGAGCGTTGTTGCTGTCTGTAAGTGAGGCCGTCTGCGAAGGCGGCCCTGTTTCTCTTAAAGATTTTATTAAATCCTTTCAATTCTCAATTGCCTTGTCATAGTTTCTGCGTTGCCATCTTTATAGAAACAAAAAATCGCATTTGTAATAACACTAACAACAACAACAACAGCAACTCAAACGCTCTTTCAACAATTAGCGCGCGCTCAAAATAGCTAAAATTTCTCCACATTTCCTATACACATTTCTTCTTTTTCACATTTCTTCAACGAACAAAATTTGTTTTTTATGCAAACATTGCTTTACAATGAGTCTCATGCGTATCTCATAATTGAAAAAACAAAAACACAAAATATCAAAATAGCACTAAACAATTGTAAACAATTAAGTTTAACACCGAAATTATGTTGAAAGGTTTTTATACATTTACTGTATATTATTATTATGATTTTTATTTTTTCGCACTAGTTTTGTAAGTGAAAATGATTTGTGTGTTTTCCTTTGATTTTCTTCAGCAAAAAGTATAGCAAAATATATTTTACTCTGATAAATATTTTATTTTTCTCTTTTTAGTTTTTACTATTATTGCTAATAACTTTAAACTTTTGTGTGTGTGTAAAACAAACTTGATCGTTATTTGATTTGATATATTATATTTTTTTTGATAATTGCAAATAAATTTAATACCGTTCATTGTATTGCATACGATTCATCGAAGCTGTTATGAAAATTTCATCATATTTTTCTCTGCCCTTTTTCACACCGCAATCGTTACATACAAGAAATTATTTAGTTGCAAGAAATCAAATAAAATAAACTATAAAATATTAATTAAAATAATAAACTAAATACAAAAACAAATCGCCATATTTAGTTGTTAATTCAAAAAAAAGGAATTAAGTAAATTTTATACAATAATTTATTATCATTATTACTTTTTTGTATGAATAAAAAAAATATATTGATTTGTATTACAACAAGTGTTGAAATTCACTTCTTTATTCAATACACGCATACATATAAAAATTAAAATACAACAAATAAAACAACAACAACACATACACATGTACTTGTGAGAGCAGAAAAAAGCGCATATTTTTTTATGGAAAATTACTCGAAAGTCAAAGTGTGAAGATTTTGCTTGTGTCAGATTACTGGATTTTGCTTATGTCCCTGAGGCTAATAAGTTTGAAGATTTCAGACTTGCAGCAAATTGTAATTCAAGTCAAAATGTATGAACAGCAAAAGGTTTACAAAAAATGTTCAGTTGTTATTGAAAATTGCTTACTCCTATCAAACAAATCGATGAGACCCAATTGTTGTGCATACTCATTTGCTGAAACTATTTTGCCACGAAATTTGTGTATTGTAAAATTTTTAGTACTAAATTTAAATATTGCTACTCTTATCTATCAGAATCATGAAATCAATTTGTAGTCAGTTTAATGTTAAATCAAAATATTTTGGCGAACAGTTTTATGGCATTAATTTCTTCATTAAAAATTCAACATTCTATTGAGAAATGTACACTTGTATCTACCAGACTATACTGTAATTTTTGGCAAAATATTATAACAAAACAAATTGATGTAAAAAAAATATTCTAATAAATGAAATAAACACATTTTTAAAAATAATTAAAAAAGAATAAAAAAAAATAATAATAATAATAATAATAGAATGCAAAAATCTATAATCAGAAAATATATGGAAATACATATGTTCTATATATAAATATTCAAAATCCTATATACAAAAATTTACCTAGCCATCTTTTCATTCTTATTCAACTGCAAGAACTTTTATATTCAATGCACTCATAGCCGTTCTTTGGTTGGTAATTACAGTAAAATAGACCAACAAATTTAATAATACAGTTCGAAAATGTTTTCAAATAGTACGAAAGTGGTGTAACAAGTTTCCCGCCTAACAAAAATACAAGAAATTGTTTCTTCAGATTAATTTTAATTTTTTTACATAGTCTCCTTGTGAGTCTACACACTTCTCCCAACGATGCTCCTCGATCATTTTAATCCTTTCAAATTTTACTCTGCATCTTTTTCTGCAAAATAATCGTTTACGAAAGTGATGTGGTACTTATTTGAAAACAGTTTTTGCCTCTTTTGGAGATGATTTATCCTTCGCCGTCTACTGTTATGAATGCACTTTTGTTCCTGGGATTTAATGGTGTATTCAAGTTTCATCGATTAAATAATCTGAAAACTCTGATTTATTGCTTCTAAATTGTGCCAACTGAGCGTTGGAAATGTCCATTCGAAAACGTTTTTGATCTATGGTGAGAAAACGTGGCACCCAAATTTTAATTCAATATGTGACAAACACATTCTTTGGACATATTCATAGCTTCTGCTTTTTCTCTTACTTTAAAGCGACAGTTGTTCAGCACCATTTGACGAACTTGAACCATGTTATTGTGAGTGCTTCAAGTTTTTGGACGTTCCGAACGTTTATTGTCTCGCAGGCTGGTGCGGCCGAGTTTAAATTCAGGTGCCCACAATTTCACAGTGATAAATGACGTTACAGAGTCTTTGTGCACAGCATCCAAATCGATTTTCATTTGTTCAAAAACACATATTTCATGCCTGCTTTATACTCGATTTTGTCCATTTTCACAAAAACACTCACTTCGGTTGATTCAAGTTTTTGTCAAACAAGAACTGCGCATTCAAAATTATTGAAATTTGAGTACCAGGTCTGGTGAATACCTTTAAAAATAGGCGCAAACTGATTCTCCTGCATTTTGTGTACGAGTGCTGTCAATTTCATATTTAAGTCGGAAACTTTTCAGTGCACTCTTGTGAAATATGATCACTTTCAAACTTTCATCATCATCAAAATAATTTGCATGCATTAAGAAATTTATAAAAATACTCTTTGTCAAGTCGAGCTTTAGGCCTCAAAATTCGTTAAACTAAAATATGAAATTCTGTTGGTCCGAAATTAATTTAAGATTTCGTTGGTTCACACATTTCGTTGGTGCAACATACTTTAACGATAGAATGCGTTATGTTCATGCATACCTCATCCCACTTAAGTTGAATTTGATACAAAATAATGTTTCTAAAGATTACAAAAATATTACATGTTGAAATTTGACTGCAATAGCAAACGCAAAATTGTCACATAATTATATTTTTCAGTTCTGATTGTTTTTTAGGCAAGCAAATCTTATTCCATTTAGGTAAAATTTCTTAATAATATGTTTCTGAGATTCAAAAAGTAACCAAGTTGCTAATTAACTCCAACAGAAAATACAAAACTGTCACACAGTATGAGACACTTGCAGAATTGAAGTATTTTAATTAATTTTTTGGAGCAAGTCTTCTCTCAGCTGAGTTGAATTTCATAAGAAAAAAATTTCTAAAGTTACAAAATGACACACATTGCTATTTGACTTCAACAGAAAACACAAAACTGTCACACAGTATGGGCCACTTACAGAATTGGAATATTTTCATTAATTTTTGGAGCAAGCCTTCTCTCAGTTGAGTTGAATTTCATAAGAAAAAACGTTTCTAAAGTTACAAAATCACACAAGTTGCTATTTGACTTCAACAGAAAACTAAAAAGTCACACAAAATGGGATATTTTCAGAATTTACATTTTTTTTATAATTTTTTTCGATCGAATAAGTAAGTCTTAATTCCACTTGAGTTGAATTTGATTAACAAAAATGTGTTTCCAATATTAAAAAATAACACAAGATGCCATTTGACTGTAATACGAAATTCATAATTGTCACACAAGATGAGACATCTGCAGAATTTGCATATTTTAAATATTATTTTTTTTCCTTCAGGAAGTACAGTGGGTGGTCAAGCAATTAGCACGCTTCAAGCAATCGAACGCATTTTATGTTTAAAACAAACTCTTAAAATTTTGATTTTTGAATTCAATTATATTTTAATTTTAGAACAAATAAAAAGATATGTTTAACGTGAATTGTTCAGTTTTTTGTAGCATCCTTAAAAAACAGAAATTGGTTCAATACACCGTTCCAAACTACTTAAAACAATAATTACCTACCCCCAATGCGAGTATTTTTCAATATATATTTTTCAATATATTTTTATTTTATTCCCAAGAATGCACGACTTTCTCATAATGATTTCACAATTCGAATGCACACTTTACTATTCAAGATTTGCAACAAATGTTCAATTTAATACTGCTGCTAACAAAGTCCCGTTATCGTGCTCACCCACGGCACATAAACTCACAAATACCATTCGAAATACTGTGGGACAAATAAGCTAAGCAAACAAGAAAACAAAAAGCGTTTGGAAACTATTTTCGTACATCTTACATACTTCCACTTAAACATGAAAATGTCGATTTTTCGTATGTGTGCTAATTGCTTGACCATCCACTGTAAATCTCATTCCACTTGAGTTGAATTTTATAGGAAATAACTTTTCAGAAGCTATAAAATAACACAATTTGCCACTTGACTGCAACAGCAAAACTCAAAACTGTTACACAACATGAGACATTTGAAGAATTTGCATATTTTAAATATAAATTTGAATAAATTTTTTTTTGCAGCAAAAAAAATCTCATGCCACTTGGGTTGAATTTTATAGAAAATAATGCTTATAAAGTTAAGAAATAACACAAGTTGCTATTTGACTTTAACACAAAATGGGACACTTGCAGAATTGGATTTTTTGATTATTTGTTTGGAGCAGAATTTGCATATTTTAAATATTATTATTATTATTTTTTTTGAACAACTGAATCTCATCTCACTTGAGTTGAAGTTGATAGCAAACAATGTTTCCAAAGTTAAAAAATGACAAAACAGAAGGCTAAACAGAAAGTTCCACAACATGGGACGCCAGCAGAATTGGCATATTTTTATTTTTTGCAACGAGTAAATTTCCATAAAAATCATGCGCCCTTTCTTACACTCACACCAGCACACATGTAACACATACGTAAAACTTTGCAATAGATGATTTTCTTAAATTGATAACAATTTTATTTATTACTGGCGTCTTTTTGTACATAGCAGACGAAAGAAATTGTTGCTTGCACTAAAATCAAAATAAAGCAAATGAATTTGTGTTAAGAACTCATACATGGAGAGTTTTGTACAACACATACAAATAAATACAGTCAAATATAATTTTGCATTTAAAGTGGTACAAAAAATAAAAAAGTGGTAAAACAATAAATAATAAATAATTAAAAAAAAAAAAATCTAACATTAAAAAAATCTTTTAAAAAATCTAAAAACTCTTTTGCCTCAAGCATGCAAGCACAGCACACGCACACATGCGCGCGCTTTGCAAATAATTGAAATTGTTTTGAATTTTAAGAAAATTGTGTATTAGTTTTTGATGAAATTCACCTCTCCAATTGACTCGTAATATCATTACACACAACGTTAATGCATAAACATTAACACAACTTAGGCGTTTAAGCAACTAAGAAAATCGTAGTGAGTAAATAATGAAAATTGTTTGTGCCTTTGCCTCCACGCCACTCCCCCCCTTAGTTTGTACGACGTGTTGTTGCGCTGTTGTAACATTTGCGAATAACACATAAGGAATCATACAAATATATATTAAAACCATAACGCATAATCGTTGCAAATATTAATGCCACACATTAATTGATTAATGGACGATGATGATGATGTTGTTGTTGTACTACCACATACACACATACTCGTACAATGTGCGGCATAACTAGTGAAGCCAACGCACTACTAATGCCTAATGCTAAAATGCCCACAATTAATGTCTGCGGCCGCATACGAAAAGCAACGTACATATATATATACATACATACATATGTTTGTATATGATAGATGATAGATGATGAATTGTGGAGCGTGTGGAATTTGACTTCTTGCTTTTTCCACCATCAAACTCACTCATACTCAGAATGTGCAATTGAATCGAACAGCAGTCGAAGCCAGACGAATGCAACGTGGCGTTCATTACTCTACATACTTACATACGTATTTGTAGTCTTGCATCCGTTTTCCTTTTTTTACATTATATTAATTTGTGTTTAAAAGAATCTAAAACAAAAAACGTTGCTAGCTTCTAAGCTGCACTAAAGCACACGAAATTGTCTTCTTTGAATTTTGCAAAAGAAAAGATAAGAATTTCGTTTTTTTGAAAAAGATAATTTTAATGCACCAACACAGAGTTTTTTTTTTTTAATTTTTTGGGCGTTGTAAGTATGTACGTTAGTTTTTAATAATTCTTGTTTTTGTTTTTAATTTTAATTATAATTCGTTTTAACACATTCTTTGTGCTAATCATGCAAGGAATTCTAATCATTATTGGCTGAAAGGAAATGTGTGCGAAGGGCGAGAAGACAAATTCTTTTGCAATTGCGTTTTTTTTTAACTACTGAATGTTGTATTGTTTCAAAACGTATTCGCATATATTTAATAAAAAAAAATAACAAAATAATTCTTTTTATTCGATTAATGCAAATGCCAATTTAACAACAAATTTAACAATTTATTAATAAATGTTTAGTAAAAAATTATGAATACACAAATTGTTTTCAATTGGAAGGGAGAATAGATTGAAATTGAAATTGTGAAACAACTGGAAATTTTGTGGTAAGTAATTTGCGAAAAAATTTATAATTTTTTATATAGGAACTATGACCAGCATGGAGTGAAATTTGATTGCTCAACGGAGAAGCTGAAAGTTTATAAGGATTGTGGTTATTCTACTCGCGGATATGTTGGAGGATTACGTTGACAATTTTGAAGATTCGGTTTAGGTATTTTTTGTTCTGAAGAAGAAGAAGAAATTGTTTTGCACTTCATGCTTCAATTTCAGTCACTGACCAGCAAACGACAGAAAAAAATCAAAGCTTTTCATTCATATTTACAAACTTTTGTAAACTTTCTACTCTAAACATTGGAGATATATGTAGCTACATTCATGTTTATATTTTATTTTATATTATATTTTGATGTTGACTAAGACCGGGCCTCAAATCTGGAATCGGGGACGTCTCAGATTCAGATACCAGTTGAACTACAATAGCCATCAGTGCTAGTAATTAAGGAATATTTTCATTCATAACTACTTTATTGATGAGGTGTTTATAAAATGCTTATTGAAAGCTTCAAAGGCAGAACGTATCCCAGTACACATGTATAACATTCTGGATGATCCCAGCGGGAAACATAGTCGATGGGTAGTCATATCGTTACACTAATTTTTCAATTATGCTTCAGATTAAATCAGAAAAAGAAAAAGAATTGCAGCACATTCGGGTTAATGGTTTCTCTGTAAAAGAAAACAGATGTAAGTATACTTTAAATTTACTTTTGATTTATTTAAAATAGCATACAAAAAATTAAGTCTTGATGGATTGGGGTGTACCTGGTTTACCTGTGGCACAAGCCACGAAATTTAAATACAGTTCAACTTATAATTCCGAAGTTATTCAGTATTATAAATTTGAGTTATATGGACAGTGCCACGCCTCTTCTTCCAATAATCAAGAAATTTTACCAGTAGAGCCGCACATGTATGACTCCAAGCCATACCAAATTACAGTGCTGTCGGACTTATAACTGCGAAGTTATTCAATATCATAGATTTGATTTGTATGGGCAAAGCCACGCATCTTCGTCCAATGCTCATGCAATTTTATCAGTAGAGCGACACAGGTATGACCCCAAGTTATACCAAATTTCAATGCTGTCTGATGTATAACACCGAAGTTATTCAATATTATTGATTTGATTTGTATGGGCAGTGCCACGCCTTTTCATCCAATGCTCATGAAATTTTATCAGCAGAGCGACACAGGTATGACTCCAAGCCATACCAAATTTCAATGCTGTCCGACTTATAACTCCGAAGTTGTTCAATATTATTGATTTGGTTTGTATGGGCAGCGCCACGCCTTTTCATCCAATGCTCATGTACCAGTAGAGCCGCACATACATGACTCCAAGCTGTACCAAATTTCAATATTGTCGGACTTATAACTGCGAAGTTGTTCAATATCATAGATTTGATTTGTATGGGCAGTGCCACGCCCCTTCGTCGAACGCACATGCAATTTTTCCAGTAAAGCGACAGATATTTGGCTCGATGCTCTAGTAAATTTCAATGCTATGCGACTTATAACTCCGAAGTTATTCAATATCATAGATTTAATTTGTATGGACGGTGCCACGCCTCTTCGTCCAATGCTCATGAAATTTTATTATTAGACCGACACAGTTATGACTCCAAGTTATACCAAATTTCAATGCTATGCGACTTATAACTCCGAAGTTATTCAGTATTATAAATTTGAGTTATATGGGCAGTGCCACGCCTTTTCATCCAATGCTCATGAAATTTTATTATTAGAGCGACACAGTAATGACTCCAAGTTGTACCAAATTTCAATGCTGTGCGATTTATAACTCCGAAGTTATTCAATATTATTGATTTGATTTGTATGGACGGTGCCACGCCTCTTCGTCCAATGATCATGAAATTTTATCAGTAGAGCGACGCAGGTATGACTCTAAGCTGTACCAAATTTCAATGCTGTGCGACTTATAACTACGAAGTTATTCAATATCATAGATTTGAGTTGTATGGGCAGTGCCACGCCCTCTTGTCCATACGCAACCAAATATATGCAGAAACATCCTACTAGACATACCACCCATTGTGTAAAAATTTCAGCTCAAATGGTCAAACATTTATTTCAATAGAGTTTACTCAATTTTCTCAAATCCTGCTAAAAGTTTCACAGCGAAAAGACTTGCGTCCACCTACACTCGATTCATGTTCACCTGTTCAACAGCGCGCTGCAGTTTTTACGGTATTTTCTCATATAACATGGATTAATGTTAACAGTCTGTAAACTGTTAACAGTCACATTAAGTGCTGTTAGCAGCATTTCAACGAGTTCAGCCTAAAAGTATGCCACGATTAAGCGTGAAATATTTCAATTTTTCTTTGCCTCACGAATCTTTCACTTTAGCTAACAACTAAATTCGTTATCAATCACTTTGAAGTGAGTTTTCCATTTTGAAACCCAACACCCAACAATTTATGTTTCCCTAAAATAAAAATGTTTACAATGAAAACAAACTTCATGGCAGCATTTTCATTGCTGGTATGTTTATGTTATTAAATGGCCAGACCGCAGACAACTCAATACAATTTTTTTTTTATATCAGCGCCAGCGGCAATTTGTCTGTCAGAGGCGAATTGGAGGAAACGCTTTGAGTAAAATCATTCATGATCAATCAAAAACACTTATTTTTTGTTTTAATTTTTCAACAAGCGATGAAGTACCAAAGGACTCGCTGTCTGCCCGTCTGTCTGCCTATCTCGTTTCCGCATCAAGTGAGACATTATCGCTTTTATTGTATTCATACATTTTGCAATCAAACGAAATGCACTCGACT
This sequence comes from Melieria crassipennis, assembly GCA_963668005.1. Lineage (NCBI taxonomy): Eukaryota > Metazoa > Arthropoda > Insecta > Diptera > Ulidiidae > Melieria > Melieria crassipennis. The sequence continues at coordinate 140,259,281 of OY764961.1, read as the reverse complement.
CACTTCCGTCCGCCACTTTCAATTTCGCAAAGTGCCCGTTATGTGCCTTTTCCATTTGTTCTGTTTGTGTGTGTGTGTGTGTGTGTGTGTGTGGTCAACTGCTTTGTGGCGCTGCCATTTAATGTCACCGCAAGGTGGTCTGTTGGAAATCTCCACTTGCCAGACGGATGTCTTATCTGTTCGATTGTGGCCGCAGCAGAAGAAGAAGAAGCGGAAGTAGGAGAAGACAGTGTTTACCGAGGCGTGTAAATATTTGCATGGCTGAAGGCGAATAACCGCTTTCAAGTAGAAGCGAAATTTCTTTGTGTGTGTGTGTGTGTAATTTAAGCTGAATTGAATATTTATGTTGTACTGGTGGCGTGAAATTTGAATGCAATGTAAATTTTGCTGCTTTTAGATATGTATATCAAATATTTATATTTTTTCATTGCCCTTTGCAACTTGCATATTTTATATTCAATATTATTTAAAAATCTTATTAAATAAACTGTTTTCGTTTAAAAGATATGCCATGACCAACTTTTAGACACAATCGAGGATTCAATTTGCTCTCTGATGGAGTTAGACAACATGAAACAATTTGAGCTCTGATATTATGGAAATCAAGTTGCATCAAGTTTAAGTCTCTAAACTGTCCAGTGTATCGTTTACTCTTCTCAAATTCGTTTAAATGTTAAGGAAACTTTCTTAGGAACAATCAGAGTTTTCGAGTCCTTTTTAGTTGGATTTTTAGCTCATTTATTTTTGTACTGCGGTTCATGCTTTCCACATACTTACTTACTTATTTAACTGGTCACAACAATCCGTTACTGGGTTCCGGCCTCCCGCAAAAGTACTCTGCCGCTGCTTGGCGCGCAGTGGGTCACACCAAGAGATGATAGTACGTCTTCAAATTGATGCTTCCACTGAAGACACCGTCTCCCTTTTCATCGTCAACTTCCAACTAGCGAATCCAACATCTTTTTTGCCAGAGCTTCATTGTCCATACGAAAGACATGGCCAAGCCAGCATAGCTGCTTAGGGATTCTTTCCACATACTTACTTGTATATCAATTTCCTGAGTCTCGAGTTTTTTTTGGTTGAGCCATCTTGAAAAATTGTCTTTTTCGAAGTGTTTTCTTTCATTCAATCGCTTTCCATCTAAGACAAACTTCAACCAAATGTCATAGCTCTCAACTAATATTAATAAATCATTACTACTTAACTAGTACTTCGTTAAATTTTTGTTTTTTTAGTTGAAGTCAACTCTTTATTGTTTCTTACAAATGTACATATTTATTCTTCGTCTTATTCTTATTCTTCCGTACCATTACCAATCAGTCACATCAATCAAACAAGGATCTCTTCGACTTGAAACGGATGGAGTTACCTGGAGCTGAGAAGTACTAAAAGTCTACTTCACCTCAACTTAATATTTATAATTTTTTTGAAATGAACCGCACTGGATTACCTCAACCTGGATCGGATAAGGTATTTGCAACCTATTCCAAATAGGGGTTTTTCATTGATCTGTTCCCATAGGGTCACTTTGAAATGATATGGTTAGGGTCTCCCAGGTCTTCTCAGATTTGGCCGCACAAGATCAGCCCGACTTGTATTAGATACAGTCTTCTCGATCTGGAATAGAATTACAAAATTTTAGTAGAAGCAACTATAAACGACATATTTGTAAATATTTCACCTCTTGTTCTTTTGTTACAAACTTTCATAACTATTTTGTAGGTTAAGTTATTTTGGTTTGCGTGATATTTGTTTCTATTCTTTAATTAATTGTTAATTATTGTACTTACTAAAAAAGACTAATATTTAGTGTACTAATAATAGTTTCTCAATAAATTCAAATAATAAAAACCAATCTCAAAATAATACAGTCTCCTTAATCCGAACTAGTTAGTCTCCTTTGCATTAACCAAATTGGGTCTCCTTGTCTTAGAATGACAATATGGACTTCCTCTTAGTCGAACGCTTTCGATTATCTCGAACTGATCCGGATAGGGTCTTCTCGACCTGGTCTGTAAAGGATCTTATCGACTTGGTCTGTAAAGCATCTTATCGACTTGGTTTGTATAGGATTTTCGTCATCTGGTTGGTATAGAAGCTTGTCTATCTGATCTGTATAGTGTCTGTATATGGTAATATCTCCTCGGTTTGACGTTAATAGGGTCTTTCTGATCTGAACTGGTCATAGTGTCTTTTATCTGTAACGGAAAGAGTTTTCTTGCCCTGAATCGGAAAGAGTTACTTCGGGCTTGGCAAAGTCTATAAACGGTCATTTTGACTTGGAACAGATAGAGTATCTTCTCTTGGATGGATAGCATATTCGCGACTTGAACCGTATTGGGTCACCTCCTATTGTTAAGGTATCCTGGATAAGGCTTCCAAGAATAATTTGGAAAGAGAAGTTTCTAGATCTGAATCTGAAACTCTGTCTTATTGAAATGATTCAGATAATGCCTCGTTGGTTTGGTCTTCTCGAATTAGCACAATTAGGATTTCCTCGAGCTTGCACGATTAGAGTCATTTCGATCTTATCGTTTCATTAGCGATATGGACTCTCTTTTTGCCGATTTATTTTGATCACCTTGAACTGATCCGGATAGGGTCTTCTCGACTTGGTTTGTAAAGGATCTTCTCGACGTGGTCTGTAAAGGTCTGTAAAGGGTGTTTTTCAATTAGTCTCTATATTGTGTCCTCTCGACCTGAGCTGGATATGATTTCTTTCACCTCAAACGGGTGGAGTCTGCTCACCTTGAACTGATCCGGATGGGGTCTTCTCGACTTGGTCTGTAAAGGATCTTCTCGATTTGGTTTGGAAAGGGTATTCTCGACGTGGTCTGTAAATGATCTTCTCGACTTGATCTATATAGGGTCCTCTCGACTTGGTTTGTATAGGGGTTTTGCGATCAGGTCATCATAGGGTCTTTTTCACTTGGTCTGTATACCTAATATCGCCTCGACCTGAGCTGGAAATGGTTTCATTCACCTGGAACGGATGGAGTCTGCTCATCCTGAATTGGTCACCTTAAACTGATCCGGATGGGGTCTTTTCGACTACGTCTGTAAAGGATCTTTTCGATTTGGTTTAATTGAATTGAACCGGATAGGATCTTCTCAACGTGGTCTGTAAAAGATTTTCTCGACATGGTCTCCAAAGAATCTTCTCGACTTGGTTTGTATAGGGTCTTTGCGATCTCGTCAGTAGTGGCATCTTGACCTGAACCGGAAATGATTTCATTGACCTGGAACGAATAGAGTCTGTTCGTCCTGAATTGGTCATCTCAAACTGATCCGGATAGAGTCTTCTCGACCTGGTCTGTAAAGGGTCTTCTCGACGTGGTCTGTAAAGGGTCTTTTTCAATTGGTCTGTATACCTAGTGTCCCCTCGACCTCAGCTGGAAATTGTTTCTTTCACCTAAACCGGATGGAGTCTGCTCATTGGTCACCTTGAACTGATCCGGATGAGGTCTTCTCGACTTGGTCTCCAAAGGATCTTCTCGACTTGGTTTGTATAGGGTCTTTGCGATCTCGTCAGTAGTGGCATCTTGACCTGAACCGGAAATGATTTCATTGACCTGGAACGAATAGAGTCTGTTCGTCCTGAATTGGTCATATTAAACTGAGCCGAATAGGGTCTTGAGTCATCTCGACTTGAAATTCATAGAATCTCTTGGATCTGCAACGCATAGAGGCAACTTGTACTTGACTAATTAGAGTCTTCGTTATCTAGTCCGGATAGGGCCATCTTGATTTGATTCTGTCATCGATAACATGAAATACTTCTCCAACATTGTCCAAGCGCTTTGATGCCATCACTCTGCATATTCTCCTGAGCAACTCTCTCAAACACTGTAAACCATGTAATTCACGTTGATGCGATGGAGAGTTTTTACTGAACTGTATGGCTTGATTGTGGAATGACCTCTATGTGGAAATTTTCACACGTTCAATTATTTATTTCCCTCTTCATTCATTCTTTGCATCATTTCCGAAGCAATGCCATGCTTTGTGTAAACAACGATATTCCCCAGTTTGCTGTCTATTAAAACGACATTGATTTATGATGTGCTGCACTTTATAGCATCGCCTTTGTAGAGTTCGCACAGTTCACAGGTCATTATTTATGATTTAACTAAATTTTGATAGCTTAAATTGGTTGATTACGACATTAGTAGCTTTCAAGGTTATACATGTCAACTTTGAGGTTATGCAGCTTAAAGTCATACATTGAGCATGAAAAGCTATTCGTGCGATTGCAAACATTTTTGGCAAAATATCAAATTTCCAATTAGAGTGGAATTACGAGCAGCACAAAGGTTCTGAATCCGTTTGCTACAAAGCGTCGGAAGGAGAATTTCATTGTCAGCTTCATGCTTCAGTTGGGAAAATATATGTAAAAACTATATATAAACAAAATATTTTTGTGCGTTTCGCAGGTGAAAGTGAGCATCTAATTTGGCGTTTCAGGCGGCTGTGAGGTTTGGCACTTAGCGAAGGTGAAAGTAAAGTGAATAACTTTTGGATTTCTTTTGCATACAACAAATATTGTAATTTTTCATGTGACTAAAAACTATTGAATTCAACTAAAAGCACTGAGCCATGTAAATGTAAGTAATGTTTTCTTTTGTAAAAATATTTTTGGAAATTTGTTTTGATGCCAGATGAAAATATTTGTGAGAAATTGGTTCTTTTTTTTTGTTGTGTGCATTTCATATAAAAAATAATAAATACGTAAAAGATACAGTTAGCGAAACCGAGTTAAAACTGCCAATTCCAGAAAATCCGGCTTCAACTTCATGCTGTCGTACAAAATATATATTTTTAAGATTAACTTGTCGAAATATTTTGTAAAATAAGTTTATTTTTATCCAAATTATTATTTTTTTGTGTTCATTTTTTGTTAGAGACTTATAAATGAAATATTTATTATTTATTTTTTCCTTTGCGTAAAATGAAATATTAATAAATATGTAACGAAATTTTGCTTTTTTTTAATCAGAAGCGATTTTATTTTCTTTCACAAATATAGATATCAAATGTTCCCCTCTTAAAGTCAAATGTGCCCCTTGACTGGCGTACATTTGACAAAATGACTCTTTAAAAAAAATATGAAATTATAACAAGCAAAATCTTCTGTATAAAAAATAGCTTTAAATTTCCAAAATTTAATAATCACTTTCGAGAAAGCAGCATTGATTTTTAAAATTAATCAATCACGTTTCGAGAAATATAGGTTTAAAAATCAATCAATTTCGGTTCCCTAACTCTATCAACAAGTGACGTGCTTAGTGGTATCAAACGATTGAAACCATCAACTCAAACCGATGCCGATGGTCTTTCACCCATTCTCCTTAAGAACTGTCCCTCGCTCGTATACCCTCTTCAATTAATGTTCAACATGTCGCTTTCCTCTGGTGTTTTCATCGATGCTTGGAAATTAGCTTCAATTACTACTATTTTTAAAAGCGGGAACAAAAACGACGTATCTAATTATCGCCCAATCTCAAAGCTCTCCACGGTTTCAAAACTTTTCGAAGGCATAATCAAGGAGAAATTGTACTTTGCGGTAAAGAGTTTAATCTCGCCTAATCAGCATGGTTTTGTCTCGTCCCGCTCAACTGTTACTAATCTTGCGGTCTTTAGTAATTACTGTTTCTCTGCATTTCAGAATAATTCTCAAGTGGACACAATCTATACTGATTTCTCCAAAGCTTTCGACAAAGTTTCACATGGCATACTCCTGTCTAAGCTGTCGATTCTGGGGTTTCACTCAGTTTTCCTGGATTGGATCAGATCCTATTTAAGCAACCGTGCATTGTCGATCATGCCACCTCTAAGCATTTTGTCGCCACTTCTGGAGTCTCGCAGGGAAGTATTTTAGGGCCTTTGTTTTTTGTTCTCTTCATAAACGACATCAGTGCTTGCTTTTCCTTCTCCAACTTCTTGCTTTATGCCGATGACTTGAAGATTTTCTCTGTTGTCCGTACTCCGTCCGATTCTTTAAACATCCAGTCCGACCTCGATAATGTCCTCATGTGGTGTAGGAAAAATCGTTTATGCCTAAACGTCGGCAAATGCTTCCACTCAACTTTTTCGAAATCCACTAATACGGTAACAACTTCATTTGAAATTGATGGCACAGTGTTAGATAAGGTGGCTGAGATCAAGGATCTGGGCGTTGTTTTCGATACTAAGTTTAGCTTCACTGCCCATGTTAATCGCATTGTCTCGCGTGCTTACTCTATGTTAGGTTTTGTCCGCCGAAACTCTTCCTCCTTTTCCAATCCCTATACGCTAAAGCTATTGTATACTACCTTTGTTAGGTCCAGACTGGAATCTGCTGCTTTCATCTGGAGATCTTATCATGCATCGCATTCTGATCGTTTAGAGCGTATCCATAAAAGATTCCTTAAGTTTGCCCTTCGCTCCATTCGTTTTTCTGAGCCCCTGCCTCCTTACAGGTCTAGATGTCTTCTGCTTAGTTTAAATTCACTTGAAACCAGGAGGGCTGTCATTTCCATGGCTTTCATTTTTGATATAGTCAATGGAAATATTGACTGCCCCTCTCTCCTGTCCAAAATATCTTTCAATGTGCCATCTCGCTCCCTCCGACATGTTTCCCCTTTTTCTGTTGAGTTCTATAGGACGTGTTATGGTAGTAACGCTCCTATTCCTCGAGCCTTAGCTGCGCTAAACGTGCTGTCGACCTCTTCAATGTTTGATCTGTCTGTACCTAAACCCTCGTTTATTTGGTTTTTTTATTCTCTCTTTCCCGTTTAAGTTTAAGTTTAGGCTTAAGTTAAATTTTGTTAATTAGTCTGTAAGAATTGTTTCAAAGACTACTACTAAATAAATAAATAAATAAATAAATAAATAAAAAAAAAGGTGTCAAATGTACCCCAGTTTCCCCTACTTATACTCGTGTGTGTGTGTGTGCGTGTGTGTGTGTGTGTATACAGACATGTGAGTGGCCAATTAAAAGCAAGAAGTGACTTGATCTTGACGGAAATGCTTCGCATTGAGCCTTAAATTTGTCATTGTTGAACATTTCCGCCACTTTCACTGTTATTTCCATTTGAATGGTTGCTGGGTATTCAAGAGTAATGAAGAGATCCAGTGGCAACAATTGGCCGCATAACTTGATGAATAATTCATTGATACGGCCACAGATAAAAATTAATTGCAATTAGTTACATTAAGACGCATAAATTATGCAAGTCATGAGATGAGATTTAAATGGCATTTCAGCGTCAATTACATTTTGGTTTTGCGTTCATTTGCCAACAACTACTGGCTTTGCATACTTTTGGCTGCTCACTTCACAATCCATTGTCATGGCCACTAATGGCCAACGCATTAGTTGCGGCAAACAATGGCAACGCGTGGAGCAGCTTTTGCTGGTCAAGCTGTTCATTTCGTTTTAATTAGGTTGAGTGTGATTTTCGTTTGCACCGCTGCTGGAAAGCATTTCCCACTTGAACAACTGCGCAGCATTGTTAATTTTTAATTGTCAAGTGGACCCAGGTCACTAATACGACAAAAGACAGCTGTAAGTTGGCTTAGGCAGCACAAGTTAAGCGTTGAGCGCATAATTAAATGTTTTTGGTTTTTATTGCAGAAGATGGAAAATCTGTGAAAGATTTATCTGTATGTCGGATTGTTCTTGACTAAAAATTACTTCGTTGTCTCCATAATTAAAAAAAATGCTAAGAACTTTCTGTGCGAGGGATTAATATGGCATTTGATTTTTTTCATTCACTACTACTGCGAATTAGTTAAATTTAAGTCCAAAGCTTGGGGCCGAGTGTGTAATTGTGTGGAATTTAATTAAAAATATTAAATTAAATAATTAAATGTTTGCTTAGTTACCGGAAGACTACATTGAAATGCGCCAAGTTACTCATACGCCATGTTGTCTGCTGCATGGTCGGCATTTGTTACTCATACGCACTGTAGTGCGCTGTGCTATAGTCGAATTTTCGCAGCAAACTGCACTCAAATAGAAGGTAAAGAGCTCTGAATGTGATGAAGGCTGTTAAATTATGTGTCAAATTTTGCTTATGCAGCCCGACAACATGGCGTATGAGTAACTTGGCGCATTTCAATGTAGCGCTGCCACATCTGCCACAAACAATGTCACCGCTGCCGTGTGCTGCACTCAAATGCCTTCATCAAGTTTTAATTGAAAGTTATTCAAGTTGGTTGCTGGAACTTCAATGCAGTGACAACAACACACGTTGAGACACTTTATTTGTCATTGCTGAGTGAAGCCATGTCAAGTGGGACCCCCAAAAATTCACGAAATCACCGATTTTTGAAATAACTGTCTTAATTTGTAGCGGGTATGATGCTGACGACTTGACATTATTATTTCGTTAAAATTCAATTTATTGTTAATGTTATAAACAATCAAACTTTTTAGCCAAAAAAAATTTCTTAATTTTTTTCTCAAAAACTATTTTTTTTTTTTTAAAGATGACCACGCGAATTTATAATTAACTGTTGAGGCTATCTATTACAATTTTTTTTCACGCCCAATTAGTTTAAAAAATAACTTTTGCATTAATTTTTTATAAACAATTAAGTTTTCTATAGTCTTCTTCACGCTGCAAAAAAATAAAAAAAATGTCATCATATGCGGAAAACGTTCCCCTTTATTTCAGCGTTCACAGAAGTTTGTCGGTCTGCGCCGTTTTTCAAATATTAATTTTTTTATCTCCCGCGGCGTGCGCTCTCTAGGCGCAAATAAATATAATATAAATATAAAATAAAAAAAATATAAAAAATAATATAGGTATATATATCAAATGAAAGAGAAAATGCTCAAGAATTTAAATAAAATTAATTTTATATCTATTTGTAAAAAAAGGATATGAAAAAGGTCCTTTGAAAACTTTAATCCTTTATATCCTTCAAAATTTACATCGAATTTTCTTGAAAGGTAAGTATGTTAAAACCCCAAATCTCCTTGATCACGTGTCAAAATTTCATTATTCTCGTTTCATTAATTTTGTATCTTTTTATTATTTAAAATACTGATACTCAAATAAATTAGAATTTTTGTACTTTATTAGAATTGCAGCTTCCGCCTTTTTTTTAATAACTTTCGAACTAATAAAGTTAGAGTAATGAAATTTTGACACGTGATCAAGGAGATTTGGGGTTTTAACATACTTACCTTTCAAGAAAATTCGATGTAAATTTTGAAGGATATAAAGGATTAAAGTTTTCAAAGGACCTTTTTCATATCCTTTTTTTACAAATAGATATAAAATTAATTTTATTTAAATTCTTGAGCATTTTCTCTTTCATTTGATATATATACCTATATTATTTTTTATATTTTTTTTATTTTATATTTATATTATATTTATTTGCGCCTAGAGAGCGCACGCCGCGGGAGATAAAAAAATTAATATTTGAAAAACGGCGCAGACCGACAAACTTCTGTGAACGCTGAAATAAAGGGGAACGTTTTCCGCATATGATGACATTTTTTTTATTTTTTTGCAGCGTGAAGAAGACTATAGAAAACTTAATTGTTTATAAAAAATTAATGCAAAAGTTATTTTTTAAACTAATTGGGCGTGAAAAAAAATTGTAATAGATAGCCTCAACAGTTAATTATAAATTCGCGTGGTCATCTTTAAAAAAAAAAAAATAGTTTTTGAGAAAAAAATTAAGAAATTTTTTTTGGCTAAAAAGTTTGATTGTTTATAACATTAACAATAAATTGAATTTTAACGAAATAATAATGTCAAGTCGTCAGCATCATACCCGCTACAAATTAAGACAGTTATTTCAAAAATCGGTGATTTCGTGAATTTTTGGGGGTCCCACTTGACATGGCTTCACTCTGCTGTCTTCACTAAATTACTTGGCTTGTTTTTGGTGAACTTGTAAGTCGACTAGTGCAGTGTTTTTGAGCACCTCAACTGTTATTGAAATTGTTTGTTGTGTGTTTTTCGGGCGTACTGAATATGAAATTGATTCGAATTGTGACTTTTACGACTTTTTACTCAAAATTTTTCACTCAAAATTAAGAAAAAGTGATTAAAATAGTTGTGACGCCACCACATAAATGTCTTTTTACTGATTTCATGATGTCTGGCCAAATTCAAATAATTTGTAGTTACTACTTAAATTTCATTTGGCATACGAAGTCTTTATTTAAAGGATACCAAACATTTTCAAATTATTTTTTTAATTTCCTTCAAATATTCGAAATATGTAAATCGTTTTAGTTTTTTTTTTAATTAAATTTAATAAATAAATTTAATTTTTTAATTGATTTATTTTTTAATTTAATTTAATTTAATTTAATTTAATTTAATTTAATTTAATTTAATTTAATTTAATTTAATTTAATTTATTTATTAAATTTAATTTTTAAATTTCCTTCAAATATTCGAAGTATGTAAATCGTGTTAGTTTTTTTTTTTTTTTATTTAGCTCGAATGAATGAATCTATGAATTGTTGTAGTAGCAATGTTCATATATGTATTGGACTTAGAATTGAAAAGAAATTATGTTAGTTAAAACAACAAACTTTCAAAGTTATAAAAGCTCAAGTACAAATGACTGAATTCTGCCATAAAATGTTGAACTTTATAAGCAGTGGCACACACAGGATTTCATTTTTGGCGGGCAGGGTGTTTCCGTACAACTTTTGAGCTCAATACCATTTGGAACCGTATTTTCCACTAACAATTTTTGTATTTTACGAAGGTTTGAATCCCCAAACCCCCTCTACCCCTGTATGCGCCACTGGCTATAAGAACAAACGAACATTAACCGAACTTTCAATGACTTGTTGTCGGAACTTCTTTTTTAAGCTGACGTTTTCAAATGCAAGAAATGGATTTTAATCAATTTGACTTTCCTCATTTTGTGTTTTTTATATTCAGACGTTTTCTAAGTTTTTAAGAGAGCTTGTTTAAATAATCTTATTTTAATAAATAATTTATGGGAAATAAGTTGCTCTGGTCAATACCCAGAAAACGTCTGAATATAAAATACAAAACAAGGAAAATCAAATCGATTAAAATTAAATTTATTTCCCATGATATGATAACCAGTAATAGTGCTTAAAAATTCTATATTCCGACTTGAGACTCAATGATTCACTGCTGGCTCACTGTATGAGACTGCATTTTAGTTTTTCATATCAAATACTTTGAAGGATCATAATTTCGCCAAGTCGACTATTGCTGACAAAAATAATTTTGAGAAGTTCTGCAACGATGGAATGTCAAATTGAATAATGTACCAATTAAACATAAAATCCATTTAATATGTTGTGCTGCTTAATGTTTGTTAGACTGTATGAATTGTTACTTAATTCTAAGCAATTTGTAACAGCCGTGCGACAAAAAATATAAAAAATTTTTCACACCGGAAAAAATCCATATGGGCGTGAAACTAGAGAACAAACATAGTAATACTGCGTACTCAGTTTTTCATTTCTACATCCTTTGTCCTTTTAAAAGGACTTCAAAATTTTGAAGGGGATAAAAAATAAAAAAAAAAATATAAAAAAAATATAAAAAATACTTAACCACGTTGGAATATGGCGATATGTATATCAAATGAAAGAGAAATGGCTCAAGACATTAAATAAACTTGATTTTTTATCTAACTATTTGTAAAAAAACGATATGAATAAGTCCTTTGAACATTTTAATCCTTTATATCCTTGAAAATTTGTAGAGAATTTTCTTGAAAAGTAAGTATGTTAAAACCCCAAATCTCCTTGATCACGTGTCAAAATTTCATTATTCTCGCTTCATTGATTTTGTATCTTTGTATTATTTAAAATAGTGATACTCAAATAAATTAGAATTTTTGTACTTCATTAGAATTGACGCTTCCGGCTTTTTTTTAGTAACATTCGAACCAATAAAGTTATAATACATAAATAAGTAAATAAATAAATAAATTAATTAATTAATAAATAAATAAATAAATAAAATACATAAATTAATAAATAAATCAATAAATCAATAAATGAATAAATAAATAAATAAATAAATAATAAATAAATAAATAAATCAATAAATAAATAAATAAGTACATAAATAAGTAAATAAATAAATATATAATAATTAAATAAATAAATCAATAAAATAAATAAATAAAATAAATAAAATAAATAAAATAAATAAAATAAAAAAAATAAATAAATAAATAAAATAAAATAAAATAAAATAAATAAAATAAATAAAATAAATAAAATAAATAAAATAAATAAAATAAATAAAATAAATAAAATAAATAAAATAAATAAAATAAATAAAATAAATAAAATAAATAAAATAAATAAAATAAATAAAATAAATAAAATAAATAAAATAAATAAAATAAATAAAATAAATAAAATAAATAAAATAAATAAAATAAATAAAATAAATAAAATAAATAAAATAAATAAAATAAATAAAATAAATAAAATAAATAAAATAAATAAAATAAATAAAATAAATAAAATAAATAAAATAAATAAAATAAATAAAATAAATAAAATAAATAAAATAAATAAAATAAATAAAATAAATAAAATAAATAAATAAATACTAACAGCCTCTAAGGGATCACTCATGTCATAGATCAATAATGGTTAATCAATTAAAATTCTGACAGGATGGGTGATTAGTAGAAACAAACTCCGTACTCTGGAAGTGTTTGACAAAGTTGCTGATAAGTAAAAGGTGAATAACGCAGAGGGTTGGTGTCTTAGATGAGCGCTGCTTCGCTTTCCTTTAGTTCGTACTGACATTGGGTTGTTGTTGCGCTTGTATGAATACTGAAAATGAGGATTTGCTGCGTGCTGCTCATCACAACTGAATGAAGGGTAAATGATAGGAACTTGTCACATTCCAATGAACTGCACTGAGTAGTTAATGTTGACAGAATGGGGAACAATTAGAAGGAAGACAAAATTGGAATATTAAAAACTACCCTGCAAGCCTTAACTGACAATCGAAATCACAACCCCTGGAAATTGAGCCCAGTGCACTTTAGCCAGAAAGACAGACGTGTCGAATTTATCATGACCCCAAAAACGTTTATTTTCTCTATCTCCAACTTCGCAAAACTTTGATGTCGCTGCCATTTGAAATTTCTAGATAAATAATACAGGACAAGTGTATAGAAGGTGTAGTGCGCAACACTGTAACTTGTTTCTAGTTTCATGGCATTTACTTCTTGAAAGAATCAAAATGCACATGCGAAGGAATTTTCCAAAAAATGCTGGCAAACCGTACAAAGGACCCGCTGAAATAAAGAAGAAATCAAGTAAACATAACTCGAATCAATGGAGCGCGTACAGGATTTTCTACAATTTCTTTGCAAAACAAATTGTTTCCCCCCAATTAAGCTATGAACTTTTAATGCATTATTGGTTGTTGGCAAATTGTCGAAATTTTGCGGTTTTACGAATTGCGCTGAGCGACGTTCAAAAGTGCTTGCAATTTATATTAGATTTCTGCTATTAGTAGAAAGTCGTATAAATTCAAACAATAAATCAAACTATTACATGCAACATCGAAAATTAAGAAAAAAACAACAATAAAATCACACAAGTAAACAAAACATTTGCACGTGCTTTGGCGTTCAATGCGCCGGCGTCACTTCAGCCAGAAAGCTTTCAAAGCTCTCACATTCACTCATATCGTAAAATGCTCAACTACATCCAAACATAAAAACTACAGCATCCGCTTCATGCTGTCAGTTGCCGACAGATCCTTGCCGCGTCAGCATAACAACCAAAGGATATCGAATGTGACAAGCACACACGTCTGTCTGGAGGCGGCAAGCACTTGTTGCCGCGTAGTATTGAAACAAGTTTTGTTGAACACACATTTCTTGTTGGCGTAATTCGGTTCACGTGTCCAGTTTCAGTATGCAAATTTTCCATTTTCCATACGAAAATGCGTTGTGCATTACGGTTGCATTGCTCGGTTTGGTTGCTTGTGTCAATTCGCAAAATGACACGGAACCAACAGCGACACTGTTGTTATCGACAACAACAACAACAACAACAACAGAAGCAGCAATACCGTTTGTGAAGTGCGGCAACACGCAAACCATGGTCGACGAGTGCTTCAAAGATTTGCCGCCGCATTTAGTGGAATTTCTGCAGACAACAAAGATTGCAATCAACGAGCGCGACATTGTTGCCAAGTGCACGTAAGAATGATTGATTCACGTTATGTCAAATTCTGAAATGTTGCTGTTGTTCATGCAATGAAGTGCAAATGTATGTATGTGAGTGTCAGAGTGTGTTTGTGTGTGTAGTGGCGGAGCAGATGTACAAGTTGAACTGTTAAATGGCCTAAATAACTTAAGTGAATTTGTAATGGACGAGCAAAAGTTGCGCGTAATTTAGTTGATGAAAGCAAATTAGTGAAAATAAATAAATAAATATGCCAAGTAAACAACATAAGGCGAGAGCTGCGCCTTGAGTGACTGACGCCTTAATGCTGAGTTTATAACTTCAGATCTCTAAATCTGTGCAGTTTGTTGTTGAAAAAATTAAGCCAAGTCTTTGCCTAATTACGAGCTTCTCTCTGGAGTGAGACTTCTGCAGCTTCAAGTAATTTATTTATTTATTTATGTTTGTCAGATGAAAAACAAGTAAAGCAGAATACAAAAATGCAAAGTGAATTAAAAAACCCACCCTTAAGACAACTAAATATAAATCAGTTTTTTGTTGAAAAAATTAAGCCAAGTCTTTGCCTAATTACGAGCTTCTCTCTGGAGTGAGACTTATTTAGCTTCAAGTAATTTATTAATTATTTATTTATGTTTGTTTGATGAAAAACAAGTAAAGCAGAATACAAAAATGCAAAGTGAATTAAAAAACCCACCCTTAAGACAACTAAATATAAATCAGTTTGTTGTTGAAAAAATTAAGCCAAGTCTTTGCCTAATTACGAGCTTCTCTCTGGAGTGAGACTTCTTCAGCTTCAAGTAATTTATTTATTTATTTATTTATGTCTTTTTGATGGAAAACAAGTAAAGCAGAATACAAAAATGCAAAGTGAATTAAAAACCCACTCTTAAGACAACTAAATATAAATCAGTTTGTTGTTGAAAAAATTAAGCCAAGTCTTTGCCTAATTACGAGCTTCTCTCTGGAGTAAGACTTCTTCAGCTTCAAGTAATTTATTTATTTATTTATTTATGTTTGTTTGATGAAAAACAAGTAAAGCAGAATACAAATTGCAAAGTGAATTAAAAAACCCACCCTTAAGACAACTATTGTAAATATAAATCAGAAAATAATCTTTTAAATATTCGACATTCATGCAACAATAGTGAATCTAAAAAATCAAATAATGTTAAAGAAATCTTAAAAAGTTTTAAGAAGAAAGAAAAAAGTTTAAGTCTATTTCCAGCTCTAAACGCCTAAAGAACTCTAGCTGTTACTGCCAGGAACTCAACATGGACTATGCATGGCCAATAGACCAACTACCTAACCTAACCTTACCTAACCTAATTGATAATGTTGGATGAAAAAATGGATTAAAGAATCTTCTTTCTATATACTGACATCTATATGTCCTGACTGATTGATTGACTGACTGATTCATCATAGCTCAGCCCAGATCGTTAAAGCTACAGACAAGAATGTTTAACATCTTGAAAAATGAACCTCCGCTAGGACGGGATTTTTTAAATTCGGGGGTCTAAAGGGGCAAAACATGGGTTAAGGTGTTATATGAAGAAACGTGATTTAATGGGCCTATTGACTTCAAATTGGGGAAAACACTTCAAATCAAAAATAATTCTACACGTATTTTTAAATTTTTCAAAAATTAAATTTTACGGGGCTAACAATTTTTTTAAGGTTAAGTTTCCTGAACCGATTGGCCTATTGACTGCAAATTGGTGAAAACACTTTGAATCAAAAATAACTAGACACGTGTTTTTCATTTTTTGGAAAATCGAAATCTAATGGGGTCAACAAAGAGTTAAAAGTTTGTATGAAGAAACATGGTTTTTTACGCCTTTTGACTTCAAAATACTGAAATAGTGAAAGTACTCCAAATCAAAAATAATTCTACACGTATTTTTAAATTTTAAAAAAATTAAATTTCAACGGAGTCAACAATGGGTTAAGGTTTTTATACGAGAAAACTACGAAAAAACCCTCAATCGATTGGCCTGTTAATGAAAACACTTGAAATCAAAAATAATTTGACACGTGTTTCTCATTTTTTGAACATCAAACTTAAAGGGATGAACCAAGGGTTAAAAGTTTGCATGAAAGAATATGATTTTTACGCCTTTTGACTTCAACATGGAGAAAGAATTCTTAGTGAGAAATAATTCGACACGTGTTTTTAATTTTTTTCGAAAATCAAAATCTAACAGGGTCAACAATGGGTTAAAAATTTCTATGGAGAAACTGTTAAAACATGAATTAATGGGCTAATTGACTTAAAACTTGGTAAAAGTACTCTAGTAAGAAATAATTCGACACGTGCTTTTAGTTTTCTTTGAAAATCGAAATCTAACGGTATAAATCAAGGATTTGAAGTTTGTACGGGGAAACATGATTTATTGGGTTTTTTGACATGAAACTTAGTACTCATTAACACTTTCGACCCCAAATATGCCTGAGAGCAACTTCACCTGTTTGTCACCTTACAGCAAAAGCTACGATTGATTTTTGGGTTTAATTTAAGTAGGCACCAACAAATTAATACTTATTTTTAGAAGTGAATTCAAAGCAAATGACAAACATTTTACTGTTATCCCCAAAATAATTTCCAATAATTTGCAGCGATATCAGGGAAAGTTTGTGTTCTAATTGAAGTTTACGAATTGGGCGCGTTTGATCAAAAGCTGTTGTTTCTGTAATAATTGTTAAATAAAATCGAAAAGTGATAATTTTGTATTTTTCCATAAATATTCGATAATTTTTCTGTAACTAAAAAATATTGATACACAATTTATTTAACCCGTTTTAAGCTAAAATTGTTCAAAAGTAAACTAGCTCTAGACCTCTAACAAAGAGGCGTGGTGACTTCAAATGTCGTGTGCACACATCTTAGGCGAGTGTTTCATGATTTAAATACCAAAAAGTAATATCGAGACACAGGGTAAAAAAGGGGTCAAAAGGGTTAAAGCACTTCAAATGAGAAATAATACAACACATATTTCTAATGTTTTTTTTAAATCGATATCTAAGTGTCGGTATGGGAAACCCATGAAAAAACATTAACCGATGGGTCTTATGACTTCAAAATTGGTGAAAACACTTGGAATTAAAAATAATTTGACACTTGTTTCCCCTTTTTGAAAATGAAAATCTGACGAGATCAACGATGTTTTAAGAGTTTGTATGGGGAAACATGATTCAAAAAGTCTACTGACTTCAAATATGGTGAAATCATTTCAAATTATAAATAATAAGGCAAGTCTTTTTTAATAAAAATATGACGGGGCCAGAAAAAGGTTAAGAGAAACTTGATTTATTGGTCC
This sequence comes from Melieria crassipennis, assembly GCA_963668005.1. Taxonomy (NCBI): domain Eukaryota; kingdom Metazoa; phylum Arthropoda; class Insecta; order Diptera; family Ulidiidae; genus Melieria; species Melieria crassipennis. The sequence goes on along the minus strand of OY764961.1, from coordinate 140,241,794 downwards.
CATTGTCTTCAAACTTGCGTGCAAAGCTGCGGCGCCCTGCTAGTGAATATGAATGAATGAATATGGATTTCATTATTTTGCCCAAATATATTACAACAAATTGTTCATTGTGGCAATAATAAATAAATAAATAAATAAACCTGCGAGTAGTCACTGGGAAGTGTAAAAATAAATAGTGTCCTTAACCCTGCTGTTAGGTTAGAAAAGGGACCATTTGGTCCATACTGCAATTTTCGTACAAAACAATAATTTATTTAAATTTTTTGTATTTATTTTGGTTCATTCATTCTTTACTCAACATAACTGATGTAAAAAATAGTTAATAGTTAAATAGTTAGTCAAAAGTTACAAACGAAACAAGCCAAAAATTGGACCAAATGGGCTTAACCTAACAGCAGGGTTAAGTCGAATTGATTCCCTAAGGCCTTTTATTATTTGATTGGCTCCATTTTTGAAAGAAAATCATGCATGACTTTTGCTGTTTTTTGAATACAATTAAATTTAAAAATAATTAAAAATATTCTTGACCTAAATTTTTACCCATGTTTTGTAACATGATTTTAATTGGGCATTAAAAAAAGGTTGGACAGTCAATTTGTCATCAAGGCGATAACTTCTTCCTGCACGTCATTCAAAAATATCCTGCAATGCTGGTTAGCAATGGAAAGATTGGTTGCGAATCGGAATTTTCATATCTATTGGGTACCTGGTCCCAAGAGCATTGAGAAAAATGAGACAGCAGATGTTGGTGCCAAAAGCGGTGTTCACCTGTCAGATGAGCAAATCAGCAACATTCTGATGCATTTGCGAGCGATGAATAGAGGTTTGGAAGACAACTGAATAAGAAAGGTGATGGAATAGATAATGGAATAACTAACTGCACAACTGCGAAAATAATGCTTGGACAGTTCAATGAAACGTATTCGAGAGAGATGTGTTCTCTCACTCCCGTGGAAGGACATTCCCATTACAGGGAAGTTACCGGAGAACTGCTTGACAGCGGCTCACGCGAAAAAGATGAATGAAGTCGGATGAATGCAGGATATGCGAAGAAAGTGACGCCAAGGAAACTCTGGAGCACAATTTTTGCTCCTGTCTGGCTATCTCAAGGCCTCGACTTATCTGCTTAGAGACCTCGTTCTTTTCTCTAGATTAGAAGAGGTTCCCAAGAATGACATAAAGTCGCTGCTGAACATTGCTAGGAACACCCACATTCCTACCGATCACTTTTACGTCGATTCGCTAAGGATTTCAGGAGCTGGTACCGCTAGAGACCCAACAGGATCTATGTGTAGAGGAAGTGGCGAGTCTAACCTAAAGAAAGGTTGGATTGGCTAAGTACGCTAATGTTAAAAGACAGTCTTACGCCAAAGCCTAAGAAAGATGCCATGATGATGAATGCGGGATTCTTAAGGAGACTATAACTGGCGTTATAAGGACATAGTTTCATTGTTCATTCTTCTATAGAGAAAAGGACCTCGACAAGGCCTTGTGATGGTTAATCGATTTTGATGTTCTGTCAGTGTAGCGTAGACTATGTATTAGTTTGTATGTGTATGCCTACCTTGAAATTGATTGTCATACCCTTTTTATTCATATTGAATAAATCATTCTTTAACTAGCAACCAAAAACACTACAGTCAGTGTTTGTGATGGGGCTACCACGTCAGTAAATGAGGCCTCAGTTTTGTTGTATACTGTTGCTTTTTTTTGTAAGCGCCAACTGTTCTTTCAGCTAATTCTAAGTGAAGATGAATACCGCCTATATTTCGAGACTTCGCTGGGGTGTGATTCCCCTTCAGATTAATGTGGCTCGTATAATAAAAAAAAACATAATACTCATTCCAATCGGACAGTAACCCCATACCCGACCGACAAAACTTCAGAACCAGACCGGAAAAATCATGCATCATTTGTCATATTGAAGCAGAGGAGATATTATGTTGCGTTGCTATTATCTTCACAGCAGGTCACTTTGTTGTTATAAAATGACTTAAAAGCGCACATGAAGCTGTGTCGATGGGTGGTGTCATAAGGTCGTATTGTAGTCGTCAAAATTGACTGCAACAAAGAACAATTTGTCGTCTATCTTAGACGGTTACACAGTTGCCTTATTGTATTTTGCTGTATGTATTGCTTTGTGTACATTTACAGGGTCTTCAACCGCGGCATGAGATGCTTCGATGACTATACGACACGTTGTATGGGCGATAAAAAGATGAGTCTCTTCAAAAACAATGTTGAGGGTGCGCGCAAGTTTTTTCTGCGCTTTTGCAGTGATCGTGAATTTCAAAAAGGTAAGTTTTAGATTTTTTTTTTGTAAATATTCATTCTGGGAGAAAATTTCCCGAAATGACCAAAAAGCGATTAAGGTTTAATATATCTTCGTTGTAAATTGAAACAATATTAAAAAAATGTATTTAAAACTTAAACATAAAATCAAACCAAATGACAATATGAAGGAGAAGGTAAGTGGGGTCAGTCTTACATTTGATTCGTCTGGGGAAACTTGGGACCAATATGAGCCAATTTTTTAAAACGTTCATTTTGTATGGAAGCCTTTTTAAGGATCTAAGATAGGAGATTTAGGGTTTATGCCTCTAAAATTGTCTTCTGTTTTAAATGCTCCGATATTGAATCAGACCCTTCTGCAATATTTGCATCAGGTCCTCTTCATCGAGTCTATGTTTCACCAGAAACTTTGCACGTTTGTGTGTCAGGTTCGGAAAATTAATAATAAGGTGTTCCATTGTTTCGTTCGGTTCATTACAGAATCTGCTGCTCTCCTGTTGTCAGCAAGGGCTGTTTAGGTAGAGGTTGTTGTTATAAAAGAAGTGCCCTGTCCAGTGGCGTACACAGGGGATTGGTTTTGGGGTTTAAACCACCCCGAAATCCCTTTAACCCTTAAATGCATGGGGCAATTATTTTCGAATCAATCTGGAGCAAGCACAAACATGATTTAAATTGATTCAACAGATGTACGAAGGATTTAGGATTGTACCATATATGGTACGCCATGCATTTAAGCACCTAAAAATAAAAGTGTTTTCTAGAATAACTTTGGGTCGCTGAACACGAAACTGAAGATCAAAACATTTTTGAAGGAAGCATTTTCGAAAAATCTTCGAAAAACGAATCATCCAATTAACGTAAGCTGTCCGTCGGTCAGAATATAATATCTTAGCCTTTCCAGCGATATACAGATTGTCCAAATCAATGAGATTTGGACAAATTACTGGCGGTGAAAGTTGTAAAAAAGTGAATTTTTCGACCATTTTCAAAAATCATAAATTTTCGAATGTTTTTTCATAGATAAAATAAATTATGTCCTCTGGTTTTAAAATATAAGATGAAAAATATATTATTTGAGCAAATATTAAGCCTAACATCAAAGGAATTGAGAGATAAATTACAAAGTTATAAAGCATTGAGTGAAAACACAATTTTTACATTTATGCGAAAAAAATGTTTTTTTGCCGAGACCCATCCAAATGTTGATATAGGCGTGAAACTAGAGGTCATTTATAGTAACCCGGCATAGTCATTTTTTCAATTTCTGGCCCAAAGTCCTTTTTAAATGACTTTTAATTTTTAAGGACATACACATTTCAAATATTTTTTAAAATATTTGCGATTGTGCAATGATGAAGATATGGGTATCAAATGAAAGAGACAAATTATCTCATTTTAACTAAAATTTCTATTTTAAACTTTCAGGACCAAAATATGTCAGGTAGGGAAAACATACATGTTTTGGATCTCAGTCAGTAGATTCATACATCTAAAATTTATTCTATTTCAAAGTTCTCAACAAAGTTACACAAGTTACACAAGGATTATCGATGAGGAAGAGTAGCTTTCGATGATAAAGAGTAGCTTTAATAACACTGTGCGTGAAATTTACCCTCAAAAATTTAGACATGGGGGGACCTACAGAGCGACTTTTCATAGGTATACTGAATTGAGATCCACTGTATTGGTTCTAGTTTAAGAGAAATCCGACTTTGAAGTTTGCTCATTTTAGTCGAGTTCGTCGCTTAAGTAGGTCCTAAGTCGTTTCGAATATCGCTTTACTGTCTTCGGCAAGTTTGTAGATATTTTAACGACCAACAAATTTGCTTAAGACACCCAAAGACATCAAAAAAAAATACATTCAAACTGTGTAATTGCGATATGTGTGCGCAGCGCAACGTGGCGTATGAGTGTCATACGCCACGTTGAGTGTTATAATTAAATGACACTCATACGCCACGTTGCGCTGCGCAAAAAATACACATATCGCAATTACACAGTTTGAATGTATTTTTTTTGTGTTGGTGTCTCAAGCAAATTTGTTGGTCGTTAAAATATCTACAAACTTGCCGAAGACAGTAAAGCGATATTCGAAACGATTTTGGACCTATTAGCATTTAAACGTTCAAAGACTTAAGCGACGAACTCGACTAAAATGAGCAAACTTCAAAGTCGGATTTCTCTTAAACTAGAGACAATCCAGCCAAACGGCTGGTGGATCTCAACTCAGTATACCTATGAAAAGGTAGTCGCTCTGTAGGTCCCAGCCATGTCTGAATTTTCGACTTGCACAGTGTAATTATGTTCTGTTGCCTATAGATCTGTCCAGACGTGTTCAAACGAAAGCGTGACTGACACGCAAAATTCAATATAACTAATTCAAAAACTTACTTAATAATTTTATGTTATTTTTAATGCAATTCAACTGGAAATTTCATGATTGATGATAATCTTAAATTTCAAGTTGCTACTTGCATTTTTGTATATAACAAATTTGGCCAGACCTATTCAAACGAAAGCATGACTGACACGCAAAATTCAATATAACTGATTCAAAAAATTACTCAATAATTTTATGCAATTTTTTTATGCAGTTCAACTAGAAAATCATTGGTTAGTGATAATCACAAATTTCACGTTCCTACTCGCAGTTTTCAAACAAAAAATCTGGTTAGATGTATTCAAACGAAAGCGTCTCGACACGCAAAATTCAATATAACTAATTCAAAAACTTACTCAATAATTTTATGTTATTTTTAATGCAGTTCAACTGGAAATTTAATGATTGATGATAATCTGACCCGTTTGAGTGCTAAGCAATTTTTGTAAATGTGTGCGAAAAGTGCCATGCCTATTTTGATGATTTTAAAGGAAAAAATAATGGTGTCAAATAAAACACTCTAATTCAGACAAATATGAATTAATTTTCATAATTCTTTTTTTATTATTAAGAAAAATGTTTTTTTTACATTATAAAAAAAATTGAATTGAATTGAATGAAATTATGCGCGAAGTTAGAATACGTTTACTCCCACGGAGCACCAAAAGCACACTGAAGAGCGCAGCAGTTTTGCGCCTCTCCGCATTTTTCGACACAAACTCTCAAGCCAGTTTTGCGCCTCTTAGCACTCTAACGGTTAAATTTCAAGTTGCTACTTGCAATTTTGTATATAAAAAATCTGGCCAGACCTATTCAAACGAAAGCGTGACTGACACGCAAAATTCGATATAACTAAATCAAAAACTTACCCAATAATTTTATGCAATTTTTAATGCAATTCAACTGGAAATTTCATGATTAATGATAATCTCAAATTTAAAGTTCCTACTCGCATTTTTCATACAAAAAATCTGGCCAGACCTATTCAAATGAAAGCTTATCTCACACGCAAAATTCGATATAACTAATGCAAAAACTTACTCAATAATTTCATGCAATTTTTAATGCAATTCAACTGGAAATTTCGTGATTAATGATAATCTCAAATTTCAAGTTGCTACTCGCATTTTTCATACAAAAAATCTGGCCAGATGTATTCAAACGAACGCATGTCTGACACGCAAAATTCGATATAAGTAATTCAAAAACTTCAAAAACTTCAAAACTGGAAAATCTTTGATTGACGATAATCACAAATTTCACGTTCCTACTTGCATTTTTGTATAAAAATGATTTGGCCAAACCCATTCATGCGCACAAGTTTTAAAAGCTTGAAGCAATCTGTAATCTCTTGACCCAAGTGTCCGCTTTCACTTTGAAACTTGTCATCCACACTTGGCCGACTACTTAAAAATCAGAAAGTTTAAATTTCCAACATGTTGCTTGACACTTGTTGCGTCTGTGTGTGTTAACCGAGCGTTGTCGTTAGGCACTCAACACTTCGAGAGAGTGAAAGTGTCGCTTGCAAAGTTGCCTAATTTGTTTTTAAACACATTTTCAGATTACTTGCAGCACAAGGACTGCTTCACCTACATACAGGACGACTGGGTGCTGTGCACGAAGAACTTTCAGAGTATTATCACCGAAGAGCTGCACGGCCAACGCACCAACATTACCAACAAATTCATGGAGTTCTGCTGGTAGGTGAAGGCTGCTACGAGCCACTGTGCCATTGTTGTCATAAACCACAACAATGAATGTGAAAATTACATTTTCGCCCAAAGCTAACAAAGTGCTTTCTCCCCACTCTGTGTCCATTGCAGCGCCCGCTACGCCTACGAGAACTGCATCTACAACAGTGCGCGCTACAAATGCTACAAGAACTCGGCCAAGTTTGCACGCGACACGGCCAAAATGCTGTCCGACGAGAAGCACTTCAGCAACTGTCGCCAGTACGAAAACACGCTGTGCAGTGCTGGCCACACGCACCGACTGGTGCGGCGACTGCTGCTGCTGTCGCTGCTGCCTGCTGTGCGAATGATTGAGTTCGGTCGGCGACGGTGGCAGCCCTAAATGTCGCATATCAGTGCCAGTCGACAATGGAATGCATGTGTGTGCGAGTTGTGGAACTAAGCGTGTGGATCGTAGACAATGTGGGGGCATGGAATGCAGGGAAGCGAGTGTCGGGAATAGTTAGTGTGTAGAGTTTAGGTTTATGGTAGCCGCTGTGCTGTGGCGTGTAGCATAGAAATTAGTCTGTATGTAAAATTGTTGCTTTGCTGTCAATGATGTGTGTTCACACTTCATTTGTCCAGCAAACTCATTTAGCACTGATAGAAACAATTTTTTTTCTGAGATTCAACGATGTCATTTCCAACTACGAAATTAGTGAAAGTAAAAAACAAAACCAAACATTTGCACGTTGCGCAAATGTCAGTTGTAAGTTTGATAATTAATCAAGTCAGCGTGTGGATGAATTATGAATTAACGAAATAAACACAAAAATAAAATAAAATAAATAAAAATAAATCAAGTCAAATTAAATAAAGAAAAGGTGATTTTATTGTGCAACGCTTTCGTGTTGTGCGAGAACTTTCAAAGTAAGTTTTGACTGTGGTTTTTTAAACATTGGAAGCTAGTTTCAGTGTTGCCAGATCAGGAGATTTTCTCTTAGATTTAGGAGATTCTTGGCCTTTTAGGAGAATTTTTAGGAGGAAGAATTGTTTAGAAGATTTATATTTTATGTTAGGGGATTTTTCTGATTCTTAGTAGATTTTTGGGAGATTTTTGAATAACGAAGTATGATGTATTGGGCAAACAAAACATATTTTCGCAACTATTTTAATAGTCAAAGCATCCTATTGTGTTAAAAATGTTTAAGCTCGATCTATCTCGTTCTCACTTATTTCTGTTACAATGAAATCCCTCCAAAAATTACACTTTTTATTTAATTCATTTGTTATATGGGTTGTTTTTGTTGTTAAGCTGAAGATGAATAAAAAACGGCTGCATTAAAAAAAATTATATGTATATGTATATTTTTATTTTTTCATGAAAAGTTTTATTCCTTCAAAATGACGCAAATTATAAAACAATTTTAGGAGATTTTTTTAACTTTTGGGAGGAAATTTCGGTATTTTTTTAAGATTTAGGAGAAAGTCATTTCAGGTATCTGGCAACACTGGCTAGTTTAGTTTGGCCTAATGTGACACTACTACTTACTTGCCTTAATTGGCCATAAAAACCTGATACCGGATTGCGGTCTGCCGCAAAAGTTGGTCACACCAAGAGATGAAGACGCGTCCCCAACTTGGTGCTTCCACCGAAGACATGTTCTCCCTCTACGCCATCGACCTCCAACTACCTTCTTCGCCGAAGCTTCATTGTGCATACGAGAGACATGACTAAGTATGCAATGTTAAAGCCCTGCTTACGTGCTTGCAGACATTAAGTAAGTCTAAGTACTAAAGTAAGTCACTGTTCCTCTATTCACAACCGGCCTTAGCAAGAAGAAGCTTGAAAGTGCTTGAGAAACCCTTCCCTGAGCACATTAAGGAGAACTATAGCAGTAAGATTGTGTACTACAGGCTTTTGTTAACGCTTCGAACTGGCCTTAAAAAAACCAGAGTTCGAGATGCCTAAATAACCTATAACTGCACGTTCATATCGAGGAAAAGATGTACCAAACGACGTACTGGTACTAGTTCCATGTCTCGAACATTGCCACCCTAACTCATTGATCCAACAGGTCTACTAGAGCAGGAAAGTCTATCAAAGAATGATATCAGGGGGTTATTTTGTAAAAATAGAAAAAACCAGACACTTGTGTATGTTTCCAGTAGTGTCTTCCTTCTGTTCATCGAATGGAAACACTTGTACTCAGAGCAATGGAAGGTGGGGCATTCCATTAGGAAATATTTAACAGGCTTTTCGTTATTTTTGGTACTAATTTTCTAGACATGTTGCTAACGCATAATACAGTGAAACCCGTAAGTAATAATAATAATTGACTGGCACGACAGCCCGCTTACGCAAGACTAAGGCCTAGCTTCCCGAAACCACCCGTGTTGTGCGTGTGAATTTGCACGCGGGTGGAAGGGACCTACAGTTTTATGCCGGTTCCGAACGGCGAGTTGGGAGCTTTTTCATAAGCAATTTTTATTCTCAGAGGTTTGCCATTTCCAGCTGAGAGGACAGCCACCGAAAGAGAAAACGAGTTTTCCCGTTATTTTTTTTAGCTGTTATTACAGGCAGTATTTGAACCTGGGTCGCTGCCCTCGACTCGCGGTCCAACGCACTAACCAACTGAGCCACGGCGGCTGCAACCCGCTTAAGTACCTCAACTAAAAATACAAGATGCTTCAGGCACTTAAGCGGGGAGCAACTTTACCGACGCCGGATAAGTAAAGATGAACTTCTTTTTTTTCGTAAAAAAATAAAAAAAAATTTCTTAAATAAATAAATAAGAACATGAACATAAAGAACGAGTACATGAATTTATTAAATCTTCTTAACTGTCGAAGTTACTAATTAAGAAAACCAAAAAAAATTGTATGGAATCATTTTTGTTTACCAATGCCGGTAAATTGGAAATATAAGAATTATTAAAAAAATTTTTACAAGTGCACTTAAAAGGGGAAAAATATAGGTACGGGCGGGTTAAGTACTTAAACGGAGAGGTACTTATGCGAGGATTTTTCTTCAGATTTTATTAAAAATGCATACTGCCCACAAATGCTGGGCACTTAAGCGAGGAAAGCACTTAAGCGGGTTTTACTGTACCTTACTCAATTTTGCTGAAGCGGATTTCCAGGAACTCGCAACTTCTCAATTTTCCCCCAGAAAATTTCGTAAGATTATTTAGAAGCTCTTTCAGCTTAAAAGTACTTTTATAAAAGTAAAAATCAAATTCATTACTAAACGAAAATGTATTAAATTTATTCAGCAACCTCACAAGCTTACTGAGAAGATACTAATTACGAATTAATTAATAACTAACGCGGTTGAGTGACTCTAGGAAGACAGGCTTAGGGAGCGTAATGTGAATGTCCAATGACACAAACAGGCTACTGAGTTCAATTACAGCTCTGGAAAGAGGAGCCTTAAATGCTTAATTCGAGCTCAGGAAGCCAACATAAAACGACACAGAAAATCCGAAGGACTTAAAGAGTTTATTAAACGAATTAAAGAGTTTATTAGTTTTGTAATTTTTTGCAAAAAATGAAATCTTTGACCAAGTAGTTCTAATTGAAATGAACAAGTTAAGAAGTAACTATTGCGCAATAATATTTTGCTACGAATGTGCGGACTTTTTACTAAAAATCGATAAGTCTAGAGATGGAAGATTGCAGTATGAAAAGCAAATACATTGTGAGTGAAGTGTTTGGACGTTTCAAATCCATGATCTTATACCGCTGCTATTTTTTTAATTTATTAACTCCACTGGGGAGCAAAGAGTCTAATTTAAGCTATTGTCTTGTATGGATTAATCAACTGAAATAATGCCTGTGTGGCTGATTAGCCTATCGCTATTTGTTCCAGATGTTAGCACTGCCATCTATCGTCCACAGAGGGGACACACGTATGGCGATCCTTTTTCGACTAAGTGGTATGGGCGCTCTCTGCGCATTAGTTTCTGATTGGTTGGAGGTGAATAATGCCGAGGGTTGGTGTCTTCGATGAGCGCTGCGTTATTTTGCGTAAGTCGGTACTGATGGTGAACAACACAATCGCACTGCTTACTATTTTTTAACACTATTGGAATGTGCCCTGAACAGTAGAGCTGTGCAACTATCGATAGTTTCATTGTGACACAACTGTCGATGATTTTTTGGCGCTATCGATACCATCGGTGTTTTTGTGATGTGACGGCAACGTTTCTAGAATATTCTATGCTGGCAGTGCTGCCATAGAAGTTCCGCTGTGATATTCAAATATGTGGGTATGAGTAGAAACTATCTGACCGATTGATCTGAACTTTAGACACAATGGAAGACAATGTACGAGTATGTCCAGGAGAGAGTTTCTGGATATTATTTGTTGTGTATGAATATGTGTCAAAATAGAGGTCTTGGTAAAAACTTTCAATACAAATATTGTTCAGTACAACTGTCGGGTGCATATTAATACATGAATTATCCGATAGTATCGATATTTTTCACTCAAACTATCGAAAATATCGAATGGGCCAACTATCGATAGTTTCTCAGCTCTACTGAACAGGGGCGTAGAGACCAGAACTTGCTTAGCGAGGAGAGAGAGAGGCCTACAAATTTTGTTTTAGCTATTTTAGTATTACGTGCTTTCTAAAGTAAACTTTTTTTTCAAATAGGGAATTTTCTGGTAGCGCCACCTATATGTGACTCAGTGCAGTCGAAATTTACATTTTCCCCCGATTTTTAGTCAAACTTTTATGATATTTGGTTCACTTGAAGCGAACTTATCGGTAAAAAAAATGAGCATCGAACTAAGAACCAATATTACATTTTGTTTTAAACTGGGTAACACTTTAACCGAAACATTTCAGTTGATGAACTAAATTTATGATGATGATTGGTTAACCCTCATCCAACGTTCAAAAAAACTCACACATAAGATGTTCGGGTGAAATTTCACCCATATGGTACTTTGTATTGTTTTAATGAATTTTTTGACCAAGTATAATAAAAAATCATTTGTTATCTTTAATCTTTATTATCTTTGTTATCTTGCAGATAAATAAGTTTAAAAATTTTTCTATATTTATTTGCAATTAGGGCAATTAGGTTAGGTTAGGTTAGGTGGCTGCATCTGTAAGAGACACACTCGGAGGCCTATCATCAGTCCCGTTGTGATATCACATATATCAACCGTTTTTTAAATGTGTATGCAACACTGTTTTTTCCTCAATATATGTTACAGCACACATTTCAAGCGGATGGGGAAAGGGGGCAAGGAAGGTCAGTAGTTAACTAAAACTTTGTGTTCACCACATGTATAATTTTTTCAAGAATTGCAAGCAGAATATGCCTTTCGATCATTTTTGATATCAAATTGGCACCGTGTTTCAATAGTTTTTTACTTTTTTACGCTCTGATTTTCTGACAAGGTTTGGGAAATTGGCTGTATTGAGATAAGAAGTCAGCATGAAAATTTTCCTTTCGGTAACGTTTATCTACGCAAAATCTTTAGCTTTACTAAACTCAAATCTATTTCTTCAAGAAAATTTCGCCGCTTGTACTTTTCGTTGTGATTCCAGCTGGGATCGACAGCCATTAGTTTTTCGCTTGACGGTATAGTTAGTTACCGACCAATTGGTCTAAAGTGTCACCTACTGCTTTTGACTTATTGTAAAACGATATAATTTCGTATAATTTTTTGTCACCTACATTCCCTGCTTATGATGAAAAGTACTCAAAGGGGCATCTTCCGCGAAAAGCCGGCAATTGTTTACTTAGTGTGTCCTTTTTATAGGACATATATTGCAGTTGTCGCTAAACTCACTTTTCCCATATATCTCTTATGGGTGTTAACGAGCTTCATTCTTGATTACAATCGTAACGTTTCTGGCGAGTGGTTTTGTCACCGACAGAACGAAAAATTGGTCTGCCTGTTGTGTAACTCTACAGATTATCAAGAGATTCCCCATTCGACTTATAAACACCACTCAAAATTGAAATACCAAAATATACCTGAATATCACCAACGCCATGCACTGCCAAAAACTCGCAAACCTTCAACATTAGTTTTGTCAGTTATAATCTTTAACATTGGTCTTCATTGGCATCTTGCGTTGCTGACACACGACTTCAAGCATAGCGAGTTATACCAACTTTAGTTGAAATAATATAATTCCCTCTCACTTTTCCGCCCATTGATTCTAAAAAAGGTTTTACCTATAAAAGCAGTTCAAAACTTTCAATCCAGTGACGTAATTTTATGGCATTTTCTGTATGTGTTGCCTTAAATTTCCATAAAATTTGTATATGGGTGAAATTTCACCCGAACGTCGCCCACGTAACTTTTTTTATAATCACCGTTATAATGAAATAATCAATATGTCGTAGATAATTTCAAAAACTTATATTGGTTTGCTACACATATACAAGAAACCATAATCATTTTGATAAATATATAAGAAAGTTATGGCATCCCAAAGTTGCAAATGGGTGAAAAATCACCCGAACGACGGATTAGGGTTAAACCGTGGCAAATTTCATGAGTTGTATATGCTTTTTAAAAATGTTTAAATGTTTAAATTGGTTAAATGTTTAAACATGTTGGCCAACTGAAATCCACGGTCATCGCAGATTACATCAAAACGGTGCATGAACTCATTAAGGATCTTAACCCTTTCGATACAGGTTTATGCTGGGGAAAGTTAAAATTTTAAATTTTACGACTTAGGCTTCTATGTGGTTATATTAGCAACATTTCATAAGAAATTTTTTAATTTTTATACTCGGACCCTGTATTTTAGAGTGTTTTTCTATGAGAGCAACCGCATCGTTGTGGCTGTAATAATTACTTAAACATACAACTTTTTACGCATAACGAAAATTTTAATATTTCTTAATTTACTTCAGCCAAAATTAAAAAAAAAATATCTAAATTGAAAGAAAACGTCAAATTAAAAAGTTATCTAATTTTTTCTGCTTATTCTTCCTTTACTATGTCAAGATATACCATTAAAGAAACGTGTGTATACTTCTCTTCTTTAAACTTAAAGATTCAGTTTATTAATTTCGTATTTTTCCTAAAACTTCAAACTATTCTAAAGACCAACAAAAAAATTTATTCTTGCAACCATAGAGGATGCAGACGTCCACAAAGTAACATGTTGCCATATGGCAACAAAATAGCGAAAGGGTTAATTGAAATTCTTGAAAGTGGATTTTGATGGTGTGGTGTTGTTTTGATTTAAACATCAACTGGCCGTCATACCGGTCAGCTATCGGAGTATAACATTGCTGTCAGTTCTCATCCGACACACTGCATTCAGACAGCGAGAAGCGTAAACAAATTGCCTTAGGTTAGGTTAGGTTGAGGTGGCTGCCTCTGTATGAGACACACTTAGGCCTCTTAACGGGCCCGTTGTGATACCACAGGATTCCACCCGTTTGAAATGCGTATGCAACACTGTTTTTTCAACATGTGATACAACACACATTTCAAACGGATGGGGAAAGGGAGGGGAGGGGACCTACAGTTTAACGCCGAATCCGAACGGCGATGGGCAGTTTTTTCTTTCACACTTGGAGGTTTTACCATTGCCTGCCAAGAGCGCACTTGTGCGATTCTTGTAATTCTCATTCCCTTCAAGTGGATAGCGACAGAAGTAGATGAGTGTTTTTTCCAGCCCTAGCCAGGAATCGAACCCGGGGCGCTCGGTATGAGAAGCCAGCGCGCTACCCGCTGAGCTATCGAGGCCGACAACAAATTGCCTTGCACTAGAAAGAAAATCTCTTCGATTGGCTTATATATCCTTCTAAAAACATATCTGAGCAGACGGAAACGCGGAATTAAACCTCAACGTGATGCCTTCATAATTAAGCGCCGTAAGAAAGCAAAAACAGAATTGCTTCTGACGCACGGAAGCATTCTGACTTAATGTAATTGGAAATTGATACTCAAATATATGCGGCAACGGCCTAATGCATTTGCCAAGCATCGACAGCCAACTTTATATGTAAATTACTTGAAGTGTACGCTTACATAAGTTTGCTTCGATTCATGCAAGTTACATGTGCGTCGTCCTTGATTCACATAAGCAACATGGCGGCATATGTTATGCCATTATTAAGACAGACACGTGTGCATACGCGCTCACACTGTTTTGCAAGGCAACCTAGCAGAAATTTCTTACATTTTCATAAACCCTTAAGTTATGAATGGTAGAGCTACAGTTGACCGATTACGGATAATGAAAATTGTAAGAAATTCAGGCAGAGTTTCATAGAGACCAACAATAGTTTCGAAATTCTAACTACACTGTGCAACAAAAAAATAATAATAATAATAAGATTCTGACAACAGATACTAGTGGCCAAAAAAAAATGTACATATATCGGCGTTTTGAAGGTTTAAGTGTGAAGGTTTTTTTAGAGAGGGTCTAAAATGCGCTTCTTTTGCACATTCTTATTGTGAATCAGTATACGAAAACCAAGTGACCTTACATTTTATGTATATGATGTGTTCAGCAATTTAGTGTAAAATACTACGAAGAACATTTTTGTAGAACATTTTAACCCTTTAGCTCCTACTTTTATGGGTCAATTTGACCAATTTTTTCTACAATGCCACAAAATGTCCTTTCAAAAGAACATTTGAAGGACTTTTAAGGAAGACATGTACCACGAAAATATTGGCCATAAAATTCTACTATAGGTCTCTGAATACAACAAAACTCAAAGTTTAACTTGAACGCCAGCAACGAGTCAAAACTGAAGAAGTGTTTGCGGATTAACTAACTAATTAACTTTGCTTATCAAATGTCGTCTCTCGTCCAGTGATGTCTGCAGAAGCTGCGGAGATGAAGAAGAAGTAGAAACGATTCAACACTTCCTGTGCCACTGCCCGGTTCTGCAGGATCGCCGACTCCGTTCACTGGGGGCCGACTCCTAGCGGACCTGGTTTGCGCGACAAAAGAAATTCTGGAAATTCTTTATTTGTTCTCCTTTTTGAAGAGGTTGTAGTGGTTTGCCCCGGGTTGATATTGATTAGTTAGCTCCAGAACCATTTAAGAAGGAATTCACAATGGACCAATTAGGTGTTGAGACACCTTTCCCTACCTAACTTAACATAACCTAACTTAGGTCGTATTTAAAATTTGTGCTGAAAAAATCCAACAGGGTTTTTGATTGTAGGTTCATATGGCAAAAATGTTTAACGTAAAATTTCAGAACACATTCTACTACCAACCTATAATTCTATGTCTATATTCTTATATTACATAAAATCCAAAAAGGCGTCGTTTTTTTTTAGCCACAATCAGGGAAAAACCACTAAATAGATTTTTAATTATAATTTTAACTTTTCATTACACATGCTTGAAAGTTTAGAAAAAACAATGATTTAAACTAATCCAAATTCACGGAGCTGTACATCAATGTGTGTGTGACATCCCAATGAAGAAAGTCTCACCGATGTTTGCACGATTGAAGCAGTTCAACTTTTTTCTCAAACTGATAACATAAGTTAAGAGAAGTTAAACTGCTTCAGTTGTGCAAACATCTGTGAGACTTTCGGCATTGGGATGTTACACACACACACATTGATATACAGCTTTTAGAGGCTATAGAGGGATACACATTGTAAATCTACAGTCGATGTGGCGTGCCCTGTTATCTCTATAACTCAATTATTAAGTTGTCAATTTAATTGAATTTGTGTATGCAATATTTTTAAATTTAAAGTTTTTTGATTTTTTTGAAATTCTGATCTACAATATTCCCTTAAATGTTTTGTTTTAGCTGGTTTTGTTGGGTATTTGATTCTAGTCTAAAATGAAAGTTGACTCAATATACAAAATGCTACTAGAACTATTTGCTTCACAATAGCTGCTAAAAGAAGTCAAAAGTCAAAAACAAGCTGCAAGGTTGCTTAATGCTTGGACCCAACAGATCTACTGAAAGTAAAGTCCAGCCCGAGCACTCGCTAACTTAAGGAGGGAGGCATGAGCCGAGCTGCAATAGACAGTAAAGTCCAAGTGGATGTGTCCTTCCTTCGGACACTTCCTATAGTATAATAATACCATATGACCGAATGCTTTCCATAATATTAAAATAAGTAAACATTTTATTAAGCTGACTGGAAGCGAATTGCATTTTTCTCTCTTAGCTTCAGCAGATCTGAGGTTTAGCACTCATACGCCCCGTTGGCCAGTAAGCGTTCCAATAAGAATGCAAATTAATTGTAACTGCAACTGACCGAAATCTTAATTAAGATTATTTGAGTCGAAGTTCATGAAATGTCTTCTTGAGGCATTGATGATAGGCTATGATGCAGCATTCTGAGAAACACATTCCGCTGTACAGATCACAGATTTAGTGAGTAAATTTTCCATATACTTTCAATGGGTTCTTAAAACTCTTTGAGGTATATGAAAATTAAATGTTGCCTACAGTTTTATGCCGATTTCATAGCTTTAGGTTGTAAAGAACTTGTATGGCCAGTTAAATTTTACTTAAAGAAAAGATTCTCTGCTTAGAAACCAGCCATCAATAGAAAAGTTTTAAATATTTACATATTTCGAAATCCTTTAGAGGAGATTCATTCCCAGTGTCACAGTCAGGTTCGCAGTCAGTGTGTAGATTTGAGGTTGCTGCTGAGTCACCGATCTTCCACTCGACTGCAAATAATTTGTCTAACTTTAAGCATTACATACTGCAGTTCCATAAAAAGTGCCGGCCTCGATAGTTCAGCGGGTAGTGCGCTGGCATCTCACACCAGAGGTCCTCGGTTCGAATCCTAGCTCGGGCTGTTGAAACACTCGTCTACTTCTATCGCTATCCATATGAAACAGATGAGATTTACAAGAACAATATGCTTGTAGCCTTCCTGCCCACCCTCACATCACTTATTCACAAACTCCATAAAAGTTTGACTGAAATCTTTATTGAGATTACCATTGCACAGTGATTCGACTCCATACAACCGCGGGACAAAATTAGGAGAATTGATCCGTTCTCCATAAAATTTGATATACTAGTTAATCATGGTCTGCTGAATTGAAATCTCCATTTTGTTTTTCTTAAACTTTTGTAGTTTGGCAATGTCTGAGACTTAAATATGCAATTTTCGTCATTTTTGGTGAGCTATAGCAACGAGTGTGTTGGCTAGATTTTTCAGATTTTACCTTTAATCAGTTACGTCAACATTGATAATTGTAAAGAGTAAAAGAAATTGTCTTAGGACACTTTAGTTTTGTAATAAAAACGATAATAATAGACGTATGTTTTGCTTTTTTGCAGTTTTCTTTATTTTTCAGGCTGATTGCATACTTTTAGGGATGAAACAAATAAAAATTTTATCAAAAAATAGGTGTTTGGACCACTTTTCAAATTGGATTATTTTCTGAGATCGGAAGATATCGGAGGATGTAATTACATTATGCGACAAAAAAAAAATGCTTCTTAAAACAAAAAAAAAACTGGAACATACTTTCACATACTTTTTAGATATTTTCCTCTAAATTTTGCCAATTTTCTGATTTTTAATTTAGAAAAATATTTTGAATTAAAAGTGAAGTAAAAGCCTCAGCTTTGCAAATTTTGAGAATACATTAAAAGCGAAAATGGCCACATCATTTCTTAATCTATATTGAAAGTTTTAGCAATTTCTTAGTAACCATGTATTTTTACGATTTTTTTTACTCAATAGACTAAAAAACAGAAAATATGTGTTTACATTTTTTTGTGAAAAAAGTTTCAACTTTGAGCCGCTTTTGCACAGAAACTCATCAATTTTTTGCACCGATTTTTTGGGGTTTTCTTAGTTGGAGTTTTACCTTTCAAATGACATCAAAATCGTTAAATTCTGAGACTATAAATTTTTTGAATTTTGTGTATGGAACGAATCGCTGTGCATTAGTGTGAAAAACAAGCAAATTAACTGCTGGGATAATGACTTGTTGACAATACTTTTGCTTTTGCACAAGAAATTGCATGGAATTATTTCAATTTGTGTGAATCGATTTTGCATTGCAAATCACTGAGAGTTCAAATATGAAAAAAATTATTAAAAATTGCAAAAATTGGCGCGATGCGTGTTGCAAAGGAAACGAAAGCAAAAAAATTGTGTTGCTGGCTTCGTTTGCAGCAAAAGCGCAGCGAAAAATGTTTGAAATTGCTTTCTTGTTAGGTTTGCTTTGGCGCGAGCAATGCAATTAAAAACTTTACTGCCGGCGCTAATGGAAGCAGAAACATTGTTGTTGTATGCAATGTATAAGCCAAATGAAATCGAAAATGCTGTGTGAACGCCAGTGGCGAATGCAGTGCATTTAGACACACTCAGAGTTGCTCAAAGAATTACTAAAACTATATAAAAACTATATTAAATATTTGGGCGTTTTATGTAGCTAGATCTGTCCTACTTGTAGTAATTCTTTAAGAAAGACGTTTCCATATGGAGAGAAAGGAGTAGAGTGGGAAAGATTGGAACTTGTCCCAAGGTAGAGAAGTTAACAGTGAAATGTTGATAACAATGGAAACAATTAGAAGGAAGAAAATAAAAGTGCTTTGAGAAATGCTGAAGTAGGAATCGAACCCATGACCTCTGGGCTGAACTACTCTGGGTGTGTGTTCTCTTTAGTAGAGTTTGACTTTACTGAATCCATATCAGTTAAACTTTCATTGCATTCAGCCTGTCATCGCTTACACATTGCTTCCTCTTAAAGTATTTTTAGCAAATATTTTCTGCCATTTTAAATATCAATGACCAAATGACTGCCGATTTGAATTTAATCTCATGGCCATTTTTTTTTACAAATCATTGCTGCGCATTAAGTGCCGAAATTGACTGACTGCTGCTGCTTTAGGCTATTCAACAATTTGTATTGCTACATGTCGCACACAAATCTATTTCAATTTCCCTCCCTGTCTCTTTCTTTCTCTCTTTATTCTGCTTTTTCACACACGCCTACGGTCTCTCCCACTGCTGCAATGTTTTCCTACTTTCGACGCATTTCCTTCAGCAACAATTCCCCACAGAAAGTTGTCCATATTTGGCTTCGGTCCAATTGTGTTTACGCGTTTCTTCAAAACAAATTCGTGAAGCGAGCATAGGCAATCAAGCGAAATGCGTTTGCACTGTTTATCCTGTGGCCACAATTGTCCTGTCTGTTTAGTTCAAATTCAAATAGAAATTGAGCCGCAAAAATAGAATCCCACACAATCGTTTCAAATGTGACCAAATTGCGGCTGCGCTTCTTCTTTTTCTTCTTCTAGTTGCTATTGCTATGTATTCGCGGAAATGTCAGTCAACCGTTTTAAACGCACTGCCGGCATTTGCCAGATAAGCAACACAAATGACGAGTGTTAATGTAGCGTCAAATATGAAAAACGCGCCACTGCGCAACAGCTTTGAAGCAATGTTTGTGTCTTGGATTGTTTGACTTATTGACGCTTCGAGCCGTGACCTATTGGCACCCATTCGACAGTCACAGGTTGATACAGACAGTCTGTATGCTAAATGAAAATGTTGAGACATAGATTTTCTATTTGCTTGGATATAAAAAACAAAAACAAATAACTGTTTTTAGGATATCAAATACGAGTAGATCGATTCTCTTCCTACTTGGTAGAGAGAAAAAAATGGCCCCAATGAGCTCCTGACACCGTACCTATTGATGACCCCAATGAACTTCTGATTCCAATAATCTCCTGATACAGTATCTAGCAATGACCCCAATGAGCCCCTGACACTGTATCTAGTGATGACCTCAATGACGTACTGACACCGTATCTAGGAATGACCCCAATGAGCCCCTGACACCGTAGTTAGCTATTGATGATCCCAATGAGCTGCTGACACAGTATCTAGTTATGTCCTCAAGGAGCTTCTGACTCTAATAATCTTCTGAGGCCCTAATGAGCTCCTGACACCGTATCTAGTGATGACCCCAATGAGCTTCAGCTTTCTGACACCGTATGTAGTAATGACCCCAATGAGCCCCTGACACTGTATCTAGTGACGACCTCAATGACTTACTGACACCGTATCTAGGAATGACCCCAATGAGCCCCTGACACCATATCTCGTAATGACCCCAATGAGCTGCTGACACAGTATCTAGTTATGTCCTCAAGGAGCCTCTGACTTTAATAATCTTTTGACACCGTATCCAGAGACCCTAATGAGCTTCTGACACTGTATCTAGTTATGACCCCAATGAGCTTCTGATTCCTGACACCGTATGTAGTAATGACCCCAATGAGCCCCTGACACCATATCTCGTAATGACCCCAATGAGCTGCTGACACAGTATCTAGTTATGTCCTCAAGGAGCTTCTGACTCTAATAATCTTCTGAGACCGTATCCAGAGACCCTAATGAGCTCCTGACACCGTATCTAGTGATGACCCCAATGAGCTTCAGCTTTCTGACACCGTATGTAGTAATGACCCCAATAAGCCCCTGACACTGTATCTAGTGACGACCTCAATGACTTACTGACACCGTATCTAGGAATGACCCCAATGAGCCCCTGACACCGTATCTAGTGATGACCCCAATGAGCTTCTGATTCCTGACACCGTATGTAGTAATGACCCCAATGAGCCCCTGACACCATATCTCGTAATGACCCCAATGAGCTGCTGACACAGTATCTAGTTATGTCCTCAAGGAGCCTCTGACTTTAATAATCTTTTGACACCGCATCCAGAGACCCTAATGAGCTTCTGACACTGTATCTAGTTATGACCCCAATGAGCTTCTGATTCCTGACACCGTATGTAGTAATGACCCCAATGAGCCCCTGACACCATATCTCGTAATGACCCCAATGAGCTGCTGACACAGTATCTAGTTATGTCCTCAAGGAGCTTCTGACTCTAATAATCTTCTGAGACCGTATACAGAAACCATAATGAGCTCCTGACACCGTATTTAGTGCTGACCTCCAATGAGCTTCTGCTTCCTGACACCGTATGTAGTAATGACCCCAATGAGCGCCTGCCACTGTATCTAGTGATGACCTCAATGAGCTTCTGATTCCAATAATCTCCTGACACCGTATCTAGCAATGACCCCAATGAGCTAATGGCACCATATCTATTGATGACCTCATTGAGCTATTGACACCGTATTTAGTGATGACCCCAATGAGCTTCAGCTTTCTGACACCGTATGTAGTAATGACCCCAATGAGCCCCTGACACTGTATCTAGTGATGACCTCAATGACTTACTGACACCGTATCTAGGAATGACCCCAATGAGCCCCTGACACCGTATCTAGTGATGACCCCAATGACCTTCTGCTTCCTGACATCGTATGTAGTAATGACCCCAATGAGCTGCTGACACAGTATCTAGTTATGCCCTCAAGGAGCTTCTGACTCCAATAATCTCCTGACACCGTATCCAGAGAACCTAATTGGCTCCTGACACCGTATCTATTTATGACCTCAATGAGCTTCTGATTCCATTAATCTCCTGACACCGTATCTAGTAACGAACCCAATGAGCTAATGGCACCGTATCTTTTGATGACCTCATTGAGCTATTGACACCGTATCTAGTGATGACCTCAATGACTTACTGACACCGTATCTAGGAATGAGCCCCTGACACCGTAGTTAGCTATTGATGACCCCAATGAGCTGCTGTCTATTTATGTCCACAAGGAGATTCTGACTCTAATAATCTTCTGAGACGGTATCCAGAGACCCTAATGAGCTCCTGACACCGTATCTAGTGATGACCCCAATGAGCTTCTGCTTCCTGACACCGTATGTAGTAATGATCCCAATGAGCCCCTGACACCATATCTAGTAATGACCCCAATGAGCTGCTGACACAGTATCTAGTTATGTCCTCAAGGAGCTTCTGACTCTAATAATCTTCTGAGACCGTATCCAGAGACCCTAATGAGCTCCTGACACCGTATTTAGTGCTGACCCCAATGAGCTTCGGATGACTGAATTGATCCAGAGTATTCCCAATGATTGAAACAATTTAAATGTATGAGTTACGAGCTGTGTGATAAATAAAAAAACCTACACAAGACAATTTGGAACAGTCATAACTTTGCGCAAAGTTAGATTACAAAGCAGGCCAATGGAAAGGACACGAACATTTGTGCATAAAGATGCAATTTTTTAGTTTTTTTCACCAAAACTTACTATCCAAATCTAACCTAAATATAGGCCAATTCGGAGATTGAACCCGTGACCCAGGGACTGGAAGTCATTGCACTGACAACACTGTCCTTCATCTGAATGCATCTTGAATGCCTCTTCAACCTAAGTGTACGTCTATATTGTAGGACCATAAGTGCTCGCACTGCTATGGGGACAACCCTTGCGTGATGGTGGCGAGGGGAGGAATAGTAAATATACCCTTTTTAAAATCATGTGAACCTTGTGTCCTGTATGCACATGTACTCGTATGTGTATATATGTATTTATGTGTTTGAAACATATATTGCAAGTTATAAACATATATTACACATAATAATTTTTATAATTTTAATTGACTGGCACGACAGCCCGATACCGCGACTAAGGCCTAGCTACCCGCAATCAACCATGTAGTGCGTGTGAATTTTTACAAGGTTGGAAGGGACCTACAGTTTTATGCCTATTCCGAACGGCGAGTTGGGAGCTTTTTCAAAGGCAAATTTTACTCTCAGAGGTTTGCCAATTCCTGCTGAGAGGACAGCCGCCGAAAGAAAAATGATTTTTCTTTTTTCGGTGTTGGCAGCAACGGAGTCTTGAACCTTGGTTCGAGCGTCGCATTTGACTCGCGGCCCAACGCACTAGCCAGCTGTGCTACGGTGGCTACGTAGTGGCTATATTGTGGCTATGTGGTGGCTATATTACACATATGGAATGGAAATTATGAATGAAATGCGACGACAATTTGTCTTTCTCCATAATCCATATTGTTGTCGAAAATATTTTTATATTTGCATTTATTTTTAGCCATCAGCAAAGCCAACTCTGGGTGGCCACCGGGCTGTGCAAAGTCCTTGACTTTTCATTCAATTAATATTTGGTTTTTGATGCTAGAAAAGTGCTTCGCTTTTGCCTCGAAATGCACAAAAAAAGGTGTCAAAAAAGTGTTAAAGTTGCGTTAGATTTAATGCTTTTTTCGACCGCAGTGCTGTCTATTAAATTTGCCATTAAACTGTAAAAACTGTGAACTGAAAACTTCAACACCTTTGACACTTTAATGCTTTGAGTTTTATAATTTAAAATAAAAAATAAAATCAACTTCCGTTTCGTTGAGCACATTTGAGCGTAATTCACATTTTACTTAAAATATTGCCCACCATTTTGTGGACATGGAACAAGTTAAGAAGCACTTAAAAGTATTCAAGCGAAACTTATACTTGGGATAACTTTTTATTTATGTAAACAAAGACTGGCCCTGTCTCTCAGTGCTTTGGGCTGTTCGAAAAGTTATTTCTTTCACGTTTCATGTTGCTGGCTTTAATTTAATCAGGTACTTTTTTCATTCATGGCTAAATTTAGGATTTTTGAACTACCGAAAAAAGGGGATATTTTTTTTCTTTCATCAATAACTAAATCAATGTACAAGCGGCTTATGGGCTCAATGGAACAGGGGCCGCATGTTCAAAGACAAAAAAAAACCGTCTGTGTTCAAACCTTTGTGTGTGTGTGGGTGTGTGTGTGTGTGTAACGGAATGCTTTGCGCCAAACAGACCGATATACTGTTATTTGTAACGGATACTTTGGCACAACCTCCAAACTGCACCCTAAGGCCATGTCTTTCTCTACTTTCTCGCCATCTCTTTCACCTCTTCTTCGTTATTGTTGTTGTTCTCAACTATGTTTTAACATTGTTTATATAAAATATACCATTTTTCTTGCTTTTATTTTAACTCGTTTATGCTGTTTTTCCTCCATTTTCAGCAAATTAAATAAACATTGGTTTTTTGTATTATTCTCTAAAAAATCTCGCTCAAGTTTTACGTGTGTGTATGTGTGTGTGTGTGTACATGTGTGTAACGTGCTGCAATTTAATTCCATTTAAAATAATGTTGCAAGTATTTGGTTTATTTTGCGTTTTAAAAATTGATTAATTTGATTGAAAGAAACAATATCGTATTTATTTTCCATGTAGTTGAATGGATTCAGTAAATTAAATCTCCTACATGTTATTTTTTATTGCAAGCGGCTGATTGCCTTCACTGATGAGGTCACAATGGGGTTGACAGTTTGTAGGGTAAAATATGATTTTATTGCTTTTTTTATTGACTTAATTGGGCTTGGCTTTTCAATGAATTTAGTTCATAAAAACACTCAACTATTAAAAGGAAAAAAAGAATGGTCCGACAAAATTATAAATAATTATAATAATTACTAATTAAATTATTATTAATTATAATTATATAATTTATTATAATTATAAATATAATTATACAAATATTTATATAATTATATTTATTATTATTAATAATTAACTAATTATTATAATTATTAATAATTTTAATTAATTAATTTATTAATTGTAAATAATTATAATTAATTAATTACAATAAATTACAATTATAATTATTTATGAAATAATTAATAAATAATTTATAATATATTAATAATAATAAATAATTAATTATAATAATTAATAATTAAATTATTATTAATTATAATTATATACTTTATTATAATTATAAATGTAATTATAAAAAATTTAAATAATTTATAATAATAATAATTTATAATTATAAATATAATTATAAAAATTTTAATTAATTAGTTTATTAATTGTAAATAATTATAATTTATAAATTATAAATAATTATAATTAGTTAATTATAATAAATTACAATTAAAATTATTTGCATAATAATTAATAAATAATTAGTAATATCTTAATAATAATAAATAATTAATTATAATAATTAATAATTAAATGATTATTAATTATAATTTTATAATTGATTATAATTATAAATATAATTATATTTATTATAATTAATATTTAACTAATTTATATAATTATTAATTATAAAAAAATTATAATAAATTAATTATAATAAATTATAATTATAATTATTTGTTTTATTATAATTATTATTATTCTAACTGTATTCATTATAATTATAATTTATTTTAATAATATTAACAAATAATTACTATAATTAATTAATTTATAATTATAAAAAATGAATTAATTTTTAATTACAAATAATTATAATTAATCAATTATAATAATGTATAATTATAATTCTAATTTATTAATTTATGATTATAAATAATTATAATTAATTAATAATAATAATACAAATAGTTATAATTATAATTCCACAACTATTGAACCTTTTGACTTAAAAAAATTCCGGAGTGTACTTTGAACATTGTTTTAACAATTTATTAATTTTATGGGTACGTTTCAAGTTTGGAACCTACCTAAAAAATGTTACGGGAAGGAAGTTTTGGTGCAGGTATTGTCGCTTAAACTAGGTGTATGGGGTCTACATGACCCAGTGCGTTTTCCGAAGAGTAATCTGTTAATTCTCTGAAACCACAGATAACTCTTTTCGATAGTTAGGTATATAGGACACAAAAGTTGCCAACTGCACAACTATTAAGTATATTCGGAGGACTCTGAGACCCGAAGAGAGTCGTAAGCCTCCCACTGATTCTGTGTTCGGTAGTTGATCATGTCGTTTCTGTGCTTTGTAGATAGTCCAATGAAAACTGTCAGTTTTAAATGGGATCTGTGTAGTTTACAATTATTTACCTCAATGCATTTTTTCCGGTGTATAGAACTAAATCAATTGTTAACTAAACCCTCAACCATGCGGTTGCTTATCACAGATCATGGTTTAACCATCGCAATGCTTTTATAGTTTCCATGTTCAGACTAATTTATTACGTAGCCTTCGCTAACGCCAGTAATTGGCTAACTTATTCTGTGTACATATCCTCTAAGTTACACAAAAGTGGCTTTGCTTACATGGAAAATTAATTAGTTAACGTGATGATGAAACACTCGAAGTGGATTGGCCAACTACAATCAAATCTCTAACGTCATTTTGGTGCAACTAAGGCATCGATTCGGTAACTTAATTCAGTTTCTGAACATATTTATTCAACAATTTGTTATTCATGCACTAAAAGGATTTTTCTAGATTTCAGACACTCAGATTTCTGACATTCAATTCAAGGTGATCCACACACCATTCCCACACAAAAGTTTAATGTTTTCAAGAAGAATGCAACTCTCGAATTAGTTTTCCTTAGACATTCATTCTAAGGAAATATTGCTTTTCTCGCACTTTTTATTCAAGACGCCATTAGTAATTAATGTCTTTTGGTCCAATTTGGTCCAGCAATTAGTGTCGCACAATGTTTTTGGATGACTTTAATTTAATAATGACACCTGTAAATAATAATGTTCTGTTCTGTTCTGCAAATAATAATTTCCATTTATTTTCTGCACAGCTTGCAGAACAAATTGAACTCGAATTGGGCTTTCAAACTTGAACAATTCTTGGAATACATTTTTGATTATGTTTCTTGTTGTGTTTGAGTGCTTTCGTGTGTTTATTTTTGTGTGTATTTTCTTATATTGTAGTTCGAGTATAATATTTCAATTATTTTATGCCCTTTCGATAGCTGATATTGTACGCCGGTAAACGTGTGCAATGCCCAAAAGCGTAATGCTTGACCTTTTTAACGCACGTAACCTTTGGCGAATTCCAGGCTATCGAATATTTATGAACATTTGGTTGTGTTGTTTTTTTGGTTGACTGAGCCTGAGGAGTTCAAGTTGCTGAAATGACAAGCATTCATATATATATACAAATATATATGTACGAATGACGAAAGCGCGCCACGTTGGGAAAAAACAGGCAAAAACGTTCGCATTGAAAAAATTCAAAAGTTGCGAATGTGCATTTTTTTTATTTATTGTAATATAGATGCACTAGCAATATAGAAAATCAAATTTTCAAGTCTCTTCATTCCATAACCTTAATTAATTAATTGTAATTTAATTTAGTTCTCTTTATTTCGTTCTGGAATGGATCAACATTAAAAATCGAGTTTGAGGAGTTTTTTGTTTTTGAAGAAAAAGTTTGTCTACTCTATAAAACTGGGCGCGGCTAAGTGTCATAAAATTAAAATGTCTTTGTCTAGAGAGGATTTTAAGGCATGACAACAAAATTTTAGCCTTATTTAATATTTTTAAAAAGAAACTCTATAGGGCGAATGGGCGTGGCTGTGGGAGAATTTTTCTAATTTTTGGAAAAAATCAACTTCTACGTATGGGAAAGCAATATGCGAAAATTCAATATTTTTTTTTTATTATTTCCTAAGTTATAACATTTTTCTATTTGGATATTTGGAATATTTTGGTGTTCAAACTAAAATACGCTAAAACATGTGTAGCTTTATTTTGAATCTTTTATTCAAAATTTTCTGTCAAAATATTGGTTTATATGTTTTGCTTCTGGTTATATATTTTTTCAAAATCTTTACTTTCGATTGTAGGATAGCAGCTCCTGATAAAAGAAATAAAAAAATGTTAACTCTATTTTATTATATTACAACTAAAACATACAACTCTCTGACGAAATTTGAAGATAATAGTAAAATTTCAGTTTTCTAATGGAAAGGCGATGCGAGCGTTTTTGCCTGTTTTTCCCCAATGTGCGTCCCGAGTGCGCGTTGGTGTGTATAAATTAATCAGTGAATGGTTGGCCACAAAATTGCGGAATCGTCACCGAAACATAAACATCGCAACTGCCTTCGAGCGCGGAATTATTGGAGTTGGTAATTGGACAGAATTTTAGTTTGTGAAATTTAAAATTGTAATATTTTGAATTTATTGAGAAATTATTGAAATATTGTACAAAAATTAAAAATAAATCTTTTTTGGGTAACAAACTTTTCATATAAGAAAAGCTGGATTGAACGTTGAGTTGCCAAAACTTTGAAGTAGAGTTTTCATGTACTTGGAATATGTTTAGTTCTCTCGATGATGAGCTATAAACATTTCGTATTATTCTGAAACTGAGATCCTTTCCAGCTAGCAGTTTGTATGGCTTTTATTTGTCTCAAGAAGAAGTTTTCAACCTTAGAGTACTTGTTCTATGTTTTAGTGGGACTCAGGTCTTAACTGAGTTTAACGTTAGAACTGGAAAGCTGCAAAAATTATTACAAATTTTCCATTTTCCACGTAGGCCTCGATAGTCCAGCGGGTAGCGCGATGACTTCTCACACCAGAGGCCCTAGGTTCGATTCCTAGCTCGGGTTGGTGAAACGTTTATCTACTTCTATCGCAGATAAGAATTACAAGAACCGCACAAGTCCACTCCTTCCTCCATCCGTTTGAAATAAGTGTTGTAACATGTTGAAAAAAACAGTGTTGCATGCACATTTCAAACGGGTGGAATTTGTGCTGTGAGTTGCGAGTAGTGACAAAAATGCCAAAATGCAATGTTATAATCACAAAAATCTGAGTATGAGGTTTTGTTGGAAATACTTCAATTAAGAGAAATCCGAAGTTTTATGAAAAAATATTGGGTAACATAGAAGTTATGAGCTCTTAAATTACGCTCTTCCAATGTTGAAAAAAAATTGTGTACAAACAGCAAATTTATGCTTTGACTTTGAGGTTGAATATTTCAAAATAAATTATGAGCAGGTCCCTAAAAGTTACTATTATCGTAAGTTTTATATAATTTAGGTCTACTAAGACCAACATTTTGCTGATTACTATTACCTCTGAGCAGTACTGTTATGATGAAAAATTAAGTAAAGAAAACGAGTGAATAAAAAGTGAGTTCAAAATTTAAAATGATTTAAAAAAAACGTTAAATATCACTTTTGAAATTTTTTGATATTTTGTTTATGCAAGTATCTACATTATGCTGTACAATTTTAAGCTGCGCATATTTGCGCGAATGCAAGTTATTGATATTTTTCGGTGAAGACTTGAGTGCAAATTAGGGATATTTTCACCATTTGGTTGAATGCCAATTGCAGTCTGTCAAATAATGCTCTGCTGCTGATGGAAAAATTTGTTGAAGATAGCTTCGGAAAATCAATAAATCAATAATCAATAACAAAATTACTATTATATTCGAAATAGAGGGGTTAATGGAGTTTCGACAGTACACTTTGATTTTTTTTCGTGCAGAACCAAAAGTTGACAACCTTACTACTTTACTTGTATGAGAGGCGCTCTCTGGTGGTGAATTTTTTAAATTTAATTAATTTTGTATTTTTGGCATTCAGGAATGTTGACGATTGTTGAATAAATCATTTAAATCGGTTCAGTACTTTGCCAGATACGATGTTTCTTCGTTTACGTTACTAGTTACATTTACAAGTGTGGAGCCAGTTCCATTGAAAATGACTAGTTTTGTATGGCAGCCACCTTAAGAGTTGGATGTAGCAGTTAGGTGTGTATAGAAAAAATATTCGGAAGGGAAAATAAATGGGGGTCAGTCTTACATATAGTAAGTCTGGGACCAACCTGAGAGCAGCGGGAGCCCACTTTTTAAAAACGATGATTTTGTATGGGAGCCTCATTAAAGGTTGGAGATAGGGGGTAGGTATGTTCGAAAGAAATATTTAGGAAGAAAAATTAGTGGGTGTCAGTCTAAGATTTTAACCCTCTAAGAGCAACTTCTGAGCAGCTGTAGAGCAAATTATCGAGATATTATTTTCAATGACTTTTGAAAAAAGCGCATTTGATCTATATACACATTTATAAATAAATTTATATTAAAATACAAATATTTTGAATGTGGCTTTTATGAGCTAAGATAATTTTCATTGTTAATATGAAGTTTTTTCAAATCCGTTTGTATGGGAGGTAGTCGAAGTTTTGGAGTTTTGGTGCGATTTCACTGAAATTTTGCACAGTAGGTTCTTTACTCATACAATAACTGTACACCAAATATCATTTATATACGACAACTCCTTCTATTTTTGTCACGCCGCTATATGAACTCGCAACACTGTGCGGGCCCATAAAGAGGTCTAAGTGTGTCTCATACAGAGGCAGCCACTACAACCTATCTACCTACCTAGTTATCATTTGCTGTTTAACCCAGATATGCCAAATATTCTATATGTAACTCTAAATACATTTCAGGGCATTGCTTAGCAAATTTAAAGCACAGTTACCGCAGCACCTTCAAACCGTTGTACAACATGTAGTACGGTCGGCATATATGGGTTAAAGTAAAGTTGTGTCAGTTCAAATGGGATTTGGACAAGAAATGGGATTTGGACAACAAAATTTGTTCATATGTGATACATACGAGAAAGTTTCATTAGATTTGAAAAGATTAAACTTTTATGCACTTAAGGCGACTCAACTGTACACAAAATCTCTCGCACATTGGTTGGAGGACTAGGCTTTTGTTTTGTAATTGGGCTATTTTGCCAATTATATACGTATCTATATACATATATATATATATCTATGTACTTATATATTGTATTTCTTCCATACACTACCAGTCTGCCTTTTGTATAAGCGTCTTAACCCTTTCGGTTATTCTATGCCATATGGCATAGTCTCTTTTCAGTGCCTGTTTTAGGTCAAAAAACTTGTGGATACTATATTTTTGTTGTTCCTTAGAATAGTTTGAAGTTTTAGGAAAAATACGAAATTAATAAACTGAACAATTAAGTTGAGAGAAGAGAAGTATACACGTTTTTTTAATGGTATATCTTGAGATAGTGAAGGAAGAAGAAGCAGAAAAAATTAGATAACTTTTTAATTTGACGTTTTCTTTCAATTTAGATACTTTTTTGTTTTAATTTTGGCTGAAGTAAATGCAGAAATATTCAAATTTTCGTTATGCGTAAAAAGTTTTATGTTTAAGTAATTATTACAGCCACAACGATGCGGTTGCTCTCATAGAAAAACACTCTAAAATACAGGGTCCGAGTATAAAAATTAAAAAATTTCTTATGGAATGTTGCTAATATAACCACATAGAAGCCTAAGACGTAAAATTTAAAATTTTAATTTTCCCCAGTAAAAAGCTGTACCGAAAGGGTTAATAAACGTGCTTACTTACTCTGCTTAGCTGATATGTCAAATGGCTTAGTTATCCTTGCTGTGAGAGGACTATAATTATGTAAGTACATGCGTACTAGGGATCGCAATTCCGGATTTTAAGGACTGAATATATTATTTCGGAATTGAATATATTATTTTAAAGATCTAACTAAGGAATTAACCAAAGCACTAGCAGACCTCTTTTTCAATAAAATATTTTTTTTCATATAAACTACAATTCTGAGTTCTTATTTTGAAACTAAAAACAAAATATTCATGACAAATAATATAAAATGAATAACAAAAAAATGCATTTAAATTGACAAACTACCTGGTAAACCTTCTAATAAAAAGAATCTCTCTGGTTCAATACCTGTAAGTGAAATCGTATGTAAATCTTCATTGTGTATATGAATATTTTTTGTACACTTTGTTAGACCTTGTTTTTTAATTTTTTTTTAATTTGTACTGGAAAAGTACCCAAACAGTACATTTGTACAAAATGTATCCGTACACGAACAGAACTATTGTTGCATTGAAACTTATTCAAACATCACAGACAGTATGCAATTTGTTTATTTTTTTCTAAATAAAAAGATTTTCCCTTTTCGAAATTAAGCCTTTGTGGTAAATTTCCGAAATTCTTGAGATACAAATTTGTCTTGCAAAATATAAACACTTTTTGAATATTTTAGCAATAAAATTCAACAAAATATCAAAAACATAAAAAACATTTTGAACATTTTAGCAAACAAATTCAACAAAATATCAAAAACATAAAAAACATTTTGAACATTTTAGCAAAAAAATTCAACAAAATATCAAAAACATCATTTAGTTTAAGAATTACAGCTCAGTATATCGTACAAATTTCATGACATTTTTTTTTGTTTTATGAACCATTCATTGGTTTCATTAAAAGAAAACATAAAATATATCAACAAAAAATCAAAACGTGACTTCATTTTAATCTAAACTTATATAAATTACTAGCAGAGCCCCGCGGCTTTCAGGCAAGTTTGAAGTGAATGGGCCCAATAATTAAGTTCTTCTTAACCCTTTGTTGATCCCGTCAGATTTTTATGAAAAAATACTTCTTAGTATTGCTTATTTGAAATTCTTTCCCCACATTTGAAGTCAATTGGCGCATTTAGTCATGCTTCTCCATACAAACTCTTCACCTATCGTTGACCCCGTCAAATTTTTATTTTCAAAAAAGTGAAAATCACGTATCGAATTATTTCTCACTAAGAGTACTTTCATCAAGTTTGAAGTAGATAGGCTTCAAAATCATATTTTTCATAAAAACTTTTAATAACCCTTGGTTCACGCCTTTAAGTTTTAATTTTCAAAACAATGAGAAACAACTATCAAATTATTTTTGATTTCAAGTGTTTAAACTACGAAAACCCCCTAAACCGATTGGCCTGGTTTAGGGGGTTTTCGTAGTCTTTTCGTATGTCTTTCCGTTTTTGTTGTAACAAAGTTCTTTTCCACTCAACAAAACACAGAATTACTTTATATTTATGAATGATACTGAATATAGCCGATTTTTATTAGCGTACTGAAGTGACAAGTACGCATGACTAACCTTACATAACTCCATTTCTTAACCTAAAATTGCCAAATAGTGGAATTTTATTAGTCATGTGGTTTACAGATGGGCGTGGCGGACAAGCAAAGGCAAAAATTCTATTGCAAAACCCATAACTAAAACATTAAAATAAAATTTAACCATAACTTGCAAACATTGCTTTCCATTTGTACGATATATCGTACAACTTTTTAAAGACTCGAGAAAAAAATTCAAATATAAAAAATGTTAAATTTATTAATTTTTATAAATCAACTAAGATTCAAACTTTGAAATTGTTTAGCTTTTTGCTATAACAAATTTCGCCATTTGTTGGTTTTTTAAATTTTTCAAAAGAGCTGCTTAAAAAACTCACTTATATTGTGTAACCAGGGCCATTATTATTTATATTATTAAACAAAATAATACAAAACAGTGTGCTTAATAAAAATGGAGAAAGCGGGCGTTCGCTGTCAAATGAAAATTTTTAGAAAACAATTGTACGATATATGGTACAAATTTCTGAACCCTGAAAGGGTTGAGGTGACAAAAGCAAATTTTTTATGTTTCGATGCCGGAATTTTGCGGTACTGATACTATACGGGATCCCGGGATTTCGGGATTTCAGGATTCCGGGATTGCAGTCCCTAATGTGTACACACATACATATATGAGGCACTGAACAGCTATAAACTTGCTGCGCATCATAATCCTGGCCCTGAATGGACGCGTTAGCGGTTTAGGTGAATATGAGTAATTAATTGGCGATTGGGCCCCAAAGATAATTAGCTTGGCACAATAAGCTTTAATAAGAACATATACATACATATACATTTAATATTTCTCGAAGCACTTTTGCGCCAAAAATAGTTACAAACAGTATGGAAGGACAGAAAAGTTTCATATGCTTTTTTGCAGAAAATATCTCCAAAAATATCCAAAATGAGGTTTGCATCAATTCAAAGAGATTTGCTAGGACAGTAATGACCATTCTGCTACCTGCGAGAAGAAGTCATCACTGCTTTAAAGACTCTCCTCTAAAGATAAGAAAGACCGCAAAAACGTTTTTGAATTAAATTTTCGCTTCCTTCGATGCTCATTGCTTACTCTTTTTGGTGTTGGCCAAGTTGAGGCAAAGTGTGATCCAACGTAATCCAAACAGTGGGTCACGGCAGTCGCTTGCGGCTTGCCCTCTGTCACTCTGCTATTTGACTGATAAGCTAATAAAATTCAGGCGTCGCAGTCAGAGCATCCAATTTCTGCTTGGTATGGGTTCATATTGCATAAAGACCGCAGCTGTGGCGCAAGAATTTTAATGAAGTTTCCCAGAATACTGCAAGGCCGCCGGTGAATGTTGTAATGTTGCTGCGCAAATGCCAGCGGCATCGTGTGCCAGCATCCGTCATCCATCACAGGTATAGGGAAAGGGATACATGTCACGGCACGACTGATGGTCGTGTCAATGCTAATTTTTGCCACATCCTGGACGGCGAAGGAGCACTGCGCAAAACGCAATGTGACACCCAGTCGACGTCAATGCTGACATCACGACAGCCAAATTGTGTTAAACATGTGTCCAGCTATGTGGCTGTGTGTGCGTGTGTGTGTGTGTATAGGCGTAATTTATTTATGTTGACTTATAAGAAAGACAAATGAAAACAGTCGCCTACACTTTCAATGCAAATATCACAACTAAAAATTCCAAAGTATTTGCATTACAATGAACACAACAAAAAAATGAGAAAAATAAATACAAAATATTTTAAATATAAAGCTGACATGTGATGCATGGAAAGACAAAATATTTGGACATTTAATTAGAGCATGTAAAATTATTTGATTTTGTTGTTTGCATTGGTTTGAAAAGCTTTAAGATTTATTTAATCAAAATGAAAATTCAAACCTTATTTGTGCATTGCAAGAACAAAAGAACTGAGTACTCTATGAAATGTTGCTAATAACTAAGCGGCAACCTTTGTTTGTGGCATCAGACCCAGTAGGAAAAATTTGTTAAGTTGGTTTCTAGGTTGTAGTAGGTTGGGTTTCGTTGAAGTGGTTACCTTAGCAAGGGATTTTACCGAAAGCTAGTGAGCAAATTTTCTTGCCACAAAGAAGAAAGGAAGGAACTTGAGAAAATCTCTCATTACCTCTGAATTTTTTCACTTTCTCTTTCAACAACTTGAAAAGACCCCGTTTATTTAATTTGATTTTATTAATTGAATACATATTCAATTTTCCTTTAAAAAATTTATTAGTTAGTTTGATGTTATTGATAGAATATTTCATTTTCGATTAAAACAAAATAAAACAATTTTGGCAGTAAAATAAAAAAAAGTAAAGTAAAAAATATTAGGTTCTTGCAAAAAGGTAGAACTTTGAAGATGGCCAACTCTTTCACTTGTAGAACGCTGCAGCAGTTTGAAAGATGCAAGTTGCTCTCCATGGATAGTTGGAATACCTACTAAGGACATTTGCAAGTATTTGCAATGTAAGTATTGAAAGCCTAATGATTCATTTGATCAGTATTTTTCTTATTAGTTCATTATGATTTTTGACATCAAAGGAAGGACTGCTTATTCGGCACGACACACAATTATTCGACTCCATACAACCGCGGGACAAAATTAGAATGAGTGGTCTGTTCCTAGAAAAATTTGCTAAGCTAGTTAATCAAGTCTGCTGAATTTAAATCTCCATTTTATTTTTCTTAAACTTTTGTTGTAGTAAACTTTTGTTGTAAGCTCTAGCACCAAGTGTGTTGCGTAGATTTTGCAGATTTTACATTTAATCAGTTACGTCAACATTGATAACTGCGAAAAGTGACAGAAATTGTATGAGGACCCCTTAGTTTTCAATAAAAAAATTATAATAATAGAAGTATTTATGTTTTGCATTTGTGCATATTTTTTCATTTTTCATGCTGATTGCATACTTTTAGGGATAAATAAAATAAATTTTGTCGAAAAATACGTGTTTAGACCAATTTTCAAATTAACTTATTTTCTGAGATCGGAAGATATCAGAGTAGGTAATTTCTTTATCCGACAAAGAAAGAATGCTTTTTAAAATTAACAAAAATCCAGGAACATACTTTCACATACTTTTTAGATATTTTCCTCTAAGTTTTGACAATTTTCAGATTTTTAATTTAGAAAAATATTTTAAATTAAAACTGAAGTAAAAGCCTCAGCTTTGCAAATTTTGAGAAAAAATTAAAACCGAAAATGTCCACATCATTTTTTAATCTATATGGAAGGTTTTAGCAACTTCTGGGTAACCATGTATTTTTCAATTTTTTTTTCTCAATAGACTGAAAAACAGAGAATAAGTGTTTAAATTGTTTTGTGAAAAAAGTTTTGACTTTGGCCAGCTTTTGCAAACACACTAATTAATATTTTGCACAGATTTTTGAGGGTTTTCTTAGTTGGAGTTTTACCTTTCAAATGACATCAAAATCGTTAAATTCTGAGGCTGTACATTTTTTGTCAAATGTTACTCCGTGCGACAAAAATCAAAAAATTTCAAAGCACACGAAAAAATCGGTATACTCGCGAAACTAGGGGCTAAATGCAGTAAAACTGCGTTTTTAGTTTTTCTCTCTGACGGCAGGATTTTTTTAAAAGGACTTTGAAATTTAAAGGACATGTTTATTTTAAAAAAATTATTTTAAAAATTGAGCGTAACGTAGAACAACAATATGGGTATCAAATGAAAGAGAAACCTCCTTAGAATCTTAAAAAATTTATTGTTTTAGTGCAAAAGGACGACGAGGCATTAAAAATGTCCTTTTAAAACTTTATCCTTTAATATCCTTGAAAATTTCCAATAGTTTGTTTTGAAAAATATATATCTTAAGGACTAATATGTGCACTACCACATCCTTGAATTTCGTCCTTCTAACTTTATTAGTTTAGGACATAAAAAATGTAATATTTATCATTATAAAACAAAGATATATTGCACCGAACGACAAACATAAAATTTTAAATAAACTCATGAATAACTCGTAATAATGCTATAACTAGAAGTTAAATGCAATAACTCTGCAATTTAAGAATTGCCTTTGAACCTAAGGATTTCTTTTCACAAGTCATTGAAAACTTAAAAATTTAGTTTTCTTTAATAAAACTCATCCAAGAGTAGCATACAATTAAAGTATTTAAACCATTTATCATATGGTCAGTTTGTTATTTTTAAGTGCAAAAATGGTTCTATAAATACGATTTCAGCATCCTTAATGATATTGAAATTATCCATATCCTATAGAGAGAAGTATTACGTTTTTTATATCTTAAACTACTAAAGTTAGAACGACAAAATTCAAGGATGTAGTAGTGTACATATTAGTCCTTCAGATATATTTTTTTCAAACAAAAGCTATTGGAAATTTGCAAGGATATTCAAGGATAAAGTTTTAAAAGGACATTTTCAATACCTCTTCGTCCCTTTGTACCGAAATATTTAATTTTTTAAGATTCTCTAAGGATTTTCCTCTTTTATTTGATACCCATAGTGTTATTCTACATGGCATCCAATTTTTAAAATAATTTTTTGAAATAAACATGAAACATGAAAAACTAAAAAGCAGTTTTACTATATTTGGCCAATAGTTTCGCGAGTATACCGATTTTTTCGTGTGTAAAATTTGCTGTCGCACGGTGTTATACAGGAATCTAACGTGGCCGATTCTAACTTGGCTGTATGGGGATTCCAAAACAAAACCACTAAACAGCTATTGTGAATGTATTGCATTCACATAGGATGGCAGATGCTTTCTGAATTTCAAAAATTCTGAAGTTTCATAAAGCTTTATAATATGTAATACTAAAGTAAGCTGAACATATAAAAGTGATTTGTGAGTTGATAAAATGATTGGAATGTGTGTCGTTAAGCCATTCAATAAAAATTTAAAAAAATATATACATGTAATAATGGGGCTGAGTTTGACTGTTTTAAAACGAGTCATTCATACAACACTTAACAGTTTATATCCCAGAAAGATAGAAAAAAAAGGCCCGAAGACATTCTAGACTTGAAAACTTTCTAAGGTTACTCAAATCTAACGTTCAAAGAAAAGTCTAACTTTGATGATTTAATTATTTTAATATTCTTTAATTAATTATTATCGCTTTACTAATGTTGCTGTGAAAATTCAAGCTACGTCATTAGACATCTTAAAGCAATTACAAGAAACACACATCTAGATTGAATTTCGAAATTGATTACACAAATTTTATGCACCTAATTTATAGAAGCAGAAAGGTGAATAACTCATTCATTGAACATTGAATTGAGATGCGGACAATGCCGTTGCTAGCGCGCAATTTTCGTTGAATATTTGTAATTTTAATTGACCGAAATCAATTAAAAAGTTGCTTACCCTTGCGGTAGCGAGAGAGAAGAGGCAATGGTCTCCAATTACGCAATTTGCCGAATTTATTTGCTATTCGTTGATGGTTAATTGTGGCACGCGCAAAGAAAATGTTTTGGTTTTGTTTTTCTAAAATTAAATTTTTGGGCAGAAGGCAGCAATTGAAGGTAAAATGTTATGGCAAAACTTTAAGTAAGCTGTAAAGAGTTTAAAATGTCTACTTATTGTAGCAAATCAATTTGATTTCACTGAGAATGTGTGGAAGTTTTGACTGAAAACAGGCGCAAAATGTGAATGTTTTAGTCTGAAAGGTGAAACAAAAAACAACAACAAGGTATTTATTTCATTCCTGGTATGCAACCAGAATATATTCACTTTAAGTTTGTCACTTTAAGTCTGTTTTATATTCACTTAACGTCTATTTGAAGTCTTTCTTACTTGAGTAGAGATTTGAAACCTCTTTTGGTTTGAAAGGGTTAATTTAATAACATTTTTGATTCAGTGCAAATAAAAAAGAAATTTTAGTGAAATTTTGACAAAACATTTTGATTTTTGCTTCGCAGAAACCCAAAAGTTGATAACCTCACAACTTCGTTTGTATGGGAGGCGCCCTCTGGTGATGAATTTTTAAACTTTAACAAATTTTGTATTTTTTGTACTCAAGAATGTTGCCTATTGTTGAAGATATCATTCAAATCGGTTTGGTAGTTTGGGATATACGATGTTTCATTAACCTGGGAGCAGTTGGAGCCTATTTTATAAAAACTATAATTTTGTATGGGGGGCCCATTAAGGGTTGGAGGTAGGGGGTAAGTATGTTTGAAAGAAATGTTCAATAGGAAAAACTAGTGGGGGTCAGTCATAGATTTTAACCCTCTAAGAGCAACTTCTGAGAAGCTATGGAATAATTTGTGGAATTTTCAAGAAATGTAAAATTTGACCTCAATGCGATACCATTTAGCCCCACTCTAGACCCACGATTTTTTTACTCATGCACTTTCTTATCAAACCGCATAAAATTAAAGCTTTTGGAGCTTTTAGAATCCATTATTACTCCATACAAAACTAAACGATGTCTAATGTACAACAGTGCGTATGAGTAATATATGAGATTGGTTTGAGAAGTGTCTGATCTATCAAGATACAAAGGATTTTTTCCTCAAATTTATTCTTATTTTTCTACATAGTATCCTTGTAAGCATCCCAGCGATTCTCCTATCTTATTAGGTTGTCCAAACAGAACAGATTTCTCTCCACGATTCACAACTTGTGGTGTTCTACTAGTTCACTGTACACAGTGAAGTGTATACAAAGTGTAATTCGACATTGGAACTAAATGCATTTACTGGGCAACATAGCTACTTATTGTGTGATATATATACACACACACACACACACTCAAAATCATACATACATAGTGGCATGCCGCATTAGTTGTTTGCACATTAAAGTGCCACATTTTATGACGGCACACAGCTGAGAGCTTTTGCTTTTGTTGCTTGTTGCACTTTATGGCAATAATTTTATTGTATTTTATTTGATTTAATTCTATCTTTCTTGCTTTCGTTGTGCATTGGAAGCACAATTAAAATTGAGTTACGTGTGCACTTAATGGTTTGTTGCTGTTGTTGTTATTGCTTCCCTACCAGTCGCCTACAACCGTAAGTAAGTGGCAAGTGATTGTTTACTGAATTTTGTTGTTATTGTTTGTAGCGTTTATTGCTGGCTGGCTGCTTGCGTTGTCCATTTGAGTTGTTGTTGAGTTGATTTGTCGCTGCTTTTGGCACTTGTCAGTTGCTGTGCTCACAAATGAAATCAACATCTAAACGATTTCTGAAAGCACACGAACAGCACGTAACGGTTACTGCGTTACTGCGCTTCTGGCCGATCATTTGGTTGGTTGTTTGTTTTATGTTGGCAAGCGACATTAACAGGAATTGTTTGTTTGTTCAGTTTGGTTTTTGTGTCTCAATGATTTATTAGCAAAGTTTATCTTCTTTCCACATAACATAAGTTCACATCGCTTTAATCACTTGTTTAATATTGCACAGTCCAACCAATTCAACTTTCCCCCAATGCACAGTGATTCGACTCCATACAACCGCGGGACAAAATTAGAAGAAGTGGTTCGTTCTTCATAAAATTTGGTGTTGCGAAAAGTGACAGAAATTGTATGAGGACCCCTTAGTTTTGCAATAAAAATGATAATAATTGATATAATTATGTTTTGCATTTGTGCAGATTTTGTCATTTTTCATGCTGATTGCCACTTTTAGGGATAAATAAAATAAATTTTGTCGAAAAATAGGTGTTTAGAATTGAATTATTTCAAATTGAATTATTTTCTGAGATCGGAAGATATCGAAGGAGGTAATTTCGATATTCGACAAAGAAAGAATGCTTCTTAAAATTTAAAAAAAATCTAGGAGCATAATTTCACATACGTTTTAGATATTTTCCTCTAAGTTTTGCCAATTTTCAGATTTTTAATTTAGAAAAATATTTTTTATTAAAAGTGAAGAAAAAGCCTCAGCTTTGCAAATTTTGAGAAGCACCTTAAAAGCGAAAATGGCCAAATCATTTCTTAATCAATATTGAAAGCTTTAGCAACTTCGGGATAACCATGTATTTTAAAAATTTTGTTTACTCAATAGACTAAAAAACAGAAAATATGTGTTTAAATTTTTTTGTGA
The DNA here is from genome assembly GCA_963668005.1 of Melieria crassipennis. Lineage (NCBI taxonomy): Eukaryota > Metazoa > Arthropoda > Insecta > Diptera > Ulidiidae > Melieria > Melieria crassipennis. Next base: position 140,200,789 of record OY764961.1, on the reverse strand, counting down.
AAAAAATTTCAACTTTGAGCCGCTTTTGCACAGACACGAATTAATTTTTACACAGATTTTTTGGCGTTTTCTTAGTTGGAATTTTGACTTTCAAATTACATCAAAATTGTTAAATTGAGAGAGAGACTGAGACTATAAATGTTTGGAATTTTATCTATGGAACGAATCACTGTGCAATGACCAGATGGAGTGAGCCATTTTGACTTTCATAGTGTTTATTAACTTTTTGTGTTTTACTGATTAATTAATGGCGAATATGAAAAACATAAATACACATGGAAATACCATTAAGAAGTTTTTTTTTTAATTTGATGAAAGTAAGTTGAATAAGCCGCCTTGGTAACGCAGCGTTAAGTGCACATATCTCAGAGGTCGAGGGTTCGATGTTTAGTGATTTGGTACCACATTTTTCTTAAATGGCCAAGCTTCCTTTCATTTTAATTCCCATTCCTTCAGCATTACCCAGTCAAACCTTTCACCTTTGGACAAGCTCCTTTCTTTCCTACTCAAATAAGTTGTAATGAGCAGCTCGCATCAGATTTTCATATCCAGTAGCTGTACTAAAGCAACAGGAATACCACTTCGATTGAATGAAAATATGTCACAGCGCATACAGTGTGGCAGCACCGGCCGAAAAGACAAAGGGGCAGCTTAAACTTCGAGAAACCTTAGCTTCCTTTTTGTGGAACAAATGCAATTTTTAACGACCAACAAATTTGCTTAAGACACCAATGCAAAAAAAATACATTCAAACTGTGTAATTGCGATATGTGCATTTTTTGGCGCAGCTCAACGTGGCGTATGAGTGTCATTTAAGTATAATTAAAAGACTGATTAAATTACACTCATACGCCACGTTGCGCTGCGCCAATGCATTTTTTTTGGATTGGTGTCTGAAGCAAATTTGTCGGTCGTTAAAATATCTACAAACTTCCCGAAAACAGTAAAGCGATATTCGGAACGATTTAGGACCTATTAGCATTTGAACGTTCGAAAACTTAAGCGACAAACTCGACTAAAATGAGCAAACTTCAAAGACGGGTTTCTCTTAAACTAAAGCCAATCCAGTCAAACGGCTGGTGGATATCAACTCAGTATACCTATAGAAAAGTCGCTCAGTATGTCCCCCCCATGTCAGAATTTTCGATTTGCACAGTGTAATCAATTAATCTCCAACTGATATACACGATATGGGTATCAAACGAAAGGTATTTTTCATACCTTTCTACTAATGTACAACATTAGACACAAAAAATGCACAAATAAAAAGTTTTAAGCAAAAAAACAAAAATTTTATACAAAATTTTTAAAAACGGATTTTTTTCTCGAAAAAATCCATAATAAAGGTGCAATAAGTTTGTTACCATGTTGTAGCCTGTGAAATTTACAATGAAATATAAAACATTTGATATTTTTGTGATTTCACTTTTATATTTAAATTTAAATTGAGTCATCAGTGAAGGTAACAAAGCAGACATTTTTTAAAGGAGTTCAAAAAATGCAATAGTTTGGCATCGTTGAATGGTTGAGTCTGCATAGTAAAATGGTCAGAAGCGCACCCCAAATACAATAATTTTTGGTGAAAAATATGGTTCGAAATGGTATTGAACTCAAAAGTTGTACGCAAACCTGCCCCTTCCAATATGAATTCCTGTGTACGCCACTGAAAATGGTGACTAATATAAAACACAAAGAAGAAGAGTGACAGTGTTGCCACCTAAAACTTCAAAGTCGTCAGTTGTCAAAACTTTGGACATATTTATTGAAAACGTTCTAAAAATCATTCTATTTCTGCGTCAGTAAATGTCTGCCAGTCTGCAAACTGACATTTAGCCGTCTACTTGTCAGTCTACTGACATTTACCATAACTAGTGCTAATATTGAGAACCAATAGGAGCCCCTAACATCAAAAATATGCGCCTTTTCATTGAAAAACATTCACCACAAGTCGCAGTAAAGAGGCACAAACGTGATTATGGCAACAATGTGTTTATAAATCGCTTCATGAATACTTGAAATGTGCATATGCCACCTCATACCATATTCTTATTGTTCCCACTTAAAGATTACTGCTACTGATTGCCTTTCAGTCAGTCTGCCAACAAGTCTGTTGGTCATAAATATGTACACCGCACATTCCACATTAATATTAAATTTTACTTTCATAAATATTCACAATAACCATTGGCTGTTTGTTTGTTTATTTGTTTGTATGTATGGATGTATATATGTATATATTTGTACAGCTTTGGATACCCACAAGTTATTGATTTTATGCTTAACTACATAATGTGCAAAGCGTTACTTCAGATACTCCCAGTGTGCTTTCATATATCATTTGCCTTTTAATTTTGTTTCGTTGTTGTCAATCATTTAAATTCCTAAAGAGATTTTAGTCAATCATGAACTACTTATTGATGCGCTGCATTGAATAAAAGTAGCTTTTTTGTTCTTATTTGCAATTTGTCTTCTTACTTGTAAAGTAAACATTTATATAAAGCCTTGGAGAAGTATTTCAGTTAGCAATAACCGATTTGATTCTAGACTTTTTTATAATCATCCTTTTCAATTAAAAACCAAAAAGCTTTCACATTACACCAAATTATTGGATATAAAATTGTGTTAGCCCTTCGTTAAGCAAAATGTTGTACGAGGTCTGTCCATAAAAAATGAATGTTCTATTAAACATAGAAATTATGAAATTATTTTAATTATTATTATTTTAATTTTAATTATTATTATTTAAATCGAAATTATTGCTATACCGTCCGAGATGCTTGAAAAAGTAATGGAAACCGTAATAGAAAACGCAGAAAAAAGGGCACATTTTGCTTTGATCTTTAAAGGTGGATGTTGTATTGGACCGCGAGTCGAAGGCAGCAACCTCAGGTTCAAATACTGCCTGTAATAACACCTAAAAAAAATAACGGGAAAACTCGTTTTCTCTTTCGGTGGCTGTCCTCTCAGCTGGAAATGGCAAACCTTTGAGAGTAAAAATTGCTTATGAAAAAGCTCCCAATCTGCCGTTCGGAACCGGCATAAAACTGTAGGTCCCTTCCACCCGCGTACAAATTCACACGCACAACACGGGTGGTTGCGGGAAGCTAGGCCTTAGTCTCGCGTAAGCGGGCTGTCGTGCCAGTCAATTATTAATTAAAAATTATTATCATTTAAAAAATTAAATTATGTTGTATTCAAAAACTAGTTCAAATAGATTATAAAGATTATAAACAACAAATATTTGTATTCAAAATTCATTCATTTTATTAAAAATTGTCTCCTTCTGCTTTGATACAACGTTTTGCACGATCAATTAGATCATCGAATGATTTTTTGAGGCCATTTGTATCCATCGTCTTTAAAATGTCGGTGGTCGACTTTTGATTCGCTTCAACATCAGAATATGGTTGTCCTTTCATCGACAAATGCATTTTACCGAATAGATATAAGCCACAAGTCAGGGGAGTTGATGGTAAAAATGGAATTTTTGTCCAAAAAATGGGTTCCCAAGTCAATTTGTGTGACGCACACCTTCCGCAGTTGTAAATGGACGAATCGGCCAAAATGCGATGAATAGAATTTTGGACATATTTCATTCCATTTATAAATATTGCAATGACGATTTCGGTTCATTTTTGTTGAATTCACGCCATTTTTCGTTGTTACTTTGAGTAACCACGGTATTGCAAGGACCTAAATGTTCGTCGTCCTTTGTGTTTTCACGACCATGCTGGAACCGCTTAAAGCACTCATATACTCTGGCACGAGATCAACAATATCACCATACTCTTTTTTCATCAAATGTTTTGGCATTTCGTTAAAAGTTTTACCAAATCTTAATATTGGCTCTTTGTTCGAAGCTCATTTTTCGACCGATGCACATTGATTTGTTCCATAGACTAAATTCAAAAAAATTATAGTTGCAGTAATTAACGATTCTTATGTCATTTGAAAGGTAAAACTCAAACTAAGAAAAACCCAAAAAATCTGTGCAAAAAATTAATGAGTTTCTGTGCAAAAGCGGCTCAAAGTTCAAAACTTTTTTCACAAAAAAATGTCATGTTTTCTGTTTTTTAGTCTATTGAGTAAAAAAAAAATCGTAAAAATACATGGTTAGAAAGAAGTTGCTAAACCTTTCAATATAGATTAAAAATTGATGTAAGCATTTTCGTTTTTAATGTTTTCTCAAAATTTGTAAAGCTGAGGCTTCTACTTTACATTTAATTTAAAATATTTGTCATAATTAAAATCCTGAAAGGTGGCAAAACTTAGAGGAAAATATCTAAAAAGTATGTGAAAGTATTGTATGTTCCTGAATTTTTTGTATTCAAAGAAGCATTCTTTCTTTGTCGAATAATGTAAACACATTCTCCGATATTTTCCGATCTCAGATATTAACTCAATTTGAAAAGTGATCCAAACACCTATTTTTCGACAAAATTTATTTTATTCATCCCTAAGCAAGTTGAGAGTTTCAAGTCCATTTGCTGGTCGGTCCCGAGGCCGAATCTCAGTTAATTACACTGTGCAAGCCGATAATTCAGACATGGGGGGGGACCTACAGAGCGACTTTCTATAGGTATACTGAGTTGAGATCCACCAGCCGTTTGGCTGGATTGGCTCTAGTTTAAGAGAAATCCGACTTTAAAGTTTGCTCATTTTAGTCGAGTTCGTCGCTTAAGTCTTCGAACGTTTAAATGCTAATAGGTCCTAAATCGTTCCGAATATCGCTTTACAGTTTTCGGCAAGTTTGTAGATATTTTAACGACCAACAAATTTGCTTAAGACACCAACACAAAAAAAATACATTCAAACTGTGTTTTCGACAAAAATGTCCCAAAAACCCCACTTTCGTCGAGGCATCAAAATAGTATAGCGAACCGTCGTGAAAAAAATAAAAGAGTATGCTTTTACATATATAGAGGGTTGGCTCCTGCATCTAAAAAACTAAAAATTGCCTGGGAAACGCCCATAAAAGGCGTGGCGCGGCGTCAAATTTCAAAGTTTTTATCAAAAAAACTCAATTAATCTCCGACTGATTTACACGATATGGGTATCGAACGAAAGGTATTTTTCATACCTTTCTTTTGATGTGCAACTTTAGAGACGTAAGATGTACATATAAAAAGTTTTAAGCGAAAAAAACATTTCTTTATAACAATTTTTTTAACGAATTTTTTTCTCGAAAAAATCCTTTACTAAGGTACAATAAGTTTGCTACCATATTTTAGATTGTGAAATTCCCTTTACAATGAAACAACTACAATATTTTCATCAATATCGTTTACACTCTTTGCTGGCCCATAAAAATGTTTTAGACTTGTGGAAAATTTGATTGCAATATTTCGAATTCCTAGTACCAACCAATTTAACGAATTGTCGTGTAAATAATTAAATCAATAGAGGTATTCACACCGAGCTCGTTACGTTGTTAGTTCGGTACTTGGTAGTTTTCTACGTGTACGTGGGTGGGCCGATAAGTACTTAGCCTACTTGACCCAGCGATGCTCAAACTTCTTTAACCCGTCTGAAAAATACGTTTTCTGGAGGCCTCCGTGGCGGCGATAACCTCCTCATTCGACTCAAATTTCTGCCCGGCGAGTGACTTTTTCAAGTTTGGAAACAAAAAAAGTCACACGGGGCCAAATCTAGAGAATACGGTGGATGGGGCAGCTGTTCGTAGCCTAATGCGACCAATTTGGCGAATCACCGACCGATATTGGTCGGATATTGGATATTGGAATCACCGACCGAGGATGTACTACACGATAGTAAATTTCTCTTACGATAATGGCACCATCGGGCGGTGGGGCTAAGTACTTATCGGACTGCCCACGTATTTTATTTTTGTTCGATTCTTTTAGAAGAACCAAAATACACGAACCAAAGAACTAACAAAGTAACGAGTTTGGTGTGAATACCCCTAATATTAAAAAAAAATAAATTTCATAGAATAAACTCAATCAATATGCATGAATAGGCCACGACAAATCCTGTGTAGGGTATAAAAACAAAGAATTTAAAGCTTGTTTCATGGCGCAATGCTGCTTTTGGTGTTGTCTTGTTGTTTATTTTCTGGTTTGTGTGGCATTTTCTTCACTCACATATTCGTTTGTGTTGTTGTAAAATGATGTTTTTGGCATTAATGTGCACCATTTGTCAATTACATTTAAAACATAGATGCTTGTGAATTTTACTAACTTTTAGTATTAATGCGTTATGCGCTTCCTGGAAACATCTGTTAAACAGTTTTTTTATCACTCATATTCATTTTTATTCAAAGAAACCCAAATTGACATAAGTAATAAGCGAAACTTTCACTTAATTTCTTCACCACTTGCACACTTCTTTTCAAAGTTCTGGCACTGTAGAAACTTTTGCCTTCGTATGGTTTCACAACAAAGTTGAGGCCAAGTATTTACTGCATAGCACAGTTTTAGGCGCATATTTACGCTAAATTTTGTGTGTGAATTGCTTGTAATGCGTCAAGTTGCTTTCGGAGTCGTCAGTTTGTATATGTTGCAACACATGTACATAGATAACTAAGACTCACCTTGAATGCTTAAGATGAAAGCTTTTGATACAAATACAAAAGCAACAGAGACCGGAAATCGCAAAAAAGGCACACAAATTGGCAGCATTTTCTAACAACAAGCGGCGTTGTATTAGCAACGACTGCGATTTTTTGCTGTCACGGCCCAAGGGAGCAGGTGGGCTGCTTTGAAATTGATTTTACTGAATTCAGTTGAGCAAGCCAACTCATTTTGATTTTTTTTTTTATTATCAGCAACAGGATTATTTGCACAAGCTTTATGAATTTTTAATGGCAAAGGCATTATTTGACTTTGGCAATGCAGGTAATAAATAACAAAACAATAAAGAAATGAAAATTGCCATAAAGACAGCGACACAATTGATAAGAACACTGTGTAGCAAAAAAGAAAAGGATCAAAGAACTTCAAACGATAATTGAAAGTATGTGGCAGAAAAAAATCCCCTCTTAACTGGCGCATGAAACTGTTGCTGGGGCAACTCGAATGAGGGACTTTGGAGGACACATGACAAGAGAGCAGCATGAGTTGCTAAAAAAGAGCTCTAACAAAGACTTCGACACGTGGGGTTGGTCTCAGCACTTCAACTGTGAAAATAGTGGTTAACAACTGGATAGATTTATTTCGATTGAGGAAGGTGAGAGCAGATAATCAATTGTAGGTCTTCTAATCTTCTTTTGAACCGAATACCATTTGAAACCATAGATTTTTGTAACAAACAGAAATTCGGGGGTTTGAAGTGTTACTGTTAGTCTTTAAAGGCAGCAAATCTTAAGTGCCCCAAAGCCAGAAAGGTTCTTAGTTTAGACCGAAGATGGCTGACTGCAACTTTAAAGTGACAAGAAAACTGTTGGCATCATTTCATGCGAATGAATCTTGTTGAGAATGAAACTTGTAGGCCATGTCTCAAAGTTGCTGAACCAGTAGTACACGTAGAGTGCAGTTGTCCATTTGGTGCATTTTGGAACAACAACTAAACGGGAGCATAAGTTTTGGATCATTAAGAACAAAAATCTACTCGAGTTAACAAAGGACATCACAGGGAAGGAGGTCAATAACTGCGGCAGAGCTCTTGAAAGCTTCGCTTCGATAAAAATGTTATGTTTTGTTTTGTAGGAGATTTTAGTACTTACCAATTTTGATTAAGTACGAAATAAAAACTTAAAAACATTTTAAGTTTTGGCTTAATTCTGGCGTTGAAATCAATTTCTGAGCTTTGATGTATTCAGAGACCTATAGTAGAATTTTATGGCAAATATTTTCGTGGTACATTTTTTCCTTAAAATGTCCTGTTTTACAGGACATTTTTGGCATTTTAGAAAAAAAGGGTAAAATTGACCCATAAAATTAGTAGCTACGGGGTTAAAATGCTCCACAAAAATATTCTTCGTAGTGGTTTACATCAAATTGCTGAACCCATCATATACCTAAAATCTAAGGTTACATAGTTTTTGTATGCCGAAGGGGGAAAACTTTGACCCCCTCTAAAAAAATGCAGACGTAAACTTTCAAAACGCCGATACACGTATTTTTTTTTTTTGGTCCCCTCTACCAGAATCCGTTGTCAAAACCTTGTTATTTTAAAGAAAATTTGATTTTGTTGTGCAGTGTTATCAAACGTAAAGAGTGGCTGCAGGAAGAGGCAATTGCATTTTAAAAATTGGCTTAAAAAAGTTGTATTTATGTTGAGGTCTCAGGTCTCTAGGCGCTTTATCTTCTGTCTGCCTCCAGCATGTTTCTCATTGACTTTAGTATTTTTTTTTTTGAAAAGAATGCTTCCAACAACTTCAAAAACCTTCTTATAAAAGAGTTATTGGACGATTTGTCCTTAACCAAATGTTGTTGTAGGAATTCTTAAGAGAATTGAAAGATATAATATGACGTTTTGAAGGTCGAATGATTTAAAAAAATTATGAATTAAGCAAACCTCTGCATAGCTGTCATAGTTTTTGTTGTTTACTGCATCTCTGTGACTACATTTTCGAATTTCTTCTTGTTAAGGGAAACTCTGAAGACGCTTCCCTCTCACTAAATTTGCGATTTTCTTCTTCCTAAGAGAATTCTTAAGGGCACTAAAATATATAATAAGATGTCATAAGGGTCGTTGTAAAAGTCAAATAATTTCAAAAATTTAAACTCAAGCAAGCATTGGCAAAACGGTGCGAAGGAGTCTTCGGGAAACGTTTGAAAGTTGCTCCTTTGTCACGAAATTTTCGACTTTCTTCTTATTGGAATTCTTAAGGAAACTTAAATAAATAAAATATGAAGTCATAAAGGTCGTTATAAAAGCGAAACAATTTCAGAAAATTTCAACTAAAGCAAATATTAGCAAAATGGTGCGTAGAAATCTTTGGAAACCTCTGAAAATTGCTCCTCTGTTATTAAAATTTCGACTTCCTTCTTTTTGAGTTGTAAAAGTGAATTTATTTTAGAAAATTGAAACTAAACCAAACATTATCAAAACGGTGTGTAGAAGTTTTCGAAGACCACTGATTATCGCTTCTTTGCTATTAAATATTCTACATTATTCCTCATATTAGAATTCTTAAGGGAGTAGTTGTGATGTTATGAAAGGGAAATAATTAGAGAAAATTAAATCTCAAGCAAACATTAGCTAAACGGTGCGCAAAATTCAAAATTTTCTTCTCTGTGAGTATCTCACTTGCATTATTTTTCTTATGCGATTTGTATAGGCAACACAAACATAAATTAACGTCATCAAAAAGATCAAATGATCTTAAATCAATCAAAGTATTAAAGAAAAAAAATAAAAATTAAGCGAACACTAGCAAAGTTGTGTTAAAAAATATGCAAAAATCATTGAAAATCACTTCCCTACTACATGAAAATGTTGAGAATGCACTGAAAATTATAAAAAAACACATATTTATTCTTTTACTAACTGATTTCAAGTCACATTTACCAGCAACACAGTGTAATTGGTGTCATTTCATGCGACTTTGCTTGGCTCCAAAATAGATTTTTTTAGGTTACGTATACGCCACGCGTGCCAAAAAACTCTTGCGGCCAGTAGCCAAAAGGGTCGCTTGTCTGGCCATAAAGTCCACTGGGAGCCTTTTCGACGTAGGTTCAAAGGAGGTCTTGTTGTGTTTTGTTACATTAAAGCAAAAAAAAAGTAATAAACAACACAAAAAAAGTAACAGTGACCAGCTGCTTCTATGTCTTCTGCTGCTTGTACGCCTTCGTTGCTTTAGTGCACTTTGTGCTTTTTTTCCGCTTCACAGAAGCAAAAGAAAACTTTTCAGCGCCATTTTATTTATTATGCTACCAATGAATAATTACATTTTTGGATTTTTTCTAGCGTGGCGAAAGTTTCAATTTTTTAATTAAACTCTGCGGTGGACATTGAGTTTTATGTTTTATTTAACATTTACTTGCAGTCAATCATATTTGTGTGTTTGTATGTGTGTGTCTGCGAACTGCTTACAACAACACCACTCGAAAAATTTTAATAAACTTTCCTTTAATGACGAACACAGCATTTGCGGCTGTGTAGCCTCACTCGGACTTTTGCATTGCCTTCGTTTGCTGTCCGTACGCATTGCTTTTAATAACTAAGTAAATATTTATTTGTTTTTATTATTGAACGATAATTCATTGGCCAGCGCCATGGCAACTTTTCCGCTGGCGTAAATCAGTTTAAGTGCGCCTAATAGCTTTGTGACGTTTGTTGTGTGCGCGACAACAAGTCCACCAAAAAGCTGCTTATGACGCTGCCGCTGAAAACGCAAGTTACCGCACACAATCGAAGGCGGCCATTCGATGCTGTGGACGCACGCGTCTACTTATTACTCGATTGAAAGTTCCATGAAAGCCTTCACATGTGACTACTCAACTACGAAGGCAGCATGTACAAAGTCGCCGCAACGGTGGATTGGAGCAAAGTGGACGCAAGAGGAAGCTCTGCGCACTGCATAGTTGAAAATCGATAATGCAGTATTGTGATACGTTTAAGGAAAATGCTTCGAGTGAGTGGAATTATGTGAGCATCCTGGCACAGACCGACTGCACAACACACACACGCACACACACACACATTGAGCGACAGGTGTGCGGATTGTTGTGTTGCAAAAAGGCACTTTAAGGCTCTTTCGCAATGTCAGATTGTGTGTGGTGCACTTTGAACTAATACTTCGTGAACTTGGAATACATTTGCCATGAGTAAAATGGCAGACAGGTTGAAGGAAAATATAAAAGTAGAACGAAGTAAATAAGAGAATAAATTAAATATGTAGAGAATTTATTCAAAATAGAGTTCTATGTTATGGCAAATAAAGTGCACTTTTCTGAAAGTAGAGTAGAAATCTTTGAGCCTTGTATTTATGGTTCGGAAGAAATAGTAACAGTTATAAGTTTTATTATAAAAATCAATGTTTAAGAGTTATTTTTTGACTTTTATTTAATGACTCATCAATAAAAATCATTCAGTGACTTTTATTTATAAAAGTCATCAATAAAAATCAGTCAATGACTTTTATTTATAAAAGTCATCAATTAAAATCATTCAGTGACTTTTATTTATAAAACTTGTATTTACTTTTATTTATCAAAGTCATCAATAAAAATCATTCAGTGACTTTTATTTATAAAACTCATCAATAAAAATCATTCAGTGACTTTTATTTTTAAGTCGCAATAAAAAAGTCATTTTCATTAATTGCACTATTGGATTCATCAAATATCGAAATGTATATATATTCTTGATGGGCTTAACAAGACCTGTCTTGACAATTCTATTTTCTGGAAGAATCATAATTTTTGCATGCATTAATGAAAATTACTTTTATATTGCGACTTAAAAAATAAGTCACTGAATGATTTTTATTGATGATTTAAAAAAGAAAAGTCACTAATAATTTTTAGTGATGACTTAAAAAATAAAAAATAAATAAAAATCACTGAATGATTTTTATTGATGACTTAAAAAATAAAAGTCATTGAATGATTTTTATTGATGACTTTTATAAATAAAAGTCACTGAATGATTTTTATTGATGACTAAAAAAATAAAAGTCAACAATAATTGTTATCATAGAACAACTAAAATAAAAATCGAAAATTGTTATTTCTGGACTAATATGGAGAAATCAAAAATAATTGTTTTGAAGGATAAATAAAAAATAATTGTTGTTTTTTAATTTTTCCGTAAAAATTACAAAAAAAAGTTTATTGCCAAGTTCGATTCTCCGTGCAAAAAGAAATGTATTGGTATATTTCATTTATTTGCATGATTTTTCCTTCAAAGTAAAATTTTCAATTATAGTTTGCATGAATAACTGTTATTTTTGGTCCCTGGAAAAACAAGAATTGGGGCATACAAGTGGGCTTAGAATTTAAGTACTGAAATAGAGATATCAATCGCTCTGGTAGAAGAAACAGCGATTGAAGACAATGTGGCATTCAATAGTTGGATGCGAAATGATTCTCCTGTCAATCTCTTAGGCTCAGATCTGAGCAATCAATAATTCCAATAAACCACAAATATAGTCATTAATGACTGCACAGAATGGATCCTGTAAAATTTGCAGCAGAACCCATTCGCATTGAGTTAATGAATGCCACTTTGACTTCAGTCGCTGTTCGTTCTACCACAAAGTTTGGTCTGATCTGAAGAAAAAATATTTTAAAATCGATGCACATGAGGGAACGAAATACGGGTATGAACCTTAAAATCAAATGACATTAACACAAATAGTTTCAAGTTAGATAAAGAGTTGACTGTGATTTGTTCTCCAACACACTGAAGAATTAAACTTTCACTCCGCCCCATTGACTTCTCTCTTTCAGGTTGAAGTAAGCAACAATAAAATCGTCTTAAAAATTAGTTCATTTACTAACGGAAACTCACTGCACTGTACCCTGCTTGCGCAACTTGTTCTCGAACATTCTAGCGTCGCACAGTGATTCGACTCCATACAACCGTGGGACAAAATTAGAAGTAGTGGTCCGTTCTTCATAAAATTTGGTATACTAGTTAATCATGGTCTGCTGAATTGAAATCTCCATTTTGTTTTTTTTAAACTGGTCTGCTGAATTGAAATCTCCATTTTGTTTTTTCTTAAACTGTTGAAGTTTGGCAATGCCTGAGGCTTAATTTTGCAAATTTCGTCATTTTTGGACAGCTATAGCACCAAATGTGTTGGCTAGGTTTTTCAGATTTTGCATTTAATCGGTAACGTTGACATTGATTATTCCAAAGAGTAAAAGAAATTGTATCGGGACCCTCTGGTTTTGCAATAAAAACGATAATAATAGATGTATGTTTTGCATTTTTGCCGATTTTATCATTTTACGTGCTAATTGCATACTTTTATGCATAAATAAAATAAATTTTGTCGAAAAATAGGTCTTTAGACCACTTTTCAAATTGAATTGTTTTCTGAGATCGGAAGATATCGGAGGATCTAATTACATTATCCAACAAAGAAAGAATGCTTCTTAAAATTAAAAAAAATCCAGCAACATACTTTCACATACTTTTTAGATATTTTCGTCTAAGTTTTGCCAGTTCTCAGATTTTTAATTTAGAAAAATATTTTAAATTAAAAGTGAAGTAAAAGCCTCAGCTTTGGAAATTTTGAGAAAACATTAAAAGCGAAAATAGCCTCATCATTTCTTAATCTATATTGAAAGTTTTAGCAACTACTTGCTAACCATGTATTTTAAAAATTGTTAGTACTCAATAGACTAAAAAACAGAAAATATGAGTTTCAATTTTTTTGTGAAAAAAGTTTCAACTTTGAGCCGCTTTTGCACAGAAACTCATTAATTTTTTGCACCGATTTTTTTGGGTTTCCTTAGTTGGAGTTTTTTCTTTCAAATGACATCAAAATCGTTAAATTGTGAGACCATAAATTTGTTGAATTTTGTCTATGGAACGAATCACTGTGCGTCGCCTCGAACCGTCTCTGCAATAATTCCCTTAAAATTACAATGCCTCCTAAAAATATGCAACGAATGCTGCTGTTGTCGACCAATGCCCGTTCAGTTGTGTTGTTTTGTGTTGCCTATGCTGGGGCGCCCCCAGTTGCGCAGAGTGAGCTGCATGATCCTCACAATATTCAGCAAGATTCATAATGGAATCTTTAAAGTTGGCAGTGTGGCATCACAACGAATTATCCCTTTGTTGTCAATACTGAAATCCCAGGCCAATGCAGCCTTTCTTATGATTGTATTGGAATCATAAAGATAGTTATAGATTGGGGCTTAAAATTGGTTTGCCAATATCTGAAATTTGTTTAATTGATTTGTCTTTGAAAGAAAATAAAAAGATTTATCTTCCTGAAAGCTATTAAAAAAATTATAAAAGACCTCAATAGAGACTCCTGTCTTGTGACTCTTTTGGGAAATCTACTGTTAGGTTAGCTGTATCAGGTGTGGGCTTCTCCTGATAAAGCTTCTTCACTCACTTCACTGTCTTGAAATAAGGCCACTTTAATGTACCTTAATCTAAAAAGTAAAACCAACTGCAATGAAATAAGAGGATTGTAAAGCGCGACTCTGAAGTTCCTATGGAGCCAGAAAATTCCATCGTGCTATATATCACCTCAACTATCTGTCTGTAATCTGTCGAATAAATGTTAGCAAAAATCCCGAATTGAAAGCCCACCCCGATTGAAAGCTTCAGCTACATTTTTATCTGTTCCAATGGGGCCAAGTTTGGCTTAAACTCTGAGTGTCGTATTTTCTTTCCGCAGAAGTCTCAAATTGAAAGCTCGACCTAAATCTGCAATAAAGGCTCCAGTTTGCTATCTTTTATCTGTTCTAGAGCCAGGCGTGGCCTAATCTCTGAACCATTCATTGGTCTCATATTTTCTTTTCGCCAAAATCACAAATTGAAAGCCCGAACCAAATCTGAGATCAAGGCTTCCGCTTGCTACCTTTTTTTTTGTTCTAGAGTCAAGCGTGGCCAAGTTTGGCTTAAACTCTGAGGCATTATTTGGTCTCAGGCAGCAGATGTTCATTTATTCTTTTAGCACTTCTCATTAGCAGAACAAATTTTATGACTTTTGATGACTTCATGATGCCTCTTTGTCACTAATTTAGTCGCCATTCTTTAATCTCAGCCAGCAGTTGTTTTTTTCCTCTAAATTCTTATGACTTATGGCTTGTGTGAGGCCTCTTTGTGTTTCACTTAGTCTCCATTCTTTAGTATCAGGTAACAGAGTCTCATACTTATTTCTCACAGTTCTCAATTGCAGATTTTATGATTTTTATGACATCTCTTTGTCATAAATTTCTGAATTCAACTGTCTCGAAATATTAACCTTCAGTTTCTTATATACAAAAAAAATCCATTTTTGTATTTGATTTCAAAAATTATTAGCAATGAAAGGAAACACTGTTCCCTTTTAAAGTAAGAATATTTGGAAATAATATTCGCATAAATCTTTTCATGCAACCAAATGCTGCACGTTCGACACAACGCAGTCTGACGCTCGGATTGCATTGAATCGAATCGAATTATGTATTTTCTTTCGTAGCTTTGGTCTATCGCAGAAGTTGGCTTTAATTGTATTAAATTTTCCATCAAGCTGCCAAGTCATTGGCATTTGTCTTTGCGGTGTTGTGGTTGTTGGGCCGTAAGTGCACGGCACATGGCACAAGCAACCGCAAAGCTGCCGGCAAGCGTCAATATGTATTGCATAAGTGTGCGTGTGCGTGTGTGTGTGTGATGTATGCTGTCGTTTATCGTTGGTTGCTACGTGAATTGAAATATTTTCGCTTCCCACAGCAAAGAAAGCAAAAAAAAAATATAAAAAACGCCGTCGGCAGTTATTAATTATTGTCAACACAGCGAGCGCATTCTGTCAATTGGCACTTAGCGGGTTAAATATGGGCAATTTGAGAAGCTTAAAATTTAAATATTACAATTACACTTTGAGCCACTCAAATCACTTCGGCTGAATGTGAAATTTAAATAATAGTTGTTATGAAAATTCCTTCAGCTCGACACTGACAAAAGGCAATTGGGAGCTGAAGTGGATGAACAAGGTTCCTGGAATTTTTTTTTGTAGTAATAATAAAAAAAATTCAACGGAACGTGAATGCTTGTGAGACTTGTGAAAAATTTCATTCTCTGCCATAATTAAAAATTAAGAAAGGATTCTATTGCGCTGAGCTCAGTTCACATTAGCACTTGGCGTATCAACACCCAATCGTTTCTCAAAGTTGAGAAACTCATTGTTGCTGACATCTTCACAGCTTGAGTCGAACATTTCATACAAATTCATTGTTTTCTAGGTTCGGTTAGGGTGATTGCGCCTGTTCGAGACACAATAATAGTAATAATAATTGACTGGCACAACAGCCCGCTTACGCGAAACTAAGGCCTAGCTTCCCGCAATCACCCGTGTTGTGCGTGTGAATTTGTACGCGGGTGGAAGGGACCTACAGTTTTGTGCCGGTTCCGAACGGCAGGTTGGGAGCTTTTTCATAAGCAATTTTTACTCTCAGAGGTTTGCCATTTCCAGCAGAGAGGACAGCCACCGAAAGAGAAAACGAGTTTTCCCCGTTATTTTTTTTAGGTGTTATTACAGGCAGTATTTGAACCTGGGTCGCTGTCTTCGACTCGCGGTACAACGCACTAACCAACTGGGCCACGGCGGCTGTTCGAGACACACGTAAGCCTAAATGGACCGTTACGTATGCAACACTGATTCTTCAACATGAGTGGCCGCCCACTCGGACCCAAAAGGCTCATTGTGATGCCACAAGTTTGGGCTCCTTTCCAAGCCTAGTAGACTGTGTAAGCAGTGGCAACTCCGTCCCATCCGCAAGACGGTTGGCAATGCCGTCGATGAAAGGACAGTTGCGTTTGAGAGACGAATCCGAGCGGACGCGTGGTGAAATAAATAGTTGTTCATTGAATTCGGTTCTTTCAGCGTTTTGAATAGAACATAAATAAATAAGCAGTTAACAGTTCAGAAGTGGGATCTGAGGTCCGCGCGGAGGACTTGGATTTCCTGTTGGCGACGAGGTTTCCTGACGCCGGAGAGCAGCGAGGTGCTCGCACGCATTTCCCCGAAAACGGACGGCGGAGTCCCGCCAACGCGATAGAGTGCTCGCACGCACCACCACGACAACGAGCAGCGAAGCGAAAATTGGCAGCAGCGCCAACGCGATGGAGTGCTCGCACGCACCACCACGACAACGAGCAGCGAAGCGAAAGTTGGCAGCAGCGCCAACGCGATAGAGTGCTCGCACGCACCACCACGACAACGAGCAGCGAAACGAAAATTGGCAGCAGCGCCAACGAGATCGAGTGCTCGCACGCACCACCACGACAACGAGCAGCGAAGCGAAAATTGGCAGCATCGCCAACGCAACGAAGTGCTCGCACGCACCTCCACGAAAACGAACGGCGGAGTCCCGCCAACGCAACGAAGTGCTCGCACGCACAAAACGAAGGAGAAACAACGAAAATTGGCAGCATCGCCAACGCAACGAAGTGCTCGCACGCACAAAACGAAGGAGAAACAACGAAAATTGGCAGCATCGCCAACGCAACGAAGTGCTCGCACGCACCCCCACGAAAACGAACGGCGGAGTCCCGCCAACGCAACAAAGTGCTCGCACGCACCATCACGTAAACGATCGGCGGAGTCCCGCCAACGCAACGAAGTGCTCGCACGCACAAGACAAAGGAAAGAAAAACGGAAAATTGGCAACAGGGCCGATCCGGTAAAACATTTATTTTTGGGAAAAAAGGAAGAACGAACATGCGAATGTCGAAAATCAAAGATTTGAAAGTGGACGGCTTGAAGTTGTGTTTGCGCGAACGGCAGTTGCCCACGACGGGCACGCGGGACCAGTTGATACAGCGGCTGAACATGTTCGAGCAGTCCGACGAAATCGCGTTGCCCGAAGCGGGGGCAGACGAGCAAACAGCGGAGGTAGCGACGGTGGCCCAGCTCCAAGACGACATAAAGAAGCTCCGCGATATGGTGGCGCAACTTATGCAAGCGCAAAACAGCAACGACAACACTCGCGCCGCGCAGCCGGCGGGTGCCGACGCTGGGCAGGCCGCAGCGCTGCCAGCAACGAACGACAGCACTATCGCGACCAGTGACTGCGCAGCCGCGCCGCCATACGCGAATGACTCGGTGGGCTCCACCACACGGCACGCCTCGGTGAGAGAAATCGCCGACACCCTTCCGGACTTTGACCCGACGAACGACGCCAGCGTCACGGTGGACCAGTTCATTGACCGGGTCAACAAGGTGGTCGAAACATATCAATGGGATGACCGGTTCCTGCTGCTAGCCATCTATACGCGGCTAAGAGGGTTTGCCAGATTGTGGCTGGATGCGTCGCCTGTCCTGCATAACAGGGGGGCCGACTTTGCCGACGCGTTGCGGGCCGAGTTTGGCACGACTCCCGATGAAGCGGAGGTCCATTATGTGATGGCCAACGCGGCGAGACGGCCGAAAGAAACAATCAAAGAATATTGTTTCCGCATTTCCTCGCTAGGTGTTCGCTACCACCTGAGCGAAGCCGCCGTGATACGCTACGCCAGGTCCGGGCTGAAGCACCGGGAGCTGCAGCAGAGCCTCGCTGCAGTGAGATTCACTACCATGAAGCAGATGAGGGACGCCGTCGACAACTACTTCGCCAATCGTGGCTGGCTCTACGAATCAGAAACCGAACAACCGACAGAACGGGAGGAGCCCAACGTGAAGATGGACGATGCAGGCCAGCAAGATGGCTCCAGAGTGCAGTTAAAGTGCTACAACTGCAATAAACCGGGGCATTTTGCTAACAAATGCCCACTACCACAAAAACGTCACCGCTGCACGACGTGCGGCAAAGTGCACCCGAATGGTGCAAATTGCAACGAGACCCCAGCGGTCTCACGGCGACTGAGCGCGACGGATTTGGACGAATGCTTCCAAAAGATCGTCCACATACCGTCACTACCAAACGACGGGCACGTCATCGACCACCTGCCACATGCCCAGTGTACACAACGATACTACACTTCCGTCTACGCATCCGGCCAGCCGAAGCCATGGTGCCAGTTGCCACCGGACGATGTCGACAACTCTGATCCCGAGGATGACCTGCTGCCGGACGCTTCGTGCGAGGACGCTACGAATGGTCAGGAAAGCCGACTGTAAGCAGTGGCAACTCCGTCCCATCCGCAAGACGGTTGGCAATGCCGTCGATGAAAGGACAGTTGCGTTTGAGAGACGAATCCGAGCGGACGCGTGGTGAAATAAATAGTTGTTCATTGAATTCGGTTCTTTCAGCGTTTTGAATAGAACATAAATAAATAAGCAGTTAACAACTGTAAATAGTCTTATCGACTGGAGCTCCTAGATTGTCGAAGAAAACGTTGCCAAGTTGAGTCTTTGTTTACTTCTACTTCAATTTCTAGCTCTACTTCGACTTTGTCTACTTCACCTTCTACTTCTACCTCTAATTTTACACCGAATTCCACCTCTACTTTTACTTCCACCTCTACTTCTACTTCTGCTTCTGCTTCTACTTCTACTTCTACTTCTGCTTCTACTTCTACTTCTACTTCTTCTTCTACTTCCTAGAGGTGCTTCTACATCTACCTCTACTCCCGCCTCTACTTCTACTTCTACCTACTCCTACTCCTACTCCTACTCCTACTCCTACTCCTACTCCTACTCCTACTCCTACTCCTACTCCTACTCCTACTCCTACTCCTACTCCTACTCCTACTCCTACTCCTACTCCTACTCCTACTCCTACTCCTACTCCTACTCCTACTACTACTCCTACTCCTACTCGTACTCCTACTCCTACTCCTACTCCTACTCCTACTCCTACTCCTACTACTACTCCTCCTCCTACTCCTACTCCTACTCCTACTCCTACTCCTACTCCTACTCCTACTCCTACTCCTACTCCTACTCCTACTCCTACTCCTACTTCTACTTCTACTTCTACTTCTGCTTCTACTCCTACTCCTACTTCTACTCCTAATCCTCCTCCTCCTACTCCTACTCCTACTCCTACTCCTACTCCTACTCCTACTCCTACTCCTAGTCCTACTCCTACTCCTACTCCTACTCCTACTCCTACTCCTACTCCTACTCCTACTCCTACTCCTACTCCTACTCCTTCTTCCACTAAGAACTGGTAGAACAAACGAATTTATTCTGCTCTGCTGAGCATTCACATACATAGGACATGGAACGCTATCTCTTGTTCTTGCTCACACATTTGAAGAGGGTGTTGCCATATTTGGAAAATCGTATCTAAGTGAGCAATGCTCCGTTTAGTATTTTTATCTTTGATTAAAGTGATTTTGTCAAAGCATTATCATCCAAGTAAACTCAGAGGCCTTAAGAGTGGCCAGATATTGTACCGATATAGCAAAACGGAAGCAGAAAATGCGATTCAGAGTTTCGAGAGTTTACAGCTTCTTGTAGATTGTGCACACAACAATGCCAAGGAAATGAAAACATTTAGATAAATATGTATTAATTTTTGTTCAAATTTTCATACACATAACGCAAATGGCTTAAAGAGGGTTAAGACAAACCATATATTTTCTTTCAATTTAATTTCAAGTAATTTCTTTCCCCAACAAAAACGTTTCGTTGAACATTTAAGGTTTAAATTTAATGAGCTTCAATTCAACTGGATTTGTGTGTTCATTAATTGTTTCCTACAACAACATTAAAACAGTGCACCACATACTGCCCGATCTGGTTGGCGCTAGAAAAATGTATTTCATGGAATAAATAGAATCGAGTGATTCTTTAAGCGCATCGCTTTAAATTGTAGCCTCGACTTTTGGCAAAAGTTTTGCTCAAGTTGTGTGCAAATTGGCACCGCAGCTGTTGTGTGGCCTGTTGAGTGACGACAGCATGTTTGCTGCTGTTTGGAAACTCTAACCGCTAGTAAATTCGTTTGCTTAATGGCCATACGAAAAGTTTTGCATTTGGCGCACAACGAAGAGAGCGACGAGCAGAATTGTGAGCGGTCGAGGAGCGAGGCGCGTCGCACTTAAGTGCGGTCTCGTTAAGTACAAAATCAGCTTATGCTAAAGTCGGACAATTAACAAAATATTGCGCAGTTAAGTTTAATGGATTTTTTTTTTCGCCCAGACTTGGCAAATTTAGGAGTTTGACGACTTTGCGCAGCGTTTGACAAATTCAAATTTGTTGCGCGCAATTCAAGTGCGGGTGTCAAATTATTCAATTTAATTGGACAACAAGACGCAGTAGAGAAGAGACGCAGCGAACAATAGAAATATTTACTTCGGTGTTAGGTTTGCTGTTGACTTGTGGAGATATCACATGGCACTTCTTGGCGCTGGCACAACTGGTTGTTGATGCTTTGACTTGAAGCTAATCTGTGTCTGTTGAACAGCTAATGTTGTCACTATTTTTATTTTGCTATTGGTGCACTTTGGAAATCCGAGCATTTGTTTGTTTAAAGCTTAAGTTTAAGTAATGTTTTTATAATCTGTAAGGCAGCAGAGGCACATCGAAGTATTGTCTCAATGCTATACATTTTTCAACTACATTTGAGTTTTATACAAACATTCCTGTCTCTAGTGATCTGTCGATCCCATCGCTAATCCCATCCTTTTCTTCTCCTTTTGTACTTATGTTCCCTTTACTTTTGCTCCCCGTCCTTGGCCGTTTGTAGCTTTCAACGTTTCGTGTCATTCTTATTCAAACTCCACGAATTTACGACATCACTTTGAACTCGAACCGCGTTTTATTCTCCGCTCCGCCGACGATTTTTTCACTATGAAATATTTGAATTTTGCAGTGTAAGTTTCAGTTTTTCACAGCAAAGTCCGGATCGATCATTCATCAAGTGTCTTTTTCTATAGATACAACATTCCTCTATATGTGCTCTCCAGTGCAAACGTGCAATCGTCAAAGAGGGAGGTACAGTAAAACTTGCTTAAGTATCCCACCTATAAATTCAATCTTTTTAGGGTCTGGCTGGTGAAGTACTTAAACGAGTCGAGTACTAAGCGTACTTACGCATAGTGCACACAAATGTTGATTACTTAAACGGGATAGGTATTTAAGAGGGGTGGTACGTAAGAGGAATGGTACTTAAGAGGCAAAGTACTTAAGTGGGTTTCACTGTAGTTAGGTAGTAGTTGACTGCTGCGAAGGGAGCTCACTTTGGCCACTGAGGCCCATTATGATACCAAAGTAATTGGACTCACATTGCCGGCCACGGTAGTCCAGTGGGTAGCGCGGTGGCTTCTCACACCAGAGGCCCTAGGTTCGATTCCTAGCTCGAGCTGGTGAAACGCTCATCTACTTCTGTCGCTACCCACATTAAGCAAATGAGGATTACAAGAATCGCACAAGTCCGCTCCAACCTCCAAGTAAAAGAAAAACTGCCAACCGCCATTCGGATTCGGCGTTAAACTGTAGGTCCCCTCCTTCCCTTCCCCCCCATCCGTTTGAAATGTTTATTGTAACACATGTTGGAAAAAACAGTGTTGCATACACATTTCAAACGCGTGGAACTTGTGGTATCACAACGGGCCCAAATAGAGGCCTAAGTGCGTCTCATACAGAGGCAGTCACCACAACCAACCAACCAATTGGATTCACATTTCCTTACAGAACCAGTTCAAGTTTCTATGGAAGCTGAGAACACTGTTTTATAGTCTTACAATTGGACAATTTTAGTGATCTATCTTGATCACCTAAATTGTCCAATTGGAAGTTACCGAAAGCCGTCTTTCTTAAGGCTGAGGGCAAGTGCTTCAAAAATGAAGCAGTTGCGCTCTTCTTTTCTTCCTCATTAGAAAGCAGACCAAATCTTTTTGCATAGGTACCCATCAGGCACCTATTTTCCCGTCTCTTTGAAATGTAAGTTGAAAACAAACACTGTTTGTACATTTCAAATGAATCAAATGGTATCACAACTGCTCTAATAACGTATCTTACAAAGTTAGCCACCATAATCTACCTACCCCTTAGGCTAAATAAGGCTTTAACTTACCCCGAGTTGTAATTTGCTATCCAATGTTGATGATGATCTACGAGACAGTGAGTTGTAAGAACCCCAATCATGGTTCTCAGTTGGATTGTCAAATGGTTCAGACTTTTTTTAGGTGCACCAAGGAGGCTCTAAGCATGTCTTATCCCGCAGACTGGGGCCCAAGAGGCTCCACTGCCCGCAAATGCCAACCGACGCAATCAGCGGCACTTCCTTCTTCCTTCCGAACTTTCTCCTTCAACTAAGCCTGTGAAGTGTCTGTAACGTGAAAGGCCAAAAAAATTGATTTGTTTTATGTAGAAAGTCAAAACTATGTTTCCATATTTTCTATGTTTGTACTTGAAAGTTATTGGTTGAACATGAAGTTTGGGCAACTTTTTTGATAACCGTTTTTAAAAATATGAATTCCCTCTATCCCTTCTTAGTAAGTTAAAGGTATATGCATAGTTTAAGAGATATTTGTATAAGATAGTAAAATTCTTGTTTTCGGCAAATTTCATACAAATAACAAATGCAAATAATAATACAAATAACATTATTATTAAGAAAATGTTGTTCTGTTGGCAAACACAGGTGTAGTTCGTATCACTGGATTGTGCCAAAAAAAACAAACTAAATGTTTTTAACGCAGTTCACCACAGCAATCACTTTATGTACAATTTTCCACATTACTATTTTTACCATTGTCACTTATTTCACTTGACGGATTTACTTGTGACTTTCACTTTACTTTTCTTATCCGTGTTGCACCGTTAATTGTCAAAACCAACCTGACTCGTTGCACTGTACCCGATTACCTTTTATACTCTCGAACATTCTAGCATCGCATCGAATCGTGTCTGAAATAATTCCATCGAAATTACCAGGCCCCCTAAAAGCATGCAATGCTGTTGCTGAGGAGTTGTGTCCTTAGTTGCGCAGAGCGAGCTACATGAGCGTCACAGTATAACAAACATCTTCGTTTCATTATTATATGTTTTGAAGTTCGCCACCCTGTTCATAAATACTTTTCACCTAAATAGTTTGAATCTTGCATAAAGCTTTGCGGCTTCACAACTTTTTGCACAAAAAAGCTTCTAGTAAAGTTTTAGTAATGAAGCATTTTGAACGACCAAAGCTGCAAATTGAAAGCTTCTCTCCATAACTATGACAAGAAAGCTCCAGCTGCCAATTGATAGCATAGACAGCAACCATACATAGCATTTGCAAGGATTTAAGTCCTTAATGCAAACATGGAACATAGTATTGCAAGTTAAATGTTTGTTTCACTGTCTTATAGTTCATCACTTGACTTTGAAGTCGATAGTAATGTTCAATGATTGCTTTCACTAATAGTTGCGTTCAGTGGCGCATAGAGGATTTGATTTTGGGTGTCCTGTATACAAACTTCGAGGCAAATACCAGTTGAAAACAACATATTTTCCATCCAAACTGCCAGATAAATAAATTTTCAGCGACTTCAACCTGAAAGCTTTATTGTGTCCAATAGATCATCTGGTATTTTATATGCTCAAGGATGGTATCAGACCTTCCTGCGATAATTGGTTCAAGTCCTCATCAATGAGGCCATGTTTTCCGGGAAACTTTGCATGTCTTCATGTCAGAGCTGGATAGTTTTTTATTAGTTTATCATCTTTCCTCCAAATATAGTCGACATGTAATTTCTTCATCAAATTTGATCCGAAACGGGTAGGAAGGTAGATAGGTAGGAGTGGGTGCCCCAAGGGGAGCACACTTAGGCCATGACGGCCCATTGTGATACCGCATGCGGTCAAGCAAAAAACCGCTCAAACATTGAACCAATATGAGCTTCTTACGAAGCTAAGTAGACACCGGATGTTCTCATCAGCTAGATCCCCTAGATAATCGAGGGAGAAGTTAGAAAAAGATCATTCTTCTGGATAAAGCAGAATAGGAGCATAGTAGATGAGGTATGTTCATCCTCTTCCTCGTCCATGCAGCTGCGAGGGAAGTGGTTTAAAAACAGCCCCAGTCTTTTTGCGTGGGTTCCGATTCATGATTCTGATTTGGGTTCTGTTTAGTAAAAGGAGTTCTTTAGAGCTTCACAGGTTTAAGGTTGGCCAAATTTGGCGAGTAAGAAAATCTGTATTCCCTTCAGCCCATCTTAACTTAGTGTCGTGTATAGAGCTCGTACGAAGCTTACAGGTTAAGAGAGTGGCACCAAGCCCAGCCATATTTTGACATAACTGCCCAGTCGATCCATGCCGAGTGAGCACGTCTGCTCTACAGTTCCCTGGAATATTCCTTTGTCCCGGGATTTCTCAGCACAGGCGAATTTGAAGCTGCTTGGCAGTCTCATTGAGAGATTTGCTGCAGTTGAGGACGGTCTTTGATGCTATTATAACCGCATCCAGAGCCCCAACAGCGGATTGGTTGTCCGATAGTATCAGAACATCTCTTGCCGATAGCCCGTTTACCCTGAGCCAGTCAGAGGCTGCACAGATTGCAGTGGCCTCGGCTTGGAAGATCCAAACTAGGAGAGTTTCGAAGTTTTCAGATGCTTCACAAGTGCAGTCAAGCATTTTGGAGTACTTTAGCTTAGACTTAGAACCAATTTTTGATTTAACTGTCTAAAGGCTTCTATAAGGTTTTTGCTATTGCAGTCACATTGGATGCTCACGGCATTGAAATTCCAAATTTGTATTAAAAACTGAAACCAAAAAGAGTCTTCAAAATGTTGAAAATAAAGCTTGTGCAAACGTCTTGCAAAGTTGCAGCGAAAGGGTTTAATTCTAATTGACTTTTTACCTTCCAAGGTGTATCGAGGGTATTTAATGAGCGACCAGACCTGCAACCATTGAACTAATTAATTTAGTGCTTAATTCGGATGTACTTAAATACATTTTCGACCACCTTTTAGGTAGTTTAACTGAGGTATATTTTAGATAGTTTCTGCTGCTTTATGAAAATATGTCATCTAACTATTAAATATCAGAGTCATTCTGTTTTCATTGATCCAACCGTTGAGTTTATGTATGCATTCCCGAACCAGTTTATAGGTCGGAGTTGTTTTCTTCATACAATTAATTGCTGCCTGGCGGTACAGGTTACTTAAGGATCTAACTTTTAGACACCTATTAGTCAGGGAGTAGTCGAACTAGCTAAGCACGAGTCAGTTCAAGCATTTCTACCTGAATTATTGATACGTATTCTCCTACTTAGAATGCAAGATAAAAGTCAACTTAAGTTTTTCTTCGAAAAGATTCCTTGCTCTTCATGAGAGATCTTTTCGTAAAGATAATGTCATGATCAGGGAAAGGATTTTGTGGAAATTGCCTTTTTTGTTTTTATTTTGCCTTTTTTCTTGCCTTAAAACGTAGCTGAAGTCTTCTGCATTCATTCTTAGTCTGTCCTCTCTGTGTACCTGATTTATTGGTTCTATTCTACCTTCCCTGATGGACGTATTGTTAATTAATAAAATGAAATTAAAATTAAATTAATTAATTAAATTAAAATTCTAAAAATTAAATTAATTAAAATTAATTATTAATTAATTAATAAAAGACTTAGTTCTTATATTGTACAAATGTGTAACTTTTTTCTTAATAAATAAATAAATAAAATAAATAAATAAAAAAAAAGGGCAGTTTGCCTTTTTCACCCATAAATGTCTTTTTTAGTGCCTATTTTACCTATAAATGCCACAAAATGCCTTTTTCAAGATTTGTCGAGCGCCTTTTTATTTTTCTTTCGTTTTTAATATTTTCTCCTTTTTGACTCCCTTTAAACTAAAAAAAAAAATTAAGTGGCAACATTGCAATTTCGTTAACTTATCGATGTTTTTACATTGATTTGATCATTCCTAAGCCGTTATTTTTTGTTGTGCTGTGGAAAATTTAAAGAAAAAACATGCCAAAATCAAAAAGTTCGGTTAGCGCAAACATTTTATTTATTTTTTTGTGATACAAGTACGGCTTTTATGCTTTTATATGAGAAGTTAAAATAAGAATTTAAAATATGTGCCAACATTTCAATTAACATATCTTAGTTTTAGTTTTTAAGCTATCTTTGAAAACTTCCTTTCAGGGACCGTAAATAATTACTATCGCAATATTTTTGATCAAAAAAATCAAGATGAAGGAAGCATTGCAGATATATCATGTAGTGCAATAAAGTGATTGTTTTTGAAAGCAGTTATCAAAAAAGCAATAAAAGAAAATTCTCGATTTTCATTCGCCGCTCACCGAATAATAACACTGTACGTGAAATTTACCCTAAAAAATTGAGACATGGGGGGGACCTACTGAGCGACTTTTCTATAGGTATACTGAGTTGAGATCCATCAGCCGTTTGGCTGGATTGGCTCTAGTTTAAGAGAAATCCGTCTTTGAAGTTTGCTCATTTCAGTCGAGTTCGTCGCTTAAGTCTTCAAACGTTTAAATGCTAATAGGTCCTAAATCGTTCCGAATATCGCTTTACTGTCTTCGGCAAGTTTGTAGATATTTTAACGACCAACAAATTTGCTAAAGACACAAATAAAAAAAAAATACATTTAAACTGTGTAATTGCGATATGTGCATTTTTTTGCGCAGCGCAACGTGGCGTATGAGTGTCAATTATATAAGTGTTAATTATAATTAATTTTTACGGTCCCTGCTTCCTTTTCTTTTACAAAAAACGAGGTATAAATATTGTATGTTGCATACGTCAGATGAAAATATTAAAAAAAAATTAAATTAAAATTATTAAAAAATACATACCGTTTCCCCATTTTTAAGATTTTCTAGTATTTTTGTTTTTATTTTTAAATGCCTTTTTTTGCCTTTTTAACAGTTTTAATGCCCTATTTTGCCTTCTTATGCAGTTTTTAGTGCCTTTTTCTGCTTCTTTGGCAGTTTTTCGTGCCTTTCCGTGCCTTTTTTGCTATTTTATTTTGCCTTTTTTATAGGTTTTTAGGTCCTCAAAATCCTTTCCCTGGTCATGATTCTTGCACTCCTTCTTTCAAAGGCTCCAATTCTTCATCGCCAATTGGTGTTTTGTAGGACTTTATGGTAAACTTATGTCCAAACATGTCATCTGTGAATACTAAAATGCGTCAAATCCAGAATCCACTTATGCCAAATTACTGCGGCCAGCTTCTTCCAAGTAAGCCAGGGCCAGCGGTGCACAAAGTATTTAATTTTGAAGCGGCTTTCGTATACAATTTTTGAGTCCAATGCCACTTCAAACCATATTTGTCGCTCAACATTTTTGTAGCAAACAGGGGTTGCAAGGGTTTGAAGCCCCAAAACCCCATCTCATCATTGATTATTCCTGCACTGATTTATCAACTTTTTCATTGAATCAATTGTTGTTGTTCAATGTAATGAAATAATTCAATACAAATCTGCATAATAAACAAGTCAAATATAAGAACCAATAAAAATTACAACATTTTTATGCTATTTAATATTTGCATTTATATTTGTGGTCATTAAAAATCATAATGAAAACATTCGAATGCTGCTGCTGCTGCTTTCACAATAGGCTCGCGTTGGCATTCGCGAAGTGATTTAAAAAAAACAACTCATAATTGAAAGGATAAATTAGCGAGCTTTGAAAGCAATTCACGCATAAATCGGATTAACGCTAATCAGAAGCCGGCGGCAGTTTTGCATACGTGCGACGTTCTTCAATGCGGTAGCCATCACACACACACACACTCAACATGCCACATGCGCCATACGGGACGTATGAGTAACATTGCAGTTGGGTGGTTGGTTGAGTGGTTGGGTGGACGTGTGGCTGCAGTTTGAGTTCAATTTTTTGTTTGTGCTGCCTGTCAGATATTGGCATCTCTGACATAAGAACAGTGACATCGCTGCTGGTCGACGCAATCAAAAATTCAAGACGCATTGGAAATCAGCAGCCAAACTGATTTCTTAGCCGCTGGCAGAGCATGCAGCGATATGGTTGCTGACGCTGTCTGAGTGTGTGTGTATGTGTGTCAGGATGTGTGCGTGCAATAGTTTTGTCGGTGGCGGTGTTGTTGTTGTTGTTGTAATTGTTTGGCGCGCTGCATGCAATATTTGTTCGTTGATAAATGCGAGAAGTATTTTCCTTGTTGCTGCGCTGCAATTCACACTTCACACACACACACACACACACATGTAAAGATACTCAAAAGCATCAGCACAGAGTGGCCTGCAGCATTCGTTTTCGCATCGTGATTTACGAATGGACAACAATAACAACAACAACAACACAAAGACATTAAATAAAAGTACTCTATGGCGGCTGGTCCTGGTTCCTGAAGCTGCACGAGAGGGTTTGAGAGTGCAGAAGGACTTTGAAGAGGTTACTGTAAAATCGCATAGCAGCACTTGCAGTCATTTTTTCTCTTTTTCGATTCATTTATTTTTTATTTGCCATGTGCGAATATGCAGCAATTTAAGCGCAAAAAAATATATATTTGTCACATTTGCCATTCTCACTGAGACACGCGGCACGCTGTCAATATTTGATGCCTTTCAAAATGAAGCAAATTTTGAAAATTAGGTCACTCGGTGCAGTGCTGCGACTTCCTCGAAACGAAAGCGTAAGACTTATGCGCATTGCTCGGACAGTGCGCGGCTCAGCGATTGCGAAAAGCAATTAAAGATAGCATCTTGTCATCTCACTTTTCACGCCCCCACCCATCCAATGGGAGCGGCTAGCGGCCATTATGCCGCACAATGTTGCCGTTGCTGTTGACATTTGGCTTGTGGCGGCGCGCCTACTTGCGACTAAACATTGCATTCGAGCCAAGTGACAAAACCACTCCGTCGACTGAGCTGCTCATGCACTTTCTTCGCGCTGCTCGATAAGATCTCGGAAATTGTGTGGCGAAATTGCAATTTGCCTGCAGTGCGCCGCGGCTAAATGCAGCTGCCACTGTGTGTGCCAAGTGAAAACGTTTACGTTTGCCCAGTGACATCTTTTGATCGGCGCGATAAGCAAATTCTTAAGCAGTGAAAACGAACGAGCGAGGAAATCAATTTCTCGCTTAACGACGCTCAAGAATGTTGCACAGCACAGTAGATTTCTTGTGAAGAATTTAAATATTTTTGAATTTTCATTTAAGGCGACACAAGTGGCGGTATTCACGATTTGTGGCAATGTTGATAGATTAGAAGATTTACTGTAAGTGTTAAGAGAATCTTCAAAATTTAGGAGGAATTCTAGGAGACAGATTTGATTAGCAGAAAATTTAGGATACTTATTTGAATTTCATATTTTAAGTGGAATTCTGAGAAAAATTTCTGAAAATTAAAAAAAAATAATTTAGAAGATTTGAATTTTCTGTTGCTGGACTTTTCATATCTAAATGTTTTTGGAAGATTTTGGACTAATACAGAAAACTAAGGAAAGTTGACTTTCCTATTATAAGATTTTTTTATATTTTTAGTGGATTTTGAGGATATTTTAGAGTAATGCAGAAAACTTAGGAAATTTGAATTTTCTGTTACTGGTCTTTTCATATTTTTAGTGGATTTCTGGAAGATTTTAGATTAATACAGAAAATTTAGGAAATTTGAATTTTCTGTTACTAGACTTTTCATATCTTTGGTGGGTTTTTGGGAGATTTTAGACTAATACAGAAAATTAAGGAAACTTGAATTTCCGGTTATAAGATTTTTTATATTTTTAGTGGATTTTAGGATATTTTAGAGAAATGCACAAAGTTAAGGAAATTTGAATTTTCTGTTACTGGTCTTTTCATATTTTTAGTGGATTTCTGGGAGATGTTAGATTAATACAGAAAATTTAGGAGGTTTAAATTTACTGTTATTGCACTTTCCACATTTTTAGAGGATTTCTGGGGGATTTTTGACTAATGCAGAAATTTTCGAAGATTTGAATTTTCTCTTACTGGACTTTTCATATCTTTGGTGGGTTTGTGGGAGATTTTAGACTAATACAGAAAATTAAGGAAACTTGAATTTACTGTTATAAGATTTTTTATATTTTTAGTAGATTTTTAGGATATTTTCGAGTAATTCAGAAAACTTAGAAAATTTTAATTTTCTGTTACTGGTCTTTTCATATCTTTGGTGGATTTTTGGGAGATTTTAAAGTAATGCAGAAAACTTAGCAAATTAAAATTTTCTGTTATAGAATTTTTTATATTTTTAGTGGAGTTCTGGAGAATTTCTGGAGTTATGCAGAAAATGTAGGAGATTTCAATTTTCTGTTTCATGATTTTTTATATATTTACATTAGGTACACTTTTAGGAGATTTAAGACTAATGTAGAAAATTGAGGAAATTCGATTTTTCTGTTATAGGACTTTTCATATCTTTAGTGGATTTTTGGAAAATTTTAGAGCAAAAATGTTGGGAGATATTAATTTTCCAAATGTTTCACATTTCCTTTTTTTATAGTCTGTGAAAGACTTCAAATTGCCAAATCTCCTTTCGTTAGTTTCGCTCTTCTAAAACCACGTTCGGATTTACCTGACTTAAGCTAACCTAACAAAATGTTTGGTTTTTTGTTGTTAAAACAAAAACCTTATAGTCAGTGGCAGACTTTAAACCGCTTAAACTTATTTTCGTCGGTACGTTTTTGCTATCCCGGAACCACGGATTGGATCTACTTTAACTAAGCTAATCTAACCTAACTTAACTAAACCTAACCACACTTTTTCTAATGAGGCATAAAGCAACGAACACTTATAATCAAAACGAGGCTTTAATTCGCTGAAACTGCGCTCTCGTTAGTACATTTTCATCTTCTGGAAAACACCTCCTCAACCCGTGCTAACCTAACCAAACTTATTTTTTATTAATTTGTCAAAGAAGTAAAGCAATGAAAGCAAACAGTAAATGTAAGACCCTCTTATAACCGGTGTGGGTTGCGCTTTCAGAACTCAACAGTGGTGTACAAGACTTTTGAACCCAACACCATTTAAAACAATATTTATTGCAGGCAATGTTTGAAACAAAAAGATATTTGGGGGGTTTGAACCTCAACACTCCCCCTTGCTTGTGTCACTTCGGTTTACAGTGGCGCACACAGGATTTCATTTTGAGGGGGCGGGGGTTGCGTACAACTTTTGAGCCGAATACCATTCGAAACCATATTTTGTACTATCAATTTTTCTGTTTGGGGGGTTAAACCCCCAAAACCCCCTCATCTTACCTTATTTTACTTTCGAGATGCGTCTTTGAAATGATTATTTCTATAGAGACGTCTATGTTCAAGGTCTTTTTGTAAATTTTGGTTTTTTTTTTTAACCTGTAACTTTTACATTTATTTGTTGTAAACATTGACTGAAGTGCGGTGCCAAATTGTGACAGTAACATTACACATATTCATGGTAAATGTTAATGCTGCACATTTGCAGCAAACTTTTCAAATGCTTACAACAGCTAACATCACCAACAACAAAAAAAAAACAAACTGCCATAAGTATGGCAAAGTATCAACAGAACAAAAACTAAAAATCACTAAAAAACTAAAAAAAAATTTTTTAAAACCAAAAAAAATTATAAAATGTTGAAAGAAGCACAAGAACTCATAAAGTGCATACAACATGCGAGCATTAATATTAATTATTTTACTTATTACGCGAAAGTTCGCAGTCTCGCCTGTGCGCTTGTGTGCGTTAGTGTGTGTGTGTGTTTGTGTGTGAGTGTGTGTGTGCCTGAGTGTGTGAGCGAAGCGTGTGTTTTTAAATCTAATTATCATAAAGTCAAGTAAACGAAATGCAGAAAACCAAAAAGTAGCAACAAGCGAGACAATGCCATCCCCACTTCCCTCAGTCGTCCCTCGGCGCCATCATTCATTTGCAGCACACCGCCGCCGCCAACTGAGGATATGCACACGCAAAAGACACAACAACAACAACAACATCAGCATAACCATAGAAAGCCCAAAAAGAAGCAAATTTTCCATGAGAAACGCCAAGAGCCAAAAGAGTCAAGAGTTGGAAAAAGCAAAATGTAGAAGAGGGGAAATGCAAAGAACGGCAACGTTCAACTCGCTGACGAGGCTAATTTCGAAACGAACGAACGAACGCAGCGCACGAAAGGCGGCAACTTTTGCAGCATGTCGCGGATAAATAAAATTAAATAAAACGAAATTAATTTAAATAAATGTGCGGCATGCGGTGACAGCGTTTCATGGAGGCAGAGATTCGAGTTAATTTTTTGAAAATTGCCCGAAAATCCAGTCGCGCGAGCTGATACTGTCAGACGAAAACTTCGATAGCAAATTTTGATTATGCGCGCACATTAGTTGCCGACTAGATGTCTGTCTGTCGAACAACAGTTGTGCAGTGTTGCCACATGCCTGAAATTACTTTCTCCAAAATCTTAAAAAACAAATGAAAGTTGCTCCAAAAATTAAAAAATCTCTTAAAAGAGTTTTGCAGTGTTGCCACATACCTGAAATGACTTTTTCCTAAATTAAAAAAAACTAAAATTTACTCCGAAAAATTAAAAAATCTCCTAAAAGAATTGTGCAGTGTTGCCAGATACCTGAAATGATTTTCTTCTAAATCTTAAAACAAGCAGAAATTTTCCACCAAAAATTTAAAAAAATTTTTCCTAAAAGAGTTGTGCAGTGTTGCCAGCTACCTGCAATGATTTTCTCCTGAATCTTAAAACAAGCTGAAATTTCCCACCAAAAATTTAAAAAAATCTCCTAAAAGAGTTGTACAGTGTTACCAGACACCTGAAATGACTTTCTCCTAAATCTTAACAAAAAACTAAAATTGTCTCCGAAAAATTAAAAAATCTCCTAAAAGAATTGTGCAGTGTTGCCAGCTACCTGCAATGATTTTCTCCTAAATCTTAAAACAAGCTGAAATTGTCCACCAAAAATTTAAAAAAATTTCTCCTAAAAGAGTTGTGCAGTGTTGCCAGCTACCTGCAATGATTTTCTCCTGAATCTTAAAACAACCTGAAATTTCCCACCACAAATTTAAAAAAATCTCCTAAAAGAGTTGTACAGTGTTACCAGACACCTGAAATGACTTTCTCCTAAATCTTAACAAAAAACTAAAATTTTCTCCGAAAAATTAAAAAATCTCCTAAAAGAATTGTGCAGTGTTGCCAGCTACATGCAATGATTTTCTCCTAAATCTTAAAAAAAAGCTGAAATTTCCTACCAAAAATTAAAAAAAAAACTCCTAAAAGAGTTGTACAGTGTTACCAGACACCTGAAATGACTTTATCCTAAATCTTAACAAAAAACTGAAAGTTGCTCCGAAAAATTAAAAAATCTCCTAAAAGAGTTGGGCAGATAAAGAGTTGCCAGATACCTGAAATCATCTTAACAAAAATGCTAACATTTCCGCCTAAAAATTCAAAAAATTAAATTAAATCATTAAATAAA
Organism: Melieria crassipennis; assembly: GCA_963668005.1. NCBI lineage: Eukaryota > Metazoa > Arthropoda > Insecta > Diptera > Ulidiidae > Melieria > Melieria crassipennis. The sequence goes on along the minus strand of OY764961.1, from coordinate 140,166,938 downwards.
AAACGAAATTAATTAAATAAATACTTAAAATAAATTAAAGAATCCTAAAAATTGTTCTTTTTTAATTTTGTGTCACCATAAACTAAGGAATTTAACTTCTCACAAAAAAAAATAATATATTTAAATAAAAAATTCAATGAAAACATTAAATTAGTTAAATTAAATTATTAAATTAAATTCTAAAATCTCCTAAAATTTTTATTAAATTAATGTTGCCATTATATACTAAGGAACTGATCTTATCATACAAAAATAAAAATATATTTAAATTTGTTTATTGCAGCTTTTTTATTCATTCAGCTTCAGCTTAACAATTTAACACAAACTAAACATAAAAAAATTAGATCGGTATGAAATTCACTTTTGTAAACGTTCTTCATTCATTGCATAAATTAAACACTTTGAAGCATTTTATTTAATTAAAATAAATTATACACTAAAATTTCAATATTCAAGGCTTCAGTGCAACTAATGATGTCAAATATATCACTAACAAAATCTTCTAAACTTTCTCCTAAACAATTCGTCCTTCCAAAAAATCTCCTAAAAGTCCAAGAATCTCCTAAATCTATAAGGAATTCTCCTGATCTGGCAACACTGCAAATGTGCCACTATCATACGAAATGATTAGAAAATGCCAGCCGAATTTTATGATAATTAAATTAGCATAAAAATATTTGCATACATGCAGTTAAGTTTAGATGCTAAATGCAAAAGGAAGTGGCAAGTTTTTAGTTGGATTGGTTAGTGATAGCTTTTTGATTTGTTTAACGACTCATTGCTGCCTGAAATTGAAGACATGGATGAGCACAATGTGCGGATTTCTCGATCTTTGGTTGCTTTTGCTTGAAATATTATAATTTTTTTTTTAAATTTTGTTCTTTAATAAATACTGACACATTTTCAATTTTTTTTAAAATTGTTTCAAAACTGTTTCGCCCTCAATGTAAATAAAAAATAAAGACATGGTTCACCTTTTGTATGACAAGTGCAAAATTCGTTTCTATTTCGTTGCTTATGAATAAACAAAATTCAAATCACTCCCATAAAATGTTGGCGACAGAGTGGAGCACCGAAATAAAGGAGCACATACATGCACATATATACACACACTTACATATTCACATACCTACATGCTAGGGGGCGCAAAATGTTGACGAAAAACACTGCGATTTGTTTATTTGTGAAGACCGCTCAAGAGGAAAGCAAAACGTACAAAATATTCTGCCCCCAAATTCATTTTCATAATCCTTCCACTTGAAGCCAAAACAAGAAAAATAAACACACACAAAAAAAATATAAATAAACAAATATAATAGTAAGGATAATATTTCTCCAATCGGCTTAAGTGGTTTCAATTGCACTCTATGTGGTATATCATACATGTAGATATGTATGTGTATACTTTACATACATATACATACATAAGTATCTAATTACGAAAGCTTGTATAAACATGTATATGGTAATTGAATTCTATACTTATGGACTACTAGGTAGGTAGGTAGGTAGAAGAGGCAGCTTTCAGCCATAGACAAACATATTTAGATTAGGTTAGTCCTTTGTGAGGACTTAGTCCTGCTTAGAATTCAAACCAGCTGCAAGTTATGACAAGGAGATGTCGCATAGGTTTCCTGTATAGAAATAATCGATATGTTCCTTAAGTTTCTGGCAAAAAGCTGGACAGGTACAGAGGAGACGAAACATTTACTCATCTTCTTCCTCGTTTCTGCAGCAGACGACAGAAGTCGTTTGTCAAGGATACAGTGTCCAGTGGTAACCTTACTAGATATGGAAACATTTGTCTTAGAAGAGAGTAGAGTCCTAGTAGAGTAGATAAAAAACATTTTCACACACGAACTGAGGCTCGAAATATTGAAAACGAGTTGTTGGGGGTATAGGGTCTTTACAAAATGTATGATGTATGTATCGGTACCTCATGTAAGTGCTCGAAACTCCCATTCCAGAGATTATGGGTTCGATTCTCACTTAAAGCATGGCTTTCGCTTTAAGTGTTACAATCTTTCCCTCCTTAAAATTACTTCTTAATAGAAAAAAATTAGCCAGTGCAATCCATTAGCACTTCTACGATTCACCAGCTAAGAGATAGGATTCGAACCTAAAGCTTCTGGTATTGAACCGTTTTCGTTTGAACCGTTAAACCGTTTCCATTTTATTGAAGAATTTTGGGTATTTTTTGATCAGAAGGTATGTGTTATAAATTCATTCATATTTTATAATTTCCCAACTTTACCTAGAGACAGAAGTGATGCCAGATGAGGAGATTTCCTCCTAGATTTAGAAAATTTTTGGCATTTTAGGAGAATTTTTAGGAGGAAGAATTGCTTGGGAGAAAGTTTAGGAGATTTTGTTGGTAATACATTTGACAGCATTACTGGAACTGAAGTCTTGAATATTGAAAGCTAAAGTGTCTAATTTATTTGAATTAAATTGTATTCTTCAAAGTGTATAAGTTATGCACTGAATGAAGCAAGTTTACAAACGCGTATTTTATACCGATCTAATTTGTTTATGTTTAGTTTGTTTTAAGTTTTTGAATTAAAGCTGAATGGATAAAAAGGCTGCAATAAACCAAATTAAAAAAAAAAAATTAGAAAATTTTCTAATTTAATTCAAAAATTTAATTTAATTAATTTAATTTTCTATTAAATTTTTTTTAATTTATTATTTAATTATTTAATTTATGTTTTTAATTGTTGGGAGGAAATTTAAATTTTTGTTTTTTTTTTAATATAATAGATAATCATTTCAGGCATGTGGCAACACTACGCAACTCTTTTAGAAGATTTTTTTTAATTTTTGGAAAATTAAATTTAAATGTTTTTTTTACGATTCAGGAGAAAGTCATTTGAGATATCTGGCAGGGAAGTTTTTTTTGACAAAAATTAAAAAAAAATGTTAGAAGATTTTTTAATTTGTTTAATAATTTAATTTAATTAATTTAATTCTTTCATATAATTTTTTATTTAATTAATTAATTTAAGCTTTTAATTTTTGGGAGGAAATATCAATTTTTTTTTACGATATAGAAGATAGTAATTTCAGGCATGTGGCAACACTAAACAACTCTTTTAGGAGATTTTTTTTAATTTTTAGGAAATTAAATTAAAATTTTTTTTTAAGATTTAGGAGAAAGTCATTTCAGATGTCTGACAGGGAAGTTTTTTTGACAAAAATTAAAAAAAATGTTAGAAGATTTTTTAATTTGTTAAATAATTGAATTTAATTAATTTAATTTTTTCATATAATTTGTTATTTAATTAATTAATTTAAGCTTATAATTTTTGCGGGGAAATTTCAATTTTTGTTTAAGATATAGAAGATAGCCATTTCAGGCATGTGGCAACACTACACAACTCTTTTAGGAGATTTTTTTTTTTAATTTTTGGGAGCAAAGTTCAGCATTTTTTTTTAATTCAGGAGAAAGTAATTTCAGTTATCTGCCAGCACTGCACAATTTTTTTAGGAACTTGTTTTCGACAAAAATTATAAAAAAATGTTTTAGAAGATTTTTTAATTTGTTTAATAATTCAATTTAATTAATTAAATTTTTTTATTAAATTTTTTTATTTAATTAACTAATTTAAGTTTTTACTTGTTGGGAGGAAATTTCAATTTTTTTTAAGATATAGAAGATCGTAATTTCAGGTATGGGGCAACACTGCACAACTTTTTTAGGAGATTTTTAAAATTTTTGGGAGCAAATTTCAGCTTTTTTTTAAGATTCAGGAGAAATTCATTTCAGATATCTGCCAGCACTGCACAACTCTTTTAGGAACTTGTTTTCGACAAAAATTATAAAAAAAAATTGTTGAAGATTTTTAATTTGTTTAATAATTCAATTTAATTAATTAAATTTTTTCATTTAATTTTTTATTTAATTATTTAATTTAAGTTTTTAATTGTTGGGAGGAAATTCCAATTTTTTTTTTAAGATCTAGAAGATAGTCATTTCAGGTATGGGGCAACACTGCACAACTCTTTTAGGAGATTTTTTAAACTTTTGGGAGCAAAGTTCAGCTTTTTGTTTTAAATTCAGGAGAAAGTCATTTCAGATAGCTGGCAGCACTGCACAACTCTTATGGAAAGTTTTTTTTGACAAAAATGTTTAAAAAGAAAATTTAGAATTTGGTTTAATTTTAATATTTTTATTTAATTTTTCATTTTTTTTACAAAAAGTATAAAAAAAATTTAGAATTTTGTATAATTTTAATATTTTTATTTAATTTTTCGTTTAATTATTTAATTTAAGTTTTTAATTGTTGGGAGGAAATTTCAGTTTTTTGTTTAGATTTAGGAGAAAGTCATTTCAGGTATCTGGCAACACTGATTGGCAGATCGATTAACGATTGAAATTTCATAAATTGTCTCAATGTGTGTTAATGTTGCACAAAAACAGACAGTGTGATAACTTTTACCAGTTTCGAGATATAGTCTTCAGTTCAGACATTTATTAATGAATGTTTAGACACTTCGACTGTAACGAAACTTTAGATTCGGCAGTAATAAGTTAATGACACTTTCCAAAATAAAATTTCTATGCAAATTCTTTTCTACTGGCCGCATTGTACAACACTCAGCCAACATGTGAAAAGCAGTCAAAATGCAAAAGTTGCAGGCAACACTTAAATGATGCAACAACAATTAAAATTCTGCCAAAAAGCAACGCCGAAGACATCCACAATGCTTTTATGCGGATTATCCGATGCGCGGCAGGTGAACGCGCGCTGTCGGCCAGGTGGCAGATGGTGAAAAATGCGACGGCTGTGTCACTGCACTCTCAACACACGAGGTGTGTTCACAAAGCGCTGCGCCGGCAGCTGGTGGCAGTCGACAAGCGTTTTCTGAAGTGCTTTCGGCGAAAGCATCTTCTGAACATGCGGTTCTTCTTCTTCTTGTTGCTGGGGTGTTTTCGCAAAAATAAAAAATTTAAAAAAAATTTTACAAAAAATGCGAAAATGAAATCGAGAAAATAATATAAATTTTTATTAAAAGCGAAATAAGAAAAAAATAATCGCCGACAACAAAATTGCGGTGAAAATGAAATTTCGCCATAAAAGTCAGAGCAGCATAATGTATGTGCTTGTGTGTGTGTGTGTGGCGCGCACACACACATTGTTGCGCGTTGCAAATAGAAGAATAACAACAACAAAAAGCACCAGAAGTGCACCGTTAAACAAGATTTTAAGCCGCGACATGTGCGACAGCAGTCACAGCCCGGCGGCGCTTGCTGTGCCGGGCAACGATGTCACCTGAGAGAGAGGGCTGCATGTGTGTGAGTGCCTCTGTGTGTGTGTCTGAGTATTTGGCGCGCAGGTGTACGCGCTGTAGGCGCAAACGCTGCCCGTTGCAGCCGGAAAGGGGAAGCACTGCAAATTATGTTTGAAACGGTTTGGCTTTTGTTGTTGTTGTTTTTTATGCTTAACATTTTTGTAGTCATTTTTGTTGTTGTTGTTGTTTTTGGTTGTGGTTGATTTTTATTTTAATTTAACTTTTGTTTTTGCAGCCGTATTTTTATTTTCTTGCTGTTGTTGTTGTTGTTGCATTTTTTTGCATTTTCCCGTGGAACCTTTGAAGGTTGTGCAGTGTGGCGCGCGCAGCATCGGAAGTGGCAAACAACAAATCAAAAAATTCAAGTGCATTTTCACTACACTCGAAGGTGCATTCACATTTGCAACGCGTCGCAGCGTCACAGCGACGCAACGACAACGAATCGACAGTTGCTGGCGACATACGTTGCTCAGCGTTTGCGGCACAAAAGCGGCGCGCACTGTGTGTGTGTGTGTGTGTGTGTGTGTGCAGTGGGGCGTGGTGTGGGCGTTCAAGGGGGGAGGGGAGCGAGCGGACAGAGTGTGGGGCCATGTTGCGGATTTTTGCGACTGCAATTTGTCGTTGGTCGCTCGGTGTCTTTTGCTGCACTGGCTATGGATTTTTATTATTGTTGTTGTAATTATTGTTGTTGCTGCTATTGCGGTGGCTATTGCATTTGTTCGCCATACGTCGGCGCGTTTTGGCATTTGTGGCGCGTTGCCTGGTTGACGATGGATGGTTGCTGGTTGCTGGTGTGCGGCCAATGTTGCATGCCGCTTCGTTGCTCATTTCGTAGTGGCGAAGAAAATTAAAAAAGTTGTGGTTGCTTTTATTAATAATTTGTTATTGTTGTTGTTGTTGTTGTTTTTGTTTTTAAATGGGCAGTGTAAATGTATAGAAGCCGAAGGCTGGAAATGCTAAAATGTGCTGCACGCACTGATTGCTGCTTTCGTTCACATTGTTGTTGTTGTTGTTCTTATTGTTGTTTTATTTGTTGGTTTTTATTCTTTATTTTGCTTAGTTAGTTCTTGATAGTGCACTTTTCACTGTTGTTGTTGTTTTTATTATTGTTGCTGTAATGTTTTCTACTGCATTTCGAGTTGTTGTTGTTGCAGTTCTTCTTGCTGTATTTGTTATATTAGTTGTTGCTTAAGTTCTTGTTGCAAATATTGTTGTTGCTTTAGCCTTTATTGCTCTTGAATTTTTTGTTTTTATTTAAATTTTTGTTGTAATTGTTGTTGCGTTGATTGATTGTTGTTGTCTCGTTTTCGTCATTGTTGTTTTTATATTTGTTGTTGCCGCAGTTTTGTTATTGTAAATGTTATTGCTTTAACCTTTTGTTGGTTTCTTCTTCTTCTTCTTGTTGTTCTTTTTGTGTTTGTTGTTCTTTTTGTAGTTGTTGTTCTGGTGTTTGTTGCTGTTGTTGTTTCTAAAATCGTTATTTCTTTTGTATTTGTTGATGTCACTGTACATTTTGTTGCTGTTAAAAAGCTCGTTGCTTTTGCTTTTGTTGTTGTTGTTCTTAGAGCTGCTGCACCTTACACTGTTGTTGTTTTTATTGATGTTGCTGCAGTTTCCGCGGTGGCAGTTCGTTTTGTTGTTGCTGGCGCACTTTTTGTTGTTGCTGTGCTTGTTGTTACAGATGTAGTTGTTACTGTTGTTGTTGTATTTGCTAAAGTTGTATTTGTTGATATCACTGTAGTTGATGTTGTTGTTATCACTGAAATTTATTGTTGTTATCAAATAAAATTTGTTGTTCTTGTTGCTGTAAATCATTTGCCAGTTTTTGTTGTAGTTTTGTTGACTAATTGTTGTTGTTGTTGTTGTTGGGATTATATGTTTTATGCTATGTTCCATATTGTTGTTGTTCCTCTAGTCTTTGTGGTTTCGTTGTTGTTACTCCTGTTGCTGCTGTTGTCATTGTTGTTGTTGTTCCTGTAGTCATTGTTGTTGTTTCTTTAGTTTTTGTGATTGTTGTTGCTGTTGATTCATTGGTGTTAGTTTCGTTGTTGTTATTTCAGTTGCTGTTGTTGTCATTGTTGTTGTTGTTTTTTAGTTTTTTGATTGTTGTTGCTGTTGATTCATTGGTGTTAGTTTCGTTGTTGTTGTTCCTGTTGCTGTTGTTGCCGTTGTTGTTGTTGTTGTTCCTGTAGTCATTGTTGTTGTTTCTTTAGTTTTTTGATTGTTGTTGCTGTTGATTCATTGGTGTTAATTTCGTTGTTGTTGTTTCAGTTGCTGTTGTTGCCGTTGTTGTTGTTTTTGCTATTCCATCTTTTTGCAATTGTTGCTGTAATTGTTCCGATTAGTGTTGCTGTTGTTGTGTTTCTTCTTGGTGTTGTTATTGTGATTGCTAATGCAGTTGTTGCTGTAGTGCTCATTGTTGATGCTTTTGTTATTGTAGTGGTTGTTGTAGTTTCTACTAGTGCTGTTGTTGTTGTTATTGTTGGAGTTCTTCATGTTGTAATTCTGGTTGTTGTGCTTGTTGCAGTAGTTTCTGTTGCTTGCGTTGTTGCTGTGGACTTCGATTGTGTTGTTGTGGGGTTACTGCTGATTCAGTTGTTGCTGTAGCGCATATTGTTGTTGTTGTTGTTGTTGTTGTTCTGCTGCCGTTCCTTTAATATTGCGGTAGACGCGAGTGCTTGTAGTTTGTTGCTACTTTTGTTGTTGTGGTTGTGGTGTTGTTGTAGATGTTCAGTGGCGCACGCAAGATTTCTTCTGGGGGTTCAAACTCACTTAACCCTTTCGCTACAGGTTTTTACTGGGGAAAGTTAAAATTTTAAATTTTACGTTTTAGGTTTCTATGTGGTTATGTTAGCAACATTCCATAAGAATTTTTTTTAATTTTTATACTCGGACCCTGTATTTTAGAGTGTTTTTCTATGAGAGCAAGCACATCGTTGTGGCTGTTTACTTAAACATACAAATTTTTACGCATAACGAAAATTTGAATAGTTCTTCATTTACTTCAGCCAAAATTAAAAAAAGTATCTAAATTGAAAGAAAACGTCGAATTAAAAAGTTCTCTAATTTTTTCTGCTTCTTTTTCCTTTACTATGTCAAGATATACCATTAAAAACGTGTCTACTTCTCTTCTTTAAATTTAAATATTCAGTTTATTAATTTCGTATTTTTCCTAAAACTTCAAACTATTCTAAAGACCAACAAAAAAATTTATTCTTGCAACCATAGAGGATGCAGACGTCCACAAAGTAGCATGTTGCCATATGGCAACAAAATAGCGAAAGGGTTAAGTATCTTTTCTTTTGAAATTGTGGATGGCAAATATGATTTCAACTGTCATTGAAAGTTGTGTACGGAACCGCCCCCCGCCCCCCTTAAATAAAACACTATGCACCTCACTGTAAATGTTGTTGCCTTTACAGAATTTCTTGCTGCTGCAGTTGTACCTACCAATTTTTTGTTGTTGCCATTTACATTAAATGTTGTTGCAATTCTGTGACTTGTCGTATACGAATTTGTTGTTGTTGTTGCCATTCCAACTACCACTATTGCTACATTTGCGACATTATTTGTTGCAATTTTTGTTGTTGTAACAGTAACAGTTGCATGCAATGCATTTGCTACCGTTGCCGCAATTTCACTGCTTTTACAGTTGGCTGCGCTTGCAAATGTTGTTGTTGTAGTAATTTAATACACTTGTTGTTGTTATGTTTTTCACATTTCGTTAGCAGCAACGTTTGCTGGCCGCTTTCTGTGTACACAACATTCGTGAAACTGCATCAAAGTGTTGAAACAGTTTATTTTGTTGTTGTTGTTGTTGTACTTTTCTGCAATTTGCGCCTAAACAGCGAACGGCGAAATTGCATTTTTGCGTTAATTAGACGTGCTTTTTTGCGTCAACTAGTCGCCCAACCAACGACTAGACTCACCCAACCACCCACGTGACACCTTCCCCCACTTGAGTGGCGAATGTTAAGTGCGACAACCAGACTTAATCTCACATTACACAAACTTTTTTGTTGTCCCGATTATGGGGCACACAGCCCCAGTTGGCGTCGTGATGGAGTTGCAAAGTTCACAGGAAACATTAAAAGTCCATAAAAACTATTTAGCCTGTTGGGGTACATCCGCACTTTGCCAAAGGAATAAATAAAAATATTGTTGCGAGCAATTTTCATTTCCTTAAAAGTGTCATTATCCATTGGAATATTTACAAAACGACACACAATAAAAGAAAATAAAGAAGGCATTGAACATTGCAAAGCAAACAGCAACAAAATGTGTGTGCGTTGTCGCCTTTCTTTTGTTTTGCTTTGATTTGTTGCTGTAATTTTATGATCTCCCCGTTGCTGATTTTTCTGGGACACAACTCGCGAGGGTTGACTGGCAAACGAAGACAGCAAAAAAAACAACAACAACAACAAATATTAATAGAAAAAACTATGGAACAAAAATGGTGCAGACATCGTCAATGTTATGCAGCATCAATGCGAACAACAAAAACAACACCAACATGAAGTCATAGTGTGCAAAAAGTAGTTGAAGTAAATTTAAAGTGTCAGTGGTCGCCACATGGGAACGTTACGATTATTATTTGTAAGTCTCTGTTAGATAATTTAGGAATTTGAGAAAATTGTGCAAGTCACTGAAAATAGTTTGAAAGCGATAGGAGCCATTGGCGGTTTCTCAGTGTCTCGCAGTCTTTTGATCACAGGGAAATGTATGGAGAAAAGACAGGTGTTAGTCTCTAAAGGAGCTGCGTGGCAATGTGGGGCCCTTGAACCTTTTGAAAATATCTGCAAGATTGGCCAATCGGCGCTCAACCACAAATCCAGTTGATCCTAAGATTGAATTGGGTCCTAAGAGTTGATCCTAAGATTCAAGTCACTGAAACACCATGAAAGAGACACCAGCCATTGTCGGCATATCAGTTTGTCTGTCAGTCTTCAGTCACGGAAATGTATGGGGAAGCTAAGAGTTAGCCTTTATATGAGTTCCGTGTCCTTGAACATTTAAAAAATATCTGGAGGATTGGTCAGTCGGCGTTCAACACCAAATCCAGTTGAACCTAAGATTCAAGTCACTGAAATACCTTGAAAGAGGAAACAGCCATTACCAGTTTCTTAGCTTCTTGCAGTCTTTTCCTCGCACGGAAATGTATGGGGAAAGTTAGAAGTTTGTCTCTTTATTTTATTTTTTTTTTTAATTTAATTTAATTTTATTTCATTTTGCTTTATTTTATTTTATTTTATGATAGTTTATTTTATTTTATTTTATTTTTTCTTTTAATTTGCTTTATTTTATTTTATTTTTATTTTTATTTTATTTTATTTTATTTTATTTTATTTTATTTTATTTTATTTTATTTTATTTTATTTTATTTTATTTTATTGTATTTGATTTTATTTTATTTGATTTGATTTGATTTTATTGTATATTATTTTATTTTATTTTATTTTATTTGATTTTATTTGATTTTATTTGATATTATTTTATTTTATTTTATTTTATTTTATTTTATTTTATTTTATTTTATTTTATTTTATTTTATTTTATTTTATTTTATTTTATTTTATTTTATTTTATTTTATTTTATTTTATTTTATTTGATTTGATTTGATTTGATTTGATTTGATTTGATTTGATTTGATTTGATTTGATTTGATTTTATTTGATTTGATTTGATTTGATTTGATTTGATTTGATTTGATTTGATTTGATTTGATTTGATTTGATTTGATTTGATTTGATTTGATTTGATTTGATTTGATTTGATTTGATTTGATTTGATTTGATTTGATTTGATTTGATTTGATTTGATTTGATTTGATTTGATTTGATTTGATTTGATTTGATTTGATTTGATTTGATTTTATTTTATTTTACTTTATTTTATTTTATTTTATTTGATTTTATTTGATATTATTTTATTTTATTTTATTTTATTTTATTTTATTTTATTTTATTTTATTTTATTTTATTTTATTTTATTTTATTTGATTTGATTTGATTTGATTTGATTTGATTTGATTTGATTTGATTTGATTTGATTTGATTTGATTTTATTTTATTTTACTTTATTTTATTTTATTTTATTTTATTTTATTTTATTTGATTTGATTTGATTTGATTTGATTTGATTTGATTTGATTTGATTTGATTTGATTTGATTTGATTTGATTTGATTTTACTTTATTTTATTTTATTTTATTTTATTTTATTTTATTTTATTTTATTTTATTTTATTTTATTTTATTTTATTTGATTTTATTTGATATTATTTTATTTTATTTTATTTTATTTTATTTTATTTTATTTTATTTTATTTTATTTTATTTTATTTTATTTTATTTTATTTTATTTTATTTTATTACATTTTATTACATTTTATTTTATTTTATTTTATTTTATTTGATTTGATTTGATTTTATTTCACTTTATTTTATTTTATTTTATTTTATTTTATTTTATTTTATTTTATTTTATTTTATTTTATTTTATTTTATTTTATTTTATTTTATTTTATTTTATTTTATTTTATTATATCTTATTTTCTGTTATTTTATTTTATTTTATTTTATATTATTTTATTTTATTTTATTTTATTTTATTTTATTTTAGTTTATTTTATTTTATTTTATTTTATTTTATTTTATTTTATTTTATTTTATTTTATTTTATTTTATTTTATTTTATTTTATTTTATTTTATTTTATTTTTTTTATTTAGTAAACAATCTACCGGGCTGATCCTAAGGTAAAATTTGATCCTAAAAGTTGATCCTAAGATTGCATTAAATATGCAATCCTGCAAAGAAATGAATCGAGCTGTAACTGCCATTTTGACGACGATGATGCAATTCGCATATGACAAATGTAAGCAGCCGCGCCTGACGCGTGTAGCGCTCGCCACTTGCCAACTAAACTCGACTTGCTGCCGCAGATCAGACGCCATCAGCTGCAGGGGCGGAACAGTGCAGTGCTGTGGGGTGCAGTTGGCGCCACTTGCAACATATTTTAGCAGCTCTATTATGCACGTCAAAACGATTTTTATTACAATTCCGACAACACACACACACACACATACACACACATAGGCACACACACGCACAAGCAGTTTTGTCATTTACGAGCTTGTTAAGGGGAAGTAAATTTTTTTACTTTATTATAATTTCAATACAAATATTTGTATTCGTATGGGAACGACTAAATGGCGGGCGGGCGGGCGGAGGCGTCAGAAATATTGACAGCAACACACACACACACAACCGTTGCATGTGTGCGGTGACGCACTTCGGGCACACAGCGAGACAGACACTTGGCCCCATGCGAGTACGAGTATGTGTAAGTGTGTGCGTGCGTGTGTTTAGTGTAAGCGATGCGCACTCGACAAGCTCGAGTGAAAGTTTTTGGCAACGGTTCAAGCGCGCCCGAGGCAAATTGCCTGCAAAATGCGCCGTTAATTGCTGCGATTACGCATACGCCACGGCACACGTACGCCTCCGAACGCAATGCCGCCTAACAATTAAACACGAACGCGCCGAAAGCAAAGCAAAAAGAAGAAAAGCAAAAGCAAAAGAATATGAACAACGGACGCTGGACGGCCGGCAATCGCGTCCAGCAGTGTCTGACACACAATAAATTCGCCAAGTGGCCACTGAGCAAAGCGAATTTGCGCCAAGAATTTCCTGCTTGCCAGCGCTTTGCAATAAATTAAACGGCATAAATCATTTGGCGCGCGCGGCAAACATGACAAACGCAACAGCGCGTTTCGCAACCTTCGACTGCAACGAAGGTGGAAACGTTTGTGGCAAGAAGTTTGAGCGTTTCAGTTGGTTATAGCCGACTTTTTTAAAGCCTGTACTGAACACATTTAATTTTCGATGAGATGAATGGTAAATTTGAATTTAAATAGAAAGAGTAATGTTTGGATTTGTAAACTCGAAGTTAAAGCATTCGTTTCAACTCGCATCTATATGACTCATAAAAATATTGTTGACCGCAAATTCAAGTACTAAAAGATTGGTAAACATGGCTCTGAATGGATTAATGGTCATACTTTTTACAACCAACAACACTGCAGACAAATGGATGTGACACGCGGAGCTTCTAATCAATTCTAAGTTGTTGAGTTCCACAATAGTGCTCAAAAAATTCCAGACCGACATTCCAACTGTATGGAAAATTATGGCGCGTGCTGGTCGCTTGATAGACGGACAGATGAATGGATAGACAGATAAATGAACGAATGGAAAGATAGATAGAAAGACGGATAGATAAATGAACTAATGGATGGATGTACAGACAGAAAGGTAGATAGCAAGACGGATAGATAATTGAACGAATGGATGGGTGAACAAAGAGAAAGTTAGATATAAAGACGGATAGATAAATGAACGAATGGATGGATGGTCCAATGGAAAGTTAGACAGAAAGATGGACCAACAGAAAGTTAGATAGAAAGACCGATAGAAAGGTGAACTAATGGATGAATGGACTAACAGATAATTAGAAAGAAATACGAATAGATAAAAGAATGAATGGATGGATGGATGGAACAATGGAAAAATAGACAGAGAGATGGACCAACAGAAAGTTAGGTAGCAAAACGGATAGATAAATGAACGAATGAGTGGATGGACATATAAAAAGTTAGATAGAAAAACGGATAGAAAGGTGAACCAATAGATGAATGGACCAACAGAAAGTTAGGTAGCAAAACGGATAGATAAATGAACGAGTGGATGGATGGACAAATAGACAGAAAGACGGATGGATAAACGAACGAATAAATGGATGAATAAACAGAAATTTAGATAGAAAGACAGTTAGATAAATGAACGAATAAATGGATGGACAAACAGAAAGCTAGACAGAAAGATGGACCAATCAAAGGTTAGAAAGAAAGATGAATAGTCAAATGAACGAATGGATGGGTGGACAAACAGAAAGTTAGATAGAAAGACACATAGATAAATGAACGAATGGATGGATGAACAAAGAGAAAATTAGATAGAAAGACAGTAAGATAAATGAACGCATAAATGGATGGACAAACAGAAAGCTAGACAAAAAGATGGACCAACCAAAGGTTAGAAAGAAAGACGAATAGATAAATGAACGAATGGATGGGTGGACAAACAGAAAGTTAGATAAAAAGGCGGATAGATAAATGAACGAATAAATGGATGAACCAATGAAAAGTTAGACAGAAAGATGGACCAACAGAAAGTTAGATAGTAAGACACATAGATATATGAACGAATGGATGGATGGACGAACAGAAAAATAGACAGAAAGACGGATAGATAAATTAACGAATAAATGGATGGACCAATGACTGAAGATGGACCAAATGAAAGATAGACCAACAGACTGAAAGATAGGCCAAGAGAAATTTAGATAGCAAGACGGACAGATAAACGAACAAATGGGTGAATGGACAAACAGAAAGTTAGATACAAAGACGGACAGATAGGCGGACATTTGGACAGACGAACTCTTTGGATAAATCGATCTTTGAGGTGATCTTTAAACAAATTTTCTAATTTCTTTCTTTTTCATAACATAGATGGATAGACAGACCAATGAACTGATGGTCGACAGCTCTTCGATTTCTGCAGTAACTCTGAGTTGATGCATTTGAATATTTTCATAGCATTTACGTCTTTCCAGGAAGCAGATACACAAATGGTTTACTAGATAGACGACACAAATAAACGCACGAGACTGGTTCGATTCTTCTGGAACGATTGTTATGGAACGTGTGGACGCATGTACAGAAAGACACATTCAGACAGACAAAAGGATGAATAGAAGAACGGATAGACCGGCAAGCGTACGGACAGATGAACTGTTTGGGTCCATCGATGTTAGGTGATCTTCATATAAAATTTTTAAATTTCTTCTTAGCAGCCACAATTTCGTATAAAGCAGATGGATATGTGAATAAACAGAGGAACGGACAATCCAAAGTTCTTCAATTTTAAATATCTGAACTTTTCCATACCATCTTTAGGAAACAACTAGACCAGACTGCATCGATTTCTTCTGGTTTTTCTGATTTCAACTATATATACTATATTTTTTCATACCGGCCAACAGTATGGAACATTCGAAAACTTATACGGAAAACCACGTAAAGACAGACGAAAATATATAGGAAGGACGATAGACTGGCGAACGTACAGAGAGATGAGCTGTCCTGATTGACCAATTTTTTAAGTGATGTTCTAAAAAAATTTCAAATCGAGCTCACGAGTCCTTCTTCACAGAGTTCTTAAATGTGTAAGTAATTCTGATTTCTTACTTACATATGAACTTTTCCATACCATCTACGCCTCGTTAGGAAACGGGTAGACAAATTAATTACAAACGACATAGACAGACAGAAGAAAGTAGATCGAATTTTTTGGTTTTCCATAATTTGTATGGACAGATTTTTTTCGTGATCCTGAATTACAATTTCTAAACGATTTGATACCAGATGCGTCTCCGTATAGATTAAACCAACGGATGCGCAGATGAATGAGTAGAGTGTAGATCGATTCTTCTAGTACTTAATTTCGTTTTAAAATTTCTAAAGTTTTGAAACCGACCACATCTCTTTATGAAACGGATGGACAACGGGACTGATGGACATGCGCTCGAAACAACGAATGAGAATTCATTGATTCTTCAGATATTAAACATTTATAATTTCTCTTTTCATATACAGCTGTACGATTTTTCCGATAGTTCAGATCTCAAATACTTAGTAACATTTTCTCATACCAAGCACACCTCCTTATGGGTCAACCGAACGGTCTGAAGGACGGACAAACGGATGAACAGATAGACGAACGAACGAAAGTGGCCTCATCGATGATTATCTGATAACAAATCCGTCGAAACTGTCATAGATATATTTTTCTGATGATCCTGAATTTAAATTTCTAAACATTTTCATATTGAACACACTTTTTTTATAGACTGAACCAACAGATGGACAGATGAATGAATAGATGAACTAGTGTAAGTCGATTCGTCTAGTGATTTCGATTTCAAATTTTTCAAAGTTTTCTTTTCCAAGTTCCAAACTAAGTTTGCAAAATTTCCGACTAAATGATTTTATGGAACTCATGAACAGTTGGGCTGATGAACAGACAGACCTACATAAGAAAGGACGATAGTATATCAATTCTTCTGAATGTTCTGACCTCAAAACATTTTCATACCGACTGTGTCTTCTTATAGAGTGAACCAACAGATAGACAGATGAAAGAACGGATGAACAGGATATCTTTTTTTCTAGTAATTCCTGTTTCAATTATCCAAACTTTCCAAACAGGGAACATCTAGTTATGGAATGATTGGGTAGATGGACTAATGTACAGGCAGACTAATGTTAGGGCGATATAAGATCTGTTCTTCTGGTGGTTCTAATCTCAAATGACTATACTTTTTCAAATAAGTTAGGCCTCCTTGTGGAATGATCAAACAAACGTACGGACAGATGGACAAACAAATGGATGGACTATCGGAAGTGACCACATCGATGATGATCTGATGATAAATATACAAAATAGGTATATCAGAAATATATATCCGTGAACTTATATGTGATCTAGCTTCTGAACATAAAAGGATATCTCTGTATATTTTTCCATATTGGCCACACCTCCGTCTGGAAGTGAATGTATCCTTGCAAACCTGATATAGGGTACACACAAGTATTACAAAAATTTGAAATAGTAAGCCCTGGGAATGCGGTACGTGTCCGACTCTTGTTCACCCAAACACACACACACACACACAAACACAAAACCATTCACCGATAGAGCAAATTTCTTGCTTTATTTGCCCCCTTTCTCTTCATCATTGCTGCCGACACATCCTTTCCAATAGCGCCGCAGCGGGCCAGGGTCGCGTTTGCTGTGTGTCTGTGTCAAGTGTAAGGAAAACTTCTACTAATCAGTAGTTAATGCTTATCTTTAATTAAGAGCACGTTTCGTGCTTAGTCCATCGAGAGCTGGCGCCGTCATTTGTATCGTTGTGGCGCGGCCCTCGTAGCGATTCGTTTAATTCGAGGCGATGACGTTCGTTGTGCACAGCAGCCGATTGCGCTGACCAGTCAATGAGCGGCAACAATGTGCAAAAACTGCCAAAGACAATGTAATGCCAAGACAAGGAAGGACACCCAGTTAGGGACGAGGTGCCGCCAACAATTTCTGCTCGAGTGACGGACGCCAAATAAGCCTTGAATCCTTTTTTCTTGCACTTCTCAGTGCTCAGTGCTCAGTGCGACGCCCGCCACGCTTTGACATACTCGTACACTGGCGAGAATTAAGCAATTCCCTGCTTGGCCGCACATCCTTTGCAGGCCTTCACTATGTCGCTCGTCCCCCGTCGACCTTCGGCGCTTTACTGATTGTATGTGTTTTGCGTGTAAATTAAAAATTAAACTTGTTTCCAGTAATTAAAAGTATAAACTTTTTTTGTCAGTGCTTTCGGTAATTTTACTTTGTTACGGGCCCTCACCCGCTCGATGTCGTTTTTTTTTTCGTTTTTTTTGAAACAATGACAACTTAAAGATACCCAATTAAAACCGTAATCAACAAAAGCTCCAGTTTACTTAACTCTGCTTTGCTCTTCTTCTTCGTTTTCTCGTTTTCCTTTGCTTTGGGCGCGTCATTGTAATGGCCTTTTAACATCGGTGACGAACTGACGACATCGAATTCGCACCCGCACCTGCCCGCCCCACCGTCGCGTCACAACGCAAGGCGTGTGCAATTAGATTGTTTGTGCTGGGTATTTACAAATGATTAGGACGCTACTCGAGTTGGCATTTTTTCTTGGGCTGTTTTGTGTTTATGTTGGCAACAAAGGCCAGACCGCTTTGATTGTGATTTCGGCGGAGGTGAATGCATTTTCAGAACAATTACTATTGTTCCTTCTGTTGTTGTTGTTATGGTTATTTACTAGATTAATGTGCTTCAGGAAATTTGTAGCATAAACACCAGAACTGAAATGGGTTAGTTTTAGTTTTTTTGAGCTTTTAAAAAAGTAGGAACATGAAAGTTTTATGAGAGAAATGTTTGAACCAAGACAGAGTGGACAAATCGTGGGAATATTATGTGTTATGCAAAATATTAATTGCGTTTTGTAAAAAACATATATAAAAAAACAGTACGTTTAGCTGTGAAGCTTTAAAATCAGTGGCTGAACGTGAAAGATGAGATCAACTTGATGAATATTTTTTTCTCATTTACTATACATCGACAAAAGACTTGTAACTGCGATATTGCATGAGTGGCAGGCGAAAAAAAAATGTTCCTACAACAATCACCTTCCGTCCATATAGAACGTGTGAGAATGGCCACATCAGAAGCCTTTTCTTCTTTTTTATTTTTTGTCCTTAAATCTTTATTTTTGTTAATTCTTAATTTAATTTCATTTTTGTTAATGTTAATCCTAATTTTTTTCATTGTTCCTTATGCTTTATTATTTATTATTTAGCATTTAATATTTGGTATTTATTTTTTTCTTTATGTTTTATTCTTTATTACATTTTTAATATTTTTTTAAATTCTGTATTATTTACTCTTTATTTTTTTATTATTTAATATTTTTTATTTTTTTTTATTTATTCTTTATTATTTATTCCTTATTCTTATTTTGAAATTTTTATATTCTTAATTTTTATTCCTAATTGAAAATTTTTTATTATTATTTTTAACTTTTAAGGTTAAATTTGTAAATTAATTTTTAAATTTTTTGCATGTTTTTTACTTTTAGTTTTTAATTTTTAGTATTTTTAATATTCTTAACCTGTTATTTAATACTTCTTTCTTTCTTTCTTTATGTTTTATTCTTTATTATTACATTTTAAATATTTTTTAAATTCTGTATTATTTACTCTTTATTTTTTTATTATTTAATATTTTTTATTTATTTTTTATTTATTCTTTATTATTTATTCCTTAGTCTTATTTTTAAATTTTTGTATTCTTTTATTCTTAATGTTTATTCCTAATTGAACATTTTTTTTTATTATTTTTAACTTTTAAGGTTAAATTTGTAATTAAATTTTTTAATTTTTGCAGGTTTTTTACTTTTAGTTTTTAATTTTTAGTATTTTTAATATTCTTAACATGTTATTTAATACTTTTTATAAATTTTTTATTATTTATTAATTAATCTTTCTTTTTTATTGCTTATTTGTTACTTAATATTTTTTATTAATTTTCTATTATTTGTTCTTTATTATTCATTATTTATTCTAATTTTTATATTTTAAATTTTAAATTTGTATATTTTATTTTTAATTCTTTGGTTTAAATTTTTTAATTCTTGTATGTTTTTTTTTAATTTTTAAGTTTTAATATTTTGAATATTCTTAACATGTTATTTAATACTTTCTATCTATTTTTTATTATTTATTAATTAGTCGTTATTTTTATTGTTAATGTGTTACTTAATATTTTCTATTTATTTTCTATTATTTGTTGTTTATTATTCATTCTTTATTCTAAGTTTTTTTAATTTACTTTTAATTTTTTATATTTTATTTTTAATTCTTTGGTTTATTTTTAATTTAAAAAAATAATTTTAATTTATTTTAATTTTGATTTTTATTAATTTGTAGTTTTTTATTTATTATTTTGATTTATTTTTTTTATTATTATTTTAAATTTTTCATTATTTTAATTATTTTTTTATAATATTGTTGTCTATTTTTGAATTTGTTATTACTTAATAATAATTAATAATAACTTTTCTTTGTTATTTATTATTAATTTTTATTCTAATTTTTTATTTTAATTTTAATTTTTTTTATTTTTAATTCTTTGGTTTATTTTTAATTTAAAAAAATAATTTTAATTTATTTTAATTTTGATTTTTATTAATTTTTAGTTTTTTTATTTATTATTTTGATTTATTTTTTTTATTATTATTTTAAATTTTTCATTATTTAAACTTTTTTTTTATAATATTGTTGTTGTTTTTTGAATTCGTTAAGTTATTACTTATTCCTTATTTTTTGGTGTTTATTTATTACTTACTTCTTGTGATTTATTTTTTGTTATTTACTCTTTATTATTGATTCTTATTTTGTTATTTTAATTTTTTTAAGTTCTTTGTTCTAATTTTTAGTTAACAGTTTTTAATTTAAAAATTTTCATTTTTAATTTTTAATTTTTTTTTTTTTTTTTTTATTTTTATTTTTAGTTTTAAATTTTAAGTTTTTGGGTTTTAAGTGTTATTTCTAAATTTTATATTTAAATTTGTTATTATTTTATTTTTTGTTGCTTGATTTTTAGTTATAAATTAAAATTTTTGTATTTTAAATTGATTGATTGAATTCATGAATTAATTTGTAAATTTTTATTTTTTGTTTTTTATTTTCTATTCCTTATTCATTATTTTTTTTCTTTATTTTTAGTAATTTTGTTTTAATTTTTTCTTTTTCTTTTTTTAATATTTATTTGTATTCTTTCTTTTTATTTATTTATTTTTCTTTATAATTTTTTATTTATTTTTTATTTTTTATTTTTTCTTTTTACTTAATCTACATTTCGTTACGCATCAGTTGAACCAACTACGCTGGGATTTGCGCTCCAATTCCAAAAGCGCTGACAAAGTTTCTCAAAACAACCCACCATACCCTCACAACAATCTTAAACACGACTTCCGTTAATCCCTTACCTGTGGATAATTCCAATCAAACACAACTATGAAGTGTTGCTACTAATAAAATTATGAATATTCATTGCATTGCTAACAGTAACCGCTTGCGACGTCAGCGCCACTCACAGCACCGAAGCAACAATTAACCCAATTTTTCAAGCATGTCAGCCAACACTAGTAGCAGTGTAGTGTAAACTAACAACAACATCAACAGTACCAACAACAATAACAATGATACGAAAAGCAAAATCAACTGCCAACTATTTGCCAGCGACGTCATAAAGTCATCAACACTTCACTTTGTCAAAGTAGTCAACGCCAACAACATAAATGCCAACTAACCCGCAGCGTAACCATCTAAAACCGTTAATAGTAGCACCAACAATAACGACATGCAACAATAACAACAACAACATTAGTCTGTGTTAGCCAATGCCGATGCCGACTGTCACTGTCACTGTGCCAGTTGCAGTTGCAGTTGCAGCGGTTGCTGTTGTTGCGCTCCAGTTCAGGTGTGTGTCACTTGGCTGCACGTAATCGCACGCTGCGGCGCCCAAAAGCATGCTACATGCAGCACACAACACATGTGTGTGTGTGTGTGTGTGTGTGTGTGCTTAGGCGAATGCCTCTTTCTCACTCTGTGTGTTTGTGTGTGTATGACCGCATTGCAACAATTTCAGCTGCCTTTGCAGCAACAACAACAGCCGCGTCAACAACAACCGACAACGCGCGTTAACTGTGCAACCGGCAACAGCGTTGCCTGGCAATTGTGTGCGTGCAATTTTAGCCAAATTCACTTAGGAGCCGCTGACGCCGCTGCCTCAAGCTTCAGTCGCCGAAACGTCATTGTCAATTGCGGTTGTCGCTGCCACTACGTTGTTGCCGCCACTTGATTCGCTGTGTATTTGTTTGCCGGTTTTGATCGTTGCAAGTTTTTTCGTTGTTGTTTTAGTTATCTGTGTGTCTCGGTGTCATCGTCATTTTCAGTGGCAAACGAGCATTGCACAGGCGAGAATTTCAGACCGTGGTGCCTTGGTGGACTTGGTCGAGGAGTGGTCGATTGTGAGCAATGCTGTGGAGAAGGACCTTCATAGTTCGATTTGATAGCGTTGCAGTTTTCAGATATCGGCGAAGACAATCAGCGATGTAAAATTGTTATTTTAAGGCAATTAATTACACTGTACAACAAAAAAAAATAACAATGTTCTGATAACGGATATTGGTAGAGGGGGCATACAAAAATATACTTGCTTTGGCGTTTTGAAAGTTTACGTCTTTTTTTCAGACATTGAAAAAATTTCCCTTTTGGACATTGTTATAGTGAATCAGTATACGAAAGCCATGTGACCTTACATTTTAGGTATATGATGTATTCAGCAATTTGATGTAAAATACTACGAGGAACATTTTTGTAGAACATTTTAACCCTCTAGCTCCTATTTGTATGGGTCAATTTGACCCTTTTTCATAAAATGCCCAAAAATGTCCTTTGAAACAGGACTTTTAAGGAAGAAATCTTCCACGAAAATATTCGCCATAAAATTCTACTATAGATCTCTGAAGACACCAAAGCTCAAAAATTTACTTAAAAGCCAGAAATAAGACAAAATTGAAGACGAGTTTTGAGTTTGCTGAGACTTTGGTGCAGCATGGAAGACACGCTTAGGCTATAACAAATCGAGCAAAAAATCGAACCTAGGGCCTCTGGTACGAGAAATGAGCGCACTACCCCTTGGACTATCGAGACCGGCTAAATTCTCAGTCACAAAATATTCAACAACTTATTGCAAACATCTTTTTTTCAACTCCTGTGGACTCGTTATGAACTATCTTCACTTATTTCCAAAACATTCGTAACGCAATAAATTCACTCATTTTCGTTTCTCTACCGATTTTCCAGCTAATCGCTTTGCTTTGTATAAAATCTGTAAAATATTTGATTGCTGCCACAGCTTGAGTTATTAAAAGGCATTTCTTTTCAATTGTCAAAACATCCGCTTAGCCGCATTTCCGGTAAATTTTGCACTCTGCGTCGTTTGTGCGAATTGTCAGCATTTTATTTACTGTCGAATTTTTGTCTTCTTTACCGCAGACGCGAGGGACGAAATCAATTATAATAAAACTGCAAATCAAAAGCCAGTTGCTGCAGCGGCAAAAAACATAAAATGTCCTTGGGGAATCTGCAGTATCAGCAGCAACCACAACAACAACAACAACAGCAGCAACATCCGCTGTTGGCAGCCATTTCCGGAAATAATTATGCGTAAGTTTATGTTGGAAATTGTGCAAAAAGATTTATTGGGCACATTTGATAGATAAAAGTAAAAAATAAAATAAATAAATGAAGGCAAATGGAGCCAGTGAAGGGGGAAGAGAAGCCAGACGGTGACAAAGAAAACTAAAGAAATGGACGACAGTTGCTGGAGAGGCTACAAGAAGCAGTCATGGAATCGTGAAACACAGTGGCACAGTCTGGCAGACTATCAAGTAGAAGTAGAAGAAGAAGAGGAAGAAGCAGCTGAAGTTTGAGTGCAATTTATATGCTTGGCGCAGTTTAACCCATTGGCGTCTGAATGGACTTTTTCGAGACTCGATATTTGAAAATATTAGTGCAGCCGCTTAAGGGTTAATGTGCCAACGTGTGAGTCACGCAGCTCACTTTAACCCACTAAAGCCGGGTGCCAGTTCCGCCCATACGATTTTGATACACGACCTGGAATTGACCCAAAATGATCAGAAACAATTTCAGCTTTCTATCTCTGCACGTTGCTGAGATATTCATTGGGTACTTTTCACTCATTAGGCAGCAATAGTAGCTTTTTTCCATACTTTTTGAAATGATCAGCTAAACACGTGAACAAAAGTTGTATTGTTTACAGATGAGTTAGGAGGCAGATTTTTGTAAAGTTCTAAGGCCACCATTTTCCACCTCCGGAAAATTCACAATTTTTGGAGTCTGGTAACTTTAGCTAGATGGCGGAATTTTAGGGTGACCTCTACTAGACTAAGGTAGTTCCATCTTTACCCCAACCATCCCTATCAATGATTTTGAGATATCTCTACGACGAACTTTTCTGTGATTTTTTTTAAAAAGTCAATTTTCATGGGTAAATTTTTACCCATTAGGCAGCAATGGGTTAATCATATCTGCACCCATTTTCCCTCTACGCTACTCTACACCTTTCTTAAGTCCCACTTGTGTGTGTGTGTGTGTGTTTGTGCTTGTTGCAGTCTTGGCCAGCAGCAGCGTGCCGCTCATTTGTACCATCCGCTGCGTCCGCTGCTGGGCGCCGGCACGCAGATGCACGGCATGTATGCGGGCGGCGACAGTGACGGCGGCCACTCCGGATATGGGTGAGTTATGGCCGGTGCACTTGCACCGACTGCTAATTATTCCAATTAAACATGATTGCACGTTTTGTTGTCGTTTTCAGCTACGAGCCGTCCGGGGGCGGCGGCAGCGGCTACGACTATCATCCGGCGGCGCCAGCGCACATGCCCACCGGCGGCAGCTATGCGTATCACTCGACGGGCGGCTCCACTGGCTACGGTGCACCGCCAGCTGCACCGGCACCGGCGCGTCCATCGCTCTTTGGCGGCCTTAAGGTGACCGGTGGCGGCAAAAAGCGCAGCGGTCAGGTGTCCTCGTCCACGATGACGGCACTAACGCTGCTCGCGTTCTTCTTCTTTGTGAATCTGCTGCAAAACTGCCTCAAGGACAACATGGAAGCAATGAATCCCACTGTGATGGTGATGACAGCGAACGTGGTGCGAAATCGCTTCAACAAGTTGGCGGAAATGAATTCGCGCGAACACAACACATCGCCAGCATCGACATTCTCGTCGGGCGCCAGCATCGTTGTGCAGCCGGGAGATCTGGTATCGGCGGTAGCATCGTCGTTAGCGGCCGCCTCCACCGAGCCGTCGGTGATGCTGCATTCGCCGTACAGCGGTGGCGCTGTGAACAATCACAACACACGCAAACCGGTCACAACGCATTATCACTACAACAACAACAACAACAATGATAATAACAACAATAACTATAACAACAACAACCACAACGATGACTACAACAGTCACGAACAGTTGGCGCCATCGGGCATTAATCGCGATCCGCGACCCGAGTTCTACGAGTCGGCGCATTTGTATCCTAATCACTCACTGATTTCGGCCAGCAACAACGACCGACGACGGCATCCCTACCACGAACCGGCGTCACATCAAGACTCGCACGCGCACTCGCACTCCTATTCGCAGCAACAACATTCCTCCCACACCGCTGACGGCAGCGACCACAACGACGACCGCGACCAGCAACACTACTCGCCCGCCCACACCGATGCCTCGTTTTCTTGGGCCGCGCACAAACGCGGCCCCAACACGCACTCGTCGGCTGTCTGGTCTTCAGCATCGCTGCCTGCTCACATCAGCGGCAATAATTACTTCGATAATGACCGCCACGACGACTCTTCTTTCTACTCGCGCATTAATTGAATCGAATCGAACCGAAGCAAAGCGCGAGCGCTCTTTTGCCGCTTCGCTTTGTGCGGCCATTGCCGTCGGCCTACGCGCATTTATTGGCAAACAAATTGTTGCATTCAAAACAATCATAATGTGTATTGTTGTTGTTCAGTGCAGCGAAATGTGCACTGTTTTTAGAAAAAAAGTGCTCAACTTTATTGCACTTTAGGAGTTTATTGATTTGAAGTTGCATGCATTTTTTGAGAATTTTTTCATTTATTGGGAGTACAAATTAGTTTGGTTCGCTTCGGTCAGACGGCTCTGGCTATTGTGAATGGTTTATAGTGACAGCTGATTGCGATGGTTCTGTAAAAAATATTCATTTAATATCGCTTTACTGTCTTAAACCTTTCCGGTCAATATCCGCATTTCTTGAGATCAAAATTTGTCCTTCAAAATTTTGGCTCTCATTGAATATTTTAGCTATAAAACACAACCAAATATCAAATAAATCATTTGGGTTGAGAATTATAGCGCAATCAATTTTGTACGATCGCACAATGTTCCGCAAAGGAGTAAAAATGCATGCAATTTTTGTTTCGTTTTTTAAGTTTTATGAATAATTAGTGATTTTTTGATAGAAAACATAAATTATAACAACAAAAAATCAAAACGTGATTTCATTTTGATCGAAACTTATAATATTATTGAATTGAACCACATTTATTCGGCCTTATATAACCGTTGTTGTTGTTGCAAAGCCCTTTTCCTCTCAATAAAACGCAGAATCAATTAAAATTCGTACAGTTTTACAAAAAGATACTGAATATAGCCAATTCTTATTATCGTAGTGGCAGTGGCAAGTACGCATGTCTAACCTTACATAACCTGTGACTGTCCAGTAAAACAGAAACTCGTCTAGTAATTCTTACTTTTTATCGAAAATTGCCGAATAGTCAAATTTTATTAGTCACGTGGTTTACAGATGGGCGTGGCAGGCATGCAAACGCAAAAATTATATTACCAAACGCATAACTTTAAAAAAATGCAAACATAATTTGCAAAGCTTTGCAACCCTTGTACCCTATCGTACGATTTTTTAAAAGCTCCGGAAAAATATTTAGACGCAAAAAATGTTAAAATTAATAAGCTTTATAAATCAACTGAGATTCCAACTTTGAAATTGCTTAGCTTTTTGCTACCAAAAAGTATTATAAATTTAAAAACTCCTCCGTAGACGCACCGTCATTTGCTTGTTTTTCAAATTCTTGCAAAGAGCCGCGGCTCATGATTTATATTTTTAAACAGAATGATACAACACGGCCTACTTAATGAAAATTAAAAAGCTGTTTCATAAAAAGTTTGTTCCCTGTCAAATAAAAAATCTTCGAAAAAATGTTACGATATATCGTACAAATTTCCGGAAAGGGTTAAATATGTCCACCAACAGCGCACCAAACCAAGCTTAGCAAAGTCATCAACCATCCTTCTGTCACCTCCTTTACACAACAGATGGCGCTATGAACGGTAGCTCACAACATCGGAGGCGTCGTTCCTAAGCGGCGATAGATGGCACTCCCATCACTTAGGACCACATGCGACAGGCCAATCACTTACCCTGCCAGAAAAATACAACCGATTAACGTAAACAACACAAAGCAATGTCTTGTGGAGGCCCTAAGCCCTTAACCCATTCGAGACCGATTGCACACCGTGTGTGCAATAACAGTAATATGCAATTATCAATTATTTTGAGTAAACTAGTCGTCAAAATAAGATTTTTCGGGAACTAATGAAATCTGTAAAGTACAGGAAAACAAAATTTGGCATTGGTTTTACTGTGGACCAAAAAATCTAAAAATTTTCTGAAGCCTTTCTTACATGTACAATACAAAGGAACAAAATTTCGCTCCTGGGGACCGTGTTCGAAAAAAATCGTCGTCTGAAATGGGTTAAGAGAAGTGAACAAG
Organism: Melieria crassipennis; assembly: GCA_963668005.1. Lineage (NCBI taxonomy): Eukaryota > Metazoa > Arthropoda > Insecta > Diptera > Ulidiidae > Melieria > Melieria crassipennis. The sequence continues at coordinate 140,139,544 of OY764961.1, read as the reverse complement.
GAAAAAAATATGCCCAACTTTGTGTCAACTAAGCAACTTTTGCGGGAGATTTTGTTTTTCTGGTTTAATTGGAAGAAAAGTGCAGCTATAGCTGAAGTTTACGGTGACAATACTCAAACAGAGAAATCAAATAGCGAACGGTCTCCAGAATTATGATTTCAGGTTGGAAGACAAGCCTTGCTCTGGACAGTCAAACGAATTCGAAGATAAAGAATTACAGGCTTTACTCAATCGCGACCCGAGTGAAACGCAAAAAGAGCTTGCAGAATCATTGGGAATGATATAACAAACAATCTTCGTACGATTGAAATTCATGGGAATGAGTCAAAAGCAAAGCAATTGTGTGGTCTATGAACTGAAACCAAGACGAAAAAATTAAAAAAAATACACATTTGGAAACGCTGAAGTGGAATATTTTACAGAACCCGAACTATTCTTCTGATTACTGGGTTGTTCCGACGGATGTAGCACAATTTGGCAGTTCACTTTGGTTCACTTCGGAATTTGGCTGCTAACTTGAATCGCCTCAAAAGACAAGATATTTTTCCAATATGGAATTCAAAAATTGCCTGAGAGATGGGAAAAAGTATTAACTTGCGATGGACAATACTTCGATTAGTCTGTGCATTCATTTTGTTTTGAAATAAATGCCTTTTTGACCACAAAATAAACCCCGGACCGGACTAATCTGTACTCCCAATAAATTCTTGCATCAAATTCAAATTTTTTATCGACCAACTGAGGTTTCTCTGTATTTGAGTGAAAATGCAACAAGAATTAACTCCAAAATGCGCACTGTATCTTTGAATAAACAGTTTTTTTTTTTCAATTTATTTATGGCTATATAAAGGATTTTTAAGTTAGTTATTAAAGAATTGCACAAAATTGCAAAAATATCCTCTTAGTTGTTGTTAGAACGACTTTATTTGTATAAAAGCTTTAAAAAAAAATTCGTGTTCTATTGTTAAAAAATTTAATATTTGTGTATAAAAACTATATGGCAAATAAAATGGTTTGTATGCTTAATTTTTGCAAAAAAAAATATTTAAGCATTGCAAAAAAATCGTTATTTAAGTATAATTTTCAAGTCCCATCCATATTAAGGACTTTTCTGAAAAGAAACTGCAAATTTTTGCTGGAATTTCTCAAAGTTCAGATATTGTTTATAATTTTGAAAAATACTGATAGTGTCGGTTTTGCCCGCCAAGAGCGCACTTGTGCTATTCTTTTAATTCTCATCTGCTTCATGTGAACAGCGATAGAAGTAGACGGGTACTTTAACCAGCCCGATCTAGGAATCGAACCTAGGGCCTCTGGTATGAGAAGACAGCGCACTACCCACTGGACTATCGAGGATAGACTATTGGACTATTGGGCCATAACTGACAGAAACTTGAAGAAAGAGGTCAAAATCAACTCTAAATGTCGCAGATTTAAAAAAATGGACAAACACGACAAACAAATTAACTTCTAAAACTGTGCTTTGCTTTTAAAGTGTAAAATTCTTTCAGTACAGTCCTTATACTACAACTTTTTCTTCGACAATTTAAGAAATCTAACCGTAGGACTATTCAGAGTCTACTAGGCTTCGAAATGAGCGCAAGCTGGTCCAATGAGTGAAGGGACTTAAGTTTGGTAGTAGAGGAAGAAAACTCACTCCATCTTCTATGCACTTGTCATGAATTAACTAAAACAAATGAAGATTCAACTGGGCTCAAGTTCTTCAAAAATCTAAAGGATCTAGTCGGTAGGACTATTCACAGCCTACTAGGCTTCGTAAGGAGCTCAAACTAATTCAAGGATTGAGCAGTTGAACTCGATTGCTGGTGGTGTCATAATGGGCTTTCATGTCCCTAGTGGGCTTCCTATCTTTCTTGCCTTGAAGGTTGAAGGCTGTTGCCAGGACTTTTGATCGTAATTTCGAATTTATTATAAAAACCAAATACCAAATGCATTTTCCAAAGCGGGAGTATTGGGATCGCAACACTACCATTGGCAAATGCCAAATCATTCTTACATGCATATTTGTATGTACTGTTTATCAATTTCCATTTTATTAACTGCTAGCAAAATATCCTCGCACAAGCCAAATCCTTATCGACTAACGCAAATATTTCTAGCAGTAACCCAAAAATTTTCCAGCAGCTTCTTATCTTAATGAGTTGTTTGACACGATTTCAGTTTCAGGGCAGCACCTACATAAATGCACAAAATAATAACTTGTTTTTAGTTGAAATTCTTATTTGGATGCAATGCGCGCAACTTTAATGTGGTCGCAAAGTAGCAATTTGGGTATTGCGTGCGCAGTTGAATGGATTAGAAAACAAAAAGTACAACAGTTAAGAATGTTTCATTAAGTCGTAGCGAAGTTATATGTGCCAGCAGTTTTGCACATTTTCCATGTGCCACGTTTTTAATGTATGAATTCGAGCATAGACACATTTATCAACAAAATTTTAAAACAAAAAATGTTCCATAAGGTAAGAAAAGAGCTCTAATGTGGTGCATAATGGGTTAAAAGAGCTTAACAAACTAATTTCCAGTCACTGCAATATCCATAAAGTTGATTAATAAAGCAATTTTATTACTTTAGAAATTAATTTTGCATGGCAACCCTACTTAAAAGGCTTAATGCGGTCTGAGCTGGTTAAAGACATCCGTTCTCGGTCGTTAATGTTCATAAACTAACAGAACTATTTTGTTTAATATAAAAATGTTCTAGTTTCGTGAATCTCTTTTAAATGGCAACTCTGCTAGAAGAGGGTAAATGCCATCTTTAATGAGTTAAACAGGTGCACTGTATAGATTTCCGGTCGAAAATATGAATACTCCAAAAAATTTTGTTGGTTAATATAAAAATTTTCGTATTTCATAATTTTCTTTTATATGGCAACCCTGCTAAGAAGTTAGTTGATGTAATCCATAATAAGTAAAGTGGCCATTGTGGTCAAAAGATCTATAAACTAAGTGAATATTTTGGTTAATACTGACATTTTTTTATTTTCTTAAAATTTTGTTTATATGGCAACTCTTCCAAAAAAGCGTCAATGTGATCCATAATGAGTTAATCGGGTACATTATATTAATTTCCGGTCGTAAGTATCAAAACTGACCAAACTAACAACAACTTTTATTAAAACAAAATATTATATATTTTGTGAATAACTTTTTATGCCAACCCTGCTTCAAATTGGAATTATGTGGTCCATAATGTTTTGAGTGGGTTTACTAAAATAAAATATGCACTTTATTTGTTAACTAATAACTTAGGTTTGTATTAGATTTTTAATTTTTTAATTAAATTTTTGGTTTCGTAATTTACTTTTATATGGCACCTCTGCCTAAAAGTAGTTTAATATGACTCATAAGGTCTTGAGTGGGTTTACCCATAATAATAATGCACATAATTTTTTCAAAGTTTACAAATAATTTTGATTTGTATTGAATTTGGTTTTATTTCATAATTATATATTTTATATGGAAACCCTACCCAAAAGAAGTTTAATGTGATTCATAATGTCTTGAGTGGGTTTACCAATAATAATTATGCATATACATTAGTGTCCGACCGAATATTCGGTTTCGGTTTCGGTTTCGGCCCAAATAAGTGGTTTCGGTTTCGGTTTCAGTTTCGGCCAAAAAATGGCCGAATAGCCGAAACCGAAACTTTCTAGAATATTTTTTACATTTTATTGTGTAGCAGATAAATAGTAAAAAGAGGAGTAATTTAGATGCCAGCAATGTAAATAAACTTCTTTTTTTTAGCATATAATATTAAATTATTTAATTTTGAATATTATCGAGTAAGGTACGAAAGGGTGATTTCTTCTTGTTTACGTTTTTAAAAAATGAATAAATTGTTTTTATTAATAAGTATTTATTTATTTATGCTATGTTTGTTTGTTTGTTCTTTATTTACTTAATGTAAAATTCGTTTGTTGAAAAAAGTGCTTGATATGGTGATTTTTATTTCAACTAGAAAGTTTCGGTTTCGGTTTCGGCCGAATATTTTAAAAAAACCGAATATTCGGTTTCGGTTTCGGTTTCGGCCCAAAAAAGTGGTTTCGGTCGGACACTAATATACATACATTGTTAGTTTACAAATAATTTTGGTTTGTATTAAAGATTTAATTTTGTAAATAACGTTTATATGGCAACCCCACCTCAAAGTGGTTTAATGGGTATCAGTGCTTTACTGAAAAACTAGTAAAATCTCTATCAAATTACTTGCCAATATCTTGACGTGTGCAAGAGTTATTTTACACACGACCAGCCAGTTGAGGACGAAAGGATGAATACAAGGACGTATGGATGGACAGACGGATGTATGGACAGAAGGACCGAAGGACGTATGAACAGAAGGACATTTGGGCGGACAGACACATGGACGGATGAATGGACAAATGGAAGTATGAACAGAAGGATATATGGGCGGACGGACGCATGGATGCAAGGACGGAAGTATGAACAGAAGAATGTATAGACGATTCAACGAATGGACACATGAACCAAAGGACGTATGGATGAATGAACGTATAGATAGAAGGACGTATGAACAGAAGGACATATCAGCGGACGGATGTATCGAGGACGGATGAATGGACGAATGGGCGAAAGGACGGATATATGGACGGACGGGTGTATGGACGGACGGATGTATGAACAGAGGAATGTATAGACGGATCAGCGAATGGGCACATGAACGAAAGGACGTATGGATGGATGAACGTATAGATAGAAGGACGTATGGACGGACGGGAAGATTTATGGAACAACGGCAAGATGAATGAACGTATAGAGAGACGGATGGATGACAGACAAAAGGACGTATGGATGGATGAAGGTATAGATGGAAGGATGGATGTATGGGCGGACGGACGTATGAACGGAAGAACGTATAGATGGACGGATGTATGGACGAAAGGACGTATGGATAAATGAACGTAAAGATAGAAGGATGTATGGACGGACGGACGCATGGACGGAAGTATGGATGTATGGACGGACGGACGTATGTACATAAGAACGTATAGACGGGCGGATGTACGGACGGACGAACGAGTGGACATATGGACGAAAGGACGTATGGATAAATGAACGTATAGATGGAAGGACGTATGGACGGAAGGACTAGAATAACGAATGGATGTGTTCACGTATAAGAGAACGGACGTATGGAAGAACGGACGTACAGATGAAAGGTCTTATGGACGGACGGATGTATGGACGTATGGACGAAAGAATGCATGGACGGAAGAACACGAGGACGGACGGAAGGACGACCACAAGGATCTACTATATTATTGAATTGTTTCTCCATTCTGTGCTAATGCTGTGCCTGGTTTGTCGCGACTGCTGGTTTCTTTTGGGTGTTGCAAACCACTACTCAAAGTGTACGCTACTCTGTGGGGTATAAAAAGAGGCACCGCGCCCCCGCACCACATGGAGCCGGCCACATTACACTTTAGTTCCACTTTCAGGCGGCAGCATGCAACTTTTTCGTTTAATGAGAATGAATGCTAATTTGTTGAAAACAAATGCAAAAGTACGAACAACAGCTGCAAAAAATGGTATAAATTCATTCTCGCAGTGCATTCCCCTCTCCCCCTGCACTGCTGACCTAATGTCTTTGCTTTGCTCGTTCGATGCGATTTAGAATTTCCGCAACATTTGGCAACATTTAAGAAAACGAAAGATGCGCAATTGAATGCAACACAAAGAAGAATGTTGAAAAAATTAAAGTGTAATAACGATTGTTGCACTTCTTTTGCTGCTACTTTTTATGCTGCTTCTTCTTCTAGGACATACTTTTTACATGTGAGCCAAAATGTGCCAAAACCTTCACACTATTCAAGCAAAAAACACACATAACACTCACTCACACACACACACACACACACGCGTTAAATACATGCAAAGCAGGAGCGTTCGGCGGGATAGTGGGGCCTGGTTGAGTGGTGAGAGCGACTACATGTAACACCGGAAATCATCACAGATTATTTCAACTCAACCGAGAATGCAACCGAAAATTCTGAAAATAATACTCGAGTTTATGGGATTTTGCTTTTTGCTGCTTGTTCGCCGCAGCCCGACTGCCCTCGTTTGTGGGTGTGTGTGTGTGTGTGTGTTGCAACTGGCAACATGGCCAAAACCGAATATTATGAAATAGTGAAATAGTGCGGGGCGCAGTGTTGTGCAACAATCGCCAAAGCAAAACTACGCAAAATACGAAAATGAATGGATTGTGAAATTATTTTGCGTACGTTCGGGCACTTAGAGCGAGAACGGGTCGGAGGGCGCTCAAGTACGCAATCAGCCGAGCTGGGGAGCGTGCAACACGAAGCCGAGCGCATTTGAGCGGCAGATAAGGAGTAGCAAGTAGGGAACAGCGGTGTGTGTGAGTGCCCGGCTGTGAATGTGGGAGTGGCTGTCTGTGTGTGTGTGTGTGTGTGTGGTAAATGTTGAATGCTTAAAATAATTATGTGAAATGTTTATCGTGTGGAGTGCAACACAGCAAACGAATGCAATGCTGTTAGCGTTAAAATGTAGCTGCTTGCGAGCGAGATAGAAAGAGTGAGAGAGAAAGAGAGAGAGAGAGAAAAAGCGAGCTAGAATTGCTGTTCGCATGAGTTGCATGAAAAGTGGCAGAAAAGTTGTATTTAAGTAAATAATTTCTAATGACTAACAAGCAGCATTTAACGAGGATTTGCGTTAGTTTCCTAGCGCAACAGGCAACTTTTTTACTTCACTTTAACCCTTTAAGGCTACGCTCGTAGTATTTAAATCAGCAGCATTAATGGCACACATTGGAAAAAATAAACGAAAAGGCTCACCTTTGATTTCAAATCGAATCATTTTTACTTGACTTCTCGTAGTATACGAAAATGGTCTGACAGTTTCCTACGTAAGAAAGATCCAAGAAATGGTGCTTCAATTATTTTTGTATTTTTCTATAAAGTGTTCTTGTAAGCCTACACACTTCTTCCAGCAATGTTCCCATCTCTTTAACCCAATCAAATAGTACTCACAGTTTTTGTCGGCAAAATAATCGTTTACGAAACTGACAGCTATCTCATTTGATGAAAATCTCAACTTTTAACTCAGAGAACAAAAACAACTAGCTTAGGGCTAATTCCGGTGAATAAAGAGGGAGGTCCAACAGTTCAAATCGTAGTTCGAGGATGTTTGTCGTTATTCAACCCGTTTAAATAGAGCATTGAAAATGTTCATTCGAACACGTTTCAGTCTAACGTGAACCTCGCACCTTTTTAATGAATACTAGCACCCCCCGCAGCTTTGCAAGCAAGTTTTAAGTCAATGGGTCCAATAAACCAACACCAATAAATGCCACACCCCTTATTTTAATGCCCAATCCATTCCCCCAGTCGAAGGGTGCGGCCCAGTTTCATTGATGTGCGACTTAAAGTTTTAGAGTTACGCGAAACATTTGAGTCACAAAAAATTTGCCACACCCCCTTTGTCCAAAGTCCATCAAATTTTACCAGTACAATGACCCATCTATAGAACGACGGTATTCAAAATTTCAATGCTATCCGACTTATAATTCCGAAGCTATTCCACATTGAAAATTTAGGTTGTATGGGCAGTGCCATGCCTCCTTCTCCAATAACAGCCCCATTCCTCCTGCCGAAGGGTACGTCTAAATCTGAAGTCTGTGCCAAATGTCATTGATGTGTGATCTGTAGTAGTTATTCAAAACATTTGGGTCGCCAGAAAAGTGCCACGCCCCTTGTCTAACGCTTATGAGTTTTTCCCAGTGATACGACACCTAAACCTAAACGGGGGCCCTGTACAAAATTTCAATGTTGTTCGATCTATAATTCCAAAGATATTCCACATTGCAAATTTAGTTTGTATGGGAGGTGCCACGCCCACCTGTCGAGTCGTATTCGCACTATGTGGTTTACCGAGATTTAGTCAAGATGAACATTGCGTGAAAAATTCAGCTCAATCGGCCGCCTAGTTTTTGAGTTTTAGTGTCGTGTGACCAACAAACAAACAAACAGACAGACATTAATTTTTATATATACGAGTGACAAACACATTCTTTGAACATATTCATAGTCTCTACCATCTTTCTCACTTAAATTCGACGTTCGTCTAACACCATGTGGTACCAAAAAGACATCACCATACCGGATTGGATCCATACTCATGAAATGAAGTAGAAGTAGAAACGATACAACACTTCCTGTGCCTCTGTTTGGCTCTGCAGGAATGCCGACTAAGTACCCTAGGGTCAAAATTCTTGACGGATCTGGCTAGCGCAGCAGAAATTGAAATCTCGAATCTGCTTTCCTTTACTAAGAGATGGAACTGGTTTGGCTCGGATTGAGACTCTTGGTTAACTCCTGAGCGATTTAAGAAGGACCTCCCAGTAGAAGTGCGGTCCGAGCTGCACACACCCCTTTCTACCTAATCTAACTTCCTAACCCAACCTAACTTAACCTAAAACCATTTGGTAAATTTAAGCGACTTTATCGTCAATCGATGCAGTTTCTGGACGTCCCAAACGTTCTTGTTTCTCAAAGCTGGTACGGCTACATTTTAATTAAGCTGACCAACTTGTTACATTGGCAAATGTAGGTTCGGAGTCCCTGTATACAATGTCCAACTCGTCTTTAGTTTTTCCTATAAAAACATATATTGAATGACTGTTCCATACTCGACTTTTTCTATTTTCACAGGAATACTCACATCGACTGACTGAAACCTTGGTCAAACAACAACTTTGCTTTCTTCTTAACTGCCCATAACAACAAATTACCGGGTTACGGTCTACCGCAAATATTCTTCCCAGGCGGCTCTACTTTGTGCTCCTCAATCGGGCACACCAAGAGATGATAGAACTTCCTCAACTTGATCTTTTTACCAGAGACACGGCCTCTCTCTGCGTCTTGCCAAACAACAACTACACATTCAAAATGGTTAAAATTTTGGTGAGTACCTTTCATAAGAGACTCAAATGGATTCTCTACCCTTTTTTGACGAGTGATGCAATCTGTATGTTGAAAACTTTTCAGACCACTCGCGTAGATTATACAATAGAAGTTTTTAGACAGTGAAGTCAAGGAAATTATATTTCTAAAGAGAATTGTAACTCTGGGATGATTGACTACCTTAAATAGAGGGCATGAAACCTTCAGAACTTTCCTAAGAAAATGGCTAACATGTTTGTGAGTACCTTTCAAAAAGGCGCAAATAGATTCCCTACTTTTTGTTGACAAGTGATGCCATCTTAATGTTTAGGTTGGAAACTTTTCAGACCACTCGCGTATATTATACAATAGAAGTTTTTTAGACAGTGAGGGCTAAAATGTTCTTTGTCTAAAAAGAAAGAGATCTCTGTCATGGCTGGCTGCCTTTAAGACAGGACATGAAAACCTTTAGGAAATATCGAGTATAGCTTAACTTTGCTGAGAAAATGGTTGGCTGAAATTTTGGTGAGTACTTTTCAAAAGAGGCAAAAACAAATTTCCTATCTTTCGTAGGCAAGTTTTTATGTTGAGGAAACTTTTCAGACCACATCGTTTGACTCGAACCCTTATCAAACAACAACTACGCATCCAAAATGGCTAACATTTTTGTGAGTAACTTTCAAAAGAGGCGCAAATAGATTCCCTACTTTTTATTAACGAGTGTTGCCATCTTAATGTTTAGGTTGGAAACTTTTCAGACCACTCGCGTAGATTATACAATAGAAGTTTTTAGACAGTGAAGGTTCTTTGTCTAAAAAGAAAGAGATCTCTGTGATGGCTGGCTGCCTTTAAGACAGGACATGGAAACCTTTAGGAAATATCGAGTATGGCTTAGCTTCGCTGAGAAAATGGTTGACTGAAATTTTGGTGATTACTTTTCAAAAGAGGCAAAAACAAAATCCCTATCTTTCTTAGCCAAGTTTTATGTTGAGAAAACTTTTCAGATCACATCGTTTGACTGGAACCCTTGTCAAACAACAACTACGCATCCAAAATGGCTAATATTTTTGTGAGTAACTTTCAAAAGAGGCGCAAATAGATTCTATACCTTTTGTTGACTAGTGTTGCCATCTTAATGTTTAGGTTGGAAACTTTTCAGACCACTCGCGTAAATTATACAACAGAAGCCTTTACACAGTGCAAGGAGATAGATTCTTTGTCTAAATAGAAGTATAACTCTGGGATGATTGACTACCTTAAATAGAGGACATTGAGTCTTAAAGAGACATTTAGCTGAGAAAGCTACCGTTAGAATTAGAGAATCTTAATCAGAGAGTATCAGAGTTTCAGTGTTGGCCATTGACCGATAGAATTAGTAGAAAGATGGCGCATACTGGGACAGCCATCCAGTCATCCCTACAAAAAATTGACTTTTGGATCATTAGTCACAAGAACCGACTTCTTTTTTTTTTATTTTTATTTTTAATACGACCCAACGCGCAGGGGATACCCCTATAAATGCGAGGCATTGCGCTGGTTCAGGAATTATATATAGGTTAGGAGAAAGGATGTTGGGTGCAGAATTTGTGGACTCTTGCCTTGAACCCATCAAGATCATAAGTGCTGGGGAAAACATCTGCAGGGAGACCATTCCATAATCGTGCTGTACGGGCCAGGAACGAACCTTCCCTGCAGTGCGTAGTGCGCTGGAACATCGTTTCAACGTGGAATGCATGGGCGCCAGTGTTCAAACGGGTTGCCCTAGGGAATACCCGGAGTGATGGCATTAAACTGCTCATCTCCACTGAGCAATTACCGGAAAAGTACCGGTAACACAACACCACACATGCCACGTTTCGACGATGTTCCAAGGAGTCAATAGAGCTGGATGCCCTACTGTCCCCTATACGGACCCAGACGGAGTGAAATATTTTTTGCACCGCTTTAGGAAGCCGAAGCACTTGGCTGCTTCTTTCGACACGCCAAAAATATGATCATTCCAGCGAAGATCGTTCTTAATGGACATGCCCAGAACATCAAGAGCTGCCGATTCCGCAATACTCACACAACCCATAACCAGGGATGTGGGGAGACTCGCTTGTGGGATAACAGGCAACATTGGGTCTTGCGAGGATTAAAATCGACCCTGTTCGCTTGACCCCACTTGGAAATTGTTTGTAGGTCGCTGTTAAGTGTGTCATTCATACGGCGCCGTTCTCAATCTCCACAGAGCTGGGGCGCTTTGTGAAGGAGTATGAATGACAAATGGTGCTGTCATCCGCAAACGAGTAGATGGGATTCTTCGTCGACGACAATAGGTCGTTGATGAAGATAAGGAAAAGGGTTGGAGAAAGGACCGAACCCTGCGGCACTCCCGCGCTAAGGGAATGTTTTTCCGAGGCTATGCCGTCTATTACAACACGAATAGACCGATCATAGAGGAAGCTCGTAATCCAACGAGAGAAGATACTACCGACACCATAAGCAATAAGTTTTGACACGAGTGCTTTATGCCACACCCGGTCGAAGGCCTTGGAAATATCCAATGCGACTTGAAACAAGTCGCGGCATTAGCGAGTAGAAAATTGCACGTACCAACTATCTGCAGAAGGGAACCATTAGTCACTGGTACCCAATCGAAATAGTACGTGACATACTTAATAGAGGAGTCCAATGGAAGAAGTGTCAATCAACTTTCAGACATTTCCAGTTCTCACAGCGACCATTCTGTAACAGCAGTCGAGTATGAGGCATCGTTGACAACGCTGCTGCTCGCGAGTAGCCGAATGGTCGTCACAGGTCTGTGACCTATGCAACGCTGCAATGTGTTACGAAACTGTCAGCAGCCAATGGAACACAAAAACCAATGCGTACGGCAAAAATTTTCGCATACTGGGGCAAGAATAATGACGGCAAAATTGAGCACTCGACTGCTTAAAGCTGCGTTCCGACAGACTGTGCTGCGAGGGAGGGAAGGGGAGGGCGGTGGAAAAAGGCGTCGCGCAGCAATTTCCATTTGCCAAATGTGCGCGCACTTGTAGCGCGAAATTGACTTTACGCTGCGAGCGAGCAAATTTGATTAAATGTCAATCGCACTGCAGACGCGCGCGCGGCCGCCTCTCGATGTGTGTCAACTGTCAACACCTCATTTGCAATTAAAGGTGGGAATTGCGCGAAGTGCGTGTCGGCAGCGATTCGGCACTGACTGCATCAATAATCGATAAGTAGCAGCGGCATTGCGTTGTGCTGCGGGTCCGCATGACAATATCCTCCACTCAAAGGATCATTTAAAATTCCTTTTCATGCAGCGGCGTTGCTGTAGCTGCACCAAAGACGCCTGCACGCTTGCTGCGTTATTTATGCAATTTCATTTTATTTTACTATACTTTATGCCGGCTTCGTTTTGGGGCCGTTTGGCCGAGGCTAAAGCCGGAGCGTGCGACTCTTTGTGCGGCTGACACGCACAGTTGCTGCAATCTGCATAGAGCTGAGTGCATGTTCGGCTCGCTGCCATGTGTGGCTGCACTCTCGAGTGCCGCCCCATACGGCCATCCTGCCACTTGGGGCCCCGGCATAATCCTGTTTAATGTCGGCATTAATGTCGAAATAGATTTTCGTTCAATATTCAGCATACTTGCAAAGTTTGCTCGTTTCCGTTTTTTTCTTCTTCTTTTCCAATAGCCATTGCATCCTTTGAGCGCAACTAAAAAGGGACTAGTGAAATTGTTTTCAGTTCAGCATATTCCCAAAAAATTAATAAGGCTTCAAAAGCCTTTGCGCCTTTGTTGTAGGCACTTTGAAGTTTTAATCGTGACTGAGCGCTTGGCAAGAGTTGGCCGCTTATGGAAAGTAATAAATTTTGAAGCAAAAATAAAAACAAAAAATTAGGAAAAAATGTAAAAAAAATGTGAAATACAAAAAAATAAAAAAAAATTGAAATATAAAAAATAAAAAGAAATTTATTTTGAAAATTAAAAAACCCAAAAATGTATTCCAAAATTTCCCATAAAATCCTTCAAAGCATTGGAGCACTTAAAATGCACAATCAATTTTTAACACTCGAGCCATGTTCGATGCAAAGCCATTTTCCCCAAAGTGCCAAAAACTTTATGGTCTTAGGACATTGTGATGTTTTAATACCACAACTGATGGCCATATGAACAAAGCGCTTTGTTATGTTAAAATAGTTGTGCATACTTTTTGGCGTGAATTTAAATTCAACTCTGTACAGGGTCAGCGAATTTAATGCTTGTCGCATGTGTGCTCTGAATTTTATTACTTACGACAGTTAAAGTGGTTTTAATGACCAGGCCACATCATTCGAATGTGCATCGCCATAATTCACGCCATAATGGCAACCAATAACAAACAACACCACAAAACATTTTTGTCTGGAGCCAAGGCAAAGTAAGTGATTAACCCTATCAAAACCAATTTAAAGAAGTTGGAAAAAGTTTTGATTAGGTGACTAGGTTTTGTGCTTCAGATGTGATTTGAAAAATTTAGCCCAAAGAGTAAAATTTTCTTAAGACGCATTTGTGCTGAGAGGGTTAAAGTGGCACAAAATGGAAATGTGTGCTTCAGCTGTGCTTTTGATGTCCATTACCTAATTTCGATCAATTTCTATGTAATTTATGAGCTCTTATCTTTAATCACCAAGAGACATTTGTCCTGAAAGGACTAAAGGGCGCTTCAGTGACAAGAAATTTAAATGTAAATATTAATCATATTCAATTTGAAGGTTCATTTGTGTAATTGTGAAGCATTTTTAGGTAATCTATGAGAAAAAAAAAACATTGGTTCTTACTTCAAACAACCAGAGAACATATGTCCTGAAAGGACTAAAGCGGGTTTCAGTGGCACAAAATAGAAATGTGTGTTTCATATTCAATTTGAAGTTTAATTTATTTAATTGTGATGCATTACTAGGTAATCTATACGAAACACTTCATTGGATTCTCATTTCAAACCATCAGGAGACATAAGTGCTGAAAGGGTTAAAGCGCGTTACTGTGGCTCGAAATGCGGATGAGTGCTTCATATTCACTTTTAATGTTCATTTATTCAATTGTGATGCATTTCTAGATGATTTAAATCACTAAGAGACATTTGTCCTGAAAGGACTAACGCGAAGACAAGACAAGAAATAGAAATGTGTGCTTCACATTCAATTTTAAGGTTTATTCATTTAATTTGTATGCATTTCTAGATAATCTATGCGAAACAAATCATTGAGTTCTCACTTTAAATCGCCAGGAGACATCAACCATGGATCAACTTTGCTGAGTAAGTAACTTGTAAGCTGTGCTTAAAGGACCATGAGGCAGTTCTACCCAACCATACGGAATATAACAAAAAGTGAAAATTTAATTTAAATTAGTAAACATATCAAAAAATTTTCTCTAATCAGTTGAAATTCAATGAGACAAAAATCCATGTTGCCAAGTTGCTGAAGCCACAATTATGACATCTTTAACTGTAGATTCATTTTAAAAGTCAGCCTCTACAAAGGGGAAATTTTCCAAGTTCGGGATATAAAGCAGCAACAAAAATGGGTTAACCGTTTTTTTTAGAGAAACGTTATAAATTGAACCCATGGATTTGAAATAAAAAATTAAACGAAAATTGAAACGTATTTTTTTGTTTCTGCAAAATCAAAGCATGACATGGTCACCAATGGGTTAAGGTTTTTACATAAAGTAACTGTGGAAAAATATGAATTAAACGGTCTTTTGATTTCAAATTTGATGAAATTACTTCAAAACGAAATGGTTGAACACAAATTTTTACATGTTTTGAATCAAAATTTTACAGATTCCACAATGGTTTAAGAATTTTAATGGAGAAAGTTCAAAATAAATAAAATAAAACTATGAATAAGTGAGGCCATGGCTTTTGAATTTAGTAAAATCCCTTAAAAAAAAAGAAATCATTCAAAGCATTTTTTAAAATTTTTTTTGTTAGTAAAAATTGACCAGGTCGTGAATTAAAAATTTGTTTGGAGAAACGGTGAAAAAATTTAACTTGTGGCGCTATTGACTTCAAATTTGATGAAAACACAAGAAATGATTGAATGCATATTTTTTATCTTTTTGAATCAAAATTTGACAGATTAAAGAATAGTTTAAGAATTTGTATGTAGAAAGTGTAAAAGGAATATGAATTAATGAGGCCACGGCTTTTAAATTTAGTAAAATCACTTCAAAAAAGAAATAATTCAATGCATATTTGATAATTTTTTTAATTAAAATTTGTTTGGAGAAACGGTCAAAAAAATATGAATTGTGGCGCTATTGACTTCAAATTTTATGAAAGCATTTTTCAAAAAGAAATTATTGAACGCATATTGTTCAATTTTTTGTATCAAAATCTGACATAGTCTGCAATGGGTTAATAATCTGTATGGAAAAACTGTGAAAAATATGAATTTCTGAAAGAAAGGCTTAGGCTAAAAAGATCCGGACAGTTATATAGAAGGTGACTTATATTCTCGTTCTCCTCTTTATTCTGGCAATTGTGGCAATAGTTTCAAATGTTTAGACCTAATCTGACCTACTAGATGAAAGCACTTCAAATAACAATAAGAAAAGACATATGTACAAAAGTAAATATTATTCAATTTCTGAATCAAATTCTAATGTGATCAACGAAAGCGTAACAAAAACGTGATTTATTGAGCCTTTTGATTCAAGACATGCCAAATCAGAAATAGTTCAATGGCTTTCAGTTTTAAAAAGTAATATCTATAGTGGTCAAAAATTGCTTAAGAGTTAAAATCGATACGAAAAATGGTTCTGCTGGCCAACGCAGTCAATAAAGGGTTAACAAAAACGTGATTCATTGAGCCTATTGACTCAAGACAAGGAATGGTTTTCAATTTTCGAAAATAACATCTGATGTGGTCACAAATTGATTAAGAATTCAAACTGTTACGAAAAATTGTTCTGCTGGCCAACGCAAGCGTAGTTCGTGTCGCTAGATTATGACAAAAGAAAACAAAACAAAACAAAATAAAACAGAATTAATTTAGTTAAGATTAGTTTTTTTCTTTACTTATCCGAATTGGACTTTTGCTTTAAAAATCGAAAACTTTTTTCTTTTTTTACAAAACCTTTTACACTTTTTTGCTTGGAGTGTAAATTATTTTAGAAACATGCGGCATACTCTCGAATCGTACATGCAATAGTTCTCAAAAGTATAATACCATGACGCCTAAAAGTATGCAATGTACAGCAAAAAAGAATACTAAATGAACATTTCTTCCTGTATATTGCATACTTTTAGGACCTAAGGCTTAAGTTATTCACTTTCGGCTGGGTTTAAGTAGAATGTTAGTCTTGTGGCCGAAGTGTTTGGCTTCAGCTTTGGTTAAAATGTCACCTTCGGTTGGGCTCTATTAACATCTGACGTGGTCAAAGTTTGATTTAATAGGCGATGCCACGCCTATTAAATCAATACAGAAACCTTTTCCTGGACATATCACTCTAAAGTTTAGATTAGTCAGTCAAATAGTTACCGAGTCTTCAAAGGACAAATAGGCAAGCATTCATTTTTTTCAGATGAAGTCATATCCAGTCATACCCACACAAGCACCCATATGGAGGGGGTGAATGTGTGTGTACTTACACAATTACATACATGAATTTATTTGCTTGTTGTCTCGTAGTCTGTTCGCCATGAATCACCCACTCAACACTTCAATGCGTTTCAACAACATTTTCTGTTGCAACATTTGCTTTCTTTATTTTTTGTTGCATGTTCCACGACCGATAACTGTCAGATTTATGACAGCACTTATGACATATCAGCATCTACTATAAGTGACAATGTGCCAAATTCGAGCAAAGCCCATAAGTTAGTTGTGAAGCGCTGAGCGGCAACAACAACAACACGCAGTATGGAAATATGAAAATGTTGGTTGTGCAGTAAATAAAGTTTGTGTGATTTCAACATTTAAATGAAAATAAATTGAAAGCTGTTCATTTACACCTGCAAAAAACAACAAAATAAAAAAAAATGGCAAAAGCTTTAGGAAAGTCTTCAACTTGCGCGTCCCATTCGCCCCCCTCCCCCTCGCAACTTATCTTTGCAGCGGCAACGGCAAAGTTGCAATTAAGCAGCTGCGTCGGTCTCGCTTCTAGTTTATTCCTCTTCAGCTCATTACCATCAACTCCCAGCAGAAGTTGCGGCAGTTGCGCCGTTTCGCTCGCCGTCATAAAACGCTTAACACTCAAGATTTCCGCCGCAAAGTCTAATCCGATTATATCACGAAAATATTTCGCACTTTGTTCACGCTAAAGTGTGATAAAAATGTCCGACTATTAATTTTCCTCGCATATCTGTGAGTTATCTCGTACGTACGTACGGATCGTCGGACGGACTGCGGCGGCAGCGGCGGACGCGTACGCAACACTAAACAATTTTCGCATTTTGTGCTTTTCGCACTTTCCACGGCTGCTTCGTCGTTTTCGTTGTCTTTGGTTGTAGCTCTTTTTGTTTTTGTTATTGTTGTTGTTGTTGCAGCATTTCAAAGGCATTGCCATAGCACACGTCTCAAAGGATAACGCAGCCGAGTCGCCGCAACAGCCACAACATTGAAACACTTCTTCGATTGCAGGCGTGAGAAAATAAATAAGTTTCGTAATTTCTATTTTTGCCAAACGAACGAATATTTAATCCTGCATTTCTACTTTGTTTTGGCTGTCGTCTGTTTGCTACACTTTTTTGTATGTTTTGTGTCGAGTTACTTTTTATTATCCAGTTGCGTTGCTAAGCAGTCCATGACGTTTCGTCTAAGACAATAAAAGCTTACAAGATTTATTTGTAAAGGCGTAAAGGCTGTTTCACAGTGTTGGAGGGGGGGGGGGGGGGGGGGGGTAGGACTTGAAATCAAGTGAAGTGCAGACATTGAAGGCTTAAAGCGCTTTCTTCACGCAGGTTGCAATCAGAGCTTAGCTGTCTGCCTGCCGTTCACTTCCTCAGCCATAATAATTGCCATACAAATTCTACACAAATGACAGTCAGTCAAAGCTAAGCTTGAAAGAAAATTATCACTGAAATCAATTAGTAACATTGACAAAAATGCACTAACAATACAATCTTCTGTTTCTTAACTGACAATAACAACCCATAACCGAATTGCGGTCTGCAGCAAAAGTTCTCTCCAGGCGCCTCTGCTCCAGTTGGTTGATAGGATTAGTCTTCAACTTGGTCCTTTCACCAGAAGACTGACAATATAAAACATCAAGCAAATAAACCTAACTGGGCTTAAGTGTGGTCTGCTTCGAGAGCTGCCACTTCTACCTACTAATCAGAGATTTGGTCTTCTCTTTTGTCATTGTTATTGACGGTCTTTTTGGGCACTTGAAACATCCAGAAGAAGAGCCCAACATTGTCAAAGGACATCGTATTTCTTAGTGACAGACAAGTTGTTCTTAAGTCGACACAAGATCTCTCAATGAGATCACCAACGATCTATGGCAACAACTTTGT
Source organism: Melieria crassipennis (assembly GCA_963668005.1). Classification (NCBI taxonomy): domain Eukaryota; kingdom Metazoa; phylum Arthropoda; class Insecta; order Diptera; family Ulidiidae; genus Melieria; species Melieria crassipennis. Next base: position 140,121,113 of record OY764961.1, on the reverse strand, counting down.
TGAACACAGCTGTGTTGTTCAGGACACAAAGAATATTTCTGGGAACTACTGAGTGGCAAATGATCTATCACGGCAAGGCGCTACTAAGTGAATCAATCAGCATCGGTATTTCACTCATCTTCTGGAAACTAATCAAAACTAATAACAAACGCCAAATGGATAAAAAAAAAATTAAAAAGTTTAGTCCTCACAACAACTCATTGATTGATTGATATATTTTGTCTTTTCTTGGAAGCTCTGAAGTATCTTCGAAATCTGTAAAAAAAAAGAAACTAAAGAAACTAAACGAATCAAAAATGTTTAACTGAAAGGATGTTTTATTCTTTTAATTGAATCTTTTGACTGAAAATGTATGGATACCTTTTTGATTTAATTCTGAATTGAGATACTTTTTATTGTCAGCATAGGCTTTACCCATTGAAGTCGGTTTAATTCATCGGAAAACGTAAACCAAAACTTTTCATGAAAAAAGTTTTCGAAAGTGTCCACGATTGAAGCTATTCGATCCATCGAAAGGAAATTAACAAATGGCTTTTTAGGATTATACTTATATGAAATGTATCCCAAAACTGTACAAAATTTAAGTTTTTCGATCCGCCGAAAAGAAATTTGCAAACTTCTTTTTGATTTTTTTCTTAATCGGAAAAATAACATTTTTTATGATTTTGTTATGAAAAAATTTTCCGACAAGTGTCTATGATTGAAGCTTTTCAATCCATCGAAAACAAATAAACCAAAGTTTGCATAATTTTGTATAAGAAGTGTCCACAGTTAGAACTGTTTGATCCATGGGAAATTAAGAAATCATTTTTTACAATTTTTATGAAAAATTTTCAAAAAGTGTCCAATATTGATCCATTGGAAACTAATCAAAAAACTTTTTTTTGAATTTCTATGCAAAATGTATCTAAAAAGTGCCACGAAATCAAAGCTTTTATGATTTTTGTGTCCCACATTGAAGGTGTTCGATCCATCGGAAACAAATAGAAAACAAAATTTTTATGAATTTTTAAGCAAAAAGTATCTGAAAAAGTCCACAATTTCAGATTTCATCGGAAGCAAATAAATCAACTTTTTTATGATTTTTTAAGGAAAAACGTCTTCGAAAAGTTTCCACAATTGTAGCTGTTCGACCCATTGAAAAGGGAAAACCCATATTTTCTATGATTTTTTATGAAAAAAGTCTCCGAAAAATGCCAATAATTAAAATTGTTGTTTTTTTTTAATCAAAAAAGTACCCCAAAGGTGTTCAGCATTGAAGCTCTTCGAAAAAGCTCCTTTGGAAAAAAATAAACTTACTTTTTTTAATGATTTTTTATGAAAAATTTATTCGAAAAGTGTACACAATTGAAGTTGTTCGATCCATTGAAAATAAACTAAGTAATGGGAATAAACTAACATTTTTATGATTTTTTATGAAAAAAGTATTCGAAAAGTGCCCACACGGCTGAACCTGTTTGATCTTTTGAAAACAAAATTACCAACATTTTTTATGAAAATAGTTTCACAGAAGTGTCCACAATTAAAGCTGTTAAATCCATCGGATACAGAAGATCCAAAATTGTTACCATTTCTTATGAAAAAGTGTTCCAAATATTTCCACGGTTGAAGCTGTTCAATTCATTGAAAACTAAGAAACCAATATTTAATCTTTTTTTTGTATGAGAAAAGTATCCCAAAAGTGTACACAAATGAAGATATTCGACCCATCAGAAACAAATAAACCAACATTTTTTATGATTGTTTATAAAAACAGTTTCACAGAAGTGTACACGGTTGAATTATCCAACTTTTTTATGATTGTTCATAAAAAAGTATCCAAAAAACGTTCACAATTGAAGCTACTCCAATCCATGAGAAAGAAATAAACTGAAATTTTTATGATTTTTTATGAAGAAAGTACACGAAAAGTACACAATTGAAGCTACTCGATCCATGAGAAAAAAATAAACTAAAATTCGTTTATGATTTTTTATGAAGAAAGTACACAAAAAGTATTCACAATTGAAGCTACTCGATCCATAACATACTAAAAATCCCAAATTTTCTTTGATGTTGTATGAAAAAAGTATCCAAAGAGTGTTCACAATTGTAGCTGTTCGATCTATCGAAATGAAATCAACCAAAATTTTTTGCTGAAAATCTTTAATAATCCGAGAAGACTCCAGGACTGCAATTTCTAAAACCCAAAATCTCGTCGCTTTCAAAATGCTTGAAGATTAAAAAACTTTCTAGCGATTTCTTCAATCACAATTTGAGTAATTTATTCCATACGTGGCAACTCTATTCGATTACATACAGCGGTGACCCTAAAAGTATGCAGCAATACAGCATACTAGCGCAAATAAGCTGCAGTGGGCAGATGTGAAAACTTATTTGGAGTCTTTTTGGAAACAAAAATATTGAGAATAACAACACTCAATAAAATGCAATAGAAATTTACACATTTCCCACAACACAAGCAGCAATTTTATGAATTTTATAACAATTAAAACCACAAATGACAGGTTGGTTAGTGCCCAGAACCCCCCAAAAAAAAATAAAAAATACAATGAATAAATTGCACGTAATAATAAATAATACTTTTTTTATTTTGCATAACAAGTCAACAACGATTTGGTTTCGTTTTAGGTTGCCATATTTTTTTTTAGAAACCCCGCTTTTACCATTTTTTTTTTTAACAACAACTTGCAACGAGTTCGCTGCCATATGAAGTTCTGTGTAGCAGTCACACACAGCTTGATGAAAAATAATAATATAAAAAATACTCGTACAATTAAAAAAGCGAAAAAACATGCGGCAAAATGCTTGAAAAATGAAAATTCTTGGTGTAAACTGAACCAAAGAGACGCGAACGTCAGGCGGCGAGTTGGCGAGAGCGTCTTGCTGTGCGGGTCATGAACTCTGTCGCCGGCACAAACAGGCACAGCGTGACAATGCTTCACGCTGTTGTTGTTATTCTCATTGTTGTTGTTGTTATTGTGGGGAAAAGGGGGGAATGTCCTGGCCCGATCCTGCGGCGCTTTCCGGTGTGCAGTTGGAAGCGCATTGCTTCCTCCCTCGTTTCGTGTTTTTATTTGTCGAGGTTTTTCGGCGTGAATTCGAATTTGTTTGAATTTTCGTAGTGAAACAATTTTCTTCGCCAGGCAGTTTTTATATTTTAACTGTGTCTGTGTGTGTGTGTGTAGGTACTTCCATGCAAGCATAGATAGTTGCACATATTTACATACATATTTCGTATATAGTTGTGTTATGTATGTGCGGCTGTTTGGTTGTTGTTGTGCTGGCATGCCAAACCCATAAATCACGCACTGGGTCAGCGGCACTGTGTCACATAATTCACTGGGCGGATGGTTGAGGTGAAGCGGTGCCATTATTTTTTACATCGTTGCGTTGGGCTTTACGGCGCGTCCTGAGTGCATTGTGTGGTCATGCAAATAAATGGCAATAAGCGATGATGTTGTTGTTGTATGCGAAATTAATAGTTTCACACATGGCAACGAATCTTTGGTGGAAGTTGAAATATTTCATAGTTTAAATAAGTAATAGACTTTTCATTCGATTAAATGAAAAAATGGAAAAAATAGTTCATATAAATTTTCAAGAAATATCCATTTAGAGAATATCCATTAAATTCAACAAAATGTGGCTTAGGTTAAATGGCTGAAACTGTGTTTCGAACAATGTTTCACATTGGTGCTGATCGTCGATAGAAATAGTCACCTCCGGACGAGAGTTTACCCATTTACGAATCTGTTTCTTAATATTTTGTTTGACTTTTGATGCTTTCCCCTTCCCGAAGAGAGAGGAAGAGAATACACATCCTTCTTTACGAAGGTAGAAATCTCCCTGTACACCAACGGTTCAAAGATAGCCTGTGGAGTTGGAGCACGAATCTACTTCAGGGATTTGGTAGTAGAAAAAGCCTTTCGCCAGATTTCTGTTTTAAGGGAAGCTTGCAGGATTCTCACACAGCAAGTCTTCCGAGGTAGGAATGTTTACTACAGCCAAAGATTCGGTTATAGAAAACGCCTTCCACGTACAAGATCTATGTAGTGTCCAGGGATCTGGTAGTAGAAAAAGGTCTTTCACCTCTGTAGTGTCCTTCAGGTGGAAGTTTTTGCAATAAGGGAAGCCTTCAGGGTTCTCATACAGCAAAACTGTCGAGGTAGGACAGGGATTTGGCTGTAGAAAAATCACCTACGATTCACTTACGAGAAGAAGCCTGTGGGATTCTCACACAGTAAAAGTTCCGAGGTAGGAATGCTTACTACAACCAGGGGTTTGGTTGTAGAAAATGCCTTTCACCTACCAGATCCCTGTAATGTCTTTCAGATGGAAGGTTTTGCAAAAAGAGAAGAAGCCTGCAGGATCCTCATAGAGCAAAACTTCTGAGGTAGGAATGTTTACATCAACCAGCGATTTGGTTGTAGAAAACGCGTTTCACCTACCAGATCTCTGCAGTGTCCAGGGATCTAGTAGTAGAACAAGTCTTTCACCTCTGTAATGTCCTTCAGGTAGAAGTTTTTACAATAAGGGAAGCCTGCCGGGTTCTCACACAGCAAAACTGTTGAGGTAACTAGGACAGGGATTTGGCTGTAGAAAAAGCCTTTCACCTACGAGGAGAAGCCTGCAGGATTCTCATAGAGCAAAACTTCTGAGGTAGGAATGTTTACATCAACCAGGGATTTTGTAGTAGTAAAAGCCTTTCACCTACCAGATCTCTGTAATGTCTTTCAGATGGAAGTTTTTGCAAAGAGAAAAGAAGCCTGCAGGATTCTCATAGAGCAAAACTTCCGAGGTAGGAATGTTTACATCAACCAGCGATTTGGTTGTAGAAAATGCGTTTCACCTACCAGATCTCTGCAGTATCCAGGGATCTGGTAGTAGAAAAAGTCTTTCACCTCTGTAATGTCTTTCAGGAGGAAGTTTTTACAATAAGGGAAGCCTGCAGAGTCCTCACACAGCAAAACTATCGAGGTAGGATAGGGATTTGGCTGTAGAAAAATCACCTACGATTCACCTACGAGAAGAAGCCTGTGGGATTCTCACACAGCAAAACTTCCAAGGTAGGAATGCTTACTACAACCAGGGGTTTGGTAGTAGAAAAAGCCTTCCACCTACCAGATTTCTGTAAAGTCTTTCAGATAGAAGTTTTTGCAAAGAGAGAAAAAGCCTGCAGGATTCTCATAGAGCAAAACTTCCGAGGTAGGAATGTAAACATCAACCAGCGATGGTCACGTGGGGTCTACTATAGACTCACAACCCGCAAGGCTAAAGGAATACCTTCTGCAAATAGCAGACAGTAGGTGACAATACTTCTCTAGCTGCAATGTGGCTCGAAAGATTTGGCCACGCTTCAACTTCCGTAGAAGAAACTTCTAGTAGGAATGTCTCTAGGCTTAGAGCAGTGGTCACGGGTCACTGGCCAATGGATCTACACGTATTGAGATAGGGAATCTTTTTTCCAATTATTTTTGCAGAAGCTGCAAGTAGGATAACTAGTGTGAGACACTCGAACACTTCCTTTGAGGCTACCCTGCCTCAGCATTGAAAAGACGCAACTCCTTGGGAAGGAGTCTAATTAGCTCTCTTGCCGATTTGTCGGAAACAAGACTGAGGTGCATAGAGTCCTTTCTTGCCAAACCGCATTGGCTCTAATACTTAGTATTCTGTACCATGTAGGAAAGACTTATTCGAGGAAGAGACAACAAAACGGTGCACTAAAGCGAACTAAACAGTTGTGGCTGGTTTTGCATTAGGAAATGGAGAGATGGGGAGGGGGAGTTTATGGAAAGATCCACTTCCAGTATTGAAAGTCATATTCATAAAATCGGCATAAACAATAATAAGAAAGAGGGATTAGCTTAGGATAGAGTCTGATCAGCTCTCTAGACGATTTGTCCCACACAAGACTGAAATGCCTTTTCCTTTTCCTTTTTCTATAATCCTTCCTCCTTTTCCTTTCCTTTTTTTCTATAATGCTTAGTATTCTCTACCATTTAGGGAAGACTTATTCGAGGAAGAGACAACAAAACGGTACACTGAAGCTAATTCAGCGAGTTCTTCGAATTTGGAGTCGGTTCTACTTTAGTTGGGTTAGGTAAGGCAGACAACTGGTTACTCTCTCAGTACCTATGAACTGTTCCTTAATGCTGTATCCTGTATCGATAGTCAGTCTGTCTGAGTGCTTGTCTTTTATTTATTTATTTAGAGTTTCCATCCAGAAACTCTAGCTGTCAAAACAAAATATTGTTCTTAGTTGTTGTGAGTTGTATTGAGATTCGAACTCACAGCCTCTTGATTTGAAAACCAATCCTCGAATCACAGTGTCTCAGTAAACGACGCCATTTTATGCTTATTCACATTTTTGCATATTTCGAATCACATGAGTAAGTAAGTACGAATCACATTGATATGGAAATGCAACAAAAATGTCTGGCCCCCTTTGCCCCATTATGGAATAATGCGCCGCAATCGAAACGCTGAAATTAAGGCACTGGGACACCGATAGGCTTACGCGCTGTCGGCGAATGCGCGCCAGTAAAGTGCACATTCGATGGCGGAAATTGGTCTCCCCAGGCACACAACTCAACGTTGTTGTCTGAAATGCAACTACAACAACAACAACAGCTTAGTATCCATAATGCACTGCGAAACATGAATGCGGACAATGCCACATTTGATGTGCCTCATAAATAGATATCGTGCAGCAAAAGTGACACAACAACAACACCAACAACAATAATACAGCAAAATAGTATGAAATATTTAGCGTGCAATGACACCAAACGCCGTTTGGCCAACATTTCAGTATTGCGTTGATTAAAAGGCTGCGGCGGCGGCGGTGATGTCGTTTGACTGCAACGCGCCAAATTCCGCTGAGATTTCGTGCTGCCAGAACGCGGTTGCCGGCCGGTTTATTGCACCGACCGGCTGGCTGGTTTGAATGTCGGTCGACAGGTGACACTGGCAACATTTGTGCCTTACAAATGCCGCCGCGCGCCCCCCTCTTGCTGCACCGTAATTTATGACTTAATTTCAAAATGCGGTAACTGTGTAAACTCTGCCGGATGTTGGTGCAATTTTTGTTGCCATTTCGCTGTAACTAAGTAACTGTGCTGCGTGCGCGCGCCAATGCTGTGCAAATGTTGCTGTCAATTGTTTGTAATACTTTTGTGTTGTTGTGTATGTTGCGAGTGTTGCACCATTGGTGGCCATTTTCAATTTCATTTGGAATATTTTTTGGTCGGCATCATTTGCAAGAATTTTCGGTTTGGTTTTGTTGGAGGTTGGTTATTGCTGTTGTGGTGCCAACAACAACAATGAACACCACAATGGCTCCCCAGGTGGCGCTGCTACTGACTTTTCAATGCGGTCGCATTGGCGCCAAATTCACACAACTGTTGTTGTTGTTCTTTTTTTGGCAATTTAAATTTTTATATTTAAGGCCACCATAACGGCATATTTTACATACACACATAGATAGCTATATAAATAAATATGTATAAATATATATTTCCAATAAAGTCAGCCCATCACCATCGCCAATATGCAAACAATTTGCCCGCCAAAACGTCGAATGAACGCGCCGGTCAGCAACTGGCAGTTGGCGCATGATGAATGGCCCAAATTGAAATTATGTTCATAATCAGATTTATATAAAATTTCCAATTGGATGTTTTGCGGTTTTGCATGGAGCGCGCCAAAAATTACAAAAGTGTTGCTGACATGCTGCACAAACCACAAAAGCGGCTCGGTTGCTGTTGGCGCTGCTGTTTCTGATTTCCCATATCATTGTTGTTGTTCTTGTTTTTTTGTATAGTGTAGTGTAGTGTTGGTGCAATTAGAGCCGCCAAAATTGTTAAATTACTGCAGTTGGTTGGCGATTGTTGTGTTAATTGTGGCCGGTTGGAATTTTGAAACGATTTTTAAAACACATTTTTTTCTTATAGACTCTAACATGTGAGAATTATATCTTATTCGTTAGTTTTTTGATAGTTTTAAGGCATAAATTAGCGGTATTCATGATGCTTAAAAAAATAAAATTAATTTTTAATAACAACAAAAAAGTTTCATGAGTGACAACCAAAATGGACCACAAATTTTGTTTGCTCTTCTCACAACTTTTAGTTGTTTTAGAATCCACTTTTGGAGAGCACAGGGTTTCATGAGCCAAGTAAAACGGAACTAAAGAAAGGTAGTTTTGTGACTAGAGAAGAGTAGATTGAACTTGACTTGAATTAGTTCCAAAGTTAGCTTAAATTAGATTCAAAGTAGACTCAGATTCGAATAGACTCAGAATCAGAATCAGACTCAGAGTCAGAATCAGACTCAGACTCAGAGTCAGAATCAGACTCAGAATCAGACATAGAATCAGACTCAGAATCAAACTCAAAATCAAACTCAGAATCAGACTCCAAATCAGACTCAGAATCATACTCCAAATCAGACTCAGAATCAAACTCAGAATCAGACTCCAAATCAAACTCAGAATCAGACTCAAAATCAGAATCAGACCCAGAATCCGAATCAAACTCAGAATTAAACTCAGATTCAGACTCAAAATCAAACTCATATTTGACTGGACTAGACTCTGACTAGACTAGACTCTGACTAGACTAGACTAGACTCTGACTAGACTAGACTCTGACTAGACTAGACTAGACTAGACTAGACTAGACTAGACTAGACTAGACTAGACTAGACTAGACTAGACTAGACTAGACTACACTAGACTAGACTAGACTAGACTAGACTAGACTAGACTAGACTAGACTAGACTAGACTAGACTAGACTAGACTAGACTAGACTAGACTAGACTAGACTAGACTAGACTAGACTAGACTAGACTAGACTAGACTAGACTAGACTAGACTAGACTAGACTAGACTAGACTAGACTAGACTAGACTAGACTAGACTAGACTAGACTAGACTAGACTAGACTAGACTAGACTAGACTAGACTAGTTAATTGAATTTAATTTAATATAAATTAATCAAACCCTTGATCAAACTAATAAAAAATATGAAGTAAATTCATTATTTTGGTAATTCTTTCTTCTAACTAAATAATTAATAATTCCTGTTTTAATTAATAAATTAATTTGACTTAAACAATTAATTTTCAAAATATTAATTGTGTTATTTTTTTGACCAATTAACTAAAAATAAAAAACTAATCTAACTAATTAGGAATCAATTCAAATAAAAATAAATTCGAAATAATTACTATCAATTAAAAAATTTAAAAAGTTACCATTTGAAAATTAATATTTTTAATAACAAAAATAAAAATGCATTAATTGTAATACTTTTAGTTACCTAAATGTAATTTATTGGTTAAAGAATTAAACAAATAAATTAATTGTACTACTAAATATGAATTAATTAATTAAAATATAACTTAATTGGGATTAGTGAAAATGAATTCAATTAAAGTTAATTAAATAGAACTCAAATTAATTAAATTTTACCCGTGAAGTAAAGATTAATGAATTTCAATACTTAAATGTACTTGAATAGTTAAAAAATTAATTGAAAAATAAAATAATTAATTAATTAATTAAAATGAATTTAAAAATGTATTTAAATTAACTGTTAATTATTAACAAAATAAAAATTTATTTAAAAATAAAAAAAAAAGTTAAATTTTATTTGTAAAAATTTATTTAAATCAACTGTTATTTATAAATTAAATAATGAGGATAAAAGTCGTCTATAATTAGTCAATTAAGAATTATCAATTCATTAAATAAAATTTAATTTCCCCTATTAAATGGTCAAATCAAGCAATTCTCACTGAGTTAATTTGATGAATGTGAAATTCAATGCCAATTCAAACGTTCACATTTATCGCAGTACTCATGAAAACCCCTAATGAGCCGCTGACTATCTACTAAGACACAAATGTCGGCATGAAAGTATTGTAACTAATGAAGTTTGGGCAATTAAAACAAGTAGGAAAGCATCATGAATACCGCTATTGAATAGCAACAAATACTTATGGCATATTTGGAAAAATATACAAACAACTTTTGTAATTGAATCTGATTTTTAGTAAGTTTGGAAATTTTTTAAATTTTGTATAGAAAACTAAAAAATATTTTTTTTGGAAATTCACTGAATTTTTTTTCAGTATAGAATTGAAAATCGAATTAATTTTGTGTAAACATTTAAGCTTTGCACTGCAACTTTTTCTGAATAGAATTGAAAATTGAATTCATTTTGTGTCAAAATTTAAGATTTTTAGACTAGACTAGACTAGACTAGACTAGACTAGACTAAACTAGACTAGACTCAAACTGGGCATCACTGCTGACTCAAAATTACTTTGCTTCAATATTTACTCTTATTTACCATGGCAACTTTGAATTCAATTTAATGTTTAAAGTATCTCTCGAACGAGCTCAAGAACTGCGTAAACATTTTGAATTTCTTATTGGACGCAATTATATTTTTTATTTAGTAGTAGACATTTTTCTACCATACCATACTGCACACACTTATTTCAATACATATGGACGTGTAGTGGCTGCAGTTTCATGAACAGAACAAATTATTTCAATATGTTAAATGTTTGGGTAAACAAAACATTGAATTATGGCAAATAAGTAAACATTTTGTCATTGATAGACGAAGGAAAAGACAGAGAAATCTGCAAAACAAAATTAATTAAAATATGTGTGAAGATTACTTAAGTTATAAGTATGTAAAGATATATAATCCATTGACATTTTGAACTTTTTGTGGAATCTTATAAATTTTCAATGCGTTTCTGATAGCATGAAATACTCGTATTTCAGTTTTGTTGCAGTCCCTTAGTTAGGTTTTCAAACAATAGTTTCAGTCCAGTCATTGTTCGATGGTCAAAATGCGGTTTGCGACGTGTCGATACATTTACATAAGTAATTATGTCGCTTGCGTGCAGCCGCCTTGTCACATGGCAAACTTAATGGATGAGTCAATTTGCGCATTAACGCACACATAGCTATTTCATATACTTACTTACATACATACAATTTAAACAGACGCCAAGTCACGTCAGCCGAGAAACCGCAACTAATAGCAAACAACCTCATTATTGCCGAGTCAACCAAAGTGTAAATCAATTGAACAGTTTGGCATTTGAGTTATGACAGCGTTACATACATATGTACGTATGTGTTACATACTCGTATGTATGTTTACATGGTATGTACATTTAACTGGAAATACTTAGAGTCTTATGAGTGAATTTGCGCTTCCCGCAACGATGCAGGAAGCGACCTACAGTAAAATTTAATTCAATACAATTCCGATTAATGGATTGATATCTTTTTCGTAGGCAATATTTCGCTCACAGTGTCTGATTGATGTTCAATGAGATAATGGAATTTGATCTTAAAGTGTTTATCTCAACTAAAAGTACTGTGGGTCTCCAAGAAGTATTGGACCAAATTTATGTTTAGGAAAGATTTTCTTGCACATGTTTCCAATCTTTTTCCGAATTCTGCTCTAACTAAGTAAACTTCATGCAAAGTTTAATATCCATGAATGCTGTAGGCTCGATTATTTCATTATCGTTTATCCTTGATAGACGACCATGGATGTGATATCCTTTTGTGAAGTTCAATGATTAATGAAGTTCATGGTATTTGACTAGACAGGTATTCGACTATCCGATACACGTTCGTATCTTGGGCTATTGGTTCGAATTCTCTAATCCAACAATACTGTACAAGTCCGAGTTCAATAATAAAATCTTCTGTTTGAAATTCTGGGTAATTTTTTCAGAGACTCTTAAAATTATATCCAAGCAACAACAGATGTTTAAATTATTTAGAGCCGTAAATCACTTTAATGGTGTGGGATTTAGTCTCATATTTGACTAGACTAGACTCTGAATAGACTAGACTCTGACTAGACTCTGACAAGACTAAACTAGACTCTGACTAGACTAGACTCTGACTAGACTAGACTCTGACTAGACTAGACTCTGACTAGACTAGACTCTGACTAGACTAGACTCTGACTAGACTAGACTCTGACTAGACTAGACTCTGACTAGACTAGACTCTGACTAGACTAGACTCTGACTAGACTAGCCTCTGACTAGACTAGACTCTGACTAGACTAGACTCTGACTAGACTAGACTCTGACTAGACTAGACTCTGACTAGACTAGACTCTGACTAGACTAGACTCTGACTAGACTAGACTCTGACTAGACTAGACTCTGACTACACTAGACTCTGACTAGACTAGACTCTGACTACACTAGACTCTGACTAGACTAGATTCTGACTAGACTAGACTCTGACTACACTAGACTCTGACTAGACTAGACTCTGACTAGACTAGACTCTGACTAGACTAGACTCTGACTAGACTAGACTCTGACTAGTCTAGCCTCTGACTAGACTAGACTCTGACTAGACTAGACTCTGAATAGACTAGACTCTGAATAGACTAGACTCTGACTAGACTAGACTCTGACTGAGACTGAGAATAGTGTTCTAGACTCTGGCTAGACTAGACTCTGGCTAGACTAGACTCTGACTAGACTCTGGCCGACTAGACTCTGGCTAGACTAGACTCTGACTAGACTCTGGCTAGACTAGATTCTGACTAGACTCTGCCTAGACTAGACTCTGGCTAGACTAGACTCTGGCTAGACTAGACTCTGGCTAGACTAGACTCTGACTAGACTCTGGCTAGACTCTGGCTAGACTAGACTCTGGCTAGACTAGACTCTGGCTAGACTAGACTCTGGCTAGACTAGACTCTGGCTAGACTAGACTCTGACTAGACTCTGGCTAGACTAGACTCTGGCTAGACTAGACTCTGGCTAGACTAGACTCTAGCTAGACTAGACTCTGGCTAGACTAGACTCTGACTAGACTAGACTCTGACTCAGTTTCAGTTCCAGTTTTTTGTTTTCGGGATTTCATATCACTATTCTCGGTAGATACTATATGGTATACTAGTGTGTTGTCTTCTGGACTATGTGGTCTCTATATCCAGTTCGAGAGTTTAATGAAGATCAACATTGAGTTTATGGCGTACTTCGCTATCTCTTAGAAATTCTGAACTTACATCTCCAAGCCAAATAGGCGCTGAAAATTGATGGATGGACGGTTTCAATCTCGTTTGGGTTCTCACAGCTGCGGGATTGAAGGGGATTCCCATTTTAATCGTGTGCTATCCAATGGGCCAGTGGCCTGTCATGACTATAGTCAGGAATATTAGTAGAGAACAATGTTTCTTTACAAACTTTTATTGATTTCATTGACATTAGAGCAGCCTAACTGCCTGACGACTTTTGTCATATTAGATGTTTGAATCGAGCTATATTGTAGAAGCCTAGCTGACAAAGATCTCCGTTTGAAAGACAGGGAGAGAGAGAGAGGCACTAGCTACCTTAGTAGATATCAGTTCCAATCTCACTCAATTTCTTTAGTTTAGTAGTAACAACTGTATTAGTCATTGTTAAATACGTTCCCCTTGTTGGATATTGAGAAGGAATCTTTCTATGAAAGTTTCAGATCAACGTACTGAAAAGTGTTCCAAAGCTCAAGTCAGCTCTGATTTCAAACGTATTGAAATCTATTTCAAAGCTCAAGTTAGCTTTGAGTTCATTAGTTAAAATTTCTTCCTTGCATGTGATGTATTTAATTTAAGATCGTATCGTGTCCATAGCTATCTGAATTCCCTAAATCTAAGCGTAAATTTTGCTGTGAAATCTTAAAGAGTTGAAAGATTGAAAAATCATGTTAGCAATTCTCTGAAGCCCGTTGTTCATAGTCTCTGATACACTGAGGCTTGCAAATATTTGAAGGAATAATGGATCTGAGTGTTGGTTATTAATTTGTTTAGTCCACTGTGAGGAAAACTTTCGACGTCATACAAAATTATTTTCAAAATCTTTCTAGCTACTGTTTGAAGCCAAGAATTTGCAAATGTTTAGTGTCAATGAATTCTTTTAAATGAATTCTTTTAAAATATTTCTTTTGGAAATCTGTTCAAACAAATGTGAGAAATCTGTATCGGTAAGAGTTGAAGCATTGAAAGATCATGTTTCGAACTTTCTGAGGCCAGTTGTTCACAGTCTCTGATACACTGAGGCTTGCAAACATTTGAACTTTCCCCAAATTGCATCTGATGGCTTTTCTTGTTCAGTGTCTTTCAGCAAATGAGAGACCCATAGGTAATGATGGATCTGACTGTTGGATAATAATTTATTTAGTCCATTGTGAGGAAAATTCTCCACATCATCTAACAACATTTTCCAACTATTTGCCGCTACTGTTTGATGTCAAGAATTTGCCAATGTTTAGTGTCAATGAATTCTTTTAAATACAAATATTTCTTCTTGAAAATCTGTACAGACAAATGTGAGAGCTTTGCATTTGGTGAAACCAGATCGTTAAGCCTTTCGCACTTAGCGGTAAACTGGCGCGTAAATATCTGTGTGTGAGTGGAAATTTTGGCACATTTTGGCGCCCAGTTCGGGGGTCTTTGTACTCGCGTCGAATATTCGTACATTGCGGATCAATCGTTGGCGGAATTGGGTCGTGGGGCTCTTTGGTGCTTATCGTTGTTTATTTATTTGTATATAATTCTCTGCTTTGCATTATAATTTTCAAATGTTTTCATATTTGATGTGGTTTCTTTCAGTTTTTGCATTTTGTTTTTATTTTTTTTTACTTTCGGTGCTGGTGTTGGCTGTTGTTGTTGTTGCGGTTTTTGCGCAACGCAAATGTGGGGCCAAAACAAAACAAAACAAAACACAAAACACAGCAGATGAAGAATAAGGAGAAGAAGAAGAAGAAGAACAACAACAAGAAAAAGCACAGTATATGCAACAGACACAGATACAGATCGGCGTTAAGTGCTTTTTAGCTCATTTGGTGCTCCATGTCGAGTGGAACTAGCCGGCAGCCAACGGTCGGAATATTCTCCAACGGCTGCGGCCGCGGCACCATTGACGACGACATCTCTACAAGACGTCGCGCGCCGCACATTTCTTCAGTCACTACAAGTTTGCGCCGCCGGTTGAACGTGCGTCGGTGCTCAGCTGTCGCGATCGGCTGCTCTGTGCAGTTAATAAATTAAATAATAAAGTAATTGTAAAAAATAAACGAATAGTTGAACGCACCGAATGATTCAGTGATTTGTTAGTGATTTGTGAAATTTGGCAAAGCAAACAGACACAATTTTGTGCCACACCGATAACAACAACAATGAAGAAGCATTGAAATGAAGATCGAAGACCCAAGTCTGTAATTAGTTAAAATTGTAAGTAATGAAATAATCGAAAAGGCGCTACGATCCAAAAAGCCTAAAACATGCAAACGACGCAATAATGTTTCGAAATAAAATTTAGTTGAAAACAAATAAAAATTTTATAGTTTTGTCCTTGTTAAATACAACAAAACACCTACGTTCAATATTTATGTATTTCTCAAATTTTGCTATTAGTTGTTGCTTTTCGACATAAAGCTTTGGCATCCAAAAGTGTCGCAATGTCGATTTGTACAAAAGTGAACTTTCCATGCCGAATGTGCGGCCGTCCGTCCAAGTTGTCAATGTTCTAATGAACTGTTAATATGTTCTTAGTTTTTCAACACTGTCCACAGATATTTTCTGTAACATGAACTTTTCTCATTTGCTTTGGACACATTTTTCCTGATCATTTGGCACAAAACTGAAAAGTCGGCGTCAGTTGACAGTGCACACAACAATTATGGCTGGAAGAGCACTCACACACACACACACACACACACACACCGAAGGCGTAGTGAAAGCCTAAGCATGTTATGTGAGGTACGCTACAGTCAGTATAAGTGAATGGTACTTGCTGTCAATGTTGAATCGAGTGCAAAATACTTTAACTTTGCTTTAATCTTTAAAATTTTTCAGTTATGAGACTGATAAATGTATTGCGGTGAAGAAGTATTCTTTCGTTCAATAAAACTACCTTAACCCTTTTGATATTTTGTTGCCATATGGCAACATGCTAGTTTGTGAACGCCTAAATCTTCTATGGCTTGAAGAATAAATTTTTTTGTAGGTCCTTAGAATAGTTGCAAGATTCAGGAATAATACAAAAATAATAACGCCTGAATCTTTTATGGTTTTAAGAATACATTTGTTTGTTAGTGTTTAGAATAGTTTGAAGTTTAAGAAACAAACCTAATAAAGCCTGAATCTTGTATTCTTTTAAGAATAAACTTTGTTGTTGGTCCTTGGAATAGTTTGAAATTTTAGAAATAATACAAAATTAATAACGCCTGAATCTTCTATGGTTTGAAGAATAAATATTGTTGTTAGCCCTTGGAATAGGCCTGAGTCTTCTATGGTTTCAAGAACAAATGGTTTTGTTGGTCCTTGGAATAGTTTGAAATCAAAAAAATAATACAAAATTAACAACGCCTGAATCTGCTATGGTTTCAAGAATAAATTTTTTCGTTGTTCCTTTGAATAGTTTGAAATTTTAGAAATAATACAAAATTAAGAACGCCGGAAATTTCTAAGGTTTCAAGAATAATTTTGTTGTTGATCCTTAGACCTTAGAATAGTTTGAAGTTTTAGGAATAATACAGAATTAATATAGCCTGAATCTTCTATGGTTTGAGGAATAAATTATGTTGTTAGTCTTTAGAATAGTTTGAAGTTTTAGAAAAAATACAAAATTAATACAGCTTTGAAATAGTTTGTTGGTCCTTGAAATAGTTTGAAGTTTTAGAAATAATACAAAATTAATAAAGCCTGAAACTTTTTGGTTTTAGGAATAAATTTGCCAGTTGGTCCTTAGAATAGTTTGAAGTTTTGGAAATAATACAAAATTAATAATTAAATAAAATAATCAAGAATAAATTTGTTTGCTAGTCTTTAGAATAGGTTGAAATTTTAGAAATAATACAAAAATTTTTTTTAAATAAGTTTAGCTGAAGTAAATGAAGAAATATTGAATTTTTAGTTATGCGTAAACATTTGTTATACTCATTATTATTTAAGTAATTTCTACAACCACAACGATAAGCAATCATATCATCATATGACAACACTTTAAAAAACAGGGTTCGGTAATAAAAATTAAAAAATTTTATTTTTAATTTTTGTTGATATATAAGTCTTCAATACTTAATCGATAAATTTAATATTTTAACCTTTCTCAGTAAAAACCTAAAGCAAAATAGTTAGAGGGCAATAGGAAGCAATGTTACTAGCAGATTTTGATTAAAAAACAAAACAAAAGTGTCTAATTATCTTTGATTTCAAACATTTCCAAAAATTGTTAAGTCAAAAGGCTCATTAAATCATGAGTTTTCACATTTAAACAAAATTAACATCATCACATCTAAACAAATTCTTTACCCTTTTCCAAAAAAATGAATAGCACGTTTTTATTATTTCCCGATTCCCTCAGTGAAAAAGTAAAAACACGTGTCAAATTATTCCTAAACTAAGAGTACTTCCACCAAGTTTGAAGGCAATCGGTCCATTAATTCATGTTTTTTCACAATTTATTCACACACACTTAACCCGTCGAAGATTCCGTCCGATTTTGATATTCGGTAAAATAAAAACACGTATCGAGTTATTTTTCATTTGAAGTACTTTCACCAAGTTTGAAGTCAAAAGACTTGTTTCTCCATACATACTTTTAACCCGTCGTTGATCCAGTTATATTTCGATTTTGAAAATAATTAGAAACACGTGTCTAATTTTTTTTGATTTCAAGTATTTTTACAATGTGTGAAGTCAATAGGCCCATCGGTTCATTTTTTTTCGGAGTCTTCCCGTAAACAAACCTTAACCAATTGTTGGTCCAGTTAAATTTTCATTTTCGAAAAATTATAAAATACGTGCCGAATTATTTTTGATTTAGAGTATTTTCAGGAAGTTCGAAATCAATATGTCTATTCAATCATGTTTCGTTATACAACACCTTAACGCATGTTTTGCCCTTTTAGACCCCCGAATTTCCAAAAATCCCGTCTTAGCGGAGGTTCAGAGATTCGAGTTTTATGTATGATTTTAATTGATGTGGGACGACGACAAAATTTCAATGATGTCTGACCTATAATTCCGCAGATATTTCATATTAAAAAAATTTAGATTGTATGGGAGGTGCCAAGATTTAGTCAAGACGAACATTCTGTGAAAATTTCAACTCAATCGGCCGTCTAGTTTTTGAGATTTAGTGTCGTGCAACCAACACACAAACAAACATTCATTCAAACAGACATTCATTTTTTTATATATGTATGTAGAAGATTTGCTTACTAACTAATAACTAATTTAAAACTCATTGACACCAATATAATTTCAAACAAAAAATAATAACAACAACAACATTGAACTCTACATGAAAATTGTTCTCTACTGTTGTTCTCTCTGGTGCTGATTCGAACCCACAACACTTTGACTTGCACACCAACGCACTAATTGCTCGGCCATGGCGTACAGCAAATTTGTGCTTGTAATTAGTCTTTTAATTGTTTATAACCAAATTAAGCTAAATTAATAATAATAACAACAATTCGAATACTCACCACATAATTTCAAACTAAGTATTTTCATTTGTTCTCGAGTAATTTTGTGCGCAGACCAATGAAATTCCATTGCAAAGTGCTTTCAATGTGTGTTTATTAATCGACTTAATTGTCGCTACAAAATAGGAAAAAAGTAAATAAGAAACACTTAATTGCCAATTTAAGACACAATTATTTGCAAAAGTATATATATATAAATATATATTTACATATGTATGCGTACATTAGAACTGTAAGTAAAATTGTCCACAACCGGATGTGACGATCAGTGCAGTCAAAGTCATGAGCACTGATGAAGCAATTCAGTCAAATAAACGAAATAACAACAACAACACTACTTATTATATTTAACAAAATGCTATGAGTATATATGATGTATACAATACAGTTATTAATATATAGAAAAAATCTACTTTACGTAATAAAGCTACATATTTAGTTATGGTCGATTTGATATACTTTGGATCACTGTGGCGTCTTCCAAGCGACTGTGACTGCCACTCTTGAAGTTTCAATTGGCTGAGTTCTCTTTAAAGGTCAAGAATTTTGTCTCTATTATTATTTTATTTTTATTTAATTGAAACTTAGTCTTAATACGATAAATTCTTTCAGGCAATGAATCATTTTACAGCTACAATCTCTCATAGAATCTTCTCATAAAAAATACAAACCAAACGATCTTGAAATAGAATACCTATAACTCTGCTAGAGTGCTTTAGATATTTCCAATTTAACCCTCAAATGCATGAAATATTTTCACGTTTACTAAATAAAAATAGGTTTTTCTTTTTAACACAGAAAACCACTGCAAACTAAATTTAATATTAGTGAACTACTAAATATTAGCAAACAGATTTCGAATGTGGTTGTCGTTTCAAAATATTATATCGGGGTTTAATTTGAAGATATACACAAATATGTTAGTGTGCCTAAAAGCCTCAATATGCATTTGAGGGATAAAATATTATGTTTGGTATTGAAAGACAAAAATAAAATATATCTGAACGAGCTATGGTTCCAATTGTGTTGAGTACCAGAATGGGGACTTATTCTAGGCAACTACAGTGTAGATATACTCTTTGATTAGGACGCTATGAAACAGTTCAGTCAGTATCTATCTGAGCTCAATATATACTTGATTCGCTTATCAATCTATCTCCTAACTTGGAACCAACAGAAAAGTATAAAGTAATTGATTTCTATGCAGAAAATGAGAGATTTAAGTTTGAAATTGTTGTACGGAACCGTATATGGATCACAATTGATTTTGAGGAGGAAATATGGTTTTTTTTTATTATTTATTTTGTTTTTCAATTCAAAGAATTTCTAACCTAAGTTAATTCGTTTTAAACTAAACTTATCTACCTGTAACTAGCACCTGACTCAAATCTTCCTAACTAAACCTTACCTCACAGCTAGCCTAATCTATTTCAACCAAACCTAATCTAATACTTAAAGTATTCTCTTTTTATTAATTTTAACCTCAAACCTAACCTAATCTCTTCTAACTAAACTTTAACTAAAACCAAACCTTATTTTTTTAACAAAACCTAAACAAAGCTTCTCTAGCCCTGCCTAACCTAGCCTATTGCCTTTTATCCAAACTTAACCAAACACTTTAGCTACTCTGTTTTAATAAAACGTATTCTCAAACCTAACTTAAAGTCTTCCCCCTCTCTTTGTAAGCGCAATGAACCTAGAACTTAACCTAACTTCTTCACTTCTTATTAAATATAGGTTTACAGTTTAACTATTTTTTTTATAAAACTTATCCTAATCTCTTTTAGCCGTAAACTAAACTTTATCTCTTCCAACAAAACCTTATCTGAAGCCTAACCTAACTTCATATATACAATTCTAACCTAAAACTTGACTTATTCTCTTGTAACTAAACCTAACCTAAGTTCAACCTAAGTTTTTCTAACTAACTCTAACCAAATATTTTTTAACCAAACCTTACCTTACGGAAAACCTAACACAATTCTTTATCAACAAAGCCTAAACTAAAACCTAACTTCATATCTCTGAGCATAAAATCAAACCACCAACTCTAACCTTATCTGCTCTACCAAACCTTACCTTACCTCTTCTAACATGACTTCGTACAATCTCTTTCTAACCAAACCTTAGAAACCCGAAATCTTAATCACTTCTTTTATACAATCCTAACCTAAAACTTGACTTATTCTCTTGTAACTAAACCTAACCTAAGTTTACCCTTACTTTTTGTAACTAACTCTAACCTATTCTCTTCTAACTAAACCTTACCTTACGGAAAACCCCACCCAATTCTTATCGGCAAGCCTAACCTAAAATCGAATATCTTCCAACCAACTCTAACCTAATATTCTCTACCAAAACTGCACCTGAAATCTAACCTAATCACTTCTAACCAAACCTAACGTAATCTCTTCTTATCCAACCTTACCTTAGCTCTTTTACCAAACTTCGTCCAATATTTTCCTAACCTAACCTTGGAAACCTAAAATATAAAGTCATTTCTTTTGTAAAACCCTAACCTAAAACTTCATTTATTCTCTTGTAACTAAATCTAACCTAAGTTTAACCATACTTTTTTTTAACCTAATCTCTTTTAACTAAACCTTACCTTACGCAAAACCTAACCCAATTCTTTATCAATAAGTCTTACCTAAAGGCTAATATCTTCTAACCAACCCTAACCTAATCTTCTCTACCAAAACTGCACCTGAAATATAACCTAATCACTTCTTACCAAACTTAACGTAATCTCCTCTTATCCAACCGTACGTTAGCTCTTTTAACAAACTTCGTACAATCTCTATCTAACCTAACCTTAGAAACGTGAAATCTAAAGTCACTTCTTTTGTACAACCCTAACCTAAAACTTCATTTATTCTCTTGTAACTAAACCTAACCTAAGTTTAACCTTACTTTTTGTAACCAACTCTAACCTAATCTCTTTTAACTAAACCTAACCTTACGCAAAACCTAACACATTTCTTTATCAACAAGCCTAACCTTAAAGCTAATATCTTCCAACCAATCCTAACCTAATCTTCTCTAGCAAAGCTTCACCTGAAATCTAACCTAATCACTTCTTACCAAACCTAACCAGATCTCTTTTAACCAAACCTTTCAACCAACCCTAACCTAATTTCCTCTACCAAACCTTACCTTATCTCTTCTAACATAACTTCGTCTAATCTCTTCTAACCTAACCTTAGAAACCTGAAATCTAAAGTCACTTCTTTTATACAATCCTCACCTAAAACTTGACTTATTCTCTTGTAACTAAACCTAACCTAAGTTTAACCTTACTTTTTGTAACCAACTCTAACCTAATCTCTTTTAACTAAACCTTACTTTACGCAAAACCTAACCCAATACTTTATCAACAAGCCTAACCTTAAAGCTAATATCTTCCAACCAACTCTAACCTAATATTCTCTACCAAACCGGCACCTGAAATCTAACCTAATCACTTCTTACCAAACCTAACCAGATCTCTTTTAACCAAACCTAACCTTATCTCTTCTAACTTAACTTCGTCTAATATCTTTCTAACCTCACCTTAGAAACCCAAAATCTAACATTACTTCTTTTATACAAGCCTAACCTAAAATTTTACCAACCTGCAATCACACCTAACCTAAAGTTAACCTGAACTTTTCTAACCAAATTTCATCTATCCAAACCTTACCTAAAACATAAATCAATCCTTTTGAAACAAGCCTAACCTACAACCTAACTCAATTTCTTTTAGTCTGAAACCAAACCCAATGTCTTCGAACCAAACCTAATCCTCCTTAATAAAAATGCACAAAAAATCGAACTTAATTACTTCTCACCAAACCTTACCTAAACTTTTCCAATCAAACCTAAACTGATCTCTTCTAACACAACCTTACCTAACACCTAACCTAAGATCTTGTATACAATTCTAGCCTAAAACTCGATTTACTCTCTTTTAACCTAAAACTATACTAATCACATCTAACCAAACCTAACCTAAAACAACATTTATTTGCTTCTTGTCAATTCTAACCTAATTTCTTGTAACCAAACCTTACCTAAAACAACATTTATTCGCTTCTTGTCAATTCTAACCGAGTTTCTTGCAACCAAACCTTACCTAAAACTTAACCTAGTCTTTTCGAACCAAGCCTAAACGAATCTCTTTTTAACCAAACCCCATTTGATCTCTTTTAACCAAACTTTATCTAAAACCTAACGTAATCTATAATTATTTTATCGAACTATACATAACCTCAACTTTTCTAACCTAACCCATCTACTTCGAGCTGTTGAAGTTTTACAAACGTGCACATAGACTCAATAAAGTCTAAAAAACTGCGTGTAGCGTTACCAAAGAACGCAGATACAAGAACTGCTCACACACACACACACAAACTTACAAAGTCGCAGAAAACAGACGCGGCCATACAAACTCGGTGAAAATATAAAATGGCATAAAACAAAACATTAACCCACACACATGGAATGAGACGTACGCATCAGTCAATGTCAGTTGGGAACGTGCCAAAATCCAAAATGAACCCAACAACATTTACAACAACAATAACGACAACAATAAGGAAAATGCTTGAAAAGAACACAGAAAAGCAAGAACATCCCCGGCAATCTACAACGGCGCAGAAGTTCAGCTCTTCGGATCAGTGGAGGCGATCTCGTGGAAGTCATCAAGTGCCGCCGCCACCGTCGCGCACAACCAACAACAACAACAACACCAATCATTGACGGCATCTGCACGTTGTCGCCGTTGGCATTTCGTGCGTTGTTTGTTTGAATTTTATTTTAATTTTAATTTCAATTCATTTTGTTTAAATTTTACTACTTCTGCCTCTTCGTCTTCGTTCCCTCCCCCTTTTGGCTGGCACGATATTGTTGAGGAAAAATCGCGCTAATTCTATGAAATAGTAAATTTAATGGCGGATCAGTTTCGAATGCGCAACGATGTTGACGATCTCGACTGACCTCAATTATTTTTCATAAATGTATGATTTTCAAGTTTATGTGGCATTTAATTTCTTTCGCAATTGTTGACAGGGCGCAGCTAATTTTTAATTTACATTGGACAGCGTGTTGAATGCGTTGCGAAAGAAGCAACAATGTCAATAGCGACCATAGCGAAAAGTTTTAGTATGCAAACTGGAGATTTTAAGCAAAGGAAATTTTTCAAGAATCTAGAAATGTGCTTCGGTTTCCAAAATACTAAAATCCAGTGATTTTTTTTAGGGTTTTCGATTGCCATCACTAAGAAAATTTCTTCGTGCTGCCGCATTGACATAAGAATTGTGAATGCTTTTGGAAAATATTTGAAGATTTATGCTTGTCTCGTTGATAAATGTGTTAAGGGCACTGAGTGTTGATTTGAAAAATTTATTTATTTTTTATTGTTATTTTTACTTGGCGTGTGCGCAGCTAAGACTTTGGATTGCAACATTGATGCATGCATTGTTTGTATAGTTTTTAGGTTTTAAAAAAATGCTTTAATTTTTCACGGCCCCATACAACCTCAGCGCCGCTATGTTGTTGTGTCCCTGTAGGAAATTTTTCGTTATGTGTGCACAAGTGGACTTTTTCAAATAATTACAAAAATTGTAATTAGTGTTTGTTAAGCGTTAAGAGAATTGTTTTCGGGCATCATAAATTAGTATAGTTTATAGTTTTTTTACTTGGTTCAAAAAGTGAAACAAAAAAGTTTTCGTACAAGGGTCCAAAGTTTCTGACTGACTGTTTCGAAGCATTTAATGAAAAACTAGCAGCAGGTTTCAAGTCACTGGGCCCAATATATCAATTTTTTCTTAACCCTTTCTTGACCACGTTGGTTATTTATGAACAAATACTTGTGTAATTATTTCTCATTTGACGTGCTTTCACCATATTTTAGGTCAATAGATCTCTTAAATCAGGTTTTGGCATACAAACTATTAACCCATTGTTGACCCGTTAGATTTTAATTTTCGAAAAAAATGAAAAAAGTATTGAATTATTTCACATGTGAAGTGCTTTGAACAATTTTGAAGTAAAAAAACTCATTAAAAATGTTTTTTCATACAAACTGTTAACCCATTGTTGACCCCGTTAGATTTTGATTTTCGAAAAAATTATAAAACGTATTGAATTACTTTACATGTGAAGTGCTTTGAACAATTTTGAAGTAAAAGAACTCATTAAATAATGTTTTTTCATACAAATTGTTAACCCATTGTTGACCCTGTTAGATTTTGATTTTCGATAAAATTTAAAACACGTGTGAAATTATTTCTCACAAAGAGTAATTTCTCCAAGTTTGAAGTAAATAGGCCTATTAATTTATGTTTTTTACAGCTTATTCATATAAACATTTAACCCGTCGTTGACCTCGTCAGGGTTTGGTTTTTGAAAAAATTAAAAACACATGTCGAATTATTTCTCACTGAGAGTACATTCACCAAGTTTGAAGTCAAAAGGCGTAAAAAATCATATTTCTTCATACACACTTTTAACCCATTGTTGACCCTCTTAGATTTTGATTTTCGAAAAAATTTAAAACACGTGTGAAATTATTTCTCACAAAGAGTAATTTCTCAAAGTTTGAAGTCAATAGGCCTATTAATTCATGTTTTTCCACAGTTTATCCATATAAACATTTAACCCGTAGTTGACCTCGTCAGATTTTGGTTTTTGAAAAAATTAAAAACACATGTCGAATTATTTCTCACTGAGAGTACTTTCACCAAGTTTGAAGTCAAAAGGCTTAAAAAATCATATTTCTTCATACAAACTTTTAACCCATTGTTGACCCTGTTAGATTTTGATTTTCGAAAAAATTTAAAACAGGTGTGAAATTATTTCTCACAAAGAGTAATTTCTCCAAGTCTGAAGTCAATAGGCCTATTAATTCATGTTTTTTTACAGTTTATCCATATAAACATTTAACCCGTCGTTGACCTCGTCAGATTTTGGGTGTTGAAAAAATTAAAAACACATGTCGAATTATTTCTGATTTTCAGTGCTTTTACTAAGTTTGAAGTCAAAAGGTAAACAAAAATTATGTTTCCTCATAAAATTTGTTAACCCTTGGTTCACCCTGTTAGATTAGGATTTTCAAAAAATCAAACGTGTCTAATTCTTTTTTATTTCAAGTGTTTTCACTAATTTTAAAGTCAATAAGCCCATCGGTTCATGTTTTTTCGTAGTTTTCCCATATACGAATCTTAACCCATTGTCGACACCTTCTGAAATAATTTTCGAAAACTAAAAAATACATGTCGAACTGTTTTTCATTTAAAGCATTTTCACCAAGTTTGAAATCAATAAGCTAATCAATTGAATTCCTTCATATAAAACTTTAACCCATGTTTTGCCACTTTAGACCCCAAATTTCAAAAAGTCCCGTCTTATCAAAGTGTTATTTTTCACGTTTTTCCTATAGTTCAAATTTAATTGTAAACTAGTTTAAGCAGATATTTGAACTCATGACTCTGTGACTAGTAGTTCACTTCTGACATGCAGTTCAAAATTTCATGTTTATATCTTCAGCGGTTTGGGCTGGACGATGATGAATCAATCAATCAGTAAGTCAGGGCAACAAATTATACAAATCTATATAGATTTTATACAATATTACTCTCAGAAGTTTGTAATTTCCAGCTGAAACAACAACCTCTGAAAAATTATTCTAATTTCAAACTGATTCAAGCAGAGATTTGAACTCATGACTCTGCTACTAGTAGTCGAATTCAAACATCACCAAACCATTAAAAATGTCCTAATTCGTTCCTAATTTGTACAACAAGTGAACAAGTAATTAGTGTCCTCTGAGCAATTACCCGAAACTGTTCCCATAACACGAAACGCAGATTGTGACAAGTTGTAAGTGTTGCGTTCCCCTCATTAGCACAAACACACACACACAGTCACTCGCACACTTGCTTGCACACAAATGTATAATTAAATTCACACAAATCTACGCACAAAAATAGTCGTCCAAATTTGAGCATTTTGTTAGAATCGCAATCAAATCGAATTTATTTTCAGTCATTTTCGAACGCCACATTTACGAAATGCGCCACTTGAAATTTCTTGTACTCGAAATTACTTTTTATAGCAACAACATAAGCATCGTCAGTTGGCTGAATGTTGAAAAACCAAAACAACAAACGAAAAATCTTAATTTGCAAATCATTCAAAATGACGTCAAGTTTTTCAAATTTTCTAATGCGGAGCTGCTGTATTTTTTTTTTTATTTTTTTTTAATCTTATTTTAATTTATTTATCGGTTTTTTGATAGTTTTATTCTTTTGTTTTTAAATAGAAAAACAAATTTTGATTTTCCCCTTTTTTCAATGAGCCGAACAAATTTCGCACACACAGTGCGAATTTACACACACAAACACTTACAAGTTTATATATAATTTTATATATATTCGTGTGTAAATATCGAATTGCTTTCATCTCCGAAGCTTCTGGCATGGAGTGCAAAGTTGGCTCTCCCTTTGATTGTTGCGCAGCTAAAAATCTTCTAATCAATTATAAACACATGAAAAAGTTTCTCTTTCATGGAATACGGCATTCATCAATCAGTTAACAGAAAAATTCAATACAAATAAATTGTTGTTGCTAAGCGCTAATAATTCAAATTTCCAAGCAGGCTCATTTCCGGCGAAAGTCTTAACGAGTCGCAGTACTTGACGTGAGTCATGGCACAATTCATATGAAGACTGACGGCAAACAACATCGAATACTATAAGCAAGAAACGATGATGAATTGTTGCCAAAAGTCCAGATGATCTCTTTGCTTGGGAGAGCAAAAAGTCTCTCAAACTCTTTGTCAAATTTGAGGGCTCACTAAACGAAAAAATTCTCTTTGCGATTTCTTTTGTTATTGGTAACCACTGGACGAATAGATTCTTCTTGAAAGTACTTGTAATTGCCTCGATAGTCCAGCGGGTAGCGCAGTGGCTTCTCATACCAGAGGCCCTTTCAAAAACTCACAATTGAAGTAGGGGTCTCAAAGAGGATCTACATTTCCAACACTTAAGAAGGCTTCAACTTATAAACTAAGAAACCGTAAGGTCTTCTTACTGATGCTATCTAATAGCAAACTTTATGAATTAATCGAATCTATGTTGACAGCTTCCGACATTCAAAAGGGAATCTCAGCAAATCAATGTTGAAGGAAAAAGGCTTAACATGGTTGTAGCTCATAAAGTGGAGAGAGCTTTAAGAACTTGAAATGGACTCTTTCCTATGGAAATATTCACTGGCTTGTCGAATCTGAACTCAAGGTTCTTGGAATCTCAATGAAAATTCCAGATATTCTTAGTTACAGTGGGGTCTCAAAGTGGGCTGACATTTCCAATGGCTAAAACTTTTAGTTAGAGAATCTCTAGGTTTTTGAAATTAATCCTAACTTAGATATAACAAAATTCTTGAACACATTGAATTTGAGCTGATAGTTTCGGAATTCCAAAAAAAATCCGAAGAAATTACCGATTGAAGAGGCTGTAGCTAAAAAATTAGAAGATCGTAAGAGCTAGAAAGTAGTTTTATCTTATAGTGAATATCGTTGACTTATCGAATTTGGGCTCATAATGCTTGGAACTTGTCTGGAAACCAAAGGAAATCGAAGTTGAAGTATAATCTCAAAGCGCAACTGACGCACTAACTTCGAGGGTCCTAGGACCTTGAAAATAGTTCTATCTTATAGTGAATGTCGTTGGATCATGGAATCTTCACTCAAAACCAGGGAAGATCAAAGTTGAAGTGGAATCTCAAAGCGAACTTACAATTCCAAAGCTTCGAAAGGTCGTAGCTCCTGAGTTAGGATCTCTAGTGATTAAAAATTAATCCTAAGTTTTAACAAAATATTTGATCGTAATGAATCAGGACCACAGTTCCAGAAACAAAAACAACAACCAAAAATTTCAGTAAAACCAGAAAAATTGGCTCAAAAGGAAAAGGAAAGGAAAAGGGAATTCAAATTTCTGCAGCTCATTAACTTCGAGGGTCCTAGGTCCTGGAAAATAGTTCTATGTTATAGGGAATGTCTTGGCTTATGGAATCGTCACTCAAAACCAGGGAAGATCAAAGTTGAAGTCGGTTCTCAAAACGAACTTGCAATTCTAAAATTTCGAAAGGCCAAAGGGCCTTCTAGGGCCTTGAAATTGGTGTCAAGACTAGGTTTTTTTAAACCAACCAATTCGAAGCAATGCTTTGGTTCTGAAAGGATGTTAAATTGGGAGACAGTTTTAGGTTAGGGTTATTCATAACTTGTGGCTTATTCATAACTTGTGACAAATTTGTTAAACTTGAACTGAACTCGAAGTTTAAAGTTCTCGGCATACCACAGGATCCCTGAAACCTTACGTAGGAGATGAACTTTGTATTAATAATTTGTTTGTTTTTATTCCTCCACACAGATTCCACCTTTGGAGAACGCAAAGAACACAAAGTTATAGCAACAGCCAAAGCACCTTCTGAGAGTCTCGCAATCCGAACGATAGAAAAGTAAGTGTGCGCCAACAATGTGCAAAGTGCATGTTTACAAAAACAAATTAATATATTTTGGTGAAAAAATGCAATAAATATTTTAACAGGTTCAGTCTGCCGGTTGCAATAAAAACAAATACATAGAAGTGGGGAAAAAAATTACAATAAAAATTCACTGCCAGAAGGCGGCAAGCGATGGCGAAAATTTAGCCAAAGCAAAGCAAACAAACATCAGCGAGCGTGAGTGCTGGTGAGTGCCGGCAGACGGCAACATTTTGGTGCACATATACCGAAAGCAACAGCAACAATAACAACAACAACCATAACAATTGGGCAAATAAACAGCGGCAATGATCTTCTAAAAATATGAAATGTGAGTGCGCAGACTGGCAGACAATTAGGAGATACACACAACCATTAAATTAGTTGGATATTGGTTGAAGTAAAACAGCAACAACAACACTAGCTACTTATATATGAAATATGTTCAATTTGCTGCGACGCTCGAAGAAGAAACGATCCAAGCAGAGTCGCAGTCCCACAGCGTCGAGGCATTCTTCAGCAGCGGCCACTGAGCGAAATATTGCGCCGACAAACGGTTCACTGACGACAACTAACGCAACAACAACATCGACCAGATCCAGCGGACATTATTGGCCGTGGGGCGAGCGAGAGCGCGAGGCAGCGTTGCCAACTGCGGCCAGCGCAGCAAAGTCGCTCATAACGCGTCGTGCGGCCATAGAAGAGTTAGACGATTTAAAAGACTTGGACGACAGCGATGAAGATGAAGAGACAGGCGACCACGAGGATACGAACGGAGCGGCACACGTCGACGGCGGTGTCTATTTTAGACGATGCCGCCGCGAGCGTGCACCAGCGGCGAGTGAGCAGGCGAAAGTAAATTTAGCTCGAACAGCTGCCGACTTGACGTCCAACATAGCACCGCAAGCACCGCCAAGAGCGGCCAAAGCAATTGCGACGCACAGCGAGCGCGGCCACAATTCAAATCCACATTCAGCCACTAAGCCGAACAGCGACTTTTTCGCATTTAGCCAATTCGACGCGGGCTGCGGGCATGGGGCGGTTGGTGATCGTGGCGCGCCAGTGGCGCTCGGCACCAGTGCGACAGCAATCGCGACGGCCAGTCAAAACGAAGAAGCTGCATGGCAGGGGCACGTTTTACCGTTGGCCAAGCGCAAAAATAAAATCGATCGATACGCGCCGAACGAATCGAATCGGTTCAATA
This sequence comes from Melieria crassipennis, assembly GCA_963668005.1. Taxonomy (NCBI): domain Eukaryota; kingdom Metazoa; phylum Arthropoda; class Insecta; order Diptera; family Ulidiidae; genus Melieria; species Melieria crassipennis. The sequence goes on along the minus strand of OY764961.1, from coordinate 140,090,844 downwards.
AGAGCCACTTGACGGCAACGCGCACCGCTGAAGATGCTGAACGCGCCGACGACGGCACAACACCAACGAGTATTGGCAACAGCAACAGCAACGGGCACAGTAATAGCAACAACGAGAACGGGAACGGGTACAACAGCAACAACAGACCCAACCCCAACGCCAGAACCACAACCAGAGCCACTGCGGATACGGTAATTAACGAAGTCAAGTATCGAAATTTAGGTAATACGACGAACGCGGCCAGGAGTTCCAAGGCGAAACGACAATCGAGACTATCGCTGACACTGGGCTTGGGCCGAACGAGCGACAAAAACAAGAGCGTCGAACAGGTCGAGTCCAACGCCGACGGTCAGGTGAAAAAGTCGGCGCGAAAATCGTTTCTCTACGGCCGATCGAAAAGCATCGAGAAAGAGTCGCCCGTTAAGCAATCGCTAACCTCTAACGTTTCGTACAAGGAGAACGTCGCGTCGACAAAGCGCGCACCGGGCGAAGGCGGCGATCGAGCCACAAGAGCGTTACAGAAAAGTAAAGAATTCCTAAGCGAGATATTTATGGCGCGCGGACGTAATCACAATCGCAATCGCCAGCAACAGCAACAGTCGTCGCACTTATCGCACCAGCCGATACCACATCCGAATCAACATCAACAAGCCCCAACAACAACAACAACAACAGCGCAGACAACGCACCCGCACCTGCAGTCTCAGTCGCAAGTGCCGCCATCGAAGCAGACACCTTGCAAGCGTGCACCTGTCATTGCGACCGTCAGCGGCGATCATAACAAACCGATCGTGCCAATCGATCCAGTAACGTGCGTACAGCACAATGGACATAACGGTGCGCCCCACTCAACAACGCACCTTGAGACGATCTCCGACCCCTTGAGTATTTCTACAAATAGTTCTCAAATGACGACGTCTAATAATAGCGCCAAGAATGAAAGCCGCATCGTCGTGGATCGAGAGCGCCAGCAGCGCAGTAATTCAGCGGAGCACGAAGAGCGCGTGCACAGAGAGCCGACGTTGGAGCGGCGCGCGCTCTCGGTGGACTCGCGCACGGACCATTGCACTGGAGCGCCAATTGATCAGCGCCGGGAGCAGCAGCAGGAGTTGCTGGCAGCGTCAGCGCTGAATACGCGTGCCAGCGTTGAGCGGGCATTTATTCACGAGCAGAGTGCCCCGTCGAACGGAATAAGCACGGCAAAAATCGACGAAACAGCGCTCGAGCAGGATCACAACGATCGCAACGCAAGCACGCAACGCAGTAGTGGCAACGCAAATCAAATCGCAACAAACGTAGAAACGGAATCTCACGCGTTCGAACGCGCTAACACCCCGGACGCAGGTGACTGTGCGCAACGTGCCGCCGGCAATGTTGTCGAATTGACGCGATGTGAACGCGACAGCGTTTTGCACGGTGCATCAGATACAACAACAACTATAACAAATACAATAGCCGCACAGAAGTCGACGGTGCAGTTCAACGACGTTGAGGCGTGTACGTTGGCATCGGCAATCGCCACTTCAATGGGGCAAACGAATGCCAAATGTGAAGAGGTGCCCCAATCGCGTGCGGGTACACCGCGTGAGTTTCGCGAATCGTCAATACCGATAAACGTTAGTGTTGAAGCTCGTCGCGATCAGAGCAAGCAAAAGTCGCCAGTGTTACTGCCCAAGATAACCGTTATCGACTGCAGTGGCAGCGACACCGTCAATGGCCTTCCGGGTAGCGCCAGTTCCGTTGAGCAGGAAATTTTCTACGATTTCGACAATGCGGAAAAGTTCGAGACCAGCAATCGCGTGGATATAACGCCAGTTGAGGAGCAACCGTATGCAAACGACGACATGGAGGATGATGTCTTTCACGAAGAGCAGATACCCACCACTGTCTATCAGAATAGGTGGTCACCCTCACATTCGCCGCTGCGCTACAATCCCTCCAAGCTGGAGAACGTACCCGAGCAGGAAGAGGAAGAGGAAGAGGACCATAGCGACAGCGACGACGTCGATGCCGGCGTCGACGTTGGCCACGGTGTGGGCGACGAACACAACCTTGACCGCGAATTCGAGCACAGCAGCAACTTCGACAGTCCCGAGCGCAATCCGCTCAAGAGCACCAACACGAGCGATTCGAGTCTGAGCAACAGCTTTCCCGACTCGGGCATTGGCAGCGATTCGCAGTGCTCACGCTCGTCACCGTCGCCATCGCCGCACGGCGTCAAGCAGCCGCACGCTGACCGTGAAACTGCAGCTGCGTCAGCGGCGCGCTCGAGAACCGCACCGCTGCAGCGGCAGCACCGTTTGCCCTTCGTGCGCGATGGCAATTCCACCGATTGCGATGAGACGCTGCTGCAGTGCGATGATCTCGACTACGTGACCGAGGTCGAGGCGGACGCGAGCGTGCGGCTGGTGTGCATCGAGAGCATAAGCCTGCCGGACGTGGTGGTCGAGTCAACGACCGGTGCTTCGGGTGCAAGTGCTTCCGCTTCCACAACGACGGCTGGCGGCGGCAGCGAGCACATTGTCAACATCAACGGCGCTACGGGCAACAGCATCGGGAATGTCCACTTCATACCGATTCACGTGGAAAGCGACAGCGGCGGTGGCAACAGTCAACCGAAACGGCGCAGTGTGGACGACAGCGTGCTCGGCAGCGGTGGCATGAAGTCCTTCAACGGTCTCTACAACAAATCGACCATCGAGATAACGGAAGATGCAACCGAACTGGACTGCGGCACTCCGAATGGCTACAACAACAACAACAACGCGCTGACGGAGAAACTAAAGTAAAGTATTCGTTTCAATAGATACGCCTAACTCAATACTAACTCAAGCGATGCCGGCTATAGTGCTAAATTGATGCTATATAGTTTTAATAACGACAATGTGATGTGAACCGACAGTTTGGGTTTCGGTGTTGTGAAGAAACGAAGAGAAATGTGTGCGTGATGATGTGCTTAAAATATGATTAAGTTAGATCAAAATAAAAAGGATCAGTCGGGGTATGGCACTAAAAAGGGTTGCCTCTGCGCAATGGCAACGATAACTGGGTAAGCGTGATCATAGAAGGATTTAAACGATAGTTCGAGTCATCAAGAGACTGGGATATGCCACTCAGAGCTGAAAAGGACTAAGAGGACTAAGAGTTGTTAACAAGAGCTGCACCTGTTTTATTGCACTGTATTAGTAAATGTTTTCATTCATAAATAAGTCGGTTAGGGCTAACTGAAACGTTCTTCAGCAACAGTAGCAACGAAATCAAACTAAAAATATTTCTAAAGACGAAATCGCGAAGGTTGTAGTTGACTGTTTAGTTAATGGTGATAATTCGGATATCAAACTAGCAATAGTACACCATTTTGAGACCACTTTCTCGATATTGAATGCGTCTTTAGGTCTGGGTTTTCTCCATCACAAATTTTTACTGGTTTCAGAGACAATTCGAGGCTATAATGAAAGCCATTCCGCCGGGCTGAAAATCCTTTCTTACTAAGGTCTCAGCTTAACTCCATTCAGTAAACTCATTCTTTTCTGTTCAATTTGGAATATGTGCTTTTCTTAGATCCCAGCAAAGACTTTCGTATCGGTGTTTTAAATTAAAGGTAAAGTTTAGTTTTTGGAAATGGAGGCCAAAATATGTACGTGGTCTCTCAGGTCGAGTGCGCCAGATTTTGTTTCATTCCGACTTGTGCACAAAGGAGGTTTAATGGAGTCAAAGCACAATTTTTTACAGTCTGTTTCATTATGTGGGGCATCTGAAGAGGAAGTGCTGTCCTTTTCGTCTGGATTACCAAAGCCATGACAGCTGGTAGGAACTAATCTTTTCTACAGGCTCCTGTTAGAACTGCGATACATCTGGCCCAATCAACTCATTTCTGTTTTCTCAGTTTCACGTTGTATTTAGGTCTTCTTGATCCACTGATTCGACAAGATTCAAATCTCTGACACCTATTATGTATCAGTCTTGACACAGAAAGCCCTTACAGACTACGAGTTCAACAATGTTTATCGTTTAGTGAATTTGTAACACTGACAAGTTTACTGATTCTTAGTTTCTCCAAATACTGAAATGTCTGCAAGCTCAACACTTTTCGCCTTGTCCGCATAGAATGTGGTGTCATCATTCTCAATTAGGTGTCTTCTCTTCCCTGTTCGCAATGGTATATTTATGGGTCCCTAGGCCGTAATGGGGTTGATTGATTGGCTAAATGGTTGCTACCATAGCTAGAAAGCACAATTAGCGTTCAAAGTGCCGTTTTGATGTCACATTCTCATTTTGTGTTGACTTGGGATGGTATTTTAAATCCACTTTGTGAGATCCAGGAAGTGTACAAACTTTCTGATCTCCATGAAGGAATTCACAATAGTTACAATAAGGGTCCCCAAGTGGAAATGCATGACGCACACTCTCCTTCCATAACCAATCCTAAACTTTCTGATCTCCATAGTTGAAATGGTCCCAAGGTCTTCCGGGAAGAGACTCCCGAGTGAACGTAGTCTGCTCGTTGTTAGGCTCGAGAACTCACACAGAAAGCGGGAGAGTGTTTCCCTCAGGTCCTCTTCCCCACAACTGCGGTAATGATTGTTAAAGTGTATTTACAAGCGGACCGAGTGTTCCCCACCAGCCAATGACCCGTAAGAACCACAGTAAACCTTGCTGTATTCTAGCGGATGTTTCCAAGCAGTTACTTTGACCTCGTTCTTTACCCATCTTTCCTTGATGAGTTGCAGATACAATCGTTTCTTCACCTTTCGTTAGCACGAAACAGAAAGTGGGCTTATAAATATGTCGCTCTTTAGCGAAGTAGCTACCGGCTCAGCGTTGGTAATGTCTAGAGGTGATCTATGTCTTGTCTGGTCAGTTCGTCTGTTTCGATATTCTTAACATATGTTCTGGGACCAAGATGTGGGTGAAGACTAAGCTTGACTTCGTTGAGCTTGAGTTGCTGGGTTATGAGACACACTTAGACCTATTCTATGGCCCTAGCCTAGCTTTAGTGAGTAATTTATAGTATTTTTCTAGACTACAGATTTAGGTGACCATATGGTCTTGAGCTCCAGTAAAGGTAGTCATGATAAAAAAGCAATGGGAAAAATTGCTGTGCTAGAACATTCAAGACATCTATTGGCAATGATCTGATTGCATCCACTGTTCCCGTAAAGACTGATTTTGTATTCTGTTCAGCTCGATGAATGTTATAGTCCTTTCTGAGGGCTTTCCACCAGATCAAGGAATTGTACGTTGGTCGTAACACCAACTGGTAAAACTTATGGAAATATTGTAAAATGGGCTACTAGACATGAGGGTACACTCACAAAAGATGGGCATCACTGAGTCAAGGAAACCCTGGAGGACATTCTTTGCACCTGCCCAGCTATCTTAAGGCAACGACTTACTTACTTAGGGGTCCCGTTTTTTTCTGGGTCAGAAGATTTCCCCCAAGCATGGTATGAAGTCCCTGCTAAACTTTGCTAGAAACACCCACATTCCTACCGATCACTTTTACATCGATACGCAACACAAAGGAGCTAATTATCTAATTGGTATCGCTAGGGCCCCAACAGAATCTATGCGTCAGAGAGCGACTTGCCTAACCTAATCTAACCTACTAAAGATAAGTGCTTGACCTATGAAAGAAACTTCCTTTCATTACTCGGTTCACATTCGTGGAAATGAACATCTCACAGGTTTTTCGATTTTTATTTTATTTTGTTCTAATTTAAAACATTTTTTTCTTGTTAATTTTAAGCAAAAATTTAAAAATATTGGAAACAAAATTGTGAATGTTGAGTGTCCTCGAATTTTTAATTCACTTTTAGGTCACCCTTCACTCAAAGCTTAACATCCCCTGCACAGCTTCTACTTTCGCCACTAAAAATTTCATTTAAAAAAGTTTAAAAATTTTTTTCTGTGACACTAACTAATTCTTTCTCCATTTGCTCCCAATGTCGAATGCTCTCTCAAATTCAATTTTAAATATGCCAAAAATATTCCAATTATTCGACATTCAACTTAATTACCGGACACATTTTGCAAATAGTGAAAATTTGAAAGCAAATGTTTGGAAAACGTAACACAGACTTTTGCTTGAAATATATACACAACATTTTGTGTGTTATACACAAAATCAAGTAAAACATGTCAAAAAAGAAAAATCGGCAGTATTAATTTAGAATGCGCGCAGAAATGGCTAAAATAAAAACGTTTCGTCATTTCACTCACGAAAACGTTACAAAAATCAGAAAAGGAATACAAAAGAAAGAAAATATCCGCCAAAAACAAAAATCACACACAAATATTGAATTCCCACGCTTGCTGGCACACACATGCAATGGACTAGTTTGCAAAAATAAAACAACAACAACAATAAGAACAGCTAGAAAAGCGCTTAAATATATTTTGCATGTGCGTTTTGAATGAATTTTGAATACTTGCAAATATGAGTTGCACTAGTTTTCCGTTGTGTTTTTGGCAAGAAAAAAGAATTGTAAAAAATATATAAATCTAAAAAACATAACAACTGACGGACTGACAAAGTCGGCACAGTAACAAATCTGAGGACAGCGGACACTGAGCGCATTGAAACTTCTGTGGCAGTCGCCTAATGCTGAGTGCTGAATTTCAGTGCTGCATTTGTTGTTGTAGCCCATCCTATTGTTGTTGTAGTTATTGCTATTATTCTTCTTCTTATTGTTGTTGTTGTTGTATGTTAGCAAAAGTTAAGCCATATTTGCGTTCATATCGAAAGTAACTAATCGAATTTAAAACGCCAATCGAATGCAACGGCCGCACAACGCAGCCAGTGAAATGGTTTCCTGTCGACAATGGCAAATTGTTTTCTTTTAATTAAAGTCTTTGCGGCAGATTTTGTCCGATGCGTAGCAAGCAAATCAATTAAAATCATTTGGAACAATGAAAATTTTCTCAACGTTCGAGAGAGTTGACCGACGCAGTTGAAGAATTTTCCATTAAAATGCTGCACCAACACACAGAAAGACAGTGATAGGTACAACTACATACATACATATAAGTATATAAAGTACTTGTATACTATGTGGGCAATTAATTGCGTTGTCAGTTTATATTATAATCACAGCACCTTTGTACTGTTTATAAACTGCCAGCGCGTTTGCAATAAGGAAATCGCTACCTTAAATTTTTCATCAACAAGCGCCAGAGCCCACACAACGCAACGCTTCATAAAATCTCTGTTGAAATGAATGAAGAGCAATGAAAACAACAACAAAATTGAATTTAATGAAACTCGCCCAACAACAATGCGTGAATAAATGCTTTTCTTATGTGCTTTTCTTGAAATTTTCATGCTTTCACGCTCGACGTTCGACGTTCGATGTTCGACGTTCGACATTATTACGCGTGTCGTTTCGAAATACATTCACGCTTCGCAGCTTATTTCTTTATTTTCCTTATAAACAAACATGCAAAGGTGCTAAATGCGTACTTTAAAAATAGTCTTGCAGACGCGTAAAAAATGACCAATTCTTGGCGCAATCGAATAGAATTTAAACGGCCAATTGCGCTGCCAGTTTGAAATATTGATGATTTTTTTTTTGTCTCTGCCAATATTTAAGCGGAAGAAATTTGAAGAGTGATGTTTTCGAGGAGTGATTTTTCAATAATGATGTCTTCTTTTGTATTTTGAAAGGTGACAAATGTTTGCGTTTTTGAAAAAATATTAAAAATAAAATTAAATATATCTTTTATGATTCTCACCTCAACCTGAATTTTTCAGGGTTTAAGTTGCTTTTGCAAACGTTTCCATTTGTGTGTGTGTGTCAGAACATATTCATTCAATACAAACGTATTAAGAGGATTTCAAACCGAATTGAATGTTTCAAGCATATCAAGTCAAGTCCTTGTTTTATTGAATAGGACTCAGCTTAGCCTGACAGCAACAAGATTAGATATCTCAGTCTTATCGAGGACCCTAAACTCAGTTGGAAGGCGAACTTTGCTGAGAGAGCTCGAAAGGCCTCATGTACCCTTGATTGCTCTAAAAGGGCCTTGAGTTCAAATTGGGGGCTTCAGCCTCACATCCCACACTGGCTTAACAAGGCTTGGTTGAGCCAAATCTACTCTATGGTGCCAGTCTATGGTCTGGTGATCGGCCGTTGCGAAGGCGCTCAACTTAAAACCAATTGACAAAGTGAGGAGAATGGCTGCCATTTTGATTACTTGGGCTCTTCGAACAACGCCACCCAAGGCACTGTTTACCTTGCTTCACTGGTTCCCGACGGAACTCCTAATTAAAATTAGAAAGACCATTGCGGTAATTTTGATGGTTTTTCATTTTCAAATATCTGCATTTTTTTTTGTATTCCTTTAAACTTTTGCTTTCATGACTTTTATTTTTTTAACGGGTTCCACAATTAGTTCTACAATTAGGATTCTACAATTACAATTAGCCAAATCCGACGTGTACTTTTCGAGGTGTCAGCGGATATAATATGCAGTCTTTGTAGGTTTGGAAAACTTAAGGTCTTTCTAGTGTGGCTAGTGTTAAGGCTCATGCCCGTTGTTCTGCAGTCAAACTCAATGCCACTTCCCACTGGACGAGACCCGACCTTACCTAAGCCAGGATAATCACCATTAATAGTTCCAGTCTTGTGGATATCGACTACATATGTATGTCCCTCTTTCCTGTTGAATCACATGTTCACTGTTGACATTCTCAGCAGAGAGGACTGGTACGAAAATAGACGTCTCAGTTGACATATGTACAGGTGACTACAGGCTAGGTTTTCAACTTTGCTATCGGCTGCCTGATTACTGTAGCCAGTGGCAGATTCAGGGTGTTTTGGGGGTTGAAACCCCCCGAAATATTAAGATCGACTTTAAAACTTCACACAAATTTTATAAATATTAAAGAATTACTTTTTGAAACCCCCCGAAAAATTTTTCTGAATCCGCCCCTGACTGTAGAGTCTTTCAGGCGGAAGTGATGACCATTTATCAGGCGTGATTGTGACTTATGTGCAACGGCATTTCTAACGTACTTTCAAAGTCCCTGACAGATGTGTATCTAACTCATCAAAGCTAGTTCTTGACTGTCGTAATTCCCTTTAGACATTCTTACTGAAATCTCACGTGTCATAATTTGGTGGGTTCCGAGTCACGGAGGCATTGAGGACAGTTGCGAGCATAACGAGCTATCTAGATCTGGCATGCGCCATGACAGTATCTCTCCTTGCGATCGTTAAGCTGGACCCCAAAACGACTATCTGAATGCATCGATCAGAATGTGCTTGAATGAACCCACTTGTAGCATTTCCAGGTAAACTTGACCAACGTTTAACTTGAGACGAAGTAATCAACTGCTTCACCTCAATCGTAACTCTATCAGTATGATGGTCCCTGAGCTCACATGGCACTGCTTAATTCACAGACACGCGGGACGGTGGTCTCCTTCTCCTCCTCTGGTTCCGAGGAGTAGGAGGAGACCGTCCTCCCCCTCATATGTCAATGACCTTCCCTTGAGAAAAGTAGGCTTAAGTTTCTTGGCTCATCATTCTTCACCAGATTGACTGAGCTGTATTCACTATGCATCAGTCGGCCTCGATATTCCAGCGGGTAGCGCGCTGGCTTCTCATACCAAAAGCCCCTGGTTCGATTCCTGGCTCGGGCTGGTGAAAAACTCGTCTACTTCTATCGCTATCCACATGAAGGAGATGAGAATTACAAGAATCGCACAAGTGCGCTCTTGGCAGGTAATGGCAAAACCTCCAAGTGTGAACGAAAAACTGCCAATCGCCGTTCGGATTCGGCGTTAAACTGTAGGTTCCCTCCCCCCCCCTCCTTACTCTCATTTTCCTTCCCTATCCCTCATGGGTATAGTACAATGGTCCGAAATGGACTGAGTGCTATGGAAGGCTTGTAGCCTTCCTGCCCACCCTCACATCTATCCATCCATTCATCCATGTATCAGGGAAATATGTAGCTAGGTTCATTTTGGAAACTTCATGGTTCTCAGAACGTTAATTCGGGGGAGTCGCCACGGTAAACTAACCTAACCTAAGCTATTGGCTAAGCAATATCAACATCTGATGTTCATTTGACTTCGACAAAAAAGTACAAAATCAAAGAACACAGCACACTTTCCAATCGGTCTTCAGTTAATTTCTGTCCTAAGGGAATTAACTGGTTTAGCTGTCATCGGAACAGTGATATCAATGTTTATTGAATACAATTGTTGGCGTTTCGATAGCTAACTAACAACACTTGGGGCAATCAGTCAATAGAAATGGTTGGAGATACAAAATATTATAGGTTGGTAGGTAGGTGAAAGAGGGGGCTTTCAGGTGGAAAGGACTTGAAAAGGCAATCCAAGGCCAATATTCAATCTATTTAACATTAGAATAGAGGATACCGATATGTCCAAGCACGGTGTCAAAGCTCTTTGGAAATTTTCAAGATACACACTACAACAAATCACAACTTCAAACAGAACTACAACCGCCATCGCTAAGGACTCAATAGAGACAAGCCAGTATAACCGAACCTAACCTAACACTAGCACGGCCAAACTAATCTTCCTAAATGTTCATATGGAATCATGTTACAAATAGGCTAAACAATGTTTTAAAGAATTCTTTTAATTCTTGAATTTAGTTGGCTTTGAAAAATAGCAGAAGTCACAGAAGATTTCCTCCCAGGACACGATGCAATAAAATAAAAAAAGGTCTCAAGGAATTCTTCTCAAGGAACATAGAAATACAATTTAAAATAATTTTTTAAAAACTAATTGAATTCTTGTGAAGTGAAAAACCGTTATTCATTTCAGAGTGAATGCTCATAAAAAAAAAATTTAAACAAAAAACCTATACAAGACCGAATACATCACAACATCAGCACTCATACCTATTGTTCAATTTTTTTTAGCAAATGTTTTCAATTTTTATATTTTGTCCAAATGCTGTTTTTGCTATTTTCTGGTGTGGGCTCTCTACATAAATTTGACTTTATTGTTTAAATTTAAACAATTTATTGCTTGGTTTAGTTCTTATATTAGACAAGCCATAGACATTGTTGAAATGAAATGAAATGATGAAATTTGAATTTGGTGAATTTTTATTGCTATTTATTTTGGAACGCCAAACAACAGACGAAAGAAAGTTGTAAAAAATATAAAATAAATAAATAAATATTTGTATGTATAATGCGAATGCTAAGGAACATGGAAACATGCTTTACCTTAATTCAGCAGTAGAAATATTTATGGAAAAAAATAATGCAAATAATTTCATAGGAAAAGAAAGCGCTTAGAAGATCCGTATGAGGTCAGCTATATTATTCACTTATATACTTTGTATATATACTTTGCATATAATAAATTATTATTACTCTGATTCTTTGAATCCGAAATGAGGTGATTAAGGGGCTGTCGACAATACGCTTTGATTTTTGCTTCGTAGAAACACCAAAGTTGACAGCCTTCCAACTTCGATTGTATGGAAGACGCCCCCTGGTGGTGAAATTCGGAACCTTAATTAATTTTGTATTTTTTGGATTCAAGAATGTTGCCGATCCCTAAATAAATCATTTAAATCGGTTTAGTAGTTTACGAGATACAATGTTCCTCGCTTACCTTACTACATTTACAAGTGAGAAGCAAATTCCATAGAAAATGGCCAGTTTTGTATGGCAGCTCCCTTAAGACTTGGAGATAGCGGGTAGATATGTTTGTAAGAAACATTCAGAAGAGAAAATAAATGAGTGTCGGTCTTACATTTGACACATTTGGAGGCAACCTGGCAGCAGTTGGAGCCCAATTTGCAAAAACGATCATTTTGTATGGGAGCCCCATTAAGGGTTGGATATAGGGGGTAGGTATACTTGAAAGAAATGTTCAGTAGAAAAAACTAGTGGAGGGCAGTCATAGATTTTAATCCTCTAAGAGCCACTTCTGAGCAGCTGTGGAGCATTTTGTTGAATTCTTCAGCTTTTTGTGAACTTTGACCTCGATGCGTCGCCATTTAAACCCACTCTAGCCCCACAATTTTTTGGTTTATGTACTTTTTCACCAAATTGAAAAAAATTAGATGTTATTTACCATCGATAACCCATTATTAGGAATCTCCATACAACACTAAATCATATCTAATGTCAATGTATAAGTTATGTGATCGATATTTCACTGAAAAAATTGAAATTGGACAAGAAATTCTATACTCTAAAAGCATAAGTTGAGGTCCTCTTAATAATATGAAATTTGTTTTGGAATGAATTCAAGATTACCACAGCAAAATGCATTTCCCACAAAGAGTGAAAACCTTTAATGTTGTTCTTTGAAAATGTATAAAATTTAAAATTGTGTAAAGTTCAGCAGAAGTAGATATAAAATGTTTGTGTATTTAGAAAAATAGAAATACACTTGTTTCTGAATGCGCGAAATATTCTCGAGAGCTCATGAATGCATCTATCATATCTTTTGTATATATGTACACTCTTAGATAATGTATAATGCCTTTCAGCTTTCGTTATTATATAACACTTGATATCAAAATGTATACTTAAAATAAATTCCCTATAGCTGCCAACAATAGAAACCCAAAACAAATGACGGTTGGTTGTGAATGGGGAATGTGAGAAGTGCAGTTTCAATGAACTAATTTTGATCCATCTGCATGGTACAAGAGATCAAATAAGATCATTACATATCAGATCTTTAATAAAAATTTACTGAAGACAACTGGTCCGAGCTGTTTCTACGGTTTTGTCACCGTAGAGAGAGAGAGCTCTCTCATTGGGCTCTGAGTTATAAACTAAAGTTAGTTAAAGTTTGGTTACACCGTGCAACAGTACATTTGCCCCATCCAAAAGGACATTCATTCATTCATAGGGTCTATTAACTAAACAAACTGGTTACTGTGATAAGTTAAGGTATCCATCAGAAAAGCAATTTTTATGGACAAAAATTGATGCATATTTCATTCTTAATTATTGACTATGGATGTAAACTTATTATATACTACAATCCGAGATTCCAAGCAGGTATTTTTCATTTCATTTTATTTTATTTTGTTTTATTGTATTATATACCTATTATTTTATTTTATTTTATTTTCTTTTACTTTATAATTAATTAATAATAATAATTGACTGGCACGACAGCCCGCTTACGCGAGACTAAGGCCTAGCTTCCCGCAACTACCCGTGTTGTGCGTGTGAATTTGTACGCGGATTGAAGGGACCTACAGTTTTATGCCGGTTCCGAACGGCAGGTTAGGAGCTTTTTCATAAGCAATTTTTACTCTCAGAGGTTTGCCATTTCCAGCTGAGAGGACAGCCACCGAAAGAGAAAACGAGTTTTCCCGTTATTTTTTTAGGTGTTATTACAGGCAGTATTTGAACCTGAGGTTGCTGCCTGCGACTCGCGGTCCAACGCACTAACCAACTGAGCCACGGCGGCTTTCTTTTACTTTACTTTATTTTATTTTATTTTATTTTATTTGAATGTATTTAATTTAATTTTATTTTATTTTATTTTATTTTATTTGAATGTATTTAATTTAATTTAATTTTATTTTATTTTATTTTATTTTATTTTATTTTATTTGATTTGATTTGATTTGATTTGATTTGATTTGATTTGATTTGATTTGATTTGATTTGATTTGATTTGATTTGATTTGATTTGATTTGATTTGATTTGATTTGATTTGATTTGATTTGATTTGATTTGATTTGATTTGATTTGATTTGATTTGATTTGATTTGATTTGATTTGATTTGATTTGATTTGATTTGATTTGATTTGATTTGATTTGATTTGATTTGATTTGATTTGATTTGATTTGATTTGATTTGATTTGATTTGATTTGATTTGATTTGATTTGATTTGATTTGATTTGATTTGATTTGATTTGATTTGATTTGATTTGATTTGATTTGATTTGATTTGATTTGATTTGATTTGATTTGATTTGATTTGATTTGATTTGATTTGATTTGATTTGATTTGATTTGATTTGATTTGATTTGATTTGATTTGATTTGATTTGATTTGATTTGATTTGATTTGATTTGATTTGATTTGATTTGATTTGATTTGATTTGATTTGATTTGATTTGATTTGATTTGATTTGATTTGATTTGATTTGATTTGATTTGATTTGATTTGATTTGATTTGATTTGATTTGATTTGATTTGATTTGATTTGATTTGATTTGATTTGATTTGATTTGATTTGATTTGATTTGATTTGATTTGATTTGATTTGATTTGATTTGATTTGATTTGATTTGATTTGATTTGATTTGATTTGATTTGATTTGATTTGATTTGATTTGATTTGATTTGATTTGATTTGATTTGATTTGATTTGATTTGATTTGATTTGATTTGATTTGATTTGATTTGATTTGATTTGATTTGATTTGATTTGATTTGATTTGATTTTATTTTATTTTATTTTATTTTATTTTATTTTATTTTATTTTATTGTATTTGATTTACTTTATTGACATATGTTGGTTCTGAAAGTTCAAAATAGAAAATTTAGTCAAAAGGCGAAAATTTTCCTCTTTCATCTGATATCCACATCTTCATTAATGCATAATCACAAATATTCAAAAATTCTTTGAAATATGCATTGAAAATTTAAAAGTCCTTTTAAAAGGATATTGAATCAGAAAATGAAAACTGAGTGTGTCATATTACTAAGAATGAGCTCTAGTTTCATGCCTATATCAACTTTTGGATGGGTTTCGACAAAAGGGACAATTTTCTTAATCAAACCGGGAATGGTCCGACCTTAGTTTCCCATAGAGCTGTGATGTCAATTCTAAATCTTTGTTTATATATTTGTTTATATCTTGTAAATAAAAATTGACTTTTTGAATTTCCTACAGAATAAATAAGAAACCAAAGATGGCGTTCTAAAAATACCTAAACATAAAAATATGTAAAAATTGTTTATTATGAAAAGTCACACAAGTCTGTAAAATTTGTTATGACTATGAAGTATTTAAGCGGCAATAGAACCAAATGAAATTTTATGATTGATGATGTGTGCACTTAATTTTAGTGCATTTGGTTGTAAATAAATCAAAACCCACTAATAAATCGCTACAAAATATAATTGTAAATATTTGAACATGGAACAATGCCAAAGCGAAAAGCAATATCGTTTTATTTGCGCTTATAAAGTCCTAAAAAATCTGATGCTCTACTATACTATATACTAATGTGAGCCGATATTCATTTGCAGGAAGGAATTATTTGAGCAAAAGTCACGTCACAACGTGCAACTGGGCGATGCACAGAAGAACGTACAAAAGTTGCAGGCCAAAGTGGCCGAGATGCAGACGAAAATTGAAAAACTGGAGCAGGAGTTGTCGACAAAGGCATGGAGAGTGGAACGTAAGTCTTAAGGCCAATTTAACATTAAAGCTACTAAATGAAATCACATTTCTCGCACAGGACTACAGAGTGAACTGAGAGCGGCACAGCAGGACGACGAGTGCGTACGCAAGAGGCTGAAATCGCTGGAGGAGGAGAAGACAAATTTGCGTCATCAATACAGCGACGATCAGGATGAATTTAAGCGGAGATATGGTGAGTTTGTCTGTCGAATTGACTGGCTGTCACTTTAATGCTTTTCTTTTCATGCTGCAGAGGAGCTGGAGCTGCAGTACCGCGAATTGGAAATCAAGTACAACGAGACTAAATTGCTGGCCAGCAATCTGCAGACGCAGCTAGCGATGGCCCAAACCGAGGCTGAGGAGTGGCGCAAGCAGGTTGATCAGATACGCGTCGAGTTGGAGGAGCAGATTCGCATACTGAAGAATGCGCTCGACAATTCGGAAGCGGAACGAAAAATCTGCCAGGACAAGTGGCAGAAGGAATTTGAAATGTTGAGAACACAAAACATGGGTAAGTTTGAGAGAGAGAGAGAGGAAGAGAGAGGCAGAGTTGCTGATTGTTTGTTTGGCCAGATCGCGAGGAAACACTGATGACCGACTGCGAGTGGCAGCTGCGACAGATGCAGCGCCAGTCCAAGGACAAAGTCGACAAGGTGGTGCGCGAGCGCCAGGCAGCGCTGGAGAAGACCGAAGCGCTCGAGAGCGAACTGGTAGAGCGACAGCAACAGGTCGACAATTTGAAGGTCTATCAAGCGGAAGTGACATCGCTGCGCGGCGTAGTCAGCGAACAGGAGCACGCCATACAAACGCTCATGGATCAGATTGAGAATCTGCGCTCGGATCTGCACACAACAAACACCAATCTGGACGAGCAAATGCAGGCCGTCAAGAAGATTAAGTGTCAGTGTGATAAGTAAGTCAAACGCATTGAACCATCAATCAATTTTATAATTTTTAGGTTAAATTTTGTTTAATAATTTTTTTAAATACTTTATATGATTCCTAAAAGAGTCCATTTTTAAATATGTTCTGATTTTGACGGCATTAATATTTTGTATTTTTTACGTTACATTTGTTTTAAGTCTGTTGAATAATTTCCTAGAAGATTCAGAATTGGTTTTTAGTGTTTTCTGTTTTTAAAAGCATTAATATTTTGCATATTTTGGGCTAAATTTGTTTTGATTACAACTCTTCAATATTTTATATAATTTTGTCAAAATATTTAAATATGCTTTTAGTATTTTCTTATTTTGAAAGCATCAATCTTTTAAAATTTTTAGGTCATATTTTTTTGTTTTGATACAAATTGTTCAGTATTTTATATCATTTCCTAGAAGATTCCAAATTTTTTTGTAGTATTTTCTTTTAGTATTTTTAGTATTTTTTTTATTATTTTTAGTATCTTGAAGGCAACAATATTTAGTATGTTTCAGTTTAAATATCTTTTTATAAAAATTTGTCAGTATTTTCTGTAATTTCCTAAAAACATTTAAATTTGTTTTTAGTATTTTATAATTTTGAAGGCATTCATCTATTGTATTCTTATTAAATTTGTTTTGCTATGAATTTTTAAAAATTGTATATAATTGCTTAGAAGACTCTGAATCAGGTTAAATTTTAGCTTCAATTTTTGTATATCATTTTTTTTTTAATTTTATATAATTTCCTAGAAGACTCCGAATTTGGTTTTAAATTTTCTCATTTTGAAGGCATCCATCTTTGTAATTTTTAGGTTAAATTTGTTTTGATTTAATTTCTTCAGTAATTTATATCATTTCCTAGAAGATTCTTAGTTTGATTTTAATAGACAATATTTTATTTTGTTTAGGTTAAATTTGTTTGGATAAACATTTTTTAGGATTTTCTGTAATTTTCTCATGTTTCAGGTTAAATTTATTTTGATAAAAATCTTTCAGTATTTTCTATAATTTCTTAAAAACATTTAAATTTGTTTTTAGTATTTTCTGATTTTGAAGGCATCAATCTTTTGTATTCTTTAGGTTAAATGTGTTTTGATGTAAAGTTTATGATATTTTATATAATTTCCTAAAAAGTCCCAAATTTTTTAAAGTATTTTCTTATATAGAAGCCATCAACAATTTGTATTTTTGAAGTTTATTTTGTTTTGATAAAAATGTTTCAGTATTTTCTGTAATTTACTAAAACAATTAAATTTGTTTTATTAATTTTCTGATTTTGAAAGCATCAATATTTTTTATTTTTAGGTTAAATCTGTTTTAATATAAATATTTTAGTATTTTATAGAATTTCCAATTTTTTTTAGTTTTTAGTATTTTATATAATTTCCTAGAAGTTTCCGAATCTGCTTTTAGTATTTTCTGATTTTGAAGGCATCAATATTTTGTATTTTTAGTTTAAATTTGTTTTGATACAATTTATTAAGAATTTTAAATAATTTTCTAGAAAATTCAAAATTTATTTTTAGTATTTTCTGATTTTGACGGCACAATATTTCGTATTGTTTAGGTTAAATTTGTTTGATATAATTTTTCAGTATTTTATATAATTTTCTAGAAGATTCCGAATTTTTTTTTAGTATTATCTGATTTTCCAGGCACCAATCTTTAAAATTTCTTGGTTATATTATTTTATTTTATAGATTATTAAGTATTTTGTAAATTTTTTAAAAGATGTCAAATTTTCTGATTTTCAAATATTTATTCGACTAAAATTCAACAACAAATCAATAAAGTTGTGGGTTAAATTTAAAATATGGTTTATAAGTTATAAGAAAAAAAATGGCCTTAATTATTTTTCACTACTAATGCAAACTTTTATGAATCTTTTCAGCGCGCTCTGTGATAAGGAACGTGAAGTTGTTTATCGTATCAATGAGGTACGCAATCAAGCTGCCGCTTTTTGGGAGAACAAACTTTAGTAAGTAATTGAATTTCAATTTAACTTAAATTGCATTCAAATTAAATAAATTATACCAAAAATTGATTTTAATTCAATTAAATAAAATTTATTTAAAATAAATTAAATTTAAATTATAAAATATATTTTAATGCAATTGATTCGACTTGAACCCACAGTACAGAGATGACAAGACTGAAAACTGAACTCGAGTCCGTTTACGTTGATGAGCGACGCGACGCTCTCGATAAGCTGCAAGCGGAGCACATTGAAGAGCTGCGCGCACTCACCACACGCTACACAGCCAACGAGGACGAGCTGCGGATTGAGGTGACCATAAATGAGTTGTTTTGTTGACGCTTTTTCAACTTAATGATATATTTTTTTCTATATTAGTTCACTGAGCTGCAAGAACGCTACGATCGCCGAAATGAGGAATTCATGGAATTGCGCGAAAAATCGGATAATGCGTTGCTGCAGACGCGAATGCATCTTGATCGTGCCGATCGTGAATACCAGAATGCCATGTGCCGTGAAGAGCAGCGACGCGAGGCGTTAGAAGGTAATGAAAAGTAAAGAACAAATGGTGTTTTATGGTCCAGGGAATTTGTTGTCAAAGATGCTCCACGGTTTGAAAGATCAATAGTCATAAATGCCAATAAAATTAGGGAAATCATCGAGTCTGTTTGTCATATAAAGGCAGTTTTGTTTGTTGTTTGCACAAAACAGCGTTTCAAACCACTTGAATAAAGCTGATTACAGACGGAAGCCTGAGGTATAGGCGCCAAAAAAAACCACATGGACCGAATTCCAAACTGCAAATAGCAACAAAATCGACATATTTCTGAAGTGAATGGTGACTGGTGATGAAAAGTGAGTCACTTACTACAACCAAGCTAGGATTGACTGTCAGAAAGGTTTTTAGGTTTTTTGTGTGTTTAGTAGAATTGGCAGGGAATTATATACTATGAGCTGTTTCCCTACGTCCAAACTCTTAATTCGGATCTCTACTGTCAACAATTGAACATTTTGAAGGAAACAATCTCAAAGAAGTGGCCAGCTTTGGCCAAATGAAAAGGAATTGTGTTCCAAGAGGACAACGGTAGGACACACACAAAGATAGTGACTCTCTAGAAGCTTCGGAAACTTGATTGGGAGATTCTTATGCATCCAACTTCTAGTCCGAACCTGGTGATAACCAAGTTTTCCTGTCTATGGAGAATGATTTTGCTAGTTAAAAAATTTACATCAAGAGAAGCTTTTGAAAATCTACTATCCCAGTTTTTTGCCAACAGGGATGGGGGTTTCTGTGAAAGAGTCTGATTGCAATTACCTTCAAAATGGCAACAAGTCAATAAACAAAAAGATGTATATGTGATTTGAATCACATCATTCCACCTATGCTAAGTAAAACCTTCAATTTCAAACAAAAATAATGGATCTATTTTTACTACATACAACTTTTATTATAATAAATTTACATATTAATTAAAAAATAATATTTCCTTAAAATGTATTAATTGCAGAATCCCTGCGCAAAGAATTCGAAGCCGAAAAGGAAGAAATGGAGGAAAAATTCCGCGAACGTTTGAGCCAAGTGAAAGAGGAATTTGCCAAAGAACTACAAAACGCCACACAGGAAATGGCACAAAAACATCTCAAAGAGTTGGGTGCGTAACAAAAGAATTCACTTAATTTTGGGATTTTATTATAAAATCTTAAAATTTTCCACATTTGCAGAACAACAAAAGGCCAAATTGCGCGCCGAAAAGGATGAAGCGATGCAGGAACTCAACGATCGCCATCGACAGAGATTGGCTGCTGCCGAAGAGCAAATCAAGTGAGTTCGTGTGCACCATTTAACACTTTGAGCCAATATTGGCTCAAAAAAACTAATCCATTGCATGTCAAGCATGTTTTGCTTCTAATCTTCTGCGATGTCTGCAGTGGACTCAAAGAGTTTGCTTAAACAATTTTCTTAAAAATCAGCCAAAAGCGGCACTAAATTTCGATTTAAATTCAAATTTTTTTGCACAACCTGATTTTGTGTAGATAATGTACCGTTAACTTTAACTTATCAGTATCTCGCTTTGTATTTTTGTATATCCTTTGTAAATAAATATTTACTATTAGAAATTTTTTTATTTTGTAAATTAAAAATTGTTTGCACACTTTGACATTCCATTGGTTTTTCATATAATCCATCAATAAATGATTCATTAAAAATAATTAGCCAATAACTAGTCATACATACATTTGTACATTATGTAGTGTAGCTCATTCGATTTGACGTAAAACCATTAATGCAAACGATTAATGTATCTTTCAACAGCATTTCGTATGAAAAACGTGTCGATGATGAGATATCATCGTCATCGCTAGTTGTCAGTGCCTTGTGTGTGCTTGCTAAGGGGGCGTGCCCATACATACCGTCACTCTTTGTGCTTTATCAGACCATGTCGCCATTGATATCGTTGGCATGTTTAGTGTTAAATATTATTGCAATCATATTTTTAAGACATCGTCATTTGTTGTCTAAGAATTGAGAAAAACAGCTAAAAAAAATCATCAAAATAGTTCTAGTTCGAAGCGTTACTGAAATGTGAAATGTTTTATTTAAGAAAGAATTTCAGTTTGACTGCATTTAACCTTTTGATGGCTACCTGTTGTGCGCAGGGAATAGTAAATAAATTTGGAATTTGAAAATAAATGCTTTTGGGTTCTTGAGTTCTAGTAACAGTTCGAGTCTAATTTGATTTTATTTCTAGTTCCAGTTCACGTTTGCTTCGAGGCAAGTTTAAGTTTAGTTCAAGTTTTTCTAGTTTTAGTTCGAGTATTTTCCTAGTTCCAGTTAACGTTTACTTCGCATCTGGTTTGAGTTTAGTTCAAGTTTAGATCGAGCTTTTTTTAGTTCTTGTTTGATTTTTTTTCTAGTTCCAGTTCACGTTTACTTCGCATCTGGTTTGAGTTTAAATTGAGTCTTTTTCTAGTTCTAAATCGAGTCTACTTCGAGTCTACTACTTCTAGTTCAAGCATAGTTTGGGACAAGTCGTAGTCTAGTTCAAGTCAACTTCAAATGTTTGAGTATTATTCTGTTTCTAGTGCGATGCTGGTTCAAGTCTTCCAATTCAATTTTAGTTCGAGTCAAGTTCGAGTATTTTTCTAGTTCCAGTTCACGTTTATTTCGCATATAGTTTGAGTTTCGTTCAAATCTTTTTTTAGTTCTACACTCTTCTCTTCTCTCTCCACTTTAAATCTAATTTGAGTTTAGTTCAAGTCTGGTATAAAGTCTTGTAGCAGCTCTAGTTTGCTTTTAATTCAAGTCTAGTTTGAATTTTGTTTTAATTTAGTTCGAGTTCGAACCTATTTCTCTAGTCTAGTACAAGTCTAGCTGGAGTCTTGTTCTTACTCTAGTCCAGTTCTAGTTCGGATGTACTTTGAATGTAGTTCTAGCTTAGTTCGTGTTCGAATCTAGTTTTAGTCTAGTTCGAGACTCATTTCAGTCTGACTCTAGCTAGAGTTTGGTCTCGTCTGAGTCTAGCCTGAGTAGTCTGGATGAAGCCTGAGGGTAGTCTGAGTCTTGTATGAGTCTAGTATGAATGTAGTTTGAGAGTAGTTCGACTCTAGTCTGAAACAAGTCTAAGTCTGGTCTAGTCTAGCCTGAGTCCAGGTTGAGTCAAGTCTGAGTCCAGTTTGAGTTCAGTTTGAGTCTAGTCTGATTCTGATCTGAATCTAGTCGGAGTCCAGTTCGATTATATTCTGAATGTAGTCTAGTATAGTCTAATCCTGGCTTGAATCTGAGTCTAGTCTAGTCTGAGTCTTGTTTGAGTCTAGTATGAATGTAGTTTGAGGGTAGCTCTCAAGTCTCTAGTCTAGTCTCTAGTGAAGTCTAGTCTAGTCTAGTCTGATCCTTGTCTGAATCTGAGTCTAGTCTAGTCTAGCCAGGTCTGAATCTGAGTCTAGTCTAATTTAGTCCAGACTAAGTCTAGTCTGAGTCCATTTGAGTCTAATCTGATCCTGGTCTGAATCTAGTCCGAGTCTAGTATGATTCTACAATTAATATAATTTGAGAGTAGTCTAGTCTAATCTAAGTCAAATCTGAATATAGTCAGAGTCTCCTGTGAGTCTTGTTTGAGTCGTGTCTTAGTCTTGCCTGAGTCTAGTCTGAGTCTTATCTGAGTCTATTCCAATTCTTCTCTGAATGTAGTCTGAGAATACAAGGTGCAACCCAAAGTAAACAGGACTTTTATAAAATAAAGAAAACGGATGATTATTTTTGTATAATTCTTTTTATTTATTCAAAATACTCTCCTTCTGCTTCGATACAACGTTTTGCATGGTCCAAAAGCATTTGGAATGAGTGTTTTAGGTCATCGGCCGGCATCGCCTTCAGAATGTTGGTACAAGCCTTTTGGATATCCTCAACGTCCTTATAACGGTTTCCTTTCATCGGCAAATGCAACTGACCGAATAAGTAGAAGTCACAGGGAGCCATATCAGGCGAATACGGTGAATGATTGATGGTAAAAATTCGATTTTTGGTCAAATAATCGGTCGTAACTAGGGCTCTGTGAGCCGGTGCATTATCATGCAATAAACGCCAACTTCCTTCCTCGCGATATTTTGGCCGAATACGACGAATGCGATGCACCAAACGCTTCAAAACTTCAACATAAAACAAAGCGTTAATTGTTTTTCCCGGTGGAACAAACTCTCGATGAATTATTCCCTTTGAATCGTAGAAACAAATGAGATGAGTTTTGATTTTTGACTTCTCACGGCGGGTTTTTTTCGGATTTGGCTCATCTGGGTGCTTCCATTCGGCACTTTGACGCTTTGTTTCGGGATCATATTGAAAGCACCACGTTTCGTCACCGGTTACGATGTTGAACAAGAAATTTGGATCACGTCTGGCTTCCCGAACGATGCCTTTTGCGTGCTCAATTCTCTGCGCTTTTTGGTCGTCGGTTAAAGTGTGCGGAATGAAGCGAGAACACACTTTACGGAGACCCAAATGTTCGGTTAAAATGCGATCAATTGATGTTTTGGAGATGTTCAATTCCATTTCCATCAATTCCAATGATTATTTTGGCTGCATTTTGATAAAATCACGCACAGTTTTGATGGCATCGTCAGTAATCACAAATTTCGACTGGCCGACGTGTTCGTCGTCATTCAAGTCTTCACGACCATTCTTGAATCGATTCAACCACTCATTAACACGGCCACGGGATAAAAAATCATCACCATAAACTTGCTTTAACAATTTAAACGTTTCGGTAAAAGTTTTACCAAGTTTAAAACAGAACTTAATATTAGCTCTTTGTTCGATCGACATTCTCGTACCAAAGTTAAAAACATACTGTCACATTGAGCGGGATATTTCGGCGTCTACTAGACCAAATGTCATGAAATTTAGACAGTATGTGAATGAAAGATGTACCTTTCCAACGCATGTCCTCACACATAGATGGCGCCACCAGAAACGTCCCTATTGCAAAAGTCCTGTTTACTTTGGGACGCACCTTGTAGTCTAATCTTATCGAGTCTTGCCTGAGTTGTGTCTGAGTCTTGTCTGAGTCGTGTCTGAGTCTTGTCTGAGTCGTGTCTGAGTCTTGCCTGAAGTTTGTCTTATCTGAGTCTTGTTTTAGTTGTGTCTCAGTCTTGTCTGAGTCTTTTTTGAGTCTTGTCAGAATTTTGGTTGGAGTCTTGTCTGAGTCATGTATGAGTCTAGACTGAGTCTCGTATAGTTTAATTTTTTCCAGTTCTTCTTCTAGTTTTGATTCCTGTTCTCGTACTATTTATCGTCCTCTTTCTTATTCAAGTTCTAGCTCAACTCTAGTCCAGTCAGTTAATATCATTTGCTTGCAGTCAGCATTTCTTGAGTCTAAAAAAATAACAAAATTAATAAAAAAAATTTGGTAATTCTACGCAAAAGGAAAGTAAATGATACAAAGACAATTGACTTGAAAGTAGAAATTTGCTGCAATTATTATTTAATATACAAACATATTTTTCTCATCTTTGCTAAATCACAACTTGATCCTAGCGCCATCAGTCAGTCAGTTCTCTTTTCGAGATTATCATTCAATAGTTTCATTGCCACACTGCGTTTTATGTTTCATTCTTACATTTCAGTAACGCTCATACAAAATTTTAGCTCTAAGTTTATTATATATCTAAAAATTTTTGCAACCGAAACTTTTTACTGAACCTAAATATGTGCACCTACACATCCTTTACATCCTTCAATAACAAACTTTTATCAATCGCCTTCTCTCTTTCTCTCTCTCTACTGCTCTTGCTCACTGTCTCTTTGTCTTTCACACTGATTTCAATCCTGACTTGTTATCATCCCGTTAATATTGATAAATAATTTTCCTTCTGCCCAATCTTTCAAATCGCTCGACTCAAACTCAAATAAATTGCCACCTATAATTCCTTCCCCAAAAACTCGACTCAACCGCAGAGAAATTGAACTTCGACACCAACACGATCTCAAGGATCTGAAAGCGACGTACGATGTGGAGAAAACATCGCTGGACAAACGTGACCTCAACAATGCCAACGAAATCGAACAGCTCCATCGCAAGTGCCGTTGCCTGACCAATCTGTAAGTGTCGTTCCATACGTATGTAGCTCTTAGGACTCTAAGTAAATATGTATCATAAGTTGTTGCCGGAGTGGGTAGAAATCAGGCTATGGATACATTGGCATGATCGGGGTTTGAAAACGCTTCCGCGATGTGCCGCAAAGTGCCCAATGATTGTTGTGCGCGTCTGTGGCTTTGCATGTGAGACCCTTGGCCGATTGCTTCTATGTAGACTTAAGCAAATTTATTATTAATAAAAAATACATAAAAGTAAAATTTTGTGTAAGTTAATAATGAAAACTGACGCGCCTCTCTTGCCACTTGCAGTTTCGAGGAGATGCGCATGCGCTATGAACGACGCGATCCGCGGCCCGAGGATCTGCGCGAGATCGCCGAACTGCGCAGTCGCTGCGAATCGCAGGAACGCGACCTGTATGTGCTCACCGATCGGCTGCGCGAACTGCAAATGCAAGTTCAAACGCCGAACGGCGTCGACGGCCAGACAAAAGCGAAAGCCTTGAAAAAGCCGCCACCAAAAACGATACCAACCAGTTGTGATGTGATCTACGAGGAGAACGAGGAACGCGAATCGCCGCCCCCGCCAACAGTCAAAAATACGAATAAAAATCGCGTCAATGCCGACAAAGACGACGAGTCTGAGCAGGACGACGACGAGGAGTCCGAAGACGAATCGGAGAACAGCGAAGCAGACGAAATTGACGATAATCTGACGGTGACTGCCGATGTCATTATTGGCGCCAAGAAAATTAGCAGTAAAAACATTGACACGATCAACGAGGACGACGAGAGCCACATGATCTCCGCCGTATGATGCGTCGGTTTGCCTCGAACTTCCACACCCACTTCTCACACTCGCACTTGCACTTCTTCCCATGCGCTCTCGCTCTTGCTTTCTCTGTCGTCTCTCTCTCTCTCCCCCCGCTCCAATGCCCCACAAACTTTTCCCTCTTCTATGCACCGATCAATGCTTTTCAGCCAATCGATGCATTGATTTGGCGCGTATTACGTTATTCATTAAATGATTTTATTTAGTTTTATTGATTTTCGGATTTAGAAAACATTTCATTATGCACTCAAAGTGACACTACTTGCTATATTTATAATGTATATATTTTTGGGCCACATGAGTTCCTTGACGAACTCTGCGAAATTTAATCAATGAAAAACGATTTAGAAACGTAAAGCGAAAAATATTTAAAAAAATTGCAAATTTTTATTTGAATAAAAAAATTGCAAAATTATAATTAAAATTAAATCTTTGAATAAAAACCTAATGTTTGTAACTGTAAGTAAGGAATGAGTTTCAATTTCAAACTGCAACATGGTGCAATGTTTAAGGAGAATTGAGTTCACTTTTCGTGAAAAGAAATAAAGTTGAATGAAGTCTATTATTTTGTAATTTTTAGTCAAATGTTTAGAAGTGTCCTTGAAAGCTTGAAAAGTCTCCGACTAGGATACGCAGGATATCAGCGCAAGATATTCTGATACTCTCGGAGAGCCAGTCCGCTCTTAGCATATAATTTTAATAACTTCAAGGACATCTCTGAGCTGCAGAAAATCTTGTTAAGTCTACCCGTCTTCATATTTATCTATGCTGGGTTCCAGGACATAGGGACATTCCAAGGAACTGTAACTCGCTCAGCAGAATAAGATTGAACAACGCTTTGTATCGATCTTTCACCACATAAGCATCGTAATCAAATAAGCTCCATACGGGAAACTAACATAAGATGGGCTGAAGATAACATTGGATTTACTCAGCGCCAAGTTTGGCCAACCTTACACTTCTATCCTTCT
The DNA here is from genome assembly GCA_963668005.1 of Melieria crassipennis. NCBI lineage: Eukaryota > Metazoa > Arthropoda > Insecta > Diptera > Ulidiidae > Melieria > Melieria crassipennis. Next base: position 140,064,171 of record OY764961.1, on the reverse strand, counting down.
AGAGAACTGTCACTAAAAAGGCGCCAAATGAGAACTATAGAAGAGAAAGAAGAGGAACTCCGATTGCGTTGATACCCCTTCAGTCTTGACGTATCACTGGTAGGATCTTTTCTACTCGGTACCGGACTGCGACCTATGTAAAAACTTCCTCTTGGTATCGCTATTACACACATACGGTTTCCAAAAGCAGACTGACCTTTCTCAACTTAATTCTTCGAACGAAGATACAAACTTCTAATTCGTCACTGACCTCCGGCTAAAAAATCGAACACTTCGATGAGGGTCATTGTCCTCCTACTTACAGCGGGACATCTATGAAATCTCGGTAGCTGGATATATGTAAATAGGATGCACTATGTCCAAATTATTCAACAGCTTATACCTGCAGTTTTTTGTCCCGTAGTCGTAGTCGCCGTCAGAACAAAAAGGACACGAAGGTTTTGCAAAGAACTCGTCAAGTGTTGCTATAACGAAAACTTTCGCGCCTTGCTTCAGTGAACCAAAGTCACCTGGGTAAAAAACATCCTATGGTCAATTGCCTATCGAAACACCTATTGGCAAGAGTAATCCTCCACTCTGGCCCAGGCTGATAACATTGTTATTGTCTGATCGTTGCCAAGGTACACCAGCTACTTAATAACTTCGAAAGTCAGCAACGATATTGCTGATACCTGTTGACTTCCGTCTCCTCAGTGAATCCAAGGAGCTGACTTTTAAGAGTTCGGTAAAAGAAGGGTAAAAGGCCGCCGGGGGTAAGAAAGATCTGAAGTCGACCTATTTATGAAGTGAAGAGTTCCCACGGTAAAGGGCCGCCTAAACTTAAGCCTCGGTAGGTATACAAAGATAAAGATATGAGGTCAGCAGTTCAGCAGAGCTCGTCGTGAAGTGAGCTATGTCTAAAATTTCAACTTCTGCTGCATCTTCAAGATCCATCAGAAACCTTGGCTCCGTTGTACAAAGTTGTCGCTCATATATATAGTGGGATAGGAAGTGTTGTATGGTTTATATAGTTTTTTCGTTCAAGGACATAGTTTCATAACACTTAAGTTTAGTAAGGATCTTTAACACAATGAGAACTTTATTTCTTACGCCATAGTGACAAGACAATTGGTTATATCCACCCTTAATAAATCTGCAGATTTAGCTTATTGTCGCTTTAAAAAGTCCCACAAAATTCGAAGGGATACCGAATTCAGACATTGCGTCATGAAGGCATTGAACTGTCGGGCTATCGTAAGCCTGCCTTGTAATTATTACAGAGAGATCTTAGATCTTACCACGATTCCTCTCTCTCTCGTAAACGAAATGATTTGCAAAGCCCTCTGCAAATTTCCATCTGTTATCGCTTGAAACCTAACGTATATATGAGGGGTCCCAACGAATCAACATCTAGCGACTACATAGGCTTGGCTATGTTTTCCGTATAGACCATGAAGTTTCGGCGAAAAAGGTGTTCGACGCTGTACTTGAAGGTCGATGGCAAAGAGCGATACTGTGTCTCCGGTGGAAGGACCAAGTCTATTGCCCTGTTATCTCTTAATGTGAGCAACTGGAGAAGGTCACAAGCAGGCAGGACGTAATTTGGTACCCGGTTGTAATGGCATCTCAAGTAAGTAAGTAAGTAAGATGGTTAACCAGTAGACTCCTTAAGAACTAATTTAATATCCAATACACTAAATTCAAATCGGCGAAACTAATACAATATTTTCGAAATCTTGACATGCTGTCAAAAACAAATTTGACAACGACAATTGAAATGACAGAAACAAAAATTGAGTATGTAAGTAGCTAACCATTTTAGACCTGAGTCTACGTTTACTGAAAGATGTTTGATCTCCACAGAGTAACTTCTGTTAAAATCTTCTGTTAGACTTCGAATTAGTCTACAAGCCGTTTTCTTGATACAGGTATTTTCTTTAAATTTTATAGCAGAGATATTTAACAGTGCTTATAATATGTGTTATATACCATCAACAGCGCCTCTATTACTTCTAGTTTAGGAGTTTTTTTCCTTGTTCACTCCTCTCGGTAACATAGAGCCTCCACAAGACCTTGCCTTGTAATGGTTACTTTAATCGGAACTGTTTTTCTGCCAGCATGGGTGATCGGCCTGCCGCAGGTAGTCCAAAGTGATGGAGCTGCCATCGATTGCCACTTAGGAACGACTCCGACGTTGTGAGCCACCGTTCATGGCGCATTCTGTTGTATAAAGAATGGTTGGGGACTTCGCTAAGATCGGTTTGGAGCGCTGTTTTTCGCTAATGCCGGCTTCCCCTTAGAGCTGCACAGCTCATGATTGCGCGTAATATTGCGTGGGAGTGATTGGGAAAGGATCATCTGAGGATCGGAATTTTTGAACTGGGGTTGCTGGGCTAGGAAATATTTAGATAGGAAAAATTGGAAAAGTTGGAAGAGTGCGGGACCATGCACCAGGTAGGAGTCGAACCTACGATCTCTGGAATGATAGTCTAATGCACTCAAGCTAGGCTATCCAGGCTAGGCTATCGAGGTTTAGGAGTTACAGGCGTTTAGAGATTATCAAGTATAGTTTTAACAATTCCTGTCTGTAATATCAATTTGTCAGCTTTTCAGTGGAAAGAAGTCCAAAGCACATAATTTTAATATCTGACTTTACTAGTTTAAAGTTGAATTATATTTTACAAAATTTTTTATATCGATTTCTCGGCTTTCTAATGGAAATGTTTCACTACTCTCTGATTAGCTCCAAAGTTTTATCAAAGCACATAAACTAATTTTACTATCTTTGATAATAGTTTTAGTTCAGTTGTGTAGCTCATATTGGAGATCAGCATGACCGCCAATGTTGCTTTTAAAGTTACAACAGAATGTATTAATTTGTGGTATGAGCGAAAGTAAGAGTAATTGTTGAGTTTATGTTGGTTTAAGAGAATGTTAACAAAATGTTTGGCAACTAATTGAATGCATTTTTAAATTTCTGAAAATAAAGTTGGAGCAGATTTTTGAGTAAAAGACAAAGTTGAGAGAAATGAGACCTTACGTCAGACATTTAGTCTCTTATTTACTAGTTTTAAAAACGAATTTTCTTGGAATGTTCAGCATCTTCACAACGCTTGAACTGGCCTCACACATCGATTCTGTTGATGCCGCCTGTGGTTAAATTGTTTGCCAGTTGTGGAACGTAACGTTTTACCAAACTTAAGAGCGCACGTAGTGCAAGAGAGTGCACTGGTGTTGGCTGAAGAGAAATGTGCTGTAAATAATGCTGGGTAGGAGGGTGTCTTTGCGACCTCCACAGCCGTGTGTACTACAGAAGCCGGCATACACGTTGCGGGTTGCAAGTGCCTAAGGTGACCAGCTTGCGTGAAAGAAGTTAAATGATTTTGTGAAGCAATGTAATATGTCTTGAATCATTAACTCATAACTTTCTGTTTCCTAAAAGTGATTGGATTGATTGTTTGCATGTTGATAGTGAAGTATTCATTAAAGAAAATGAAGCTAGTTAAAGCTGCAATGCATACAAAGACAGTTGAAATTTTGTAAATCATGTTTCTCCATAAAAACTCCTAACCTCTTTTTGACCCAGCCAGATGTTCATTCTAAAAAACATTCTAAATATGTGCCTTATAACGTTTGATTTGGACAACAACAACAAAATGGCTCTTCAAACAAATTCTGTATGCATTTGTGATTCCGTTAAAAATTGATTTTTAAAAAACTTAAAAATAAACTTCAAGCTATTTGAAGTATTGAAGTTTGAAGTAGTTCATTAAAAAATTCAGAAGATATTCAGTCATGTTCTTACCTACAAACTGTTAAGCCATTTTTGACCCACTCTCGAAAAAATGAAAAAAAAAACATAAAGAATTATTTCTAAGAGTATTTTCTTTTTGATCCAGTTAGATGTTCATTCTCAAAAAAAATTTTAACATGTGCCTTATTATTGTAATTGGAGTGATTTTACTATGACTTAAAAAAGGTCCATTAAAACAGGTTTTAACATGCAAATTTTTAACCCATCTTTGACCCCATTAAGCGTTGATTTAAAAAAAAAAATTCTAAATATATTTTAAGCTATTTCTGGTTTGAAGTATTTCAATAAAAAAGTCAGAAGACATTCAGTCATGTTGCTGCCTATAGTTCAAACTTTTAAACCATTTCTGACCCAGTCGCTGGTTGATTCTCGAAAAAATGAAAAAAACATCGAATTATTTGTAACTAAAAGTATTTGCACCAAATTTACAATCCATAGGATTTTTAAATTGTGGTTTTCATTATAAACCCTCAACCTATTTTTGATCCTGTCAGAAGTTTATTTAAAAAAATACTAAAAAACACTACTCGAAATATTTTTAATTTCGCTCACTTTCAGCAAGTTTGAAGCCACTAGGTCCATTAAAACAGTTTTGACTCGGTTAGTTTCCTATTTCTACTCTCTTAACCCATTTCTGACACAGTCACAGCTTGATTCTTGGAAAAGTTATAAATATATATAAAACTTTTCTGACTGGACTGGAGTCATTTCACCAAATTTCAAGTTCAGAGGACCATTAAATCGTATTTCTCTCATTTTTGACTCAGAAGGGGATTTCCAAAAAACTTAAAAACTCGTTTCAAGCTATTTCTATCTCTCTCAACCCATTTGTGACGCAGTCACAGCTTGATTCTTGGAAAAATTATAAACATATATAAAACTTTTCTGACTGGACTGCAGTAATTTCACCAAATTTCAAGTTCATAGGACCATTAAATCGTATTTCTCTCATTTTTGACTCAGAAGGGGATTTCCAGAAAACTTAAAAACTCGTTACAAGCTTTTTATATTTTTCTTAACCCATTTCTGACGCAGTCACAGCTTGATTCTTCGAAAAATTATAAATACGTATAACACTTTTGACACAGTTAGAAGTTGATTTTCTAAAAAACCTAAAATATGTGTAAAATTATTTCAGATTGAGCCAATTTTCCTTAAGTTTGAAGACAATAGACCCAATAAATCATTTTTTCTACATAACCTCATTTTTAAATTTTCTGAATTACTCTTAGAATCATTCTTTAAATTTGATATTTTTGGCTTAAACAAGTTGATTTCAATCATTCCGCGTCAATCATTCAATCAGTCAGCACAAACATTTACATTTCAAAAAATATTCGATAACCTGCAAATCACTTTGAGGTTATGCCACTACTTCGTCTCACTACAGTACGAGTACTTACCACAATCAACCAAGCGAACAGAAGCATCTGTTCCACTCGAGCATCAACTCCACGCAAGATGCCGCACAGCTGTGCGTTCCGGCCGGAGTGCGAACGAATACAACGCACTTCAGTTCGCTGCCCAGACTGGGCGACTTTGGGGCGCAGTCAAGGTGGGGGCGATGCGCCGCCACAGCTACGCGACCGGTGTGTGGCTGCGCGACAAACAGGTTTTCATTGCCCGCTTTTCGACTGCTCCAACTGCCGCCTGTTGTCGTCGTCGTCGTCGTCAAACCTCGAAAATTCCTGTTTCGCACTGAATGCGGCGATTGTCTGCTTTGGGATGCTGCTGCTGCTGCTCCTGTTCTTGTTGTTGTTGCTTTATCGGAATCTTTGGCAGCATGTGTTGCAGTTACGTTCGATTCGAAGATTTTGACTGCTGTCTCGTTGGTATCGTTGTTAGTTCGATTACTTCGAGCGCGTTTTGGGCGAGTTTGTTGTTGATGTTTTACTAAAATTTTTTTGTTTGCCGCTGTTTTTGCTGTGTTGTTGTTTGTCTCCTACGTCTTGTTTTTATTTTTATTATTTTTGTCGTTTTCCTCTTTAGCGGCCGTCTTTTTCGAACACCGAAAATGTTTGCTGCTCTTTCGAGTGCGGCACGCAAAAAGGGGTGTTTTCGCATTGGCTTTGCGCTCTTTCGGGGCACTCTGTAATTTAGCAGCTGTGGAATGTGGATTGCGATTTGAAAGAGCGTTCGGCTGGAGGGGCCAGTAGGAAATGTGCGCATTAGTTGAGCAGATGACAGATTTAAAAGTCGAAGGTGTCGTTGTCAAGTAGACTGAGAGAGAGTTAGTGACTAGTGACACACAGGATTTCATTTGGTGGGGTTTTCGTACAACTTTCGAACAGAATACCATTCGAAACCATATTTTGTACCAGTAATTTTTGTGTTTGGGAGGGGGTTTGAACCTTCAAAACGCCCCTCTGTGCACGCCAATGGTGACAGAGTTAATGTTTAGTGGGAAATACACTGATTCAACAACACCTATGGATCACTTTAAGGCTAAGTAGACCAAAACTACCCGAGCCAAATAGTGCGTTGGCTGCATTGTCTGAACTCGGTTTAGTTGGGAGAGGGGGAGGCGGGAGAGCATACTCAAACTTAACTGCAGTTTTCTCAAAATATGAAGCGACTTCTTTAACCAACTCGATACTGTTGAAGGTATCAGTGAAAATGAACTTTTGTTGCGTGACCTCTGCAACTTTATCATGGAGTGTATTCTTTGCGAGAGACCCCCGTGTATCGGAATAAGAATTTGTAGTAGAGATTTTATCAGAACATTGCTTTTTTGAACGTCATGCCCATAGATTAGGTCTTTTCAGTTGGGACTACCGCCTCAGTTGCCTAAATGTAGAGGAAGAGAAGACTTAAGTAAGATAAGTCACTTCCTCTGCCGCTCTCAAGTAACAGAACGGTCATCATTGATTCAGAGTTTTGACGGAGATAAAAAGCTCTAGGCATGGATGACCTCAGATCAGGGAGTTTTTAAACACCTGCTAGGGTTACTGGGATTCCTACTAGAATACCATTTTTTTTATTCAGGCTCTCGGTTGATTTGAAGCACATCACTACTTTCTTTGTGGTAGCATGGGCTCATTCTGGGATTCCAGCTAGAATCCCAATTTTTTATAGAGGCTCCCGGTTAATTTGAAGTATAGAACACATCACTACTATGCTTGTGGTAGCATGGACTTATCTGTGAACTAAATGTGTTTTGCGGCAAGGTTCCGTGCCAAGATAGCCACTTCAACCTTACTAATACAACAAGAGTGTTCAGGTTCTTGCCTACACACACGTTAAAACATTGTCGAACGACACATGAGCGTTAACCGTCGCAGGAAGTGAGATCTGTTGCATTTGTGGCCATCAAATGAGGGATATTCACATCGAATTCGATCCTTTGTTAGTTCCGTACTCGGTAAAAAAAAAAACAAAATACACGTACGAAACTACAGAGTACCGAACTAACAAAGTAACGAGCTCGGTATGAATACCGCTAATATTTTCCAAAATGGTTACGGTGATAAAAGACGACAAAACAAAAGCTATTTGCAATGGTTGGAGTCTCAAATCGTGGTCGATAAGTATAGTTTTGATATTTTGAGAAAGCTTTGTGTTTTGACAACTTAATTAATAGTTTTCTTGATGTCAGCACAGAATTACTTTTGACAAAAGTTTTCCCTACGATCTCGATAGGCAGTTGCATATTAGAGACCTTTTCCGATGGACAACATTTGCTTATTTTAGAACGTTTATTTCGCTTCTACGCTTTTACGGCGACTAAGCATAAACGCTGTGAGGAAGGAAAAAATGTTCTTACGGAGCCACTCTATCAAGTACAGGTAAGCTACCAGTTGTATGGACTTCTCAATGACATGGACAAGGGTATAGCGAAGGGTAGAGTATAGAAAACTGTATGAACAATCAGCGAATACGCTGGCTTGGATAAGTCATTCGTTCAAACCTCGGAGAAAAGGTGTTCATTAAGGTTATTTAACGTCATCTACTACTACTAACAACCGGCGAATACGTTGGTTTGGATAAGTCAATCGTTAAGATGACGAAGCCTCGGAGAAAAGAATTTTTTTATTGTGGTAATTTCAGGTCATCTACTAAGAGGGCGTTGCGGTTTCTGGTACAGAACAAGAGCGATTTGGTGAAGCCCTATCTTTCTTTGTTTTTATTAGAAAAGTAGTAGGGAGTATCGTAGTCACAGGTATGTAGACCTGATGGTGAAATTTATCGCGGTAAGAGCTTTGCTTCTTAGGATAGGAAGTACTCAAGCTAAGATAAGCGTCCAGTGAGGACTCTCTCGATTATATCTACTTGTGAATGATGTACACTACTAAGGTTAATAGAGCTCTGGATCTTTTCCATATGTAATTTTAGATATACAAAGTACATTCAATGTTGACTTTTTTGTGGCTACCTATAGAAGGCGGATATGTAACCGAGGTGCCTGGAATGAGGTTTACGTTTGTCCATAATCCGGAAAGGTGTTGTTCTTGTCAGATTTGTTTTGAAAAGTTATGTGTTCATGTAACGATCAGATTTAATGTATTCGATATCTACATAACTTGTATCTAACTACTGTCAACCGGCGTTCGGATTTAAACAGTAGGTCCCCTCCTCCTCACCCTCCTTTCCCAATCCGTTTGAATTGTGTTCTGTAACATATGTTGGAAAAAACAGTGTTGCATACACTTTTCAAAAACGGGTGAAATATATCACAATGGGCCTCACAACAGGCCTCCGTGTGTGTGTCTTATAGAGGCAGCCACCATAACCTAACATAACCTAACTTGTGTATAGTTACTTATGGGTATGCATACCTGAGTGTATGCAGCCTGAAGAGTGATGTACAGGTCGGTAGGATTTGCAAGGAGTCGCTGTTCTTGGGAGCTTGTTTCCTAATTGCATGTAGTTTTTCAATACTTTATAAGAGTCGAACCATTGCAGAAGAGACCTTAGCCTTCGACACCACCGTCCCTGGCTGAGATTTTCCATCAACGGCAATATGACTTCATATATACTTTGTTGATTGGATATTGCAGCTACTGCCACCTTTACACGCATCGCAGCATTTCCTATCGGCCTTGCCGCTGTTAATTTTCCCTTTTTCACCATTCTTTTTCGACATTTTCCCTTCGTGTGCGCGGTCGCTGTTGTTGCTATTGCTGGCCGCCTCTTCGAAGTTCGAACTGGTTTCGGCAGCCAGTTTAGCGCTGCCTGTGGTAGCGTTTTCGGTTTTAGTTCGGTTTCGTGCACAAACGTGTGAGGACGTGCTGTGCTGGCGTATTTAGCGGCGTCTCGTGAGTGTGTGTGTGTTCTTTTTGTGTTGTACAAAAGTGCTGCTCGCCCGTGCCGAAAAGTGTTTTCAACTGCGAAGCGCCAACCGTTGCATCGAGTCGGCGAATTTAGTGTGCGATGCTGCAGCGACATTGCACGTTGCACGGCGTGGCAAAATCGGTTCAGTTCGAGTGCGCGTAGGCGAAGTAGCGAAGTACGGTGAAGCGCAGCACGACGCGCGACAAGTGTTGAGACGAATCTTGGGCGCTGAATGCGCGCTGCTTGACTGCACTAAATCGGTGCAGTAAAATAGTTTTAATTTGCAGTGATAGTGCAAGGTGAGCTGTTGGCTGCGTGATAACAGTGGCGACTTGATTGCTGACATAGGCCGCCCTTCCGTCCCCTCCACCGAATATTATTTTACTACTCGACGAGTGCGCGTAGTGTGTTGAGTGGCTGCAGTTAGCCGGCTCTGTCACAGGGCGCTTTGCCGGAAGGTCGACACAAAGGTCAAATTTCCAAAGTGCGGTTCAATGTGCCACTAAAGAGTTGTTGTGATCTGCGTCTCCGGCTGTCTGTGTGCGATTTCACGTTTCCGCGCCGTGCCGTGCCGGGACGGGCAATTTAAATCGATTGCGTGCGAAATTAGACGTGCAGTGCGAAATGTTTCGAGCGCGTCCGTAAAAACAGCTAATAAAGCAATTTTATAGCAACAACACCCACAGCAGCCACAACCAAATCCAGCCAACGCGCAGCAACATTTATCTTTGTGGAATACAAGTAATATAAAAATAGCAACAACAAAACATAAAAACAACAACACCAATCAGACAGCAGCTGCTGTCCTCAACCTTAGCAGAGCAGCAGCAAAAACTCGTTCGGAGCGGAGGAAGGAGTGCCAGCATTTTCCGTGCCACGCCGGCTCCATCCTGCGCCAGCACTCAGTCAGTCGACTGGACACAGCCTTCGCAGCGCAGCGCAGCTGGCTACCAAAACGTAAGTGCGTGCGACAGCAAAGCCTTCAATAAGCGCTCGCCACCTCTTACGCATTTCTGTTATTATTATTTTTTGCTATTTTCTTACGCCTACATTTCATCTTCGTCCCTGCACTTCACACTCGCTCTCTCTTACTCGCTCATTCCCATTTTTGCACCACCGAATTTTCCACGTTCAGAAGGCATTGCTTTGGCTGTTCGGTCTTTGCACTTCGAGTCCTTGCTGGAAATCCTTTTACACTTTTTGTTGCCGCCTTCGTTGGCGTTGAGGTTGTTGTGTGTTTTTGTCTGTTTTTTGTCTTCTTTTTCTGGCACTTTGTCTTGTGTATTATTGTAATTCCCGCTATGCCGGATAACTGGAGGATATATTTAAGCTGCTTTATTGATTGCGCTCAGTGTTTGGGAAAATCTGCTGTCGTTGTGTTTTCGTATTGCTTTCGTTTTTGTGTTTTTGCTTTGTGCGTTTTTGGGTTTCTGGTTTGCGCTGCCTTTTGTTTCTGCGTACACGCGCTGTCTGTCTGTCTGTCTGTCCAATTGTCTGTTTGTCTGTCCTGTGCTGCCTGTGCGTTGGCTCGTTGTCTACTTGCACTTCGACTCGTCTGGCCTGGCTGTTGCTTCACGTTTTTCGGGGATGAACAATTTTGGGTGTAATTCTGTTATCAATGCGAGTGTTGCTTCGTGCTGGCAACTACACGTAAATGGTAAACGGATTTGCTAACAATTGTCAACGGTAGAAATCAAATCATTTGGGCTTCCATAATTGCCAGCTGGATTTTATTTTGATCATTTTTCGAACATTTGAATTGCCATCGAATCACTTCCGCATTGTCATTGTCGCATTGTCGGTTCGGTTAAACGGGCTGCTGGCATTTTATTTATTTGGTGGCTTCTTGTGTGGCTTATTATAAAAAATTAAATTACCATTGTTGTTGGCTTAATGCGTTTAGGCCTATTGTGCTGTTGGCATTTTAAAATGATTTACATTACTTTCATGCACTTCTTGTCTGAGATGTTGTGTGCCACAACTGACTAATCATTGCCTGTTAACACTGGAAAGACCTTGAAAGAAATTTTCAATACCTACAAAGACTGCATATTATATACGCTGATATCTCGAAAATTACACATCGGAGTTGGCTAATTGTAATTGTAGAACTTATTGTAGAACCCAATAAAATATAAAAGTCAACAAAACAAAAATTGTTAGAAATACTAAAGAAAATACATAGATTTAAAAATGAAAAACCGTCAAAATAATAGCATTGGTCTTTCTAGTGTTAACCCCTTAGTTCCCAAGTTTTTAATCTTGTTAAAAAAAATAGAAGTAATCAGAAGTAATGTTTGTTCGGGGGAAAAATTGCATGTCAACAGGAGATGTGATAGAGGGTGTAGAAAGTAGAAGGCCTATATGAAAAGTTTTTTTGTATTAATTTTAATTTAAAAATTTTTTTTAATATATGTAAACATAAATAACGGGTAACATTTTCAGTTCGACTACATACAACCGCGGGACCAAATTAGAAGGAGTGGTCCGTTGTTCATAAAATTTGGTATACTAGTTAATCATGGTCTGCTGAATTGAAATCTCTATTTCGTTTTTCTTAAACTTTTGTAGTTTGGGAATGCTCGAGACTTAAATTTGTGCTTTTCGTCATTTTGGGAAAGCTATAGCACAATTCTGTTGGCTAGATTTTTCAAATTTTATATTTAATCGGTAACGTCAACATTGATAAATGCAAAGAGTAACAGAAATTGTCTTAGGACACTTTAGTTTTGCAATAAAAACGATAATAATAGACGTATGTTTTGCTTTTTTGCAGTTTTCTCAATTTTTCATGCTGATTGCATACTTTTAGGGATGACAAAATAAATTTGGGCGAAAAATAGGTGACCACTTTTCAAATAGAATTATTTTCTGAGATCGGAAGATATCGGAGGATATAATTACAGTAGCCGACAAAGAAAGAATGCTTCTTAAAATTAAAGAAATCCATGAGCATACTTTCGCATACTTTCACATACTTATTATCCTCTAAGTTTTGCCAATTTTCAGATTTTTAATTTAGAAAAATATTTTGAATTAAAAGTGATGTAAAAGCCTCAGCTTTCCAATTTTCACAAAACGTTAAAAGCGAAAATGGCCACATCATTTCTTAATCTATATGGAAAGTTTTAGCAACTTCTTGATAACCTTATATTTTTTAATTTTTTTTTTACTGAATAGACTAAAAAACAGAAATTATGTGTTTACATTTTTTTGTGAAAAAAGTTTCAACTTTGAGTCGCTTTTGCACACACACCAATTAATTTTTTGCACAGATTTTTTGGGGTTTTCTTAGTTGGAGTTTTACCTTTCAAATTACATCAAAATCATTAAATTCTGAGACTATAAATTTTTTGAATTTTGTCTATGAAACGAATCACTGTGCGTGCGTAATAGACATTAAATTAAAAGCTGTAGGGCTAAGGCCGCCGTGGCTCAGTTGGTTAGTGCGTTGGACCGCGAGTCGAAGGCAGCAACCCCAGGTTCAAATACTGCCTGTAATAACACCTAAAAAAAAAAAATAACGGGAAAACTCGTTTTCTCTTTCGGTGGCTGTCCTCTCAGCTGGAAATGGCAAACCTCTGAGAGTAAAAATTGCTTATGAAAAAGCTCCCAACCTGCCGTTCGGAACCGGCATTAAACTGTAGGTCCCTTCAACCCGCGTATAAATTCACACGCACAACACGGGTGGTTGCGGGAAGCTAGGCCTTAGTCTCGCGTAAGCGGGCTGTCGTGCCAGTCAATTATTATTATTAGGGCTAAGGCGAGGGGTAATGTGTCGTGGGGTAGTTTATACACTGCTTTTGGGGGGGTGTAAAAACTAGGAAAACTAAAAAAAATCGGTATAGGTATACATATATGGCGGTTCTTATTATTTTTTAATGCCTTGTTATCTTTACACACAGATTTCGATAAATCTACTCCATGAAATAAAGGACTAGGGGAGACTAGTTCTCTCATCTACCCCCGCGGACTACGCCTTAGTATAAATTTTTGCAGTGATATGATCTTTTTTACATTGAGGTGTATCAATATTTCGGTTATAATAGAAAAATAATGCTTAAATGGCGAAAAAATATCATCAATGAGCGTTAACTATTTACGCTTTTAATCCCAAGCAGGCCTAGAGACACTCTAGGGTTTGGGTTAGGTAGGAGGAGTGTAACGACTTTTTTCCATAATTTTTTTTTATTTTCTCAAAGAACACATCAACCTCACCAGTAATTTTTTTAGTTTTATTGAGACACAATTTATTTAAAACAATATTTGTTTCTCACACAATTTCAAAAATAATTATTTGCTTACTTTCTCACGAAACTTCAACTTTGTCTTACAATTACTGCCATTGTGCATGTGGCATCGTTAACTGATTACATTTATTTTATAAAATGTAAAATCAGCTAAAAAAATCACAACGTGAAATTTACAGAATTTTTTTAAGCTTAGGATGTCTACAGGCCTTCTTGGGAACTAGAGGGTTAAATGGATTTTCAAATAGGATAGTGATTCAAAGTTTATAAATATGTAGCTAGTACCACGAAATATGGTTTATCAAGAATAAATAGAGAATTGATGACTGCGAGTAGAAAACCATTTTCAAGTGGAAACTTGAACTAATCGCTTCGCTTCATGGTCCCAACCCATTAAAGACGGCAGCAACAGATCCACATGACTGCAAGATGGCGTCGGCTTCAAGCATTACCTTGTAGTCAACTACTTGATTACAATGAAAGTGACAACAACAGTACCACAATCATGTTTTTATGCTCCAAATCATGAATTGATGAAAGCTTATCTTATCCTCTGATAAGAATTCGTCTATATCCATTTTATTGTTCAACAAACAATTTAAATCAAATCACAATGTTTAATAATTTATATCAGTTGGCCTATTGACTTCAAATATGGCGTAAAGCAGTTCAAATGAGAAACAATTAGAAAATAATTTTTCATCAAATTCTGCCTGGGGCCAACAAGTCGTTACGTGAAACTCAATTCAGACTTCAGACTTGCCGCAAGTACTTCAAAGCTGAAATAATTCATCGCATATTTTTCAATGTTTGAAATTTTAACATTAGACGAGGTAAAGGTTTGTTAGAAGTTCATAAACATAACTTAAAATTAGATAAAATCATAAGAGAGTAGAAATTATTTTAATGAATTCTTAAATTCATGCGTACAAAGCCGCTGGGCCCAGCTAGTAATTTATAAAGCTAGTAAATTTTAATTGAAATACTAACAAATTTGTATTTGTGGCCCAAAGCACACTAACGAACTAAGAAGAACGCAAAAACAACATCTATTTTAACCTTCGCCTTACCAACAATTTTTGTAAATACACGTCGCTTACCAATACCCACCGAGGTGACCCCTCATTTTGAATAAAAAATACAAAAAAAATTGTTTCCGGTAACTCAATATGGAACCCCTAGTCGCAAAATAAATCTTTCAAGTTGAACCTTTTGTCGGCCGCTAACCGCTCGGGTGGAAATATTTAAGTAAAGTAAAGGTTAAGTGATTCCAATTGATTTGGGTTTGTAACCTGCGAAATAGAAATAATTCTAAGGTTGGCGACTGCCACAACTGTGGTCGGTGGTCGTGTCATTTTCAAAATAATCGTTTCCATAAAATGACAATGACAGTTGCCAACATTGATAGACAACTTTACAAATTGCTAGTTTAACCCTTTTGCTACAGAGAAAGTTAAAATTTTAAAGTTTATTGATTCAGTCTTCTGTGTGGTTTTATCATCAACATTTCATAATAATTTTTTTACTTTTTCTACCCAACGCTGTTTATTTTAGAGTTTTGTCATATGACAGCAATTATATCGTTGTTGTTGTAATAATTACTTGAACATAAACGTTTTGGCAAACTAGAAATCTAATATTTTTTCATTTACTTCTGCTAAAATTCTTTAGAAAATGTATCGAAATTAAAGTAAAATCTAATCTAGAAATCTAATTGTTTTTCATTTACTTCTGCTAAAATTCTTTAGAAAATGTATCGAAATTAAAGTAAAATCTCAAATTTTAAATTTTCCTTCTTTGTTTGTGCTTCTTCTTCCTTTACTTTGTGTGATAGATATAATATTCAAGAAACGTGTATACTTCTCTTCTTTACACTTGAATAGTCAGTTTATTAATTTCGTATTATTCCTAACACTTCAAACTATTCTAAAGATGAACAAAAAATTTGTTTGAAACCATAGAAGAAACTTCAAACTATTCTAACGATCAACCAAAAATTTTTTTGAAACTGTTATTAATTTTGTATTATTTCTAAAATTTCAAACTAATTTATTCTTAAAAGCATAGAAGATTCAGGCGTTATTAACTTTTTATTATTCCTGAAACTTGAAACTATTCTAAGGACCCACAAATAAATTTATTCTTGAAACCAGAGAAGATTCAGGCTTTATTACTTTTTTATTATTTCTTAAACTTCAAACCATTCTAACGACCAGCAAATAAATGTATTCTTGAAACCATAGAAGATTCAGGCGTTATTAATTTTTTAAAACTTCAAACTATTTTGAGGACCAACAAATAAATTTATTCTTGAAACCAGAGAAGATTCAGGCTTTATTAATTTTTTATTATTTCTTCAACTTCAAATCATTCTAAGGACCAACAAATAAATTTATTCTTGAAACCAGAGAAGATTCAGGCTTTATTACTTTTTTATTATTTCTTAAACTTCAAACCATTCTAAGGACCAGCAAATAAATTTATTCTTGAAACCATAGAAGATTTAGGCGTTATTAATTTTGTATTATTGCTAAAAATTCAAGCTATTCTAAGGACCAATCAATTAATTTATTTTTGAAACCATAGAGGGTTCAGACGTTCACAAAGTAGCACGATGCCATATGGCTACAAAATAGAAAAAAGGGATAAAGTAACACGAATATTTTACAGAATATTTTTGAGATTCTAGTTAAATGCTCAAAAAGATCATAGATTTAAAAAAACCATGTCTTTGTATTGTGTTTTGTGACAAAATATTTAACTCAACCACTGTAAGATGATTTAATGAAAGAATTCTTATTAAAATGCCAGCATGCGGCAATTGGCCGCAACATTGAAACATTCAGGCAATGGGGCACACACTGCGCCACAGCAAGTGACCACAAATGACGACAAATATGCGAAGTGAACTACGCTACGCCACCGAGCAATTATGACAGCAAGTTGCATTTGCCGCGCACCACACAACAATTGCAGCGGCCAGAGTAGTAGCAGCAGCAAAAGCAGTAGCTAGTCTAGCAATATGAACAACAACAAAACTATAAACCCACAAAAGCACAAAACCGAGTGAAAGAAATTGTTAAATAAATTAACGCACAAGAATGCCACAACAACACGCGGCCAGCCGTCCATCCGCGCACACGGCACAGACACCACAGACGCCGCCAACAGAATGGAGCACAAGTGTCGTCTAACTATGCAACTGGCTGCATGCGCCGTTGCAGGCTTAAATGCAATTTGGCGCTCGCCAATGTAATTCGCACACACACACACACTCAGCGAAGCGAGTGGTTGGCCAAAGTGCGGCTGCAGCATTGCAGTCAACATAAACTGAAATTAAAGCCGTCGAGTGGCGGCAGCGTTGCAGTAGCAAAGTAAAAGGATTTTTTTTGCTGTTGCATTGCAGTTTAAAGCGATTTTGTGTAATGTGGATATTGCAGCAACGAAGAGGATTTTAATGAAAACCGAAACCATCAGCGAATCGCAAGAACAGGAAATGGGCCAGTAATAGGCCGGAAGGCGCTGGAGCTGAGAAGCGAGGTGACCGCGGCAGTAGCTGCCACAGTGGGCAGAAGGTGAGCTGGGCAAAAAACTAATTAAGTCTGGTCCAAAGATGAACCAGCAATGCAACAAAAAGCCAAGCGAATGCAAAGTCTGCAACAAAAGAAAGTGCAGCATCCGACTGTGCGGAGTGATATCGATAAACGCCGGCAGTAGCTATATCCAATGACTTTATGCAACTGCAAATGCAACGGCCAATCAACGAATCTGCCAATCGACAGAAACAACGTAGTGAAAAGTACTCAGATGCTGACGTTTCAACTGTCATGCAGGGTCTAACAGAAACCTTTTCAAAGAGGATCAGAGACACTGAAGTCTGTGCCTTGGCCAACTTGCGGCGTTACCACAGTTGAGCTACAAAATCAACTCAGGAAATATATCGATTGCTGGAATTTTTGCTACTTTAATGAATAACTAAATCTCGACATGTCTTTCCTCAGTATTTCAAAGCGGTTTATGTCCTTAAGACATTATAAAACTCAGTTTTTCTCTATCAATTCTTGTGAGACCCACCCAGTTGGACTTTAGATGCTCTATTTATGCCAAATGTTACTTTTACGTTAGGTTTAGGGTTAAGTTAGGGCAGCTGTTTCTAAATAAGATGCAATATTTTTTCATATATTTCGAGCTATTCCATGCAGTATCCTCTTCTTATAAGTTCAAGGTCAATCAACTTACAACGTTCTCTCAGTTCAGCCCAAAAATTAACTCAGAAAATATGTGGATTGCTGGATTCCACACAATTTTATTGACCAACCAAGTTTCAAGTCAAGTTTCTCAGTCAGTATCTCGAAAGGGTTTATGTCCTTAAAAAATCAAACGTCTCTGTTTTTGTCTGCCTTTTAACCCTTTCGGGACGGAGTTTAATTTTAAAATCCAAAATACTCTCAGTAGAAATATTTTCATGCTATGAAAATTGGGGTTAGAAAATGATATTGGATGCTTACAAACTCTGAAATCATCCTTTTATGCGGGAACGCCAAAATCGAAAAAATATTTTGCGTGGGTCATAAAATTTTAATAATTTTTTTGAGGGGCATTAAAAACTTGCTGAGACGTATTATCCCAGTAGCAGCGAAAGGGTTAAAGTGCAATCCGCTTATTCAACCCAAACTATACACCTAAATATTGTCATTTTAATATCTCAATGTGGACTATGAAACTATGGAGGTCGAATTTTGTCCAAACCTACTCAATCACTCATTCAACCAGCCTTCCAGTTCTTGCCCCAACTGTGACTCGAATTATTTGATTGACACAAAGTTATTTCTTATTAATTATTTCCTACAAGTTTCAACCCTCCATTGAAAGTTCCACAGCGAATTATTGTTGCAGTGTTAAACCCTCAAAGAAACCCTCATTGAAAGTTCCACATTCAATCGAAATTTTTCAACGTCTCACAATAAAGTGAGAACCATTTGAATTCTTGTCGCAGCGCCAGCGATGACAATGTGCACCATTGCGGCCGTTCAAACCGGTTGCTCATTTCGGCCAGCTTTCAGCGCGCCGCACAGTGGGAGAATTCGTTCTGGATAAGCCAAAGTACCGAAGCGGCTGCGGTGATTGGCGACGGCACAGCAATGCAGACAATTGGGCCAGAAACGCGCGCAAGCAGGTTGAGCCGAGGGCTGCCAGAAGACGCCAACAGCGACAACAGTCAGGGGAGCAACGTTTTTATTGTTGCAACGAAAATGCAAACAAAAAGCTAAACAACACAACAGCGACAAAAATGAAAGGAAGCAGCATAAAGCGCCAAGTTGCACCGGCAGTCGGCGGATGAGTGCAATCGCCTAAACATGGACATCCAGCAGCGTCAGAAATCGCTTTGGCAAGGGCCAACGACAGGAGCAGGCACTGCTTGGTTAGTAGACGACGACAAGAGGCAAACGCGCAAAGCGCACCAAACAAGGCAAAACAGGCTTCAAGCGCAAATATGCGGTCGGTGCGGTTGCTCCAAGTGCTGGACTAGGCCGCTATCGTTGTTGCTGCTGTTACTGCTTTGATTGCAATTGTTGGCCAAGAGTTAAGTCAAGTCGGGCCAAGCAAAACCAACCAAAGCCCAGCCAAGGTGAAGTGTAGTGCAATGGAACATCTCACAAATGTTGTCGCCTGTTGGCATTTGGCTTCGTGCAGCGTTGCCATTTGCCGCTGCCAGCCATGGCCGTTAATGATGATGCACTGTTGCATTTTGTCGATATCACTGCACACACACACACACATACAGTGTATGCAGCACTGGCTCAGCTGTTGTTGTTGTTGTTGTTATTCACTTAGTGGCAAACAACAAATCCGTTTCGGTCACTTTCAAAAGCCACATACTGAGTCGTGTGTTGGCGCGTTGCATCGGTCGCGGCACATTAGGCATTGATCTGAGCTGGCAATTTGGTGACTGTTGCATAGCGCATGCAACTTTGAGCACATCTTCGAATGGCTTTGTTGAGCAGAGGACTTGTGCCGCTTTAGCTTTGGTTGCTAGACAATTTGTATGTTGCCGTGTCGGAGTTTGTCTTTGAATAATTTAATTGGCTACAAATTATAGCATAAATATACGAAACTAGTTGTCGGCAACATGAATTTCATAATTTCATTGAAATAATCAATGTCCCATTAAAAAATCTATCTTCTCTAATAGTTTCTGCAGCATAAAAACCACAAACTCTTTGTAGACCTTTGGAAACTTTATAGACGTTTGTGATGTTGGCCTTTGAAGCAAAACCTTCTTAAGGACTTGAGATATAGAACTGTCCTTATGAAAAACAGTCCTTTTTTTGTCCTTGTTCACTTCTTTCGGAAGCATAAGGCCTCCACAAGACATTGACTTGTGTTGGTTACGTTAACGGGAACGATGCCTCCGATGTTGTGAGCTTGTGGCGGCACCACCATGCGGGTAACCGATGTGGCAACACCACGATTGTCAAGTCCTGTTGCCACTCTGCGAATGCAACCGCAACTTCCGTCTCTTCCTGGTTTGGCTGCCGGCGTGCGCAGACGTCCTCAACTTTTAATCCTAAATAATATTGTGTAAAATAGTTAATCTTACCTCCAATAAATAAAGCGGCCGCTTAGGCGGCCAAAAGCTACCGCTAATAGCGCCATCTGATGTGTAAGGGAGGTTACTGAAGGCCGGTTAGGGACATCGCTAAGATCGGTTTGGTGATGCGCTGTTTTTTCGGGGGTATGTTGTTGGGCTAGGTTATATTTAGAGGACAGGAAACATTGAAGAAGTGCGGGACCATGCACCAGGTAGGAGTCTAACCCATGACCTCTGGGATGATAGGCTAGTGCACTCCCGTTAGGCTATCGAGGCTACTAGTCCTATCAGTTCTATCTCTCTCTTAAGTTATATGTTTGTGAAGTACGCGTTTTTAAGTTGGTGTACATTATTCATAATAAAAAAATTGTCTCACCATCAATCTGCTATGCCTGGACCATAGAGTACACCTTCCTCTTCTTCAAAAAAGTCATGCAAGGCCCTTCTCTCTTCTCTGTTTGATATCCGGATTTTTTTGACCCGTCACACTAGACGACCCCCTTAAAGCCAAAAGGCCTATTAAAACATGTTTTTCTACACTTTTGACTCACTTTTCATACCGTCCAAAGTTTATTTCAATAAATTATTATTTTTTTATTTGAAGTATGATACTTTCATCAGGCTGACTATTGGCTATTGACTACATAGATTCGGTTTGTGGCTTTGCTTCATTTATGCCTTTGAGTCTGACCAATGTAGAGACTCAGATCAACCTGAAGCTTTTAGGCTAAAGAACTCTAAACCAAAGAGACTACTGTAGCTTATTCGCTCAGTTTTGGGAACATTAGGACCCAACAAAGTGTAATTCCTTGTGTTCCTTAGGTTAATCGGTTGATGTTCCCCAAGTCTAATTGATTGGCCCATAGTTAGCTATCAATAGTGAAGCCATAGGGGTCACAACAACATCTCCTTTTTTAATGTATGCTGCTGTCATTTTTCACACGCATCTATGCCTTCAGTTAATGCTGAACGGATGTGAATACTGCTAATGGTTGATGAACTGGCTAGAGTGATGGTTCCTGCATAGAATACGCCATGTGCAGGGTTTCCTGTGCTTGCGATGGTCTTTTTAACTTTAAATCTTTAATCAGCGATTGGTTCCTTGGCACTACGTGACTTACTCGAGTAGTTAGATATGTAGATATGTAATGTTGGGTAGATTAATACATAGTTTGATTATAGTTCTTTATCTATGAATTGACTATTCCTAGGTAATTTCAACAATTTGTGGCATAGATGTTGCTGTTCTGTTCAAAGAGAAGCAAACCGTCGATTAATAGAGAGTGAAAAGTTGAAGAATTGAAAAAATGAAACATTTTCGAAAAGTTCAGATTTCAAGTATTGGGGTTTTAATCAGGGATCATCTTGGCTTGTGGGCACTACATGATTTTCTTGGGTAATTACATAGATTTTCACTCAATTTAAAGGTAATCTAAGCAATTTGTGCTATGAATGTTCCTATTCTTTTTAAGGATTTGTTAATCGTCGATAAATTCCCAGCCGAAGATAGAGTGTTGAACAATTAACTGATCGACTTTTCGTATGGCTTTGAAGTGTTCAGATTCGAAGTGTTTGTTTAGGGATTTGTCAACCGTCAATAAATCCCCAGCCGAAAAGAGAATGTTGAACAATCAACTGATAGATTTTTTGTATGTATTTACAGTTTTCAAGTTTAAAGTGTTTGGATTATAATTAGGGATCAGCTAGGCCCTTTCCACTCGGAAAGTTAGATAGTTTTTCACTCAATTCATGGGTAATCTAAGCAATTTGGGATATGAATGTTCCTATACTGTTGAAGCATTCGTCGATAAATCCCCAGCCGCGGATAGAATGTTGAACAATCTACTGATATACTTTTTGTATGTCTTTGAAGTGTTCAGATTCCAAGTGTTTGGTTTCTAATTAGGGATCACCTTGGCTCATTGGCACTGCCGGACTTACACGGGTAGTGTAAGTTTTTTTTTTTTTTTATTTTTCCACTCAATTCATAGGTCATCTAAGCAATTTGTGGTATAAATGTTTCTATTTTGCTTAAGGATTTGTTAGCCGTTAATAAATTGCCAGTCGAAGAGAAAATGTTGAACAATCAGCTGTGTTTAGGTCTGAAGTGTTTGGGTTTTAATAGGGATCATCTTGACTCCTTGGCACTGGAGGATTTACTCGGGTAGTTAGATAGTTATATAATTTTTGAGTAAATTCATGTAAATTCTCAGGTAATCTCAGCATTTTATGGTATAAATGTTCCTATTAAATCCTTTTAATTTGTTAACCGTCGATAAATCGACAGTCGACTGTAGAAAGTTGAACAATCGATAGATGGACTTTTTGTATATGTTTTGTATTTCGTGAAGATTTGAATCAGGACTCACCTTGTTTTCTTAGCAGTACAGGAGTTACTCGGGATTCAAAATCAGTGATCACCTTCGCGTAAAGATCGATTTCAAATATTATTTCGAAGTAAACGCTCCTTGGAAATGTGTCTTTACTACTTTCCATGCACAATTGAATAACTATTCAAAAATTATACTACATTTTGCTAGCAAATATTGTGACTTGTATGCTATTTAAAGCTCAATTTATAGTACTCTGATCAAATTAGCATTCCAATTTCAATCAGAATTTCAACTCTTCCCAAATCGGGCAAACCCACAATAGACAAACAGACAATAGCCATTAATGGCCCACCCGGCAAGTGAAATGCAACTTGGCAATAATAATTTTGACTCGAAGCCAACTGGCTGGGCAGTTAAGTGTGCGACAACATTACCGAACCGAAAATGCTTTGCAATTTGGAAGAGGAGTTCGTGAAAAGCCGCAGCAAGCCATGTTGCAGCTAACATTTGGGTCGTTTTGTGCGCTTTTGTAATAAGTAATTTCAACTTTGTTTATGGCGCAGAACTGCAATTGCAATTGCAGCAAAAGTGAAGCGAAAATCAAAGCCAACAATAAACAGCAGAAGCTGAAAATGCAAACAAGCACAAAACAAAATATTGTGCAGTGCAAATATTGTGCAATGTCGGGTAGGTATGAGCGCAGTTGGCAACACTGTTGAGACATGGCGCAGCCTATGTGCATCCTTTTGCGCTATGCCTGCAACAACAACAACTGCCACTCGTACTCAAATAATCGAGTCAAGCGAATTTGCATGCTGATTGCAATAAAAGCAGGAGTGCAATTTTTTGCTGCCTTCGCCGCTGTTGTTGTTGTTGCTCGCTGCACTTCCTCATCGTTTTCCCAACTACTATTTCCACTACTACTACTACTACTTCTTCTTCTTCGTTTGCATTGCTTTACTTTTTAGTTAGTCGGCGGTTGTGAGAAGTAAACTAGCGAACAATCAGCAGCAGGCTGGCAGTTGTAGATATAAGCGGGCAAAGGGGTAAAGGGCACACTGGTTGCTACATGAGAGGGGCAGGGGGGCCCAATAGGCAGCGGGTGCAATGACTAGAATGGGTGTCGCAGCGGCGAGTGAGCGGGGCCGCACAATCAAAGACGGCAGCAGGCAATGAAAGCAAAATGAGTGGGTTGGCTGCATTGTTGTTGCTATATGCATTGGTTGCCATAGTCGTTGGTTGGTTGGTTGGTTTGGCGCAGTCACAGTAGCTGCTGCAGCCGTTCACAGTAGTACGGCGGGTGCAGCGTGCAGTTTTCCTTAATTATTGCTTCCCATCGTCTTTGTGTTGATTGCAGTTTTTGCGCCCATTCCCTGCGCTCCGCTCCGCTTCGATGGTTGTTTTTGCTTGCTGTATTTTTTTTTTTTTTTGCTTTGTCCTACAAGTGATTTTGTTTTGCCTGCTTTCCTTTGCATTTTGAATTTTTTATTTTTGGTTGTTTTTGTTGTTTCTGTCTCGCTGCATTTGATTGTTTTTGTTTGGCTCACATTAACCTTTTGGCTTTTTCGTTGCACTGTTTTGCATTACCGCAAGGGGGGCGGGGGGGAGACAGCAAACGGGCAAGCGGTGTGAGCGCTTCAAGGACTACGTCCTCCTGTTTGAAAAATTGCCATAGTTGTTGCTTCGGTTAGGCGGTAGCAAAATTGAATATTGATAGATTTTAATGGGATTAACCGAAAACTTTATCGTCTGCTTCGTAATTTGAAGCACTAACGTGTGTGTTGGAAAGAGAGCAAGAATGTAGTATGTGTACTTGTGAGAGTATGAGAGAATGTTGGTAGATATATGGCAGGAACTCAGAGCAATAGTCAAGTGGTTTCAATAAACTCTTTTTTTCCTTATTTTTACCTTTTTCAGCCTTTTTAAACAGAACTGCATCGATAGAATGAAAGTCTATCATCAGTGTGAATCTTTAAATCAACCATTTTTACAGGAAGAGTGAGCATCACTGCTGAATTGCATCTAAGCTAATCAAAATTAAGTTAACATAATCCTAACCTTAAGTAAGGTTTTATGTGGAAATTGTCGAGTAAGACAAATTAAGTTAACAAGTAAGAAAAATAGATGCGAAGATAAGTTAATATGATTTGTTTCTATAACAATTCAATATAACTAGTAACTGTCCCATTTACATTATCCCAATTGGTACCGGGAGCTAGTCTCTCGGGGCGCTTATCAATGCTTAATTTTGATACGCTGTGCTTTTGAGCCCGTGGAGTTAGGCCACATTGTGGCGGAACTCACGTTAAAAATTCAACATTCAATAACTAGTAACTAACTATTATTAAGGGACTATGTTACTTAACTATGATATGTACTATAATTAGAATCAGAACTAAAGATCAGCATAAAGGAAGTATAAAAGTCAGGTTAGGTTAGGCTGGCAGCTTGGAGGGTTCGGAGATTTCAAAGGGCCATTGTGATGTTGAGCAGTGAAAAAAAAGGAGAAGATGAGGAGATTTAAAAGAAGAGAAGATGCGGAGAGCTAAGAGAGGAGACGATGAGGAGAGGAAACAGAGGAGACGATGGGAAACAGAGGGACGTTGAGGAGAAGAAAAAATTAGAAGATCAGAGGAAAAAGAAGAGATGTTAAGGAGAGGAAAAAGATGAGACGTTGGGGAGAGGAAAAAGAGGAGACGATGTGGAGAGGAAAACGAGGAGGATGAGGGGAAGACAAGAGATGAGATTAGTAGAGTAGAGTAGAGATGAGATTAGTAGAGTAGAGTAGAGTAGAGTAGAGTAGAGTAGAGTAGAGTAGAGTAGAGTAGAGTAGAGTAGAGTAGAGTAGAGTAGAGTAGAGTAGAGTAGAGTAGAGTAGAGTAGAGTAGAGTAGAGTAGAGTAGAGTAGAGTAGAGTAGAGTAGAGTAGAGTAGAGTAGAGTAGAGTAGAGTAGAGTAGAGTAGAGTAGAGTAGAGTAGAGTAGAGTAGAGTAGAGTAGAGTAGAGTAGAGTAGAGTAGAGTAGAGTAGAGTAGAGTAGAGTAGAGTAGAGTAGAGTAGAGTAGAGTAGAGTAGAGTAGAGTAGAGTAGAGTAGAGTAGAGTAGAGTAGAGTAGAGTAGAGTCGAGAGTAGAGTAGAGTCAAGAGTAGAGTAAAGTAGAGAGTAAAATAGGAAATAAAGTAGAGAGTAGAGTAGAGTACAGAACAGAAGAGAAGCAATAATAGAGAACGAGATGAGAGGATATGATATGAGGGGAGAATGACAGGAAGACAGAACGAGGATAGCATTATAGATAGAAGACGCTATGTGTGAGCGATGAGAGAAGAGGTTAGGTTACAGTTAAACAAACGTGAAGAGTGAGGACAAGAATAGTTGTCGTTAATGCTAACCGAGTAGAGGTAAAATCAAAATTAAAATCAACGAAGAAGGGAGAGTCTAGAGTTAATAAGTAGTTAGTAAAAACTTCAAATCAAAAACAAGTAAGTCAACAGTTTTGTTGGTCTGTATAAACGACGGAATAAAGACTATAGGTAGGAAAGCTTTTGTTAAAACTTCTGTGATTCTGTTCATTTAGAAGTATTTATATTTTTTATCAAAATTTATCTATAACAACCAGATTTTGAGAATCATCCCAGTCTCACCCAGGATTGGGCCTGCATTTTCAATGGGAGACAAAGTGTTCTTCAAGTATTTTATTTCTCTCAAAGCATTGTTCTGAGTTAAAACTAAATTCGAACGAACTGTATGGTTTGTATCTTCCATCTCACTCAAATTGAAAACACATACATACATATATAACGATTTTTCTCATCTTTCTCACACATGCAAAAGCTTATTTCTCATTCATTTTAACCCCATTTTGTTTTATTTAGTTGTTGCTAAACTTTCCACAGCGACAGGTGTACGTACGTTTACAATTTTTCTTCAATTCACAACACCAACATTTTTGTAGCGAATTTTGCAGCGTTTTCCTTATTTCGAATTACTTACGAACTGAAAGATTTTATTTGCAATACTCAACGTGGCATTTATTTACTTCATGGTTTGTTGGGTTTTTGCGAAACCGCAGCAACCGCAGCACAGTCGACGGTGCAGTCAGTGCCAGCAGCAACAACAGCACCAACAATGTTGTTGTTGCTACCAGCCGAATAGCGGCAATGGAGTGCAGCAGCCAACAGCCCGACAGCGCGTCAGCCTTTCAGGCGTTTCGGTACCTGGCGACCGCTTTTCGGTATCCTTAAACACTTTTTCGCGGTTTGCTGCATTTTCGCATTTGACTTACGACATTTTGTGTTGTTGCTGTTGTTGTTGCTGTTGCCGGCTGCGAATGCAACTACGATTGCAGTGTGCACTGAACCGAGCATTGTGACGACTGCCGGTTTTCGGTTGCATTCGCAGAAAAAGATTTTTGCTGTTTGTCTGCGAATTGCGACAATAATTCGCATCAGGTTTCACTGTTGAGGTTATGTTTGCTGCGTTTTGTTGTGTTAAAACATTTTTGCTGACGCAGTTGTTGTTTTTTAGTTGCGCGGTTGAAAGGATTTGTTTAACCTTTTGGCCTGTGTTGCGTTGCACGTAATTCGTTTTATTTGTTGACTCGGTGGGGTGCTGCCATCTTGCACCGGAAACATTAAAACTAGAATGAAAAATACAAAAACAACAAAATAACCATGCAACAACAAGTTGTGTACTAATGAGAATGCAAGTGAAAAGGCGAAATACAAAGTTTATAAACTGCTGAGCTGAGCTTAGCCGAAGATTAATTTTAGCGGAAGGCGTTTGTTTGTTGTCGTTCTTTAGTTGAAAGAGAGGGGTGGTTATTTTTAATTAATTGTATGTACATATTTATAAATAGAAGAAAGCTTACCACAAAGTCCACTTGTGTCATGAGAAATGTTATAGTGGGCATGGAACCACACACAGTTCTACGTTTCTGGTACTGTGTCGCACGCTTTTAAATAAAAGCATTGACAATCCTATTAACATATATACAACAACAACAACAACAACAATTGATATGGTTTCTAACAAATCTGAGAAATATAAAATAACGGGTTACATTAATTGAAATTAAAATTTCAATAATTTATGCCGACCACCAAAAACAATGAAGCGGCTGCGCCCACCAGCGCGTCTATGATTTGTTGGTGGCTTCCATCGACAACCGCCAACCAACAACATTGAACGCCAACGAACAACAACAACAACGCCTCATTCGGCCAATGTGCCACACACCGTTCATTGTTGTTGTATATATTTAGTCATTTTCGTTGTTGTTTATTTGTTTTATGTGAAAAGTAGAATTGTTGCTGCGTGTGAATGTGAAAGCAAACCAAACAAAAAAAATGGATAGAAAATGCAAATAAAATCGAAACAAAAAAAACAACCAAACGAAAACGCACGCATTACAAATTAAATATGAATTTACATAAAATTTAGCATAAATTATGTAAATAAACTGATACAAATTTATTGCACTGCACGCAACGCAAATATCGCGTCGAACGCATCTCCAGCAAGCCGAAAAATTATGCAGATACTTTTGGTAATTATGCAATTTATGGGCGTAATATCCGGATAAACAACAACAATAACAACAACAACAACAACCATTTACCAGCGTTAACAGGTGGCGGCAGCGTGGAAGCGTGAAATAGTCAATGCGCGCGCCTCGTTGTTGGTTTGTTTTCGTGTTTTTTTTTAATTTTAATTGAAAATAATAACGCAATTTTGATAAATGTGCCATTATTCAAAATTGAACGAGCGAACGAATATGCATACAACTTGAAAAAGCATTGAAAATCGTAAATTAATTACAACATTTTAAATGCCACGCACGCGCCATGGCGAACATAATTCACGTGTTTATTATTTTCTAAATTTTCGACATTAGTTTTTGGCTTTTCACACTTACCACGCATGTTTAAATGATGTAATTTAACTGCAAGTGGAAAACGCATAATTGAAATTGTCATTGATTAGCGTCATTCGACAGCCGAAATATAAATTTAGGGAGCCAATTCCCAAAGTACTTGAAACAGTTGAATTGGGGCTGAATGTCTGAGCATGAAAGTGTAATGAAAGAACAAATTTAGAAGCCAAAGAAAGTTACAGAAACTTGCCAGAGGATGGAATCATGCAAAATCAGCAAATCACTCTGGCCTGCATACAATAAAAACAGGACCGCAAAACTCTTAAATAAGGGCCGCAGGGATGTGGCAAGACTGATGGCGGTCATTACAGGATCGGCCACCACAGGTTGGAGAGCACGCAGCTAAAATGGGGATACCCTTCAATACCAGCTGCCGCAGCTCTGAGAGCCTGAATCTCTGCGCCTGTCCAGCCTTATCAAGAAGGAGATACAAGATTCGAGGTAAACCAACACTTCAAGATTTCGAAGAGATGGCAAAGCATCATAAACTCGCTACTCGCCATCATTAACTTCTCGGACTGGATATAGAGGCCACTTAGTCCAGAATCCAACACGCTAGTATATCATACAGTATCTACCGGGAATAGTAGTATCAAATGGCTTCAAAGAGCTAATTAGATGTCCAAAACATTGCTACTGAAACCAACTAACCAATCAACCACTGGGTTCATAAACATAAATCTGCATTAAGGACCAACGTCACTAAGAAATTCCTAAACTTTGACATAAAAAGTGTTCAGTTCAATGTTGGCTTTTCATACCAGAGGGTCTAGGTTCGATTCCCAGTTCAGACTGTTCAAACATTCGCCAACTTCGAAAGAAACATTCTTACTTACTTGCTTAGCTGGTCACTGTCGGGTTATGGTCTGGCACAAAAGTTCTCTCCAGGCGCCTCGACTTTGCGCGTGCCTTCTCCAGTTGGTCACACCCAGAGATAATAGAGCGTCTTTCACTTGGTCTTCCTTTGTTTTC
Organism: Melieria crassipennis; assembly: GCA_963668005.1. Taxonomy (NCBI): domain Eukaryota; kingdom Metazoa; phylum Arthropoda; class Insecta; order Diptera; family Ulidiidae; genus Melieria; species Melieria crassipennis. Next base: position 140,035,030 of record OY764961.1, on the reverse strand, counting down.
CCCTAACCCTTTCCCTCCCCCTCTTCCTCTACCTTTTCTGGCACCTTCCACCCTTTCTCATCATTCACCTTACACCCAGTCATTATCTTTCCTGAGCCTGACAACTCTTCACCATTTTCAAGATTTGGATTTAATAGATCTATCTTCTGCTATCATTACAAGTTTCTTTCATTATCTGAAATCTTAAAATGCAGCCCATTTTATTAAAACAAAGTTTTGGTTAAACAAATTTTTAAATAGATTGTGCAGATCTTACATTTACAGCCAAATTATTTTTCATCATTACTAATATCGATTTTTTTTTTAGTACTCTCCACTCTTGTCTCTGTTCGGTCTTTCTCTTTTCTGACCCTGACACTTATTTGGCATTTTCAATGTTTGGACTTCCGATGCTATCATTTGATTTGGTGGAGACTGCTATCCTTATTTTTCTCTTTCATTATCTGGAATCCTCCCTTGTGCCACGAACTGTAGTAGTTTTTATTAAAACAAAGTTTTGGTCAAGAAATTTTTCAATAGAATGTGTGAATCTTCCCTTTACAGCCAAATCCTTTTTCTTCTTATTACTCATTTCGGTTTTTTTTTTAGAATTTGCACCCTTGTCTCTGTTCCGTCTTCCTATTTTCTGACCTTGACATCGCTTAGGCATTTTCAATGTTTGGACTACCGAAGCTAACTTCTGATTTGGTGCAGACTGCCATCCTTACTGGACTGCTGCCTTGTGCGAAGAACTGAAGCCATTTTTATTGAAGCAATGAATCGTTTTTATCAGAAAAATGTCTTCAATCGAATGTGTAGTTCCTCTTCTGTAGACAAAACTTTTTTCACCATAACTCATTTCCTAGTTTTCTAGCACTTTGCAACTTTTCAATCGAATGTGTAGTTCCTCTTCTGTAGACAAAACTTTTTTCACCATAACTCATTTCCTAGTTTTCTAGCACTTCGCAACTTTTCTCTGATATCATACTTTTTCCTGGGCCTCTATTCGGAAATTACGCCAACAGATATTTTGACAGTTGGGACTATTGCCGCAGTGGTCAAAATGAAGAGGAGAAAGAGACAATAAGTCACTTTCTCTTGCACTGTCCGGCTCTCTCTAGACGAAGATGGACATCTCTAGGCTCTTCCTTCTGCGACAGCTGGAATAACCTCAGTTCAGTCAAAATCAACGACTTGCTAGGGTTCCGACTTGCAGTAACACAGATCATTTTGTCTTTGTCGTTTCACAACCGGCGCATTTCGCGGCCTAAATGTGTCTTTCTGGAAGTCTCCTGCTCTGACAGCCACCTTGACTTAACCTAACCTAACTAACTATTTCGCTACGAATTTGCAGTGCGTTTGGACAAACTTTATTTTCGAAATTGTGGTTTAGTTAACTTATAATACAAATTACGAGTTTTAAGGTCAACTGAATATGCTGTGAGGCATTAGTGTCCCTGCAATAGTGAAAGGGTTAGATTAGATTAGATCTGGGATTCGGACAACTCCTGCTCGAGACACTGCATCCAAGTGATGAACTATTGTGTCATGTCCCTCTACGTTACTGGAGGAGTTCGTGTCCTCCAATGTAATCTAGAAACTCCTTTAGTTTCCTTAGATTCATTTCAGACAAATCTCTCGTCTGTATTATCTCCTTCCCTAATATTCGCTTTCTTGCGTGTATTAGGGCAGGGCATTCGGTTATGATATGTACAGAAGTCTCTTCCTCTTCCATACAAAATCTGCATAGTTCACTGTCCGTTAGTCCCAGACGAGCCCTATGCATATTTGGCAGACAGTGTCCACTTAGCATCCCCGTCATGACCCTGAGCTCCTTTCTGCTTAGGTCAATTAGGAATTTCGATTTCCTTTCCGAGTAAGCTGGAAAGAAAAGCTTGGAGCATCGTTGCCCCATTGTGTTCGACCATTTGTGGTTTGCTCGATGAAAGGGTTAAGGGGAAAGGGTTAAGGGGAAAGGGTTAAGGGGAAAGAGTTGCTAAACGTCCGTTTGAGATACCACTTTTTATAGGTTATGTTTCCGTAATGTTTCTGTTTTATAAAAAAAAAACCTCTGCTATCCCAAGCACACTTCTTGTTCCGTTCGCTGACTTCTTCAATCTTCCTAACATACTTCCTATTGTTTTTCAACGTTTCTTTTTGAAGAAACATGCTTCCAGACAGAAAAACTAATTTCAATAAAATTTTTTTAAAATATATATTTTATAAATCATCCCTTTCTATATATATGTATATCGGCTTTATATGTCTTTGGATATGTGTCGTTTTTTATAGTCTAATTGATATATACCCCCGAAGTAAGTTAAGGGTCTTGATAGCACAGGTTTTCTTACCTCTTTATTCTTTCCACTTGGGACCTAAGGCCCTCAATGTGGCAAATGCTTAGCTTTCAGCTTAGAATCTTTTGTTGATCAATTCAAATTCTGTCAGCGTGAGGAATTAGCCCATCGCTTGCAGTTTCAGGTAATGAAGCTTTCATCTATCATCCCTCAAAAGAGACACCTTCGTTTTTGGCGAACATCTTAAACATCATTCAAGTACATAGAAAAACTCTTGATACAGGTGTTTCCAAAGCTTTAGCTCTTCAAAATTATAAAATACTTCTTCTTCAACAACAAATTTACATGAAACTCTGAATCCATAAACTAAAACTCGATCCCATAAGACTTATGGGTTGTCCCAAAAAACTCTAATCTTCATGAATGATTCCCTCGGCCATTTGAGGCATTGCAGCAAAGTGCAGCGCACTGCGATGAGCATTTTCCATTGTGCTCTAATAACTCGGCTCATATCTCCTAAATCGCCTTACACGCCTCTTCGCTCTAATGGTCGCGTTCTGCGTGCCGCAACTGCGGCGATTTATCTTATCGAGCCCAATTAACATGTCAGCGCAACTGATTTTTCAATGTTGACTCGCTTCGAGTCGGCACAATGCAATCTTTCATCGAAATTTTTGACGTCCACGTTTTTGTTTTTTTTGCTTCTGCTTCTTTCAAATAATTACGCGCTAATTAAACGCTACATGGCGTTGCCTACACAAAGTTTTAAGCGCAGCAACGAGCAACGCGGCACAAATGTACAACATATGTGTTGCAGTGCATTATAATGATGGCAATATTGTTGTTGTTGTTAATGTTGTTGTTGTGCATTTTAACCCTTTTGCTGCGTTTGCCTGCGAGCGACGATACGCGTTCAACACCAACAACAACAACACAGTGACTGAAAAGCGACAAGCAAAACGAGGCAGACTGCAAAAAGCAACAACAATAACAACGAAAACAATTTTCAGCCAAAAACCATAACCCTAACATGTTTTTAATTATACTATAAGAATATGTTATTGTTGCTGTTTCTGTTGTTGTTGTTGTTGTTGTTGGTGGCAGTTGCATGAAGACAAGAAACAGGACATGGTGCAACGCCAGCAGCCGGAACCCATTCACTTAATTTGTCTCACAAAAGCCCAACACAGACATTGCGCCGACCGCAGACCGACCAACCAACCGAACGACCCAGCGACAGTCAAAAGATTCACAGTGTGGCATTGTTATTGTTAATATTGTCGTTTTTGTTGTTGTTGTTGTAGTTTGTTCGTTTTGTGTTGGCCGCTGCTGCTGGCTTAATTTGAAGAGTTAATGTCAGCCGGAATGCGTGTTGGAATGGCAAAAGATGCGTCTGCTGCGAAAAGCTACCACACACACACACACACACACACACAAATATATTCACAGCAATATCTGAGATATTTGAAATAAAAAGCCAAACAAAATTACAAAATATATCTCAATAATCCCTACTGGCGCACTGCTGGCCGGCTGTAGCGTGTGCTGGCATTTGGCGCTGTCGGTCTCGCGTGCATGCGTTGCTCGTTGCCTTTGTTCTCATGCTCGAAATTATCATAATTATATGCATTAATGGCAGTAAAGAACGCAACGCGGCTTACATACAGTCAGCCAGTCAGACAGACAGACAGCGAACTGCAACTTGTCAGTAAAAACTTGTCTGTTATCACTCATCGAGTACGGACGTGTTTAAATTCGCTCTCGCTATGGTCAGTTGTGCTAAATGCAAACTGCCCTGCACCGCTGCCGATTCGGTATCTTGTGGCACCTGTTCGGTCAAGTGGCACTTCAAGTGCTGTAAATTGAATTCTACTGCTGTGGAAGCTTTAAACTCGAGCCCAAATTTAATTTTTGCCTGTGACTCCTGCATTAAAAGTCCGCGTTCAACGTGCTCATCCATGGTGCCGTTACTGCTGGACAAGCTAAGTGAACTTCGAGGCCTCATCGACGCTCTTAAGATACCACCCTCTGAGAACTTAAGTGCTGACAAGCCGAGCTCTGTTTCTTCCGCAACTGGAAAGCCGCTGCCAATTGTTACTCGCGCCCGCTCCAAAGCTGTGGACGCCCTTGCTGTTTTGTCTAAGCCTGCCATCGCCCGTTCTCACTCGCCTCTACCAGTAAAGGGCGATAGCAAAATAAAACGCCCGCAGTCTCCGGCAGCTAAAGCTAATGCTTCCAATGTTGCTCTCGCTGTGAATGCTGCCGTTGATGTTGTTGCTGACGCTGCTGCACCTGCTGCCTCGCCTGTGACTTATGCTGCTGCGACCGCTGATGAGAATAATACGCTCACTTGCTCTGCTGTTGCCTCGCTCTCTTCGTCACATGCTGCTGGTGCTCCATCTTCTCCTACTCACTCGTCTATTGCTGCTGTTGCTGATCTACCTGCTAACGACTGGACTACTGTGCACAACAAAAAGCACCGAAACCAAAGGATTGTTGTTATTGGCTCAAACGTAAGCTCGGGTTTGGATGTAGCTGTTAGTAAGAAGTGGTTGCACTTGTCATCGTTTCTACCCTCGGTGACTGAGGATATTCTAACTAGCGCCCTCAACCCGCTTGCTGCGTTCTAATTGAATGTGCCACCGTCTGGCACGTCGCGACCAGTCGACTGTTTAGTTCTGCTTCACTGTACAAAAATTTCGTATAATGGCGTCGTTCTTGGCCGCCTGCTGTTTACTGCCCGATTTTAATGTTTTGTTTTATTTATTTTTTTTCTTTGTGTTGCTAATTAGACCAACGTAACGAAGCGACACGGTGCCACAAAGTAAATTTGTTGTGCCCAGTTGTTCAATAACTGACAGTGTGTCATTTGGAGTCGAATTTACGTGTCAACTGTCACCTGCCGGCGCGACGGCCGCAGAGTGTAAATGAAGTAAACTTGCAAAGGTCACACAGTTGGTTTTTGTAGGCAATTTTGGTCAACTGGAGGTCTGTGAACGTTGTTTGTGACTTATGCATTTTTTCCCCCCATTTCAGAGACAAAAATTTGTACATTAAAATGCCAAAATGTGGCAACACTGCTGTAAAGAAAAAGGCACATAAAAAGCCGGAAAGGCACAACAGGAAATAAAGAAGGCAACAGTTTTGTATGTTAATTTGGTTTAATTTAGTTAATAATAAAAAACAACAATAAAAAAGGTTAAGGTTTTTCTTGTTTTTTTTTTGGATATTGAAAATTTTCATGTTTTGAGTGTAACCAACAATTTGAATTGATTAGAAATGAATTTTTTATATATAATAAAGTGTAATAAAAAGAAATACATTAATTTGCCATTAGATGGCTTTAGTAATCTGTATCTCGTTTTGTACAAGTGCGATCGGATTATGTTAGATAACGTTGGAAAGATACGATTTCGTACTAAAGACATTTTCAGACAATTTTGTGATTGCTTGACTCAGTTTTGTTATAGTGCGTTTGAAAGATAATATTTCGTTTTGAAAAAACCTCAAACTGTTCTGTGAAGTTTTATGTTTGCTTGACTCAATTTTGTTTGAGTGCGTTTGAAAGACAAAATTTTGTACTTAAAAAACTTTTCAGACAATTTTTGGGTTGCTTGAGTCAGTTTGTTTGAGCGTGTTTAAGAGATACGATTTTGTACTTAAAAAACTTTTCAGACAGTTTAATGATTGCTTGATGCAGTTTTGTTTGATCACGTTCATAAGACAAAATTTCGTTCTAAAAAATCTTCTCAGACAATTTTCTGATTGCTTGACTCAAAAAAAACTTTTCGGGCAGTTTTGCAATGCTTGTGTTTTGTGATTGCTTGACGCAGTTTTGTTTGAGTGCGTTTGAAAGATAAGATTTCGTTTTGAAAAAACTCAAACTGTTCTGTGAAGTTTTGTGTTTGCTTGACTCAATTTTGTTTGAGTGCGTTTAAAAGACAAAATTTTGAACTTAAAAAACGTTTCAGACAATTATTGGATTGCTTGGCTCAGTTTGTTTGAGCGTCTTTGAGAGATAAAATTTTGTACTTAAAAAACTTTTCAGACAGTTTGGTAATTGCTTGGCGCAGTTTTGTTTGATCACGTTCAGAAGACAAAATTTCGTTATAAAAAATCTTCTCAGACAATTTTCTGATTACTTGACTCAAAAAAAACTTTTCGGACAGTTTTGCAATGCTTGTGTTTTGTGATTGCTTGAAAATTTTGTTTCATAAAAACTTCTCAGACAGTTTTCTGATTTCGTTCTAAAAAATCTTTTCAGACAATTTTCTGATTGCTTCACTCAAAATAAACTTCTCGGACTGTTTTGCAAAGTTTTCTGAATTAAAAAAAACTTCTTAGACAGTTTTCTGATTGCTTGATTAACTTTTGTTTGATTGCGTTCAAAAGACAAAACCTCATTCGAAAAAAGGCTCAAAGCTCGTGTTTGATAGAAAATATTTCGTTCTAACAAAACTTCTCAGTCAATTTTCTGATTCTCAGACATTTTTCTAATTGCTGGACACAATTTTGTTTGACTGCACGTCAAAGATGGACACCAGTAAAGAGAAAATACCAGGTTTTTTGCTCGATAAAGGCGAAAACGCAAGCCAGGTGACTGGAAATGCGAGTTAAAACCACTCAGACGCTATTTTGGTTTTCTGTATTCCATTTCGGTAATTTTGATGTCAAACATGTGTCACGTTCTGGAAGGTCAGTTGTTGAAAATGTCAATAAAATCATGAAGATCATCGAGTCCAAGCGTCATGTAAACATTGTTTCGATTTCGCAAGAGTCCAACATTGTAAAAAGGCGCTCGATGTATGGGCGCTGCACGAGTTTACGGAAAGAAACCTCGTGGACCGTACATTCATTTTTGAAGCGGATGATTAATGGTGATGAAAGGTGTATCACTTAAGGCAACGTCAAACAAAAACGGTTAACAAACGATGATCAAACTAGGATTTACGGTCAGAATAGTCTTACTGTGTGTTTGATAGGATCAGCAGGGAATTGTTTACTATGAGCTGCTCTCCTACAGACAGTGATCAAACTAGGATTGATGGTCAGAATTGTCTTGCTGTGTATCTGATGGGATCAGCAGGGACTCATCTACTATGAGCTGCTTTCTTACAAACAGTGATCGAACTAGGATTGACGGTGTGTTTGATAGGATCTGCAGGGAATCATCTACTATGACTAGCTGCTCTCCTACAGACAGTGATCAAACTAGGATTGATGGTCAGAATTGTCTTGCTGTGTATCTGATGGGATCAGCAGGGACTCATCTACTATGAGCTGCTCTCCTACAAACAGTGATTAAACTAGGATTGACAGTGTGTTTGATAGGATCTGCAGGGAATCATCTACTATGACTAGCTGCTCTCCTACAGACAGTGATCAAACTAGGATTGATGGTCAGAATAGTTTTGCTGTGTGTTTGATGGGATCAGCAGGGACTCATCTACTATAAGCTGCTCTCCTACAAACAGTGATCAAACTAGGATTGATGATCAGAATAGTTTTGCTGTGTGTTTGATGGGATCAGCAGGGAATCATCTACTGTGAGCTGCTCTCCTACAAACAGTGATCAAACTAGGATTAACGGTCAGAATAGTTTTGCTGTGTGTTTGATGGGATCAGCAGGGAATTGTTTACTATGAGCTGCTCTCTTACAAACAGTGACCGAACTAGGATTGACGGTGTGTTTGATAGGATATGCAGGGAATCATCTACTATGAGCTGCTCTCCTACAAACAGTGATCAAACTACGATTGATGGTCAGAATAGTTTTGCTGTGTGTTTGATAGGATCAGCAGTGAATTGTTTACTATGAGCTGCTCTCTTACAAACAGTGATCGAACTAGGATTGACGGTGTGTTTGATAGGATCTGCAGGGAATCATCTACTATCAACTGCTATCCTACAGACAGTGATCAAACTAGGATTGATGGTCAGAATAGTTTTGCTGTGTTTGATGGGATCAGCAGGGAATCATCTACTGTGAGCTGATCTCCTACAAAACAGTGATCAAACTAGGATTGATGGTCAGAATTGTCTTGCTGTGTGTCTGATAGGATCTGCAGGGACTCATCTACTATGAGCTGATCTCCTACAAACAGTGATCAAACTAGGATTAACGGTCAGAATAGTTTTGCTGTGTGTTTGATGGGGAAGGTACTTATGCATTCAGCTTAAAGTCCAGACCTGGTATCAAGTAATTATTATCTGGTTTTGTCTATGGCGAATGATTTTGCTGGTGAAAAATTTGCCTCAAGAATTGACTATCCCAGTTTGTTGCCAATAGAGAAGAGACTTTCTATAAGAGAGACTTAATGGAATTAACTTCAAAATAGCAACAACTTAATGCACAAAACAATGCATATTTGACCGGATTAGATCATTGCAACTATGTCAAAAAAATGCTTACATTTTATGCAAAAAAAAAAATGGATTTCTTCTCTTCTCTCTCTACAAAACTTTTTAGTATACGAGTATACGAACTTAATAAACTTCAATCTTGATCACTTGATGCGATTTGTGGCGAACAGCTTTCAACACTGTAAGTGCCACACAGACAAGCAACATTTTTATTAAACAGAAAGACGAAGCGGTTCTAAAAAAACGCTGTGCCGCTGTTATGGCGCACATTTTAACACTTCATAAACTGTTCGAGTTTAGTGCATACAAAATAAACACAAAAATGCTGATAGGCTGTGTGTGTGTGTCTGTGTGTGTTGCGTTAACTGCCGGCCGCTTAATTTGTTACAATTTCCGATAAAAGCGGCAAGAAATTGCAGCCAGCGCGCTGACAAAACAATAAGAAGCAAAGCACAGCAAGTTGCAGCCACGGCAGCCGCTTCATTGTAAACACAAACAATGCATTTATGATTGCTGACAAACAAATAAGAAAATGCCGGCAAAAAGACGCTCACACACTGTTCACACCTCGAACGAGCAATGTGAACGATCGACGCGTAGTTTTGTTTGCATATTTGTATTTGTTGTTGTACAAATTTTTATACGCACGTAGGTGCAACAACGGCGGCTGGGCATGTGTGAAAATGTTGCTCGGAGAGTGTGTGAATGCAAGAAAACAATAACAATAACAACAACACAGCAACACAGCAATCAAATGCCAAACGTTAGAAGCGAAAACTCATTAGGACTGTTTGTCTGAGAGATAATAAAACTACAACAAATAATTAAGCAACAAATGACAACAACACAACACGCACATGGACAGCCCCGAAGCCCATAAAAAGGCAACAGGGGTCGCATCAATAAAATATGAAAAAAGTGATAAGGCGTAAAATGTGCAACGCGCATGAAATATGAGTGCGCGACCGGCAAAAGGGGTGAACGACGCCGAAGGCACACGCACTGATAGAACAACAGACAGACAGACAGACCATGCAGACAAATTTACGATGTGTACAATGGGCTGCGCGCGCACCTTTCACCGTTCGACACAGCCCATAACTACACAGTTACAGCTGTTGGCAGGGGGGTAGCGCCGCCAGGGTCAGATGCAATTAGAAGCCAGCGAGTGGCGCGCATTATGCGCCCGAATGCAATTGGGCGCCGAATGTGTGCGAGCGCATTTTTACGAGCCCATTAAAATTGTGTGCTCGATGATTTTCATAAACAATAAAGTTGCATAGAAACAACAAAAACAAAAACAAAACAAAAATACAAATTATTGGGCACTCATGCTGTCAAGTTGTACCTTTCACATACACACACACACACACACACATACATACTTTTATAGATGTGTGCGTTAATGAACTTGGTTCGCTTGATTCGCGTCGAGACTTTTAACGATCTCTGCGCTTGCGCACAGCTCCGCAGCATCGTAAATGTCGGCGCGCAATTCGCTCGCTTATTGAGTTGTAAATATTTTTATAAAGTTTTTACATGCTGCAGCAATATTTTGTCTCGTGCATTACTATTATGATTTATGCTCAGTGTAAGGGCCCGAATGGCCAATAGGCAAAAGTGAAAATGTTAATTGTCCGCATGAGGAGTTTTATTGTTATGACATGCTAACGAATTGATTGCGCCTCGTTGATTAATTCCATCAAATTTGTGCAGTGCTCAGCTACCACTCTGAACTTTAGTGGTCTTTAGTGCTCAAAGATCGAACAAATTTTGCCATCGAGGAAAGGAAAGGAAAGTAAAGCAATTACAATTAATTCATATAAAAGTAATTAATTATTTTCCCAATAGATGGCTTTAGTAATCTATACTTCGCATTGTATAAGTGTGATCAAGCTATGCTTGATAACGTTTGAAAGACAAAATTTTGTACTAAAGAAACTTCTCAGACAGTTTTGTGATTGCATGACTCTGTTTTGGTTGATAGTGTTTGAAAGACAAGATTTTGTATTGGAAAAACTTTTCAGACAGCTTGATGATTGCTTGATTCAGTTTTGTTTGACGCGTTTGAAAGACAAGATTTCCTATTATTTAAGCGCGTTTAAAAGACAAGATTTCGTACTTAAAAAACTGCTCAAATAATTTTGTGATTGCTTGACTCAGTTTTGTTTGAGCGCATTTGAATGACATCATTTTGCAATATAAAATCTTCTTAGGCAGTTTTGTGATTGCTTTGTTTGAAAAAGTTTGAAAGGCAAGATTTTGTACTAAAGAAACTTCTCAGACAGTTTTGTGATTGCTTGACTCAGTTTTATTTGAGTGCGTTTGAATGACAAGATTTCATACTAAAGAAACTTCTCAGACAGTTTTGTGATTGCTTGACTCAGTTTTGTTTGAGCGTGTTTGAAAAACAATATTTCATACTAAAAAAACTTCTCAGACAGTTTTGTGATTGCTTGACTCAGTTTAGTTTGAGCGTGTTTGAAAGACAAGTTTTCATACTAAAGAAACTTCTGAGACAGCTTTGCGATTGCTTGACTCAGTTTTATTTGAGCGCGTTTGAATGACAAGATTTCTTATTTAAAAAACTTCTCATTCAATTTTCTGATTGCTTCACTCACTTCGTTCAGTTCACTCAGACGTTTGAAAGGCAAGATTTCATACAAAAAATATTCATGGACAGTTCTGTGATTGCTTGACTCAGTTTCGTTTGAAAAAGTTTGAAAGACAAGATTTTGTACTAAAGAAACTTCTCAGACAATTTTCTGATTGCTTCACTCAGTTTTGTTTGAAAAAGTTTGAAAGACAAGATTTCGTACCAAAAACGTTCTTAAACAGTTTTGTGATTGCTTCACTCAGTTTTGTTTGAAGACGTTTGAAAGACAAGAATTCATACAAAAAATATTCATGGACTGTTCTGTGATTGCTTGACTCAGTTCTGCTTGAGCACGTAAAAAATTGTTCACACAGTTTGATGCTTGCTTGATTCAGTTTTGTTTGAGCGCGTTTGAAAGACAAAATTTTGTACCAAAAAACTTCTTAGACCGTTTTGTGATTGACTCAGTTTTTTTGAGCGCGTTTAAAAGATTAAATTTCGTAATTTAAAAAATGTCTTACACAGTTTTGCGATTGCTTGACTCAGTGTTGTTTGAGTGGTCTCCGTCAAAGATGGACACCAGCAAATAGAAAATACGCAATATTTTACAGTTTTTCTTCGAAAAAAAAAACAATAGCCCCAGCCAGGCGTCTAAAAATGTGAGTAGTACTTATTTATGGTCTTAAGATTGCAACAAACAATCATTCGTAATTTTTCCGTTCCAGTAATTTTGATGTCAAAGATTCAATACACTCTGAAAGGCCAATTGTCGAAAATGTCTATAAAACCATGGAAATCGTCCAGTCGAGTACCCATAAGCTAAACGTTATACAAAAAACTGTTTGGAAACACTTGAAATAGCTGGTTACAAAGTTAGGTTAGGTTATAGAAGGGCTGTGTACGGCATGCACTTTCACTCGGAGACCATGTTGGGGCTTTGTGGTTCCCTTCATTTTAGAAATCCGTTGTCCTTTTCTTTCTATGGGTTTCCTTTCTGGGTTTCCTGTAGATCCAGATGGATTCTTTTGGGTAACATTTGTCTTGGCAAGGAAATTGTGTAGATCAGTCTGTCAGCTATTTGTGCACGTTCGTTGAAGAGCCTGGCCCCAAGTGTCCGAAGCCGTCATTTCTGTAGTGATAGACAGTGGCATGGCCGGTACTCGATTGATTCCACTGTATTCTTATCTCCGCAGTTTCTACATTAATCGTCGGTTGAATACAAAAAGAAGCTCGATGTATGGGTACCAAAAAAAAACCTCATGTACTAAATTACCATTTGCGAATAACAACAAATCGAACCATTTCTGAAGTGAGTGCTGACTGGTTATGAAAAGTGGATCACTTACGACAATGTCAGGAGAAAACGGTCGTCTAAAAATGGCCAAGTCAGGGTTGATGGCCAGAATAGTTTTGCTGTGTGTTTGATGGTATCAACAGGGAATCATCTACTATGAGATGCTCTCCGACGTCCAAACTCTTAATTCGGACCTGTACTGTCAACAATTGAACGGTCTGAAGGAAACAATCTCAAAGAATTGGCCAGCTTTGGCCAAAGGGAAAGGCATTGTGTTCCATCAGGACAAAGGCAGGACAGATAGTGATAGATCGATAGTGACTCACCATAAGCTTCGGAAACTTGGTTGGAAAGTTTCTATGCATCAAACTTCTAGTCCTGGTCCATAACGAACTGATCCTGTCTATGGCGAATGATTTTGCTGATAAAAAAAATTATCAGGTTTACAACTTTGCTTCCGCCCTTTTCCGATAGGTGGCTGTATCGGCTGAGGCTGGTTGAAATACATAGATGGTAATGCCTTTAAAGTGAGTGTGGACAGTGCCTAACGAATTGTCATCGCCGTTTCAGTGACAGTTGTTCTTGTTTTCGTATTATTCACGCTCGAAAATGTCCGTTTATGTGCCCAATTCTCGCCATTTGCGGGAAGTTTTACTTTTCTGTTACAATTCGCAAAAAAATGCAGCTGAAGCGCATCGAATGCTCTCAGAAACTTACGGTGATGCTGCTCTGAGTGAAAGAACGTGTCGGGAGTGGTTTCAACGTTTTAAAAATGGTGATTTCGATGACAAAGTCATCCTCCAACACGACAATGCTCGGCCTCACGTCGCAAAAGTGGTCAAAAAGTACCTGGAAACGCTGAAATGGGAAGTCTTGCCCCACCCGCCGTATTCCCCAGATGTCGCCCCTTCTGACTTCCACCTATTCCGTTCGATGGCACACGGCCTGGCAGATCAACATTTTCAATCCTTCGTAGAATTGGAAAAATGGATTGCTTCATGGATAGCGTCAAAAGAGGACTCCTTTTTTCGAGCCGGGATCCGAAAATTGCCGGAAAGATGGGAGAAAGTTGTCGCTAGCGACGGACAATACTTTGAATAATACATCTGTAAGCACTTTTTCGCAATAAAGCTTTTAATTTTGGAAAAAAACGGCGGAAGCAAAGTTGTACACCTGATACCTCAAGAGAAGTGTTTCAAAATCGACTGTCCCCGTTTTTTGCCAACAGGGACAAGGGTTTCTATGGAAGAGACATAATGGAACGACTTTCAATATGGCAACAAGTTATCGAACAAAACGATGCATATCTGGCTCAAACTGAATCATTCTTGCTAAATGAAGCCTTGAATTTCATGCAAAAATAACAGATATCCTTTTTACTGCATCTTATATAAGAATGTACAGTAAAATCCGCTTAAGATCTTCCCTTCAAAGTGCAATGTCTTTAAAGTACTTAAGGGGAATGAAGTATTTACTTAAGTGTGTTGAGTACTAAGTGTACATAGCGCTCAGTGCCTACAAATGTTGGATACTCAAACGGCGTAGGTACTTGAGTACGGAGCTATTTAAGCAGGTTTCACTGTATAAATCAGAAAAAGTAATAACCCAGAGACATTGCTGGCTTCAGAATTTATTATGTATGGTTCTAAATAACTAATTTTTTTATTTAAAGACTTAGTAAACCATGTCGTTGCTGTTCTTATTTAAAACTGTTTGGAATGTTTTGTTGCCAAAGGATCAAAACGTCCATCTCTTTTATCACTTGAAACTTTACTTAAAAAAGAACAATACAAAATAAATACTGCAAAATCTTTTCTAATATTCCATTTGCATTGTGTCAGACGTTCGGTGTAATAAATTCACAATAGATTCGCACTTTAAATCCCATCGTTGAAGTGATAAAATCTCAATGGCTGTTCAAAGCAACAACAAAAACCACAACAATCACCTAAGCTGCCGCCGTAGCCGTAGAACGTAAAATGTAAATACACAAACACTTTGGCTACTTGAGACTCGGTAAATTTACAATGGCATCGGTTTCTCGAAAATGGCAACACTGTCATTTATAGTGCAACAATTCTAAGCTGCTTAGAGCAACTGGCAAAAGGCAAAATGTTGCAATTTATTTGCACATAAAATTTGCATTTATGTCAATAATGACTGGGCATAAAATAATAATTTTCCAATTACTGTTAAATGAAAAGTACACACACACATAGACACTCGCACACGTACACAACGCCAAACTAGCTAAACTAATTTTCAATTGTGCCGAGCAAAGTAATTGCCAAGTACACGAAACTAGTACAACTCGAAAGGACGTCGGAACGGACGGACGCAATAAAATCTACAAATTACTGTGCGAAAATAAACGACAAGTGGCACAGCGCCATGGGAGGGCAGCCAGTTACAATATTGCAGTATTAAATTTTAATTGAAATTCTGCTTATTGTCGTTTGTGCACATATTGTCGTCTCAGAAAACGAATATCGTATGTTGCATAGGGCTTAGTAGCACATACGACATCTGGTTTCTCAGACCAACAAATGTGTGCATTGGCGGCGAGCTGCTGCTGTGGCCAGTCGGTGTCATGATTCACGCTGTGCTACTCCAATTTGTCGCCTCTAAGTGGGCGACAAAAAACAGTCTTCAAGTCATTGAACTGCAGCGCTTTTAATAGTCGCATTCAGCAGCCAATTCAAGTCAATTCAGGAAGTACAAAAATTGGCATTCGTCACGCCCGCCACTTTAACACAACTCAAGGACAGCCGCCAGTCACTACGTCAACTATACATTTAAGGTTGTAATTTGTGCCCTTTGTGCGGCCCTCCGAGAGCGCGAAAAAGCGTACTTGGCTCTGAGTGTTTTGTGCGAAAATTGCCATACCTCGCCCCACCAACAACACAAACAACTCCCCAGAGTGTTGTAATAGTATGATAAAAGCTGCTTTTCCATTTCGCTACGTTCACTTTGGCCGCGTAAACAGTTTTTTTATTCTCATATTTCGAATTTTACTCGCTCCTCGCTGCTCGCTGCTCCTTTGTGCTCGTTGTGCGTGTGTGCGAGTATTTTCCGTTTCCATGTTAATTTCTCTTATTGTGCAGTGATGTCCTGTCGCTATTTATTGTTGCATTGCATAATGTGCCACGTCGCCTGTCACCTCGCCAATTCGCCATTTCCTTCCACACTACAATAGCCGTCGTCTCTGATGTCCGTTGCTCGACTGCTTGTTGTCCTTTCGCGACAGCACAACCTGACTTGTCTTTTATTACTTATGCGTAAGCGGTTTTTACGATGTTGTTGACTTTTTTCGGTGTTGTTGACGTGCAGCGGTGCTTGCACTGAAATGTTGCACGGCATAAAAATGTTGTTGACACGCCTGTCGCTGACGGATTGCAGGACAGCGGCAGGCAGCGAGTGTGGAAACGAAAAATTGATATCCACTCGTTACGTTGTATTGTGCGAAAGACATTCGAAGTGTCACGTATGATAATATTAAACATTTTCTCGAATGGCACTGTTATGGAGAGAGGAAATTTCAGTATTAAAGCGAATGAAGATTACAAAGCAAATGATACAAATATTCAAGGAACAAAGTGGCTCGAGTTGGCTGAAGATATACAAAAGCAAAAATGCCAGTAAAAGACATATTTAAAAGAGTGAAAACAATTGTTGTGGTAAAGTTAGTCTTTTGGAGACTCGCCTCTGGGTTCGATTCTCAAATTGTAAATCTCTGAGAGTAAAAGTTTACTATGCAAAACTTTATCAAACCTTAGTTTCAAAGCCAATCTGTAGACTCAGAGAGTCTTTTCGTTTTCAATTTGCCGCCATAACACATTTTATGAGTTTTGTTAAAAAATTAAGTAGCATCATTTAGGGAAAGATTTCCACACCAGTCCCGTGTCCCAGGCTCATGAAATTTTATCAGTCCAAGTGATAGCTATACTAAATTTTAATGCTCTCCGATTTTTGATTCCGATGGTACTACTCATTATTATAGATTGCAACAACAAGAAAAGATATCCAGAATCGTCTTCCTGGACATACCAACTATTGGGTCGACGAGAAGTAAAGCATAGACTAGATGGAAGTACTTACATTTCTTCTGAAATGCAAGAGTCATACTGAGATGATATAATCGGAGGTGTAGGAGTCTCGTAAAGGAACTCTTTCGGTCAGAGTGAAGAACTATCACAGTTGGGTTAACCGGACAGTGTCTCCTGACGGGACAGTGTCTTCTTCTTACGCATATAGGATGAGTAGACTGTGTGAGAAGCTGAATTCTTCAGAAACTCTGAATCACATCCTCTGCTCATGCACTTCTACTTTGAGACAACATTTGGCTACCTTTAGGTCTATAAGTTCCCCAAGCTCTGAACAAGACGTCTGTACTAGGACTGCAGCCTCTACTCAGTCCACGTTTTCTTATATATTACTACTAAACCTCATAAACAGATCTTCATTAGGTATTGCAGTAGACGTAACAGAGATCCATGCGTGGCCCATAGGACAAACAGTTATACGTACCTACGTTTGTAGGTATTTTTCTGCCCACATATATTTGGTTGAATGTTTTCTGAAGAGTATGAAAATATACTTTATTTTCTATGAACTCTCGAGGAACTCTCTAAGAGGAGGAGAAGCGGCTTGGGTAACTTCTTTAGGAAAACCCACTTGGGTTACTTCTTAAGGAGAAGAAAAAACCACTTGGATTACTTCTTCTACAATCTAAGAAACTAACTGAGTATTCATAGCCTATTTGACTTCTTTACAAACTCAAACTGGTTCTGTGGGTAAGCAGTTTGATTGTGATGGTCGAATGAGCCTCCATAGCTGAAGTGAAGTGGCCTTGGGTCCATCACTCCGACGTCCTTTCTTTGTATGAAATGTTTGTTTGGTGAAATCCAATGCCGGGTACCAGTTCCGCCCATACGATTTTGATAAAATTTCATACACGACCTGGAATTGACACAAAATGATCAGAAACAAAATTTCAGCTTTCTATCTCTGCACGTTGCTGAGATATTCATTGAGTATTTTTCATCCATTAGGCAGCAATGGTAGCTTTTTTCCATACTTTGTGAAGTGATCAGCTAAACACGTGAACAAAAGTTGTATTTTTTACAGGTGAGTTAGGAGGCAGATTTTTGTGAAGTTCTAAGGCCACTACGTTTCGCCACATTTTCCACCTCCAGAAAATTTCCGATTTTTGGAGTCTGGTAACTCTAGCTAGATGGCGGAATTTTAGGGTGACCTCCACTAGACTAAGGTAGTTCCATCTTTACCCCAACCATCCCTATCAATGATTTTGAGATATCTCTACAACGAACTTTTCTGTGTTTTTTTTTTTAAAGTAAAATTTCATGGGTAAATTTTTACCCAATAGGCAGCAATGGGTTAAATCTGAAATAATTTGACACGTAATTTTCATCTTTGTCAAAATCATCATGTGAAAAGTTCAAAAAATTAGATATGGGATGAGGTAACGTATTATACACACATTTCACAAATTTTTTTAATATTTTTTTTTAATATTTTTGGCTATGCAATGATGAAGATTTGGGTATCGAATGAAAGAAAAAACTTGTCGTTTCTTTATTAAATTTTCTTTATTGAACTTTCAGGATCAAAATATGTCAGTAAGTAATTTGTAATATATTTAGTACCTTAACATTTTATTTTTTTTTTTAATTTTATGGACAAAAAATTAATGCGTATTCCATACTAAATTCTTATTTATGGATGGAAACTTATTTTTTTAACTCTAAAAAAACTTCTAGAATATCGAAGGATACATGCTTGAAAGGATCTTACTGACATATTTTGGTTTTGAAAGTTCAAAACGGATAATTTAGTCCAAAGGTAACAAGTTTTCCCTTGGGTCTGGACAAAAGTGTTTTTTTTGTCCCACGGTGTAATATTTACATACATAATAATAATGTGTGAGGTGTTTTAGAGGAAAATTTTGCGAACAATTTTTAGTTATATTTGCAACAGCGATAACCATTCGATTTCGATTGGGTCATGTATGAGCTCTACCCAAAAATTGAGTTGAGTGAATTAAAAATTACTGCACAGAGTAGTTTACAAACTGTTAGGAGACAAATTACTAACATAGAAAGGACTACCAGAAGTCCATCAGCAGACAAGGAACAACAATAATTTGATGTGTATGCCAAAGCTGTTGTTAGGCAGAAAAGAAACCACGTTGTCATCAGGTTGAATACAGAAAAGGAACCTAGCAAGTTTACTACATTTCACAGAACATCCAGCCAGGGTTGCATGCATTTGTATAAAGTTAAATTATAAATTGTATGCTATTCGTTACCTTTTGCAAATGTTATTCAATACCTTTCACAACAAAATCTTATACCAACCTTTTAAACCGACAACAATTTCAGATTTTTAATGATTTGCAGGGTTGGTTGGTTTGGGTTAGGGTGAATAGAGAATTTTTCATGCGAGTATATTAAAAATGTTACCATGAAATAACGAAAGCTCTAACTGGTTTCATCACAACTTTGAACCACAACATAACAAAGTCCTACCCACAGTTTAAATTTTGTTTATTTTCCAAAAATTTCGGTGTATTTTTTGGCTACACACACTGCGGCTACCATTTGATCTCGCTTCATAGGCACAAATACAACAACAACAGCTATGCGAGTGCATATCAAATGACGTCGGGGTACAAAAATAAACTTTCAACTGCAGCTTCGAATTACGAGTACTTTGAATGCCGGAGTGACCAACGGGTACACAGCTCACAGCTGACAGCGACAAGTGCTCTCGCCGTAAGCCGATCAACTGCCGTAAATAAAATTTCAAGTGTTGAACAACGGCGGCTCAGAGTTGAAAGCTTTAACCGCTCCATATCGGTGTGTGTGAAAATTTTCTCGGCAGCGCTCACATATCACAAAATTTTTTTTACTTGTTTGTTTGTGCACACAATCAAATTAATATTAAAGTTTTGTGCCGGAACAGTTGATGCCACATTAAATCGTGTGTTGTTGTTGTTGTTGTTATTGTTGTGAAGATCGAAGTTTGTACGAGCGAAAACGTCAGAGTAAACAAGAAGACGAAGAAGAAGAAGAAATCATTAACAGAAAACACTTAAGCCGCAACAAAGTAAACAAAAACACATGTTGACGCTGTGCTGCGAAAGGGGCCCAAACAACAACCACAACAACAACAATAACAGTTGCAGTTCGAGGCAGTTGGGTATAAATACTGCAGCGTCACTCAGAATGTGTGCGGAACTGGAGCGAAGCGAGGCAGCCGTAGGGTAGTGGAAGGGGGGCACAAGTGCAGTAAGGTGCCACAACAGCCGCACACATAAACCCCGGTTCAATAATGCCACAAATTCCGCAAAACTTTAAATTGCAGCAACAGCGAGTCGAGTGCAGTTTGATTGTTAGTCGAGCAGCGGCAGCGGCAGTGGCAACGGCGACGTTTTGTGTGCCCTGCACGGGGTGCTGCACGATTCGGCGGCGGCTTCTTCTTGTCCGGCCACACGGACACGGTGCAAGTGAAAATTGTTGCTTAGGCAACAGTTACATTTTTGCACTTGGCGCGCACTTTGTTGCACACGACACGGACCAAATAATGAAATCACTGGCCTGGCCTGCTCCCAGCTCCGACTATATCACTTGGAAAGTTTGCGGCTTTTGCTGGTGATGGACCTTTTGCTCGAAATAGCGCAGACGATGGCTGTTGCTTTTCTTGTTGTTGTTGTTTTTCGAAAAATTTCCTTTTAACAACTGCAACAATGTGGCGCAACAGCGCTTCGTTGTAAATTAACTGTTGTGGTTTGGTGGGGGGGGGGATTTTTCGACCGGCAACTTTGTGGAAAATTAATTACAAAATCGTGAGGTCAATCGTCTCTGGGCTGCTAAATTTTTGGCAATTTTGCCCACACGAACCAAAGTAGAAAAGAGGATCGACTCCGACTACCGCTAAGGTTTGAATGAGCTGCTCCAGCGTGCATCGAAAGTTTGTGTATGGAATAGTTTGCAGCTTTTCAACGCTTTGGTTTTTCCTCTGGCTGCAATTTTTGTTGTTGTTATTCAGTGTGAGATGAAAATTTACAACTTTCAGCATTGATTTGTTGGCTTGTCTTCGTTGTGAAATTGCAAAGTTTACACAATACGACCGCGATTTGTGCACTTGAAGAATCGTGTTAAAGCTTAACTACGACATCGAGTTTCCACAAGGCACGTAAAGTTAACGAACAATTCAATAAGCAATATATTCGTATATGTACGACCTAAGTGTTGAGAAACTTTTCAAGTTTCAGCTTCCCACAATGTTTAACTTCCAACTACTATTTACTTTATACATAAATCGAAACGACTTGCAGATCTATTTCGATTATAAAAGGTCTGCTGAGAGCTTCGTCATCCAGATTCCAGATTCCAGAGTTACTTAGGGTATTGATGAAGAAGACCTCAATCGTTCATTTAATGTTTCTGTTCACTTTACACATGAATTAAAGGGACTTGCAGTTCTATGTTGATTACAAAAGGCGTGTTCAGAGCCTCTTTATATGATCCCAGAGTATGTTAAGGTGTCAATGAAGAATTCGAAACTTCTTAAGTTTTAGATTCCCACAATCGTTCACTTCCAACTCCTATTTGCTTTATACATGAATCAAAGGGACTTGTGGTCCTATGCCGATTACAAAAGGTTGGGAGCTTCTTCATAGGATTTCAGAGTTTGTTCGGGTATTAATGAAGTATCCGACTACACTCGCCAAAGAACTTTAGCGTTGCGATACCATTAGGTTGGTGTACTCTGGGTTAGATGTAGAGATGAGAAAGCAGATTTCCCTTTCTAACCTTTTTTAGGTCCTTTCTTAAGCCGACTAGGGTTTAGATAGACATTAGCGATTCGCTAGTTATATCAGATTCTTTCCCTCGTTTGGAAATTCGCCCAGACCACCTAATAGGTCCCTTTGTATTCCCATGATGAAGGAGATTAGCCTAAGTCATTTACCTTGATTCGGGGTAGATACTTTTGGTGAATGGTTCACAACTAATTCTCTTGTATTAGGCGGACCTTAAGATATGAAATAATTAAAAAATCTTTAGAAACAGTCCACTTAATTGGTCCCTATATGAAAAGTATTGGTCTAGATGTCTACCGTAGCCATCTACCTACCTTCTAATGATCATATTCTTCGTTAATTCTAGCAGGTCTCTATGCCTAAGAGTCCACAACGAATTCTATTATATTAGACAAGCCATACAACATGAACGAATCAGTAATTCTTCCGAAAAAGACCACTCAAGGCTCTTTTTCGTTCCGTAGAGAGAAAGGATCAGTCATACAGAGGCCTGCTTAAGTCATCAACCTCTCTCTTAAGGACTATATTCTTTGTTAATTCGAGTAGATCCTTTTGATGAATCTTTCACAACTTATTCTCTTCTATTAGTCAGGCCTTAAAACATGGTAGAATTAAGAAATCTTCAGTAACAGACTACTTAATTGAGCCCCTTGCTGTTTCCTAGATGAAAAGGATTAGCCTAGATGTCTACCGTAGCCATCTACCTCCCTTTTAATGATCATATCCTTCGTTAATTCCAGTAGGTCCCTATGCTTAATAGTCCACAACGTATTCTCTCAAATCAGTCAGACCTTACAACATGAAAGTATAAGCAATTCTTTCGAGAAAGACCACTTAATTGCGCCCCCTAAGTGAAAAAAACTAGTTTAGATGTCTCTCGCAGTCATCTTCCTCCCTTTTAATGACTTTATCCCTCGATAATTCTAGAAGGTCATTGTGCCCAATGGTCCTCAACTTATTCTTTGATATTAGATAGGCTTTAAGGCTTTAATCAGAAATTCTTCACAGGTCTTCAAATATGAAAGAATCATAAATACTGAATACGTCAAGGCTGAAGAACTCGCTAATCATCTAAAAATAGCTGCAACAGCCCTCATTGAGACAGCATATTGCAATGATCTGCGCGGTCACGCTTTGGTACAAACCTGAACATATTAGAGAGTAATCAATACTGTACACCTAAGGGCTGAAGAACTCGTCAATCTTCTAGAAATAGCTGGATCAACCCTTTATTGGGTCGGAGTCTTGCTTTGGGCAAGAATCTTTCAATGAGTTTCGTAGTTATAAATGCTTTGGTACAGACCTCAAAAATTAAATAAATAGGAACAGTAAACACATAACTAAGGGCTGGATCTCGTGAATGTTCTAGAAGTAGTTGTAGGAGCCCTTTCAGGGTCTTGCTTTGGGTCTGAGGCTGTTAATAAGCCACGTATACATTCTTTAGTAGAGACCTCAAAAAATTAAGCAATTAGGGTACTAAACACTGGCAGCCGCCGTGGCTCAGTTGGTTAGTGCGTTGGACCGCGAGTCGAAGGCAGCAACCCCAGGTTCAATACTGCCTGTAATAACACCTTAAAAAAATAACGGGAAAACGCGTTTTCTCTTTCGGTGGCTGTCCTCTCAGCTGGAAATGGCAAACCTCTGAGAGTAAAAATTGCTTATGAAAAAGCTCCCAACCTGCCGTTCGGAACCGGCATAAAACTGTAGGTCCCTTCCACCCGCGTACAAATTCGCACGCACAACACGGATGGTTGCGGGAAGCTAGGCCTTAGTCTCGCGTAAGCGGGCTGTCGTGCCAGTCAATTAATCAATTATTACACCTAAGTACTGGATCTCTTTTATCTTCTACAAGTAGTTGTAGTAGCCTTTCATAGGGTCGTAGTCCTGCTTTGGGCCTGAAGCCGTCAATCAGACACGTAAACATTCTTTAGTAGAGTCCTCAAAAGACAAAAGAAACAAGAATTTTGAACAACTTACGGCCGAAAAACTAGCTACAACAAACCAAAGTGGCGAAGAGGTTTCATTGGGCCATATCTTTTCATTGGGTCGGTGCCTTGCTTTGGGTCCGGGCTTTCAACAAACGAGCACATATGTTGTAGAGCAGTGATGACTATTTTTCTACTCGTGTGCAGTAGAATCGATACTGTTGAAAGTATGGATGAATATTATAAGCTCTTGTCTTTGCTCTCTAGTCTCTGGAAGAACCCATCCGGCATTTGCAAAGTCAATGAACGACAATAGTGGTTACAGATTTGTGGCATTTCTGGTCCTCTCGTAACCAGTGGGAGGCAACAAAATGCAACATTCCTTGTCACCCAACAATTTAAATCCAACCACAACAAAGTCAACTCGAACTTGAACTCGCGCAAAATTAAAACACCTAAAGCAACTTCAAGCCACTGGCCGTGGTTGGCCTTGTGCCATCAGGTGCCGGAGTTGCATTTAAAGCGCTCGAACGCTCTAGAAATAATAAGACAGCATTTTGTGCGACCGGCGACGGTAAAACAGGAAGCCGCACATTAAATCAAATGAAAGCGGCGGCGGTTAAACAGCAAATTAATCCACTGGCACAAATCATGAGCGGGCAGCGGCGGCGTGCAATAAAAAGAAATTAATTTTTATGATTAACCTCTGGAAAAACGAAGCAACAGCCCAGCAGACTGGGCTGCTACAACGTCACGGCGCACAACGTCGAGCTGGGCGCACGATGAAAAATGCAGAGCGCGGTTGTGTGCGAGTAATCAAAAGCGAAAAAAACCGTACTTAATTATGAATGAGATTAAAATTACAGTTAACTCATCTTGACGCTGCCGCACATGAATGAGTTATGAGATGCGAGTGCGCGCGCGCGCGCGCGCGTGATTGCAGGTGCCGTCAAACATGCCAACCGACAGCGTCACTGCGCAGCGATAGCGTCGCAGATGCGAGCAGACGAAGGAATCCGTAGGCCGTACGCGCTAGAGGCATTTGGACGGGCAGAGTGGGGCCTGAGAAATAGTCATCGAACTAAGCAATGTGGCGCGACCTGTCGAATCGCGTGGAAAACGAGTAGCCGCTGATTGAATATGCTCCCTGCCTATGCCTCGTCTGCCCGGTTCGAAGGTGGGAAAAGGCAGCAAGTTGCAGGCACAAAGCAACAGTCAGGCGCGCAACAAAATGAAGCGAAGATGTTGTGCGGCTGATAAGCGCGCACAGAGCGATGGCTGTCTGGGTTGACAACGATGACGGTGCCGTTGCCGCTGTGGTCGGGCATAATGATGAGCCATTGTTCTTTGATTTGTGTCATAGTTGTGGAGCTGCGGGCGCGGACGCAGAATAGAAGCTTCAAGTTACCGACTTGGAAATGGAATTATGCCACCAAAGGGTGTTGACAGCCAGCTGGGTGCGGCCATTCCGAGCGCACGTACGTTGCGCCAAGGTGTTCTCGATATCAATAATAAAGGTCGCAGCACAAATAAATAATAGAAAAGTATTTGTAGAGAAAACAGCAACAAGGTAGCATGAAAATCTCAACTTGAATAGGTCAATGATGAGTGACGGAGTTGGTGGCCTAGTCGGCATGTTAAAGTGAAAATTTAACGCATTGATTAAGGATACATTTTACTGAACTGAATCGTAGTGAGACAAGTCGGCGAAAGGACCAAAAAAGCTAAAATTATCAAGTGGCACCAAAGTCAAATAAAGGTGAAAATTCAAAAATTGTTGATCCCATTTGAAGGAAAATTTTGGAACGTTCCTAAATCCCCAAATTGCGCATGGAACGTTAACCAGATTTAAAACAATCTCAAACTATAAAAATTAAGTTTGTATGCGTTTGTATGCTCCTTTAAGTTCTCGAAAACTATTTGACCAATTGATTTTAAATTTTGACACATTGGGTAGTAGGTCTAGGAAAAGGTTTCTGAATATCTTTCATATCAAACAACTCATTCCATTTTTTGAATGGCGGTGATATCAGTTTCACATTTTATGAGAGCTTCCGCCAGTTGGATAGGGGCACCTTCTCTATGGAGGGTGCGGATATTCCAGATGCAAATCCGGATATCGTGGGACTTCAATCGCTTGTTATAGTCGTCAACATGGTGGGATCCATTCGAGGCTTTTGGGTTTTCACGGTTCACTGTTTCATTGGTTCACCAGTAGTGTCTTCTCGATACTCTACTAGCTATGTGTCAACTTGAGGAAAGTAGGGAAACAAGAATCGGTCTGACGTTTGCTGGGTTGGAATTTAATTAGAAACGTTGCCCTGTAGATCGGGGAAGAGGGGAGAGAACCTACAGCTTAACACCGAATCCGAATCCAGAGGTTTTGGCGATTTTCTTTTCACACTTGCAGGTTTTGCCATTGCCTGCCAAGAGCACACTTATGCGATTCTTGTAATTCTCGTATGCTTCATGTGTGACGAGAGTTTCACCAGCTAGGAACCGAACCAGAAGCCAGCGCCCTTCCCGCTGGACTATCGATGTCGGCTCTTTGCAGTGTATGTCCGTGTCGTGCGGATGGACTATCCGCTAATCCCGCTAAAACTGGTAAGGTTCTCTTTACCAGAAGAAGGAAGCTTGGTAGATTCATCTTGCCTACAGTCAAGGGGGTCACTATCGAACTATCCAAACAGGTCACATATCTGAGAGCTATCCTGGATGACACACTTTTTTGGAAATCGCACGTGGTACTAAAAACATGAAAAGCACTGTCGGCTTTCTGGCAATGCAAAGGTGTCTTAAGAAAAACCTGTGGCCTTTCCCCTAGCAAGGTCCTCTGGATCTATACGGCCATGATAAGACCCACTATCTCCTACGCATCGGTGGTCTGGATGAGCAGACTCTTTCCCTAGGGTCAGGAGAACCTTGACTGCAGCGTACTGTGGCCATATGTTGCACGGGAGCGCTCCCGACTACTTCTGGCTCGTTGCTAGATGCATTGGTGAATCGGTCTCCACTTTTCTGTGTCTGCCCCGCGTACACCCGAATCAGGTTTGATACGTTTTGCACAGATGTGTTGAGAAGCCTTAGCACCTTAGCTTCTTGGTGCCCCAGGATCTATCCAGATTTCTCCGGAGGTCGGGTAGATTCAAAACACATTAACAGGCAACTTCAAGTCTGAGCACAATGGGCGTATGTAATGTCTGAGTGCTGCGTTTACTAGACTATTTCGACAAGGGAAAAAAATGTCCGTTCCTATTCGCCCATAATATTGAATAAAGTCAGAGTTACAAGTTGAACAGCATTGAAATTTAGTATACACAGATCCTTTGAATTTTAGGTTCTCCTGATGAAATTTCATGTGCGTTGGGCAAGGGGTGTGGCCCAAAATTGCTTATAACTTTGGATCCATAATTCGCACATCAATGACGAAATACCAATGCTGTGAAATACGTCTTCAGGGACCTTTGCTTTGCCACAGCAAACAAACGGCTTAGGGAGATTCAAAGTGTGCCGCGAATTGCTGTAAAAGCCTTTAGAGGGAAAACATTCGAAAAAAAATTCTTGGCAAACGTCAGTCTCAGCGCGTAAGGGTTGAAAGCGTGTGGCGACCTCATATCAAAGGCCGCAGCGGCGTCAACTCGACAGACGCGCCGACCTTTTAAGGTGTTGGCGCGCGCAGTTGAGTGAAACAAGCAGACAACACCGTCTCACGTAGCCTGTCAGACAGTCAGCCAGTCAGTGCGTTCAGTCAGTGGCAGCCAGTTGAGGTGTTGACTGCCAAAACAACGAGGGTTGCTGCCGTCGAGGGTGGCCGCGCGTCGCTTGCACCATATTCAATTCGAATTTACATTTCTGCCGTTGATTTGATGTCGTGCAGGCACAAACCGACTGCAAATAGACAGCCACGCACGGCCTGGCGCTGGCAGACAGTTGGGTTAGCCGCGCCGATGCCGAGGCTGGTTACGTGTGTTTTTTCCTGGCGTTTCGGTTTGGTTTGGTTCTGTTTTCGGCGCTGCTTTCGAAGGTTGTTTTGTGCTGAAAATTCGTAATTTCAGTTGAAATGTGCTGAAACAATGAATACGTACTACACACAGCCACACATGCAAACTTTTACAATAAAACAACACAGGTGGAATGCGTATAGCTGGTTTAGTTGTTTAGTTGTTGTTGCGCAGCTAAAATATTCGAATGTAAAGGTGCGCAATGCATTAAAAATGGATTATAACATACATACACACACACACACACATGCATAGATGTGCACATGAATGAATGAAGCAGCGCTGCCAAGGTGTGCGTGTTGGGATTATGAAAAGGATACGTTTTGGGCCAAAGTACACATACGGCCCGAGAGTGAGACGACCAGACAGCCGAACAAAGTCGCACAGAGGCAGTTTTGCGGCTGTTATTTGTATTTGTATTTGTTGTTGAATTTTTTTATTTTTGAAAAAACACCCATGCGTGCCATTCAACATGTGTAGCGCGAGCCGCTCCTGCCGCACATTTGTACGAATTTCTGTTGGCATACCGAACCCTCGTGCCTAGGCGACTCGTCGTGGTCCGCTAGCCGGGCGCAAACAATTCGCATTGCTGTGTGAATCTAAGTGGCGGCAAATGAAATGCTTTTTAATTAAAATCTAAAACTCGAAGTTGCATATGTACGTTTGGCACATTTTCCAGCTTTTCAACTTTCGAACGACGCAGAGTGGGAAAACATATTTAGCGTTCTTGATGTTTTTCTTTACGTTGTAAGTGGAATTTCAAGCAACATTCTGCCAAAGTTGAGTGTAGGGTGACCCAGTTTTGATGTGTACATATTGTTGGTGTTGTTTTTTTTTATGCTATAGTACTAAGAGCATTTAAATGTTTAACTTTTGATTTAATTAATGGTCTTGAATATTTTATGCCAATAACAATTTTCCTTTGGTACACACTGTGATCAAATAAATGGTTTTTAAAAGGAATGGTGAAAGATATAATTTAAAAACTATGGGACAACGCTATGTTTTTGATGATGATGATGATGATGATTTTTTAATTTCAATTCAAAGTAAAAACTCTGAGTTTTACAATGAACGACAAGATGCAATAAATGTTCGTCTTGGCTCTAAAAAGTTTACTTACTCAAGTAGCCAACCGGCCGGCCTCAATAGTTCAGCGATTAGCCCACTGGCTTTGCACACCACAGGCTCTAGGTTCGATTCTCAGCTCGGGCTGGTGTAACGCTCATCTACTTCTATCGAAATTCACGTAAAGCAAAAGAGAATAATAAACGCACAAGTGAGGGCAAAAACCTACCCAATGGTATTGCGAAGGCGGACAGATTGTCAAATGACCTGAACCAATCATATGTGCCAGCAAAGCTCATTATAGACATTGTGTCAAAAGGGGAATTCACAAATCGGGCTAACCATAACTGGTCTAACATGGTGGGACAGCTCTGTTCCAAGCTGTCTGAAATCGATCTGGAAAAAACCAAGGAGTTCCTGGACAGCATTGGGGGAGATGAGCTCCTCCAATAAGGAATACGACGCAATAGTTCTTATTGGACGCAGTCTTTTGGGGAACTCTTGCGATACTCCCATACCTAGTCAAATCACCTTCCTATCTACCTAAATAGCTAACCATAACAACCCAAAAGGCTTGCAATTAGTAAGAAACGTTCAAGAGATCATTGAAGACATGTGTCGCTTTGGATCATCTTCGATTTCTTCTTCAACGCCTCGTTTACTTGGTTCTTTCAGTGTCGAATAGTTTTATCCTTTGAGGTCTTCCATATGAATAACATTGTCGAACCAGTATAGATGGATGTTGATTCATTATATTGAATTTGTATGTTTCAAACAGCTTGGGATTCATTCCTTCCGAACGTGGCCGAAGAGTTTGTAGTTGTTTTTTGTGTTTGTCAAACCGCTCTTAGTATATAACTTTCGTCCTTTGATGGATAGTCTCAATCTCAATGGTCCATTTCGTGTAATTACATATATCTCCAGCAAGTCTTAGTTAATTATGACACTAGTTTGGTAACAGGTAATATTTTATGCAGAAAATCAACGTGGTTCACAATCCTAGAGGTTGAGGAGGGTTTTATCAGAGTTTTTTCCGACCCATATTTCACAATTTTATGTAGTTTTCTTAATACTTTATAAGGGGAGAGCCGACAGCCGCCGTGGCTCAGTTGGTTAGTGCGTTGGACCGCGAGTCGCAGGCAGCAACCTCAGGTTCAAATACTGCCTGTAATAACACCTTAAAAAAATAACGGGAAAACGCGTTTTCTCTTTCGGTGGCTGTCCTCTCAGCTGGAAATGGCAAACCTCTGAGAGTAAAAATTGCTTATGAAAAAGCTCCCAACCTGCCGTTCGGAACCGGCATAAAACTGTAGGTCCCTTCCACCCGCGTACAAATTCGCACGGACAACACGGGTAGTTGCGGGAAGCTAGGCCTTAGTCTCGCGTAAGCGGGCTGTCGTGCCAGTCAATTATTATTAAATTATTATTAAGGGGAGAGACTTAGAAGAACTTCGCGGCATCGCTGAACTCACATTTTTTCTTCACGCCATTGGTCCTTCACAGCTATGCTCTAGTTTTAGCCCAAAGAGTCAGTCAACAGCCTTCGGTAGTCCATTCACTGTAAGAATCGTAGCTAAAGCGTACTCGAACAAGTATCGTCCTATAAAGCATCAGCCGAAAAACCGCACTGACCTATTACTGGTTATGGTTGAAGTCTTGGCATCACTGTTTCTGTGGTGTTTTTGGAGTCCCAGATGTGATAAGTTTGCTTGTTGATGTAGAGATTGTCATGGGACCCATAACTGCATAGTGCCCCATTGGTCCACAAGTTGGTATATTTACTGGGACTGGTATACAAAGAGTGTTCAAACACCAAACACTATCCCATACACCAACACAGCAAATTAATCCAGCTAAAATAACGTCGTAGAAACCATAACTGGGTAGTGCCTCATTGGTCAACTTGCTAACATCCTGGGACTGGTGTACAGTAACGTATTCGAAGCTGCGGAGACAAGGATTGAGGACCGCAAATAGTTAAGCACATGGGCTATCAAGCCTGAGTGCTTGAGAAATTGGACCCACTATGGTTCATGTTCTCGTCTCCCCCCATATCCATCTCCAAACAGCCAACACAAGCGGGAACGCGCTTCTGATTCTTGGGTCCACAATTTCTGAGTTGCCTAGCGGACCTGGAAAATACGCCACCAAGATAGATACCCACTGCAGTGGGTATCATAACATACATGGGAAGTGTATAGTCGAAAACACTCACTTGGTAGCACAATTAGCCGCATGACCTAAGTGATGTCCTCTTCACGACCATTTAATCTAACTACCTACCAACTGAAGCTGCGGTGACAAGGATTGAGGACCACGTTGAGTATCTCCAAACAGTTAAGCACAATGGGCTATCTAGCCTGAGTGCTTGAGAAATTTGACCCTCTAAGGTTCATTTTCTCGTCTCCCCCCATATCCATCTCCAAACTGTATAGTCGGAAACACTCACTTGGTAGCACAATTAGCCGCATGACCTAAGTGATGTCCTCTTCACGACCATTTAATCCAACTACCTACCAACTTGTCCTATGATGTTGCCATGACCGTTGTGGGATGACAGTTTAAAAATGACACCACGTGCTAACACATCCTGCATGTATTTCCTTTATCTAAGTTTCTAAACTTTAAAAAACTGCCACAATGAGTTGACAGCACGCGTACAAAGTTCATTGTCCGCTTGGGTTTTGCAAGAGCTTAAAGGTCGCACGAGTTTGTTTACAATCAAATCACAATAAGTAAATCCCTCTAAGATGCTTAAAATAAGAACAGCGCAGATGTCAATAGGCGTATCGACGGTGTATCTTGTCCTCATTTCACGCTTCGCATGTAGCTAAAAGCGTATTGAAGTCTCCCTTACACGGCGAATCTCTCTCTCTGGCAGTGAAGGCAATCAGCAACGTCAAAACGCAATTTAAGCCAAGTGAACGCCTGGTGAAGCGGGCTACTGAAAGCTTTGTAGTCATAACAAAAATGTCTTAACAACGTTGTACTTTAAGTCGTTGCTGGCAGTTTGGTGCCCCTTTGGCTGTCATCAGTGACAGCGCGCACTTTGCCGCACTGCGCCGTTGAAAGGTTCCCGTTGGCTGGCGATGGCTACTAAGTAAAACATAAACAGCAACTGTGACTACGGTCAGACACGCACGTCGAAGCACAGATACTGGTGGGAGAGCACAGCGTTGGAGAGTCGTAGACGCATAAAAGGCACAGCAACATGTTTCGACGCCCATTTAATTCAACAGCTGCAAATGTAACCCAAAGCAAACGTAACGAAGCACGCAAAAAATCAAAAAACAAAACAACAATTACAAAACGCATGAAAATAAAACTTACTATTTTCGTTTCACAAGCAAACAAAATAGAGCAACCCCCAACCACTCTACGCACTCTACTATATAATTTTTACTGCGTGTGCATGGCTTTGTGTGTAGGACAACGCTTCGTTGCGGCAAATGGACATCCGTATGTTGTATGACAATTTTGCTGACATGCTGCACATCCACTGTGGCTCATCTGTTTTTCCATCAAGGACTCGAGCGGCCCCCAAAGCGTCACACACGCACACACACAGACTGGCTCTGTCGCTTCGGTTTGAAACGTGTCACATACATACATAGTTTCGCTGTACCTTTGCCCATTTTATACAATAATGTTGTAATGGCATTCATGTTCAACATTAGATTTTTACTTGTAGCCACACTCGCCGTCCTTTGCCGACACACAAATGGCCAAACGTTTGTGTAAATATGCAGCGTGCAGCGTGTGCGGCGAATATCCTTGTTGCTTTCACTTGTTTAAATACTTTTTTAATTGCATTGTAGTTTGGCATGTTGGTCGGCCATATGCGGTGACCGACCGTAATGTTGCACGCAGCGCTCACATGATAAACCCTAATGTGTGGCTCATCTTGTTGGTGAAGTTGTAAAAACTTTGGCAATTTTTCTTTGCCCCTCGCTCGGCATTCACTTTTATGTGGATCAAGCTGTCGCAATTAGCCAAGTTTACTTGTACAATCGCCAAAAAAAAATACAATATGTAAACAAATGTTGTTCTTTTTATGCTCAGTGAAGAGTTGCTTAGTGGGATTGCTTTGGGAAGAGAGGAGGAAAATCAATGCTCAGAAATTAGATCTTCCTTGGGGAGGATGAATAGAAGATGAAAGAGTATTCTTGAGGGCAATAAGTTGAAGATGACAGGATATTCTAATAGCCTTCGTATCGGCTGGGTTGTCAGCTCAGATAACCTGTATCTGAGTTACGTTTCTAGACGAGATACAGACTGTCTGTGAACCTTAATAGAGGATATGTCATTAACCTGCACAGTTAGTCACAAAATTATCATTTTCTACAGACGACTCTTACATGAGTTCCCAAACTAGCCGGGATGCAAAGTCTTGGAGAGTCTTAATAGGGTACTTCATCCATAATGCGCGCTACGCGCTGGACGGTCACCAGTTATCACCGTCTTTATATTACTCTGGCATGAGTTTCTGAACTAGTCGAAGACCGACGTCTTGGGTAACCTTATTAGTGTGCTTCATTCACCTGTAAATACAATGCGCAGTTGTCCTTTTTGGACGGTCACCAGTTGTTACTTTCTTCAGACTACTCTGATATGAGTTGCCGAACTAGTCGAAGACCAACGTCTTGTAGAACCTTCATAGGATGCTTCATTCAATATTATCTTCTACAGAATACTCTTCTATGAGATCTCGAACTAGCTGGAATCCAAAGTCTTAGAGAGTCTTAATAGGGTACTTCATTCATTATGCGCGGTAGCCCTTGTTGGCCAACAGTTATGACTTTTTTACATTACTCTGACATGAGTTTCCAAACTAGTCGAGGACCAAAGTCTTGGGAAACTTTCACAGGATGCTTCATTCATTATTATCTTCTACAGAATACTCTTCCATGAGTTGCCGAACTAGCAGGGATCCAAAGTTTTAAAGAATCTTAATAGGGTAGTTCATCCATAATGTGCGATAGTCCTTGTTGAACGGTCACCAGTTATCCCCTTCTTTATATTTCTTTGGGAACCTTAATAGAGTACTTTATTCAGTCCTTATTGGGATGGTCACCAGTTATCATCTTCTTTACATTACTCTGACATGAGTTTCCGAACTGGGCGAGATTCAAAGTCTTGGGAACTTTCACAGTCGAGAACCAAATCCTTGGGGAACCTTAATAGAGTGCTTCATTCACCTATGAATGCAATGCTGTGATGGTCCTTGTTGGACGGCCGCTAGGTATCACCTTCTTTAAATGACTCTTATATGAGTTCCCAAATTGGTCGAGATTCAAAGTCTTCGGAAACATAAACTTTATTCAGCTATAACTGCTATTCGCGGTAGTCCTTGTTGGATGTTCACTAGTTATCATCTTCTTCAGATTACTATTATGTGAGTTCCCGAAGTAGTCGAAATTCAACGTTTAGGGAACCTTAATAGGGTGCTTCATTTATGTACAAATATCAGGCGCAATAGTCCCTGTTGAACGGTCACTAGTTATCAACTTCTTCAGATTACTTTTATATGAGTTCCCGAACGAAGGTTTATTTTACGTCTTAGGGAACCTTGATAGGGTACTTAATAGAATACTTCACCTAGAAAAGCAATGCCCGGTAGTCCTTGTTGGATGGTCACTAG
Organism: Melieria crassipennis; assembly: GCA_963668005.1. Classification (NCBI taxonomy): domain Eukaryota; kingdom Metazoa; phylum Arthropoda; class Insecta; order Diptera; family Ulidiidae; genus Melieria; species Melieria crassipennis. The sequence continues at coordinate 140,001,021 of OY764961.1, read as the reverse complement.
CTTCTTAAAATTACTCTTACATGAGTTCCCTAACTAGCCGGGAAGTCTTAGAGAGTCTTAATAGAGTACTTTATCCATAAGCACGGTAGTCCTTGTTGGACAGTCACCAGTTATCAGTTACCTTCTTCAGATTACTTTTATATGAGTTCCCGAACCAGTCGAGATTCAAAGTTTTCGGGAACCTTGTTAGGGTACTAAATAGAATACTTCACCTAGAAAAGCAATGCCCGGTAGGCATTCTGGGTCGATCACCAATTATCACTTTCTTCAAGTGACTCATATATGACTTTCCGAAGTAGTCGAGGCTTGATTCACGTATAAATGGAATGCACATTAAGTCCCACAGGTCTAAAATTTCGTATTGACTTACCACTTAAAAGTAATTTTCAGCTGTAAAAATTTGCTGTGGGGACATCCACCGCAGCGAAGCCGCGACTGCCAGTTACATATACACGCACGTAACAAATACAAACGCAACATTTTGCAATTTCGAAATAAGCAGCCATAAGCTTGCAATTTTGCATAAATTATTTTGCATTAAACTTTTTGAGTTGCTATTCGAAAACTAATTAAAGGTAACAATACAAATACGAACATTTTGTCAAAATGTACAAAACACACATCCTTTAGTGGGACAGAGAGAGAGAAAGAAGGAAAGAGAGAGGGAAATTTTTTGCATTGAAACATTTAAAAATAAGTTTATGCAACGCTGCAGGTTAAATTTTAATACAAAATATTCACATGAAGAACGTCAACAGCGGCTGCAACAAATGCGGCGGCCTGGCGTCACTCGAGCACAGTAAATAATTTCCCCAAGCAGAGTCGGGGCTCCGTCACCGCCTCATTCTTGCGCCCACATATGCAGGCACCCATGTAGGCTTCAAAGGATTAGCAAATCTTTAAATTCCGACAAAATTCCAATATTTTCATTACTGCTGCGCGTTGTGTGAGAACAGAGAAATTGGCAGCGTTACGTCAGCTCGACGGCGGCAGCGACTACATAAATCGTTCGTTGGCAATTGACTGCAAATTAGAAAGGCAGAAAATCATTAAACGCACATATTTTTCTGCTGCTTCTTCTTCTTCTTCATTTGCTGCTGCTATAGCTGTCAGTGCCTTTGATGTTGCATGCAAATCTGCAACATTTGTGTTGCTGTGTGTGTGCGACTTTTATGGCATCAAATCAGTAAAGTGCGGACTAGCGCAGTGCTTTTGGACTGCGTTACGCAAACCGAAGGAACGAACGAACACTGTCCGTTGGCCGCGGTCCAGCGCCATTAGTTCGTTTAGTCGTTTTATGAGCGTGTGGTAAAATGCCGCTGATTAGCGTTTTTGCATGAAAAATGCATAAATCTTATTGGTGGACTGGGAGCGCTGATCTTATGGCTGCGATTGCTGACAGCTTTATTGCCTGGAAGAATACAAATTCAAAGCAAAAGCGAAGACGCATAAAACTGCATTATTTATTGTGATAAGCGACTACAACTGTGGCTGAGTCAGGGACACACAAAATATATGAGACATAAGACTCGAAAAGGAATATTAAAAGTATTCAATGATACTCGTAGCGTATTCGGTAAAGTTGTCTTGAAAGGACTTTCTTTGATTCGTCCAACATTCTACGAGAACTTATGAAGTTAACGAGAGTCTAAGATTCTTAACAGTTCTTAGTTAGAAGTTCTTACTTACTTTTTCTTATGTAAGCTTTCACAAGTAGGCTAACACTCTGGCCTTACCTCGGACTCAAATAGAATCCATACGACATTGCATTCCAATAGTTTGAATCGTAAAACTGTAGTAAAAATTTGAAGTAAAACTGATTAATGGCTGTAGGGACGAAATAACTGGTTGATAGGCGTAGGAACTCACTGGAAAATAGCTCCATTTTTGTCACTGCTTGTGGTATAACTTTTCCAGTGGTAGTCTTCCTTCTTAGCAAAAAATCGCTTTCCTTTGCCATCAAGAAGTCATTGGCACTTAAATATCTGTTATGTTGGTATTCCGAGATCAAATTTACATCTATCTCTTTACTTTTCGCATTCAAACGATTGCTTCGAGATCTTCAGGTCTTAGATTTTCGTAGATTAAATTTCAAATCGTTTCAGTAGATCTCTTTAGGTTCTACTTTTTTGTACCCATATTTTATTGTACTCAGATAGAATTTGGTTCAGAATGTAAATCTTGGTGTAGTGGTTCTGTCTTAGCGTTGTATTCTTAGCATTGTATCTTGTATAGTATATAAAAATGAATGTATGTTTATTTGTTTGTTTGTTGGTCACACGACACTAAAACTCAAAAACTAGACGGCCTTTTGGGCTTAATCTTTCATGGAATGTTCGTCTTGACTAAATCTCAGTAAACCACATAGTGTGAATACAACCCGACAGATGGGCGTGGCACCTCCCATACAACCTAAAGTTTTAATATGGAATATCTTCGGAATTATAGGTTGTATGAAATGAAATTAAATGATATTTGGCACAGATTCACCATTAAAATTGGTAAATTGATACATTTTTTAAAAGGTTGGAAACGGAACGTGGCACTTTTCAAGAGACCCAAATGTTTTCGATAACTTTGAAACTACAGGTCACACATCAATGATATTTGACACAGACTAACGATTTAGACTTTCCCTTCGACAGAGGGAATGGTATGGGTATTGGAAGAGAGGGCATGGCACCGCCCATACAACCCAAATTTTTAATGTGGAATAGCTTCGGAATTATAAGTCGGACACCACTGAAATTTGGTACACCGTCGTCCCGTAGATATTTAATTCGACTGGTAAAATTTGAGGGGCGCGGCATATTGTTTTTGACCCGAATTTTCGAAATTCCGCGAAACTTTGAAACTTTAAATCGCACATCAATGCATTTTTTTGAAATTCGGGGGTCTAAAGGGCCAAAAGATGGGTAAAGTTTTGCATGAAGAAACTTGATTTATTGGTCCCAGTGACTTCATACTTGCGTGCAAAGGCTCTGCTAGTAATTAATAGTAGAGTCTTAAGTAGAGTTGACCCAAGGTTTTCACTAAGGATGTGGTACAGAAGTAACCCATTCTCGAACAATAGCCCTAGTGGAGGCAAGAAATAGAACAGATTCCGGACAGTTTAAATTGGTCTTAGAACCTATAGTCTTAATTCTATAAGCGATTTTATTCCTATAATGCACATCAGTTCACATGAGCAGTGAACCATTCTGTGTTCTTATAATTCGAAAGCCTGGCTTCATATAACACAAATAATTAGGTGGCAAATGGACTGAGAATTCCAAGTCCAGCTTCAAGGTCTTCAATATTATCTCATACGTTATATTTCATCAATGATTTGGAATTCCATTAACACTAGAATGACGAAGAGAGTCCAACTGATACCACTGAGATATTTTATTATTTTATTGCAGGGTTTTCTAAAAGCAAATCTGTTGTGACTTTTAGTATTTTTCAAAGCCAAAATTTATACAAAAACTGAAAAATAGTTTTAAAACAAATGTTACTTCTATTTTAAAACATTTTTCCATATGGGCTTTTAAGGCAGGTTTCTACCTTGTGCGGCCGAGAAAACATGTTTTTTTTGAAAAATTGTTGATGGGAAGGTTTTTAAGATAAACACTGGAAATGTTTCAGATGTAGGTATATGTTTATTGTACAAGTAAAAAAAGTTTCAAGATAAAATATGCAAAGGGGGGGGGAGGGGGCCATCGAGCAATGGCGGCAGGACTTCCTTACTCGCGGAAGTCCTGCCGCTGTTTGAGATGACTTGAAACACAAAAATGAAATTTTTTCTTATTCTGTATCCTTTTGTCTATGGCTGGAACTAGGATTTTTTTAAAAAAATGAAAAATGAAGGAAATATGCGATTTTGACTAAAAAACTCAATTTTTACCTACTTTTTTCAATACAAATTTCTATTTTTAATGAGAAAAAATTATTATTTCTTGAAGATCCTAGTTCGTGCCATAGCTAAGACCTTGATAAATGACTGTTTAAAATTTCGTAGCTATTGCTCAACTCGTGTGGCCTAAATCACTTCCGCAAGGTCAAAAAATGTAGTTTTGAGAAAAACGCGTTCAAAGTTTTGCTTCAGCGGCTCGGCGCGCTCGACACCGCTACCTGTTTCGATAAATTGCTTCCGTAATTCGAAAGATTTCAACTTCACATTTTGGGAGCGTATTCTACAATCGTATTAATTCAAAAATGCATGAAAAAAAAAATCGATTTTTTTGACCGCACAAGGTAGAAACCCCCCTTAAAGAAGCTTGGATTGGCCTTTGAATGCGTATGAAAGAATGACAAGAAGACCTGGTGCAAAGCAAAAATTTGTGAGCCTACATTCAGGATTTCTAAATAAAGAACTAACTCGAATTTGAACGATTTTCAAAATCTCATTTAATCAAATAATCTGTAATGCCTCGCAGACAGCAGCTACATAGTTAAGAATATTTTCTCAAATCAAATTGAAATCTGTTCACCCGAACAGCACAACAACAACTCTGCACAACTACTTAAAACGGCACATTGACATTTGCAGATCGCCGGACTGGCAGTTAATGGAAAACGGCAGAAGCATAAGAAAATTGCAAAAGCACACATAAAGATAACCTCAACCTCAACTTGAACACTCGCACACACACACACACACACACAGACACACACACACACAGACACACACACACACAGACACACAGACAGGCAGCAGCCAGCGCAGTGCGTCGTTCACAGTTATGGAATGCAAAAGAACAGCAGCGGCCATAAAGTGGCCGTGGAATGTGTAAACCGCTTATTTAAAAATTGCAACAAGCTGACACAGTGGTGGGGTGACGCTTCGAGAGTCGCGTTCAAGTTGCAAGTTTGCAACAGGAAAAACACTTGAAATAATTCATTCACGTATATTAAAAGCGGCAGATAGAGAAGCAACAACAACATCTCCTTGCAACAGTCGTTCGGCGAGTGAGTCGAATAATGGGCGAGATAATGCGATATGCCGACTGACAGTGCTACCAACTGGCCGTTGCACAGACAGTTGCACGGGTGGCCAGTCGTGTTGGCGATAATAGTGTTGGTGTTGTTGTTGTTGTTGGTGGTGTTGGTGTTGGTCGGGCGGTCCGTTGCTGATATGGCAATTGCGAGTTGAGCAGTTCTAATGCCATTCAGCTGATATGATATGCGATGGCAGCGACCGTCTTTCACACTGTGCAACAGACAGCGTTGTTGTTGTTGCTGATGATGTTGCCGGTAATGTTGCTGCTGATGAGCGTGATTACGTTGGAAATTATGTGGGCAATAAAAAGATGCGAATGACTCGCTTTAGCTGCCACCGTCGTCATCATCGTCATTGTTGTTATTAGTGTTGTGTTGTTGTTGCTGACCTGCAGCACATCACACACGCTCGCAGTGTGGCGTAAAGCGTTCAAGTGGCGGCTAAGTGCAGTTGGCGAGCGTTAATGCAGCGACCAACAACTGCAAATGACGCTGCAACACGAGTGTTGTGCAAATTTTCAATGGCATTGCCAGCTGCAAAGTTTGTTTTTTTTTAGTCATTTAGATGTTGTTTATTTGTGTAAAGGGGGCTGCAAACGTGTTGTTGTGTCGTTTCATAAATATTTTTGCTGTTTATTTTTATTTTTTAAGGTCAGCAACACCTTGCACAATTACAGCAACAACAAACAAGCGAGCGTGACAAGCGGCTCACATAGCGCAGCGTTGCATCTTACAAAGAGCCTAAAAAAAAGAAGAAAATGAACACAAGATAGAGATAAAAAAACCTAAAGAAAGCAGAAAGAACAACAACAAATAAGCAATAAAAAAACAGACATTTTTTATTCTCTGCTCCTTAGCGGCGTTTTAGCCCCGTAATCTGCATTCTTTTCGTGCGGCTCCTGTCGCATTTGGTTGCCATGCCGCTGTTTCGTCTGCTGCTGCTGCGGCTGCTGCTGCGTTCAGTCACTTTGGCCGTTAACGTCCTACAATTAGAAGATTTCTTGGCTCTAATGCCGACTTAATGCCGCACCGTGACTCATGCCAGCTTCAGCTTCTCGGTTCAACCACGTCGCGCTCTCCCTCGCCACGCCTCGCCTCGTTCCCCATGCTTTGCCTGCAACTTTGTTTTGTTCTCTCTACGTCTTCTAGTTTTAGCTTTCAGCAACGGCCGCCCCGCGGCAAATGCACTCTGTGTAAAGCGACTGTAATCGTAGTCGCTCTATGTTGTTGTTGCAGTTGCTTGGCGCAAAGTTCTCAAGACCCGCGCCTGCAGCTGATGGCGACTGCGAATTTGCGCATTTTTATGACACTCGCAAATCATGCAATTACGACGCTGCGCAATGAAAACGTATGCAGTGACTGCTCCACGGGATTAAATTTTAATTTTCCGCATTTGGCATTTTAAATGCGATTTTTTCATTCAACTTCTCATTTCATGGGATCCTTAGCTGCCACAAAAAAAAAAGAAAATAAACCAAAACACTTTGTAAATTGTTTTTAATGCGCTACATTTTGGCCTTCAATGAGAAAGAAATTTCTGCTAAGGAAATGTGATATGATAGGAAAATATGGTCCACTATATGGAAAGGGCTTTTCTAATTAAAAAAGGAACAACTGTGTGAATGTGATTCATCTTTAAACCTTTGACTGGAAGATTATTGAAGAGTGTGTCAGTGTCTCACGTGGCCTCCATGCTATATTAATCTATCTATCTATCTATCTATCTATCTATCTATCTATCTATCTATCTATCTATCTATCTATCTATCTATCTATCTATCTATCTATCTATCTATCTATCTATCTATCTATCTATCTATCTATCTATCTATCTATCTATCTATCTATCTATCTATCTATCTATCTATCTATCTATCTATCTATCTATCTATCTATCTATCTATCTATCTATCTATCTATCTATCTATCTATCTATCTATCTATCTATCTATCTATCTATATATCTATCTATCTATATATCTATCTATCTATCTATCTATCTATCTATCTATATATCTATCTATCTATCTATCTATCTATCTATCTATCTATCTATCTATCTATCTATCTATCTATCTATCTATCTATCTATCTATCTATCTATCTATCTATCTATCTATCTATCTATCTATCTATCTATCTATCTATCTATCTATCTATCTATCTATCTATCTATCTATCTATCTATCTATCTATCTATCTATCTATCTATCTATCTATCTATCTATCTATCTATCTATCTATCTATCTATCTATCTATCTATCTATCTATCTATCTATCTATCTATCTATCTATCTATCTATCTATCTATCTATCTATCTATCTATCTATCTATCTATCTATCTATCTATCTATCCCATCTATCCCATCTATTCCATCTATCCCATCTATTCCATCTATCCCATCTTTCCCATCTATCCCATCTATCCTATCTATCCCTTCTATCCTGTCTATTCTATCTATCTATCTATTTCTAATTTGAATGCAGCTAACTTACTACATGAAAGCGAAGTTCAATGCCCCAAATATTGTCCATGCTGCATTGATCTACCTAGACTGTACTGCCTAAGCGTGAGCTATACGAACTCGAAGCGAGACCATATAGAGCGTATTCTATCGATTCTATCTATTTTTAATCTTCAGCAAGTCCCTACGATAAGTAATGTTTTTCTCAGAAATAGTCTAACAACCTTCCAAGTTCTAAGGTTGTACGGTATGGATGATTGCTAAGCTTTTGAAAATCTGCTAAGCTACTAAAAATAATGTTGATAGCTCGCATTCACCGAGGTGTTAGGTTAAGTTAACTTAGATCTTCTGCTAAAAAACCTCTTTAGGAAGGAGCGACTGCCGTTTCACGTGGCTAGAATCCATGAGAATTCATTCGAGAATATGAACCTTGACATCTTTATGACGTTTAGAGTAGAATTGGTTGAGGTTTTGATATACAAAAACAAAATTACTGAAACTATATCAGAAGTCTGTTGAATCTAATTAGTTGCCATCTCCATTCAGCGTTTAGGTCTGAACTTCAACACAAACACTGAGTCCGACACAAAACATTGAACACAAATCTAAAAGAAAAATGTCAGCTATTGCATTTTCCTGATTTCAAGCGCCGATAACTCGCAAAGCCACTGGCCAGCCGCACTGGCCAGCAACACTCAAATTAATTACTTTATATGCACAAATAATTCCGCGCCGAAAAAGTAAGCGAGTTCCATTTATTATTGTTCGCTTTTATCACTCATCGGCCATAAATTCGAACGAGCGCGCACAATTCATTAAATGGCGAGTGCGGCGAACGCTTTTGTGCTTGAAGATTTCGAGCCTGGGAGCCAAGCCGCTCATAACCGTTACACGCCCAATTGCAGCGCACATGTGGCCATAAATCATTTGAATGACATTTTCGAAAAGGCTGAAATCGAAGTAAAAAATTACAATGAAAAAACTGTACAGTAAAAAATGCACCGAACATATAATCTGACATCTCAACAGGTGGCAACAATTACTCATTTGTTCGCGTGTAGTGCAAGCAACGAAGGCGCTGGCGGCAGCCACTTGTCGGCTTTCAATTTGACTTTTATTCGAGAAATAAAATAAGTAAGAGTACTTGTTGGGCGATCTGAGCGAATGAATAAATGAATGAATGCAACACTACACGCTGGTAAAACGTAATTACGGCGAATAATGCTTCAAGTGGCATTTAACATGAGATTTTTTTTCCAATTTTATTTGTTTTATACCATTTGTAATGAAAAGCTGTAACGCCGATTTTCTTGGAAAATGTGAAAAATACGAAAAAATAGGTTAAAGATACGGTTACAGATTACAACTTGACACATTGACACTTGAAAATGCCAGCATTGCAAGTTGCATTCACCAAAAAGTATATAAATACTATAGAAACTTTTGAATTTCTCTTTTTGCTTTAAACTAATGAATTTTGTATTTTTCTTTGTTTTATTTACAGGTAAGCGGCAAATACCTTTTAATGTGCTTTGAGTTGATGTACGAGTAAGTTTTAAAGCATTGAAAATGTTGGTCAATGTGTGAAATGGAAGCAGCTATGAAGCTTGAAAGAATAGAGAAAATATGCAGCTGAAACCCTTCAGCTGAAGCTGTTTTCAAACGACTTCTGTCGTAGTTGCATGGGCGAAGAAGAGGAAGAAAATGTAGTTCACCTTCTATGTACTTCTCCTGCTTTACCTCAAAGAAGTATGAACTACCTGGGTAACTTTCGCTTAAATAGTCTTGTCTCTACTAGGCTTCGTTAGGAACTTAAACTGGTTCAAGGGTCTTCATGGCCTAAGTGGGTTCCGCCGTGGGGCCGCCACTGCTACCTACCTATCTAGTATTTAGATAGGCCAGAACAGAATTTACAGACAGAATTTAGACAGGCCAAATAGATGGAAGCATTGCTGGGAGAGGTTTGTAGACATGCAAGGCGATTATTGAGAAAGATGAATACAAACTGTAACCAAAAATTTCTTGTATCTTTGTTAGATCGGAAATTATGAAGATTAAGAGGTTAGAAATATTTTTCAGACCACCCCCGTAGCATGTTGTCTTCGACCCATACCGACTTTTCAATACAAACACGAATCCGATGCCTGGATTTGGCTATTATTTCATCTAGAATAGAGCGCGAAGGTAGAAAGTTGGTCACGAAGCTGGGTCATGAGGTCAGAGTTACCCTGATTTGGGGTAATTGGGTACCGGGACAAAACAATATCGACAAACTAGCTGATTAGCTGTTACGGAGAAGATCCGATCTTATGCGGCCACTAAGATCAATCAAAAGCGCGGTCGCCAAGAACTTACTCGCTTAAACTAACAATACATGGTTGAGAAGGGGTCCGGCCTAAATAGTCCAGTGGGTAGCGCGCTGGCTTCTCACACCAGAGACCCTAGGTTCGAATCCTAGCTCGGGCTGGTGAAACACAAATTTACGCGATAGAATCGCTATCCAAATGAAGCAGAGGAGAATTACAAGAATCGCACAAATGCGCTCCAACCTCCAAGTGAAGGAAAAACTACCGATCGCCGTTCGGATTCGGCCTTACACTATAGGTCCCTTTCCCCCATTCCGCTTGAAAAGTTGTTGTAACACATGTTGGAAAAAACAGTGTTACGTACACATTTCAAAAACCTTTTCTGGTCCAAATGGACTGAGGCTTGTAGCCTTCTTGCCTACCCTCATCATCATCATGGTATCCTGCAAAATCAGCAGATAATGTTGAACCAGATACAGTAAGAGCAGATCCGGGCACCTCTTGAACAGAGAACTCCGAGATATGACGAAGCCTACTGCCGTTATCATGGGTCGCTGATTCATTGAAAAACTTACTTACTTAATTGGCCATAACAATACGTTACTGGGTTACGGCCTGTCGCAAAACTTCTCTCCAGGCGCCTTTGCGTTGCACAGCCTTCGCCAGTTGGATACACCAAGAGATGATAGGGCATTCTTCCACCGAAGACATGTTCCTCTATGGAAAACACGCAGCTGAAATGGGTATCTCATACGTTAAAGAAGAAACCAGCTTCCACTTTCTCGGTGCTATCGCGACTCTATCGAAAGGAAGGTGGACGACGTTGGAAAAGCCATTGACTTAGTTAGATGTACGCTGGATTCGCTTCATGCCTTCATTAACCCTTTATGGAGGCTATAATAAACAGATCTCCAGAAGGGTTTGCCACCTAACTGTAACAAAATACTAACCGTGTATAGTTGTTCGCTTCTTGTCTTCATTTTGCGGCCGAACCAAAGCCGAATATTCGGCTAAACACTAATGAATAACAATGCTGCCAGATCATTACTTTTCAATTCACAAAGTGCCAAAAAAACGAACAATACAAAAATATACAATTTTTCATTTAACCCACTGGACAACCATCGAGTGTGCATAACCTGTGAGTTATAACAAAACCTACTTACAAGACCCACTAAAAATGCACTTAATACACTCCGCTCATTTACCAAATTGGAACCCTTTGGCTGCCGGGGCGCCATTAAAGCGCAATATTTCATATTTTAATAGCAAATATTAATGCTGTATTGCGCCCGACACTCGCCGCTTCGGCTGTCGACCTGACGCTGAACCCTGCCCACCTTTCAAATTACCGCTATTACCGTTTACCGATTGCCGCGGAAGTATTATGTGGCGGCTGGCATTGTGCGCCTTGACGTCGACGGTTTTCGAATAGCCAGCGTGCGATAATTTTCAGAGGAATTGTGGCTTTTAACTAGTTGGCTGGCACGCAAAGTTGCAATTTTCTATTTAGATTTTTAACGGTTAAGTGTGAATTGCACAGGAAAGAACAAAAATTGTAAATTGCAAACTGAAGGCAGGTAGTTTAAGTACATAATTTGGCCATAGACGGAGGGAAAAAATTAAAAATATTTTTATATTTGCGTAAGAGGATAAAAGGGGTAAAGAGAGTACAAGTATAAACGGGAACAACAACAACCGGAACGGTAGTGAAGAAGGACTCTGAAAGCGGGAAGAGCGCAAAGAAATGCCCTGGAGTGCATCGAGTACAGTGGTGAGCAGGTGGCAACAGTGGGCCAACAAAGGTCTAAAAACAAAAAACCAAACACATTAAAAAGCTGGCAAGGTGAGTGAACAGCAGTCGAATGCAAAATAAAAGCCGGCAAGTGGGGTTAAGTTGTAATAAGCAGCCAAATGGACACGAACAACGCGGTTGGAAAATAGCACAGAGAGAGAGAGGAGGAAAAGAGAAGAGGCGGAAACGCGCACACAAAGGGCAGCCAAACTGTAAAGTGACTAAAGCGGTAAACGGCTAAAAGCGAGTCGGTGTGTCTATGCTAAAAAGGCTGAAATTAATTTACTGGCGTTTTTTGTTTTCTCTTTTTCAAGAATCCATCGCTGCCGCCTCATACTTAAGTGGGCATATTCAATTTGCCACTCGAGCATGTGGCGTGTGGCATGTGGCACGCCGTGTGAGCGCGCCAAGTGTTTATGCACTTGTTGCCGTGTGCAACGTCAAAGTTCGTCATGCAATTCGCACAAAATACCTCAACACACACACACATACATATGTGCGTGTATACAATTAAATTAGGGTTGAAAGTTGTTGAATGCCTTGGCCACAAATCAGTTGAAGTTGGACTGCAATTTGGGCGGAAAACTTAGTGTTTTCGGTTAGGAATTTGCAACCGAAACCTGCAACGAAATGTCTAAGCCTGATGGACAGCCGATTGTACTGAATTGTGTCGATAATGCGAGTTTGTTGATTAGATAGATAAGGGAGAAGTGTGCATCAGGAGTCCATGAGGGTATTGTATTCAATTACAAATTAGTCGAGGAATTATGAAATTATCAAAAAGAAAAAAGATCTAACAATTCAGGTATCATTATACATTTCACGCTAGTTAGGTTAGGTTATAATGGATGCCCCTGTAAGAAACACACTCGGAAGCCTTATAAGAGGTCCATTGTGATACCACATATTCCAGCCGTTTTGAACTGTGTATGCAACACTGCTTTTCACCAGCCCGCGCTAGGGCTGGTCGAACCTAGGGCGTCTGGTGTAAGAAGTCAGCGCGCTACCCACTGGCCTATCGAGGCCGGCTTCAGGCTAGTTAAAATCTAAAGATTCTGGACAGTCAGTTTCTTACTAAATTTTCTAACTCTTACATTCCAAACGTCAGAGAAATAAGATTAGAATTCTCGTGGTTTCCAGCAACGTAAACAGTGGAGTGTCTCCCTCGCAATTGGGTATCACATGTGGCACACGTAGAACTCCATTGGCGGAGTTACATACACAACTTTTGAGCCCAATACAATTTCAAACCATATTTGACACACACAATTTTTGTAACAACCAGATATTTGAAAGATTTGAACGTCCAAAACTACCCTGGCGTGCAATATCAATGAACTTACTGCAGAGGAGAGGGCTACGGGTATCGAGACTTTGGGGACTTTAGGCTTTAAGTCCCTTTTGACGCGTTGAACACGCTTGAATCTTTTATAAGACGAGCGGCCACTTTGAGCTCACTGAGGCTGAGAGCATCATCTCAATAGGCGGATACAATAGCATCCTGGCAAAAGTTCCAGTGAACCTGAGTGAGGTTACGTACTATACCCTTGTCGTACTGACTGTAATGTGAAGATTATCACGCTCTTTCCTTCGAGAAGGGAATGGAAGCGGAATGCATTCTTTTTTACGAAGGGACCGGAAGCAGTACACATCCATTTTTACGAAGATAGGAATCTCCCTGTACACCAACGGACTCCCTGTAGACTGGAGTTGGAGCAAGAATCTATTCCAGGGATTTGGTAGTAGAAAATGCCTTGGTCCTACAAGATCTCTGTTTTTGCAATAAACAGATAGGAATGTTTATATGTTTCCGAGATAGGAATGTTTATATCAACCAGGGATTTGGTTGTAGAAAACGTCTTTTAGCTACCAGATCTCTGTAGTGTTCAGAGATCTAGTAGTAGAAAAAGTCTTTCACCTCTGTAGTGTCTTTCAGGCGAAAGTTTTTGCAATAAGGAAAGCCTGTAGTATTCTCCTACAGCAACATTTCTTAGGTGGGGAGGTTTAAAACTTTTTCGATAGTCAGGCGGCCGATAGTCAGGTCGAAATTAGTATTCTAGTAGTAGAATAGATAAGAATGGTGTCCCTTCAGGTCGACCTCACCATGTCCTGGATACCCTCTCACGCGGGCATCCTCGGTAATGAGCTGATGATTTGACCACGATGGGGTCTGCTATGGACTTGCAACCCGAGTTTAAGTACAAGGCTATCACAAATAAAGGACTACTTTTTCGAATAGTGGACAGTAGGTGGCGAAATTTCTTCAGCGGGAAAGTGGTTTCACAGATTTGGCCTCGCTACAACTCCCATAGAAGAAACGATTCGCTGCTCAATTCTAGAAGGAAGGTCTCTAGGCTGAGAGCAGTGGTCACGGATGACTGGTCTACATGCAGCGAGATTGGGAATTCTGTTTCCAATTCTTTTTACAACTTTCTTCGAGGCTCCCCTTCGGATTGGAATCCCTTAGAATTGAAAAGATGGAACTCCTTAGGGAAGAGTTTGAAAAGCTCTCTAGACGTATTGTCCCAGACAAGACTAAAATGCATCAAGTCCTATCTTCTCTCCCATGTAGGGAAGACTTATGGGACTAGTCACAGGGTTTATTAACTTTAAAGAGTACCTCACTTGGATTGGGGCTTGAGTCGCCTTTATGCGACATGTGCCTTGAATACGTTGAAACCACGGTGGACTTCATATGTGAGTGCTCAGTTTTTGGGCGCCACAGCCACATGTGAACCTGAACCTTAAGTTATAGGACGTGCTTAGGTTTGCAAAAGTGACGCTCCAGCTAACCGATATTCGGAGCCTATGTGAACCTTGTGAGGACAACTGCAAACCTAACAGCTAGAGGTCACTTTAGATTGGTCCTGTCTTGGGACCTGCAAGCAGTAGGGGCGCAGTTAAGCATTTCTGAGAAATGGCTCTCTTCTCCCTGGGCGATGTTGGTCGATAGCAGAAGTCCCGCCTTATTTTGCAAGGAGGGAGGTGCAAGCCAGGACACAAAGCGTCGCTCCTTACACTTAAATAATAACAATAAAAACTTAACTACAACTTGTCATCTCCTTCAATGAAAAAGGTTGGAAGGTGAGGGCATTGGTTAAGCGGCCGATTTAATTGAATTGCCTGAGCTAACAGCTGTGTAAACTCATCTCATCTGAGTGCATCGCACGTCATTCATTTTGGGCAAAAACGTAATACAAACTTTTACACACTCGTAGGTACATATATATTTGCACTCACATTCGGGCATGGCACCGATTTGGAGCAGAGTTTAAAAATGCAATTAAAGTGAAGTCGAACTGCGCCCGTTTTGTCAGCATGAAGCGACGATGGCGGCGGCGGCGCTGTGAAAGGACACGCGTGCGCCTGCACACCTTTGGCTGTTTGCGCAAAAATTTCGCAATAAAGCGGTTAGAAAAAGTTGTCAGAAACCAAACAACCAACAAAACAGAAAAACTAACAAATAGAAAAACAGAAATAATAACAAACGGAAACAACAAACAAGTTGGAAAAGCGGGTCAGCACACAGCATTGACACGAGCACGAACGAGTCATAAAACTGAATGGAATGAAATGGCATAAAATAAAACCGACATAGTTGTCAAAAGTGTACTAAAACTGCACCAACAAAAACAACTAGTAGACGGCCAACGAGCGCAAAGTGCAACGGGCAGCGTGCAGCGTGCAACGTGCAACACACAGCGTAGGCTGGTTGGTTGGTGGCAATGCCGACATGACGTACTTGAGTACTTGAGGCGCCGCAGCGCATGTGGCATGTGCCAGTTTTCGAATTCGGTTTCTGTTTCACTTGGTTAGTTTTCGGCCGAGGCTTGCGCGCTGGTCATCGCCGAACTGAAGCGGCAAAGTTTGTTCAACTGCTTTCTGGTTGGTTTTCTATGCCAGTGGCACGTCAACGCTGCGCTTTCATTTGGACAATCTAAAATAAATGTTTTAAAAACTAACGCCCGAAATGTTTGCT
This sequence comes from Melieria crassipennis, assembly GCA_963668005.1. Lineage (NCBI taxonomy): Eukaryota > Metazoa > Arthropoda > Insecta > Diptera > Ulidiidae > Melieria > Melieria crassipennis. Next base: position 139,985,494 of record OY764961.1, on the reverse strand, counting down.
ACTACGTTTTGTTGTTGCTTAAGTTAGTTATTTATTTATTTTTTAGTTTTAAAAAAGAGCATGAAAAAGGAATACGAGCCACAACTGAACTGGCAAAGCATTGAAAGTTTTGTTTTGTCCAGCGGTGCGCGTCCACCTTTGCCACATTTCCACTTTTATATTTCACAAATGTTTCCAAATGGAAACGAAAACGGAATTGTGGCAGTGAGTGCGCTCTGTGTGTTTTATTTCACTTTTTCGCGCACTTTTCGACTGTTCATGTGCTGGACGAGGCTATGTCTGCTTGTTGTTGTTTTTGTTGTTTTCCGGCTTTTTGCGCCTATGCGGCATTTGAATTTTTTTAGTTAGAATTGTGTCGAAAATGTGCAAATGCAATTCGTTCTTGTTGTTGTTATTGTTGCAGCGCTATTTTATGCAACATTTAGTTTTACACTTTGCATCGCAATAGTGGCGAAAGTAATTTTGTTACTTTTCCTCATGCTTTGCGTGGATTTGTGTATTTTTTTTCGTACCAGTCTTTGTTGTTTTGTTGTGTTGTTGCAAATGGCTAAGAGCCCCATTGCTGCCGCCTAATTGCAGCACAATCTCGCTGAGTGCCCGCACTGTGCAAGTGCCAGTGAAAAGAAAATATAAATACAAAAAAATATGTAAAAACCATATGTTGAAAAAAAAACAAAAAAAAAAAAACAGTCACTTACATGCAGCAATTAAGTGGAATGCATAAATTACGCATATTGTAGGCGCACTTTCCAGGCCACTTGTTGGACAGAGCGCGATACGCATTTGGCGTGTGGGGACACGGTACCTACTTGGCAACGAAACTGGAGCTCGTTCTCGAAAAGATCCGGGACACGGATACTTATTCCAGTATTGACGCCATGGCTCCGATGGTTGCAATCGTCCTGTGCCTATAAATTTTCCAGATGACAGGTGACTCTCAGCCTCAGACGTATCTTCATGCTAATATGTCAATCGTCAATATGTCAATAAACTGCCAATCGCCATTCGGAATCGGCGTTAAACTGTAGGTCCCCTCCCTTTCCCCAAAACGGGTGAAATATGAGATATTACTCTCATTTTCCTTCCCTATCCCCCATGGGGTATAGAATGGAAGGCTTGTAACCTTTCTGCCCATCCTCTTATCCATCCATCCATCCAACATTTTACGGTGAAACCATCCAGGTTTCATATGAACGGAGAATGTACGGGGGTTCTAGCACGTTAAAATCTCTACTTAAAGACTATTGGCGCCATTAGTATGCGTAGAAGCCTGAACTCGCCCAGAGGCAACTCCCAGCCTCAGACGTAGGTTAGGTTAGGTTACGGAAGGGGTGTGTGCGGCAAGCACTTCCACTCGGAGACCCTGTTGGGTCCATTGTGAATGCCTTCATTTTCGGAGAAAACCGGTGCCTTTCTCTATCTGTTGGGATCCCTGTAGATCCAGGCGGGATCTTTTGGGAACCATTTGGTCTTGGCGAGAAAATTGTGTAGATCAGTAATCTGTGCGTCTGCTACTTCCGCGTGCCCATCAAAGAACCTTGCCCCAAGAGTCTTGAGCCGCATAGCAGATGCTCGACTGATTCTACTGCATCCTCGTCTCCGCAGCTCCTGCATAAATCGTCAGACGTAGCTTCATCCTAATTTGTCTCCGCCTTCCTCGTGAAGTAACACTTTACGGTGGTGCTATGATGATAGCTTAACAAGGATTGGGAGTATACAGGGGTTTTAGCATGTTAAAATCTCAAACTTTCGCAGGCTTTCCATGCTTCCCCTACTTAAAAAACACCAATTAGCGACTGCTGCTCTTTATTATTATGGATTAAATATGTGCAGAAGCCTCCAATAACCCTAAAATCAATTTCCGGTTCCCTCTGAGTGACTGGTCGATTTGATCCACCTTTCCCTCTGTATCATCTTCCACCCATAGCTCATCCAGCTGTATTTATATTCACAATCCTCTACTCCTATTTTACCTGAGACCCTATGTATCATTTTAGCAAGTAGCTTTGCAGCTAACTTCCTCAATAAGGTTACGTTGTGTTGGAGGCCTCTTAAGTTTATGTTTCATCGCAGGAGAAAGGAAATCGTTTATCTAATCTATTGGCCTACTGCATTCTTAACAACTAAAAACCACTCCCTGTTGGGAGATTTGTCTTCTTAAGTTACCCTCCCCCGTAGTTAACCCAGATCTACCAACCGTACTACACGTACAGATCTATCGACCGTTTCAAGGATGCTACGTTGACCGTTTAACTCTACTAACGGATACCCTAAAATTTAGGTGTATTACATGTAGTACGCTGGGAATATCTGGGTTAAGGCAGTCAGCCATTTTAGAACTCTAAGCTTTCCATTAAAAACCTCCTTCTTGACTTCACTGCCTAATGACTACTTCAAAGCCAATTTAGGTTATTTATAGTTGAAAGTACTAAAAATCGTTTGTGACTTCGAGAAGTTATTCGGTTGTCTCGAAGATAGTTATTCAAAAAGACTTCAAATACTTCTTGAGTTCAGTCTCCTAGATACGGTTCAGTTCCCTAGTTAAGGAGGTTTGGAGGTGAAAATGTTGTTAAATACGAGCTTCTTCTAGAAAATGTCTATACCAAACAACAAAGCATATTTTGTTGGTACATTCTTCAACTTGCTGTTGCACTTGTGCGGCAATGTATACTAATTTTCCTTGTGATCAATCAAAGAGGTCGCATCCGGTACATTTTTTCAATCACTCTGTCCAATGCACGTGATTCTGACCCAACAGAGTGTTTAGATTAAATTAGGTTAGGGTGACAGCTAAGGGCAGCTCCCTTAGGTAAAGGTAGGCCAGCTGTGTTACCACAGCAAAATGTAGCCTTGGCTTATCACCCCGCGATGAAATTCCTTACGATTCCCTTATGAAACGAACGATGCCCCTGATGCCAAAAAACCAACCAACAAAGGAATCCCATGGTGACAGAGTCTCCATCTGTTCAAAGCCATACAATGCCACATAAGTTGTCCAAGGTACTCCTCGTTATCATCTCCACAGCCCGTTAATCTGCCAGCTCTGTTTTGTCTGTCCCAACATGTTCTGCAACTCACCGTAGAGTCACCATGGTTCCACGGACAGAGCTGTCTAGTTCATGAATACATCTCAAAGCGTTGCTCTCTTACATCGTCAGAGAGCATAAGGTTTCAACAAGGCTTTTGAATCGAATCCACTTTTAAACCATTCTTTCCGCGCTAATTGAATTGAATCGATCTTTTTCGAGTGTTCAAATTCTCTTAATAGATGTTTGTTAACAAAATTGTGGGTGGTATTGGGCTTATAAGTTTAATAAAACGTTTTTTCTTTTCGAAATTGAAACCAAAGTTTTCCAAAAACCAAAATCTATAAGAAATGTAAATTTTTCAACTGTTTCTAAATCGCCCAAAATCTATCATCGAAGCTTCTGAAAAGCATAGCTTCTAAACTAAAGATTCCCTATGGGTATCTCGCTAACTTAGGTCATAGATCTCTACCTGGAATTGATGCACAGGCTCAGTTCCCTCTCTTTCATAACTTTTCCCTGCTCATAGCAGTTATTGAAACCCATAACTAAGTTTTGGTTAAGTTCCAAGTTCGCCAGGAAGAATCTTATATGATCGAAGAAGTTTTTGAGTCTGACAACACTGTTGAAGTGTCCCATTTCCTCTTCCTAGCTTCAGCAATCGCAAAATTATTAAAATAATATGAAACAAATAAATATTCGCCTCCCTCCTTTCACCCCATTTCACCGATTTTTACTCAGCTTAGTGCAACAAGCGACAATGGCAACAAATTAACACTTTGTCGAATTGTTTAAACTTCCGAAATAAATGATCGGCAATCGGCAACTATAACAACAACACCTAAAATCAACATTCTTCGCGCTAAAAACACAATGACCAACCACACATCGATAAATATTTATGTAAAGTCCAAAACAAACCAAAAACAAAAAAGCGAACACCGGCAAAGTGTCCGGAAAAAATTAATACAGCGACAACAACAAACAACAACAGTAATGACAACAACAACAAAGGCCAAACAAATGGGAATGGAAAGTACACGAAAAGCAATAACAAAATTGATGCATTGATGGAAAATGAAACTAGAATCCCTAAATAAACAACAACAACAAAATGTGAATGAAAAGAAAAAGGAAAATTGAAATATTCAGGGCTGATGAGAGAGGGAAAGAGTAAAGAGCACAAATAAACACGCAAAAATATAGCAAATATTTTCACTTAACTGATTTTGTTGTTAAATATGCGATGATGTCGACAGCGAATGGGAAAGTTGACAGTACAACAACAATGCACTGGACAACTGAAATGCTGCTAAACTGTGTGACTACAACAAATACAACACGACGGACATGCGAATGTCCGTCGCGTGAAACGTGCCAACGGAACGAAATTGCAGTTTTGCAGTTACCGTCATGCAAACAGCATAAACGACGAAAGCAACAACAACAATAACAACAGCAACACTACTGTCAACAATAAACGTCCAATAGGCAACAACAAAGCCAAGTAAAAGTGTTTTATTTAGTCGGGTTTGAGTGACTTTTTCATGCGCTGCAATTGAATGAAATATATGTCACAGGGTGGACCACGCCTACTTTATGATGTGCTGTTTTCCAATGTCAAAATCTGGCAATTAATACCTACAATTTTACCCAAAGAATTGCATTAAGTGGTTAAATGGGTCGATGTGGTCCATAACAGATTGAGGAGCTGGCCCAGTAGCGGCTTAAGAGGGGGGGCGGAGGGGCGGACCGCCCCGGGCCCCGGGCTGCGGGGGCCCCCGAGAGAAGCTTGTAACTATATAAAAATTTAAAGTTTTTCAAAACTGAAACTTGTAAAAGACTATTTGCGCTCCACAATGGTTGTTGAAAGGTTGTTTGTCACTTTTATCAATTGAAAGAGACACAGTATCGACAATTGACTTTGTCGATTTTTTGCAAATTTTCAAAAAATGTTTCCTCGAAGATTGCAATCTTAGAGTTTGCTTGTAAACTAGTGTGAATTACACAATTACTTAACCTCATTAAACTTTCTAGAAGTCAAACAAATTTACAGTTATAATTATTATTATTATTACAGTTATTGGTTGGATAAAAACACATGTCCCGGAAATCCGGTTTTCGAAGGCAATTCTATGCTCCTTGTAAGTAAGCTAAATATGGGCTTCTTACATGCTGTTATGTAGGGGAAATATGTTTTTTAAGGACTTTTTTTATAAAGTCACTGCTACTGGGTTTTATAAAATATTTCTGTACATTTCTGAAGATTTCTACTCGACACGAAAAATACACCTAAAAATAAAAGTGTTTTCTAGGGGGGGGTTTGTGTAACTTTCTTGAGAACTTTGAAATAGAATAAAATTTATATGTATGAATCTACAGAGTGAAATCCAAAACATGTATGTTTTCCATACCTGACATATTTTGGTCCTGAAAGTTCAAAATAGAAAATTTAGTTAAAAGGAGACAATTTTCCTCTTTCATTTGATACCCATATCTTCATCATTGGACTACCGCATATATTAAATATTGAAATGTCTATCTCCTCAAAATGTTAAAGTCCTTTAAAAAGGACTTTGGGTCAGAAAATTTAATACTGACTATGCTATACGATTTATAGAATACTATAAATGATCACTAGTTTCACGTCTATATCAAAATTTGAATGGGTCTCGGCAAAAAAAAATTGTTTCGCACGGTGTAATAAATGTAAAGTTGGTGTTTTGACTCACTGCATCATAACTTTATAATTTTTCTTTCAATTCTATTGATGTTAGGCTTAATATTTGCTAAAATAGTATATATTTCATTTTAGATTTTAAAACCAGAGAAGATAATTTATTTTTTCTATAAAAAAATATTCGAAAATTTATGATTTTTTAAATTGGTCGAAATATTCACATTGTTACAACTTTCACCGTCAGTAGCTTCCCCAAATCTCATCTGATTTGGACAATCTATATATCACTAAAAAGCCACTAAGGTATTATCTTCTGAACGACGGACAGCTCGTGTTAATCGGATAATTCTTTTAGGAGATATGTGCTCATAACTGAAACAACAGGAAAAAAATCGTTTTTCGAAGATTTTTCGAAAACGCTTCTTCAACAATTTTTTGGTTTTCAGTTTCGTGTTCAGCGGCCAAAGTTAGTCTAGAAAAAACTTTTATTTTTAGGTGCCGCGATTGGCCCATTTTTTGTCGACAATCGAATCCTCCTGCTCGGGTAGCTTAAAAAAATGGTTTTTTTCGAGATATAAGATGGCATTTGGAAATGACAAATTTGCTCCCCCAAAAGTTTTCCTAATTTCACGAAAGTTTTTATCAATTTTGGAGAGATGTAGTAAGATTATCCTTTTATTAATTTTTCATTTTTTTTCTCTGGGATTCTACTGCTTTCTATAAAATTTCAAGCACATACTATATATGTACGTTTAAAATAATTTGTCTCGTCGTTTAAAAATAAAAGTCCGTTTACTGTTCACTGGAATACACATTAAAAAAAAAAAAGCAAAAAGCATAAACGGAAATTCCCCTTATTAGTTTTGTACGCAAACTTATGCTGCACCGTTTTGTGGGGCCCCCTCAGCCGTCGCCGCCCCGGGCCCCCGAGCAGCTTAAGCCGCCACTGAGCTGGCCATATCCTTTTCAAGGCGTAAACAGTCATCAATTCATAGACTATATAAATTATTTTGTAAATATGTAACTCTTATTCTGCTGGATCCTTAGCCACAGATACTGAGGGAAACTTTGTAGTTGACGAGCTGCCAATAGCAGACACGAAGCCACAAAGTCTCGGAAGTGGATGGTTTATCACTTTCCACTTGCAAACTTCATCTGAAGAATGTACCTATACTTAGACCACAGATAACTCATCAAGCCACTCAACTCACTTGATGTTCTATCTGTGCCCAGACAGAGCAAACACTAGATGGCTCTAGGAAGAAACATGTGACTCGGCAAAAGAGATCTGGGCTTCGACTGATCAGAGCAAAGCTAGAGAATTTGTCCTAATAAACCTACCAAACCTGATCTTTATATCATCCATAGGGATTGTTGTCAAGGTCATAACTTGACACTTCCTCATTGACCAACACAACTAACCGGAAAAGACTGGATCTTCTGTACAATGACTTCTGCCGAAGCTGCAGGAACGAAGACTCCGAGGAAACCATTGCGCATTTCCTCTTCAAATGTCCGGCGCTTTCGAGTACTTCCAGCTTTTGGAACTATCTCTGTCTCAACTATTTAGCGAACTTACAGAAGTTAATCTCAAGTCATATTGATAAATTCATCACATCTACCAAGTGGCTCTCATCTACGAAAGGTGTAGAGGCCAAGTCTCCCCATCCAATGAACAACCTGGATCCAAGTTTTTAGTTAAAACACCAACAGTATCTATATCCAATCTCATACCTACCGATATCTTTGTACATTCAAGCTATAATCTGGTTTACCGAAAGTCTGATGTACGGGCAAATAGATAATCGGATGAACACTCAGACCGATGGACCTTTGGATAAGTAGACATTACTAAATGGATTTTATGGACGTAAAGCGCCCATACATCGAATTCTCCTTAGGAGTTTGATCTCTCAATCTCCCAAGAATGAGTTCTCTCTGCTCATTAGTTCTATTCTTCCTTTCTACCTTTAAGTTCCTTGATTTGTCTTGTAGTCTCTAAGAACAACTGTTCAAAGACTGAAGACTGTTATCCTTGTCAAGTCTACATCCACTTTTTCATATCGGTCGCGTCTTCTTCTGGACGCGACAAACTACAAACCCCTCCAAGTCAGTGTATATCCCAGTAACTCCGTGCAGGGTATATAAAAACCGCGCAAAGTAACGGCAGCAAATATTGACTCTAATAACGCGTTGACGCCGGACAGCGCGACAGGCCGGCTGACGTATGTCCCTCGGTACACACGACACCGGCAACGTGCGAGCGAGCCGTGCTGTCTCGTCTGTGGGTATTTATTAATAAAGCATTTTATTAGTTTTGTGTAGTGGTGTCGTATAGTATTGGTTGGCTGCCCTTGTCCGCAGCACCGCTTCGTGGCAATATGGCGCTCGCCGTGGCTTTTCGATTTGTTGCCTTTTCGCTAGTTTTCGCATAGCATGCGGCGCGCACTTCATCCCCTCTTAGCGGGAAAAAGTAATTTTCGTTTTTGTAGTCAACATTAAGGCGACACGTAAAGGATTTGTGTGAGAGTGTATGGGTACATGTCGATGTGAGTGCGTTGCAGATCATTTATTTTGTGCTTAAGTGTACTTGCAGATTTAGATACTCGACGCGCTGTGGCATTGCATTGAGCTACGTGCAGATTGAGTTATCGAAGGGTTGCTGTCTTCCTATCAGCGGGTGTGGGGTGCACAAGTGAAACAATCTGGCGAGATAACAATCACAAATAGTTTTTTGTTCAAGGGTATAAATATTGACTAGTCCCTGCTTACAGTGAATACTTATGGCGCTTTTTTTGGGCAGCATTTTCTTGGGGCTTAATTCTCGTACATTTGGCTTATTTGGAAGTCAAATTAAATATTCACTATTAAAGAGTTTGTATGAAAAGCAACGGGAAAAAATGTGTTCCTGACGTGACCGTACATTGCAGCGCACTCGCATTGAGCGGGCTCGATGGTACGAGTCTGACCTTCGAAATGCCCCAAGCGTCATTGAAAGGGGGTCTGACCGTCGAAATGCCCAAGCGTCAGTGAAGGGGGGGGGGGTCTGACCTTAAAAACACATCCATGAACTAAGCGTAAGTGGTAAGGGTCTTCAAAACGCGCCAAGCATCAGTGGTGGGAGGGTCTGATCTTCAAAACGCACCAAGCGTTAGTGGTGGGGTCTGACCTTCAACATGTACCGGTAAAAACGCACCAGGGGTGGGGGTCTGATTTTCAAAATGCATCAGTGTTAGAGGTCTGACCTTCAAAATGCGTCAAACGTCAATGGTAAGGGTCTGACCTTCAAATCATTTCAAGTAGTAGTGGTGGGTAATCTGACCATCAAAACGCGCTAAGCGTTAGTGGTAAGTGATCTGATCTTCAAAACGCACCAGTGGTGGGGGTCAGGTTTTCAAAATGCATTAGTGGTAGGGATCTGACCTTCAAAACGCACCGGTAAAACGCACCAGTGGTGGGGGTCTGATTTTCACAATGCATCAGTGTTAGGAGTCTGACCTTTAATAACAAGTAAGCGTTTCAGGTGGAGTAGTCTGATCTTAAAAACGTCCCAAGCGTTAGTGGTGGGGGATCTGACCTTCACCAGTAAAAACGCTCCAGTGGTGGGTTCTGCTTTTCCAAAGGCATCTGTGTTAGGATTCTGACCGTCAAAACGCGGTAAGCGTTTATCTTCAAAACGCCCCAATCGTCAGTGGTGGGGGTCTGTCCTTCAAAACACACCAGTTAAGGGGGTCTGACCAACACAACCCGCCAAGCATCTGTTGTCTGCGAGCGTTTGTTCCACCTCCATTCATTCTTTTTGGTAGTCCCATACTCAAATGACTCGGTATAAGCTCAAAAATGCAGCGAACAATTGAAATTTTGTTGATCTTAGGAGATTCGGGTACGTAGACGAGAGACATGATGTGCCAAGTGTTCAAAAATGTAAGCATGTCATAAACTAACATTTTTAAGTGAGGTAAGCCATTGCAGGAAATTGAAAATTGCATCACGACAACGCAATCGGACACATCTGATCCAAGGTGACTCACTACCTGCCACAAGACAACATCCCAAGCTCCTCAGAGTCCCAATTTGGCCCCAGCAGATTCTTTTCTATGACCAAAGTTGAAATCCTCCCTCAATGAAACGTAAGTGGAGAGTATGAAATTTCATTGATCTAAAAGCGCTGATAATTTAATACAAAAATTAAAATCAGTCTCCATTAGTTAGAAATAGACGAACACCTTACGACTTCGACATTGACGGCAGATACGTGCATACATACATATGTCGCTGCTTTGGCGCATGAAAAATGAAAATATCAGATGTCACAACGCGACGTGATTTGACTAAATCCAATCGATACGAAAACAACCCAACCAACGCCCACCAGCCAGCAGCAGCGTCGCAGCCGCTCAGCTGGAAGATCGCTTTTGTGTGCTGGTGCTTTCGGAGCGCTCCGACAGAATCCAATCATGTGGGCAAAGTCTGCGCACTCGTCCAAGAGAAATCGATATTTTAAAGCACGGCAACGCCAGAGCTGCGTGTAATTTATACAATTTCCACGGGGCGCCCTTCGACACAGCCGCCCGTTGCCGCCTGTGTCATTTGGAATACATTTTCACGTCTTCGCCGTCGAAGCGTGTGTATCCTGCGCTGATTTGCTTTTCGGCACATTTGCGCCGCACAGCTCGGCGCAGCGTTGCCAATTCGACGCCGAGGCACAACGAAAGGATTTCTGCTTGGTTGCGCTTTTTTATCGACATGCCGGCCGAAGCGTGGCCGCATTGACGGCAAGTTTTCGCATTTCACGCATATTGAACAGTGTCGAACCCGTTCCTTTGCCTCCAGCTACACTTTGACTGCCAAATGTGTGTGTGTGTGTGTGTGTGCATATTAAAAAAATGATTAATTATGAGGCTTTTTGACGACACGAAATGTCGGGTTTTTTGGGTTCGAACGACACACCTTAATTGGATTTGATGAAATGATTTCAGCGACGGTAATAAAGATTAATTGTGCTGTCCTTAAAGTGCGCCGTTCAGCCTTAAATGATTTTGAATGGCTTTTCCCCCCTTCCATCCTCTTATTTGGCAATGTTGTGTTATTGGAAAAGAATGCAAATCAATTTCTTCCATCAAGTGTTTTGAAGCGAGTGTGAGGAGTTTTTGCAATATTCTAAATAATCGGTCATGCGGAGTTAATATGGCAATGGGGTGCGTTTTGCTGTTAAAAGAAGGAAATACTGGGAAAATAGAAGAAATATTTCTACTCTTGAGAAATTTGCTGTATGTATGTATGTATTTGAGGATGTGAGGGCTTTAGATCACACGAAAATCAATTGACTTTTAGTGTGGGACTTATTTTCATGTTTTTCTTTTACTAACACCACACTTTACTCACCAAAGTGAGGGATCTACTCTCTCCATGTCGTGCCACTAGTTAAGAAGTTTTAGCTAAACGATTTCATGTCGTTTAAATTTATTGGCAACACGTAAAACTAAAGAATCAAACACGGATCTAATGGTTAGTGCTAACTGATTCAATTAGATACCATGGTAGATGAGGCCAACAGTCAATGAACGAACGACCGTAAATATTTGTGGTCTTTTGTTGCTGGAGAACGTCCTCTAACCTGGTACCTCAATGAAGTTTAGGAGTTCTCGCTTGCTTAGGTGTGTTACGTTCTTCTCTACCAGTCGATATGATAGATGATGCTATGAATCAACCAACGAACGGCCATATGTGCCCTTATATTGCTGGAGAATGTCCTCTCACCTGGTACCTCTATGAAGTTGCTGGATAACGTCCTTTAAACCTGGTGCCCTCATGAAGTTGAGGAATCTTCGCTTGTTTAGGTGTGTTACGTTCTTCTCTACTAGTCGATATGATAGATGAGACCATGAATCAACCAGGTAACGACCATGAATATGTATCCTCTAAACCTGGTACCCTCATGAAGTTTAGGAGTCCTCGCTTGCTTAGGTGTTCTTCTCTACGAGTCGATATTTATTGAGTTTGTAACTTTTGTTTTGCAATAAAGCATGATGTGCTCCGGATATTCTTCATAATAAAATCTTCGTATGCTTAACCTTGAGGTATTTTAACCAACTGTCCATAAAATCTTCATTCAGAACGCTGTCTTCCAATTTTTGCAATACCTGGCACTTCACTTGGATCTAAAAGATTAAAGTTTTTCGCTTACAAATCGAAGCGTGTTGGTTAAATTTGATTACAGGATATCCAAACCCATCTTTCTCACGGAATAGGCCCCTTCATCCACATACCTAAATTCTCCTCATCTCTTCCACAAGTTCCCATTGCCAATTATGTCTCAAATGTTCTTTAAAATGTATAGCAATCCTGTTGCAATTTTTCACTCACCCGACACTTGTTTGCGTTCCTCATTAACTCAGTTACTCTCCCCTAATTCCACGACTGCATAGACCGCTGCTAATTAGCCTCCACAGTTGTCCCAACGTTCTACCTAAAATGTCAATTTATATGCTCACACTTTAGACCGAAATTACTTGCGAACAAGAATTGTCCAGCATTTTCGACTGAATGAAAAATGATCCTTGCACAGTTGTTGTGCTCGTTGAGGGTCGCTTAGTCTCAGAATACCTTTTAAAATACCCACGCAAAAGGTTCAGCTGTCAGTTGCGCTGCGGCACTTTCATTGTTTGTGTAATTTTGTCTCTAAATGCGTAATTGTACAGGCGCTGCTTTGGCTGTTGCCTGCCGCTGCCTTCCATGAAAAATTGTTAATTTTTTTACTTACATATTTTTTCCCTCTTTGCCAAATAAACATGGACTGAATCATATGTTGACCTTTCTCCACTCAATGAGACGCGATATGTATCGGGTCAGGTCTGATCTGGTGGCCGAGCGGCAGGTAGCACAACTCGCTGCCGAAGAAAGCGAACGAAAATCCCATGTTCCATGCTTAGCGGCAATATTTGTTTCAAGTCGGCCCGGCTTACGTTGACATGACAAGATCTTATCGCCAATTCTTCTGTTTCCTCTCGGCTGACATTTGCGCACAGTTGAAGTGCATTGCTGGCCGCAGTGAATAATTTAACATTTTACGGATTAAAAACGAAAAACAATGGATGAATGGATGAATATCTAATGGGGCGCAGTAATTCAGCGTCGAAGCGATAAATGTTTTTAAGAGAAGATATTCAATTAGTCAGCATTTGACTGATGAACTTGAAGCTAATTTCGACACTGCAATCTGTGATGTGAGGCACTGAAATTTGTATACTTTGAACTGGGATGAGATGAATTTGCCATGAGGAATAGAATCAGAATAATATTTGACCAGAAAATGTTATGGTTGATGAAGATTTTTAGACAGGATCATGAGGAGCTTCCTTTCCGTATGTCCCTCAATCATTTTTTGAAAAATTGTTAAATTAGCTATCAAGATTGCGAGTGGAATCGGTTTAGTTATGTTCCAACCGTCTATCTTTCGAACAGTGGCTATATTTGCTATCAAGTTTAGAAGAAGAATCGATCTAGTCATGTTTCATTCGTCGATCTTTCGATCAGTTGTTGAATAGTGGTTATATTTGCTATAAAGATTTGAAATATAATTGATCTAGTTATGTTCCATCCATTCATCTGTCTGTCCATCAGTTGTTAGGAAATAGTTAAATTTGCTATCAAGACTAGAAGAAGAATCGATCTTGTTATGTTCCATCTATCTATAATTTTGTCGATCAGTTGCTAAAAAATAGTTATACTTGACCTCAAGATTAGAAGAAGAATTGGTCTAATTAGGTTCTCCGGGTCAGTTGACACAACCAGTAGTATCGATTTCTTCAAAAAATGTGCGATTTCAGCATAAAATTTGGTGCGAATTTTATTGAAGTTCCAGGGATAGAAACTCTTGAATCAATGGGGGCGTGTTCTGTTCACTTCTGAGTAGGGTTGCCATACAAAAGTATTTAACAACATTTAGGAATTGCAATATTAAACTAAATCATCCGTTCTTTTATATTTTTCCACTAAACATCTATGCACAACATGTACTCTTAACCCATCATTAGCCATATTGACCCAATTTTGCTTTCATTATATTTTTATGCTAAATTATTGAGATTGAAAAATAATTATTGAATGGTGGCATTAAATTAAGTTCGAATAATCAGGAATCAAGTTTACTTTAAAATTGTGCATAGTCCACATAGTACTTTTGAGTAGGGTTGCCATATGAATTGATGTTATTATATATGAAAAAGTTCATAAAATCTAAAATTCTCGGGCATTGAACAATATCTTCGACAGGAAATGGGTATAGATCACATATTGTTGAGTAGGGTTACCATATAATCACAAATTCTCGGGCATTTATGAACATAAACAACTAAAAGCGGGTGTGATGTGCCTCTGTAAACCAAGAGGAGCCACATTAATACATTTTTGTAGTCCTATATTTTTTGATATGTGACTAATTACCGATTCCAATCCTGTAGCGCCTCCTTTTAACCCCTTGTTAGCTACATTAGCTAATTTCGGTAAATTTTTTTTTTACAAATTTAACGATTAACGATTTTAACTCTTCCTCTTAACCCGTTTAGAGCCACATTAGGTAATTTTTTCAGTCATACAATTTTTTAAATATGCACATTACCGATTTTAATTTTTTCTATGGGCGTGGTGTACAACCTTAACCCATTATGAGTCACAGTAACCCATTTTGACAAACATATTTTTTTGAAATGTGACTAATTACCAATATCAATTGATTTAACTTAATCCTTAACCCATTATGAGCCACATTAACTCAGTTTTGTAATAATAATTTTTTTTTTTAATTGTGACGCATCACTGATTTCAACTGATTGCTTTATAAGCCGCATTAGTTAATTTTTTCAGTCAAAAATGTTTCCAAATATGCACATTACCAATATTAATTGATTTTAAGGGCGTAACTATGCATGGCGTAAAACCTTAACCCATTATGAGTCACATTAACTCATCTTTGAAATTAATAATTTTGGTAAATCTGTCTTATTATCGATTTTGATTGATTTTAAGGGCGTGTCCAACATGTGGCGTGCACCCTTAACCCATTAGGAGCCACATTCACTAATTTTTCCAATCACAAAGTTAAACCTTAACCCATTATGACCTACATTAACAGAATCCTATTTATTCCTCTTTGTAAGGCCGTGTCCACAGTGCTTGTTATAAAAAAGTCACCCTAGTCCCACTGATACACTCATAATTTTTATAATATTTTTTTTTGTTTTTTTTTTAAACTGTTTGGAAATAAATTCAATTTCCGCTTTATTGTTGTTAATTTGTAATTATTGCCATGTGAAATGCATACAATGTGTCCATAACTATTTGGTTGTGTGTCACTGAAATGACAAGACAACAAAAACTACAACAACAACAACTGTAAAGAATCGAAACGAAATGGCAACACAAAGCGATTTGTGCGTTTTTATTGCATTCGATACGCATTCCGCATCAGCCGTTGGCGCATTTAAATTCGAATTTATAGCAACTTTATGGTCGATTTGTGGCAACACCGACACCAACTTTTAGTGCAATATTTCAGCTTTTTTTGTAGCCCCCGAAACGCTCGAACTGCAACTATTTCATTGGCAACATGGCAGCAATGCTTTTGACAGCAATGTTTTTTGTTGACTTTTTAATGCTTTTTTTTGGAAAATTCTTTGTTTTTCTTAAAAAAAAAATCCACACATATGTGTGGATATAGAGCGCCCACGCAACAACAACAACAACTACTATCGCTAGCAACGGCCAACATTTTCGCCATCCGCAGTGAGTGCAACTTTTATGGTAGCCAGTTGCAACTTGCAAGTAGCCAATACAAAAAAAAACAACAACAACAACAATATGCACCGCTCGTAGTCGTTGAGGCGGCGGCCGCGTTGTTTGAGAAGAGCCAAAGAAAAAAAATATGCATGCAAAATATTTTATTTTCATTTGAATGCTGCCGAGTGATAAAATAATTACACGTCGCCGCTGCCGGCTGTTGCCGTGCAACGAAAGTTGTTGTCGTCGTTGTTGTCCAGTTGTTCGCTTGTTGTTGTTGGTGTTGTTACAGTTTCTGCTGTCGTTGTCACTGTTCGAGCTGTGCGAGTCGCTGCAGCTGTTGACTGATTTTTTTCAGCATTTATTTGCAGTCCATTACGTTGCGGTCTTTTTGTTGCTGCTATTGTTATTGTTGTCACTTGTTGTTGTTGTTATTATTTTATGTAGTTTTGATGGCTACTTTTAAAATTTCAAACAGTCCGTTTTCCGGCTGTCATTGACAGCCCGTTGCCGCAGGCATTTATGCCAGAATTTATACCAAAATTCAACAACAATAACAACAACAACAATTCATACACGGATAGTTGACAGTGTTGCAATCGGCTTTGTACTAAATGTATGCTGAAATTTATTTAAAATAATATGCGTGCAATGCAAAATTGCAATTTTCCCATTTAAAATTGACAGTAAAGAATAAGCATCATAAAAATAATTTTTTTATTTAATAAATATGCGCAATTTGGTGGTTAAACAAAATGTATTGCACAAAAGACATTTTTAATTTTTTTGTTTCATAAAAAACACACAACACACAGCTGGAAGCCATTCATGCACAAAACTGTCACAAAAGGGAGGAGCAAAGTATCAAACAAACAAATGTTTCCAACACAAAAATCAAAATTATAATGGGAGCTTTAAAATAAGGAACACTTTATCCAATAGTAGACATGTACAGCTCTCAGCTGGAAATGGCAAACCTCTGAGAGTAAAAATTGCTTATGAAAAAGCTACCAACCTGCCGTTCGGAACCGGCATAAAACTGTAGGTCCCTTCCACCCGCGTACAAATTCACACGCACAACACGGGTAGTTGCGGGAAGCTAGGCCTTAGTCTCGCGTAAGCGGGCTGTCGTGCCAGTCAATTAAAAAAAATTAGACATGTACAGATTTGTCTATATATGCAAATCTATATCATAAAAATGTAAATTTTTGTTGAAAAGACATTTTGCATTATTTTATTCTCCACATTTTACATACTTCAATCTGTTGAAAGGTACAAATCTTTGTCTGCCTTTATTTAGTGCACACAGGATTTCATTTGCTGGAGAGTACTGTACCCAAATTTGGGCCCAATGCCAATTGAAGCTATAACTATTTTCCACCTGAAATTTTTGTAAGATATTTGCTGCCATATATATCTTTTATTTGTATCCAGCAGGGATCGGAAATAACAGATATTTATGAAAACTATATTTGAAAAAATTACTATGAAGGAAAGGTCATACAGCTAAATGAAATATACCAATACATTTCTTTTCGCAACAAGAATCAAATAAACAAAAAATGCCAATACATTTTTATTTTGTAATTTTTATGGAAAAATTAAAAAATAAGAATTATTTTTTATTTATATTTTAAAACTCCTTTAACACTTCTGTTACCTTAGGGTCATTTTCGAGTAAAATTTGACTTTAAAGAGCCGTAACTTTCTTATTTCTGGTAAAGAATTGTTTTCGTTTGGACTCAGTGACTAATTTTATGCCATTTGAATATACACTAAATTTCATTTTATTTGCAACACTGGTTTACGTGCAAATGAGCAACTATACAAATTTGACCTTAGGGTCATTTTATGACCCATAGTACTGAACGCAAGAAATTGGTCTATGCGATGTGAATTTTATTAGATTTGGTTTCAAAGTGTCGTGGATAAATGTTTCTGGCATTTTTGTTTTGTTTTGTGTTGGTAAGAGGGCGTGGCACTAGCAATACCACCCTTTCTATTATGGAGTAAAATCGAAATTATGAGTCATACAACATTGCAATTTCGTGCAGTGTCCCCATGTATACATATTGTTCCATTGAAAATATTTCATGGGCGTTTAATAATGGGCGTGGCACTCTTTTAACGATCCAAATTTTGAACATAACTTCGGAACCATAAGTAGCACATCAATGACATAAAGATCGAACTTACTATTGGGTAATATTTTTCGACAGGGGAAAAGGGGGGAAGAGGAATAGGACATTTAATAAAGGGCGTAGCTTCGCCCACACATCTTAATGAGCAGTACAAGAGCTTTTAAGTTTCAAGGGATCAAAACCCAAAAGTACGAAAACTTGATGTTTGCTGGTATGAAATCTTGATTGAAGCTTTCAATATAAATACTTACTTTCTAGCAAGTAATAAATTTCTAAGAAATTCCAAAAGGAGTGTGAACAAGCTAGATTAAATTTCTGAAACATATTCGTATCAGCGCAAGCAAAAAATTTACTCGTTGCTGCAGTTCGCACTTCTATTATCCCTTGCGTCACTATTGCATATGTGATATGAAATTCATCCCTGAAATGATAACGTAACGCCGTTTATTCTATAAAGAATCGGAAAAATTAGTTCCTGGGCTTCAATTTTGCGAAAAAAGGAAGCCAATAATATAATCGTGTGAGTTATCCTCAGCAGTACATTCACTAAAGAAGAAGATACTCAGTGAAAGGAAACGATGGGGCGCAATCCGGGTCAGCCGAATATATTCATTTTCTTCGGGAAATGGAATAATGTTAATTAATATATATTATAATTTGTATTGGTTCATTGATGTCAATATCTAGTATGAGTTTAATATTTTAGCATACTTTTATATATTAAACCTCTAAACTGAGTAATTTTTTGTGGGCCACGGGAGCAGGCTTTCTTGCGAAATCATTTATTTTTGGGCGATTAGCGATTAATGATTATTATCTGTTGTACATAATATAATTGTCCAAAAATTAGTTACGATATAGTTTTAACTTTAACGGCAGCCGCCGTGGATCAGTTGGTTAGTGCGTTGGGCCACGAGTCGAAGGCAGCGACCCATGTTCAAATACTGCCTGTAATACCACCTAAAAAAATAACGGGAAAACTCGTTTTCTCTTTCGGTGGCTGTCTTCTCAGCTGGAAATGGCAAACCTCTGAGAGAAAAAATTGCTTATGAAAGAGCTCCCAACCTGCCGTTCGGAGCCGGCATAAAACTGTAGGTCCCTTCCAACCGCGTGCAAATTCACATGCACAACACGGGTGGTTGCGGGAAGCTAGGCCTTAGTCTCGCGTAAGCGGGCTGTCGTGCCAGTCAATTAATTAATTAATAGTTTTAACTTCTGAAGAAATCGCAAGAATGAAAGTGTCCCAGAAAAATATCATGAACCTGGACATCGTCTCCATGTTGAACAGATTTGACTCCAGTAAGGCCAAATAGTCGCTTTACAATAATAAAAGTAATAACTAATTGTTAAAATCACATTGTCTTAACTTTTTTGAACAAAATACAAAGAAATAAATCGGGGTCATTTTATGACCCAAGGGTCAAATGTGCGAGTTTTTCCTAGGGTAACAGAGGGGTTAATAACAATTATTTTTGATTTTTTTTTATATTCGTCCACAAATAACAGTTTTTTTTTTGTTTTTTTTTTATTTAAGTTGTCCTGTGGTAACAATTATTGCTGACTTTTATTTAAAAAGTCTTTAATAAGAATCAGTCTGTGACTTTTATTTATAAAAGTCTGAAACAAAAATCCGTCAGTGACTTTTATTTTTTGTCATTAATTAAAAAAGCCATCAATAAAAATCAGTCAGAGACTTTTATTTTTTAAGTCATCAATGAAAATCATTCAGTGACTTTTATTTAAAAAAGCCATCAATAAAACTCAGTCAGTGACTTTTATGTATAAAAGTCATCAATAAAAATCAATCAGTGACTTTTATTTTTTGAGTCATCAATAAAAATCATGCAGTGAATTTTATTTATAAAAGTCTGAAACAAAAATCAGTCAGTGACTTTTATTTATAAAAGTCTGAAACAAAATTCAGTCAGTGACTTTTATTTTTAAGTCATCAATAAAAATCATTCATTGACTTTTATTTGAAAAAGCCATCAATAAAAATCAGTCAGTGACTTTTATTTTTTAAGTCATCAATAAAAATCCCTCAGTGACTTTTATTCATAAAAGTCATCAATAAAAATCCCTCAGTGACTTTTATTTATAAAAGTCATCAATAAAAATCATTCAATGACTTTTATTTTTTAAGTCGTCAATAAAGATCAGTCAGTGACTTTTATTTTTTAAGTCATCAATAAAAATCCCTCAGTGTTTTTTATTTATAAAAGTCATCAATAAAAATCATTCAATGACTTTTATTTTTTAAGTCGTCAATAAAGATCAGTCAGAGACTTTTATTTTTTAAGTCATCAATGAAAATCATTCAGTGACTTTTATTTAAAAAAGCCATCAATAAAACTCAGTCAGTGACTTTTATGTATAAAAGTCATCAATAAAAATCAATCAGTGACTTTTATTTTTTGAGTCATCAATAAAAATCATTCAGTGAATTTTATTTATAAAAGTCTGAAACAAAAATCGCTCAGTGACTTTTATTTATAAAAGTCTGAAACAAAAATCAGTCAGTGTCTTTTATTTATAAAAGTCATCAATAAAAATCAGTCAGTGGCTTTTATTTTTTATGTCATCAAGGTTTTGGAGAGAGTAAAAATATCTGACAATACTCTCCCTATTCTTCCAACCGAAGGGTTGCAACTTATAGTTTCAAAATTCCAAAGCGGAAAATTTGGGTCATAAAAAGTGTCCAAGGTCTGTTAAATTAATATTTTTTTATTTTTAAACCACCTTTGATTCAAGCGAAGAAATCCAAAAAAAATTCGATTTTTAGCGACATGTGGCAAGTCTTGAATATATTTTCTGATCTTCCTATTCTCTTTATATGATTTTAATGCCCACTTCGGGCCACCAAAAAAGGTTCAATTTCAATCAACGCTTCAAAATTCAACGCAAGTGTTTTCATTGAACTTGAAAACTTCCTCATAATTATTCGCTGGCCTCGCTCTGATTTATTCGACATAAATATTTTCGTGTATATGTCTGCATGAATTATTCAAATATCCGATTCTAAGTAAATGAACGTAAATATTTCCATTTTTAAGCATTTTCATTGGCAACTTTGTTGTCGTTTTATTTTACTTAATTGTTGCCGGATTTAATGTGCCCAAAGGCGGTGAAGGGGCAGGGCTGAGCTGATTGATGAGCTGATTGATATTTAATTTATTTGCTAAATTGAAGCACAAAGTCAACAAAAGTCGCAACTGTCGCTGTTTGCTTTTGTTCCACTTGTGGACAACTTGACATAAAATAACAAAAGCAACGAAGCGCAAATCTGAACCCTGAAGTGCGCTGCGACTGCGGACTGTTGACGCCAAATACAACAAACCCACTACACCCATTCGCATTTATTTGACAATAAATTACTGTAAAACGACGCATTAAATGCAACAATGTTTTGTTAGTGTAAGTTTTATTGACATTTGGCATTTGTTATGATGGGTTGCGGTTGTATGGTTTTTGGTTTGTTTAACTTTTGACAGTGCAAAAAAAAAATATGTAAAGAAAATATGTGAAGCGGTTCAATATTTACACACACACACACACACACACACTTGAAAGTAATTTGATTGACCCACAAACATATCCGTTCGAAAATTTTTGATTAAAACGAAGCTGAGCACTGCGCGAAATGTTTGTTGCGCCCCGCTGCTCGTTGACCCCAATCACAGCAAATGGAAATCGCTCAGCAGAAGCCATCAATATTGCGCTAATTAACTTGTTTTGGCGATCGTAAAACTTCAACTAACCGCAAGATGATAAAAAATGTAAACATTATTTGCACATTAGAGCGAAAACGAGTGCGGCGATGTCGACCGGAAATGTGTCGCGGCCAGAGGCGGAAACGCTTTACTGGCGCTGTGTGGCACATAGGCGATGGCTGTCAGCGAGTGTTGCCACCGACCGGCGTTCACGTTGACGTTCTTGCCAAATAATAATTTGATTCGAAAATTGACATAATGAAGTGGACATTAAAATTTTACAACTTTCCTAAATGCGAACGCAACATGGAAGAGAGAGAGTCTGAACTCAATAAATTAATTACACAGCCACTTGGCTCAAGTGTCGAATGTGTGCTGCCAAGACTGAAAAACAAGCACCAGCCAGAACTCGTTTAGGGCCAAAAAGCGAGGCGCGAAGAACTGTGAGCGACCAACAGAAACGTTGAAAGTTGCTTTTGCTGTCGAAAATTACACTCAATAAAAATGAATTTCGGATTTTACGATGCCTCACTTACTCACTCACTTACTCGACTAGTGTTGGTTAGAATGTCGCCGTAAATGGATTTGGCCAGTAATTGAAGTTGTGGCTTCTTGTAGTTCGGGCCATGAAGTCAACGATTGGGTGGAAAATAATATTGAACACATCGAACGGAAGAGTGTTTAATTAGGAATCAAGCACTATTTGTATTATAAACGATTTTAATGTGATTGTGTGTATGTGTGTGTGAATGTGTGTGTGTGTGTCTGAAAGACTAACAAGCGAGTACTTTAATACAAACGTCACAGACGATTTTCATTTATGATAGAAAGCCATGCAATGAAATTAGAAAAGATCGCAATTGAAACTTTTCAGTTGCAGAATCATTTTTTGTTTAGGAAAAATTAAAAAATCAGAGCACCGCTTATAGTGTCAAATCTATGTTTCAAAGTTAAACTAAAATATAAATTTGAAAATCTTTTAAAAATAGTAGAAAACTAAGGCAAATTGACAAATTAGCCACTCTACTACAATAACAAAAACAACATGACATTTTGTTGTTGTTTTTTTGGTTTGGTTAATTTACAAAGTCAATTTGATTTTGAAATCCACCAGATTCCATCAATCTGAACATTGAAAAAATCGAAAGACCGAATTTTGAAATTGAACGAACCTGACATCGTTAGTTGAAATCTAAAATAGAACCAAAGTTGTTGAAGTCTAAAAATATTAGAACCAAAAAAAAAACAAACACAAAAAAGTCCAGAAATATTCGAATTTCGAAATTATACGGAATTCCATCAAGGGATAAGCATCGAAAAATCGAAAGCGCGGATTTTGAAATTAAACGAACCTGCCATCTTAAGTTGAAATCTAAAATAGACTCAAAACTTATTCAAGTCCAAACAATATTCGAATTTCTCAGTATTGAGTTGGTTTTTGGGTTTGATTTTTTACTATTTGTGAACCTGACTTTGGCAGTTGAAATTGAAAATACAACCAGAGTTGAATTGAGACTGAAAATAAGCTGAGTTTAAATTTGTTTTAGAATATTTTTTGAACTTTACTGAGTCTGACATTAGTAATTGGAATCTGAATTCTAACCAGAGTTAAATTGAAACAGAAAGTCTGAGTTTCGAGTGAGTCTGATTTTGGTAGTTGAAATCTAACCCAGAAAACAAAGTTAAATTGAATTCAAAAATAATTTGCGTTTGTATTTGTTTTTTAATGTTTTTTTTAAACTTAACTGAGTCTGACTTTGGTAGTTGGAATCTAAAATTGACCCAAAGTTGTCCTTATCTTCTCAAATATTTTCAATTTGGTATTGTTTACTACTTTTTTTGTACCTCGTCTTTGGCAGTTGAAATCTAAAACAGAACCAAAATTGTATTTAGCTAGTTTTTTCATCTGTTTTTAACTGTTTTTGAACATGACTGAACCCGAATTTGGTAGTTGAAATCTTAAACAGAAGCAAATATGTTTACTATAAAGACTAAAAATATTCTAATTTTTTAAATTTGGTTTTACTTTTTTGAACAAGACTGACTCTGTTAGTTGGTATCTTGAACAAAACTAAAGTTGGACTATTTGTGAGTCTGACTGAACCTAATTTTGGTAGTTGAAATCTAAAACAGCAACAAAGATAAATTGAATCCAAAAAAAATCTGTGCTTGTATTTGTTTTTGAATGTTTTTTGAACTTGACTGAGTCTGATTTTGGTAGTTGGAATGTCAAATTGAACCAAAGTTGTATTAATTTAATTTAATATTTAATATTTTGTATTGAGATATCAAGTAAATCCTCAATAATGCGTAATTATACAAATTGTTAAGTAGCAGTTTAATACAAAATGTAGAACCTGGTTCTTGATTTGGTTTCGACTATTTTTTGTTAAGTTTTGTTTTCAAGTCATTGTCCCTGTTTGACCTTTACTTTTAAAATTTTTTACCACAAGATTCATCTGATTTTATATAATTTTTTGATGTGTAGGGTTCAAGGATGCATAAATTTTACTAGTTATATTTATTTTTGTATGATTTCTAGCAAGAATTATTATTGTAGAACTTATATTTTTGACATTACAAATAATTTTTTTCATATGAATTTTTATGAAATTTCGTTCGCTAATTTTGAAAGCTCAGATAATTTTAAATCAGAAAACTTTTTAGTTGCATGTTTCTTGTTCGGTTTTGTATTGAATAGAGAAAAGTTATGAAGAATCATTTATGATCGATCAAATCTTTTCAGCGTTGGGTTGAATTTTGGAAATTGTATGAAATTTACTCTCTGAAGAAAAATCATGATGAAAAGTTTATGATTGATTTTGTACTAAAAGGAATCAATGACAAAAAGAATATTGAAACGTTTATAATCGATTTTGTATCAAAACTATTCGAAAAAAATTATTTAAAAAGGTTTATAAATAATCGATATTGTACCAAAAGGAATCGTTGACAAAAAGTATTGAAAAAAAAGTTTACAATTAATTTTGAGCCAAAAGGAATCGACGAAAACCAATATTGAAAAAAGTTTTATAAATAATCGATTTTGTACCAAAAGGATTCGATGAAAGAAGTATTGAAAAACAATTTTTTTAAATAACCGATTTTGTACCAAAAGTAATCGATGAAAGAAGTATTGAAAAAAAAGTTTATAAATAATCGATTTTGTACCAAAAGGAATCGATGAAAACTAAATATTGAAAATAGTTTATAATCGATTTTGTACCAAAAGGAATCGATGAAAAAATATTGAAAAAAGTTTATAATCGATTTTGTACGAAAAGGAATCGATGAAAACGAAATATTGAAAAAAGTTTATAATCAATTTTGTACCAAGAGGAATTGATGAAAAAATATTAAAAACAATTTTTTAAATAATCAATTTTGTACCAAAAGGAATCGATGAAAGAAGTATTGAAAAAAAGTTTATAAATAATCGATTTTGTACCAAAAGGAATCGATGAAAACGAAATATTGAAAAAAAGTTTATAATCGATTTTGTACCAAAAGGAATCGATGAAAACGAAATATTGAAAAAAGTTTATAATCGATTTTGTACCAAAAGGAATCGATGAAAACGAAATATTGAAAACAAGTTTATAATCGATTTTGTACCAAAAGTAATCGATGAAAACGAAATATTGAAAAAGTTTTATAAATAATCGATTTTGTACCAAAAGGAATCGATGAAAAAAATATTGAAAAAAGTTTATAATCGATTTTGTACCAAAAGGAATCGATGAAAAAAATTATTGAAAACAAGTTTATAATCGATTGTGTACCAAAAGGAATCGATGAAAACGAAATATTGAAGACAAGTTTATAATCGATTTTGTACCAAAAGGAATCGATGAAAACGAAATATTGAACACAAGTTTCTAATCGATTTGTACCAAAAGGAATCGATGAAAAAAAATATTGAAAACAAGTTTATAATCGATTTTGTACCAAAAGTAATCGATGAAAACGAAATATTGAAAAAGTTTTATAAATAATCGATTTTGTACCAAAAGGAATCGATGAAAAAAATATTGAAAAAAGTTTATAATCGATTTTGTACCAAAAGGAATCGATGAAAAAAATTATTGAAAACAAGTTTATAATCGATTGTGTACCAAAAGGAATCGATGAAAACGAAATATTGAAGACAAGTTTATAATCGATTTTGTACCAAAAGGAATCGATGAAAACGAAATATTGAACACAAGTTTCTAATCGATTTGTACCAAAAGGAATCGATGAAAAAAAATATTGAAAACAAGTTTATAATCGATTTTGTACCAAAAGGAATCGATGAAAAAAATATTGAAAAAAGTTTATAATCGATTTTGTACCAAAAGGAATCGATGAAAAAAATTATTGAAAACAAGTTTATAATCGATTGTGTACCAAAAGGAATCGATGAAAACGAAATATTGAAGACAAGTTTCTAATCGATTTGTACCAAAAGGAATCGATGAAAAAAAATATTGAAAACAAGTTTATAATCGATTTTGTACCAAAGGGCATCGTTGACAAAAAGTATTGAAAAAAGTTTATAATCGATTTTGAGCCAACAGGAATCGACGAAAAAGATATTGAAAAAAGTTTTATAAATATCGATTATTTAATATATTAATATAAAAGCCGCCGTGGCTCAGTTGGTTAGTGCGTTGGACCGCGAGTCGCAGGCAGCAACCTCAGGTTCAAATACTGCCTGTAATAACACCTAAAAAAATAACGGGAAAATTCGTTTTCTCTTTCGGTGGCTGTCCTCTCAGCTGGAAATGGCAAACCTCTGAGAGTAAAAAATTGCTTATGAAAGAGCTCCCAAACTGCCGTTCGGAACCGGCATAAAACTGTAGGTCCCTCCACCCGCGTACAAAATTCACACGCACAACACGGGTGGTTGCGGGAAGCTAGGCCTTAGTCTCGCGTAAGCGGGCTGTCGTGCCAGTCAATTATTATTATTAATATAAAAAAATATTGAAAACAATTTATAATCGATTTTGTACCAAAAGGTATCGATGAAAAAAATATTGAAAACAAGTTTATAATCGATGTTGAGCCAAAAATAATCGATGAAAAATGAAATATTAAAAAAGTTTATAATCAATTTTGTACCGAATGAAATCGCTAAAACAATTCATTCGTTCATATGGAAATGGGTTAATGACATGAAAATTTGAAGAAAAAATAAAAATTATATTTTAAACCACTGTGATTCTCCGAGCATTGGAATTAATTTCCATCTAATTGTAATTCTAAATTTTATTATAGTCCAATCTTCAAAGTGACATTATCTCTCATTGATTTCTCCACAAACATTCGATGAATTTAATGTTCGAACTCTCGAAAATCATGTATAATAATTTTTCTTAAATTGCCCAACATGAATTAATTACAACACAACATAGTCTGCAACACATTGCCGGAGTTCGAGATCTAATTAAGTTTTACAAAAACCATTCAATGATTAAGTTTGTTGAATCTTTCAACTCACTTGAGACGCCATAAAATACCAAATTCGTTGCCACATTCTGGTGAAATGAAATCGTAATAAATATATTGGCAGCGGCACAGCATTAGTTGGAAATTTAATTAATTGATTTATGGAGCCAACATATTCTCGTAGCTAATTGTCTCGTCATCTCGATGCGAGACCGAAAATATGGTAAACGCCTTTCAATTATTGGCAAATTAGCACGATTCGACACACACACACACACACACAGCGTCGATATCATTTTAATTACGGCCATTTCATGGCTTGAAAATTTATCGAAAATTTAATTGCAATCAACTGCACACACACACACACACATGCGCGGCTTGCACTCAATTAAGTTGGCATGAATTCATATTTGCCGCTTTATGCATCAATTTCGCTCTGGGCGAACACGCGTTGCGGCACTTGAAATGTTGCAATAAGGAACTGTTGCGGCTCGAGCTCAATCTCGGGCTTCGAGTGGATTTCAAGCGTCGTTATCATTCGCTGCCGCCGCCCTCCGCCCTCGCTGCAGTTGCATTCTGGTACTAATGCATGATTGATGAATTTTGTATTCATGGGTAAACGAACTAGCAAATGAATTGGGTTAAACCAATTCAAGTGAACGCCGCTTCACATACTTGCACTGCAATTGTGCGCTTTGTGCATCGAATCGATTTTGAGAGTTGCAAATAAAGTTGCACGAGGAGTTCATTCATATTTGGCGCGTGGTGTGCATGGAATTTTAGTTAAATTAATTGCACACTTTGTTGCGTTTTCCCAACACTGAAAACGCTGTGAGTGGCATCGCTTGACGACGAATCCAGCTTACACCACGAACGAACCCAGCTTGAGCGCGCTGCGGTGGAAAAAATTTTTGGCTTCGGCCTTTGCACAGCTCAAGTCGTAATTGCTGCGTTATTTCTGTCTGTAAAACAGAAATTTTTTGAGGTCTACGCACAGCGGGCAGCTGTCAGGTAAGTTCGGATTTGAGTTGGTGTTGGAAATTCCAAATAGTTCGAATGCCAACAGCAAAGCTTGTAGCATTTATTAATCGAAATTTGTTTAACGATGGCAAGCTGAATTTTTGGCATTCATTAAAGCAAAACTGATAGCCAAGCGAGAAATCTACTAAATCTTTGTCATCAGTTGTGAAAGTGAAGTTAAATCATGTGAACGATTTTGAAGCTAAAAATGAAACAGCAGCAGCGTTCAGTTCACACTCTGGGAAGGTAATTCGCTCAAGTGCTCTATTTCGCTTAAGTACCTCAAAAATATAGAATTTATAAGTGAGGAACTTAGGCATGTTTTACTGTATAGTTAGAGCCCGACAAAAAGCCCAAGCCGAACAATCGGCTGCAAGATTGATATTCGGCTAAAACCGAAGCCGAAGGTGAATATCTTCAAAGAGTATGAAAATAAATGCTGAAGCCGATTATTGGTCGAATGTGCATTTTTTGGCCGAATGTGGTCGAAGCCGATTTTGGCCAAAGCCGAATAATCGGCTGCATCCGACTAAAACCGAAGCCGAAGGTGAATATCTTAAAAGAGTATGAAAATAAACGCTGAAGCCGATTATTGGTCGAATGCGCGTTTTCTGGCCGATTGTGGCCGAAGCCGATTAATCTTTCGGGTATAGGTAAATCACTATCTGTCGAATAAGTGAATGACTTGAATCAATGCAGTATTGCTGGAAACTTTCAGCATCCACTCGAATTGGGGCCTTGGGAACATACATTATTGACTTCTAATGCTTCTTGAGTTCAAGAATTCTCTTATTATAAATGCAGAATCATGACCACTTGAATCAATCAGTAGTAAGACTTCAACTCGCATTCTCAAAGAAGTCCCGACAACACAGTAAAGCCTTCTTAGCCTCCTTTACTTCAATATATAATTTATGACAATCGCCAGCTAACTATTTCGTCTTTGGTTTAGAATTTTTCATTGGGATTTAGCGATCCAATAATCTGAATGATCTCGAACTAAATGAGTAGCAGGAACCTTCCTCATGATTTCTTCTTTGCTACAACACTAAAATCGATCTATCAAGAGAGAAGACTCTCACAGCGATCTTGACAGCGCATATTGCAGGATTCTGATTCTGGTTTGGTTCGAAATCGTCTTTTAGTGATTGATTTACTAAAAGCAATGTTGATTCAAAAGAGAAAACTCTCAAAGCGATTTGGAAAGCTCGGGATTCTGGTCCTGTTTTAGTGTGTTTAGAAATCGTCTAAATTAGTCACTAAAAGCAATGATGAATCAAAAGAAAATACTCTCACAGTAATCTTGACAGCGCGTAGTATGGAATTCGAGTCCTGTTTAAGTTAAAAATCGCCAAGACATTATCACTCAAACCAAACCAGTATTAGAAACCTCCAGCACGTAGTCGTACAGCGATCTTGAGAACACATATTGAAGGGTCTGGAAACATTCTCTAGTTCAAGATCATCCTTAAAGATTGTCAGTTATTGAATCACCTTTGATTCAGCCTTACCACTAAAGCGATTTAGCGATTGATTAACCTGGAAATCAGTATGTGCGATCTTGCACTGATTGAGCCTTCATATTGATTACGAATTCGATCAGTCACTATGGCGTTCTTAAGTAAAACGAGAAGAAGGAGCCTCTTAAAGGTCTTCTTTTTTAAATTTCTTACATAAACACATCTTTTGCTACAAATTTATTTGAAAACCGTCCATAGGGTTTCAAAGATCTTTAAATAACTTTTATATTAATACACACATACCCACAATTCCAAGAAGGTACGTTGTTGGCTTGTGGTTCTTCTTAAATTTGGAGATTCGCTATTACGATTTTCAGATCGAAAAATCACTTATGATGATAAATGAAGATCATCTACTGCAACGGTGTGATTCAAAAACCAACCAATGAACATTGGAGATCATCTAATGTGACTGTCAGATTACTGATGGGAAATCTTGAATCGGAATGCCTTGAATTAGAATGACTGAAGGGTTTCGAGAACCTATTGCAACTGGCAGACGGCAAAATCATTAAAGAAAGATCTTGGTTCAGAATCTCTAAGGTGTTTCAAGAACGATTATTGAAAAGTGTTGGTTTTCCTTTGATTCAAAATCGCCTTTGATTCAAATTGAGATCATAACTCAAATCAGAATAAGAAGCCTTCACCACACCATCTGACAAAAGCATCGGTTTGGACACTTCTAATACATCTTTTTAGTTCAAGAACCTCTCCATGGAATGAATGAATGGATGTTTTCCTTTTTATCCTTGGAAATATAAACCATTGAAAATTCTCTTATGTACTCACATCAAATAGATGACCTAAGTTGCTTGGTCATAGAAAAATTAGCGATCTGGGCATCGGTGCACCAGTGCACTTCTTGGATGACTTCCCAAGTTTGTTTAGAATTCCCATGAAAAGCAGACTTTCGACCATCAAATGGCGACATTTCACAAAAGAAGCCTTCAAAAACCTCCGGCCTTCATAAATGCACTTCCCTCTACACGGAATGACACTAATGATTAATCGGAAAGTTTCTGCCTCTCTCCAAGAAAGCAATTCATATATTCAAATATCGGATACTTTAGCTCAAAATCGTTAATAACTTTCCTTGAAAAATGCATCTCTCTGCAATATGTCAAAATAATTCTACGCATTGCAAATATGTCGTCTTTCAGACGATATGACAGTAAAAATATTCAATTTATTTTGATTGTCGTAGAGGCCGACGTAATAAAGTGCCGACCATCAATATGGAAAATGGTTATTTGACAGAAATATGACAAATACCTGACAGCAGCACGCGCAGTCGAGAATCGAGGGAGCGACATCATTAGTCACACCAACTGTCAGAGACGCCGGTTGAATTGGTGAATTCAGATTGCACGCAAATCCACATTTGTGCACCGGTCACACGACCGGCGCGGCACACGTGCAGTCGAAATGGGAATTTTGCCGCGGCCAGGCGTCAAAAATCAACGCAATAATTACACATCAACGTGCAATTGACTGCGATTAGTCAAGTGGAAAGTGAGGGCATAATTTTCGGAAATGTCATTAGAAGCAGCAATTGAAAATGAAATAAATTGCAGAAATTAATAAGTCGAAGAGAGTTATTAGCACTTCAGCGAGCCCACCACTGCGTCAACAAAAAAAATACAGTTCCAGCACTGAAGTTCGTAAAAGCGCTGATGTGATTGCTGCGGGATGGCGAGAGCGACGACACACAAAAGCGTTGACTTTAACTCAAAATGCTACAACAAAGCGCATTCAAGTCAAGCTTTGTTGCTGCTCGCCGTTGATTGGTGTTGGCTTTGTTGTGGTTGTGGTAAACGTTGATGGCTTTGTTATTGTTATTTCGAGAATTGATGATTAATTTAAATTTTATGAGTGTCATATTAATTAATTGCCAACAATGCGCCGAAAGAAAGGGATAAAAGACACCAAACTTGACAATAGCTGCCACCGAACTAAGTAAATAATAACCATAATAAAACGACAAAGTTGCCGCCATAAAAGTGAATTCGTTTACAATTAATTGATCGCGCGAATGCACTGTCACACTCGCACTTGCGGCCGAGCTGCGGCGCTGTTGGTCGCCATTCATTAGCTCGCTCGCTCGCTTGCGCCGTCCAAGAGCCTGGAGAGCAGAGACTCATTCAGCGAATAGATGTGGGCATTTTATGGGTTAATTGCCATTGTGCGGCCATAACGAGCGTTGACGAGGGAATATTGTGTTGTCAGATGAATTGATTGAATCGATTTGGAAAATATGCGCACAAGTGGCGGTGAACGGGAGGAAAATGTAAGGCGAAAGTTGAAGAATTCGGAAAGAAATGTGCGGTGCCAAAGATGACTGCAAGATGAGTGGCTAAGAGAGGGAAGGCAATATGCGATTTGAATTAACCTTAGAAGAAAAGTTACTGCGAGGGAACGGAGGGAAATGCGATTAAGTTGATGAAGAAAAATATTTGCATTATTTAAAAAATTGAATCATAGGTTAATCAATTGCCTCTGAATCCTTTTGCGGGAATCTATTCTATTGTGTCAATTAAGTTACATCTTCTCGTTTACTTCAGTCTATCTATCTATCTATCTATCTAATCTATTCATCCCATGTATCCTATCAATCATATCTATCCCATCTATCCTATCTATCCTATCTATCCTATCCATCCTATCTATCCTATCTACCCTATCTATCCTATCTATCCTATCTATCCTATCCATCCTATCTATCATATCTTTCCAATCTATCCAATCTGCCCAATCTAACCAATCTATGTTATCTATCCTATCTATCTTATTTATCCTATCTATTCTATCTATCCTATCTATCCTATCTATCCTATCGATCCTATCCTCCTATCCATCCTATCTATCATATCTTTCCAATCTATCCAATCTATCCAATCTAACCAATCTATGTTATCTATCCTATCTATCCTACCTTTCCTATCTATCTTATCTGTCCTATCTATCCTATCTATCCTATCCATCCTATCTTATCCATCCTATCTATCGTATCTTTCCAATCTATCCTATCTATCCTATCTATCCGATTTATCCTATCTATCCGATTTATCCTATCTATTCTATCTATCATATCTATTCTATCTATCCTATCTATCATATCTATCCTATCCATCCTATCCATCCTATCCATCCTATCTATCATATCTTTCCAATCTATCCTATCTATCCTATCTATCCAATCTATCCGATCTATCCTATCTATCATATCTTTCCAATCTATCCCATCTATCCTATCATTCAAATCTATCCTATCTTTCCAATCTATCCTCTCTATCTTATCTGTCCTATTTATCCTATCTATTCTATCTATTCTATCTATCATATCTATTCTATCTATCCTATCCATCCTATCTATCCTATCCATCCTATCCATCCTATCTATCCTATCTATCGTATCTTTCCAATCTATCCAATCTGTCCAATCTAACCAATCTATGTTATCTATCCTATCTATCCTATTTATCCTATCTATTCTATCTATTTACTAGCCATGCACGCTACATATTATCCAAGGCTCAGCGTGTTTTCAGAAATCTGTGCAAATTTGTTAGACCAACCTGGGGTATTCACCCCGAAAATGTAGCGACCATATACAAACAAGTGGTGGAACCCATGATCACGTACGCCGCTGGTGTTTGGGGTGGAGCAACAAAATATTATTATATTCGCCGATCGCTAAGATCATTTCAAAGGTGCTTCGCTATTAGAGCGATCCGGGCTTTTCATACTGTGTCCGCAACATCCGCCTTCGCGCTGGCTGGTTTTACGCCGCTGTATTTAAAAGTAATCGAAGCAAGCAAAATATATGAGGTCAGGAAAAAAGGTTGTATGGCTGGGCTCCCCACAGATGCCGCTCTGGAACACAACGTGCACCAGTATTGCCTGCTCCACCCAGCTGAGAGGCAAACCATTACATACACCACAGTCAACTCTCAAGTGCAAATCGATGCCATGCGGATGCCGGAGAAAACCACAATATACACAGACGGCAGCAAACTTGAAACAGGCGACTGTGGCTCGGCTTTCGTCGTTCTCTTTTCTGAAAACCGCTGGGAGAAGCACATGTTCAAGATGCACAATGCTTGCACAGTGTTCCAATCCGAAGCCTATGCCATCGACTCAGCTTTGTCATGGGCCCAAAGTCAATTGACTACGCAAAAGCTACATATCTTCAGCGATAGCCAATCCTGCCTCGATGCTATAAAAAATCGCAGTAATGTCACACCACTCATCGCTTCAATACATAAACGCTTACACCAGCTCCGGCAAAGTCACACAATCGAATTCTCCTGGGTCAAAGCTCATGTCGGTATCGTGGGCAATGAGCTCGCCGACCAAACGGCTAAGGAAGCTGCAACCTTATGCGTAAATCCAGTATACACAGCATACCCAATCAGTTATGTGAAGAGACAACTGCAGCTACAAACAGCGGAAAGCTGGCAGCATGATTTCACGGCAGAGGCAACTGGTAGCGGTACCAAAACGTTTTTCCACACAGTCGAAGAAGCAAAAACATACCACCAGCAACTAGGAGTTTCATTCGAAATGACTCAATGCCTCACTGGTCATAGCTATTGTAAAGCATATCTTAAAAGGTTTAAGATTATTGAGGAAGATAGTTGTCCATGCGATGGAGAAACGCCACAAACAATTGATCATCTCCTCTCTGACTGCCCACGGTACGAAAGGGCCAGACGGTCGCACGCAATACTTTGCGAGGAATATGGCATTCCACAATTTAGTATAAAGGATATTGTAAACCATCACAACTTGATCGAATCTTTAAATAAATTTGTGCACTACATTATAAGTACTCTTAAAAATTTTAATAATTGTTCCTAAAAATAATATGCTCTAAGCTCACTAAATAATTGTAGTACCAATTACTCGTGCCTGTATCCCCTTGCAGGCAGTGTTTTTCTAATAACATCCTATCACATAAATACGAAATAATTATTAAGGCGCAATGTCAAAGCTTATGTACCAATTTGTAACTTATAAAATTAAAGACGGAAAAATACAATTACTCGTAACGCGGTTAGCGTGAAGAGGCAAAGGAAAAAAAAAAATCTATTCTATCTATCCTATCTATCCTATCTATCCTATCTATCCTATCCATCCTATCCATCCTATCTATCATATCTTTCCAATCTATCCAATCTATCCTATCTATCCTATCTATCCAATCTATCCGATCTATCCTATCTATCCTATCTATCCAATCTGTCCGATCTATCCTATCTATCATATCTTTCCAATCTATCCCATCTATCCCATCTATCCTATCTTTCCAATCGATCCTATCTTTCCAATCTATCCTATCATTCAAATCTATCCTATCTTTCCTATCTATCTTATCTGTCCTATCTATCCTATCTATTCTATCTATTCTATCTCTCCTATCTATCCTATCTATCTATCCAAATCTCTAATCTCATCTCTACCACATCATTATTCATTATTAAGTCACAAAGTGGATTTGAGTAGAATTGAATAGAAAATCAAATAATTTCACCAATAAGGCAGCCATTTCTCTATCTTAAAGTACACAATTAATGAGGTTTGCTGCCCCAAGACACGATTTTCCTTTCACTTTAGAAATCTAAAAGCTTACAACACTTCACAAATTGTATTGTGTTGTATGTTATTTGGGGCCAGAACAACACATACGGAAAATCTCTTCGGTCGAATAACAATTCCGATGAAATCGACAAGCACACTACATACTTGGAAGCCACTTGTGGCACGCCAACGCACTTGATTGATGCACAACTTGCAACAGTCGGCGTTGCGGCCGGTGGTCGTTGCCGCGTGTCGTGGCATTTGTTGGGGACTGGAAGATAACAAACGTGGGGCCAAGCAAACGTGGCAACAGTTGTGGTTCTGTTGCCTCTTAGCTGCAGTGATTGTAGAACTATTTATTGTTGTTGTTTATACAGTTGTGCCCCGAACTCGAAGGCAGCTTTTGCACTCTCACAACGACAACAAACAAAATAAAAATAAAAATAAAAACTAAAATACAAATAATCACTGTGTCAGGCAACTTTCAAATAAAAACGAATTAAATAAACAAAATGCCCGCACTGTGTAACCAAATATTGGCTTGTTTGCAGTTCACTGTTGTTTGTTGTTGTTAACATGAAAACAATAGAATTAATCACAGCCGGCTGCAATGGCTGAGCGACTGAATGGTGTCAGCACAAAGTGACTTTTAGCATTTTTCACGCTGCAAATGCACTCTACACACACACACACACACACGCACACTTATATTTATTTCCAATCCGTAATTGCTGTGAGACCTCAATTGCTAAGGTTTCCTTCCATATGTGTTAGTGTGTTTGTGTCAAATTTCAAACGATCGTTTCGTGAGCTTATCGCTGTTTTGCCATCTCTGTTGCCGTCTTATTTGTTGTCGTTATTGTTAGTATTCCTTGAGCATTTTAACCAAATGAGCTGCCAGTTTGTATGTTGCAAATATTAAATACTGACAGTTAATTAAATTTCGTAATTAATTGTAGAATGTTGTCGGGGTCAGTGCCGATAGATCTCTTGTCGTACGTCGCAATGGGAAATATTTTGCGAAAATGTCACGTCTGTTCCTAGAAAGTGGCACAGCACTTTTGATTTTGTTTGTATCATTGTTTTCGCCGTTTTTGCGTAACCACGTAAATATTTCTCACTAGTCTGAATGTTTGTTTGAATGATATATAATAAATTTTGTACAAATATTAAATCACTAAATAAATTATGTTAACTGTAGGCAAACTTCGGCCATGAAGTCAGTTATATTACAGGCTTTATTACAACTTCTGACTTGACAAACATTTACAAAGTAATGTTTTTGGGCCTCAATTCTCCACCAACCACAAACTCAGACAAGTAAAAGTGTTTCAGTTAGTTAGATTGCTTTATTCGTTCTCACGCATACGTGGCAACCCTGTTTAAATGGGAATGGGTCATGGGTCATTACAAGCTAATAAGCTCTTTAATCTTTCAAGGCCCTCAGTGTAGGTCCAGGCAGCTGGCGATGCTCAATACTTGTAGAAGTAGTAGCCAACTTATTCCTGATCGGGCACTGTAAGCAACTATTGGATACTGTGAGCAAAACACGGCAGCCATAAGATGCACGTTCAGGGTTTTTGCTTAAGCGCAGGAAACACCAAAACACATCCTGTGCCTCTATTATGGGCCAGAGTCCAATTCTAAGGGACCTTTCCAACACCGGAACAGTCGGAACTGGATCCAAAATAAAGAGAATCGCAATGGACTCAACAGCGTTTCCGAGTGGAAGTGCATGCCACATACACCCCTTCTGTAACCTGGCCTTACCCAACCTAGTAAACAGTCCCCCAACTATTTAGCCTTATATCTTCTAAGGCTAAAGTTTGCAAAGGATCTTTAGTCAGTTGCAAGTCCATCAACAAAACGTCTCCAGCCACAGCAACTACGCGATTGCATCAAAATTCTATTCCATTGTAGTCTTCTAAATCGATGGATAGACGAAGTGTTACAACTTTTGATCAAAGTTTATGTATTTTAGCACCCCTGTTGCTGGTCTCGATAGTTCAGCGGGTAGCGCGCTGGCTTCTCATACCAGAGGCCCTAGGTTCGAATCCTAGCTCGGACAGGTGAAACACATATAGAGGTCTAAATGTGTCTCATACAGAGGCTAGTATATATGAGACATAGCTATTTGGCCATGAATGGTCACACATAAACCCTCATTGGGTGCTTAGTGATACCAGCTGAAGATCCATTTGTTGGTTGTAGTAGTGATCCACTTTTGGCAAACATTAGCAAACGCTTCAGCCCTAGCATCGCCGTTTCCTTCAATGCGGCGAACTCGTGGGACCCTAAGATTGTTAAGGGTTGTCAGAGAACATGTTCTAATGTCTCCAAAGCTTCGTCTTCCCCACGCATTCTGCAAAATTCCTTGTCTGTCAAACCTTACTTAATCCCACTTAATCGAAGCTAACGAAGCTAAGTATACTACGAATTTTTCTATCAGCTAGTTTGCTAACGTCTGGAAGGCTTGTTGCCCATTTGGTGTTGGTTTATTCTACTCGTACGTAGCTCAAATGGATCCGATGCTGAAAAGTTGGAAGGTCTGAAGGCTCTCGCGTCTCAATCTCAAGGCGTAAAGGGTTGCCAGGACCCTGTAGCCGATTACGACTAACAATTGTGACTTTCTAATTTTTCTAAAATCAAACTCGAAGGAAGAGGTGTTACCTGGACCTGATATTAACAAGAATTCAGATTTTGCTCCGATCTTTTAAATTTTTTCTATTTTATAGGAGAACAGCCTTGGGAGGAAAGACTCGAGCGTCTCGGCCCAGCAAGCCGGGATCCAAGTTCTGTCTTCAAGGTCCTGGTTCTGGTTATAAATTAATCGTTTCAGATTACAGTTTTATCATAAGAAGGAACGTCTGAGAACCTTGTTTTATCTCAGTTTGGGCAATGCCTTTTCACTGCCTCTTACTTACTTAACTGTTCATAAGAACCCGTTACCCGCAAAAGTTCTCTCCAGGAGACTCTGGTTTCCTTCTTCTGTTGGTCACACCTAGTGGCGCACACAGGGTGATTTTGGGGGTTCAAACCCCCAAACACAAACATTTCTGGTACAAAATATGGGTTCGAATGGTATTCGGCGCAAAAGTTGTATGAAAGATTTTGCGAAGCACCTTCTTCTCTGTCGCAGTCGTTTTTATGGAAATCCCGCATCCGAGAGTCTGTGATGCATTGATACCTAATTGCCTGGACACCCTTTTAACTGCCAGTAAGGACTATTACCGCAGCCGCCGTGGCTCAGTTGGTTAGTGCGTTGGACCGCGAGTCGAACGCAGCGACCCAGGTTCAAATACTGCCTGTAATAACACCTAAAAAATAACGGGAAAACTCGTTCTCTCTTTCGGTGGCTGTCCTCTCAGCTGGAAATGGCAAACCTCTGAGAGTAAAAATTGCTTATGAAAGAGCTCCCAACCTGCCGTTCGGAACCGGCATAAAACTGTAGGTCCCTTCCACCCGCGTGTAAATTCACACGCACAACACGGGTGGTTGCGGGAAGCTAGGCCTTAGTCTCGCGTAAGCGGGCTTTCGTGCCAGTCAATTATTTAAATTAAATTATTAAGGACTATTACCGGATTAGGGCCTTCATGGCAAACTTTCCTCTAGACACTCGTCTTTTTCAATTTGGTTCAATTACTCAGTTGGTGATGGGCTTCCTCTGTTGCTTCGGTCTTCTTGCTTATCGCTAAAACTACAATTATGATCCATGTTTTACTTTATCTAAGAAATTCTACTCCTTCAGCTGACTATTCAACTGGCATTGATCCCACATTTTGTATTTCATTTATTAACCAATTAGCCAGCCAATTTTCCATGGAACTTGAACAACTCTTGCCAAATCATATTCGTTAATTCATTACAATCGATGCATTCGGGAAGCGAGAAAAAACGCGCGACTTTAATTAATTGAACTCATTGATTTTTATGGCACATCATAAGCGACGCGCGTTCCATCACCGATAATTATTACGCTTTACTCATTTCGGGGGCTGTTATCGTTATTAGAAAACGGCGCCGATACAGGCGAAAAATTATAAACGAGAAAACCCATTGGAAAACGTGTGATTTTCACACACACACACACACAATGGACAGTGGGACGGACAAATAGAATGAATGACTGAGCGAATGCAGGCAGAATTATTGCCCACATTTTCGAGTTAACGCCGAATGAGCTGCTGGCATGCGAGCCACAGTCGATACAATGAATTAAAAACTGAGCAATGGCGCGCGGCAAGCAAGATTTGCTTTTTTCCAGAAACGAACCGAATGAGTTTAATTAATACTTCTTCGTGCAGTTGGTTGGTTGGTTGGTTGGTTGGTTGGCTGTTGGGGTTCCTGAACGTGCTGGGTGCAGCAGCATGAGATGATTGCAGCGCTGATTAAGTGGGCAGGGCGCACAATGAGTGGATTGATTTCCTAGTTGGTTGGTTGCTTGGTTGATTGGTTGGTTGGCTGTGGCAGTCGATTAGTGCGGGACGTAGGGTGGCGCTGAGAAATCTTTATTGATTTGCGGTTACGCTGATCTATTAACCAGCAGCGAGAAACGGGGCCAAGTCGAGTGGCTCCTATGCGGGCTGATGTTCGAATGATGTGTGCAAGTGGTGTGAGAATTTATTGTTTGAACTGTGAAATGGGTTAAAGAAACATTTTTCATACTTAATTATGCATAAAAGAAATTTAAATTTGATTTTCACTTAATGTCGTTGCAGTGCAAACATTCCGTACCGAAACGCTGACGTTGGCAGTGCCTTTCAAATGACAGCAACGCCAACAACGACACCAGTCAACAGCGTCAACAGTCAGCGACCGCAGGCTCAACGTCGACGACGTCGAGCGTAAAATGTCAACAACAGTCGCCAGCGGCTGCAGTGCAAACCGAGCGGCGCTGAGCGACAGGACATCAACATTTGCAGGCAATGCGACTCGTTAAACGTGCATTACGCATAATCGCGACGCGCAGGACCTTTCGCGGCTGCATTAGACGCCATCAGAGTGTCGTTTGAAAGTGCGCACGTCCGTGCCGCGCAAACTTGCATATTATTTTTTATGATCATTGCGGCATTGACACTAAGCCGCGTCACTTCAGTCTGGCCGGTCGCAATCTGAGACGTTTGCCAGTTGGCGCACACACCGAATTATCCTCTAAATTTTTATGTGTGTACGCGCAGAGCGCGTCCAACAATCAGTGTGCGAACCAGTGTTGCCAATCGGGCGCAATCAATGGGCCGCCATCTGTGCGCCGTGTTGGACTGTCAAAACGGAAATGACAACGCGGCAACACGTGTGTGCATGTAAATTGTTTTAAATTGCCGCAAGGAGCGCAAACGGCGCAGGACGAAATCACTTTACAATGAAATTAGCGGCACACGAACGCTAAATGAAAATATTTCGCGGAAGTTGCATGCCGTGTTAAGCACACTAAATGCACTAAAAGTAATAGCAACAACAACAACAACAACAACATCAAAACAACTTGAAAAG
Organism: Melieria crassipennis; assembly: GCA_963668005.1. Lineage (NCBI taxonomy): Eukaryota > Metazoa > Arthropoda > Insecta > Diptera > Ulidiidae > Melieria > Melieria crassipennis. The sequence goes on along the minus strand of OY764961.1, from coordinate 139,945,117 downwards.
AGAACAAAAATATATAACTATATATAGAAAAATCAAAAAGTGCCCCGCAACAAGGTAACAACTTAAAAAACACCAACACGTAACGTTTAGTGTGAGCAGCGCGCACGCGTCTGTATGTGTGTGCTTGTAGTGCAAAACACCCGTTCACGCCCCATTAATAGTGGCCATTTTGTAGCGGTAATTGCACCGCACACGGCAACGCCACTCGCCTAACTCGGCTCCACGGAACGTTCCACAACTCCCATCGTCAACATACGGCAGCCACCTGTCCGCACTCGCCGCCGCCCCCCAAAATGGCCGTCAGCAACATTGTGTGCGAGTGGCTGCGCGCGCTCGGCTTGGCCCAGTATGCCGAGAGCTTTCTGGATAATGGCTACGACGATTTGGAGATTTGCAAGCAAGTCGGCGATCCCGATTTGGATGCCATTGGCGTTGAAAATCCGGCGCATCGTCACAAATTGCTGAAGAGCATACGACAGCTGCGCGAAAAGGGCGCCGCTTCTGTCTATTTCATGCTCAACGATCCGAATTCGCTGTCGGGCAGTATGGAGATTCTGTGCGAGACACCGCCCAACGAGCTGGATTTGGTGCTGCGCGAACAGCTGGAAACGGACGGCGTACGACTGACGGCGCATCCCTATTCAACACCGGTGAGTGAAGGTTTTTTAAATGTAATTTTTGTTGGAAATTGTTTGGATTTAATTGTTAAAATATCAAAAGTGAATAAAGTGGGCTTTGGGTAAGGTTAAGCGTAGTCCTGAACGCTACACATAGATTCCGTTGTCTGTCTGGAAAAGTAACGCATGGATTCTGTTGTGTGCCTGGTGGAACCGGACGAAGTCTCGCAATGTGAGTCGGTGGAATAATATTCAAGCATTTCTATTTTTTGTTTGTTGTGGATGTGAAGGACCTAATAGTGACTAAAGTTAGGTTAGTTTACGATGGATCAAATTGCTTCGCATAGACCCTTCTTGGTTCCCAGCGTTACCGCATTACGAGTCGGTCCAATAACACCGGTTAGTGAAGAATGTGTTTTTATCCGCAATTGTTAAGGACCCTGTTGCGTATCAGACGGAGATCTACAACGTTATGGGGTCAGTGAAGAATTCATATTAGATTTTTGTTTGAAGTTTTTGGCTTCAAGTGTTAAAGATCCAAGTGTGAACAAAGCTAGGTTAGGTTAGGTTAAGATGGATCAAATTGCTACGCATAGACCCTTCTGGATTCCCAGCGATACCACATTACATGTCGGTCCAATAACACCGGCGAGTGAAGCGTTTTAATCTGCAATTGTTAAGGACCCTGTTGGGTATCAAATGGAGATCCGCAGCGTTATGGGTATTTTTGCGTTTATGCATTTTTGGCTCCAAGTGTTAAGTTCTAATTGTAAATAAAGTTAGGTTAGGATAAGATGGCGCAAAAGGCTATGCGTAGACCGTTTTGAGTTTCCAACGAGTCGGTGAAGACGTTTGAGTGAAGAATAAGTTTTTATCTGCATTTGTTGAGAACCATGTTGGGTACAAGTTGGAGATTTGCAACTTATTGGATCGATAAAATAATATTAAACACCGGTGAGTGAAGCATTAAAGTTTGATTTTTATTATAAGTTGTTTCGCTTCAAGTATTAAGGACCTAGAAGTGAAAAAAGTTAGGTTACGTTAGGTTTGGGTGGCTCAAAAGGCTCCGTATAAGTCCTTATGGATTCTCAGCGGTACCAGATGAAGTCCCGTAACATTATGAGTCGGTTATATTATTTTAAAGACCAGTGAGTGAAGATGCTAATCAGTGGCGCACACAGGATTTAATTTTGGGGGTTTTGAGTACAAATTTTGAGGCTAATACCATTCGAAACCATATTTTATACTAGCAATTTTTGTGATTGGGGTCTTTGAACCCCCAAAACGTCCCTTGTGTGCGCCACTGATGCTAATGCAATGTTAAAGATCGAAAAAGATATTTGATTTCTGGAACCATAGAGGTCTCAGTTGTTTACAAAGTGGCATATGGCAACAAAAGAGATAAGCAAAGTGGAAATTAACCTCCGGAGGACATAGGATACCGACAAGATAGGTAGTTAGATTGTAGTGGCTGCCTCTATATGAGACACACTTAGGCCTCTATATGGGCCCATTGTGGTACCACAAATTCCACTCCTTTGAAGTGGTTTTTCCAACATGAGTCACAACACACATTTCAAGCGGATGGTGGAAAAGGGGAGGGGACCTCCAATTTAATGCCAAATTGTCAGAGCTGTTGGCAGTTTTTTCTTTCACACTTGGAGATTTTAGCTTTGCCTGCAAAGAGTGCGATTCTTGTAATTCTCATCTGCTTCATTTGAATTGCGATAGAAGTAGGGGCTAGCTTCACCAGCCCGAGCTAGGAATCGAACCTAAGGTCTCCGGTATGAAAAGCCAACGCGCTATCCGCTGGACTATCAAAGCCGGCACGACAAGAAATCTGCTCAAAATTATTTCAACAAAAGTCCTTTAAATCTTACAAGTTCAAGGTGCACCAAAAGTCCGTTGAATCTAACAAAAAAAAGAGACTCAAATTACGCTGCACAACACAAAAAAAAAATAACAAGGTTCTGACTACGGATTCTGGTAGAGGGGACCAAAAAAAAATATACGTATTTGAAAGTTAACATCTGCATTTTTTTTTTAGGGGGGGTCAAAGTTTTCCCCCTTTTGCACATTCTTATGGTGAATCGGCATACGAAAACTATGTAACCTCAGATTTTAGGTATATGATGGGTTCAGCAATTTGATGTAAAATACTACGAAGAATATTTTTGTGGAGCATTTTAACCCTGTAGCTACTATTCTTATGGGTCAATTTGACCCTTTTTTTCTAAAATGCCAAAAATGTCCTGTAAAACAGGAATTTTTAAGGAAAAAATGTACCACGAAAATATTCACCATAAAATTCTACTATAGGTCTCTGAATACAGCAAAGCTCAGAAATGAATTTAAACGCCAGAATTAAGCCAAATCTGAAAATGTGTTTAAGTGTTTATTTCGTACTAATAATTATTATCACCGAACAATGCATCGTTTGCTAGCAATGCTACACATTTTCTTAACAAAGGAAAATCGAATTCAAATCTCTCTCTAACTGCACACACTTTTGTTTGTTCGAAATGTCAGCAACACACTTTTGACAGTTGGCACAATGACTGCAAAGCATTTTCAAGTAGTTGCATTCGATAGTCACAGAAATTTCGATTGTTTGGCAGAGTTTAGTTTTGAAAAGAGTTGATGAGGTCAGCGACAGACACAGCTGCACAGACACCTTTACAAGTTGAAATGCATTGCATGGATACTAAAAAATTATTCCTTTGTTTTGTGGTGCTATGGAATTCAGGTTTCTAGAAACTGACAAAAAAAATGAAATTCCGAAAAGGATTCAAAAGCTAAAAAGGCCAGACAAATGCTTTGGCATGAATCAGTCAGGCTTGTGCGAACGTATGCAGAAATCACGCTTCATTACACAGATACATAGTTTCATATACAAAAACTTACACATGCACAGATTTGCCATACGGGTCCAAGTGGTCCGTTGTGCTGTCTGTATGTAGTCTTGAACTCTTTGCACTGACTTGTGTTACATACATATGTGGGCAACTACTACCTGCTAAAATGTAAGCTTGATTTATTATGTAAAATCTGCAGCATGCCAAGCTGAAGATGTCCGTCTTAAAATTGTGATTTATATCTATTCGACTTCAGAACTGCGCAGGCGACTGCGACTGGGAATGCGAATGTGTATGACGATGTGAGTCGTGTGGCGTTGGAGTATGAGCAGTCAGTCAGTCAGTCATGTGGGTCATCATAGTACATGTGTGTGTGTGTGTGTGTAGATGAGTGAGTCGTGTATGCCTGTGTGGGCGCATTTGCTTACAAAGAAAGGAGTGCACTGCGCGTCCTGTGCACTCCTACACGAATTTATTTATATTTACCTACCGACAACTCATATCTGGCCGGCCTGTCAGAAGCGGAAGCTGCTCTGGCGCTATCACACATGTCCGTAATTTATTTATTATTCATTCAGCTGCAAAATTGTTCCTTAATTGCCCATATCAGGCGAAATGAAATTTATTACCTGCTGTTCTCCTTCACTTTATCATCGTCATTAAGTTTCTCCAGCATGTTTCTAGCTGGCTGCATGAGTCTGTATACACATGTGCACAATTGTAGTGTGTCTGTATGTGTGTGTGTGTGTGTGTGTTATGATTGTTGGCAGTAGTTGTTGCTTGTTGCTTGGTCGAAGGTTGTTTGGTGGTTCTGTGGCTCTCGGTTGACTGCCTGATTGAGCTTCTCTTCGTTTGCTATCTTTGCACTTCACTTCACACTTGATTCGCTTTTACTTTGTGTTGATTTTCTTAAGGCCATCACATCAAAAGACATTTTTCCCACATTGTGCTTTGGTCTTGTTTTTATTGATGTCAGTATTTATATGTATTTTTTATGTCTGTATGTCGAGCAACCTTGCAGGGGTCAAACGGTGGCTTATTTGTCTCGATGAAGTCGTATTGATTTGTCTTAAGGTTTTGATCTTTCACTTCAATCCACTTGAAATAAACTTGCTTTAAGTTGAGCATAAAATTTGTCGTTTTTATGGCAAATTAAAACTTTGCTCTATATGAAGACTTGTTGAGTGCATCAAAGCAATTTCCGACTTTGCTTGTTTATTGTAAAAATTGTATCTTTATTGACAGCTAATTAAATAAATTTGACTAAACAAACATTTATCTCTAATTAAGCTTGCTTTTTTGACCATCAAGTCCAGCAATGCCATTACAATTCATTAATTTTATCACTGCCCAAATGCCCCCCAAAAAAAACTTCCCCAATTCAATTCCAATTAAGTGTTCGTCCTGTTTGCTTTACTCACCAATTCTGTTCTCACGTACTTGTGCCCTCCCCTTTGCTAATTAGCCATAAACCTTCAAACTAATTAACTGTAGTCATTGAATATTTAAAAACTTAACCCAAACACCCCTTCAGTGCCGCCGATTGCAGTGTGTTTCCAATAAAATAGACAAAAAAGGCAAACTATTTAATGGCATCAAGAAATAATTGATGAAGAGCAAATATTCAATTGAAAACCGACACGTTTCTCGCTTTCCGCATGCCTCGATGTGCAATGCGACCAGTCTTCAGTCATCAGTCCGCATTCGCATCCGCTTCAGCTGTGATAACAAACAAACGCCAGAATGTTTAATTAATTTAATTGCAATTTAATTACGCTCGCTATTTAATTAAAGCCATCTGAATAAAGAAAAAAATTGAAATGGCACCATGCAGCGTGAAAACAAAATAAAAAAGCATAAGAAGGAAGCGATTATATCCGGTCATGGTGCCGTCGTTAGAAGCAGCTCGAGTGCAGCAGAAAAAAGTAGTGAAAGCCGGCACTAGTCGCACATGCAAAAAGCTCTCGTTGCTCTTTCGTCCTCTCCCCCTTTTCCATTAACATAAATGAAAATTGATCCAAGTCGAGTTGGACGTGTAGCAGTGCAGGTCATAAAAGTTTGAACTACAGTAGCACAAAAGCAATGAGATTTGAATTGAGCAAGCAAAATAGTCAGAATGGAGGTTTGGCTTTAAGTTATTGAAAAAATGTGTTGGATTGGGTCAGGTTAGGATTATTTCATTGCGGTCATTAGGTTAGGTTCCACTTGATAGGCCAATGGTTATGTGTAGTCTTGTTCTCGGTCCATACATAACTTGGAACTCGGCACAACCATCTCACCGTCTTTCCTATGAAATATTCTGCCATTATTTCCTAGGCCTTTAATTTCCAGGCCTGGACCTTCGTCCACGTAACATTCCCATTAATTAATTCTATCAAGAGTCAAACTGTCTTCTGACGAGTGACGCAAATAGTTAGACAGGTAGCATTGAATTTCACTGAGGAACCCATTTCTAGCTTGGATTTTTCGTTTCAGCCTTTAGTTTAGAACTAATAAAATGGGTCTCAATCTAGACAAGTGATAACCCTTCTTCCCTACTTTCTTAACTGGCCATAGCAACCCGTTACCGGGTTACGGCCTGCCGCAAAAGCTCTCTCCAGGCGCTTCTACTTTGCGCGCGTCTTTCCCAGTTTGTCACACCAAGAGATGATAGGGCGTCTTCGACTTGATCCTTCCTCCGGAGACACGGCCTCCCTCTTCGTCGTCGACCTTCATCGAACACCTTCTTCGCCGGGACTTCACGTCGATATCGATACCGTACTAGCACCTATTGGCAAGAGTGACAAGAGTGACATCATTGCTACTGTTTATGGTGGTGCCAAGGTAGACGAATTCCTTGACAACTTCAAAAGTATACTTGTCGGCCTCGACATGAGACCCTAGCCGCGAGTCTCTGGCCAAAATCGCTGTTACTCGCAAGTAACAGAGTTGTTATCACTTGTCTAGACATACTTCAGTCCGAATAATTAGAAGCTTTAAGAGCCTTTTTCATTTCACCTTAGTCAAAGAATTAGAGATTTGGAGAGCCTTATGCAAGTGGGTTTGTTTTCCGTATGAACCTTAGTAAGCTTCTTATGCTGCCTAATCCATAATTCCAATAAATGCAGATAGCTAGTAAGGTTTCCCATGCTCTTTATTTCTCTTATACCCATCGTTAAGATACACTGACTGACGTGATTCACTCACCGTACATTAACTGTTTGCTCCATCGTGGATTGTGGATGACTTTAATGTCGCAAAAGAGATTCACTTAACTAAATCCTCGATAATACGTAAACTTTGAGTTCAGTAATCAGTAGTAGTAGATGAATTAGTATTCTATTGCTGCAATGCGTCTCCCCAGACTGTTCTCTTTCGGGCACTTTCTTTTTCGGGACACATCAAGAGATGACTCGTTTCTATTCTTCTAAGATTCGAAGGCGGAATTTTTATTTTAGCCAACGAAACACAGAAGACAGCAGGAGGTCACTATTTTATATAGATTTTCTCTCGACCTCTTGTCTTGATGCCCTTAAATCGAAAACAAATGTTAAAATATAGAACGATACGTGACATTTAATAAGGTCTGTGAGCCCAACTACCACTGAAAACATAAGAGACTAGGGAAAGCTTGACTGTGCTCTCTGTAGATTCTTGGCAAATACCATAAATGACGACAGGAGGATAGTAATTACAATAAGACAACTCAATCTTAACCTTACTAGAACACTTATCTCGCATAACATGTCAGGACATGAGTAAAGTTAGGTCGGGACATTAGCATAGTTCGATCGAATATAGTCAGCATACTATCCCTCGCTTCAATACGCTTAGAGATAGAATTGGGTCTTAGCGAATGGGAACTTTTATCGCAGCGTGAGGAGAAGTGTGGAAGTTTCTTTGTAGAGGTAGGTGAACTCTTTCTTGAGTCTTTTCTTTAGGAGTATAGAAGGGGACTGTCACTCAACTATTCTGTAATAGACTTTCCCATTCTAAAGGTAGGGGGACTCTTTCTGGGGTCTTTTCCTTAGGAGTAGTTAAGTGAGCTATTTAAGTGAGGAGGAGTGTAGAAGGAGACTGTCACTCAATTATTCTGGAATATACTCTCCAATTCTAGAGGTAGAGGGACTCTTTCTGTGATCTCCTTCTTAGAGATATGACGGAGCTTAAATGTATCAATCTTAGATTAACCCTAAGGTTCATTACTAACCCATTCATAACCTTATCTACAATCCATCCCTACTTCTTTCTTTTTCGTACCACTCCTCGGGGCAGAGGACAATCAAAAATAACTAGCAGAATAGGTTTTGGTATAATGGTTCCAAGGAACCTCACATCAATATCAACATCAAGGTTCATTTGAAAATTGAATTAACTTTAGAAAGCTTTATACATATTTTGCTAAATGTTCAGATCACGTGCTTCTTTCCAAAGCAACTTATTATGACCTAATCGGTAGTATCGGTGTCTTAATAGACGCTTTAAGCTATTCTCTGGTGGTTGCCTGGTTTTCAAAATGCCTCAAGTAAAATGCCAGATATCACTGCCTTAAAGGATGTCAAATAAGTTCTTGGCATTCCTATATAAGGTCGCTTGTGGACCATGACTTGTTATGGGCAGTTAGGTCCAGACTGTGTTGCATTCTCATCAAATATTATGAACCAGCTGGAATGTGAATAATATATTGAAAAGGCCTCTAAGTCTAAATAATAAATACAACTGCAGATATCCCTTTCCAACCCTAACTAAGTCAATTTTGACGTCGTTAATTTTAAGCTACAACCACAAAAAAACTATCAAAGCGTACAAAAAGTTTCGCGTCGGTGTCTTATTGAATTTTCTCGGGTCACCAGACCATGACGCAGTATCTGGTAATGCAACATTGTCGCATTGCTAAGATCGTTTCGAAAAATCGTTTTCCCAGAGAAAACTATGAATTATGATGGACAGTAATTTATATGGACAGCGATAAGTTTTGCTCTGTTAGTCTTTCGTTCCAATGAAACTAATCGTACGTTGAAATATTGTCGTTGACGAATTGCGCGCGCCAGTTCAACAAACCCCAACTAAACATTTACAAATATGGTCATTTAATGTGGGATAAGAATGCCAAGACGGCGGCTATGCGAACGTCGCCGGACACAATGACAGCCCAGCGCCAAGACGACTCCGGCCAGCGAACATCAAAGCAGCAGTCGGATTGTGCCGTTGACACAACAGTGGCTAATAAATTTCTTGACATTTGGATAGTGCGAGCCGCTTGGCGCTATCAGCTCAATGCAGCTGCCTGCGCTCTACCTTTCTTTCTCTTTCTTTCTCTTTCACTCACTCACTAATCTCTGGTGTGCTGTTGTTGCCAGTGCTTTGCTGCGGCCGTCTGTCATGGCAACGCATTGTGTCCGGCTGCTGCGTCAAGTCTCCGAGGAGCGAACGTCGACTGCAATAATTACCGGCTTGCACGTAGAGGGAATACACAAGTTGGTGGCTTCAAGTGCTAAAGCAGTGCCGAACTTGATTCAACTTTGTGGGAATGGCATCTATAGATATTCGTTTAGTTAGAAATATATGTTTTTAGGGCATTTGGGTTGCCTTAGCAACGGTTAGCACTAACCAAAAGTAGTGGAAGTTGCAATTGTTCGTAGTAAATACAGCAAAAAGTGATATGAAATCAAAGCGAATTGAAATTTCTGCACCCGACCCATAAATCTTTGGGGCTAAAAGTTTTATCAAACCAATTACGCTTTAAAGTTTGTGCAAAACTTGCTTACTGGCCACGTTACAATGGCCACTGGCCAAGTCGAAGACGGCGCACAATGGTTTCGACTCGCTCCACAGTCCAGTCCAGTTCAGTCCAGTGACATGCAGTCAAGTGAGTTGAATCGCCACGAACTGGACTCGACACAACTGTGCAGCGTTGAGCCGTGGTGCGCTGAACGTTGTCGGCTCTGTCGCTCTAATGGATGGCGGCCGTTAAAGATGACATTGCAACTTCCGCTGACATGCCAAATTTAGCTGAACTCGAGCGTTGCCAGCAAAATTGACAGGTTTTTAGCAAACTGCAAATTGCTGCCAACATAAGCAAAACGTAACCCAAGAACAAAAAATATTAAACTAAAAAAATAAAAAGGAAAATTGCAAGAAACGAACAGCAGCAGTTGGTGGCAGTCACCAACAAGTTGGTTTGTGCATTGTGGGTTTCGGTGAGTTTGCAATTGCCTAGACAGCTGTCATTATTATTCGAACAATATTACATTTTCGCTCGGCAGTGAGTTGGCGTTCCTTGGCGGCGATTTTTCGCCAATTGCTGGCTGTCCGTAGTTGGCAGCCCGGCGCCCGGTCGGCGGCCTCCCGTGTCCATGCTGAACGCTGTGTGTCTGCGTCTGGCTGCACGTTTTCGCAGCCGCGCTTTGACATTCATTACTGCTGACAAACGTTTCCCCACTGACATTTAGCGAATGCGTATGTGAAAGCGAGCTGTCGCGCTGCCGCTCTGACCAGCAGTCCAGCGGCCTTTGTGCGCGCGCGTAATGACGACACGTGTTACGTGTTGCTGTCGCCAATGTGTCGCCGATCAAGCGACGCCTTGCAAGATTCGACCAACAACTTTCATCATAGATTTTCATTCTTTCCTTGGCCCCATGGCGGACGGTTGCTGCTGGTTGTCAATTAATGTCAGCAACTATGCGAGCCTCGCTTTTAATTGGTTGCTGTTGTTGACTTAACGTCGTACACCGGCACATCAACACGGCATCCTGCTGCGCCGTAGGCAGCCCCAAGTCATTTGTCTTGGTTTTTGCAACGCACACAGCAGGTTGCCGCATGTTGTCCTATTAAATATATTGAATTAAAAAAATGAAATAAATATAACAAAATCGAAGAATGCTTTAAATGTCCGTCATGCATGAGTGAGTCGATTAGTTCGATTGATTTAAATGGGAATTTACAGTCATAAGCAATTTCTAAGAAGTTGAATAGTTTTGTTGAACAACTTGTTTGAATAATTTGAAAATATTTTAAAAATCAAAAAATACGATCGTTTGGTGTTGAAAAACTGGTTCAATATTTTGAGAATATTTGGAAAATAAAGTTAATCGATTTAATTTGTGAATGACACCAATAACGAGGAATAATCGCGAGTACTTATGGGAAATTGAAGACCCAGGTAGATGGTGATATTCTGTAGGTCTGGTATCCGACTTGTTACGAGTTTTCTAATCGGTTACTGTAGAGTTAGAAGTATCTGCAACCCTGTGCAGTATCTGCAAACCAGTGGATTTGGACAGATCTCTCAACGTTATAGCCTCTTATCTTCTGCGGCTAAAGTTTACTGAAGACCTGTAATCAGTTTGGTCTCCGTCACAATAAGACTTCTTAGGTCTGGTATCCGACTTGATATGGGTTTTCTGATCGGCTAATGTAGTGTTAGAAGTACCTGCAACCCTGTGCAGATACTTTCCTTAGAATCTTATTTTAAGGAACGACCTTCTGAAACCAGTGGATTTGGACAGATTTCCCAACTTTATAGTCTCTTATCTTCTAAGGCTAAAGTCTACTGAAGATCTGTAATCAGTTGGGTCCCCGTCACAATAAGACTTCTTAAGTCACAATGGGCAATCGACTTGATTCTAACCCTATCCTATTTTAAGGAAAGACCTTCTCAATAGCACAAGAATTAGTGGACACATCCCTCAATGTCATAGCCTCTTATCTTCTGCGCCTTTTTAAGTCACAGTGGGCAATAGACCCACTTGCGATATTTACTACATATAGCCATACTTCCATTGCCGACCGAGGAAATGTTGACATATATTGTTTTATTTTTCATTAAATCAAAATATTTCATTACAAAAAACATGCTATGTTAGAAAAAATAAAACTAAATAACTACGAATAGGTTACTTAGTGAAACTTACTGATCAGTTAGCAAGATCACTACTTGTTTAAGGAAAGCTAATCTATCATTGGAACTCATTTACATTTTTCCTTCGAATCGTCTAGTAGGTCTATCCAGTAGGCTCTGATCTTCGATCGATCGTAGATAGTTATATAAGAAAAAAAAACCTGAATCTCTATGCGTCGATGAACGAGGTGTCATATATCATTACCTGAGACTCTGTGTGGGAACCCTTTGTGATGACCAAGTATCCTGATTGAAAGTATCATAATCTTCGAAAATGAAACTTATCGATCAGTTAGCAAGATCACTCCTATCATTGGAACCCATTTACATTATTCCTTCGAATCATCTAGTGGATCTATTCACTAGTTTTTAATTTTCGATCGATCGTAAATCGTTGTATAACCAAAACCAACGTGAATCCCTTTGTGTTGAAGAACGAGATGTCATGTATCTATCATATAATACCTACTTTATTCCTTCGAATCATCTAGTAGGTCCATCAAGCAGTCTTTGATCTTCAAACCGCGAATCACTTTGCGTCGAAGAACAAGATGTCATTGATCACTACTTGATTAGGAAGACTCATTGTGGGAACCCTTTTTGAGAACGCAAAGTGTATACAGCTTTAAAGTTCATCTCCATATGATTGAAACTATCCCTAGCTTCGAAGGAATCTATCATTGGAACTCATTTATATTATTCCTTCGAATCGTCTAGTAGGTCTATCCAGCAGTCTTTGATCTTTGATCGATCTTAGATCGCTGTATGGTATAACCAAAATCCCTGAATCACTTTGCGTTGAAGAACGAGATGTCATATATCACTACTTGATAATGGAGACTCATTGTGATGAGTGACAATTTAAGAGTTCACCTTGAGATAGTTCACAAAATTGCATGTTTCGGATGAATCGACTATTTAGACCCATAAATATATTCTTTTGGATCATCTATTACTTCCAAACAGCTGCGTCGATCGCTTCGATCGATCGTTGTATTGCCTAAAACCGTTGAACTAGTTTGGGTCAAAGGACAACATATTACGGATCACTGCTTGGTCTGAAAGATTCTTTGTGAAAGTCTAAAGATTAGGAAGCTTCAAAGTTCATCTTGAGATGAATGAAACGAACCACAGATTAGGTTCTTAGGACCATATTATATATTCTTGGGAGTCATCAATTATGTCAATCCAGATACACTTTAACCAGCATTTCGCGATCAATTGATCTTTTAATCATCAAAAAACCGTTGAACAAGTTTTCGTCGAAGGACGACACATAAATATATTCTTTCGGATCATCCATTACTTCCAAACAGCGGCGTCGATCGCTTCGATCATTCGTTGCATTACATAAAACCGTTGAACTAGTTTGGGTCAAAGGACAACATATTACGGATCACTGCTTGGTCTGAAAGATTCTTTGTGAAAGTCTAAAGATTAGGAAGCTCCAAAGTTCATCTTGAGATGAATGAAACGAACCACAGCTTAGGTTCTTAGGACCATATTATATATTCTTGGGAGTCATCAATTATGTCAATCCAGATACACTTTAACCAGCATTTCGCGATCAATTGATCTTTTAATCATCAAAAAACCGTTGAACAAGATTTCGTCGAAGGACGACACATTACAGATTACCTGATCGCTGGATCAAAAAGATTCTTTGTGATGTTCGAAAGTTTATGAAGCCTTAAAGTTTATCTTGAGATGAATAAAACAAACCACAGCTTAGCGTCTTAGAACCTTATACTATATTCTTGGTAGTCATCAATTATCGTGTCATCATTAAAAAACCGATGAACCAGTTTGAGTCGAAAGGTCCGACCGTCACATAGGAAATGTTGCAAAGATTTTATGTCATCGTGATGCTATCTTCTTCATGCAAAACTGTTGGAACTCTACATTGACAAGAATATTGAAGAATTGTCTTCCTCCTTCCAATAGTTCCAACTGTCTTGTAATGATTTCTTCAGGAGTGTTAGGAACGAGGAAGAAATGACTTCCATGTACTTGTCTTCTACCCTCAACTAGAAGCAGGGCACACTTATACTTTCACAATTTAGAGGATCTGGCAAGGACTCTTCAGAGGCTTCGATCAAATTTCAAACTGGTTTTTTCAGTGTTCAAGTACATAGTTCTAGAGTCTAAGTAAGCTCCCCTTAAAGAAGTTATTTACAACTATCCACTTATATGCTCTGTGCTCTGATTGTATTCGTTTAGAACCGCATTGTATCGAATTGTAGACTTTGTATTCCTTGTCCTCCGTTCATTTCAAATCGCCCATTTAGTGATTTGTTAATCCAACATTCAAGCATAATAAAGCATCACAAACTTGTTGGATTTATTTTTCAGTTATTTATGTCAAATTCCTATACTGTCGTGTAGTATGCAAATTCATCCTTAAAAACCCATGTCCCAACTCCACTCACCCTCATACAGTCATCAGTTATTTAGTGAAACTCCACTAGGCTAAAGTTGCAGGCAATCTCAATTTACTCGCTTCTAATGCCGCCCAGCAGCGGCTGGTTGGTCATTTTCTATCCCAGCGTTCCTTTGGCACTGGAGCCAACCCGCTCTGCGCCCACTGCTGTATTCATGCCCGGCACTGCGCCAACGTTTGCTGACAACGGCGTGTAAAATGGGCGAGCAGCTTTTTCGATGGAAAATAGGCCATCTAATTAGGGCAGATGCACTGCAAATTTCAGCAAATCAAATACAAACAACCAAACCCCCTTATGCCCTTCCGCTTTCGTCTGCACAACAGGCAGCCGGCTGGAGGCGGTCGGCCATTTGAAGGCAACGTGAAAGCGCTGCCAGCACTGATGATGAGTTGTTTGCCGTAATTAACAGAATATGAAACGATTAAAGCTTGAAGTGGACGTACCAAAAAACACAACAACAACAACAAAACAAAACAACAACAAAAAAATCGGACACCAAAAGTGGGCGAGTGTATTGGATGCATTCAAATCAGTGGCAACCAACTGTCAACTGCAAACTGCCAAGTGGAAAATGCTCTCATTTGGATTGTCACATTTACATTTGCGCACATGTCACACACACACACACAGAGCCACACGAACGTTGCAACAGTAAACTTGCATAAAATACATCATACATGCAGCGCCCGAGGCAAGCAGAGAAGTTGGTCCGGCCTGTCCGAATCGGGTCTATACAGTTTTGCGTTATTCTCCTCAACTAGCTGGAAAATTCGCCGGCTTGTGTTCGTGTACGGGGGGACTGGCTAGCAGCTTGTTAACCTATGACGCGTTGCCGCTTTAGTGACACACACACACACACACAAAAGTCCAACAATAGATTCACTCACTCTGGCCTGAATTTGTGCAAATTGTCAGGCGCTGGCGTCGGCGATGTTGTGTCGCACATAAATCTCATTTCAGTGGAAATACGAAAGCATGGCCGTGCTGACTGCCGGCTGACAGTGTTGCCAATGTGCCGCGCTATAGTCGTCGCTGTCGCACGCCCCCATAACGGATGTGCGCCTGTCAACATTTCAACTCTGCGCCATTTATGACCATTCCAAATGAATGTTGTTTAGGCTTTATGACGGTCCCTCGTTTTTGACTCCTTGCTGCCTGCTTTGCATGTGTGCGTTGGTTTGAGTTTGTGTTCGGTGTATGTAGATTATGAATTTAAGTATTTGTAGTAGGCGTAGTTGTAGTTGTTGCTGTTGTTGTGTGCGCTGATTTATACCGTTGCCGTAAAAGCATTGCGGCAACTTAGTGGACCCCATGATTCATTTGGTAACTTAATATTGTCCGCGTGTCTGCATGTTTGTGTGTTCCAGAGGTCGCCGAAAACCGACGCGTAATGCACAGATGATGAGTTAACAAGTTATGCGATTCCATTTTGTGAACAAATGAAAGTCATAAAGTTTGCAATTTTTTGCAAATTGGAAATATGGCAAATCATAAACACGACGTTTATGCATTCTCGATGTTGGCAAATTCACAATTCAGTTGTTAGCTATTTGTCAGTAAATTAAAAATAGCACAAAGCACTCTATGTAGAGTTACTAGTTGGAACTCTGCAGTGAAAGAGCATGCAACTGCCTGCGAGTTTTACTGACTGATCCTAAGGTGAACGAAAAGCGACTCTATTTAGAGGTCAGTTTTGGCAAATTCTTAACTGAAGATGTTCTAAGTCAGTAAATCCGATATAGCCAGCGAATCGCTAGTAACTTTTTGATAGGCAAATATCTTTCTGGCATTTTGACAGCATCTCCTGACCTGGCATCTTTTCAAGATGTAAATTCAATTGTCTCTGAGTTAATCTCCCAAATGGTAGCTCATTGAGGAAATCACTGGATACTTTGATTCATTCGGTCTTTGATTCTTCCTACAACTCGATTACTTCCGGCCAAACAGGGCAGGACTACTTAATCATAGAAGGGTCAGTCTTTTATTTCTTCTATTACTAACCTGAATCTCTGGCTCAGCGTTTCCTTAAGTGGCTACTTTGATGAAGGGAAGGTCTTTTCTCTTATGTGTCCCGGAAGCATCTTTTAATACCAATTCACTTTTGGTTCGAAAAAACTCTGCAATCCAACTCATTGCTAACTTTTAGTTCGATAGGATCTCTTCATACTTGGGTCGAAGATTTTGATCCATCAAAGATTGGCATTTGGTTTAATCTCCCGGTTCTCCAAACAATCTAAAAGGGAGAAAGGGACTTTGGCAGGGACTTTGGCACAAGTCATCTTCAAAGGGAAGTCATTAATTTCTGTGTTAGGGTCTTGTTTGGCTCGAAAGAAAGTCTATGTTCCCAACTTCAGACCGACTTTTTCCCGTAAAAAAGCTCTTTTTATAAGACACCAAACTTATTTCTAACTTTTAGCTCCAAAGAAACTCTGTACACCTGGATTCAAGCTTCTGATGCTTTCAAAATCTATTAGATTTTTAATCAATCTGAGAGAATCCGTTTCCTTAATTATCCTAGCAATCTGTCTCAGCATCTTCTTTAATGAGAGGAGCCCATTAACTTTACATGTTACTGTCTGGTTATGTTTCGGAAGAATTTCTTTATACTTATGTAGATCAAAATTTCTTGTCACCTCTCAGTTTGCAAAGAGCTCCCTGTACTTAGTTTAGTTCCGGTTAATTTTTGGCTCAGGTTTTTAACTAAAAATAATCTCTGTGTGTTCGAATCCGAGTGTCTGTGCTTGTATGGTCACTTCTGTACAACCTTACTGGCCCATCAATCCCAATCCAACCACTGTCCCAGCATCTTTTACTATGCTGGGACTCAGGCTCGATGTATGTTTTATTGACTTTACAGTTTATGAGAAGAAAGCCTTTGGGTATGTGTTATTCTTGGGTTTGTGTAGAAAGAATCTCTATCTATCTACCCCTATGGAACCAATATGGTGTTTGAAGAAAAGAACGTTTTGACCTTATGTGCCATTATCCAACTCTGGCTCTGAGGGGAATCCGTTATCTTGGAGCCCTTTTTGTAGTTAATGTAGCCAGTCTGTCAACCATCAACATTGGCGGCATTGCCCATTTCATACCCATAGGAGTTTCTAATGCATCCTTTCACCATTCGGAACCTAAGCTGATAACCAATCTTACCTAACTTGGTTAACTTTCTTAACCTAACTTTTGGTTAACTTTTAGTTAAAAAAAAATAATACGAGGCCATATAGTCGTGCCTCTGATTAACCTCACTATCTAACCCATCAAAGATTGGCATTCGGTTACTTATCCCGGTTCCTTAACCATTCTAACGGCTTAAAGTTTCGGGTTGAAAGGAACATGGTAGGCATACTTTAGGGTCGCTCTCTCTGATATCTACAGACGAAAGAGCTCTCTGAATTCGATCTGGAAGAAATAAAGGAGTTCCTTTCAAGGATACGAACTCCTCCAGTAAGGGAAAAGGGATTGGACACAATAGATCTGTGTTGGACGCAGTGTCTGGGGCAGTTGTTGCTTGGTTCCTGTACCTAATCCTTATCTTAAGTTTAGGGGCACTCTAATTTTTTGTGTCCCCATTGGTCATTTGTCGCCGAAGTGAACTCCCTACAACTGCCACCTTAATCTACGGTCCTATCTATGCGCTCAATAACTCATAACTGTGAATAGGACGACAATGAAACATCAGACCACATGGCTAGGTTTGGGTTATCTGTTATTATTATCCTAATTTATTACATAATCCATCATTTACCCCGATTTGTTGTTGGGTGGATAAAGTCATCTCAAGGACATGTGGTCTATAGTGCTATCACACAGAGTTATCGCCCTTTTACTTTACAAATGTGAGAACCAATTGTTGGTACAATCGCATTCGATTTTTAGTTGGCGCTTTCTTCAGGTCCGAGAACGGAAGCGCATTTTTTCAAACTCTGAGAAACCGTTGTACAACAACCCTAGTTGCCGATTGTGGTCAGTACTACCAACTCAATATGGTAATGCTGACTGCTGTGTGGCAATGAAGGAAGCATTCGCATTCCGCATTCATTCGCTGTGAAAAACGCTATCGACATGGAAACACGAACGTTATGAATTTTAGAAAATTTCCAATACCAAATATTTCACAACTAAGGCCCGCAATAAATATTTGCCAGTTTATGAACACAGCAAACAAGCCGCAAATAAACATGCGGCCGGCACGAACGGCAACAGCCGCACAACGCACAAAGCACAAGCCGCCCGTAATTACTGGCGCACAGTGTGCGCCGCCAAAAAATTTAGTTGTCAAAGTCAGATAGAACAATTCAAAAGCAGCAGCGGCGGCACCGTTGCGCCGCTGTGTGGCACATAAATTTGCGCTCCACATGCCGCCGCCTGCAGCCGTGTGCGGCATTCGATGTGCGTGGCGTGGTGCGTCGTTGCTGCTGTGGCGGCGGCGGCGGTGGCGGTGGGATCCCATAAATTCTGGCGGTGTGACATTTCGGCATTTTTATTTACAGCAATTTTGCACTGAGTGTGTCTATCTCTCTCGGTGTGTATGTGTGTCTGTGTGCGTGTGCTACGCGTGTTGCAAATGTGGCGCTCAGCACATTCATTGCTGCAACAATAATGCCGCAACAACAACGCACATCTAAATACCGAAATATTCAGCCTCCAGCTGCCAACTTGCCCCTGAACAACAAAGCCCACAGCCGGGAGGTGCAGGTACGCAGACACACGCACACACACACACAGACGCAGACGCCAAGGCAGCTGCGCTTTAACCCATTCGAAAGGTAAACAAATGCGGCATTTTATTTATTACAAATATCGTGCAGCATCGCATTAGTTGCATGTTGCATGCGCCATGTTGCACTTGCAGCTGTTCTTGGTATTGTTGTTGTTTTGTGAAACTACATATTCCAGCAGTTTGGTAATCTTGTTGCTTGTTGTTGCATACATACCCAAACACACACACACACACGCACACAAACGCAAACACTTGGAGACCATAACAAATGAAGTAAATGCGATCCATTTGGTTGCAGTAATCCAGATATTTCTCGGCGATTAACACGCACTGAACCTGAAGAACATTTGCGCGTCAGGCATCGCAATTCTCACTCAATAGCGGCAGCCAAATGAGAAGAAGAATAAGGGGAGGTAATAAAAAATTAGCAAAGTTGTTATGGAATAAAACAATTTCAGAGCTAAAGTGGGAAATGAAAAAATGGGGAAAGGAAAAAAGCGCGAATATTTATGTGAGACAAATATAAAGAAAAAATAAGGATAAGTAGTTCAAGGAAGCTTGAATTAAAAGTACCATTGAAACCAAGTAAACATGGTATTTTATATCAAGAGGAAGCTCAAGCTTGGAAAATTCAAACAGTAGAATTAAAAATGTTTGGAGAGCTGAAGAGAATGTTTGATAAAAAGTGATCCTTAAGGTTGGACGAGAAAGAAATTCTAAAAATACAGAAGTAAGAAAGAACGATTGAGACGAAACAGAGAAAGAGAAGAGAGAGAGAATCTGAGTTAAAAATATAAAAGAGAACCTTAAGCAAGATGAAGAACAACTGAAAGGACTTTAATTTAAAAATTGATCTCCGAGAGGTCGTTGAAGGAAGAACCGCTTGAGACGAAACAAAATTAAAACAATTAAAAGGGACATTTAACTAGAAGAGAAATAACTGAAGAGACTTTAATACAAAACTGGTCTCTTATGGCGGAAGACGAAAACGATATTAAAATTCTAAAAATTTTAAAGTAGAAAGAAAAAACCTACTGCGTCAAAACATTTATTTATTTTACAACGTCTATCAAGTAATTCCATTAGAAGAAGAGCTTAAAGAAGAGTGAAAAACCAGAAGAAAGATACAAAAATTTATCTCTAAGTTCGAAAGACCAAAAAGGTCTTAACGATTAAAAAGTTATAAAAAATTGTTAAAGATAAATGAAAGAACCTGGAAAAAAGATTTTCTGAAAAGAAAGAGATTTCAAAGGAAAGCTTACAATAGTAAGAAAGAACTGAAAATACTTGAATACAAAAAGTGATCTCTGAAATCGTTAGACGAAAATTAGGCTAAAGATTTAAAAACTTCAAACTTGAAAAAATAAACCTAGTGAGCCATTTTAGTGACATTTATTCTGAAATAAAAGAAACTTAAAAATAAAGTTTAAGGTGGAAAGAAAGACCACAAGAAACTTCGATACACAAACTGTTTTCCAAAGTTGAGAAGAGAAGTTAATATTAAAAATTAAGAAGGATTAAAAACTCCAAAATATTGTGGAAAGAAATTCAGTAGAGTTTATATGGAAAACAGAAGCCTCAAGTAGTGAGAAAGAAGTGAGAAGAAGAACATAGTACGTACCAAGAGTTCGCATCATCACTGAACCCAAAATATTATACTTACAAAATGTAAGCAAGAAAGGACAAGAAAAGCAAACAAAAGAGGAAAAAGGAAGGGAAACGAAAGAAAAGTAGGGAAACAGTTGAAGGAGGAATAGAATAGCATAACATAGCATAGCTTTAGCATATTAAAACATACCATAGCATATCAAAGCATATCATAACATAGCATAGCGTTGCCTAGCATAGCGTAGCATAGCGTAGCATATAGCATAGCATATCAAAGAAATGCAAGCCAGAGCAAAGCATAGCATGACATAGCAAAACAAGGCATAGCGTGACATATCATAGCATAGCAGAGAAGAACAAAGGAGAGCATAGCATAACATAGCATAGCATAACATAGCATGGCCTAGCGGACATATCATAGCATAGCAGAGAAGAGCAAAGCAGAGCATAGCATAGCATAAGATGGCATAACATAGCATTTAATGCATAGCATAACATAGCAGCCGCCGTGGCTCAGTTGGTTAGTGCGTTGGACCGCGAGTCGAAGCCAGCAACCTCAGGTTCAAATACTGCCTGTAATAACACCTAAAAAAATAACGGGAAAAACTCGTTTTCTCTTTCGGTGGCTGTCCTCTCAGCTGGAAATGGCAAACCTCTGAGAGTAAAAATTGCTTATGAAAAAGCTCCCAACCTGCCGTTCGGAACCGGCATAAAACTGTAGGTCCCTTCAACCCGCGTACAAATTCACACGCACAACACGGGTGGTTGCGGGAAGCTAGGCCTTAGTCACGCGTAAGCGGGCTGTCGTGCCAGTCAATTATTATTAATTAAAAATTATAACATAGCATACCAAAGAAGCAAGTCAGATCAAAACATAGCATAGAAAAGCATGACATGGCAAGGAATAGCAAATCAGAGCATAACATAACATGGCATGGCATATAACATAGCATAGCAGAAAACAGTAAACCAGAACAAAGCATAGCATAGAAAAGAATGACATGGCATGGCATAGAAAAGCATGGCATAGCAATTGCATCGAAGAGCAAAGCAGAGCATAGCATAGTATGACATGATTTAGCATGGCGTAGCATAGAAAAGCATAGTTTAGCATAGCATGGTAAAGCATAGCATAAGAAAGCACAGCATAACATAGCATAGGACAGCATACCATAGCAAAGCATAGTATAACATAGCATAGAATAGCTAAACATAGTACGACAAAGCATAGCATAGCATAGCATAGCATAGTATATCATAGCATAGCATAGCATGGTATAGCATGATATAGCATAGCATAGCATAGCATAATATAGCATAGCATAGCATAGCATGGTATAGCATGATATAGCATAGCATAGTATAGCATAGCATAGCATGGTATAGCATGATATAGCATAGCAAAACATAGCATAGCATGGTATAGCATGATATAGCATAGTATATCATAGCATAGCATAGCATGGTATAGCATGATATAGCATAGCATAGCATAGCATAGCATAGCATGGTATAGCATGATATATCATAGCATAGCATAGCATAGTATAGCATAGCATAGCATAAGATAGCAAAGCATAGCATAGCATAGCATAAGATAGCAAAGCATAGCATAGCGTAGCATAGCAAAGCATAGCATAGAATAAAATAACAGCGAATTGAACGTAAGCGAATTAAATGGAGTGAAGTCATTTAAAAACGAAATTGAATGAACGAAAACAGCACCAAAGAAGGAGAAAAAGATTTCAATACTTGTTGTAGAACAATAAAAATTAAAGAAGCCCCACTGAGCAAAGACCACAAAATAATAACAACCAAAACAACCAGACCTGCAAAAGCAACGGAAGACGAACAGCAATGCCAGAACACAACAACAACAACAACAACATCGAAGGACATTAATTTTTAATTACCTGCAAAGCTGTTGGCACAGCTCTTGTGCGCCACACACACACACACACACACACAGACACAGAGAGACACATTCGACCACAGTGCCGGTGCAAGCGTTGCTGCAACACGACCGATCGCTGCTTAGTCTTCATTAATGCTGCATGTGGCAGCACGTTGATTACTTGCAGCATTCACGTGCAACCCAACTGCCAAACACATCGCTGCAAAGACATTCTGTACCGCGCACCCGTCGCATCTATCATTGTGCAACACGGAAAATTAGCAACGTGACCACATTTGTCGCTGCGCAAATACCAACAACCACAAACAGCACAACTCGGCGCATTAATAACTTCGGCGGCGGCTTCAATTTTCAGCTGTCGTGCCGTTAATCACACGACGCAATCGCCGAAGCTGGCTGCTCCTGTCAGCCAGTGAGTTTGACAAGCATGTCTTAGTGTAGGTGCGTGTGATGGCGCGATGTGTTGGTTTGTCGGTGAGTTTCGTGTGTGAAAGCGCGACGAAATCTAATCTAATTATTCGCAAATAAGCCACCGACACTATCGGAGTTATTCCGGAGCTTGAATTCCAACATGCCATCAACGCAGATTGGTCTTATCACACACACACACACACACATACACACATCGACTATAAGCATTCTCATTAGCTTGGAGTCACCGGCAGGCCGGACTATTTATGTGCGCGCTCGATTAAGTTCTGGAACCAGTTGCTGGCACTGGTCGCTCGACCGGTTAATTAAATTACAATTCGCCGCTATTGGTCGATTGTTGCAGCTGTTGCTGCTGTCCTACCGCCGCTCCAAGCATATCAGTTTACGTATTTAATTTCTGTTTGTATATCGGCCCATATACTTGCATTATTTGTTGTGAGGTGGTCACCGCTATTCAGCAAAGTTGTTTACATTTTATAATATTTAATGAAGACGAATTTTTTAGGTCGAAGAAATAAAGTCAGTTTTAGTTAGAATTTATTATTTGAAGATTCTTAGCAAGCAGCATTGGCCCACTTTTCATTACAGGTGCACAAGAAGAAGAGAGAAGAAGAAGCGCACAATATAAGTCACCTTCTCTGGCACTACTTGGCTCTCTGTTAAGGGAGATGGAAAGTTGTAGACTCCCTCTTTGTCGACAACTTGAATAAAGCGAAGTAAGGGACAATAAGTCTTCTTCGATGCCACTAGCCGGCTCTCTCTAGACGGAAATGGAAAGTTCTAGGCTTGTTTGACCTTCTAGGATTCATTCACGAACCAAACTGACTAAATCGGGCTCTTGAATGACTCGTAGTAGGGACACATCACTCCTTCGTTTTTGTGGTATCACAATAGGCTCAACCTGTGACCTACCTGTGTCTTGCGTCCCTTTTAGCCTCGTATCCTTCAGGCACTTATACCTAACCAAACCTAGTTTTATAAACAGCTCTAACTGGTTGGGGTAGAGGAACGAAACTGAGCCCACTCTCTTCACACCTGGCATCGAATCGGATCTTATAGGTCTAAGTGGAGTGCTCCCTCTTCAGGAGTACCCATATAACCCAGGTACCGACCTACCTAAAAATAAACAGTCCTTTTCACTATGAAAGGTCTTCACTACACAGGCCGTAAGTGTCACCTGTAGCCTACGTCTGTCTTACCGAAGGGTCTTGGGCCCTTACAGTCACATAAACCTAACTTGACCTAACTTCATGAACAGCTTTAACTGGTTGGGGTAGAGGAACGAAACTGAGCCCACACTTGACATCGAATCGGATCTTATAGGTCTAAGTGTGGTGCTCTCTCTTCAGGGGTACCCACATAACCCAGCTACCGACGTACCCAAGTAATTAACAGTCTTTTTCACCATTAAAGGACTTGATTAGATCAGATTGTAAGTGCCACCTGTAGCCTACGGTCGTCTTACCGATGCGTCCTGGGCCCTTACAGTCACTTAAACCTAACCTAACCTAGCTTTATGAACAGCTCTAACTGGTTGGCGTGGAGGAAGGAAACTGAGCCCACTCTCTTCACACCTGGCATCACATCAGATCTTAGAGCTATAACTAAGTGTGCCCTTCCCTCTTCAGGAGCAGCCACATAACCCATCTACCCAAATAATAAACAGTCCTTTTCACCATGAAAGGACTTGATTAGATCAGATTGTAAGTGCCACCGGTAGCCTACGTCTGTCGTACCGAAGGGTCTGGGCCCTTACAGTCACTGAACCTAACCTAACATAACTTTATGAACAGGCGTAGAGATAGGAAACTGAGCCCACTCTCTTCACACCTGGCGGGTTCTAAATACAGGCCTAAGTGTGTTTTATAAGCCTATAAGTATGCTCCTCCATCTCTCTCCAGGGACAACCACATAGCTTATCTACCTACCTGTCTAAACAGTCCCTTTTGTAATCAAAGGACTAAAATAGATAGAATTCTTGGAATGGAATGGAATAGATATGAGGGGAGCCGTGAAAGTGATCCCCAGAGGGTCCAATTTCTCCAGCACTTAGGCTGGAAAGCATATTGTGCTTAAGAATCGTGAGTGAGGTGGAGGTGAGGATCGAATTCCTACTGGAGGTGTAATGCACTGCTTCCACTGTTGGTCCTTTGAGCTCTGTAATGTCTTTCAGAGGACATCCTATTCTCACAGACCTAAAGAAACTTAAGATTTCCCGTGGGTTTGCGTGTTTGGAGTCCCTGCTGGTATTAAGGAAATAAACTGAAAGGAAAATTGAATATATAAAAATATATCTTAGATAACTTCAAGATTCCTCTCTCATAGTCTTTAATCTATTCAATATCCGTGTCTCTATGACTCTTCATTGATTATGTTTTCCACACATTTCCGTCACAAGAGCACATCCAGTTCATCCAGTTGCCAACTACGTACAACCGCCAATTAGCCAAGTGAGCCTTGCCGCCTTCATACATTTTCATTTGCATGTTTCAGCATGCTTGGCAGTCAAATTATTCATGACTTGCATATATGTTGGCCTATATTACTGGCTTTGTTTCAGCCGCTTGGCAAAAAACTAAAACCCATGAAGCAAAGTAAGAAAAAACCTGTAACCTGTTGCCCTCTTTTTCGCGCCAAACAGCAAACTGAGTAGAAAATGTAATGAGCGCCCACAGGCAAAAAAAAACAACAAACAGCTCTGATGATAACACGGACATGTTATTTCATAAAGTTTGGCATAATCAGGAAGCTTGAGTATGACTTTGTTATGAGAAAAGTACAGCAAACTTCAGCGCCAAACAAGCTTATTAAAATGTTTGATGGGAGGGCAGAATTTGTCGAAGAAAAAAGAGAGATATGTGTGTATATTTTTAGATGGAAAATGGGTGATAATGTCTTTTTAGTTTATATGGATTCTTTTTGGGGTATTTTCCTATAAAAAATCTTGCATTGTTATTGCAATTTAATTATAAACTTGAGGTTTGTTCGTTCTGTGAATAAGGTGCTTTGACTCTTTCAATTCGGAAAGTCAGAAGATTCTTTTAAAATTCTTCAGCTAAGAGTTTGTTTATGTCCATAAAGTATAATTATTCTTGAGTACTGAGCCTTATGGGTTCTAGAGCTGAACAGGTGCAAAGAAATATAAGATAGGTTCCTTCCTTGCCGGCCTCGATAGTCCAGTGAGTCCAGCGCGCCGGCCTCTCATACCAGAGGTCCTAGGTTCGATTCCTAGTTTGGGCTGGTGAAACACTCGTTTACCTCTATCGCTATCCACATGAAGGAGATGAAAATTACAAGACTCGCACAAGTCAGTTTTTGGCGGACATTGGCAAAACCTCTAAGTGGAAAAGGAAAATTGCCAAAAACCGTCGTTCGAATTCGACGTAAAACTGTAGGTCCCCGCCCCTACCGCCATTTGAAATGTGTGTTGTAACATATGTTGAAAAAACGGTGTTGCATACACATTTAAAAAACGGGTGAAATAGGAGGTATAGCAATGGGTCTCTAAGTGGGCCTCGGAGTGTGTCTCTAACCTAAACAAAGCCTTATACGTTCTAGAGCTGAACGGGTGCAAAGAAATAGAAGATGTCTTCCTTCTTGTCGGAATGCTTACACTTGGGTGCTTGCCAAGCTTTTCTTCATTCTTCCAGTATAGCGAGGCAGATGTCCTGAATGTGCCTAGTTTTTCTTCATGTACCTACTGACTACCTAAATACCGATTGATCCTAAATGCTTTTAAACGAGATAGATTCTTTATATCGATACTACTTACAAGACATATACAGATCCAACCTGGATATTTCTGATCGTGGCTGCTACTAGGTAGGTAGGTAGGTTGTAGGGGCTGCGTCTGTATGAGACTTCGGCATCTATGTACATATAAGGGCCCGTTGTGATACCACACATGGGGAAAGGGGGACCTACAGTTTAACGTCGAATCCGAACGGCGGTTGGTGGTTTTCTCTCACTTGGAGGTTGGAGCGCACTTGTACGATTCTTGTAATTCTCATCTGCTTCATGTAGATTGCGATAGAAGTAGATGAACGTTTTGTCAGCCAGAGCTGGGATTCGAACCTAAGGCCTCTGGTATGAGAAGCGAGCGCTCTATCCGCTGGACTATCGTGACCGGTGTGGCTGTTACTAAGTGCTCATTAGTTTACAGACTTGATGACTGAAAATGGTTGTGAGATGATCTCGTATTTCATAATTAACCCTTGTTAA
Organism: Melieria crassipennis; assembly: GCA_963668005.1. NCBI lineage: Eukaryota > Metazoa > Arthropoda > Insecta > Diptera > Ulidiidae > Melieria > Melieria crassipennis. The sequence continues at coordinate 139,918,429 of OY764961.1, read as the reverse complement.
CCCTTCCACATTAACCCTTCCACGTTAAGGATTGTGGAGAAATTTGTTGGTTAGTATTTTTTTCCGATTTTTTCTTAAACAAATATAAAGAAAGATACTACTGCAAAGGATCCAATCCGTCCAGTAACCTTAGGTTCTATATACAAAACATATCTAAGTAGTCGGTGAAAGCTGACTTATTTCTCTTCAATTAAATCGTAAAGATTCTTGTTGCCCAATAAATTGTAATTGTAATAAATTCCAATTTATTTGCAAAACAAATTCATACGTGGAAATAAATCGCCGCACAGCAATAAAGCTGACTCACCGTGTTCGCTGCGTCGGTTAGTCGTTTCGTATAATTATCTCATTTGCATGCACTACAAAAACTATAATTCATAATTAAGAACTGAGAGCATTAAAAAAAATAAAGAAGAAGCAGAAGCAGTGGAGAGCAACAAGCCAAAAAGGCATCCAACGACGGAAGGAGTCGCGCTCACATGACATCAAATGCACAACAAACGACGATACACTGTGCGCGCTGCAGGGAAGTGGGATTCGGAGTCGGAGCCACCAACCAGCCAAACAGCGCCGCGCCGCCAGCCAACATGCCGACTGTTAATTAAACGAATGAGTGGGTGTGCAGCTAAATTGTAAAATGCGAGATTTTTTTTCGCAGTCTTGCTGGGCTTCCTTGACGCTGTCTGTGTCGCTCGTGCAACGGAATGTCGGAGCATCTTTTTCGTTTGCCACTGTTGCGCCGCGCGTTTCGTAGTGTTTGGCCGCGCACCGCGCTCGCATTTGGCTTGCACGCCCCCGCAGCTCCGGCACAACGCTGGTGCAGCGGAAAAGTGCGCCAAAAGAAAGCAGCAGGCAGGCAACAGACAGACAGACAGACAGTCAGGCGGCCAGTGGGCGGTTAGGGCGCGCACATAGGAATAAACTTGTCAGAGCGTAGTCAACACTGATTGTGAATGATGACAGAGTGGCCGCGCATGTGTGAGCGTATGTGTGTGTGTGTGTGTGATGCAGCCAAATGTGGGGGGCCCAAATGAAGCGGCGAGCAAGTGTGCGCATTGCATACACAAAAAAATGCACTTGTTCGTTACCGAGTCTTTTAATTAAGTGTGCAGCACGTGACAGCAGTCAACCGCTGGGAGTTGTGTAGAAACGCTAAACCGGCAAACCAACAAACTGCCAACAACAATTAGACAGAGAAACAACAACAATAATACGAAACTTCCCACTTTCAAAGGTATTTTGCAGTGCATGGACCTTGTTGTTGTTGTTTTTGGTGAATAGCAATGCGTTGCTGGTGAAGTTGAATATGAGAGTATGGTGAGAAAACGTAAAGTAGGTGAGTAGAAAAAGCAGAAACTTGAGAGAAGAAAAGTTTATACGAGAAAGGTTTGTGTTGAGTGAAGTTGAGAAGGATAAATGTGTAAAAGTATAGATGGGTGTGGACCTTTGTGATTCCTCAAACTATCGTTGAACTGTACTATATATTTATGAAGCAATGAAATTGGACTGTGGACGCTTTACGTTAAAACTTTAACACTTTAAGACTTCAGATCGATATAGCTTTTGGAATCTTGACACCAATTATAAAGTGAATTGGCAATGTTATTTACGACACTAAGTAAACTGAACTAGCGGTTCCCAAACTTTTATTTTCGCATTCCATTTATGTGTTTTTTTTTACGGAGGAGGAGAAAAATCTTCGAAAGATACAGCCGGGCCCGAGTTCGACTGTATGCCTGATTCTTACCGACTAAAAACCACCCCGTCTCCTACCCGTAGCCCCGACGGAACTGCCGATCAGCATTGCGCCGCCGGGCGGGTTCCATTTATGTGTAAGGTGAGTCAAATGTTTCTGTTTATAGAACGCGTGCCACAGTCTGAAAAAAGATAAATTCAACTATTCGAAGAACTACTGGAAGAGAATGAGGCGTTGGTCCTTACGATTGGGGTTACCCGATGGTATCGTAAATTTCTTTTCATTAAAAATGAAATGTATTTCTTCTTAGCTCAAATGTCCTTCTTTGTACTCGTAACATTAAAAATTTAGGGCTCAATCCCCTGTTGCAAAGTTTCTCAATGTAGCATTTTTGTCTATAATAAATATCTGAAATTATTGTTTGTTTTTTTTTTGTAAAAAATACTCTGTTTATCCATGGACCTTTCATCTGAATTATACCTGGAATAAATGTCTAACTAATTTCCATCCAGTGTCCTTTAAACCAACTTTTCAATAAATAATTCTAGCCCTAGATGTGAAAAAAACATACTGCCTTTACTAAAAGTGTGGGTCCATCCGGTAATGAAGGTCACAAAAGTCACTGATTCTGAGGATCTAGTCGCTCACTTAAGAGTAGTCATCGATAAGGCTTCCGAATAAGGATGAACCTTTAAACTTTACACCAGTATCTTTAGTTTGCAGCGTTTGCTAATCGAAGGCCCGAGAAGGAGTAGATAATTGTTAACCGGAAGTGTGGTGAAAGTATGGGACTAGGGACCCAAGAAGCAGTAGACGATGATCCCTCTGAAGTATCGTATCGTCCACAATACACTAATCTGAACCAAACTTGGTTTGAAGCTCTTCAGAGCAAATCTACGAGTCATAGTAAAGCCGCTTTTAGCCGTAGTCTACAGCATACAATAGATCACGCAGTGGGACAAGAAAGAGATAGCTCCATCTTATAGACGAAATAGACGATCGACACAAGGGGTGATGAATACAAGCGATTGTACAGACAAATGATAATGGACATAGGGCATTGCTCGAGCAAATCCTTTATACTTCCACTACGGGCAATGGACATAACTTAGTGCTTTAGTAAGGAATATGGACAGAAAAGATGGCCCCAGTAAAGGATGCTCGACACAGGAGACTGTTCCAGCAGGGCAGCATGAAAGAAGCGACTATTTTAACAAAGGGACGGCGGATAAAGGGAGTCACAAAAGAACTCAGAATTCAAGAGACGATAGATACAAGAGTCGCTTCTGACCAGAGACAATCGATACAGGGGACTGCTTGAGCAAAAGAATATGAAATAAGGAACTGCTCCAACAACGACCAATGGACATAGATGATTACTTTAGTAAGGAGCAACAGAAAGAAGGGACTGCTCTACCCAGACACGATGAGTTTTTTCTTCAGCAAGGAAAAATCGACGCAAAGGACTTATCCAGCAAGGGACGATGTAAACAGGGAACTATGGTACAGGGAACTGTTCGAACAAGAGACGATGTATCGACAGGAATGCTCCGACAGAGAATAAAACAATGGAATCCACTACTAAGAAAAGATGAGCTCAAGGATCTTCTTCAGAAGGGAAAATGGAGACAAGGGACTTCACCTACAAGGGACCATGCACACAGGGAACTATGGATACAGGAGACTGTTTGAACAAGGGCGATGGATGGACAGCATTTCTCTTATAGAAGAGAATGAACAACGGACTTCTGAACTAAGTAAAGATGAGCACAAGGATCTTTTCCACCAAGGGAAAATCGACATAAGAGACTTCTCCAGCAAGGGACGATGTACACAGGGAACTATGGATACAGTGGACTGTTCGAACAAGGGGCGATGGATCGACAGGGTTGCTCCAATAAATAAGAATAAAACGATCTACTAAGAAAAGATGAGCACAAGGATCTTCTTAAGCAAGAGAAAATGGACACAGGAGATTTCTCCAGCAAGGGACGATGTACGCAGGGAACTATGGATACAGGGGACTGTTCGAACAAGAGACAATGGATCGAAAAGGTTGCTCCAGCAGATAAGAATAAAACAATCTACTAAGAAAAGATGAGCACAAGGATCTTCTTAAGCAAGGGAAAATGGACACAGGAGATTTCTCCAGCAAGGGACGATGTACACACGGAATTATGGATACAGGAAACTGTTCGAATAAACAACAAAACAATGGACTCCTCGACTAAGTAATGATGAGCACAAGAATCTTCTTCACCAAGGGAAAATGTTAATGACAAACACTGGGGACGATACGATACCAAAGATGAAACAATGGACTGCTTTTCCAAGAAACGTAGGTAAAAGGGACTGTTCGAACAAGGGACAATGGAACGAAAGGATTGTTCCATTGGAGACGCATGAAATACAGGACTCCTCTACTAAGAGAGGATGAGCATATGAGTCTACTTCAGCAAGAGAAGATGGATACAAGAGATTCATCCAGCAAGGGACAGTCGAGAAAAAAGGCCACGGATACAAGAGATAGTGATAGATAACCAAAGTGTATAATTTGGTCACAAAAGAAGCAGTTTTAGATGCGATTCAAAAGGATCCATCCCTTGCATAGTTTTTGAGTCCTTGGAGTCCAAAGACTTAAAGAATTTGGGATTTGAGAAACTGACAATCAAAGGGAGACGTCCTCGCGACAGAACTTTTCACCTTTTTAGAGTTTTTCTCAGTGCACAGGACATTTTCAACGCTCATTAGCAGTTGTCCTGCTGAAAGTTTGCGCCCCAAAATTCCTCCTACACAACGCTGGCGCTTTAGCTAGCCGCCAACAATAATGTTGTCGCCGTTGCCGTTTTTGTTGTTTTTCGTAGTTCGAGTGTATGTGTGTGTGTGTGTGTGTGCTCACGCCCTCACGTGCTGGTGCAGAGGTGCTTGAACTCGCGCCGAGCAGATTTAGTTAGTGTGCCATTTTATGCTCACCGAACGACGCGCCCACGCAGCCAACTAAGCTGACAGCTCATCAGCGCGACGCGCGACAACCGAGACAGACAGCCGAGTCATAGGGCCAACTAGCAGTCAGCGCGGAGGCCTTTCATCCTTTCGAACGCACTTTGTTGTGGTTCGTTGATTTTCGCATTTGTCACTTGCCACACACCGCCTGCCGACTGCCGTCTGCCACACTCTGCGCGAAACACTCGGCCGCACACAGACAAAGCCACACATGTATTCCCCACTGGCCCACAGCGCCACACCCGCCGCCGCCGCCGTCTGCGCACAAACGGTGGCAAAAAGTAGTGACAGACACTTTGGTGATGGCGGTGGCGACGGCGGCGGCAGTGTTAACATATGAAAGCGAGTAGGTTAATTGCGTTGCATGCCACTCAGCGGATTCAATTGCAATTTTCCTGCGTTTTCATGCTTTTCCAATTAGAAACACTTCGGGCCGTCGTGCGAGGTGCGCGCGACCGCCGCTGCAATGACGGCGCGTTATTTCCAAACCGCACAAAACGCTGTCGTCGTCGCGGCTCCTGCAGAATTTACTATCATGCGTGGTTAAGTTTTTGTGTCGTTGCCGATGTCGGCGTGTGTTGGCCCGCTTTTTGCGCTTCTTTGCGTGTTTCTGTGAATGTGAATCCTTTGTACAATTTTTGCTTTGGCTCAATTTTTACACACCGCACAACTGACAACTTCAAATGGTTCCTGGCGTTTCGTTGGTTTGTGTGTTTTGTTTTTTGGCGCGCTTCCCAAAGAGTTAATTATCCTGTATGTGTGCGTGTGTGTGTGTGTGAATTTCCTTGTTGAAATTGGTTTCTTAATTGCATTTGCACGCGTCAAGTCGAGTCGCGTCGGATTGGGCTACTAATTTCAAGATAATTTCTATGATGCCTTTTCCGGTGCATGGATGGCTCCAACCTGAAAGCCCAGCAGCGACTAATTGCAAATTGCAATGAATAGTAAGTGAGCGCGATCGTGAATGCGACTCTGCCAACTGTCAGCTGTGCGCCGAAATGCATTCAACAAAACCGTCAACGGCAAAAGGGGTCCTTTAAGCTTATGCCAACGCACTCATTAAAGGTCCATTTGTCGAGGCGTTCAGCTGTTCAGGCGCTGTCTATGCTAGATTGATGAGTTCGTTGGCATCGGCAGTGGTAAGTTACAAAGCAGTTGGAGCTTAAATTCTAATTACATCTTTTCAGGTTTTTTTAAACTATTTTTGTAGGTACTTATTAGAAATTGAAACAGTTTCGATAGAATGAAGGACTAAAAACACATTCCTGATTCACTGATTTGGTTGCACCAAAAATGATCCCATTAAAAAACTATACAAGTTTCCTTTAATGGCGTCAATAAAGTATTGAGCCTCTCAGACTTTTAGACAGCCGAAACACCTTCAATCTACTAACTGACTCCTCTCCAGTGGTGGATGGATTTAGTTCATAATGACAGGTGCACCAAATGTGGAGAAGGTAGCGAGGTCCACTACAGAGCACGATTTGCCATTAGTATTTGGATACTCATAGACCAATGACCTTCCTGTATCTCCACCTGGCATCGCAATGAATCTGATTGGTCCTAATGTGGTCTTTGGCATGAACATTGACTGAAAAAGGTCGGTTTGTAGTTTTAGTGGGTATGACTAAGTCGATCAAAATCGACCAAAACCTTATGGCTTGTTCGCCGGCCTCGATAGTCCAGCGGGTAGAGCGCTCGCTTCTCATACCAGAGACCCTAGGTTCGAATCCCAGCTCTCGCTGGCGAAATGCTCATCTACTTCTATCGTTATCCACATGAAGCAAATGAGAATTATAAGAATCGTACAAATGCGCTCCAACCTCCAAAGGAGAGAAAACTTCCAAACGCCGTTCGGATTCGGCGTTAAACTGTAGGTACCCTCTCCCCTCCCCCTTCCCCTATTCGCTTGAAATATGTGTTGGAAAAAAGCAATGTTGTATACACGTTTGAAAAAACGGGTGAAATATGTAGCCAATAGGCCTCCGAGTGTGTCTCTTACAGAGATAGCCACCATAACCTAACCTAACATAACTTTGTTGCTTGTTGATGATTTGAGTCAAAGCAGTCGAATTTCAACAATTGTTAGTTTCTTTAAACAACTCAAATGATACTATGGGACAGCCAATTCGCTCTTGGGACTTTGAAATGCAGTTTTTATAACATCAAAGATTGTTTTGAGCTGCAGTAAATCTCTTAACGAGACTGACCAGCCGCCGGGACATAGAGACATTCTAGATAACTGTAGAGCAGATATGGTAACGCTTTGTATCGTTCTTTGGACCTATAAGCTTCATATTCATACAAAAAACGAATCTTGGATGTACCGAATGTACCGAACCTTAAACTTCCATCTTTCAAGAGAACTTCTCTCACTAAAAAGGGAACAGATGAGAATCATGACTGGTGTTCTGACGGCACCCATGCAAAAAATTTTTCTTTTTAGTCTGAAGGCTTCTGTCGAAGCTCTTTTGGACAAGGAAGAGAAAGACACGGCATTTCATCCTGGGGGAAAAATACTCTTTGGGGCAACTTCTTCTTCGATATTCTAGGGGATCCAATCCATTAAACTATTCACAGTCTACTAGGCTTAAGTGCGCCTTCGATCGTTGAAGAGAACTTCTCTCACTAAAAAGGGAACAGGTGAGAATCGTGATTGGTGTTCTGACGACACTCATGCAAAAAGTTTGTCTTTGCTTTCTGAAGACTTCTGCCGAAGCTTTTTGGGCAAGGAAGAGAAAGGCAATACATTTCACTTTAAGGAAAGAGGAAGAAAGAAGACTCTTCGGGGCAACTTTATCTTCGGCAATCTAGATGATCTAACCCATGGAACTATTCGCAGTCTGGTAGGCTTCGTAAGGAGCTCAAACTGGTTCAGTGACTGAGAAAACTTAAGTTCGATTAAGATTGATTGTGGTAAATATTTCAATGGACATTTATGGCCTAAGTAAGCTCCACTTTGAGGCAGCCACTCATACCTTCAACAGCTGCTTGTGTTATTTTCATGGACCATTTAATACTTATTGGACTTGTTTTCACTGACGAAACAAATCATTAAACATTTGCTTGAAAGTTGATGGCGATATTTTCTTGGAATCTTTATGTGACGCAATTAAAATCTGGCAGCTGCAACATGCCACATTTGCATGGCAACGGACACGCACACACACACACACACACAAAGCCAATGTTAATTACGAATCTAATTTGGCAAATTGTGTGCTTTTATTGTTGCAATTCGGCAACAACGAGCTGCAACCATTAATCCAGCAGCGAAATTGGCTCGAAATCTCATTCAAATTTTTGATGTAAAAATTAATTGGATTACTTGTTGCGTTTATAGGTGCTCGCCTCTAACAGAGTTTGTCTCGTTCTTTCTCTCTTTCTCACTCGCTCACACATACACATTCACTCTTTTGGGTTGCTTGTGAAATAATAAAAACCACGTTTGCGTGACTTTGCGGAAAGGTGGAAAAGCGAATAGTTGGAAAGGCAAATGTATGTATACGAGTAGCTTTCGATAATGGCTGATTCACAATTAATGCCAACATTTTATTGGAATATTTTATGCATGTCCTAAAAGCAGCCAACACACTAAATGCAATCAAATGCAGCAGTGAATTTGTGACGAGAACACGTGTGCGCGTCATAAAAATAACACACACACACACAAACACCTGTACGCACGCACACATACATAAATAAATGTACGGGAATGAATGCCGTATTCCTGGTTGGATGGAAATTAAAGTCAGCAACGAAGCACGTAAATGAGGCGCACTGGCCACTACGACAACAACAAACACAACAAACACGCATCATTGTACGCCATAATAAGCGACCGAGTGAAAAACATACCAAAAAAAAAACCAAAAAACAAATAAAATTCGAATTTGGTTGAATTTTGCTGGCCTTTCGTTGCGCAATAGGACACAACGCCGAGGCGGCCAACATGATTTTTATGTAATCAAAATTCCTTTGGTAAACAATTTCATTACGCTCGCCGCTTGGTTCGAGCGTCTGTGTCTGTCCGTTGCGCTTCGTCCTGGTTCGAGAATACATTCGTCCGAGTCAGCGAAGCGTCAATAACCAGCATTCGCTGCGCCTCGGTGCCAGCGTTTTTTGCACCGCCGCCGCCGCCGCTGCCATTTAATCCTTTTTGCCTACTCGCAGCATTGCAACTGGCCAGGGCCGCAAATATACAACAAATATTTTATGTTTTATGCAGCGTTCGCTAAGAGATTGTGAACGAAAAAAAAAAACAAAAAACAAATTGAGTTCAATGCCAAAAATGTGCGCACACAAAACATGAGTGCGGCGCGAAAAAACATATAGAATTTGTGGTGAGTTGGGCCAAAAAACAGTCGCGTTGGATAACCAAAAAAAAATATATACAAGGAAATAATCATAAAAAATCTGACCCAAAGCTTGCCGGGCAACCAAAAGAAAGGCAAACAAATGCGGTGAGACGAAGCACTGCATGAATTGTCGACATGTGGCTGAGGCAGTGTTGCCAGATTGAACTGTTCATATGAACAGTGCGCCTACAAGATGGTGTAGAATGTTTCGAAAATGTGCAAAATAAAGATTGCAATAATAATTAAATTTAATTAATATTTTATTTTTTTTTAATTTAATTTTTTTATTTCTTTGCTTTCGGCAAGAATATTTTTCCATTTAATTTCCATTTTTAATTTTTTAATAAATTTTTTTTTTTTTGCTTTCGGCAAGAATATTTTTCCATTTAATTTCCATTTTTAATTTTTCAATTAATTTTTTTATTTGAAAACACTGAAAACACTCAAAAGTCTTTGCTTGTTAAGGAAAAGGCTTACGAAAATTGTAATTAAAAAAATTTATCTATGAAATTACAATATAAAAGTGAGAAATTTCGGTGTCAGTGGGGCTTCAGCGTTCAAAATTTAAATATCTGTTTGTTTCAAAAATTGTTGGTGGCAAATATGGTTTCAATATGATTTCTGCGAAATGCGATGCTTATTGATTAACTTAAAATCCTTGCAAAGCCGAAGAACAATCCTGTTCTTGTCTTTCATCTTTGATTTACTCCGTGGTGTGGTTGACTGTCCCACACTCCTCGAGAGGATTTTTCTGAATATTCCGGCTAGATCTCTTCGTTGCTCAGAGTACTTCCAAGTAGGTGTTTTTAGGGCTCTGTATGGTCGGAATGCACCTATCCCCAGAGGCTTAATTGAGTTAAATATAATCTTTAGGTAGGAGATGATAGGGAGTCCTCAACTTAACTGAAGCCTCAACTTTATAGGGTCTAGAAATTACGGATTTAAAGCAACTTTCACTGTTGTGTCGAAAGCTTTTATAATGGATACTTTTTTGGCTTTTAAAACGGAACTTTGTGATTGATGCATTGCACCACTAGCCAAAGAATCGCGAGTTCGTATGCCAGCTCGACTAATATTTGATTAAAAAAAAAAATTCAATGCAACTAACATTGAAATCTATGGGTCCTGGTTTCGAATCCACAGTACTGTCCCGTAGTTCAAACACATTGATCAAACTACGATTTCAGCTGCAATCCCATCAAAAATCCCATTTAAAATATTACTAAAACCAGCTGGCAACTCTGCTGTTGCTGTAGTAAAAATAATCTTTTGTGGCATAAAATGTATGTAAAATGTAATGCAAAAAATTTCCACATATTACTCAAACTAGCTGGCAACTCTGCTGTTGCTGTAGTAAAAAATAATCTTTTGCTGCATAAAAGTATGTAAAATATAAAATGTAATGTAAAAAATTTTTAAAAATTCCTTAAACTAGCTGGCAACTCTGCTGTTGCTTTTGTAGTAAAAAAATAATCTTTTGCTGCATAAAATGTATGTAAAATGTAATGTAAAAAATTTCACAAAATTACTCAAACTAGCTGGCAACTCTGCTGTTGCTGTAGTAAAAATAATCTTTTGTGGCATAAAATGTATGTAAAATGTAATGCAAAAAATTTCCACATATTACTCAAACTAGCTGGCAACTCTGCTGTTGCTGTAGTAAAAAATAATCTTTTGCTGCATAAAAGTATGTAAAATATAAAATGTAATGTAAAAAATTTTAAAAAATTCCTTAAACTAGCTGGCAACTCTGCTGTTGCTTTTGTAGTAAAAAAATAATCTTTTGCTGCATAAAATGTATGTAAAATGTAATGTAAAAAATTTCACAAAATTACTCAAACTAGCTGGCAACTCTGCTGTTGCTGTAGTAAAAATAATCTTTTGTGGCATAAAATGTATGTAAAATGTAATGCAAAAAATTTCCACATATTACTCAAACTAGCTGGCAACTCTGCTGTTGCTGTAGTAAAAAATAATCTTTTGCTGCATAAAATGTATGTAAAATGTCATGTAACAAATTAAAAAAAATTACTCAAACTAGTTGGCAACTCTGCTGTTACTGTGGTACACAATAATCTTTTGCTGCATAAAACGTATGTAAAATGTAATGTAAAAAATTTCCACATATTACTGAGACTAGCTGGCAACTCTGCTGTTGCTGTAGTAAAAGATAATCTTTTGCTGCATAAAAGTATGTAAAGTGTAAAATGTAACTAAACATTTTTTTAAAAATTACTCAAACCAGCTGGCAATTCTGCTGTTGCTGTAGTAAAAATAATCTTTTGCTGCATAAAATATATTTAAATTATAATATAAAAAATTAAAAAAAAATTACTCCAACTAGCTGGCAACTCTGTTGCTGCTTTTGTAGTAAAAAATAATCTTTTGCTGCATAAAAGGTATGTAAAATTCTTTTTCTGCCTGTCTGTCTGCTTCTGCTGGCATGTGGCAATATTGAAAAATTTCCCTAATAAACTTGTTTCCCATTGACAACAAACATTTGATTTCATTTTAGATATCATTAAATTACAACAAATGGGCAGTTTATCTATTTTTATGGAGCTTAAAATATCGACATTTGCCATAATTTTGAGCATTAAGAGCATAAATGCTACTTAATTTATACACTCGTAAATATAAAAAACACACGTACACACACACACATACATACACACACACATTCAAATATAGAAACAACTGCTTCGGCACTTAAATGTCGGATTAAAATAATAACCCTGATTGCGACATGAAAAATGTCGATGCATCAGTCAAACTCAACATTACGTGATGTGGCTGCGGCTCGGCTGCGTGCCACAACAATCACAGCAACAACTACAACTACAGCCACGGCCAATTTCACTACAACACCGGCAGCCATGAAATGCTTCCACTGTTTGTTTGATTTTTTGTCGTCTTTAATGCGAAATTTATTTGCCGTTACCTTTAATTGTCTCGGCTTGACTTGTTGGCCACTATTAAAGAACTGCCAGTAAAGCCAAAAAAATAAAAAAAGTACAACAACAAAAACCCAGCTACACGAAAACACCAATGAAAATCCAATGTCAGCAACTGAAATGTCAAAAAAAAAAAAAAACACCATCTCTTCACATCAAAATCACGCAATTTCGGTCTTGTTTGCATACGCAAACAACAACAACTACAACAATGTCCCAACACCCGCTGCGCCCTCTGTCGGCGCCTCCTTCACTCCTTGCCTTCACCATGCAATCATTCACTCGAATATTGTCCAGTTGCATATTGTCCGCATGTCTGTCTGTCTGTCCGTCTGAATGTGCGTCTGGTCATAAATAACTGTTTGCTCCACGCTCCTTTCGCCCGTAATTATGCTTTGGTATTTTGGTTTTTTTTTTTGTTTTTGTAACATACATAATTTCATTTCATTTCGTACGAGCACGTTTTGTGTTTTCCAACGCACGATAATGCCGCAGCTTTAATCGCCGTAACTTGTTTCATTTTTGTTTGTGTTTCCTTTTTCTGTCCATGTTTTTGTTTTTTTTTTGTTGTTTTTGTTCGCCATATTGCGGTGCACCGTCGTTCAGTGCCGAATCGTCGCTCTTAATGCAATTTTATACTCGCATATTTTTATGTTGACTGCTCCAGCGTTGGCATTACTGGTGCGATTTAATCGCTGGAATTCATATCCTTAATGATGAGCGATTCGCCACAGCGTCCCGCGTCCATTCGTTTTTATGGGCCGCTCAATATTGGCAACAGCCGCCACAGCGACAGCGACACCGGCAGCCACGCAGTACACAGTACGTGATATGGATAAATGGTGACTTTATTTATTTCGCCTCTGGTCATCAGCCGCACCGGCGAATCGGCGAGTGGCATTTGTGCGTCGCATTTGCCACTAATCTGCCAATATGATAGGACCCGACGCGACGGCAGACTTTGCATATGTTGTTACTTCTCGTTTTTTTTATATATTACGTCAGTTTATATTTTATTCTTTTTGAGAATTTTTATTTGGGTGGTTTTGGCCAAAAGTCGGACAGCAAACTTTTGTGGATAGACATACAAATTATTGGAATTTCACAACGTTTAAGAGATGAAATTTTAAAGAGGGTCTTTGCAGCCTAAACGCAGTGTGAGTGTGAGAAAATTTATTTCTAGTGCAGTTGACAGAGGACCATAGGATGACTTGATCTCGAATTTCCTTTGTCTTCCCTTTTGACGGCTGTTGACAGTTGCAAAATGGTTGAAAATTCAAAAGGACATCTTCTGTTGAAGTATCCAGACTCAAGGTGGGCCAGTAAAAGTGTCCCCCAAAAGGTTTGATAGTTATTGACACTTCCAAAATAACCCAAAATTCAAAAAGACATCTTCTGTTGAATTACCCAGACTCAAACTGGGCCAGAAATACTGTCCCCCAAAAGGTTTGATAGTTTTTGACAGTTCCAAAATAACCCCAAATTCAAAAAGACATCTTCTGCTGAATGACCCAGACTCAAGCTGGAACAGAAATAGTGTCCCCCAAAAGGTTTGATGGTTATTGACAGTTACAAAATAGCCCAAAATTCAAAAGGACATCTTCTGTTGAAATATCCAGACTCAAGCAAGGACAGAAATAGTGCCCCTCAAAAGGTTTGATGGTTATTAATAGTTGCAAAATAACCCAAAATTCAGAAATACATGTTCTGTTAAAGTACCCAGACTCAAGCAGAGACAGAAATAGTGTCCCCCAAAAGGTTTGATGGTTATTGACAGTTGAAAAATAACCCAAAATTCAAAAAGACATCTTCTGTTAACGTACCCGGACTCTAGCCGGCCTCGATAGTCCAATGGGTAGCGCGCTGGCTTCTCATACTCAGAGGCCCTAGGTTCGAATCCTAGATCGGGCTGGTGAAACACTCGTCTATATCTATCGCTATACACATGAAGCAGTTGAGAATTGCAAGAATCGTGTGAATGAAAAATTGCCATCCGCCGTTCGGATTCGGCGTTAAATTGTCGGTCCCCTCTCCTCCTTTCCCCAATCCACTTGAAATGTGTGTTGTAACGCGTGTTGTAAAACAGTGTTGCATACATATTTCAAACGGGTGGAATATGTAGGTATCACAATTGGCCTCACAAAAGGTCTCCGAGTGTGTCTCTAACAGAGGCAGCCATCATAACCTAACCTAACCTAACCTAAGAAGATTGACAGTAAGATTCTCCTGAAGCAATACGTCCGGGAGAAGTATGTATTTAACATCTGGCCTTACTTGTTCTCTCTGCCCTGACACACATACGTGCAAAGTTTCTGGGGAAACATAGCCTTGGTGAAGAGGACCTAATGGAAATATCGCAGAAAGGTCTGATTCAATACCTGAATATAAAACGCCAGATAATTTAAGGGGCACAATAAACCTCTCAGGCTGCGGTGCGCAACGGCTTGGCCCAACCCATAATCATTACATTATATTACATTACATTACTTGTTCTCTTAGAACAAAACGCTTAGGGTGGAGTTTTTACCATCGCTCTGCTAGCGAAGCGACTATAAAAGAGCAACGGACAAACTGCCTTACATATTCTAACATTATAAAAATCCATTTTAGTCAATCACTGTAAGACTTACTAATGTTAGTCTGCTCTGAGAAGGATCTCTTTGCTTCCCTGATACCAAGTCACCCGAGTATACACGAAGCAGTCGGCTGACTAGTTGGCTAGAGTGTGGCCCACATTGAGCTTACAAACTGAATGGGTGGGATACATGTTGTTAGATATAAAAGGGAGCCAAGAAATTTGATATACGAAAGGTCCATTTCGTTTCGAAAGGATTTCAATTTCTTGGCTCCCTTTTACATCCATCCACATGTATATTCCTCAAGCACTCAGGTTTATGTTAGTAACCCATTGTACTCCAGACTTACGGAACAAGACGAGAACAGGGACAAAGGATCTAGAGTGAGTTCCACATGGAGCTCACAACCTGAATGGGTAAAGGAATGGATGAATGTGAAAGAGAGCCTAGAAATTGGACCCACGGAATCTCTCAGGCTATTAGCTCATGAAGCCTTAGGAGTGGAGTGGAGAAGTGGAGGAAGCATAAAGTGGATAAAAAAGAAAGGGAAGGAGCTACTTGTTGTAGGAAAAGGGAAAGCGAGAGAGTGAGAGTCTTCGTCCATTCTCATCATATTTTTTTAAATTTCAGGAGATTGCCCAGGGAAAGAGAGCGAGTGAGAGTTTTCGTCCATCCTCATACTTGACATCTGAATCCAAAATTAAATGTCTCTTTCGAAGGCAGAACATACGCAGAGAAATGATCTTTGACATCTACATCCCCCCTTAGGTAGCAAGTTGGATCCTCTATGATGCCCATGTCCTTCTATGATGGCCTCTATGATGACCTCTATGATGGTCATGTGTTGCCTAAATGGATGGGGTCCTGTATTGAGTCCATCCATGCGGTGAATATCTTTCCATTGTAGTGGCATAGAAAGAAGACTTCTTCCTTCTAACAGAAGGAAAGTAAGTGACGGTATCTTTCTACAGACAGAATTAGCTACGCTCTAACTTTCACAACCTGAAAGGATAGATGCATAGATACAGGATTTTTTTGCTCCAGACAGACGGACCAGACAGTAGGAGGTAGATTTTTTTCTAACATCAGAGTGACTCGACAGAATTAGATGGATTAGGATAGAGGCATAGATATAGAACTTTTTTCTCCAGACAGACGGATAGTAGCAGGTGGAATATTTTTATCTGCAGAGTAGTTCACCAAAGAGATTTGTCAACCGAATTCACGTAGAAATATTTTTCGACTGACGGCAGTGTTTGAAAATTTCTTTAAGTTCTTTTTGTAAAAGCCGTTGGGATAAAAACGAGTTAGGAACTCTGGAGCACTTCCAATGCTGTTGCCTTGTCATATACACAAAAAAGACCGATTTCCATTGGGGAATTGTCTACCTAGATTTCTTTCTAGCCGAATCATCGGAGACTGGACACATACATAAGTATACATTGGTATATTATATTTTAAGAAAACTTTCATGAGTTAAGTTCTAGGAGCTCTTAAAAATGCAATAACTTGATGCAGTGGCTAACATTGCTTGTGAATGTTTTTCCTGTAATTCTTGATCTAAGTTACAGTTTCGATCATTTAGAAAATGGATAGTTTTATCTAAAGACGGGCTTCAACTCTAATCTATAAACCATGTTCAAGGCTAGAAAAGATCTACAGTTCAAGGTAGATTTTGAGCTGATTGTTGGTAGCTTTTCCTTACTTGACTCAGACTTTAATAACTATAACTAATAACTGTGAAAGTTTTTATTTTTTTGGAGTTTCCCAAGTTGATCTTCGAACCCAGCACTCTCTGACAGCCAATTCTCTGACTACCATAAATTTGAAAGTACTGCGGATTTTCTTAATACAACTACGAGTCCATTCGGTCCAAGTTGAGCTTCGAACCCAGCACTCTCTGACCGACCATACAACGCACTAATTACGAAGGTACTGCGGTTTTTTCTTAAAACAATTACGAATTGAATCGATAATTCGCCATTATAGTCAAAACTTTGTGACATGCAATTAACCCAAGAAGATTCGGTTAATGCGAATTGAAGCATCAACAAAATTTTGTCTAGCTCCAACTTCCACAACTTTCCATCAGCACCGTTGCGTTCGCATTCGGCGGACGCAATAAAATGTGAATGCTCAGCACAGCAGTCAATTATCCAAAAATCTTTGGTTAATTAATGGCAACATTTGCGTGACCCCCACCTACCGCCTCACACTTTCCTGCTACGCGTCCATTTCAGCTGAATGCGTCGTTGCTGGGGTGCGAATCCTTTATTCAATCATTTGTCATTTGAGCGCGTTAGTTGGTTTTTATTACGATTTCGATTGGGATTTTATTTGTTTGGCGGTGTTTTTTGTTTTTGCAACTTACAGTTAGTTTAATTTCAATGCACAGCTCATTAGTCTTGCTCAGCGTGACACTGTCACTGCCCCGATGCCGTCAACCCGCTCGCGGCCATAGCAATGTTAATGAGCTGTGTACGCAATGTCGCACACTCGACTAAACCAATCAAATTAATTGCATTGCGTTTTGTTGTAACGATTTAAATGGCAAAATGTCCTTTTATTGTGCTTAATTCATTTCAAATGTGACACAGCAGTTGGCATAGTTTTGAGTGCCACGAACGCCGCTGACATATTGCAGCGCATAATTTTCTATTCATAATCACGCGCCTCTAATTGTGCCCAACAAGTGTCCGAATCGTCGCGCACTCACACTCACACACACAAACACACACATTGCTAGGATCCATTATGTTCGCCACTGCTGTAGTTGAGCTCGATGTGAAAGCGCACAAGCGGCGCCCAATTAACGATTAATAATATCTTTTTATCTATGCGCTGTCGCTTGTGTGCGAGTGCGAGGGGTCACGGGGTGGCGGAGGGGTCGCAGGCGAGGGGGCCGTACGGCCTGTCGCCATTAAGCGCTTAATTGTCTTTTTCTGTGCTGGCGGCTGGTGTGTGGCCGCTTCGAGTATGATGACAGAAATGAAAGTGTAGGAGGAGGAGGCGGAAGGGTTGTCAGTGCCTTGCAGGCTGTGCCAGTAGGCGAGCCGAAGGCATATAAAACACATTAAAAGGATTAATAATTAAGTCATATTGGTATAATTTATTTGCTGTAATTTCTTTGCCTGGTGGCATTGTTGGCGGTGTTCACAATGTGTTCAAAATGCACAGCAAAGAAGTGGAAGAATGACTCAGCGTTAATTACAAAAGTGAAAAAAGATTTTTAAGCACTGAGATAACTATAAAATTAGTGAATTATGTTCTGTGCGGGAAAATAGAAAATACAGTCGGATTTAGTTTGGCCAGTCTGTAATATCCAGAACCAGATGTGAGCTTTATGGAATACTACTATTACTATTTGTAGTAAAAATAATTATTTTCTATTACTTCTGAATTAAATTGAGAGCTTTATTTAGCATATTTGGAATGATCTAATTTAGGTCATTGTCATTTTTTTGTTGTTGTCATTTTGAAGGTAATTCCACTATCTCTCACAGAAACCCTTTCCCTATTGGCAAAAAGTGAACTAAATGTTGAAGATAATTCCCATATATCTCTTTCATAGAAACTCGTGTCCCTATTGGCAAAAAAACGAACTAACTGTTGAAGATAATTTCAATATATTTTTTTCATAGAAATTTCAATATATCTCTTTCATAGAAACCCTTGTCCCTGTTGGTGAAAAATATTACTGAATATTGAAGATTACTCCAGTATATCTCTTTCATAGAAACTCTTGTCCCTATTGGCCAGAAACTGAACTGAATATTAAAGGTAATTCCAATATGTTTCTCTCATAGAAACCCACGTCTGTATTGGAAAAAAAGGGCCGGATATTGATGGTAATTCCAATTTATCTCTTTCATAGAAACCCTCGTCCCTATTGGCAAAAAACTGAACTGAATATTGAAGATAATTCCCATATATCTATTTCATAGAAACTCGTGTCCCTATTGGCAAAAAACTAAACTAAATATTTGAGGCAATTCAATGCATCTCTTTTAAAGAAAACTCGTCCCTATTGACAAAAAACTGATATGAATATTGAAGGTAATTCCTCTATGATTCTCTTATAGAATGCCTCGTCCTTATTGGAAAAACTGAACTGAATACTGAAAGCAATTCCACTCTCTGTCCACTCTCTCTTGTCCCTTGAAACCCACAAAACAGGGACAGTCGATTTTCACAGACTTTTCTTGAGGCAATTTTTTTTTACCAACGAAATCATTCGTCATAGACAGGAACAGCTGGCAACCATTTGGTGCTAGGACCTCACTATAAGGTGAAACCTTCCTACCAACTTCCCAAAGCTTTTGACGAGCTACTATCGATCTGTGAGGCCTGTCGTGATGGAACAATCAATCTTACTTTTGGAAAAATTGTGCCATTGTTCCTTCAGTTGGTCCACTTGTTGAGAGTACAGGTTCGAATTAAGAGTGTGGCCCGAACAGCGGAACAGTAGAGTAGTAGATGGTTCCCTGTCAATCCCACCAAAAATACAGGAAAACCTTTTTGATCATCAATCCTAGTTTGACCACTGTTGGATGAACATTTTCTTTGACGTTGTCGTAAGTGATTAACTTTTTATTACCAGTCACCTCATGCTTCAGAATTGATTCGATTTTGTTGCAAATTAGCAGTGATTTACAGATTAAATATCGGTTTCAATGAATCTTGTGTAAGGAAGTGGGACCCCATAAATCGAGCTTTTTTCGCCTTTATAAAAAAATTCGACTTTCCCTTTTACTAATGTCATTTTTTGATGCGCACTCAAACAGAACCACGTCAATCAAACATAAAAATGTCTGTAAAGTTTTATTAGTACGAATTCTTGCTTCTTAAATGAACTCCAACAAAACTCGAGTCAAGCAATCATAAAACTGTCTGAGAAGTTTCTTTAGTACGAAATCTTTTCTTTCTAGCGCCATCTAGCGTTACCCAATGACACTTATAAAACTGAAAATATATCTTTGACGCAAATAGAACTGCATCAATCAATCAATCATAAAAATGTCTGAGAAATTTTGTTAGTAAGAAATATTATTTTTAAACGCACTCAAACAAAACGGAGTCAAGCAATCATAAAACTGTCTGAGAAGTTTCTTTAGTACGAAATCTTTTCGTTTTAGCGCCATCTAGCGTTACCAAATGACACTTATACAACTGAAAATGTGGCATATTTTCTCTTTACTGATGTCAATCTTTGACGCCTACAGACCTGCATCAATCAATCAATCATAAAAATGTGTGAGAAATTTTGTTAGTGAGAAATCTTATTTTTTAAACGCACTCAAACAAAACTGAGTCAAGCAATCATAACACACTATCTGATAAGTTTCTTTAGTACGAAATCTTTTTTTTCTAGCGCCATCTAGCGTTACCCAATGACACTTGTACAACTCGAGTTACAGAAGACTTTAGCCGTCTACTGGTCTTTTTACCACACTTTATATATATTTGTTGTTGTCTTTTGCTCAGTTGATGAATGCCGCTATTGCTTCGTCCCAAAGTGGGTGTTAAGCTTTGAATTGTATTTTCCAAGCTTAGCGCACACAGCAATTAAGCAGCAAAGACTGCTGCCGTCATGGCCCAAGGGGACCGCCAAGTGTGGACTCATTACGCCACTTATCGAATATTAATGCAAAATATTGGCTTAATTTGTGTTGATTGTTTCAAAATTTGCCGCAACAAATTGACAATTCACATTTTTAATTAAATCACTTCAATGCCAGCGAAATGCAGATTTTCATTTTTTTTTGCATACATTTTTCAGTATTTTCATTAACTTTTTTTTTACATATTTCATAAATTGCGCTGCAAATTAATGTGCTCGATGAAAAATATTCGTTGCTGTGTAGAAACAAATTTTTTCATTATTGCATTAATTTCAATACACGTTAATTTGTTTAGCTCATAAATTTTGCATTTCTTTTGGTTTAATTTGACCTTTTAAATACCAAAACAAACAACAAAATTTCCAACAATGTCTGCGTTTAGCAAAAATGCTTATTTGATTAAAATTCTACCAGACCTTCAAATTATTTCAAATATGCCCAACAACGCACACCAACTCGGCCGGCAATTTCATTGGCGGCTTCAGTCTGCCGCACGCGTTCGTCACTAAACACAATTTCAAAGCTTGCGCCGTCGACAGGACGTGGGAGGGGGGAGGGGGACGCAATTCAAAATACTCGTAACAATAAACCAGAAATTATGAAAATTAAAGCGCGCAGTAATAAACTCCAGGCCACCCTCGCGCCTCCTGCGCCGACACGCTGAACTGTGCAGCGGTAGCGGCTTTAACTGTTGTGGGCCGCCTCGCACCCGCTCCGGGCCTTTGCACTCGCCTTGGCGGCATTTTTACTGCCTGGCAATTTTCATGGTGATTTTGTTTGTTTAGGCCATTGTGAGGTGGGCGGCGCGGCGAGTGGGAGAACGTGGCGGTAGGCCGCTTAAAAATCGATAATAATAATTTGCAGCTCTTGAATTTTGTAGGATTTTGCGTTCTGCATCAATATTGGCAATTTTGGTTGCTGTTATTTCATTTTTTTTAGCAGTTTTTTGCTTTTTTTCTGGCTGGAGATGATAATATTTGAAGCGACTTTGTGGCTATTGAGTTGATTTTCAAGTCAAGGGGCCCCGGGTTCGAATGGCGACATTAAGTAGAAACGGATTTTTGTTGTTGTCTATGTTCTAGTAGGCGCTGTATACCTTTCACTGAAGTGTAGTCCAATACCAAAGTCCAAGACCTTGACTGGCTACTTTTCACTGAAGAGTTACTAAAAGAATCTGAAAACGATCTCTGAAGTTCATGACCCTGAATGGCTTTCTCACTCACTGAAGTGTAGAAAAAAAGCTTTTCAAAAGCACTCAATCTGAAATGTATGACCTCGACTGGCTACTCCTAACTGGAGACTATAAGGTTCGCCTATAAAAAGCCTTCAATCTCAAGGCCACAATCTTAACTGACAACTTTTCACTGAAGAGTAGAAGAATCGCTTATGAGAACCCTTCAATCTGAAAGACCATAAAATTGATTGGATTTTTTTTACCGAAGAGTAGAAAAACTGCTTATGAAACGTGCTCAATCTGAAAGAAGATCTCTAAAGTCCATAACCTTTAATGGCTCCTCTTTACTGAAGATAAGAAGAATTGCTTATGAAATCAATCTGAAAGTCTCAATCTGAAAGTCTATGCCATTGACTGGCGACTATTCACTGAAGAGTAGAAGAATTGCTTATGGGAACCCTTCAATCTGAAACACCATAACCTTGATTGGATATTTTTTACCGAAGAGTAGAAAAACTGCTTATGAAACGCGCCCAATCTGGAACAAGATCTCTGAAGACCATAACCTTTAAAGGCTCGTTCACTGAAGATAAGAAGAATTGCTTCTGAAATCAATCTGAAAGTCTCAATCTATGCCCTTGACTGGCTACTATTCACTGAAGAGTAGAAGAATTGCTTATAAAAATCACTCAGTCTGAAATTCCATGACCTTGACTGGCTACTATTTTCTGAAGACTAGAAGATTCGCTAATGAAAAGCGCTCATTTTAAAAGTCTTTAACTTTGACTAGCTACTAGTAGCGTAGAAGAATCACTTAGGAAAAGCGTTAAGTCCGAGAATCATTTATAAAAATCACTCAGTCTGAAATTCCAGACTAACGTCACACATGCATTTTAAAACCCTACACAAGGTCAATAATATTTAAAAGAAGACATGGCCTGTATGGAAAAGTATAAATAGACATGATTAGTTTCACCAGGATAATCAATTTAGGAATTTTCTTCCATAAGTTCTTTCGTCCTTCCATCTATCAATCAATTGATTAGCGCCATAGTTCTTGAAGTAGTAAAGATATCGTGCTGAAATTTGTTGCAATTATTGCTGATGTTTCGACTAAGAACTGATGCTTATATGGGTTTGGTTCGCGGATTTTTAAGCAGGGTTGCCATATAAAAGTTATTTACGAAAAAGGAAAAGTTTTACATCAGCCAAAATAATTGAGTAGTCTATGAAGGTTTACGTTAGAAAATGTGTGTTCCAAGCTTCCTTAACCCACTTGGAGCACTTTAACCCATTTATAACTTTATGACATTTTTTTTATAAATTACTTAGTGCGCATCTTTATGTTAAACACGGAAAGTATACCAAAATGGGCATTAGAAGTCATTTAAAACTGACCACTAAAATATGGTAATATTTTGTTTCATTTCTATTCGATCGATTACTAAAGTTTATTGCTTGTTGTTTGAAATGTTTTTTTTTTACAAAGGACTTTGATTGATTTTTTTATTGGCCACTGTTTAATAGGCATTCATGTTAGAAGGTTGGAGATATTTTCTAATGATTTCTGTAGAAGTTGCATGACAAAACTTGCAGGAAATTATACTTTGTCTTCTCTGTACTTGTCCTGGAAACAGGAGGGAAATGTGCTTTAATTTCTATATGCTTGTTCTGCTCTTCCTAAGAGGATACAAGCTGACCTGGGTGAGCTCGTCTTCTACGTACTTGTCCTGGAAAAAGTAGGAAAATATGTTTCATTTCCTATGAACTTGTTCTGCACTCTCTAAGAGAAGACAGGCTGACCTGGGTGAGCTCTCCTTTCATAATCCGAGGGATCCAGCCAGAACTTGTTCTGCTAGCGGGGATATAAGTCCAACAAATGAACCCTCCTGGCCTTCGTGTGATTCCTTTCGTGTAATCACAACTACCTACCTACCCACCTAACTATCATTTCAAGGATCTTTTACAGGATATCTCAAATCCCGCCATGTCTAACATCTCTAATTCCCACGCACCGTCTCCATCCACCTCGATTCTTTCATACTCTGCAACCGAGCAGACAATAAAAACCGGCCGTACGTTCTAGTGGGCAATAATAATGTTTGCATATTTCTACGCCCCAGGACGCATCGCCCGACCCAATGTCCAGTCAATTGGTCAAATTTGAAAATTATTTGCTCGAATATGCAAATTCACATTTTAATGAATGCAAATGAAATGTAAAAGTTTTAAGTGCTTACCGGAATTCATATAAACTTTATGTGCGCACGCACACACATGCAAAGCAAAACAAAATAAAAAACAACGAGCGCCTAAAAAAACGAATCAAATGCAACACAAATGGAATTAGCAGAGCAAAAATGTGCGAATATGGTTTTTATGAACTTTGTACATTGATAGAGTCATTAAAGGATTTGCTCAAATGTGCAGAATGAGTTTAAAAATTCATTTATTTTGATTATAGTTGTTTGTTTGTTTGTTTGTTTTTTTAACTTTTCTGTGAAGGGAATTTAAGTGTGTAGCTATGGTAAAATTTATTGTTAATGTTAATCTGATATTTTTAGTTAAAAAAATATGCTTAAATATTAAATTGTTGCAGACAGTTTTTTAGGTACTAAGCTGTAATTCTTCGATTGTTGCCAATGTGTAACGAGTTCTAACGAGAAATTAATTATAATATTTAAAAAAGTTAATTATTGAAGAGAGAGAACTGACTTCATATTTTCTAATATAATAAAAATCGTATATATCTCGAAATATAATTGACCAACTTTCGCTTGACATAATTGAACTGAAAAGTCAGTGAATCAGTGGACACATTTCTGACAGGAAACCAAACGAGATCAATGCAGTTGACTGCTTCTTTTGACACCCACTCAACTTTCAGCACTTTAGCATCCGCAATTATGATGAATTATGACAGCTGTGCCCGCTTAAAGTTGACTCAATTCATATCTGGAATTCTTCAGCTTAAGTGTTTCTCTTCATACACTTTGAAACTGTGAAAATCAACACTTAAAAAAGTCGAGTTGTCACATTTGAAAGCAAAACAAAAACAAATGCATTGATAAGTGAAACTCGAAACGAGTGGCAGACGAGGCTCGAAGCGAAGATACTCGCTCCAACGGGGGCAAAGAATCGAAACGCTATGTTCGAAAGCATCAATATTTTGACAGGTCGCTACAAACGTGACAACGCTTTTTTTTAAGACTTTTGCTGGTCGACTGTCAGTGATGCGGCGAGTGCACTTTAAGCTTTAAACGTCCACAGCTCCATTAAAAATATTCAAGAACTCAAACGACAACTCGCATGCAGACCAAAGAAAACAAGTAAATGTTGCTTTTTAATTAAGTAGGAAATGGCACAGAAAGACGCTAAAGCGAAAGAAGCAAGAAATGGCTGGCAACACGCATACACACGCACAGTGCACAGTCAGCATTGGTTGGCTGCGCCGTGGCAGGTGGAATCGTGCGTGCTGTGCGTGTGTGTGTGTGTGTCGAGCAGTTGCAATGCAATTTTGCTGCAATTATCAGCAGTTGATGACTTAATTGCATTGGCAATTTTTGCAATGATATTGCAATGCATTGCAGGTGCGGGACTCGTACAGGGGCAGGACTCGTAGCGTCGAAAACACCTGTCGCTGGGCGTTCGATGCACAGTGCAGCGAGGAGATAAAAAATATGAAATTTTTTTAATTTTTGAACTACTAAAGGGAGCTGAGTTGTTGGGTGCTGGATTTATCAGGCTTTAGACTATGTTTTTTGGCGACTAAAAATTACTTCAAGAGATTGTGGGATTCGCAGGACTTGTATACCTGGATAAGTGGAAACCCACAAGTGACACCTACTCACCAGTGACACTGGAAAAGCAAAGTTATACTGGAAAAGTAACGGTTTGGTGTATAGTTCGATCTGAAGGACTCATAAACTTACAATTTACAGGGAGAAGCCAAGATATCGTGGATAAGTAGGGGGCTGGGGCTAAGATATTGTGGATATAGTTCGATCTGAAGGCATCATAAACTCACAAGTGACACTGGAGAAGCCAAGGTATCCTGGAAAAGTAACGGTTTGGTGTATAGTTCGATTTGATGGCCTCATAAACTCACAAGTAACAGGGGAGAGGACAAGATATCGTGGATAAGGGACTGTTTGGTATATAGTTCGATCTGAAGGCCTCATAAACTCACAAGTTACAGGGAGAAGCCAAGATATCGTGGATAAGTAGGGGGCTGGGGCTAAGATATTGTGGATATAGTTCGATCTGAAGGCATCATAAACTTACAAGTGACACTGGAGAAGCCAAGGTATACTGGAAAAGTAACGGTTTGGTGTATATTTTGATTTGATGGCCTCATAAACTCACAAGTGGCAGGGAAGAGGACAAGATATAGTGGATAAGGGACTGTTTGGTATATAGTTCGATCTGAAGGCCTCATAAACTCACAAGTGACAGAGGGGAGAGAGAGATGTTGTGAAAAAGTGACTGTTTGGTTCATACTTTGATCGGATGGCATTATATATCCGAGTGTTAATGAAGAAAATGTGTCTACTGATTATTTTCAAAGTTATGGCCACCGATTACCGACTTGTTTTCGTCTGACACTTTGGATATATAGAACCAGGCACTATAGGTATGGTTTCAAAAAGCCATTCAATATGTCATCCAATCCATCATCCATCCACCAATAGGTCATCCCCTGCGCGTTTGTTCCTGTTTAAAAAAAAAAAAGAAAAAGAGATTCTGAACTTTTTCTTTCCGGGGGCACAATAGATCAACTCTGGTCTGAGTGCACATTTCCCCTTTCAAATCTATCTTCCATCTCCCATCTTTTTTTTTCTCTCAACTTTTCTTCTGAGCCTAACATACAATGATCTCTTCAGCCTTAGTGCTTGGGGCATTATCTTCCATAGGTTACGATAGTCTCCCTACCAAAAAACCGTACATTATTTATATCACTTTTCATAGGTTAGTGCCTTGGCTCAACTTTACATCCCTCCATCCATCCAATAGAGGTTCTCGATAGAATTCAATAAAAATTTCGAAAATTTGCTAGCTTACTGTCGTAAAGATTCAACTTTACTGTCGTTGTGGGAAGAATGGTTGGAAAACGTCCAGAAAAACTGCTGCAGACTGCCCCGAAGAGGGAAAATGGAGAGCTACATTTCCACGAAATGTTTAAAAATAAAATTCAAAGTAAATTTCAGTGTGTTTTCAAGATGATTGTTGATTTGGTGTTGTTGAACTTATTTTTAGAGAATTCTACGAAAATTGCGAAAAATTCTCGCACTCATGAAGAGTTAAAAACCAATATTCGTGATGATTCATTGTATATGAAATACCCGCTAAACTGTGCCAGAAAATAAATGGAAACTAATTCGAAGAGATCGAGTAATGGATAAACATTCCTGTCGACCATTAGACTAATTTATGTATCCATATATAACCAAATGATGGGTTAAAGTGGCTGTCTGGGCAGTCAGTCTGGTAAAGACAGTCTGAAAAAAGATAGAAAGAAAGTCTGCCGAAAGATACACTTAAACCATTAAATGGGCTCATTGTAATACCACAAGAAGAAAGTGATCTGTCTTACTGGAAGTCGGACACAAGCCAATTAGATTTGGAGATAAACTCAAGAAAGTCTCTGATATTCACTTGTCTGAGGTTGTCCAAGTTGTCGAAGAAAGGAGAGTCTGGGTATTGCATTTTCGTCTAGAGAGCTCAGCAGTGGCATAGAAGGTGTATTTTAGTCTCTTCTTCGCCTTTATTTGATTCATTAACAAAATGATTCAAGCAACTTAATAATAATCAAATGTCATCAAGGAATAAGAACAGCTAAAGTGTAATTTTTTTAAGGTCATTGTCAGGAAAATTGTTCAGGAAATATCTTATATGCGTTTTAACCACATAAAATATATTTTCTTGAATCTAAATGAAGATTGAAGACCAATTAAATTAAAAAACAACTAACCAATCAAAGATCCATCATATCTCTTTAACTTTCAAGGTCGTTTACTCTTTTTGGCCACTTCAGTCCAATCTCTTCATCTCTTGAAGGTCGTTTACTCTTTTTTTGCCAACTTCAGTAAAATCTCTTCATCTCTTGAAGGTCCTTTACTCTTTTTTTGGTCGCTTCAATTAAATCTCTTCATTTCTTGAAGGTCGTTTACTCTTTTTGCCAACTTTAGCCAAATCTTTTCATCTCCTGAAGGTCGTTTACTCTTTTTTGGTCGCATCAGTCAAATCTCTTCATCTCTTGAAGGTCGTTTACTCTTTTTGGCCGCTTCAGTCAAATCTTTTCATCTCCTGAAGGTCGTTTACTGGTTTTTTGGTCGCTTCAGTCAAATCTCTTCATCTCTTGAAGTTTGTTTACTCTTTTTGCCAACTTTAGCCAAATATTTTCATCTTTTGAAGGTAGTTTACTCTTTTTTTGGTCGCTTCAGCCAAATCTTTTCATCTCTTGAAGGTCGTTTACTCTTTTTGGCCGCTTCAGTCAAATCTCTTCATTTCTTGAAGGTCGTTTACTCTTTTAGGCCACTTCAGTCAAATCACTTCATCTCTTGAAGGTCGTTTACTCTTTTTGCCAACTTTAGCCAAATCTTTTCATCTCCTGAAGGTCGTTTACTCTTTTTTGGTCGCTTCAGTCAAATCTTTTCATCTCTTGAAGGTCGGTTACTCTTTTTTTGGTCGCTTCAGTCAAATCTTTTCATCTCTTGAAGGTCGGTTACTCTTTTTTTGGTCGCTTCAGTCAAATCTTTTCATCTCCTGAAGGTCGTTTACTCTTTTTTGGTCGCTTCAGTCAAATCTCTTCAACTTTCAAGGTCGTTTACTCTTTTTGCCAACTTCAGCCAAATATTTTCATCTCCTGAAGGTCGTTTACTCTTTTGTTGGTCGCTTCAGTCAAATCTCTTCATCTCTTTAAGGTCGGTTACTCTTTTTTGCCAACTTCAGTCAAATCTCTTCATCCTTTTAAAGGTCGTTTACTACTTTTTTGGCCGCAACTTCAATGGTGGAGTTACACTGTACTCCGTCTTATACGTTTTAATTGCATTCAACTTCAATTCGTTCCCTCACACATGCACACACTCGTACTGTTGTTTTTGTTGTTGTTGCCACAAAATGAATTTTTTATTTCGTTGGCATATGCAACAGCCCAATGTGGCCCACGCTTCCTTTGCCACTTTTAATTATATGCACATGCCACACCGGCAACGCGTATCATGTCGCTTGCCGCTTGTGCAACCCGGCGCATGCGCGCACGCCAACTCGAGTGTGTGCCCGGCATTTTCACATTTCCACGGATACGCGTACGTTTACATAATAAAAGCAAACATCATAATTTACGTGCTCGTTGCGCTTCCTTCTTTTTTTTGTAATTATTATTGTTTTATTCGGCTTGCGTCGGTTTTGTTGCCGTCAACTTCTAACTCATCGCCGTCTTTAAACGCTGACGACGACGATGTCGCCGCGCCAAGCGACCGAACAACAAGCCATGAGACATTTATGAGCTGTCAGGCCAATGACAATTAAAATGTAAATTATCATTGCGGCACAATTTGTGCCACGTTGCGTCGCAACGCAACGCATCGCATCGCATCGCTTGGTGCTCGCCCGATGATTTATGGCGCCGCGCAGCAACGTGTCGCGTATTTGCCACAGCGCCATAAAAGGATTTATGGGCGTACGCACAAGTGCTTTACGCCGGTGCGCCGCTGCTTTCCTTGTAAATTAACAGTTACTTTAATTTAATTGTAAATTCTGTCAATTCCATAAGCTGTCGTCGTCGTTGTCGCCCCGTCACTGTTTTTATTATATTTTACATGCATATTTTATGTTCTTTATTATGATTTCATTTTTAATTCGACGTAAAATGGCTACAATTTCATAGATCAGCAGTTATTATTTAATACCGCACCCCTCGTCCTTGCAGCATGAACGTCAGTGCTGGCTGGCTTACTTCATTTCCATAAATTAATAAAGTGAATTTTTCGCTGACGCTGGACATTTTTTTTAAGCTACAACAGTGTGGCAGTTCGAGGCAGTGTTCACACAAAATATGCTTAAAATTATGGCTATGTGCAGTTTATGTAGACGACGTCTTTAAATAGCTTACAAAGTACATTCATTAATTACTTTATTACAACCAACAATCGTCATTTATCTTTCGAGTAAGCGACGGATTTCTTGGATCAGGTTGGACCTGGCTGACCCTAAGGGGTCGCATAACCTTGGTTCGAGTCCTACCAGATGGACGTCCTCAACGTTGGAAGTTACGGTTTAACTTAACTGACCATAACAACCCGTTCTAGGTGCCTCTGCTTTGTGCGTGCCTTCTCCAGATGGTCACACCAAAATGTGATAGGGTGTCCTTCCAACGAAGACATGGTCTCCCTTTTCGTCGTGGAACTCCAACTACCGCATCGAACACCTTTAATTTTTTCTAGGTGCCTCTAATTTG
Source organism: Melieria crassipennis (assembly GCA_963668005.1). Lineage (NCBI taxonomy): Eukaryota > Metazoa > Arthropoda > Insecta > Diptera > Ulidiidae > Melieria > Melieria crassipennis. The sequence goes on along the minus strand of OY764961.1, from coordinate 139,888,589 downwards.
GTTCCTCCCTTCTCTAGATGGTCACACCAAAATGTGATAGGGTGTCCTTCCAGCGGAGACACGGTCTGCCTTGTGGTCGTGAACCTTCAACTACCATGTAGAACACCTCTAGTTCTCTCTAGGTGCCTTTGCTTTCTGCGTGCCTTCTTCAGATGGTCACACCAAGATATGATAGAGTGTCCTTCAACAGAGACACGGTCTCCCTTTTCGTCATGGACCTCCAACTACCTCTAGTTCTCTCTAGGAACCTTTGCTTTCTGCGTGCCTTCTTCAGATGGTCACACCAAGATATGATAGAGTGTCCTTCAACAGAGACACGGTCTCCCTTTTCGTCATGGACCTCCAACTACCTCTAGTTCTCTCTAGGAACCTTTGCTTTCTGCGTGCCTTCTTCAGATGGTCACACCAAGATATGATAGAGTGTCCTTCAACAGAGACACGGTCTCCCTTTTCGTCATGGACCTCCAACTACCTCTAGTTCTCTCTAGGAACCTTTGCTTTCTGCGTGCCTTCTTCAGATGGTCACACCAAGATATGACAGAGTGTCCTTCAACAGAGACACGGTCTCCCTTTTCGTCATGGACCTCCAACTACCTCTAGTTCTCTCTAGGAACCTTTGCTTTCTGCGTGCCTTCTTCAGATGGTCACACCAAGATATGATAGAGTGTCCTTCAACAGAGACACGGTCTCCCTTTTCGTCATGGACCTCCAACTACCTCTAGTTCTCTCTAGGAACCTTTGCTTTCTGCGTGCCTTCTTCAGATGGTCACACCAAGATATGATAGGGTTCCCTTCAACGGAGACACGGTCTCCCTTTTTGTTGTGGACCTCCAACTACCGTGACGAACACCTTTAGTTATTTCTGGGTGTCTCTGATTTGATTCCTCCCTTCTCCAGATGGTCACTTAGGTCAATTTTTATGAAGACAGTTACTGCAATAAAGAAGGATTAAATTAGTTTTAAATCAGTAAAATATGGATCTGTGTTTGTTTTGAAACTTGTTATGTATGAAATATGTTACGGCGAAAAGAGACAAGGCGATCGAGTTGTTTTGGACCAGGTTTCGGAAGTTGAAAAGATTACGGTTATGGATAATTTGTTTCTTTATACAATTTTGGTCACTAATTGTTATGGAGAGGTTATGGTATAAATCATGATTAAAAAAAGCAAAAGTTACATTCCATCAAAGCTTCTAAAATGCACAAAAATAATACCTTAGAACCTTGCTTTGTACATTAATAGAAAAAACTAATTAATTATATAAATAAATAACAAAAATTCTATAACATATATTTTTCTTCTTTTCAGGTAAGTTCCTTTTGATGCCTGAATAATGCTAATTTCAGTATGTAAGTAAATGTTTAATATTTAATTAATGCTGACTTATAGAGTGAAAATACAGAAAGCTTTGAGATTACCTAGGAAAATCTTTCCAATTTGAGGTTTCACATCGTCGTTTAACTCTCTCTCCGCGTCTTGTCCATCTGCGTCGCAATCACATACCAAAAAGACGAATGATTACAAGCAATTGGACCCTAGTCTCGTATTAGGATTGTCGCGCCAGCTATAGTAAGCGGAGTATAGCATTGTCTGGGTCTGTAGCAATAGTGGGTCGCCACTTAGGGCCCTCACATAATAATAATAATTGACTGGCACGACAGCCCGCTTACGCGAGACTAAGGCCTAGCTTCCCGCAACCACCCGTGTTGTGCGTGCGAATTTGTACGCGGGTGGAAGGGACCTACAGTTTTATGCCGGTTCCGAACGGCAGGTTGGGAGCTTTTTCATAAGCAATTTTTACTCTCAGAGGGTTGCCATTTCCAGCTGAGAGGACAGCCACCGAACGAGAAAACGGCCCTCACACTTGTTGCTTTAATCACCTCGTGAGCTTTTCTTCAATTTATTTTTTTTCCTGGATAGGAAAAACTGGGACTAAAGCGGGACTTTACGCAGGACACTTTCCTTGTTGTGATTTTTTGCTTTCTTCCCTTCGACTTACACTTAGGGACATTTTTCATGGCTCAACTGGTTAGGGGTGTGGACTCGTATGTCTGAAACTCACACAATGCTCGACCACAATTTTGAATTAACGTCATTGGCAACATCAGAAGATAATTAACAAATTATTATAATTACATGTAACACTCAAAAATATCGCTCACGAAATGGAGAAGAGGTCGTAGAGGTTGATTTAATTTAATTTAAAAATAAAACGAGCTAGTAGTAATATTTTTATTGCATTCTAAAGTAGACATGTTCCGATTATGTATGGAATAAAATATTTAATGAATGGCGCCGCGATTTGGCTCACAAGTCCTTTTATTCTTAGTTTTCGATGACATTTCGACAAAGATGCTTCTCTATCTGACCAATGACGGTTTTAATATCGGCCTGAGGTTAGGTTAGGTTATGGTGGCTACTTCTGTAAGAGACACACTCGGAGGCCTGAAAGGTCCATTGTGATACCACATATTTCACTCGTTTTGTGAAATGTGTATGCAACACGGTTTTTTCCAATATGTGTTACAACACATATTTGAAGCGGTTGGTGGAAGGGGGTGAGGGGACCTACAGTTCAACGCTGAATCCGTACGGCGGTTGGCAGTTTTTTCTTTCACACTTGGAGGTTTTGCCATCGCCTGCCAAGAGCGCACTTGTAATTCTCATCTGCCTTATGTGGGTAGCGATAGAAGTAGACGAGTATTATTTCACCAGCCCGAGGTAGGAATCGAACCTAGGGCCTCTGGTATGCGAAGCCAGCGCGCTACCCACTGGACTATCGAGGTCGGCTACGTTAGGTTAGGTTATGTTAGGTAAGCTGTCTGGTCAAGTGGGCCATACCAGTTAGAGCTCCTTAGTGTTGCGGTTCGACGATAAAGTGATGTTTGAGAATGTGGGTGTTCCTAGCAACCTTGGGAACCTCTTCTTACCCAGAGAAGAACGGGGCCCCTAAATAAGTTAAATAAAGGTAAGTCAAAGTCTTGAGATAGTTGAACGATAGCATAGAATGTGCTCCAGGTATTCCTCAGCATCATACGACTCAGTGACTCTCACCTTTTGCACGTGAGCCGCTGTTAAGCAATGCCCCGTTAGGTTGTCAGTAGTGGCTCCGCAGTCTTCACCCGACACCGAGAGAATGTATCTCCTATACGTTTCATTATATTGTCCAAGCATTATTTTAGCGGTTGTAGTAGCTAAACTGTTCCACCTCGCCTTCGTCTTTTTCATTAGGTTGTCTTTCAAACCCCTTTAGGCAAAAAAGAACGTAGCTGAGTATCGTTGCTCTAAAAATTCAGAGCTGCTATTTGCTTAGAGAGAAATGTCACAACATTTCAATCGTGCACTTTTATTGGGACACTCTATAGACAGGGCTTTAAGAGGAGGGAACCCTCCTGCCTTGCCGAGGGTTCCTTGCGTCTCGGAACCCTCGGGTTGACGTTTCTTTCCATAGTGGTGTTCAAGAAATGATAGGCTTGATGGACAGATTCAAGTGCTTATCAAAGTGAATGAAGAGTATCTGGGTATTGACTTTCATATAAACCATTTGTAGATCACTTGAGCCCCATACTGTTTTATTCAGGAAATTATTAGGTTTTCAGTTCAACGAACCCAAGGTTCGAGTCTTAATTCAGAACCAACAAAAATGTAATCTCCCAACGAATTAACTTCTTCAACGCTCAACTTTAGGCCCGTATGAGTGTCATATCTATTGCCAAACATCTACACATTCCTTCCCAATTAACATTAGAATTTTTATGCGATTTTAATAACAATCGTGAATTGTCTGAGTTGGTAACAGTTGATTGCAGCGAATGGCATATCAATTGATCGACTTTGGTGATAAAATTCTTGCATGCATTTAAAAGTCGACTCGCTCCGCTTACGAAATCACTGAAAATGTTTAAAAACCAATCACCTGACCGCTTGGCGCCTGCACGCGCGGGTCACATAGAACCGCGAGAAATGCGATACGCAACGCCAACGGTGAGTCGTGACTCGTGAATTGTGAACGTTGAATGGGGCCAAGTGTGAGGTTCGACAGTTTGGAGCTGATTTGCGCCAAGTTATGTGACAAGATGAAACATTTTTATGTGGTATTTAAAAATGCATTTCGTGGAATGTGAACTCCGCACTCACACACATCGCAACATTAAGTGGAACGAAGGTAAATGGGAGTGTCACAGATTTTGAAAATTAGTGAATTGTTTAGTGTAGGAGATGACTGCAAAGAGGTGAAAGGCGCACAAAAAAATCTCAAATTACAAAACGGCTCGAATGACTGCAGAGGCCGAAGACAGAACTGGAGTAGGCTGAGGGCTGTGGGTGAAGTGAGGAATAAGGCTTGTGGCCTGCGGCTTTTTGCCTCGTCTTGGTGGCGTTGGTGTTGGTGGCTTGTTTGTGGTTTGTGAAGCAGGAAAATTAACATAAAAACGCCAAAGCTGTCAAACAAAATATTTCTCACAGCGGCGGCGTCGGCGACGGCTGTGCAACTATAAAAATTCAGTATGTGGAAATTCGATTCGTCGACGTCATTGCAACACCAGCAACTAAAACAATAACAATAGCAACAACAACAACAATAACACCGTTCACAATTGAAACATTGCGCATGCGCGTGGAAACAGCAGGAATCTCCATCGTTCGCGTATCTTTGGCGCAGCATCTGCGTTGCGGCTGTTAAATGAACAGCGCGTCGTTGTTCGGTTTGTTGTTGCTGTTGTTTTGTTGTTGCTTTTAATTTAAACAACTTTGTAAATCACGCGCGCACGCAAACCCGACGGCGCCATGTTTGTTTAAACAATTTATGCGCCGTGTTAAAGCGGTGAGTAATAAATTTGATGAGGCTTTTGTTGTTGTTGATGTTGTTGGTTGATCTTCTTTTTGCCGCCTGGCTGCTTCCACTCATTGTTTGGTGTATTGAAGATTTGTTTGTTGAATATTTTCGTGCGTGTTCGTTCAGTGAAATTACAAAGCGAGTGTAGGTAGTCTTTTGTTGTTGTTATTGTTATTGTTGCTGTTGCTGTTGCGATTTTTTGTGGCTCATTAATTGTTACCCAAAAAAATGCGCAGCACCATTGAATGCTGGCAATTTAATTGATGAGCCGACACGCATGCGCCGTAAAAAACATTGATTTGTTTCTTTTTAGCCAAAAGCTTGTCTGACATTTCTGAAGTTTGTTGCTCAGTGTGTTAACCCTTGAAGGCCTTTCATATTTTATTTTCTATGATTATAATAAATAATAAAATAAACAATGTTTATTGTCAATAAATTAGAGATCAGGTAACACTTAGAAATCAGTTTAGTTGTTCAAGAGAGGAAATCTTATATGATGTGAAATCTAAAACAATAGATATGTAGATGTTTTTATTAGAAAAAAAAATCATTACAAAACTTATGTTATCACACAATTTACAGATATATGGTGTTGACACCTTAATTCTATGACATTGTCTTAATTTTATTATCACAGTTAGACTTTAAATTTAAATAAGCAAGAGCGATTTCGAGGGAAAAATACTTCTACTATAATCTGAAACAATATTTTACATAGATTTGAGACAATTTCTGATTTCTTTATCGACTGTCAGTTGCCGTAATCATAGTCGACACCATAGTTAACACTTTTTAAACACATCTTTAGAAGAGTTAAAGATGCGTCAAAACCGACAAAATCTTTGAAGCAATGTTGCGTTGTAGTTATTTGGTGTTGTTGTTACTATGTCATGGCTTCATAGTGTCTCGGGCCTTCAGTCTGAATCAGTGAACTTATAGTAAGTATATCTGTGATTTGTGTGGTCAGTGGCGCCCACAGGGGTGGGGGGGGGGTCGGAAAGGGGGATTGGGGGTTTAAACCTTAAATAAAAAAAATTCGTGCTTCCAGCTCCTACTACGCTGTGTAGCACCCCCCTTGCGACCGTCAAATTGATGGTCAAGCAGGCCTATTCCCGCCTGGCTAACCGACTCTGGGCGGAGGAGAACCTATGTAGGATCTCCAAAGAAACCTGGCCGTCGCACACTGGGGTAATATATAAGTAAAGTGGCGATTAATTCAAAAATGAAAATTAAAGGTACTGATCTTTTTTTGGTACCGGGTTAAAGTAGATAAAATTCCGCATCACTAGGTGAAAGAATTGTTGTAAAATAATTTACCGTATTCCTGCAATCCACTCTGAAAGTTGACATTTCTTTTCATTTGTCGTACGCGCAGCGTGAAACGTGAATTTTCCAATTATTCAAATCAAATTTCTTTAACAAGTCTTTAAAGTAGCATAAAAGTGATGATGGAGGCTTCTTGTTCAGGTATTTAAATATTCAAATATTAATCTTTTTTTTTTAAGTGTTCGTAAATATTTTTGTTATTTTTTTAAAAAAAGCTTAAAAATTGCCTTATTTTGACCCTATTCATAGACATATAGTTGTTTGTTCAGTGATGTTCACCTAAAATATTGTCATAATCGTAATCTGTGGATATTTTAGCAACTTTCTATGAAAAAAAAAGTTGCGCTATTGTTGCGCACTTTTGCAGCATTTCGATTTTTGTATGTGAAGTCTTGGCAAAATATGCATGCGGTCCGTGAAAGGAAAGTGAAGAAATAAATGTAAATGCAAAAAAATATGAGAAAATCAACAGGCGAATTGTTTTATGTTAGTTTTGTTGTTGTTCAATGTATGGTTTTTAGCATTGCCTTATGCTTTTTACCCTACATTACAGGGGCCGGTTTATTAGATTTATATTAGCCAGCATATTAGGCGACATATAAGTCGGGATATCGCGACACGTAAGTATTTTCGGTTTTTAAGATATTTGTGAAACACAATACAAAATCGTATCAAATGATGCAGAACCAAATACAATTTCGATATCTTAGATTATTTCATTTGTCTATGTTGTAGGGTGTGTGCAAAACTAGGTCAACTGACCTTATTTATCAGAAGTTGCAGTATTGGGCATTGTTATTGTTTGTATTATGATTGAAATAACCGCGATTGAAATAACCGCAGTGATGTGCAAATGACTACTTTTTCAAGATATTAAAAAAATTGGAATGAATCCTTGTTCATGTAGGAACGAATCCAAATGTTATTTGGTATACTCGTCAAAGTTTTTATGACATAATGACCAACTCTTTGCCTTAAATTGTGCCAAATCTTTCGTTGAGTACTATCCCTGGTATAACATGCCTACAACGGTTCATAAATATTTAATTCATGGACCAGATGTCATAACTCACGCCTTGTTGCCAATCGGTGAGTTATCTGAAGAAGCTCAGGAAGCGAGAAATAAAGACTTTAAGGCTTTCAGGGAATATTTTTCTCGAAAAAGTAGCCGTGAAAAAAGCAACGAAGACATTCTAAATAGACTGCTTATAAGTTCTGATCCCATTATATCATCTGTAACGAAATTGCCGCATAAAGAAGTTTCGCGCATGCCAGGGGAAGCATTGGATTTGTTGGTAATTGCGGGAGAAGAAGGCGATGATATGAACAATGATGGTGATGATGGCAACGATGAATGCGAAGGTGAAACCGTGGGTGAATACAATGATAGTTCTGATAGTAATTAATAAATATGCGAGGAATTCTGTATTAGACCCTTTTGTACGAATTTTGTATTTTTTGTCATAAATAAAAAAAATCCACTAAAATATATTCAAATACATTTATTTTTCACTTCTTTATGTATAATTAACTAAGCCTAATACTTTTTTCATGTCTAAATAGTCCGGGTGAATTAATCGCCAAAATCGGCATGAATTACCCCAGTGTGCGTCGCTTAACCAAGGCAGAACACGCGAATTACTCCGACTAAATCGGAATTCCATTTATTCCACAGTTTCTGTGCTAACGGGACACTGGACGATCGGCGCACACGCCAGGAGACTCGGTCTTCCCTTTAATGACTTCTGCCGCAGTTGTGATGATGCGAGCGAGGAGGAGAACGTCGAGCACCTGATGTGCCACTGCCCAGCACTAGCGAGGAGACGTCTCCGGGTGCTGGGTGCGCCGTTCTTCAGCAGCTTGGCCGACCTCACAGGACCCAGCATCGGCCGCATCGCCCGATTCATTGTGGAATCGGGATGGCTCCTGCCTAATACCGGGGGGGTGTGCAAGACTGAAGGGCAGCCACGTCCTTTACGTGGTACCACAACGGACCGCAACGTGGCCTACGTGAGCTCTTTAAGCTGCCACCCTAACCTAACCTAACCTAACTGTTACCTGTTGAGTCCTTAACTGCATACTCTGCTGTTATTGTAATTAAAGATCTTTTTCTGAGTCTCGTTTCGAGAATATATGAAAGAGCAAACTCTAGTTAGAAACTAAGGTATTAGTCCAATATTCGGTTTTGACTCTCTATTTCTTGAAAATATGTAAGAACAAGTTATGACTCCACTGATTCCCCCTTGCTGACAGAGCGTGGGAAGGTTCCAAAGTATTTTCTGTTCATCCTCAGAAAAGTATTTCAACGAATGATAAAATGATTCCAGTGAACTGAGCGTAGATATTCTCACCATAGGACACACAATCGAAAGGCTACAAAAACACAAACTACGTAAGTTAGGTTAGGTTTCGAAAGCATGTACAGGAGAATTCCTGTATTTTCATTCGGTGGTATTATTATTTATAGAAAGTGCAGAAGTTGACACATGCTTCGAAGCTTCTGTTAACAAGTTCCGTTAACATGGTTCAAGTATTGTTCCCAAATAGTTTACTTCTTCCAGATGAAACTGCGGAAGTCCAATATTTCTGTTAGATCTCTTTTGTTAACTATACGAGCCAGTATACATTTATGAATGCAAAGAATTGCGTTGCGACTGAAAGAATGCAGAGAATAGTTAGGCGACAGGACTTTGAATGCAGAAGTTATAAATTTGAAGTTATGATTTGACCCATCAAAGTTATAGGTGCTGAGGAAAATCTGCGCAGAGAATGCATTCCACAATCGCGTAGTTCGGGCAAGAAACAAACTCTCTCTGAATGGAAGAGCTTCGTTCAATATGTGATCGAAGCGAAGATCTGTAAGGAAGCTTGACCCCAAATGCTTCGAACTATTCAACAGCAACTCTTTGAATTCTTCTAACCTTAAACTCTGCACAAAGCAGTACTTAGTACCTGAATTGCCAGCCTCGATAGTCCAGTGGGTAGCGCGCTGGCTTCTCATACCAGAGGCCCTAGGTTCAACTTCTCACTCGGGCTGGTGATCACATTTCAATGTGTATCTGTCTTTTGGTCTTCAGAAAACAGAAAATGTACTTGCGGAGCTTCTTTGCGATAATTTGGGGAACGTAGCTGACATGACCGTCTCCCGAACACTTATTTTTCTGTCTCGAGAAGACGAAAATCCAACATAGGAGACTTCTTTCCGTCATCTTGTGAACAAAGTCGACTGAATTAATTATTATGACGCCACGAAGAGAGAATCACTTTCTGCTGTACATCTGAGCTGTTGTCTCTAGAAAACGCAAAACCCATTTTAGGACCTTCTTCGAAATCTTCAAGGGAATGTAGCCCATATGACTATTCAGAATGTCCTGACGAGGAGAGCCAACTTTTTATATGCACACATCTTTCGGTTAATGGAAGAAGGAAAATTCACTTGGGAACCTTTTTTTTGCATTTCGAGAAGACGAGAAATCCAACCTAGGAGACTTTTTCGATCATCTAGGCACTGTAGCTGAAGAAGAAGCACTTTCTTCTGTGCATTTGAATTGCTCGTCTCTAAGAGTCGTAAAATATATTCGAGGACCTCGTTTGCGATCATCAAGAGAACATAACCGACTTGATTGTTCATAATCTGCTCAAGAGGACAACCAACTTCTGCTGTGGTCTTGCTTTTTGGTCTTCAGAGAACGCAGAGTTTAACTTGAAGACCTCTGTCATTTCATTCATTCATTGTTGTTGGTTGTTGTAGTGGCGGCCTCTGTATGAAATACTCTTAGACCTCTTTACGGGCCCTTTGTATCATAAATAAACCATAAATACCATAAATTCCACCCGTTTGAAATGTGTATGCAACACTGCACAGTGATTCGACTCCATACAACCGCGGGACAAAATTAGAAGGAGTGGTCCGTTCTTCATAAAATTTGGTATACTAGTATACAGAAAATTTAATAATTTAATAATTGACTGGCACGACAGCCCGCTTACGCGAGACTAAGGCGTAGCTTCCCGCAACCACCCGTGTTGTGCGTGCGAATTTGTACGCAGGTGGAAGGGACCTACAGTTTTATGCCGGTTCCGAACGGCAGGTTGGGAGCTATTTCATAAGCAATTTTTACTCTCAGAGGTTCAGAAAATATGTGCTTAAATTTTTTTATGAAAAAAGTTTCAACTTTGAGCCGCTTTTGTACACACACTAATTAATTTTTTTCACAGATTTTTTGGGGTTTTCTTAGTTGGGGTTTTAACTTTCAAATGACATACAAATCATTAAATTCTGAGACTACAAATTTTTGGAATTTTGTCTATGGAACGAATCACTGTGCACTGGGGAGATTAAATTTTTTCTGTGGTTCTTTTTTTGGTCTGTAAAAAAACCTAAAGAAGAAAATTTACTTCAAGGACTCTTGACTGGAAATTCTTATGAGGAAAATTTCCTATTTGTGTGCAGCTGCCTTTCAGTCTCTAGAAGACAAAGATTTCCTTTGGGATCATCTAGAACACATAGCCAACATAGCTATTCATAGTGTTCCCAAAGTGTCGAGTTAGTTAGATCACTTAATGCTTACTTTTTTTAAGGAAAACTCAGTGAAACTCTAAGTGAGCTCCGTTCGCGAAGTATCGCTTTGGTATCGCAAACTTTCATGACGCTTTGCTTTTGCGCATCAAATTTTCATTTCAAACTCACCACTGATAACTTTTCTCACAGCTTTTACAGTGAACTATTGTTAACAAATCTGCAAAATTTTAGCGCAAAATTCTGATTGCAAACCAGAATATGGAAACTGCAATTAAATTTTGAACTTCAGTCATCAAAACCCACACAAAAACGTTACTGATGATGTAACAAGTGTCGTTATTTTTGGCTCTAATACTAATAACAAAAACAAATACAACAACAACAACAAACTAAACTATCACAAAAATGTGTGCGACAACGAGAGACGATTTTGTAATTTCATTTCATAATCCTCGACGCGCCAAATAGCAAAGCAAAAAAACTGTCGGCGTGTGTGTGTTGGCCATGTTATCAATATAGCATGTGGCCAGCAGACGTGTGGCCAGCAACAAATATGAAAGCACTGACAGCGTGTTGCCAACTGGCTGTCAGCTGGACTGTCTGTCTAGCTGGCTGGCTGACTGGCTGAGTGACTGCGTGACGAAACGGGCTGGTTGCTCATGCAACTCTGCACATTATCCTTTTTCATTTTCATCTTTGTTGATTTGTTTGTTGTTGTTGGTGTTGCATTTGTTCGATTTTTATTATTGCGCGCATATGTGTGTGTGTGTTTGTGTTTGTGTGTGTGTGTGTGGCAGGCGGCATTGCGCTTTTTTGCAGGCGCGTTAAAAATGGTTTTCCGCTTCGAAAATTGCATTGTTGGCCGCCGCTGTCGCTGTCGCTGCCGCTGGGCGTCGCGTCGGTGGAGTTCGGCATTGTTGGGCGCCGCGGCGATTGTGTGGTCCGTTGTCTGCCATTGATAATCGTTGCTGAAAATCGAATTTCCCGTGCGGACTGATTCGATTTGGCGTTGTAATTTCACGCTGCTATTGCAAAGTGGCTGTGCGCCACTCGAGCGCGCGCGCGACTTTTCGCTGGCGTTGCAATTGGCGGGGGCGGCCGCAAGGGGCGGGGAGCGGCAATATGAAGTGTGCTGCAGTCGCCGATAGTGGATCGCTGTCGATGCGTTGCCGTTTTTATTGGCAATACGCCCATCTCGTTTTACTGCCACTGCTGCTTGTGTTGTTTTTGTTGTTGCAATTGTTATTGCTGTCTGTAAACATGTAAGCCATACTGAACAACAACAATAATAACAACAATAAAGCGCTGAAAAACCGGAAACATTTAGTGACGAATTAGGTGCACCAGACAGCAGACACGACCAGCAGTGGCAACGGCCAACCATGGCAATGTCTGCTGCAACAACAACAAAAACAACGACAGCAGCAATTGCAACATTAACCAGTGTATTGATTGGTTTCGGTCTGGACTTTGGTCCTTGGCCTCGACCGTGGCGTGTAAGTGCTTCGTTTCGTTTCATTTTGTACATTCTGGCTTTTCATATGTTGCCCCAATCGTTACCGCTCTCTCTCTATCACTCTTTCTCTCTCCATCTTACTCTTTGTTTCGCTACCCAACTGTCGGCGCCAATAGTTTACTGCTTAATGTGGCTGTGGGTTTTCGTTTGTTCGGCAAAAGTTGTGCTGTGTTGCAACATTAGAAATGATTTATTTATGCAATTTTGTTGCAAGTCGCTGTTCTCTTGACCGTTTTATCGCCACACACACACACACACACACACACACACACACACACACAGGCACAAAATCAACAGCGATTGGTTTGAGGCAACGCTGAGTGGTGTTATTCAACCTGCTGGCAGGTTTTAACAGCTTGTTGCCATCCAGCGACTTATTCGCTTGTTGGCATCACACACACACATTCACCCACACTTTCTCACTCTCACACATACATAATGTTTATTGTTGTTGTGAGAAATGTTGATGCATTTTTTATTAGCTTCTCGCACATCTTCGCGGTCGTTTATTAATCAGTCCGTCAGCCACCCAGGAAAGCAACTAACCCAGCCGAAAGATAGCACTTAAATATTTATTGGAAAAATCTTGGGCAATTGCCGCTTGTTGCTAAAACGTTCGCACTATCTGAGCGAGAAAGATTTACAGGGTCAATTTGTATGTAGCCAAAACCGCCAAAAAATATGAAAAGGTTTGCGTGCACAAATTTTTTTCGGCACCTAACTATGGCTGGATTCAAGTCAACTCTTTTAGCTTCTGAATTCTCATAGAAACAATAAACAACTAAAAATAAATCACACAGTGCAATTTTATTTTGTAATATCCACTTAAAAGGCTTAAATTATTCTTAAACGATTTTCAGAAAGGTTGCTGAGTGTTTTTTTAATTTTGTAATTTTTTTTTTAATTTTTTGGGACTGTCCCAGTCTTGTTCTGCAGACCCAGTGGGAGTTTAAATTTAAGCTCATCGACTTGAAAAATTTTACAGATGGTACCTTATGCCACTTCGCTGTGGGGTTCCAACTCATTAAAGGATATCACACCTGAAGCGAACCTGAATTAAGGTGAATTAAGGGGTAATCCCTGCGCGTTTGTTCGAATTAAAAAAATCAACTTGAAGTATTTTAGAGATTGTTCCTTATACCATCGATGGTTGGTATATATCGCTGTAGGGTTTCGACTCATTAAAGGATATCCCGTTTTATCTCGTTTTACTCGCCTTCTTTGGACTGTCCCAGTCTTGTTCTGAACACACAATGGGGTCGGAATTTAAGCTCATCAACTTGAAGTATTTTACAGATGGTACCTTATATCACTTCGCAGTAGGGTTCGAAATCATTAAAAGATATTAACTTCACTTGTCCTGTCAATGTGTCGACAGTTTTGTAACCTAGAACCCATAGAATGTTAACTTTGTTAATGATATCAAAGATGTTTTTAAGTTAATCTATGGTCCTCCACATTACTTTACAGTTAACCTGATAACATATAAGGCACTTAAGACACTTTGATTATCGTTTAGGAGTATGAAAGAAGATTACAAAAGTTCGTCATGGAATAGCATCCCTGTAAACAATTTTCCTGATACTTAAATCTTAGTCAATTCATGCAATGCTTTCTCAAGTTACTCCTCAAATTGTCTATATCCTCTTTACTTGTTAAATGATCCAGAATCAATGAAAGGATTGAATGTGTATAGTGGAACTTTGCGGACTTGTGGTGGAAAAAATGAGGCAAAAGCTAACAAAGACTGCAAAATCTTCTCGTATTGCTTTGTTCAGCTTTAATTTTCTTGGACCATTTTTTTATGCACTGTGAAAATTCATAAAATCAATTCATAATCAAAGTACTCTAATATAATCGAATACTTGTCAGCTGTAAGTAGAAAATTAGGTATCTTTCGGAAAAGCTTTCGTTTGAAAGCTTTGAAAGAGTTCTCAACGTTGTTCCATATTCATCTCCTGGTAATAAAATGAATATTCATCACTAATAACCCATTAGAAACCTCATCTCTTGAATGATAGAATTTTTCAACTGATATCATCTTTTGGATAATATTTCCTTGGAGCATTCTCAAAGCATTTTCAATTATTTTCTATAGAATATATCTCTCGGTAATGTCTTCAAAGCTATGCCACCAAACACGAAGCTCATTGCCCCGTCAAAGGGGACTAAGAATCTTTCGCTGTGTCTTTTTTTGAAAGGCTTGTTAGGTATCTTCCATGAAATACTTTTGATATTTAACTTTCAGAGAAGATATATTTAGGTAGATAAGGTGTATTTCATAAACAAGAGAAGGCAAAATATTCACCCATGCATTAAAGGAAGCCAAAGAATATTATGGACGATATTGGCTTTGAAAAACATCAAAGCACTGTTATTCATTCTTTCGAGTAATTTTCTCCTGAAAATCTTCAAAGCCTTCGCTATGTCATCGTAAATGATACTCATTGTCGTTTCGAAAGAGACTGAGCATCCATTGGAGTGGATTTTTTGAACGTCTTTAAAGCGTTTACATTGATGGTCCATGAAATATCAAACCACCTATCGTCCGCTACGTTGTACCTTACAAATACTGAATATTTATCACCCAATCAAAGAGCACTGAGAATATTTCGGATGATATTATATCGAATCTTATCCTTTTATTTCCTTAGAGTATCTTTCGCGTCCTCAAAGCTTTCTCATCTTTGAGAGAAATTTTGTTCCAACATTTTCATAAATATCCTTGGAGTATCCTACCCGATAATGTCCTCTAAGCTTTCTTATCTTTTAGAAGATATTTGGTTCGAATATTTTCTTGGAGTATCTTACCCACTAATGTTCTCAAAGCTTTCCCATCTTTTGGGACATATTTTGTTCGAACATTTTGATTAAATTTCTTGGAATATCTTTCTGGTCAATGTCCTCAAAGCTTTCCCATCTTTTGGGAGATATTTTATTCGAAATTTTCATTAAATTCGTTGGAATAACTTACCAGCTAATTCCCTCAAATCTTTCTCATCTTTGAGAGAAATTTTGTTCCAACATTTTCATAAATATCCTTGGAGTATCCTACCCGACAATGTCCTCAAAGCTTTCTTATCTTTTAGAAGATATTTGGTTCGAATATTTTCTTGGAGTATCTTACCCACTAATGTTCTCAAAGCTTTCCCATCTTGTGAGAGTTATTTTGTTCGAACATTTTGATTAATTTCCTTGGAGTATCTTTCTGGTCAATGTCCTCAAACTTTCTCATGTTTTGGAAGATATTTTGTTCAATAATTTTCTTTAACATCCTTGGAGTGTCTTACCCGCTAATGTCCTCAAAACTTTACCATCTTTTGGAAGATGTTTTGTTCGAATATTTTCTTGGAGTATCTTATTACTAATGTCCTCAAAGCTTTCGCAACTTTTAGGAGATGTTTTGTTCGAACATTTTTAATAAATTCTTTAGAGTAACTTACCAGCTAATGCCCTCAAATATTTCTCATCTTTTGGGAGATATTTTGTTCGAACATTTTCATTAAATTCCTTGGAGTATTTTTCTGGTCAATTTCCTCAAAGCTTTCCCATCTTTTGGAAGATATTTTGTTCGAAAATTCATTTCCTTGAAGTATCTTTGTCGTTAATGTCCTAAAACTTTTCTCATCGATAAAGGTTCCATCAAATCGCTATTCGTCACTTGTTGCACTGAGCACTGTGAATCTTAATAGGAATCCTTATTTGCCAATTATTGGCCAGAGAACTCTCCACTTAATCTTCGATGCCATAAGCCGTTTTTGGTAATGCCGTTTTTGGTCAAGATGGGAAAAGTTCACTGCGATAGACAAAATCTGTACAGATACAAAGATGAACTCTCTGTTCAACAATTTAGAATTTGGTTCCATACAGAAATTTGAATGCTTAGACTCCAGCCGAAGCTCGATTCAATATCCAAAGGATGTCTAAATATGAAAATTTTTAATTTTGGTCTTAACTTAACATAGCATATTTCGTACCTCATTAACAAACCGTATCGTATCGCAAATTGTCGCGTCTCACTGCATTGTACAGAATTGATGCAATTCTCATTGAACTTTTGCGCCAATCGAACGACTCAAATACGGGCAATTAAGGCTGTCGAAATACCGATACAGCAATCATGAAGAAAATTTCCTGCAAATCGCTTTGGTCCGCGGCAGCGTTCTTTTCAAATGAACTCGAAGAATTTCCGCTATGGCTCAATGAAATAGTTGGTGGCAGTAGCGAAACAGCGAAGAGAAATATTCAAAAAGACAGGAAGTCGCAGCTGCACAAAGTTAATGAAGCTGCTACGTTCGAAATTAAATCGTTGCGCTGCGGAATAATACAAAATAGTTTGGCCAGAGTTGCCAAAGAATTTGTGAATTTTTTCACTTTGGCTTTTTCACTTTGTTCTTCGCACCGATTATGTGACAGTGGACGATGATAATTTGGACGAGATATGACAAAAACGTTGCCGGGAATGCGCGTCGCGCCAAATCAAGCGTTCGTCCGCATTAATGGCGACCGATTGTGTGCGCGTTGCGTAATTTATGCCGAGCATTTTAATCATCGACTGATTTGAGCGTCTGTGCAGTTTTGTGCCAACGAACTGCCCGACGACAATTGACATTAAGGATGAAAGCGACTGAGCGCCGCACAAAATTTCAAACAAAAAACACATTCAACTTGAGGATTAAGAAGTTTAAAAAACATTAAAGCAAAAGGAAGAGAGAATGTGACAGAGAAGCTGCTACAAAGTGGGCGATGAAAATCTCCCAGCTTTGTGGCTGCTTTCAAATATTAAATCGACAGTGTTTAGCAGTTTTCTGCTCCTTTAAAGTTGCACCAAAGCAGAGTGTAAAGTAGCAAAAAGAAATGTGAAAGGCGGAGAAAGGAACAGAGCACAAATTGTAAACGTTTTGATGATTAATGTAGCGTGGAATGGTTTTCGATCATGGCGACATGGACTATACAAAAGCACAAAAGCAGCGCAAATATTGCCATCGATGAGTGACTACGGAATGTGAATCTTTCTTCTCCATCTCGACGTTCGCCGCACACAGCCACGTCGACGTCGAGCTGAGCAATCGAGCAGCTGGCGAAAAGTATTGTGTGGCACATCCGATATGCCATGACGCTGCTTGGTTGCGATTTAAAGCAGTCGACGACAATGAGTGTTCCATTTCAATTTCGATATTTGCACAAGTTTATTATTCCAGCAGAGAATTGAAAACCGAAGCAGCTGCTTTCGTCCTTTCCGATGACAATTTTTTTACGTTTTTATGTAACAAAACGTAAGGCAATTATGAACGTTAAGTAAACGATGATCAATGTATTTTTTTTAGATGCCACTTTAAGTGTTATCAAAGAATGATTTTTAAGCTTTCAATTGGAGCCCTTAAGGATGGAGCCTTGGAGGATGAGCCTATAAAGTATCCTGGCAAAAGAAGTGTTTGGTGTTTTAATAACTTTGCAAAATTTCATTCCTTAAAGATTTTATGATTGAAATAAGCAATATTTAGATATAATGAGACCAAATTTGACGATTAGTGCTTTGGACCAGTGGTGGGCAAGACACAGCTCACTGAGTTGCTGGTGACAATCGTACTGACTGTTGACACGTACTTGTAGTAGTAAAAGGAAAGAGCACCTCAACTGCCATTTGACGGTCGCGTTCCCGTTAAATTAAACTAAATCGAATGAGTAAGTATGCCCACCACTGCTTTGGAGCCTTCAAAGCAAATGAGAAAATTCGAATTCCACCAAAGTACGAAAATTCCCTTTCAAATCAGTGGAACATGCGCCACAAACACTAACTGAGACTGTACCAAACTCCCGTTAGCACATGCCAAACATGTGGCAACACTTGTCCCCAAAAAAAACCCCATTCTACGCTTACCGCCGACTAAAAGGAATTTTATCTGCACGCTGGCCGAGTTGAAAACAAAAAAAATCACAAAATTTTGCCTGCTCCTGTAATCGTATAAAAAAAAACTGTGTCTGTGTATGCTTTTCAATTTATCCAAAACTATTTTCCCCCCCACAAAAAGGTTACGTGTACCGAATAAAAGGCGTAACACGCAATGCCAACAGCACAACCCTGCAACCGCACGCAATTGTCCCAGCGGCGGTCGAGCGGTCGCGGCGACACGTGCAACTGGCGACAACAGCTGCCACAAATCGATGTCCGTTCGCGGTAATTGACGTAATGCTTCAATTAGATAGCGTAGCTAACGGCGACATCGACACTTTGGCCGCATGGAAACATGAAAATTAAATTAAGCAGCAACTGACACCACTGCGTCATTCGACACCCGGCTCGGCAAACGGCAAATTATCCTGTCATTATACGCACTAATACGCCATCGCCGCGCTGTGTTGGACTTTTTTCCCGCTTCGCCTTTAATTTTAGGTTTTTGTGATTCTACTTTGGCGTCATCAATTAACGCATATGTTGTCCCGTTGCTGGAGTTTTGACTGACAAAAGAGAGACTGTAAGCAAGCATGGGATCACTGAATTTGTAGTTTGAGTTTTCCTCAAAAGTTGGGATTTTTATGTATTTTTAATGAGAAAAAGACAAATGGACTGCAAAAGTTTGCCATAATGTAGGTTAGAGGAAATTGAGATTCTTGAAATTATTGCTTCCTCACTGCGTGTGACAGATGAGATACATCGAAGGAGGGGAACAGCCTTTAAGTTGATTTTAAGAGCATTGACTCGATATGTTTCTGGATTCCTCGAAGACCTTGGATTGTGCTTGGAGTCTGACCTTCTCGGACATGAACTCTATTGGAGGATAACTCTAACATAGAATGAGCTACTGTAACTCGAGATGCTGGACATGCTTCGCTTTACAAAAGCTACGTACCTGCTAGAGTCCTGCACGAGTATGCATTTTTGCTATTCGACAACATTCAAATGCTTTTGAATAGAATATTTCATCTCTGCGGACCGGTTCGAATGAATACGAATACTGCTCTATTCGAGTACGAGTAAGCTCCGAACATAAACGAGTAGACGTACACTATTTATTCATATTCGCTCGAAGCGGGAAAACGAGGACAAAAGCATTCGAATAATAGTACACATTGTTTCGAATATACTCGTTTTATTATTCCTAAGATTATTTAGAAATATTTATGTTATATATAAATATTTATTTATATGTTATGCTACTTTCTTCAATAATTTCCATTTTGCGTATTAACTAATAAGCCACTTCAACCGCACCACAAGTATACACATGGAAAAGTGGCATACTACGCATAAAAATATTCGATGAAACTGTTGATCTTCGAATACTTCGCAAAGTTCTCGATTACCGAATACGAACACTGCAGTATTCGCTTCTCACCGAATACGAGCACTGCAGTGGTCGCTATTCACCGAATATGAATAGAAACGAGAAGCGACGCTCGCTGGTTCTCGTTTCTATTCGTTTCGTTGTACACATTCTTCGAATACCAAGTACCCGCATAGTATGTACAGTAGTGTAGCCGCCAAAATGAATATATGTATTCATGCAGGACTTTAGTACCTGCTTAAAGAGTTTCAAAGTCTATGGCAAATAAGATGTCAAAGGTTTCCTATTGAAGGCCGTTGTAGTCTAGGGCTTTTGGTAGTGAAGTGGGCACAATCGCTGCGGTACAATGGACAGAAATATCCAAGTGTCTTTGTCCCTGGACATTCCCAGAAATATAACACAGTAATAATATCCTTGAAGATTAGGATAGATAGGATAGATGGGATAGATTATATAGAATAGATAGGATAGATTGGATAGATGGAATAGCTAGGATAGATTGGATAGATAGGATAGATTGGACAGGGACAGATTGGATAGATAGGATAGATAGGATAGATAAGAAAGATAGGATAGATGGGATAGATGGGATAGATTGGAAAGATTTGATAGATTGGATAGATTGGAAAGATAGGATAGATAAGAAAGATAGGATAGATAGGATAGATAGATAGATAGGACAGTTAGGATAGGATAGGATTGATAGGATAGATGGGATAGATTGGAAAGATAGCATAGATAGGATAGATGGGATACATAGAATAGATTAGATAGATGGGATTGATAGAATATATTGGATAGATTTGAAAGATAGGATAGATGGGATAGATGGGATAGATTGGATAGATAGGATAGATGAGATAAATAGGATAGATTGGACAGATTGGATAGATAGGATAGATTGGACAGATTTGATAGATTGGATAGATTGGAAAGATAGGATAGATAGGAAAGATAGGAAAGACGGGATAGATAGGATATATAAGATAGATAGGATATATAGGATAGTTGGGATAGATTGGAAAGATAGGATAGATAGAATAGGTGGGATAGATTGAATAGATAAGATAGATAGGATAGATAGGATAGATGGGATAGATTTGAAAGATAGGATAGATGGATAGATGGGATAGATAGAATAGATAGGATAGATTGGATAGATAGGATAGATTGGACAGATTTGATAGATTGGATAGATTGGAAAGATAGGATTGATAGGAAAGATAGGAAAGACGGGATAGATATGATATATAAGATAGATAGGATAGATAGGATAGATGGGATAGATTGGAAAGATATGATAGATAGGATAGATTGAATAGATTTAAAAGATAGGATAGATAGGATAGATTGGAAAGATAGGATAGATGGGATAGATAGGATAGATGGGATAGATTGGAAAGATAGGATAGATAGGATAGATGGGATAGATTGAATAGATAGGATAGATGAGATAGATAGAATAGATTGGACAGATTGTATAGATAGGATAGATAGATTGGATAGATAGATTGGATAGATAGATAGATCAAATTGGACTCTACCCATCTACTAACTTATGGCCTTTTAATAAATATAATTTTGATAACTGTACTAAAAATGTTTAAACAAAACTTAATGCCTATTGCTTTGTTTTGGCTTGAAAAAATCGCCTAATTGAAAATTCCAATTACGCTACATGCAACGGCGGCTGTCGCTTGCTTAATCCTTGGGCAGCTTTGTCCATTTTTCGGAATTCCCTGGAATTTTCGTGCAGCCAGACTCGAGCTGCGACAACGTTTAATATGATGACGTGGCTGTCAGTGCTGCTGTCACTGTTGCTGTCGTCTTTGGCCATTTTTTGTACACAAGCGCAGCGTCTGCCTGCACGGCCACCAACTGCCGCGACAGCGAGTCATTTCGCGAAATTGCAAATTATTCGCAGCAATAAGAGAAAAAAGGAGTGGGAAATTTGCAATGCAACTGCACCGACAGCAAAATAGCAGCAGCAGCCGCGCACCGACAACAAAGTGGAAATATGCTGATAAGTTGAACGACTCGCTGGCAGCAGCTGTTCGTGGCGTCAGCGCATCAATTTTACTTTCTAAACAAATCGAATCCAGCGAATAAGTGCGCGCTTGTTCATTTCTGTGCGCTGATACACGCACACACATACACATTCAGTCACACAAAGCCACACACACACACAGACACACATAGACAAAAACATGTGCATAGCAATATGGCTGATCATTTTTTTATTATAAAATCGAAATTGAAGGTAAATATTTTTTTGTTATTGTTGCTAGAAAATGTAGAAAATTCTCTGTATCGTCGCAAAACTGTCTGTGTCTCTATGACAAAGTTATTTCACCTGCTGCTCGGCCTGACGGAGCCTGACGGCCATTTTGCAAAATATACCAACATTATTTGTGGGCAATGCTGTCATTTTTCGAAATTGAAATCTGCTAGTAATGGATAACATATTTTGTTTTTTTCCATGAAGTAGTGGCTTTAATGTCAGAAGATTATAAGACAGTTGAGGTTAGGGTGGCAGATCAAAGCTCTTTTAGGGAGTACTGCATAGATGCTTTGTGATATCACACGTATCCCTCTAGAAAAAAACGTGACCAGCTTTAGTTACTGGATCCTTTTATGACCCAAAACGAAACGGTTGGAAAGTATTAGATTTGTTTAGTGACTTTCGTTAAAGTTCTCGTTTTGAAAAAAAAAAAATTAAAAAAAAATTTGAAAAAATTAAAGACATTTGAGACTAAAAACAAATAGAAGTGAAAGACGTACCGAAATCTATCTCTTTATTTTAGTATAATTTAATTTATACTATAAACACAAAAATATAAAGTTTTTAACAGGAAATGTTCAAAAACATTGCAAAATATTTGACGAAAAATGAACAAAAAAAAATCGACAATAAAATTAAATAAAAGTCACAGAAGCAACAAAATTTATGTTTTTACTTTAGTATAAAACTTTTTTTTCTATAAATATTTAAAAACATTTTTAATGTCATTTATATTTTTTTACTTTTGTTTTTTATTTATTTTTTAAAATTGTTTTTGTATTTTTTTTGTATTTTTAAATTAATTGTTTTTATTTATTTTTTTTTACTTTAGTACAAAATTTTCTTTCTATAAATGTTTAAAAATATTCAAGTCATTTCTATTTTTTGTACTTTTGTTTTTCTATTTATTTTACAACAATTCGTGTTTTGTAGTGTTGGACCGAAACATCTTTTTTGGTTCGAAACCGAAACCGAATTTCGGTTTTTTTTTATATTCGGCCGAAACCGAAACATTCTAGTTGAAATAAAAATCACAGAATTTTTTTTTCCAACAAACGAATTTTATATTAAGTAAATAAAGAACAAATAAACATAACATAAATAAATAAATACCTATTAATAAAAACAATTTATTCAGTTTTTAAAAACATAAACATGAAAAAATCACCCTTTTGTACTTTACTCGCTAATATTCAAAAATAAATCATTTTATATTATATGCTACAAAAAAAAGAGGTTATTTACATTGGTGGCATCTAAATTACTCCTCCTTTCGCTATATATCTGCTACGCAATAAAATGTAAAAAAATATTCTAGAAAGTTTCGGTTTCGGCCGTTCGGCCATTTTTTGGCCAAAACTGAAACCGAAACCACTTATTTGGGCCGAAACCTAAACCGAAACCGAATATTGGTCGGACACTACTTTTTTATTTATTTTTTTTTAATATTTATCTTATTTTAGTCCAACATTTTTTCTATAAATGTTCTATATTTTTTACTTTTTTTTCTATTTATTTTACAAAAATTTGTTTTTTACTTTTTATTTATTTGTTTAATTTTTTATTTTAGTACACAACCTTTGTCTATAAATTTTTAAAAATATTTACAAAAATTTGTTTTTTACTTTTTATTTATCTGTTTAATTTTTTACTTTAGTACACAACTTTTGTCTATAAATTTTTAAAAATATTTAAAATGTAATTTCTATATTATTTCAAAACTACAAAAATGTCGAATATACAAAAAAAATGGAAATGAGTTTTGCAATATAAGTACAGCAGTACTGAAAACTACATTTAAAATTTTTTCATTAGTCATTTTCAAAAATATTGCACAATATTTCTTTACGACTGCAAATTTTTCAATTCAAAATTCAAAAATTTTCAAGAAAAAAGGTAAGATACAAGTAAGAGAACCTCCACACCGATATTCTCAATAATATTGCACAATAATATTGCGCTCTTTAGTGTGCTTTAAAATGATTAATAATCAACCAATCCACCAAAGACACCTTTCCATTCACAACCAAAAACACTTACATACCTTTCTTTATATTTTCTAACCCACCGAAAACACTTTAATGCATTCATTTTTTTATATTCCTTAATTTATTTCCATATATTTGTCCAAATTGAATTCATTCATTACTCCACATTGAAACCATTTAACTGAAATGCTTCAGGCAAAATTTTCGCTTTAGCATTGCAAATTAAATTTTTGACTAATTCGTATAATAAATCACTTTGCTCATTCTGCTTTCTTCATTTAGCAGATTGCAATCAGTTTATTTCTCGCCATTCTCTCGATTCTTGTGCACATAATCAGCACATCAGCTGACGCATCAGCTGCACTTGCTGCACTTCATTTGTCAAGACATTTAATATATCCACTTGCCAGTGTCGTCTCTCATTAAGTCTGCAAGAAATGAAAAATCTGGCTGACATTTTTTGAGCATTCCTTATGTTTTCTTTCTTGATTCGATGTGGAAACTGAGCAGCAACTCTTTTGTCTTGGGTTAGCAAATTATTGCAAGACGGTGCTCGTATTTTCGAACAAAAATAAGTTTTTAGAGTTGTTTCTTAAGACAATTTCTTGGTTTTCAAAGGTTTTTAGAAGAAAAAGGAAAGTGGTCATTCGGTTACATTGATTTTTAATGCAAAATCCCTGCCCAGGCATTTGTCAAACTTTTATTGTCGTCCCATTTAGTCGTCTCACTTAACCTTCGGCCAGCATCCGCCCCGTTCTGCGTCAAGTGCCCGACGCCTTTGCACTAATTTGCAGTTACTTCCACTTAAATGTGCAATTTTTCTTTTTCCCAATTAAGCGAAATTTATTTCCCCCAACTTGACCAGAAGCGCGAATGGCCGGAATTTTTAATTGTTGCATTAGTAATGTTGCATTGCTCGGTCAACCCGCACCCTCCTGCGTCCTTCGGCCGCGTACAACGTACAACTTTTATCTGTGAATTATGAGCGGCTGCAGCATTTCCGTCTACTCGATTGCATCGTACGCCATCTGTGCAACAATACGTGGCCGCCGAAATGTGGCAACGTTGCACGCTGCGCAGCTGAAATTGAAATTTCCAACCAACAACAATTGGCCTGTCCTATGTATTGTTTTTTTTTTTTTTGCATTTCGATGTTATACACTGTAGCTGCCAAAAAGTCCTAATTTCACTTTTTCAGCGCTGCGCTGCCAATGGCCGTCGGCATATTTACGCGCGGAAACTTCAAATTACAACGCAAATACATTTACATTTTTGTTATGCAAACAGGAAGGCGAAAATATCCGTTCGCTCGCCGCCCATTGTTGCGCTCATTCTCACAAAAAAAATATATATATATGTCTGTGGGTGTGTGTGTAGCTCGAATAGTTGGAGTGAAGGCGGCTGCGGCGAAGTTGCGACAGCGTTAGAAATTCATGTTCCCCGCCCAAAATCCGGCCACTGCCAGCACCACCAACGCCTGCAGCGTCCGTTCGCTATGCAACAACAACAACAACGAACCACCCCCTCCACTCCTCCACCCAGAAACTCTGGCAGCAATGTGAACGCAAATGCGAACGCGAACGCTTCCGCCGACCACATCCTCGTCGCTGTCATTGTGTGTGTGTGTGTGTGTGTGTGCGGGGGCGCAAGTCGCCAGTTGCCAGTTGCCAGCTTCAGCTTCCTTATCCCTTATTATTTTTATGCTTGCGGCATAATTTTTAAATATTTTAACTACCGCCGTTCAGTTTGCAAAGGTGCGCGGGCAGCGACGGCAACGGCGCCAAATGCAGAATAAAATGCAATAAAATTGTTGAAAATGGAAAATGTTGCAGCGTTTTGTCGTTGCTGTTGTTGTTGGCGTTGCTGTTGTGGTTGTGCTCTGTACTGGCACTGCTGCTTGTTCTAGTTAGTGCCATTGTTGTTGTTGTTATTATCGTTGTTGTTTTTGTTTAAACGGTAAAGGATAGAACGCTGCCACTGCGGCATAATTGGGGTTAACATTCTCTCCGACTTCGGTTACGCTTTTCGCTTTTCGTGAGGTTTGCCAAGAAGAAAAGCAAAACTCACCAAGCAGAGCTTCAAGTTGATGAACAGGTACAGGCACAGCGGATGGAAGGCGGCACACGAAGCTGCAAGAAATGCGGAAAATGCACTTACAGACACGTTCGGAATGCTGAAAATGACGCTGAAGCCTTTTGCGGCAGTGGCAAACGGCATCAGGGAAGTTCACATAGCACAGCGAGACGGATTAAAATAGCTGACGCATTACACTAACAAAAAAATCGACATTCATTTTGAAAATTTTTTGAAATGTTGTAGAGTGTCGAACTTGTCAGTATACATTTTTCGCTTTCTTGCTGGTAGATTTTGCATTTAGCTTCAGCTTCCTACTTGTTCGATGGGAAGCATTATTGATGCTTTATAGGTCTCTTTATTTTCTTTTTTTGGGAATTTTCAAAAGTGGCTTGACCTGACTTAGGAAGGCACCCATACGCTCTGGAGATTCAACGATGCATTGTGGGTCTCTTCATTGTTGTGGAAAAGCATACAACCTCATAGATGCATTGCTGGTCTCTTCACCTCTAACCTGGCTCAGTTAGACAACCATGCGTTCGTAAGCCTCTTAGATACATTGTGGGTCTTTTCAAATTTGTGGGAGGACTTCCAACAGTCTCTAACCTGGGACTGGCAGGCAACCATCCGATCCGAAGCGACATAGATGCACTGCGGGTTTCTTCATACTAGTGGAAGAGCATCTAAGAGTCTCTGACTTGGCTCAGTTTGACAACCATGCGCTCGAACGCCTCATAGATACATTGTGGGTCTCTTCATATTTGTGAGTGGACTTCCAACAGTCTCTAACCTGGACCAGGCAAACAACCATCCGATCCGAAGGGACATGAATGTACTGTCGTTCTCTTCATATATGCAGACGAGCACCTAAGAGTCTCTGACTTGGCTCAGTTAGACAACCGTGCGCTCGAAAGCCTCACAGATACATTGTGGGTCTCTTCATATTTGTGTTAGGACTTCCAACAGTCTTTTATCAGCTTGAGACAGAAATCCACTCGGCAGTCTCATAGGCACATTGTGGACCCCCTCATATTTGTGAAAAAGCATACAAAAGTCTCTCTGGCGTGGATTAGGCTGCGACTATCGGCTCAGAAGCCACATAGATGTATCGCGGATCTCTTCATATTTGTGGGAGGACTTCCAACAGTCTTTGACCTGGGTTAGGCAGACAATTATCCGATCCGATGCGACATAGATGCACTGTGGGTCTCTTCATACCTGTGGAAGAGCACCACACTGTCTTTGGTCTGTGTTAGGCGGACGACTATCGGCTCAGAGAACTTTCAACAGTCTCTGACCTGGGTCAAGCATACATCCGATCCAAAGCGACATGAATTTACTGTGGGTCTCTTCATATGTGTAGAAGAGCACCTAACTGCCTCTGACCTGGCTGAGTTCGACGACCATCCCTCGGAAGCCTCATAGATAATGCATGTGGAAAATAATGGATGGAAGAGCATCCAACAGACTCTCACTTGTCTCAGGCAGACACCCATCCACTCCAAAGCTTCATAGATGCATTGTGGATTTTTTTGGTTTTGTGAAAGGGCATCCAACAGTCTCTTCAGTCTCTTAACTGGTTAATTCCGTAAGTCAATACAACATCTTGGCGAAGCTGCGAAGATTTGATAGCTCCAACTCCACAACATTTGCTAAACTTTATTTCGGATTCTTGACCTCAGTGCTTGGTAGCAGCATCGAAAATGTTCTTTCGCCGCTTTATCATCTTCATCTTCACAGCTCCCTCCGACTGATTTCCTTATGGAAAACTCCGGTCACAACGCTCATCATGTGACCAATGTCCCTTTGTATCTACTTGATGATCATTGGGTATGGGATAGAGACTATCTGTAGTTATTTTTGAAGAGAACAACTGCTCGCTTGTGAGACTAAACCCACAACCATTCATGTAGTTCATTTGAGTTGGGACATGTTTTACATAGTTTCATACCGATCCCGAATGCAAGTTGAGAGCTTTTCATTAGAAAATCAATTCAATCTATGAGCTCTTTACATCCGCTCTAAACAACTTTGGAGTCTATTTGCCGATTGATTGCCAAGTAAAGATGGGGATATGAGGAGTCCTGAACTTATTTGCATCGTTACTATGAAAACCGTTCTTGTAATCTTACTTCCGGTCTCAGTCCACTGTGTAACCTTCCATTTTGCAATGCTATCCTCCATTCTGCAGTGTCACCTTCCATAATGATCTGAAGAATAGCAGCGAGTGACTCTGTAGCGAGGTAGAGAGTGACTCGTACAGTCTGACAATCCACGAAAATTCTGACGCAAATGACTTTTTAACTAGTGCACTAGTGCTGGCTAGATTGAACTATAGTACAAAGGCCTGGCTGTCTCTAATAGCATTGGATTCAAAACAGAGTCCATGTCCTGCGGATTTATTCACCTTGTCTGGCTTCCACCAGAAGAGCACCAGTGCCCTTTTGCAGTCTATGGTACAAATGCAAGTACAATATGCAAGCCAAGAGATTGTCGGTACCGCATTCAGTAGCGCATTTTTTTTTGCATGTACTTTGACGGCCGAAGACGAACGTCGTTGCTTCGCGGTCGCAAATGCACTGGGCGCTGTTGGGCCTTCGAAGCGTCGCTGTTGTAATTACGCAAAACTGTGGAAAAGTGCAACTGTGCGTTGGAGTGTCCTGTGCAGAGTTGTGGCACAAGTTTGGGGGCAAAAGGGTACGGACGAAAGAGATTAACTAAGGTTGCAGTCGGCAAAATTGGAAATAAATGAGTTTTGTTTTTGAAGCAGATGCCGAAACGAGACGTGGGTAAAGAAAATTATGAAGTTAAAGTTGTTTAAATTTTTGGTAATGGAAAATAATTTGTACTATAAGCAAAAATAACTAAATTCTTAGTGAGGAATTCATTAAGTATGAAGCATAATTACTGAGGCAGATGAACTTTGAAGCAATGAATAAGAAGGTTGATTGTCATGTTGGACACAACAAGGGTTATGGGTGAATGTCTACGAGAATTTGAAGGCGGAAAGTGAAAAGTTGAAGGTGGAAAGGAACAATGAAAGAGTTATGGATATGTTCAAAATTTGTACTCATTTAAAATTTAAAATTTTTACACTTCCCAGTAAAAAACTGTAGCGAAAGGATTAAAATATTAATCTTCTCACACGCTTTTGAATGACCCGAACGAGGTCGTTCGTGATGCGGTAATACGATCTACGAAAGGCGTTTTGGAAATATCTGATTCTACACCCAACTAGTTTGAAACACACCACAATCTTCAATAGTCGAAACAAAACCTACTTTTTCTCTGGTTCTTTCGCAAAATTTTTGTAGAGAAGCTTCCCGATCTTCTGTGAGAAATCGATTACTCATGAATATCCTTCTTATAGAGTAAACGTTTTAAGAGGCACATTTTATTATGAAGATCTCCTTATTATTATAGAAGAATGGATTCTCTAGCATTCTGCATCTTTTTCTAGATAAGATAAGTATTTGGATGGTTTTCTTCTGGTTTGGACTACCACAACTATAAAAGCTGGTATTGTAAGAGACGGCCTGAGTCTGCCTGAATCGCCATATATCCTGTTCTTAAGTTAGATGGAAGTGGCATTCTTCTTCTAAAAAATCTCACTTAAGCACAAAGATGGAATAATCCCTCTTTCTCTCTGATACCACAACCTTCCGGTTCTCAAGTTCCAGCAATTTATTAAAGTCGCTTATTAATCAGTCCACTTGATCTACTGATTTTTCAGGAAGCTAGTGTCTGCCACCTGCTGTTTGCCTGGGCGGAGAAGTCTCTTAAAGATTTCACTCTGAACAACATTGAATGACCTGCGGTCCTCTATCACTTCGTCTCTACTCCATCCCGCCATCTCGTTCGAAAGCTTCTACTGTTGTTGCTTTTTAATCAACGCTGCAAACTGCTGCTTACTTCGCAGACGATTCAATTATTATTATTTAAGGTTGCTGCAATTTCAACAACTCAATACTCTCTCGCAGGCCAAGAAACACAGCAACGCCGCAGCGTCGAGTACGCAATGGACGTCAGTGCATCTTTTGCAAGTTGTTCCGTAAACAATGCCGTTAATAATTATTTTTGCACCGCATCTTCATTAAAAATGTAAATGGCAACACTTGGCCACTTTGTGTGCGTGTGTGTGTGTGTGGGTGTGTGTGCGTGTGAGCCGCCGCAGTGGACTGCCACAATGACGCGTCGCTCCCGCATCACGCACCACGGATGTGTGTGTGTGTGTTGGTGTGTTTGTTTTCGGAAGGCGCGCCTTGTTGTAATTATGCACAGTGCCTGCAAAAAAGGACTTCACGCACACAGACTGTTGTACGCACTGTCAAGCGCTATGTTTGACTGCAAAAAACAACAACAATAAACAACAAATAAAAGACAACATCAGTAAAAACAAAAAAAAACAAACTGAAAGCCATCAACATGGCAAATGTAGTTGTAAATTTCTGATGAAAAAATAATTTCATACATTATTAATTATTGCACTCATACACACACACACACATACACAGACGGACACAGGTGTGCAGCGCGACAGGACATGCGGCAGCCGTGATTGCGACGCAGCTGCTTGCGTAACTAAGAAGAATGTTGCTGTCATTTAGTTCGAAGCGGGCCGCCTATGAGTCGGTCGGGTGAGCTGTGCGCCGCAACCGCATACAAACAAAAGGAAATTATTTTTAAATTAAAATTCGTTTAAAAATTAATGCATTGCTTGCCGTTGTGATTCAGTTTCGCTCTCCGCTCGTTCGACCACTTTTGTGCTGTGAGCGAGGTGAAACAGGCGCGCGTGATTTTGTGTTTTACACAATGCTGTCAACTAGTGACATCTTTTATTAAAAAAAAAAAAACAAAAATGCAAAAAAAAATTTTAAATAAAATTTCTGCAGTCAGTAATTGTTTTCAAATTGAAACTTCGACCAAAGTCGAACGGCGCGGCGTGGTCTGACATAAAAATTTCATTTGCCGTAATTGAACAGCGCGTCGAGTACTTGCGGCATTCTTTGACGGTTTTTTGTAACAAGTCTGTGACAATTTAAGAATTTAAGAAACAAGTATTTGATTGAAGTTTTTAAATTTCTAGAACGATAACAATGTTGCCAGATATCTGAAATAACTTTCTTTTTAAAACTAATAAATTAATGGATAATCTTCAAATTACTTTACAGGGTCCATAATAAAATTGTTGGCAAATATCTGAAAAAATGGCTCCTACTTCTTTTTCTTATTTACGAATTTATTTTATAAAAGAAGATGAGAATTGTAAGCAACGCACAAGAGAAGTTTTGACATGTGATGGAAACCGTCTAAATTCTTCAGTTTAAAATTTAATTAATAACAACAATTTAACAGTTCAAAATTGCTTAAATAGGCTTCTCGTTTTGCAGTAAGACAGACGCTCAACTTCTGGTATCACAATGAGCCCATTTCGGCAAGGCCCATGCCCAGACAGCCACCTTAACCTAACCTAACCGTCTAAAAACCGTATTCGAAGATTTGCTGAAGCAGACCACAGAACCCTTTCCGGACCCTTTCGCCCCGATTAAGTTCGCGACTCAGTGTTGCCAGATACCTGAAATGACTTTCTTCTAAATCTTATAAATATATACTGAAATTTCTTCCTAAAAGTTCAAAAAAACTCCTAAAATTTTGTTATAATTTGCGTAATTTTAAAAGATTTAAACTTCTCATAAAAAAATAAAAATATTTACATATAATTTTTTTTTAATGCAGCATTTTTTTATTCATCTTCAGTTTAACAGAAAAACTTAACAAAAAAAAGAAACATATAACAAATGAATTAAATAAAAAGTGAAATTTTTTGCGGGATTTCATTGTGACAGCAATAAGTGAGAACGAGATAGAACGAGCTTTCATTTATTAAGCTTAACAATTTTTAACACAATAGGATGCTTTGACTATTAAAAATAGGTTTTGTTGCCAGTGTTCCCAATACATCATACTTCGTTATCCAAAAATCTCCCAAAAATTCACTAATTATCCGAAAATCTCCCTAACATAAAATATAAATCTCCTAAATTTTCTCCTAAAAAATTCTTCCTCCTACAAATTCTCATAAAAGGCCAAGAATCTCCTAAATCTAGGAGGAAATCTCCTGATCTGGCAACACTGTCGTGACTAGTCATCTAGAAGTCTGTCGAAATCATTGACCTCCCTCTTAATCGCTAAGTCTCTCGTTATCTTTAGTTGATTTCTGTGACTACTTGTTCCCTTTTATGAATGAATCCCCGAATGTACATCCATCTATTATCCAGACCCGGATACTTGGAGACAATGTGCACACTATCAACAATCTCCATAAGGTTTAACAATACCCAGTGTCTCCTAAAGTTACCGTGCTTCATATTTAATGCCATCAGCGACCTAAGACCTCTCCGATCAAGTCTAAGAACTCTTCTGACTTCGCTGCCCATTGGCACCTTTAAGACTGCTCCTACAGTCATCCAGCATGAGGCACTGAGATCACTCAACTGTCCACCAGACCTTCGAGAAGTTACGACTTGCTACCTACCTACCTTCTCCAACAAAAGAATGTCTGCTATTGAGAGTTGATTTCAATCCAATCAAATAGTTGGATAATCTTCAACCAGTTCCTTATGCCAACCGATCTGCAAGCATCCTAGTCTTGGAACAGGTAACAACCAAGCACTTTCCACCTATGTTGTATTAGGGTCTCCTCCTCTTTTCCTCTTCAGAGGCATTTTCTGTAGTCGTAGGTTAGGTTAGGTAAGCTGACTGGCCAAGTAGGCCACGCATATACACTATTGGGTTCCTAGCGGTATCAGTCAGAGCTCCTTTAGTGTTGCGTATCGCCGTAAAAGTGATCGGTGAGAATGCGGGTGTTCCTAGTGAAGTTCAGCAGCGACTTGATGTCATGCTTGGGGACTTCCTCTAACCCAGGAACCCTGTGCTCGCCGATATGCCAACAATCTTCAACCATTTCCGTATGCCAACCGATCTGAAGTCATCCTAATCTCGGAACTGGTAAGAGTCTCACGTCTCTTTCTCAACAAGTTAGGGTCTCCCCCTCTTTTCCTCTTCAGAGACAGTTACCTACTATACTCGAAGATATCCCAACCACCAACGTGTAATCTACTTTCTAAGCAACTAAATACTCGCATATGCAATTTATGGGCTTTAATGCTAAAGTGCCTTAAAAGTTTACCAAACATGTTGTGGTGCTAATGTAAAATCGCTTTATTCTCAGGATTTTAGCATAAAATTAATATTTTAAGTAGCTTTCCACCTTCGCATCCCGCCCATACCACATATGTGATGCAAATTGCCAGCATGCCTCCAAAAATTTATGAATTGCCAATCTACCAATTACTGGTTAATGAAAATTTCATACCGCAAATCCAACATTGAATGCCGTTAATTTACTTATGCAAATTACTTGGGCAAAATTCGATTTGGAGCTTAACGAAAACGCAACGCAAGTGCGCGCACATTTACAGCGAACCGGCACGAATCCGATTTATTAGCATGCGCAAAGCAACACATTTAAAGCAACAATAACAACAATTGCAACAACAACACGAACACGTTGAAAATTCATGTACAAATTGCGGGAAATTCAAAGCATTTGTTAAGACACCGAGTGAGAGTGTGAGGTGAGTACAGTGGGTATGAGTCATGGATTGATGCCGTCGGGGGATGCTGGAAGGTTTATGAGTTCTTTTGAATACGCTGCACTGAGTTGCTGGGTTATATACACATTGATCGGAATTTTTATAACGTTGGAAAGGTGTGAGCGGACGTAGGATGTCAGGATCAGAATGAGGATTCCCTGAAGAATCGATTTAGTAACTTGATTTTTCTGGATTTTCTGATCTTTCCATAAGTAGACCTTTCACCTTCGTTGTAATTCTTTTCCAAGGTGACATTTGGCTGTTCTGTGTGTAGGGTATAAGTAAGTCCGGAAACACTCTCATTGCTTTACTGTCCATTGTATGAAGTAGCAGATAATTAGATTTCATATTCCTTTGCAGCAGCAGGATTGTGTGAATTTATGACTTTATGTCAGCCAAACAGGGGAGAACCGAACAGCCCAGTCAGATATGAGACGCAGATTGAGATAACTGCGACTGCTGGCAGCAAATTGGTGGCGGAAAACGGCGCAGCACAGAGCCGTTTTTGTGTGGGGCGGACACAGAGCACATTCAAGTGATTTTTTACGCCTTTGCACAATGCAACACAAAAAGGGGCGTACGAGATATAAATTGCATAAAATAACTGTATCAATTTACGGCTATCTGAGCGCATCGATTGGCGCAAAGTGCAAATATTTGCTCAATCGCCGAGTGTGCACAAACGCACAAAGCGACGAGGTCATGTCAGCTCACCTTTGACCCGAGCGACACGATGCACATAGCACAGCGGACAGCGCAGCGCGGAAGTCGATGTGTCAACGAAAGCGGACACATAACCAAGCCAGCGAATTCATGTTACAAGCAATCGGAAAAGGTAAACGGACGCCAGCATCTGTGCGCGAGTGAAAAGTGGGGAGAGGGCGAAAGAGGGCAAGGAAAAGAAAATCATCAAAAATAAACCAGATAAAAACAATAAAGCTGACCGAAAAGGCTACAAAGGTAGTAAAAGCATAAAGGGGAATGGCAAAGAAAAACACAAAATCAGCAACATTGGCTGTGCCGCTGCCAATACAGGGTGGTCCTTTGAGAGTTTCTTTAAAAGGGATTGTCAGACGAACCGATATCCGATTTGCCAGCGTTTGCCGAGTTTGAACCTTTCTTATGGCCTGCTTTGGTGTAATTTGGCTAACAACTTTCAACTATACTCAAAAACGTGGGAAGGTAATCTTGTCTCGGATGGCCGGAACGCATGGGTCCCTATTCCAAAGGCCTTAGGAATCTAGATAGTTAAAAGAAGATTTCTTTAGCCAGATTAGACGTGAAGGCACACAAACATCAGTTTGGCTCGTTGTAATACCTCAGGACTTTGTCCTACCTAAAGTTTCAACTATACTCAAAAACGTGGGAAGGTAATCTTGTCTCGGACGGCCGGAACGCATAGGTTCCTACCACAAAGGTCCTACCTTAGGAATGTAGGTAGTTGGAAGAGAATGTCTTTAGCCAGATTAGACATGAAGGCACACAAACATTAGTTTGACTCGTTGTAATACCTCAGGACTTTGTCCTACCTAAAGTTTCTTTCAGAACAAATTACATGCAACCATAAAATTTGGTCCGCCGAAAACACCGAACCCTGATAAAAACCTCCTCGACCTCGATTAACATGTTTGTTTTTTAAACAGGAAGTGACAAATATTTACAGAAACTGTTGACCTCGTGTATACTAGTCTAGGTGATTCTTACTGAGTAGAAGTCATCCCCTTGTTTGCGATTTGCCGAAGCGCATTACATACATAATGAATCCCTTTTCGCATCCTTGAAGCTGAAAGAAATCATCGATTTCCCGCCTAGTCCCGCGTTATATCTATTCGATTTCTGTGAGAAATGATAAGTACAGAAATCGTTCTGTTTTATGGGCGGTTATCACAGAAGGCACATCCTTCTTCCAACCAAAGCCGGTCACTTGCAACTGTCTTCGAAACACTGTTTACAAGTAACTTCCTCGACAAGGTTTGACTGTGCCCGGTGTCCCCTAATGTTCCCCTTCTTTAATGCAGCCATCTAAGGGGTTTCCAATCAAGGCTAAGAACTTTTCGCGTTTCGCTGTCCATTAGTATCTTTAAAATAGCCTTAGACTGCCTGCAGTTGGGTATCCCATTCCACTTATCATGTTGCACTGAGGTCATCCAACTGTCGAACAGACCCTTGACCTTTGAATTGCTTGGTTCAATTAGCTTAGTTCAATTATCTGAACCATAAGTCAGTTCATTTACGTCACCGTTTTTCTTACACTCAGGGGATACCTGCATACACTCGCGAGAATCGTGTTGGTTCTAGACAGACCATAGCTATGGTGCAATATAGGTTGAGCTATCGAAACTTTCCCTTGAACGCAATTTAAGATAAAACTCCTGGCATCTTTCAATGCATTGGTGTTCATTCCATCAGAGCTCGAATCATTACGACAACCTCATCACCTGAACTGACTCCCTCGTAGTTCCTTCCGAGTCTTTGTTATCCATCAATTTAAGCGGCTTAACTGCGTTTGAATGAATCTTTCGACAATTTGCAAGATTACTGTCGTAAGGTCTGTGGTCGGAAGAATGGACGTTTTCCAGGTGGAAGTGTAGGAAAACTAGTAAATGAGGTGTAGCTTCTTCATCAGAAGTTTGGAACTAATGTGTTTTTTTCTCTCAGAATTCATGGAGAGCACAGAATAAACTCGCATTGGCTGCTTGAACAGCAGATAGTTAATGCTGATTTTTAAAATAAAATCTCTACCTCGTTTAAGACATTTTCTGAACTTTTGGGGTATGTTAAAACAAACTTGAGATTCTTAAGATTCTCGGGATGCATTTATTTACCCCAAAAGGACTATTCGGATTGCATTGCGATCTCAGGTGGCATCATTGGGTTCTGCTCTTTTGAATGGCAACTTGATAGAACTGAGGGTCTCACTGTCTCTAGTAGTCAACAGAGAGCAAGATAACTCCTGATAACTCATTACTTTATGTCAAATCTAAGTAGACGCATGAAGTGGTGTTCAAGATTTAGAGGCAATCGTTGAATCGACCTTATATTCACAACATCAAAGATATGATTGAAATTTTTGTGTATTTTATTTATGAAACTAAACTTGGAAGACCCTTTATCGAAGCGCCGCAAAATCTGCAACGTTATCTTGAGCGCACCTTAATGGCATCGCTCGTGCGGCCCCGTGACAATGCCCGAACTGTATGTAGCGAATCGAAATTACATTTCTCGAGGGTGTCTTATAGCCATCGCCGACAAACGTACGCAGAGTGCTTGCGAAACGCTGCAGGGGTGGCGCGAAAAATCCGTTGAAAAATGACAATGTCGGCGTTAAGTCGGCAAAGCGACGCAGAGCTGACGACGAGAGAAACGAACGTTGCGAACGTGCGCGCGATAAGCGTCGAACAGCTGTGCGGTGCGCAGTGGTTGGTTTGGTCGGTCGGCACCCTTGCAGTCAGCAGGGAAGGGCGAAAAAAATCGAACAGATGACTTATTTCGGCAGCGTTTTAATTTGAGCTGAAATTTCATAGCGTACTCGATGTGCGCTGCACGTCTGGCCAGTGACTTCCATTCGGTCTGGACCCCGGGGACAGGCGGCGACTTTTGTTTCGTGGCATTCGAACTGGCAAGTAATGTGTGGCAGCTAATTAGATTAAGTTAATGCCGCGTTTATTGCCAATAATCAAATGCAGCCAGCACTGGTCGTTTCTATCGCGGCGCATGGAATTCCACTGAAATTGTAGCCGTAGCCATGCCACAGCGGATTTATTTATGGCCGGTAGCGTGATTTATGACGCGGCTTGTTGCTGCATTTTGACTAATTAGCTGTGGCCGCATTGGCCAACTGCAAGCACCACTTGTGCCATTTGCACCATTTCAGATTTCGGGATTTCTTTGCTGCGCGCAAAAGCTTTTAGCAAATTTTGACATAAATCCTAACTGAAGCCATCAACGGCAGCACTTTGTTGTTGGTGTCGCAACGCCACTTGTGTGCCGCCACAAAATGCCAAACGCAATGCGTCAGCCGCATTCTTGACTTACTTGCTAGTGGCGGCTTTTGTTGCCAGTCTTTTGCTTCTGCTTCTTCTTGTTCCACTCGTTCTTATAAGCGCATTTCGACTTTTGTCGCGACGACGACGCACTCGACACGCTGCGCATTTGCCTTAAAGATAAAAGACGATTATGCAGCACGCAGAGGTGCGGCAAAGTTCCAGCAGTGAAGTTGGTGCATGTTAGTGTGTGTGTGTGCGCCAAAAAGTAGACAATTAAGCATAATGGACGAGACGGTGCTACAACTACACACAAAAAGCGCAGAGAAAGTAGAAAAATCTAGACAAATCCGCATTGGACCGAGACGTGAGTGAGGGGACAACATTTAGCATGACGCAAGCAAAACAGTGCGTAAGTGCGTAAGTTTGTATGTTGTGCACAAGTACGGAGTACTTAAGTGCTTAAGCACTTTAAGCTTAAATGACAAGTTCTTCATGGAGACAACAATCACTTGGCATAAGATATTTGTTTATGTACTAAAGGAGACTTGATTCGAATCCTTAACAATATATTTGTTCTTATGGGACATTATGAAGAGCCATTAGGATTGAATCGACATGTCACTGATGCCTTTACGGTTATTGAAAAACAATTTGTAACTGGGTTCGGTGGTACATGACGAAAAAACATAGAGATGCTGAGTTTTGACAAGAATGCTATGGATTAGTCTAAGTATCTATCGTTTGTTCATCAATCTGACAATCATTTCATTACTTCAATATGAAACACCGAGTTTTTGACGAAACAAAATGTTGCCTCACAGATTCTATGCTCCGTGGTTGTTTGGATCGGATCATTTTAGTAGTTAATCGGGACCATGTGCTTGAAAGTAAGATATGCCCAGGAAAACCGGGACCAACACGAAATGCTTTCATCATCACAGAGGCCCTAAGTCCTCAGCGCACAGTCACATAACCTACCCAAGTACAACTCTGATCTCGGCTCATAATTCAGTACCTCTGAGGTATCTCGATCGATATGACTTGTACTCTATGGTACAGAAGCTAAACCATATCGCTTGAGAAGGTGTGTGAAGATTTTAGATCTTGGGGACTGTTTGTATGGGTCACGATTACAGATAAATCAAAAGTTGTAAGAACTATTTAAGAACTTGAAGACAGCGCAGCGTATTAAAATCCAAGGATTTCGCTGGCTTAGCCATGTCTTCTATATAGACGCTAAAGCTTTGGCGAAAGAGATGTTCGATGCAGTAGTTGGAAGTGGTTGACGAAGAGGGAGACCGCATATCCGGAGGAAGGACCAAGTTGAGAACGCAGTATATCATCCCTTGGTGTGTCCAACGGGCGGAGGCTCGCGCCAAGAAGATACCTGAAGACAACTTCTGTGACGAACCGTAACCGGTAACGGGTCAGTTAACCCTGGAAGTGCATCGTTAGTCAAATCGACTAACAAATACCAAACTTTTTCATGCAGAGTTAAAATAACGATGCACCTCCAGGATTAAGTACGTAAGACATTCCACTCAGATGTATGAAAGACAAAGTAGAATAGCAGTTACAGAGCAGCACAAGAAACAGAGAGATACAACTGTGAGATAGATTGAGTAGAGACCTAGAGAAGTATCTGAGACAAGTTATCTCCGTACCTCCATTAGAAAGATCGGGTAGAGTTTATAGAGTAGAGTTATATAGGCCTATTACGGTTCGCGAGTCGAATGAATTGTTCTATTCGCCCGAGTTGGCGAGTCACAACCAACAACGTATTATGGCTAGCGAGTAAACTGATTCGCTGTGATTCGCCTTGTTACCAACCTTCAAATACAAAAATAAACTTGACAGACGTGAAACTTTGAATTTGTATTTGAATTGTTGGACAATTTTTTCGTTTTTTCATGATGATGAGCAGCGCCGATCTATATTTTGAAGATGATTACAACGTTGGGGAAGCAAATATGTTGAGACTGCGACGTAGCATTAGAGACAGCTCTAATCCACTCGATTTAAACAACCGACTGTAAATACGAATATGCGAATTTTATAAGTTTCGGGAGTATTATAAAGAATTTGCTTCTAGGTTTGTATCGTACTTTCGTTTAAGTAAAGAAGCATTCGTGCATGTGCTAGATAAAATAAGC
This sequence comes from Melieria crassipennis, assembly GCA_963668005.1. NCBI lineage: Eukaryota > Metazoa > Arthropoda > Insecta > Diptera > Ulidiidae > Melieria > Melieria crassipennis. The sequence goes on along the minus strand of OY764961.1, from coordinate 139,848,969 downwards.
CCCTTCATGAAGTCCACACGCAGTGCTGCAATTCCTCCAATCCTTAAACTGGCCTGCGCCCTGCGCTTTTTCGCAGATGGCTCCTACCAAAAAGGTGTTGGAAATGATTACGAAATCGGCTTTGCACAGGCAACAGTTTCAGTTGTGCTGAAGGAAGTGCTGCTCATATTTGAAAGGATCATTTGTCATGAGTGGATTAGAATGGAAATGACTGAAGTTGAAAAGCAAACAGCTAGGAATTATTTTTACGCGAGATCGTCGCTGCCGGGAATAATTGGATGTGTGGATGGAACACATATAGCTGTTGTTGCTCCACCTGACCGAAAACACCAATATTTAAACCGAAAAGGATTTTACAGTTTGAACGCAATGATTGTAAGTGCATCTTCCTAAAATATATACTTAGCGCCATTAAATTTTGTACATATTTTTCCATTTTTTAAGGCATGTGACAATAATATGGTTATACGGTACGTCGACGCACGGTACCCTGGATCGACCCACGATTCATTTGTATTGAACTGCAGTGAGTTGAATGCAAGCTTGGAAAGGATGCATAATAGCGGAGAGCATTGTTCAATGTATTTGGGTATGGGTATGACCTATGTTGTAATTTTGCTGTTTAATACAAAAAAAACTCCACATCCATCATAGGTGACTCTGGGTATCCTTTGCGGCCATATCTGATGACGCCATTCCGTAATGAGAGTGCTGGCAGTAGAGAGTCAGTGTTCAATAAAAACCATGCCAAAGCCAGGAACATAATCGAACGAACGATTGGCGTACTTAAATGTAGATTTCGATGCCTTTTAGCAGAAAGAAAACTGCATTATTTACCACAAAAAGCAATACAAATTATTAATGCTTGCTGTGCTTTGCACAACATATGTGTGCACTTTAAGATGACGATTCCAGAAGATATAGAAAGTTACCTAGATCTTCCCGATTCTTTAGAATCTAACACTGCGGACACCTCCGTTAATGATGGAGTGCGACGAAGAAATGAAATTTTGTCATCTCTATTTTGAAAAAAAACCAAGCCGCTGCAATATGTATGATAGAACAAACCATGTCTTTTTCGCAATGATAATATTTAAAACAAAATAAAGTATAGATAAACACTCATGAAAATCGTTTTATTTATTCATATTATATTTTAATTCTTTCAACTCTATCTCACGTACTTTAATTTCCATTTTCTCTTTATGCATGCGCATACGATCCTGGTGTTCCTTTGCTTTTCGAGCTTCCTTTTCCTTTTTTAATTCAAAATTTTTTCGGGCATATCTTGCAACTTCTTTTAAATTTTGATTCACGTTTTTCACCTCTTCCATTAGCTCCTCCTGATTCGCAGTCTGCTTCTTCAGCAACTCCAAGCGTTCTCTTTCGCGCATTTGTACATCCGACAGAGATGAGCGCATTCTCTTTCGGGGGGTGGCTTGAATTTCGCTCTCCTGATGCGGATATTCCACCATTGTCTCGTCGTCTTCAGGCACGCTTATGCAATTGCTAGGGCCGTCTTCGCTTGCACTGGGGCCGTTTCCGCTTGTTCTGAAGCCGCTATTGACGTTGTGTGCACTTGCACTTGTGCTGGGGTCGCTTATGCCACTTCTGGGTCCAAAAATGGGACCCTCAGGATTTACAGCATCATTCAGGCTTAGAAGGGACTCCACCGCCTGTTCTAGAGGCGAAAGAGTCACTTGGCTGTATGGACCGCCACCGGTGGCAACTGATTCCCTTCTATTAGCAGCTAACTTTTTCTTTAATTTTAGCTTAAAGTCCAGCCAAACCTTAAAATGAAAATAGTAAAATGTTGAATTTATATAATAAGGGTTCAGGGATTATGGACTCACTTTATTCCAGCCTGGTCCATCGCGTATTGGTGGCCCTAGAGTGTTAAGCTCTTCTCCAAACTGCTTCCATTGCTCCGCTGTCGATTTCTTGCTAGCGCCGAAGCTTCCGAGTCCTCGTCCCACTTCTGGATGCTCCAGCATCAGTGCAACCATCTTTTCAAATTGCTTGGCATTTGTTTTCTTCATACTGTTGCTAAATTATTTGCATTCATTCATTTTTTATAAATAATTAATCTATTTAAATTCAAATACTTACATTTTACTCAAATTTTGCGTCATAATGCTTCCCAGTCACACACAATTTTTATTCGCTCGTTTTTGACACATGAAGCGAACGAAAAACAGTTAACTCGCTTTTCATAATTTGAAAATTTACACGTTCGCCGCTGAGGCGAATGTCACAGTGGCGAATGACAGGCGAATAGCCATCCGTAATATGAAATCATGCTATTCGCCCAATATTTCATTCGACTCGCGAACCGTAATAGGCCTAATAATCTCTTAGTTTTGATCTGTTTTTATTATAAAATGTAAGGGAAGTGTACAATGTTTAGGAAATATCCCAGACAGGGTAATAAAACCCCTTCGTAGGATAGGTCATTATTAAATATGTAGAAAGTATCCCAGGCACAGGTACACAGACTAGATGGTCCCTTGAGTCCCTGCAAAACGCGGCGGAGCGGAGAAAATTAAACGCAGGTTGGTTTCGGGTTTTGGTGTATTTATTCGCGGGTGGTTGAATAGCGAAAGATATACAGTAAACATTAAACGATATAAACAGCCGAGGCTGGGGAGCAGAAAATAGGGGAACATGAGTACAAAAGGAGAAGGAAAGGATGGGATTAGTGATGGGCAGATCACTAGAGACAGCACTTATTTATACACATGGATTTACATACAAGTGACAAACCCCGTCAAAGTTATCAAAGACTCCAATCTTTGAACAGTCGTGTTGTCATCTTAGAAAACAAAGATCGAACGATATTAATGTTTTTTGTCTCCGGCTATAAAGAAGGTTCTGCTTTTCAGTTGCATTGGTTGAAAACAAAACTGAAGAGAATGAAAGAGGAAGAGATATTTCGTCAAGTTGAAACCAATTAACTCCATAAATAAGTAAACAAGGCTGACACGAAAACCCTGTCTTAGTTGCTGTTCCCTGAGCATTCGAACCAAGCACCCACTGACTTGTAGTCCAAATTCTTAATCACTGAAGTTGAACTCACATTTGATGTAAATTTTATTGAGAACGAAAGCCTTTCTCGCCCTCAAAAATGGAATATCTTGGCATCTTGATTGAATTTTACTGAATTTGTTTGTTCTCATGTAAATGTAGAAAATCAACTTTTGATTGCATCACAAATGAAAAATTTGTACAAAATTAAAATATTGCTTAATTGATGTGTGTGCGTAATTGCAGCGCAGCTCATTATTTAGAATTGAAGCCCGTCGAACGAGAACTAAAAATAAGCCAGCAAAATTACGCACCGGCAGCAATCAGCGTCGACAGCCAACAACAACTTGGCTCCTCAATCGTCACAGCGATGTTCCCAGCAATTCCTGCGAGCTGCGAGCGAGTCAAAATATTTACCCACATTTGTTGTTGGCGCTGGCTCGCTGTCAGTGCGCCGACATTGGTGTTTGTTTGCTGGTGCTGTCTGCCAGGCGATCAAATCAACAACGCAATCTTAATGAAGGCAATAATTCAGGCCAAAATGCGAAATTCCCTCAGACGCGTCAGCGAAGCGTTGATAAATGCACAACGCAGCCGAGTCCTACGCCACAGTTAAAGTTGGGTGCTCAGTGTGTGTCTGAGTGTATATGTGTGTGTGTGTGTGAGATGAGTTGTGAGGTAAATGTGATGAACTCGCGCTGCGAAGCGTTTTGCCGCAAAGTAAACGAAGAAAGCGTTTGGCTGCCAACACGGAGACAGTCGCACAGACCAACACAAATGGCGGGATCATGTTTCGGCGCTGCCGAATTAAAACTGCAATTGCCACGACGGCAGCAATTAAAAGGCCGTTGTGGGAAGGCTGCGAGCGGCAGGCGAACGCTATAAACAAATTAATTAGTTTATAAATTTAACACAAAAAAGTTAATTTCGCTCTGAGAATGTGTCGCTGATGGATGGGAATGTGAATGTGAATGTGTGAGTGAATGTGTATTAGCGTCAAGTGCTTTGCTAGTTGTGTCTATGCAAATAAATGGCTTCATTTGTCAGTGTACGAATAGTTGTTTGCGTGTCTGATGGGTTAATGAAAAACAATATAAATGTAAGGAAGTGAAGCATTAATTGATGGCAATGAAATTGAAAAGAAATGCCAACAAAAGGGAATTCCGTTGAAAACTTTTCTAACTCTCAATTTTCTTCTGATCTCTCTAAATTTTTGTTTTTACTTGGAAAATTAGTGAAGATTGTTTGAACAGTGAACAGCAGCGACACTGACGTATCCTTTTATTCGTATTGTTGCTATTTTCGAATGGGAAAATTTTCATCACTGTTGTATAATCAAACATTTGTCAATCATTATAAGAAGGTTTAGGGTTGCCGCGGTGTTAAAAGAAGCGTTGATACTTGAGAGTCCCTAGTTTCTCTGGACAAAAGTATTCTTTGAGTCTTTGTATCAAATCGGAAGTTTGTCTTTGAAAACTCATCTATCTCAGTTGGGAATTCATAGGTTTTATAACACAAATTTTCTTTGAGCCTAGTCAAGGGAGTCAAGAAGAAAGATTGTCGTAGAAGTTTGGGTAACTTAAGTTTCTATGGGTAAAATAATTGGGTATATGGGTATAAATTGGAAACCTATGATACAAAAATTATTTGAATCTAAGTGTCAAGTTTGAAATATAATCGTAGAAGTTTGCTACCAAAAGTTCATTTAATTCGGAAGTCTCTTGTTTCAATGGACTAAAAGTCTAGTCAAGTCTACCATCAAGTTTAATAAGTAATATGTCATTAGAATTTTGTCAAACTGAGAGGTTTCTAGTTTCTGTGAGTTTAAGAATTCTTCTAGTCAGGGTATCAAATTTGAAAGTTTGTTGTTAGAAAATCGTCTAACTTACTTGGGATTATCTAGTTTCTATGGACAAAAGAATTGTTCAGTCTCCGGATCAAGTGTGATAAGTGGGACTTCCTAGGGGCAAAAAGATACTTTAAGTATGGCTATCAAGTCTTAATGTTTGTCGTCTAACGTTTTCGAAAGTTCGTCGTTGGAAAATCGTCCAACTCAGTTGGGAGTCCCTTGTTTCTAGGGACAAAGAGGCCTTCAGTTTCTGGATCAAGTCTGAAATTTGGGACTTCCTAGGGGGAAAAAGATACTATAAGTCTGGTTATCAAGTCTAAATGTTTGTAGTTGGAAGCTTGTCTAACTCACTTAATAGGCTCCAGATTCTATGAGCAAACGGATTCTTCAAGTTTGAATATTAAGTTCATTTTCCGGATCAAGTGTGAAACGTGGAACTTCCTAGTGGCAAAGAGATACTTTAAGTCTGGTTATCAAGTCTAAATGTTTGTAGTTGGAAGCTTGTTTAACTCACTTAATATGCTCCAGATTCTATGAGCAAAGAATTCTCCAAGTTTGGATATTTAGTTAGAATGTTCGTGGTTAGAAAGTCGTCCAACTCAGTTGGGAGTCCCTTGTTTCTTTGGACAAAGGGCCTTCAGTTTACGGATCAAGTGTGAAACGTGGAACTTCCTATTGGCAAAAAGATACTTTAAGTCTGGTTATCAAGCCTTAATGTTTGTACATAGTTGGAAGCTTGTCTAACTCACTTAATAGGCTCCAGGTTCTATGAGCAAACGGATTCTTAAAGTTTGGATATTTATTTTGAAAGTTCGTCGTTAGAAAATCGTCCAACTAAATAGGGAATACGTAGTTTCAATAGATAAAAGGGTCCTTCATTTTCCGAATCAAGTGTGAAACGTGGAATTTCCTAGGGGCTCCAGATTCTATGAGCAAAGGGATTCTTCAAGTTTGGAATTTAGTTAGAAAGTTCGTCGTTAGAAAATCGTCCAACTAAATAGGGAATACGTAGTTTCTATAGATAAAAGGGTCCTTCAGTTTCCGGATCAAGTGTGAAACGTGGAATTTCCTAGGGACAAAAAGACATCGAGTCTAAATGTTTGTAGTTAAAAGCTTGTCTAACTCACTTAATAGTCTCTAGATTCTATAAGCAAATGGATTCTTAAAGTTTGGATATCAAGTTTGGATGAAAGTTCATCGTTACAAAATCGTCGAATTTACCTGGAAGTCCCTAGTTTCTATGGCCAAAATGATCTTTCAATCGCGGTATCAAGTCTGCAAGTTCGTCCATACAAGTTCATCTAAGAGTACCTACTTAGCTTCTATGGGCAAAAGTATGCTTCAGTCACCGTATCAAGTCTGAAGTTTGATTTCGAGTTCCTAGTTTCTATAGGCAACGGGATACTTTAGGTCTGGGTATCGAGTGTAAAGGTTTATCGTTAGAAGCTCGTCTAACTCACTTGGGAGACTCTAGTTGTTGTATGCAAACAGATTATTTGAGTCTACTAATCAAGTTTCAAGTTAGTCGTTTAAAGCTCGTCATTAGAAATTCTTCTAACTTTAACTTTGAAGTCTGAAGCTTGATTTCGAGTTCCTAGTTTCTATGGGCAACAGGATACTTTGGGTCTGGATATCGAGTGTAAAAGTTTGTCGTTAGAAGCACGTCTAACTCACTTGGGAGGATCTTCGAGTCTAGGAATCAACTGTGAAAGTTAGTCGTTAAAAGCTCGTCATTAGAAGTTCGTCAAACTTACTTTGGAATCATTAGTTTCTATGGGGAAAAGGAGTATTAGAATCAATTTTAAATTTTTTTATAAATTCGTTTGACTAGGAATTCTTTAGTTTACTTTTAATCAATTTTTATTATTTTAATTTTATAAAACTTAGGTCATGTGTGCTTTTGTAGAGCGATATGAGTTTCAAACGATTCAAAGTTTCATTATGTGGGATCGCGCCTATTCCGACAATGACAAATTTCTACTACGCTGTCATTCTTGTAAAACGTTTTAGGTAGAAATACCTTCGGTGTTTCATTGAGCCAACCATTGAGTCTGGTGGGAGGAGGGGTGAGGAGGGAGTTTTAGGGGTTCAAACCCCTCAAACACAAAAATTGCTGGTACAAAATATGGTTTCCAATGGTATTTGTGTCAAAAGTTGCAGGCAAACCCCGCCTAAATAAAATCCTCTGTGTGCCACTGCATTGAGTATTCACAGCCAATGCAAAGCCTGTGCAAAGTATTAATCACTTTTATTTACTTAACATATTTTTGCATATTGAATTATCAAATCAATTTCCTTATTTGACTTTCAAAATTTATTGCTGCCCAATACGAAACTCGACTACACTGAAACTCGAACACTGATCGCCATGGCACCACGGCTGTCTTTAGACTTAACTGTAATTATGCATTTAATGTCGGCGGCAAATGTGTATTTGGCATGAATTTCAATTTGCCAAATATTTGCCAATTATAGCTTCCAGCATGCTGTGATTGCATCACACTAAACGTTGTGTCTTGTCTTGGAATTTAATTGGAATTCTTATCGCTTCGATGCCGCACACTCCCGCTGCCTGTTTGCCACTTTTCACTAAATTTCACATTTGATTAGCTTTTAGTCAAATATTGATTTTAATTAATCAATATGCCAGGCGATTTGGCAAATTCCAAACAGATTCGCCAGCCAGCCGTCGAGTAATGCGATGCGTGCAACATGTTGCAACACGGAGCGTACAATGAACACCGACCGTATTAATATCGACACAGGCGGCTGTTGCGTGCTTATTTATGAACGCTGCACCGTCGAGACGTAGTGGTGAATAATAATAATAATGCCAATAATAATAATCAAAATGCAAATCGGCACGAAGCGGGCCAGCCGTCGCAGGTTGCATGCAGCGGCGAAATCGATTTAATTGCCAGCCCAATAAATTCTGTCGTTGTTCGGTGTTGTTCAGTGCTGTTCGGTACATGTGTACCGACTTGTGCAATAATTGCAACAACTAATCCCGAAAGCCTGTTCGACCCTCTTCCCCTAAGCCGGCGACTAATGCCGGCGACAATTTATGCAACGCATATGAATGCAACAACAACAACGACAACGTAATGGCATTGCTATGAACATATTATCAATTACGCCGCACCAACAACATCCGTCGCCGCAAAACACCACCAACAATGCAGCAATGCATTCGACGAGGGGAAGAACGTTGTGCATTTGTTGCTCGCTGCGGTTTGCTCGAAATTGATTAAACCATTTCGACACTGGCGGCTATACAATGCCAGACAGCCAGACGGCCAATATGCTGCACTGTCCACCTATTGTTGCTGTTGTTGTTGTTGTTGTTGTTGTTGCTGAAGGCTCAACTCTCAACGCATAGCTGGGCGTCGCGTCGCGTGCATCTGTTACATTCGATTTGATGTTTCTATGAAAAAAAATCTCTCACATTTGACACTCGATTGTCGTGTCGGCTTTTATGTGGTCGTTATGGCGTTATGACTTAGTTGGAGGCGTGGCTTTATGGACTAACTCAATGGTTAACTGCTGCACATATTTCTCTATGAGCATTGTCTACATTTAGGCGCGCAAGCACTGCTTTTAAATTAAATTTGTTTTTCTTTCCAAATACTAACCAAATATTTGCAACGCACCGCTCCACTCTAACCGCATCTGCTCGAATATGTTTGCAGTTGCTTGGTTTTGCTATATTTGGTGCGCTTTGATATTAGTGTTGATGTGTGGTGGCTTTTTAGGCGCGAATGCGTAAATTTTATTGCCTGCGGTTACGAGCGCAGATTAACGCCAAAGCACATCCCGCGTCGAGTTTATTTGTGGATTCAAATCGCACATTACACAAACACTAAATTCATTAAAGCAGTGAGTGAAAAGTTTAAAGTTTAAACACACACACTCACACATATACAGTTAATTAAATTGGTCTAATGGGTTGAACGCGCAGAATTCGATTTTCAGAAAAATTAAAATGTGTTGGTTTATTTATAATTTGGATCACTTTCAACAAGTTTAAAGTCGAAAAACCATTTCAATTATGTTTCTCCATACAAACTTTTAACCCTTCGTTTATACCGTTAGATTTTGATTTTCAAAAAATGAAAACCACGTGCCGAATTATTTCTTACTAAAAGTACTTTCACCAAGCTTGAAGTCAATGGGCCCATTAATTCTTCTTTTTTCATAGTTTCTCCATACAAACTCTTAACCCGCGTGATCGATTTTGGGAAAAATTAAAACGCGTCGATTTTATTTATCATTTAAAGCACTTTCAACAAGTTTAAAGCCGAAAAACCATTTCAATTATGTTTCTCCATACAAAGTTTTAACCCTTGGTTTATATTGTTAGATTTCGTTTTTCAAAAAATAAAAAACACGTGTGGAATTATTTCTTATTAAAAGTACTTTCACCAAGTTTGAAGTCAATGGGCCCATTAATTCTTCTTTTTGCATAGTTTCTCCATACAAACTCTTAACCCGCCAGATTTCGATTTTCGGAAAAATTAAAACCCGTCGATTTTACTTATCATTTAAAGCACTTTCAACAAGTTTGAAGTCGAAAAACCATTCCAATTATGTTTCTCCATACAAACTTTTAACCCTTGGTTTATACCGTTAGATTTTAATTTTCAAAAAATGAAAAACGTGCCGAATTATTTCTTACTAAAAGTACTTTCACCAAGTTTGAAGTCAATGGGCCCATTAATTCTTCTTTTTTCATAGTTTCTCCATACAAACTCTTAACCCGCGTGATCGATTTTGGGAAAAATTAAAACGCGTAGATTTTATTTATCATTTAAAGCACTTTCAACAAGTTTAAAGCCGAAAAACCATTTCAATTATGTTTCTCCATACAAAGTTTTAACCCTTGGTTTATACCGTTAGATTTCGTTTTTCAAAAAATGAAAAACACGTGTGGAATTATTTCTTATTAAAAGTACTTTCACCAAGTTTGAAGTCAATGGGCCCATTAATTCTTCTTTTTTCATAGTTTCTCCATACAAACTCTTAACCCGCCAGATTTCGATTTTCGGAAAAATTAAAACCCGTCGATTTTATTTATCATTTAAAGCACTTTTAACAAGTTTGAAGTCGAAAAACCATTCCAATTATGTTTCTCCATACAAACTTTTAACCCTTGGTTTATACCGTTAGATTTTAATTTTCAAAAAATGAAAAACGTGCCGAATTATTTCTCACAAAGAGTACTTTCACCAAGTTTGAAGTCAATACGCACATTAATTCAGGTTTTTCACAGTTTCTCCATAGAAACTCTTATCCCGCCAGATTTTGATTTTCGAAAAAATTAAGTGTTTTTAATTTTTGTTTTCAAATTATTTCACATGTAAAGTGCTTTCGCCAAGTTTGAAGTCAAAAGGCTCATAAAATCTCGTTTCTCCATACAAACTTTTAACCCATTGTTGACCGCGTTAGATATTGATTGTCGAAAAAATGAAATACGCGTGTGGAATTATTTCTTAGTAAGAGTACTTTCACCATGTTTGAAGTCAAAAGGCGTAAAAAATTATGTTTACTCATACAAACCTTTAACCCTTCGTTCACCCCGTTAGATTTCGATTTCCAAAAAAAATGAGAAATATGTGTCTAATGTGTCTAATGATTTTTCTCAGTTTCCCCCTACAAAGTCTTAACCCGCCAGATTTTGATTTTCGAAAAAATTAAAAACACTTATCAAATAATTTCACATGTTAAGTGCTTTCGCCAAGTTTGAAGTCAAAAGGCCAATAAAATCTTGTTTCTTCTTCTCTTTAACCCATTGTTGACCGCGTTAGATTTTGATTTCCAAAAAAAATAAAAAACACGTGTGGAATTATTTCTTACTAAAAGTACTTTCACCAAGTTTGAAGTTAAAAGGCGCAAAAAATCATGTATGTTCATACAAACCTTTAACCCTTAGTTTATTCTATTATATTTTGATTTTGATAAAAATTAGAAGCACGTGTCAAATTAGTTTTGATTTCCAGTGTTTTCAACAATTTTCAAGTCAATAGGCCCATCGGTTCAGTTTTTTTTTTGTAGTCTTGCCGTATCAAACCTTAACCCATTTTTGACTTCGCTAAATGTTAGTTTTTGAAAATCTAAAAAAAGTTTTGAATTCTTTTTGATTTGGAGTATTTTCACAAAGTTTAAAATCAATAAACTCATTAAATGTCGTTATTCCATATAGCATTTTAACCCACATTTTGCCCCTTTAGACCGCAGATTTCGAAAAATCCCATCTTAGCGGAGGTTAATTTTCTAACATGGACATATAGTTCAAATTTCATGCTTGTTACTTTAGCGGTTTGAGCTGCGCGATGATGAATCAGTCAGGACCAGTGGGGCACACAGGGGAGGGTTTTGGGGATTATATTCCCTCCAAACACAAAAATTGCTGGCGCAAAATATGGTTCCAAATGGAATTAAGCTCCCCCCCCCCAAGTGAAATTCTGTGGGCGCCACTGGTCGGGACAAACAATTATTTGAATAAAGATTACAAAATTATAGAATCGAAGTATTCATTTGTTTCTGCAGTAAATGTTTACTGGGGACAATTAATTGTGGCTCTAGATAAATCAATTTCATCCTAAAAGTATGCAATTTTACATAGAACTAACAGCAGCTGGCCTTAATGGACAAATTTAATTGCAACTTATTTAGCTTTTCACTTTGATCTTCTCTGTTTTCCAAGTAATCAAAACTGTGGCTCAGTGCTTAGAGCGTTGAACTGCCATTCGCAGGTCATGGGTTTTAATTTCAACTCAACTAAAACCAATGTCCTTTCGATTGTGGCCCTCACAGCGAATTGCATGTCTGTCTTTGAGTAAATTCTAACCTTAAGGGAGTGTTCCCGTCTAGAATGCCGATTTTAGGCTGTTTTTCAAAAAATTATTTTGGAGCTACAAGGCACATGCAATATTCTGTTTTGCTTGTTGTTCCTTATTATTTGGAGAACAGAAACTCATATTTGTGTCAAAAAATTTTATTTTCTAAGTACAAATTTTTAGTGGTCAATGTGACCTTGTTTTCACTGCTGGCCGATAAGAAATTTCGGGAACCAGTAATCTGAAACAGAAATGGGTATGCAATTATTAATCTGCAATAAATTCCGCGGATGCTAAACCACAGTTTTAGTCAAAATGTTGATTAGAAACAAAATGGCGGCCATATGAAAAAAAATTTTCCAGTTTTGCCAGTTTTTTTTACCTTTAGAGTGCTTGAAAATATATTTAACAATAATTTTTTGATGAAAACTTTGGTTTAGCATCCAATGAAAACTATCTAGAACATTTTCCCAAAATTTCAAGTCGATACCTCTCATAGTTGCTGAGAAAAGTAATCGGCCAGTACAAAAAATGTGGTTTCGAGAAAAACGCGTTTAAAGTATCATGCGCAATGTATCAGCGGAGCAAAAAGAGCTGAGATTACTTCAATTAACATGCAAAAAAGTGGGTACTGAGTTTGCGGATTGAAAAACGACTTTGGGGGGTGATAGTATATAGTATAAGGTACAATAAAACGCCAAAAAAAAAATTGATTTTTCAAACTTCTACCCGGGAACACCTCCTTAAGTTAATTTTATTTCCTTATTTATATTTTTTTATGTTTTTTTTTCTACGCTCTGGCAACTCTATTTTCAATAAAACAACCCACGTACAGCTGTTGCAAAACAAAAATAATTCTCTTCCTTTTGCTGGCCAAACTAATCCGCTTTCGATCAGTAATTCCATTTAATCGCCGCCATTGACAGCGTCTGCTCATCTGTCAAATGGCACATCACACACACACACACACACACAGACACGTTACACTTGTCAGCGCTCGTAGCTTGTTCGACTGTCGCGACAGTGTGCTCGAATAATTATGTGTTGGCATTGCAATTACCGGAAAACATTCAAATCGATTTCGATTCAAAGGCCGGAATCGACAAATACACAGAAGCAACAACTGATGCTTGAACAGCAAACAACAAACAAAGCTGACATATTGCCTGCACACCGAGTGACATTCGCTCGGCTCGGCAGTACTATTTGCCGTCCGGTAGACAATATTGAATGAATGTCGGAGTGACAAACAAAAGGCGCAAAGACTCGGCAAACAAGTGGCAACGACAAAATATTTTCCTTGCCTCCTTTACTTTACTTATTTAGAGTAAACGAAAATGCGAACCAACTCACACGCACACATAAACACACACACACGTACAAGTGTCAATATGTAGACAATAGGTGCCGTCCGTCCGTTTGTTTTTTTCTGGGGCTGCAATGTTGTTAGATGCAACCAGCTGGCAGCTTAAAATTGACAACACTCAACAGTTGGGCGCTCAAACATGGCCGCAATAGTGGCAACAATTCGATGCTAGGAAAACAACAAGAAGGAGGAAAATCATTATGCAACAAAAAAAAGGCATATCGATGCGGGCAATCGTGGTTGGGAAAAGGGGTAACTCGGGCAGCTGGCGTGGCTAACAAATTACCTGCGGCATGTGAAAAACTGCACTTGGCCGGCTGCTGTGTTTGGCCCGACAGGCGCTGACACAGCACGAACGTTGCTGCGCGGTGCGGTGCGATGTGCCATGAAATGTTTGCGTTGATGAACTGCAAATATTGCACTTGTCTGTCTGTCCGTCTGTCTGTGTTCGGTCATGGGGCTGCACCTTTGGGTGCTTTGCTCTGTCGGCCATTCACCAGTCACCAGTCACAGTCAATTTCAGTTTCAATTGCTGACGTTTGTTGTTGTTATTGTTGTTGTTGTTGTTTTTGCTAATATTTTTTTGTTATTGTTGGCCACATCAAGTGCTAGAAAGTGTAGCGAGTTTTATGTGAGAACTTATTGGCAGTTGCGTTTGCTAAAGTTTATGGCCTGCCAGGAACTTTAGTCGAGTCAGAGAGGTGAAGGAAAATTGGCTTAAAATGTAAAACAACAAAATTTTGCAAAGCATTGCAGCATATAAGCACAATGTAAGCTATGCTTAATGAATTTGTAAAGCATCAAAGTAATTGAATGAAATACTTTAACTAATGATATTTTTTTTATATTTTTCTATTTGCAGGTAAGCTCGAAATTTCATGCTAGAAGTCTTTATTACACCAAACAATGAGTAAGTTGTGCATAAATTTTAAGTTAGAGGCAACATTTTATATTTAAAGCAGACGCAAAGGTTTTCAATAATGTCCCAAGCCATCAATTATACCCAGTCCCAACTACTAGCTTGGCACAAGTTCGTTTCCACTTCCGTTTCCATTCCTTTCCACTACAATCAGTTGTGATGAGCAGCACGCAGCTGATCCTCATGTCAAGTAGTGGTACAAAGGCAACAACAGTCCCTCTGACATCAACCAACTCCTCCAACCTATCAGCAACAGAGGCGCAGAGCAGTGTTGCCAGATACCTGAAATGACTATCTCCTAAATGAAAAAAAATACTGAAATTTCCTCCTAAAAGTTAAAAAATCTCCTAAATTTTTTTTATATTTTGCGTCATTTTAAAGGAATTAAACTTCTCATAAAAAAAATAAAAATATAAAAAAATTTTTTTTAATGCAGCCTTTTTTTATTCATCTTCAGCTTAACAACAAAAACTTAACAAAAACAAAACATATAACAAATGAATTAAATAAAAAGTGTCATTTTTGGCGAGATTTCATTGTGACAGCAAAACTACTGTGTACAAAGAATACCCGGAATTCGATTTCTTCGATTATCGTGGTGTTGTGCATTATGAGTTCCTTCCGCCGGGCCATACTGTCAACAAGGAATATGACGTGAGCGTTATGCGTCGTTTGGGTGAAGCTATTCGCAAAAAGAGGCCGGATTTATGGAGAGACAACTCTTGGTTTTTGCATCACGATAATGCACCATCTCACACGGCATTGGTTCTTCGTGAGCATTTCGCCAAAAATGAAACTCATATCGTTCCACAGCCACCGTATTCGCTTGATTTAGCTCCTTGTGACTTCTGGCTATTCTCCAAACTCAAAAGACCACTTCGAGGACACCGTTTTGAATCTATTGAAGAGATTCAACGTGAATCGGCGCGCGCATTGAAGGAAGGTGACTATTTGGCATGCTTCGAAGATTGGAAAGTCCGTTGGCATAAGTGCATTGCATCGGGGGGGGACTACTTTGAAGGCGATGAAATTGATTTGGAAGAATAAATAAAGATTTTTTGAATTATAAACAAATTCCGGGTATTCTTTGTACACAGTAGTAAGAGGGAACCTTACATTTTCTAAGCTTAAAAATTTTGAACACAATAGGATGCTTTGACTATTAAAGTAGTTGCCAAAATATGTTTTGTTGCCAGTGTCCCCAATACATCATACTTCGTTATCGAAAAATCTCATAAAAATCCACTAAGGATCAGAAAAATCCCCCTAACATTAAATATAAATCTCCTAGACTTTCTCCTAAACAATTCTTCCTCCTAAAAATTCTCCTAAAAGGTCAAGAATCTCCTAAATCTAGGAGGAAATCTCCTGATATGGCAACACTAGCGCAGAGGGCACTTATAAAACTTTGTTGAAAAGTTTCATCATACAGAGGCGTCTCTCCTAGGGGACGATAGATGGCAGGAACATCCCGTGCAGACAGAATTTTAATTGATTACTGTAATCAAATGCCTTGTTGAGGCCCTTCGTTCCAAAGTGAAGTGAATAAGAAGAGAACTAAGTCAGATCATAGCTGGAGACAGGGGAAGGAAGGACTTCTATGCACTTGTACTGCACTCTCTGGGAAAAATAGCTATATACCATCTTAGGTAACTTCGACAATGTAGAGTATCTTACCAATAAAACTATTTGTAGTCTACTTAGCTTTATTAGAAACTAAAACTGTTTCGTTTAGCAAAAGGATCTGAGTCCGATCACGTGTATTTCCATAATGGACCCTATGTTGCTACTTACAACTCTTACTCATATCTGCCTACGATTGGGTCAAGGATAGTTAAAGCTTTCTAGCATAGGACAGAGTCAGGTGTTATAGATTTCACTGAAGCTATGTTTTATTAAATTTTTTAGTCTGTGTTATTCTTCACAATGAAATCGTTTGATGTTATCATTGAGTATGGATGGATGGATGGCTGTGAGGGGAATCGAGAAAGTAAAACTTCAACTCTTCAAGCACTCTGGATAGGTAGCCCATTGTACTTAAGGCTCAAAGAAGAAAAGAATGATAATGGAAAGAGAGGTGAGGGATACAAGAAAGAAAGAAAGCAAGTGGTAGGAAAAAGAAGGGCGCTACTCGTCTTCCTGCACGAATTTCCTGGATTCTTTGATGAATCTCTGGAGATCGCAAAGGGCAAGAGAAAAGACCTCATTTATCCTCGTAATATCTGAACCCAAAATGCGTAATCTTGTTCTAGCGAAGACGCGACATACACAAGTTGGATCTTCGGTACGGCCCACATTGGCCATATGTTGGCCCCATGAATTGTGTCCTGTGATTAGTCCGACCATCTGGCGAAAATCTTTCCTTCCCAAACTCAGAGGAATACCCCTGTCTTCCTGTTTGGGCCTAGCACGAAATACTTGGCAGTATATTGAGTATGGTTGGTTAGTTGTACTGGTTGCCTCTGCATGAGACACACTTAGGCCTCTATATGGACCCGTTGTCATACCACAATATCCACCCGTTTGAAATGTGTATGCAACACTGTTCTTTCCAATATGTTTTACAACACACATTTCAAACAGATGATGGAAGGAGGGGAAGAGGGACCTACAGTTTAAGGCCGAATTCGAACGGCGATTTTGGCAATTATCCTTTCCCACTTGCAGGTTTTGCCATCGCCTGCCAAGAGCGCACTTCTTTTAATTCTCATCTGGTTCATGTGGATAGGTGATAGAAGTAGACGAGTATTTCACAAGCCAGAGCTAGGATTCGAACCTAGGTCCTCTGGTATGAGAAGCCAGCGCGCTACCCGCTGGATTATCGAGGCTGGCGTATATTGATTATAGTTCGAAAACTGTCTCTGTAGCTTTAGTCAAATATAACTTGAGGCTTTCTACAATTTTCTCAAGCCTACTTGATTGATCTTAACATGTAAATAAGTTACGAATGAACTTACTCGATAGGAAAAACAGACAATTCATTCTGTGAATAATTGGGCACTTGGTTTTAAGTGGGGAGATGAAAGTATGACGGCGTTTTTACAGCGATTGTCATGGGTTTTTTTTTAGAAAAAAAGAAGCGATATAATTTTTTTATATTGTTTGGTCATTTTACAAATAAAAGTAAATTTTTGGTCACTATGTTAGTTTGGTCTAATGGCTCAAACAATGCGGTAAAGTTGCCCTCGGCTTTTTGTTAATCAACTGGTTCACGCAATGAATTTCAAAGGAATTGAACTATCAAAACGAAATTTGTTATAGATTGGAATAGATCACCAACTAGGGGCTGATGAAGAATTGTTCATATCCCTTTAGTGATTTTTTTATATAACAAGTAATTTTCTGGTCCAGTGCAGCACAGTTTTCTATAAACAAAACGAAATTTAATTTTAGTGGTCAGTCTGTTGTACACCTACACAGTGGTTTGAGGTTTGAAGCTCAGGTGATGGGTTGGTGCGAAGCATAAACAAATTTTACAGCATCTCTATGTCGTCTATGACCGATTAAAATACTCTAACTTATTTATATTTTTCATAACCTTAAAATAAAGTAATTAAAATTGTGGTTTGATTCAAAATTTGTCCAAAAATCAATAAACCAAAAACTAATGCGAGCTCATTACAGCACCAGACAGTCGGCCATTAATGTTTACAAACTAATGTGAGTGAAGCCATGTCAAGTGGGACCCCCAAAAATTCACGAAATCACCGATTTTTGAAATAACTGTCTTAATTTGTAGCGGGTATGATGCTGACGACTTGGCATTATTATTTCGTTAAAATTCAATTTATTGTTAATGTTATAAACAATCAAACTTTTTAGCCAAAAAAAACTTCTTAATTTTTTTCTCAAAAACTATTTTTTTTTTTTAAAAGATGACCACGCGAATTTATAATTAACTGTTGAGGCTATCTATTACAATTTTTTTTCACGCCCAATTAGTTTAAAAAATAACTTTTGCATTAATTTTTTATAAACAATTAAGTTTTCTATAGTCTTCTTCACGCTGCAAAAAAATAAAAAAAATGTCATCATATGCGGAAAACGTTCCCCTTTATTTCAGCGTTCACAGAAGTTTGTCGGTCTGCGCCGTTTTTCAAATATTAATTTTTTTATCTCCCGCGGCGTGCGCTCTCTAGGCGCAAATAAATATAATATAAATATAAAATAAAAAAAATATAAAAAATAATATTGGTATATATATCAAATGAAAGAGAAAATGCTCAAGAATTTAAATAAAATTAATTTTATATCTATTTGTAAAAAAAGGATATGAAAAAGGTCCTTTGAAAACTTTAATCCTTTATATCCTTCAAAATTTACATCGAATTTTCTTGAAAGGTAAGTATGTTAAAACCCCAAATCTCCTTGATCACGTGTCAAAATTTCATTATTCTCGTTTCATTGATTTTGTATCTTTTTATTATTTAAAATACTGATACTCAAATAAATTAGAATTTTTGTACTTTATTAGAATTGCAGCTTCCGCCTTTTTTTTAATAACTTTCGAACTAATAAAGTTAGAGTAATGAAATTTTGACACGTGATCAAGGAGATTTGGGGTTTTAACATACTTACCTTTCAAGAAAATTCGATGTAAATTTTGAAGGATATAAAGGATTAAAGTTTTCAAAGGACCTTTTTCATATCCTTTTTTTACAAATAGATATAAAATTAATTTTATTTAAATTCTTGAGCATTTTCTCTTTCATTTGATATATATACCTATATTATTTTTTATATTTTTTTTATTTTATATTTATATTATATTTATTTGCACCTAGAGAGCGCACGCCGCGGGAGATAAAAAAATTAATATTTGAAAAACGGCGCAGACCGACAAACTTCTGTGAACGCTGAAATAAAGGGGAACGTTTTCCGCATATGATGACATTTTTTTTATTTTTTTGCAGCGTGAAGAAGACTATAGAAAACTTAATTGTTTATAAAAAATTAATGCAAAAGTTATTTTTTAAACTAATTGGGCGTGAAAAAAAATTGTAATAGATAGCCTCAACAGTTAATTATAAATTCGCGTGGTCATCTTTAAAAAAAAAAAAATAGTTTTTGAGAAAAAAATTAAGAAGTTTTTTTTGGCTAAAAAGTTTGATTGTTTATAACATTAACAATAAATTGAATTTTAACGAAATAATAATGCTAAGTCGTCAGCATCATACCCGCTACAAATTAAGACAGTTATTTCAAAAATCGGTGATTTCGTGAATTTTTGGGGGTCACACTTGACATGGCTTCACTCATGTATGTACATACAAACACTTTGTGTAGATGTAGAGTTGAGAGTGTGTTACAATTAAGTGTTTGCAATTAGAAAACATGAGTTTGCCTAAAATGCCGCGAACCAAAACGTGACGTAAATAACCTCACACTTGCCTCAATTGCCACACAACAGCGTTGCCATATTTACCCACTCGGGCAGTCATTGCGAGGACAAAACATATGCGACATTAAAATTTTCACCATTATTTTTGCCATTGAAATTTTCCCTAATTGCTGCATCGTTACTGATTATCGCTGGTGCTATAAATAATAATATTTTTAATTAATTGTGTTGCATGAAAAAATGAATTTTCAGTGAATTCACAACCACACTATTGCCAAATTTTCAGAATTCACAGCCAAATTGTGAATTCATATTTTTCGCGAAATTCTCAAAGTCAATGAAAAACTGGTTTTTTTAACCACTTATGTTTTGCTCACAAATCTGTGTGTGTGTGCATATATTTGTGTAGGTGTGTGTGTATATTTGAAATAAATTATTTGCAGTTTGCCTCAGGCGCTACCACATCAAATCGGCATTTTGAATATTTACAAAGAAAATCCGCACAGAGTTTGCCGCAAAAACCTTTAGCACACACACACACAGACGACAGACACACATTCCTGAATATGTGGAATTGTATGTGTTGTCTGTTTACATATAGCACATGTATATAGTTGCCTTTGTATGTATGGCAATGATTTTTAGTTTGCCGCCACTGTTGGCCCGCATTTGGTTTGACTGCCGTCGCCGTTGCCGCTGCTGTCGCTGTCGCGGTTGCTGCGGTTTGCACTGCCGCTTCATTTGACAAGTGCGCCACTTTGTCTGCTTGGTGCAGCCAACATTTTTGCTCTCGACCTTAATTCCTATCATTGCTGTGCTTCGACTGAAGCAACCAAAAGTGGGAGAAGGGCCACAACAACCAATTAAATAACCTTGATGTAAAATTTCTGTGGCGCAAATTCTAAAGTTAATCAATACCATTTTGATTAATTACTCAATGTTCAACGAAATGAAATTGTTCAACAAGTTTTACTGTTGCGCTGTGCTGCCACTTGAGGCCATAGAAACTTTTGAAAAAAATTGTTGAAAATGTTCAATGATGAGATCAGTCAAGTGGCTTCAAATTTGAATTAGTAGCGAAACAATTACTTATTTATTTACTAAACTGACCATAACAAATCGTTGCCGGTTGACCGCAAAAGTTCTCTTCAGGGGGAGTTCTCTCCCAGCTGGTCAAACCAAAAGATGATGAAGGGCGTTGCCAACTTAATCAACGTCCCCCTCTTCGCTGTCGAACTCCAACTACTGAATTGAACAGCTTTTTCACTTTAGTTCGTTGTTCATACGGAAGACACGGTATGTTGATTCGCTGTGCTACGCCCATGTTAAACAGCTTGTTTTTGGTTCGTATTTGATATTCGTCGCTAATACGAAAAGCGCCAAAGACTTTCCGCAGCATCTTTCTATCAAACAGCTGAAGAGCCGCTATGTCGAACTACAACTATGGCATCGAACATCCCATACGGGAGGCAATGACGGCTACTTCCATGCCTTTGAACTGGTTCGTACTCGATAGTCGTCGCTAATACTAACAGGGATAAAGATTTTGTGAGGCATCCTTCTATCCTAACCTCTCAAACACCCGAAAGGCCGCTTTGTCGAACTGCAACTACTGAATCGAACACATTTTTCACTGGAGTTCGTTGTTGGCATGTTGATTTGCTGTTAAGGACGAGCCATAAGGGACTTGACTGACCTATGGAGCGCAACTTTTGTCGGTCGAAAGAGATCTATACTATTCAATTGCAGAGATCTCTCGAAACCTTAGTAGCACCTATTGCGTAATCCTTCTTATGGCGGTGCCAATGTACACCAATTCCTTATCAACATCAAAACTATACCTGTCGGCCTCCACGTGAGATCCCATCTGCTAAATCCTCTTTCTGCTAAATCTCCTTTATTGCTTCAATCGCTTCAAAACGTTTTTCGCGAAGTGGTAACTTGAATCGTGGGAATAGGAAAAAGTCAGAAGGAGCCATGTTGCGGGAATCCGAAACATGCACAACAGTCTGAACGTTGTTGTTGCTCAAATAGTCGCTTGCAAGATGAAATGTGTGAGTAGGTGCGTTGTCGTGATTAAAAAACCACGAGTTGTTTCTTCAAAATTGTGGCCTTTTGCGTTGGGAATTTTTCCCATAAACGCCTAAACTCTTTCAAAGGATAACTTTGTCTGAAGCCTCGAACGAATGTATCGTAGAAATCGCTTCCAACGTTCACGACGGTAAGGCATGGTCTTCAATTATGATTGGTGTTCTGATTAGCCTTGAAGTGACTGTTTAGTTGGAATTCGTTTTTTGCGTTGGTTTGAGTTCCGTAACATCCAAATTTATACAAAAACAAATATCAGAGGTTAACAGTTTGGATTAGGAGCTAGGAAGTTTCAAAGTCTGAAGCCTCGAACGATATCGAATGAGTCACAGAGATCACTTTCAACCTTCTTGAAATATATTTCGTATTGAGCTTGAAGTATCTGCTTAGGACTTTGTCTTTTGCGTAGTTCTGAGTTTCATAACATCCAAAATTATACAAAACACATATCAGAGGTTTACAGCTTGGCTCGAGATCTAAGAAGTATAAAAGTCTGACACCTCGAACAATATTGAACGGATTGCAGAAGTCACTTTTAACCTTCTTGAAATATATTTCGGATTAACCTAGAAGTAACTGCTTAGTAAGACTTTGTCTTTTGCATAGGTTCGAGTTCCATAACATCCAACACGATACCCAACACGATACAAAAACACATATCAGAGGTTAACAGTTTGGATAAGAAGCTAAGAAGTCTCAAAGTTTGAAGCGTCGAACGGTATTGAACGGATCGCAGAGGACACTTTCAACCTTCATGAAATATGTATCGGACTTTGTCTTTTGCATAGGTCTGAGTTCCAGAATATCCAACACAATACAAAAACACATATCAGAGGTTGACAGTTTGGCTTGAGAAATCTCAAAGGTGAAGAAGTCACCTTCCGCCTTGAGAGAGCTGTGCGGGTATGATTCAACGTTGCTCTACCGAGTCTCACAAGCTTTCAAGTGACACCAAGTTCAAGTAATGCAACGCATAGCCGATTCCTTATGTTCCTTATTCCATCGAGTGCTGCCTTGCAATATTTCAAGTTGAGTGAAATTCATTCAACTGTTTGGCTTTTGCTTTTAAAGGAAAATTTCGAGTAATTTTTACACCCCAAATGTGTTTAGTTTGAAAATTCAATTTCAATATAAAATATTGCGGCGAATATTTGTACTTATAATAATAAATTTTAATTGCCATCAATGTGCCATGAGGGCTGCCATCGACTTGCCATCGTTCCCATGAACGACCAGCTGGCCAACCATCCAACAGAGACCAGAACACAAATGAATGAATGCTTTGCATATTTCAGGGCGTGCCACATTCTATGGATTTTATGTTGGCAATTTATGTTTTGGCAATATGATTTTTTATGCGCTTGACAACAAGCAACAATAACAACAACAGCAACAATTGCATAAATAGCAGTAAACTCAACAACAACAAAAACAATAACAAAATTGTGTACATCTTTAGGGGGCAATTTGAAATTAACGCAACTGCGAAATTGAATTTGTGCCACAGCGGATCGCCCGCTGACGGCCACATGTGTGAGTGTGCGTGTGTGTGTTTGTGTGTTGTGAGCGCGTTTTAAACGCAAATTACCCGCATTTTTACGAGTGCATAAAAATGTTTCCGCAAAATTTATGCATTCACTGTATTGATGGCTGATCATGTCATATCGCTGTCATCGCACTTGCGGCTGTAATGCCGCATCGGGGTCTTTATTGTTATGATGGTCGGTCACACGCTGCTTCGATGTCGTCTATATGACGCTTTAATATGCAAATTATAATTTTAAAAAATAAAAATATGCAACACAAAATGCGACAGTTTGGCAAAATGTAACAAAAAAATAACAACAACAACAACATGTGCTCACACAATGCAGAGGCAACAAGCCGAGTGAGCAACAAAGGAGGTGTTCAAGTGATTGCAGTGCCCCTCAACTTGGAGCGGGGCCGGGCGGGGCGTGGCGTGTTGATGAGAAGTAGTCGAAGGCGTTGCCGTCGAGCCAAGCAACACCACTCAAATCACTTTTATGCTTGTTTATGCCACCGAGTGTACTTAACAAAGAATAACACTTTGGTTGTTAAGCAGCAAAGCCAGCGCCAGCGCCAGCAGCCGGAATGCAAGCAAAAAGTGGTTGGTCGTTGTGGTTTTTGTTGGTTGGGTGCGCATTAAAATTATTACAAAGAAGTGTTGCACAAAAAATAGAAAATAAAAATATGTAAAAAAAAATTTAAAACAAAAATAGAAAAACCTAACCAACAAACAACTACACTCAAAGTGAATGTAAGAAAACACCGCAGCAACACAAGGAGCACAAAATTTGAAAGAAAAAATCAAGAAGTTGCCGTCACTTTCTGGGCCCCGACGCTTCTGTGCTGTTGTTGCAACACCAGCTTGGCAACTAACTGCAGCAATGGACTGTTGGTTTTTTGTGTGTCTACGGCATTTGCATGTCTCGGTCTTGGCGTCCATTACACTGACTGACGCCACATTCATTCCTCACCCCCTCCCCACCTTTCGCTAGCAACACCCACTGTCAGCTGTTAGTTTCTTTTTGGCGCTGTTAGTGTCGCTGCGGCAAACCACTTGAAACCATTTCGTGCCACAGTTTTTTCGCTTCTCGCCTCTTCTACCCAACTACAACTTGTGTCGTAGGCATCTCGGTGGTACTTTTCTTTGTTTTGTGCGCCTCTCGTTACTTCATCTGTGTAATTTTCAATTTTTTTTCGTTGTTGTTGTTCGGTTCTGCCGATAAGTGCGCGTTATCGCGTGCCGCACCTCAAGCACGAGTCGCAGAAAAACCAACAGCAGCAGGAGCAGCAAAGCAATGAAAACATTGCTTGCTGCTAGTTGCACGTGTAATGGTGCAGCAAGAACTTCAGACGCCGCAGCAGCAAGTTTAGATGGACACATTCTTGATGGGACGAACGGACGAGCGGGAAAGGAAAAGCGAAAAGTAAAACCACTTACAAATGCTTATGAAGCATTAAAAAACAACAATAGACAGCAACAATTACAATGAAAAAAAACAACAAAAACACATAAGTATGTAAGTGAGTATGTTTTAGTCATCTACGACCAACTTATTTACACTCTACATTTGGAACAATCGAATGAGTTTAAGGGATTATTTTGGTTTATATCAAAATGTTGTTATGTCTGATTTTGATTATAAAGGAAACTTAAAAAAAAAAATTAAAATTATAAATTTTGAAACTGGTTGTCCAATTTGGTTGGAATTGTGATCTATCAGTTATATGTGTAAACTTAAAAAAATCAGTGGAACTCCGAAGTGAATATAATCTCAAAAAAATAATTTTAAAAAATTGGTTTGTATAAAAAATAATTAAAAAAAACAAACACAAAATTTTTTTTAATTTTTTAAAAATTTAATTATCACATTCACCAATTTTTATATTTTCATCGTTTAGTATTTTACAATATCTTTTTTATATATTTTTTTTCTACTTGCGGATACAGAAAACTAATTAAATGTAATTTTTAAATATACTTAATTTTCAATTTATTGTTGAGGTTATGTTTACTGTACAGTCATTAAAATTTTGTTTCTAGACTTTCTGACATAGTTTTTAACAATTTTTTCGATCGATTTCGGTTTTTGGAATCGTTGGAACTCAAAAGTAAATATAACCTCAAAAAAATATTATTAGTTTTTAATTTTTTATTTTTTTAAAGTTTCTTCCAAATTTTCTTCCAAATTTTTTTCTACTTGCGAATGCTTAACAAAATTAAATGTAATTTTTAAACATAATTTGGAAAAATTATATTTATTATAAAATATGTTTTATGAAATATATTTTTTCCAATTTTTTTTTTACTTGCGGATACTTAAAAAAAATTAATTGTAATTTTTAAACATATTTTTGAAAAATTATATTTATTATAAAATACAAGGTGCAACCCAAAGTAAACAGGACTTTTATAAAATAAAGAAAACGGATGATTATTTTTGTATAATTCTTTTTATTTATTCAAAATACTCTCCTGCTTCGATACAACGTTTTGCACGGTCCAAAAGCATTTGGAATGAGTGTTTTAGGTCATCGGCCGGCATCGCCTTCAGAATGTTGGTACAAGCCTTTTGGATGTCCTCAACGTCCTTATAACGGTTTCCTTTCATCGGCAAATGCAACTGACCGAATAAGTAGAAGTCACAGGGAGCCATATCAGGCGAATACGGTGAATGATTGATGGTAAAAATGCGATTTTTGGTCAAATAATCGGTCGTAACTAGGGCTCTGTGAGCCGGTGCATTATCATGCAATAAACGCCAACTTCCTTCCTCGCGATATTCTGGCCGAATACGACGAATGCGATGCACCAAACGCTTCAAAACTTCAACATAAAACAAAGCGTTAATTGTTTTTCCCGGTGGAACAAACTCTCGATGAATTATTCCCTTTGAATCGTAGAAACAAATGAGATGAGTTTTGATTTTTGACTTCTCACGGCGGGTTTTTTTCGGATTTGGCTCATCTGGGTGCTTCCATTCGGCACTTTGACGCTTTGTTTCGGGATCATATTGAAAGCACCACGTTTCGTCACCGGTTACGATGTTGAACAAGAAATTTGGATCACGTCTGGCTTCCCGAACGATGTCTTTTGCGTGCTCAATTCTCTGCGCTTTTTGGTCGTCGGTTAAAGTGTGCGGAATGAAGCGAGAACACACTTTACGGAGACCCAAATGTTCGGTTAAAATGCGATCAATTGATGTTTTGGAGATGTTCAATTCCATGTCCATCAATTCCAATGATGATTTTGGCTGCATTTTGATAAAATCACGCACAGTTTTGATGGCATCGTCAGTAATCACAAATTTCGACTGGCCGACGTGTTCGCCGTCATTCAAGTCTTCACGACCATTCTTGAATCGATTCAACCACTCATTAACACGGCCACGGGATAAACAATCATCACCATAAACTTGCTTTAACAATTTAAACGTTTCGGTAAAAGTTTTACCAAGTTTAAAACAGAACTTAATATTAGCTCTTTGTTCGATCGACATTCTCGTACCAAAGTTAAAAACATACTGTCACATTGAGCGGGATATTTCGGCGTCTACTAGACCAAATGTCATGAAATTTAGACAGTATGTGAACGAAAGATGTACCTTTCCAACGCATGTCCTCACACATAGATGGCGCCACCAGAAACGTCCCTATTGCAAAAGTCCTGTTTACTTTGGGACGCACCTTGTATGTTTTATGATATATGTTTTTTCCAATTTTTTTTTACTTGCGGATATTTAAAAAATTAAATGTAATTTTTGAACATAATTTTAAATGTATTGCTTAGGTTATGTTTACTGTACATTTATTAAAATTTGTTCTTGACTTTCTGACATAGTTTTTTCACAATATGTGTTTTTTTTTCAAAATTTTTTATTCACTTGCGTGATGCCTAGAAAAAATTAAATGTAAGTTTTAATTTTTTTAAATTGTCTATCTGACAAAATTTCTGAAAAAAAAATTTCCCGAAAATAAAATTATAAATACAGTGGTGTCCGGATATAGTGAACTAATTATTGCAAGGCCTGTTCACTGTATTGAGGTTGTTCACTATATCAAGGTCAAAATTTTAGTTCAAAAACTCGTTTTATTTGCTCAAAATACATGTTATTTTTTTTCTTGAAATTGCTTTCAAAATGTTGTTCAATATTTAGAGGCTCTATGTCAAATTTGGGTGTTCACTATATCGAGGTCTTCACTATATAGGGGGTTCACTATACCCAGACGCGACTGTATTTATAAAATAAACAAATTTTTTTTCCACTTGCGGATACTTAAAAAAATTAAATGTAATTTTTAATAAATAAATTTTTCACCTGCGTTATACAAAAAAGATAATAAATGTAAAAAAAATGTAAAATGCAAATTTTTGTTTTTTTTTATTAAATTAATTCTCCCAGATCGGGCATTTGCTATTCAGAACTGAAACTCTGGGGAAATTGTTATTTATATTATAACTAATGTTAAAAAATATATAACAATTGAAATTGGCTTGGAGACACTTTACCCTTCCTTATCCGGCTATGGCCTTTGTCTTTGTTTTGATCTAAAATTCAACGTTAAATTTGAATCAAAATCCAAATCTCTAATTCCTGTATCAGTTTCTTGTCCAACGCTTTGCCTTCTCTAAATAATCCCGCATTACTTTTAGTAGTTTTCCTTTTGCTATTCCTACATCTAATCCCCTACCACAACTACAGCCAAGTTCCAGCGCCCTCCATTCATGCTTTCATTTACTCACGCCTCGCTCTGCTGCTCTCTTATCTCTTACTCTTCCACTCTTACCTCTCACTTCCAGCTATCGCATTTTGGTCACTTTTTTCCCCCAGCATTGTGCAGTGAAATGTTGAAACTTTAATGTTCATCACCTGAAATGGCAAACAAAATCCCCCATTTAACTAACGCAATGTCCGCCGCCTTGAACGTTCGCCACGGCGACGGCGAGCTGCCTTAATACTGCCACCGCTGCTGCCACGGACGTGATTAATTTTATTGTGCAGTGCATTTATGTGCTGCGTTCTTGCAGCCAGCCAGCAGAGCCAGTAATGCGGCATCATCAACTCGCCACCAAGAATTCCATTCCGTTTGCTTCTTTCATGCTCTTCTTGCTTTTTCTTTCCCTCGCTGTGGCAACGTGCAAACTCTGCCCACTCTTTTTACGACATTAAACGGTAAAAAATTGTTGCTGCTAAAGTGCGCAGCACCAAGAAATACCGAAAGGCGTTCACAGCAAAATGCCCGACTAACTATCGGGGACAATCGACGGTGCGCGTCCAGGTAAGAAAAGCTGACACGGCCAGCAAGAAAAAGAGTTAACTACAAACGTGCCAAACGTTTATTTAAAAGGATTTATGTACGTGCGAAATGCAAAATAATATTTTCCAGCTATGCATTCACAAATGCCAGCAAAATACAGGGTTATGACTGGAAAGGAGGGAAGTTTAAGTTCGAATTGCTTAATTTTGTTTATGCTGAAAATGTTATTGAAGATTGTTTTGAGGCATGGAAGCTTTGTTTGTGCAAGAAAAAAATCATTTAAAGATAATTGAATTAGTTTTGGTTATATAGGTTCTGAGAAAAATCGGGGTAAATACCATTTTCTTCCAAAAATGAATTTACACTTTTTTCTTTAAAAAGAAAGACCAACGAAGTAACTTGAAAACTTTCAAACAGATCAATGAGATTGAGTCATTGGGTCATTTAGGTCAATTAGAGACTGTTGGGAGTGTAGAAGGTAGTGGGATATGAGAAACTTTTACTATTCACTTTTAGTAAATATTTTTTTTTTTTTTCAAAACGCATACTCACAATGATTTTACTAATTTATATTTTTTTTATATTAAAGTTGAAATTTACTAAAATGGGAATTTCCTTATAGAAAACTTGCTCAGAAACCAAAAAGGTGCGATTTAAAAACTTTTTTTAGGTTAGAATGCCAACAGGATGTTTGGGGAATTTAAAGATTATTTAATTAGTATTTTAATACAATTTTACTTCTTTTCATTCTGGTTCTGAACCAAGTTTACTATGTATACAAAAAAAATTATAATACAAAAATGTTATACAATCCAATACAAAATCATTTCATCATCATTCACTACAACACTTTCTGCTGAATGCGATACTCTTGAATTCTTCCCTTCCTGATTGAATCTCTTAATCTCTATAAAATTTCATTGACTTGTTGGCTCAGCTTCAGCTGGTATTTCAAACATGACTTTACAAATAGTTTTCTCTAAGCGTTCAATTGGATGAATGAGTGGATTGTTTGCATAAAGAAAAATATTGACAATGATTTTGTTTACTTACTTACTCAACTGGCCATAACAACCCGTTATCGGGTTACGGCCTGATTTTGTTTACACCCACAAAATAATCAAACGACATTAACAGATTTGACACATACAAATCTTTAGATTACAGACCTTAGAGCCAAAATGTGTTATGTTGCGTGGCTTACGACTCCAAATTGTTGGAATCACAAACGAGTATTGTTCAGATCCTTATCCTAAATTTGAGTTCAAATAAGTTCTTATTAATTCTGGGATTTGTTAGTAGATTCTTTCATAGTTCTAAAAAAATTACGAGTGCATGATGCCATCAGACCAAAAAGCATACCAGATAGTCACTTTTCTAGAAGGCATTGTGCTCTCCCGAGACGTTTTACGTCATCTATTCTCTGAGCAAGGTGTGATCGTAGATAGTTAGGTAGATTACGGTAATACCTTGAAAGAGCTCATATGGGTCTGGTGGAATCGTTGCGATAGTACAAGTTGAGTCTAATTGTTGAAGTCAACTATGAGACAGTCATTTTTGTACGAAGCATTGGGTTCGCCCGAGACTCTTGTGGGTTTTTACTTCACGGATTATCAGGAGATGAGCGTAGGTAGTTAAACCTCGTAGTTTTGAAGAACTCACTTAGTTCGGGTGGAACCATCATGATAACACAAACTGAGCCTAATTGTTGAAGTACACATTGAGTCAATCACTTTTCGATGGCGCATTGTACTCTTCCGAGACTCTTATAGGTTTTTCTGTCACGTATCCTTTGAGCAAGAAATATGCGTAAGTAGGTTACCGTGCCAGCCTGGAAGAGCTCACTTGGGTCTGACGCGCCTATTGAATTGGGTATGAACGATGAGTTGGGTTGGGGTTTTGGGTTTTTACTTTACGTATCCTCCGAACAAGAAATAATGTAGGTAGGTTATCATGGCAGCCTGGAAGAGCTCACCTGGGTCTAATGGGTCCGTAGTGATACCACAAGTTGAGCCTAATCGATAAAGTAAACAGTGAGTCAATCACTTTGCTATGGAGCATTGTACTCTTCCGAGACTCTTATAGGTTTTTATTTCACGTATCCTTTGAGCAAGAAATAAGCGTAGGAAAGTTACCGTGGTATCCTGGAAAAAGGTCCATAGGATTTGAAAATGTGATTCCAAAAGTTGGGTATAATCGCTAAAGTAAACTATGAATGACTTTTGTGGGATTTTACTTCACGTATCCTCTGAGCAAGAAATAAGCCTACGTAGATTACCGGGGCAGCCTGGAAAAGCTCACTTGGGTCTGGTGGGTCTGTTGTAGTTCTCCAAATTGGGTATAATCGATTAAATAAACGATGAAACAGCCACTTTGCTACGACCCTTTTGGCTCTTCCGAGACTCTTGTGGGTTTTTACTGCACGTATCCTCCGAATGAGAAATAAACGCAGGTAGGTTACCATGGCAGCCTTGGATTTGGAGAACCCGTTTTGATTCCACAAATTGGGTATAATCGATGAAGTAAACGATGAGACAGAGACGTTTGAGGGTTTTTACTTCACGTATCCTCTCGAGCAGCCGCCGTGGCTTAGTTGGTTAGTGCGTTGGACCGCGATTCGAAGGCAGCGACCCAGGTTCAAATACTGCCTGTAATAACACCTAAAAAAAATAACGGGAAAACTCGTTTTCTCTTTCGGTGGCTGTCCTCTCAGCTGGAAATGGCAAACCTCTGAGAGTAAAAATTGCTTATGAAAGAGCTCCCAACCTGCCGTTCGGAACCGGCATAAAACTGTAGGTCCCTTCCACCCGCGTACAAATTCACACGCACAACACGGGTGGTTGCGGGAAGCTAGGCCTTAGTCTCGCGTAAGCGGGCAGCGAATGTGGGTGAGTAGTCGAGTATCACTTACTTCGAATCATTAAGGAGTTTGATATTTGGGTTCCGCACGAATTCAAAGAGATTTCCTTAATAAATCGAATCAACTTCAATCACTCCAAACGCAATGAATTCGACCCCTTTTTTAAAACAAATCATCATTAGTGATGAGGCTGAGTCGTTTACAATAACTTCGATCAAAGGAGATTATGATGCAAGCACAAACCTCATGGAAACCTGAATTGAAAGAAATAGATGATGCAGTCAAAGGAACAAACGATCAACTCAAATGTTTACTGTCCACAAGTAATGAAACTGTGGAAAGCAATAAAAGCAAAATGTTAAGGAATCGATAGTGCAAGGACTCATACACATTTGCTTACTGTTAGAAAATTATTGTCGGTTGTTTGGGAATCCATGCCACCATGCCACCACAACCATGGCCTCAGGCTACCATTTGCTTCGATGCAAAACTCGGAGTGATAAAACTTTCATTAAAGATTATGACCTGAAATTCAGAACTAAAAATTCTATGGGCACAGAATCGTAAAGTTGCCAGAAGGATGGAAACAAAATTGAATGTATTTTTTTGTTAAAAGTTCATTCGTTGACTGAACTGAATATTGTGTTAACGAGCCTTGAGTACAGTTTTGGCCAAAAACAAAAAAAATTAATTTTTGTAAAAACTTGTAGTTGTGGTCCCTTAAACTGCAAACCACAAACTTTTTTTTTATATAATTTCTCAACAGGCAATCTGCGATCCAGTTATAAAATGTTAAAACTTCAACTAAACCAACTTTGTTTTTGCCTTTGAAACAACGAAATGTATCGCCCTGTACTTGAACTTTCCGGTCATTCTTGCAGTCATGTGGCAACGCTGCAGCGGCTGCTAACTGGGCAGCGTTGTTGCGGCAAGGACGCAGGCCGACACGAATCGTCGACAGTGGCCTCGGCGGGCATTACGGCTAATTGCATTTGAAGTTTGCTGTGCGGTTGTGCGCTGAGACGTGGCCGGCGGCGAGGTTATTGTCTGGTCAAGCACTGCCTGACGAAAGCAAAAGTTTCTGCCAGTTTATTTCGGACGAAGTTTTCCCCCCCAACGTGTGTGTGTGTGTGTGCGATTGAAATTGAAAACGCATCGCTGCAGACCGAATTGGAATTTATAACAATTGGCATTTTGTGGGCAATGCATGCGGTCGTGTGTGTGTGTGGGTGTGTGTGTGTGTAAGTGGGTGGATGCCATTTTGTCGCTGTTCTTGTGCTTCAGTTCTTCACTGTTGTAGTTCTTGTTAGTGTTGTTGTTGTTGTTGTTGTTGGCCATTGTGTTGTCATTGGCCACCGCTGTACACTGGCGGAATTTCAATGAGTTGCTTCGTTCGAAATGAATAAAGTTTTCTTCAATTCGCTGGCATCGTCGTCGTTGTCGTCGTCGCATCGCCCCAAACTTTTAATACGATTTGCGGTCGAGCGCGAGTAAATGTTGATGCTTCGGGTGGGGCGAAAAATTAAATAAAATTTAATGCAATTACACGCTTTCCATTAGCACCTAACGAACTGCGCTGTAAGCAACACTTTTTCGCACGACACAAAAACCAACTCAACAACAACGGAATGACTACTGACTCACTCACCGACTGAGTGACGATGTGCGCCAACTTGAATCATTAAAAATGTTCGCATTAAATTTACAATTCGCATAATTATGTTGGCTTTTGTTGTTGTCCTTTTTCCCTCACCCCCCATATTGTTTTTGTTGTTGTTCATTATGCTGAAAACTTGCGAGTGCATTTTCGCCAAAGCGTGTTATTTAATTATATTTTCCGTCATTACGTTGTCTGGCACGCGAGCAACAACAACCAACAAACCAACTAACCAACCAGCGAGTGAAAGCCAAAGCAACAATAACAACAATAATGTGAATTACGCTGACAATGTGTACGCAATTCGCATTTAACTACACAAAAATTACATTTCACAAAATGAGTTGTGCGAAAGAAAAACCAGCAACAACAACAACAACAAAAAACCAAGAAAT
Source organism: Melieria crassipennis (assembly GCA_963668005.1). Classification (NCBI taxonomy): domain Eukaryota; kingdom Metazoa; phylum Arthropoda; class Insecta; order Diptera; family Ulidiidae; genus Melieria; species Melieria crassipennis. The sequence continues at coordinate 139,815,851 of OY764961.1, read as the reverse complement.
TTACTTTCACTTGAGTGCATCACTTAAGGGTACAGTCATGCTTAACCGTTAACCGGGCTTACTCACCCGCTTACAAACCAACGCAATGGCATATTGTCGACTTGGCAGTCTGGCAGCACAAGGACACAAGGACGCCGGAAACGCATCGAAAAGCGGAAAGGCACAAAAAACGTTTCGAACACATCCCAGACAGACGAGGAGGGCACAACCAGACAGAAGGAGGACTGACAGACGCACGAACAGATGGACGGACAGACGGACAGCAGCAGAACAGACTACAAAAGGTGAATGACAAACAGGACACAGGACGCACCCGGAGCTACTTTAAATATGAATTGAAGCTTAATTTCATGGAAGGACACAAAGTTTTCGGATTACAAGCTGCAAGCTGAAGTTTGGTTCCACACAAAAAAAATTTAGTCTTTAGTTATAAAAAAAGTTATTGTTCAAAAGTTATTGTATAAAAAATCTAGTGCGGCAGCCCAATGATGAACTAAGGTCAAGGTTTCAGCAATCATTCAATGAATGGCAGCGACTTTGTATGAGAATGGAAGGAATCTACGGTTTCATGCTAGTTTTGATTGAAGATATTAGAGATTTTTTTAATCATCAATTTCTGGCAGCGATTTTGAATAAAAACGAAAGAAATGTATGGTTTCATGCTGATTTTGAATGAAGATATGAAAGATTTTTTGAATCATCCATTTATGGCAGCGATTTTGAATAAGAATGGAATGGAATCTATGGTTTTATGCTGATTTTGAGTGAAGATATGAGAAATTTTTCGAAGAAATACAATTTTACTTTTAGATCTTTTTCATTATCTCCTCACTGGAAGGTTTATGCTTCTTGAAACCATTCATGACCCTGAACTTAAAAGTCACAGTTTATTTTGGCACCTGAAAGGCGATTTGGTCAAAGATTCTACAATGATTGATTTATTCCATTTGCTAAAAAGTTCAATGGAAGATTCCATGAACTATTTGCTCTCAAAAGTTGCTCACAAAGTTGCGGTTTGATAAAGTTTCCAGATGGTGCGCGATTGTATAATAAATTCACTCTCAGGAAATTGTTGGTGTCAGTAATTGTCAGCACGTGCTGATAGAGCTGGACGTTGGTCATTAATTCCATATTCGTTTGCTCTCAAAAGATTTCCACTATCTCACGATTGAAGTCTAAGTTGACCGGACTCTCGGTAGTTTGTTTTGTGTCAAAACATTGTCAGCGTTTGTTGAGAGAGTTCGGAATTATTGGGAGATCTATTATTCTCTTATTCTCCAACGGTTTCCCGTGTCTCAAGATTGAACTGGGGAATGGTCAAAATCTCGAAAATTTGCTTAGTCTCAGAAATTGTAAAGAGTTGGTTTACTCTCAAAAGATTGAACTGGGGAATGGTAGAAGTCTCGGTAATTTGTTTAGTCTCAAAAGATCGTCACCGTCTGCAGAGAGAGTACCAAGTTGTTTGGAGATTCTATGTTCGTTTAATTTTAAACGATTTCCACTTTGCCAAGATAGATCTCGGGAATGGTCGAAGTCTCGGTAGTTTGCTTAGCTCTAGAAGATTGTCAACGTCTGCTGAGAGAGCTCGGAGTTGTTGCGAAATTCTTTATGAGCTTACTCTCTAAAGATTTCCCGTGTCTCAAGATTGAGCTGAGGAATGATAGAAGTCTCGGTAGTTTTCTTAGTCTCAGAAAATCATATAGAGTTGGGCGATTCTACATTCGTTTACTCTCAAAGAGATTTCCAGTGTCTCAAGATTGAACTGAGAAATGGTAGAAGTCTCTGTAGTTTGCTTAGATTAAGAAGATGGCCAGCGTCTGCTCAGAGAGTTCGAAGTTGTTGGGAGATTCTATAATCGTTTACTCTCAAAAGATTTCCAGTGTCCCAAGATTGAACTGGGATTGATGGAAATCTCGGTAGATTGGTTAGTCTCAGAAGATCGTCACCGTCTGCTGAGAGAGTTCGAAATTGTTTGGAGATTCTATAAACCTTTACTCTCAAAAGATTTCCAGTGTCCCAAGATTGAACTGGGGTTTGATGGAAATCTCGGTAGTTTGTTTAGTCTCAGAATATCATCACCGTCTGCTGAGAGAGTTCAAAGTTTTTGGGAGATTCTATATTCGTTTTAGATTCTATAGTCTCGGTAGTTTGCTTGGTCCCAGAAAATCGCCAGCGTCTGCTGAGAGAGTTGTTGCGATATTCATTATTCGCTAACTTTCCAAAGATTTACCATGGCTGCAAATTGCGCTGGGGAGGGATGGAAATCTCGTTAGTTTGTTAAGTCTCAGAAGATCTTCAGCGCCTGCTGAAAGAGCTCAAAGTTGTTTGGAGATTCTATATTCGTTTACTCTCAAAAGATATACAGTGTCTTAAGATTGATCTCGGGAATGGCCGAAGTCTCGGTAGTTTTCTTAGTCTCAGAAAATCGTCAGCGTCTGCTGAGCGAGTTCGGGATCGTTGGGAGATTCTTTACTAGCTTACTGTCCAAAGAGTTCCAGTGTCCCAAGATTGAGCTGGGGAATGGTGAAAGTATCGGTAGTTTGTTTAAACTTGGGATATTCTATATTTGTTCTCTCAAAATATTTCCACTGTTTCAAGATTGAACTAGGAACTGGTAGAAGTATCGGAAATTTGAAGTCCCTGAAGATTGTCAGCATCTGCTGAGAGTCTTAGTAGTTGTGTGTCAAGATTAAGCTGGGGAATGGTGGTAGTCTCTGCACTTTGCTTAGTCTCAGAAGATTCTCAACGCCTGCTGATGGAGATGCAAGTTAATGGAAGTTTATACAAAGACTGTCTGCCAATAGAACTGAGAGTTGGTGGGAGATTTCATTAATCGTTTGTCCTCAAAAGATTGTCAGCGTCTGCTGATAGATTTGGGAGATTATGATTGATGGGAGAGTATGATTCTACGATTAGTGGAATTTTAAAAGTTTCCAATGTGTGCTGATAGCTTTGGAAGTTGATGGGAGATTTCAGAATTTGTTTACTCTTAGAAGATTTTCAACATGTGGTGCTTGTGTTAGTTGAAAGCTGATGAAAGATTCTATAAATCATTTGCTGTCAAAATATCGTCAATGTCTGATCATAAATTTGGGAGTTGGTATGAGATTCTTGAATTAAAGCAGAAAAATTTCCAGCTGGGAGATTCTATAAATCTTCAGCGTATTCTGATTGAACTGGGAGTTGGTGCGGGAATCTAAAGAAGGTTTGCTTTTGGAATATTTTTAGGGTCTGGTGATAGATTTCAGATTTGATGGGAGTTAACTACTTAAAAAGTATCTAACTTAATTTCAATAAATTGTCAGTTTCTGCTGATTTCGTATTGGTTGAGTTACGATTTGAATCCTTTTCTCTATCAACGAAATATCAGCGCCTGTGTCAGAAATATAGCTTTGATTTTACTAAACGAGGTAGAAATATATACGAAAATACTTGATTGGACAGATAAATTGAAAATTCCGTGTGACACATTTAATGATTTAATTCCCTCAGCGAGGCTTTCGGGGGGATGTTGCAATAATACATTTTGACGTCAATAACTTTTGACGTTCAATGCCCAACATGCAAATTACAGTACAAAGTATGAAAAGGAAAAACTCAAAAGTTCCCCAAAAAAAGGGTCAATGTACTGAAAAGTTACAAAAAGTTAAGAATTTTCCGCTTTTTCCGTTCAACAGTCAATATTTAAAGTCTTTCAGCTCTCATCCAAGTTTTCCAATTCTATCCATTAACTCTTTCTTTTGCTCATCTCCTAACCACTTCCGTGCAGCAGCATTCCGCTCAACGCCAACTTTACACGCCAACGCCAACTCATGCTGCCGAATTCATAAACATCCAGCGAAAAAATCCCCAAGGACATCTCAATAATGTTGACTGCGCGCCCCCCCAAGTTCGGCTCGAGATTGGCTCGTTGTGGTGCATACAAAAGCGCAAATTGCGTCTTGAACAGCAAAGCACACACACGCCACGTGCGAATGTGCACATGTGTGTGTGTGTGTGTGTGTGTGTTAGACACGCTTCAACCTTCTTGTATGTCAGCCAGGACAAGATATCCGCATTCGCATGCCGCCGCTTGACTTTCTGCATCCCGACCGCACTCGATTGTCGGCGGCGTCAGGTTGCAGCGTCGGTAAAACTATTAGTTGCTTCCTTTCATAAATTTCTTAAGGTGTTTTTCACTCAATCTTGTGCTGCCTTTTTTGAATGTGCCATGAAAAGCTGTTTGTCAGCTTGTTTGTACTCGTCGAGCGATAGCAAACATAGCGCAGACAGGCGAGCAAAGATTGCGCCCAAGGAGCCAAACGCAACCAATGTGCCAGACGCTGCCCGAGCATTCGGTAACATTCACCTTCAACACAATGGCGTTGAAGCGGCGAAGGAGAAGTTCAGGTGCAAGTAGATAGCACACGATTTTTTATTTTATTATGGTGTATTCAGTTTGTTTGTGGGTTTTTGTTGGTGGCAAAGGTCTTTGACCACACAGTCAATAGGTGGCAATTGCAAAGGGACAAAGTTGGTGGACTGAAGAGAAAAGGGCAGAAAATGTGGCACAATTCTAATGTTGTCCTTTTCAAGTTGGTGCCAGCAAAGAGAATAATGAAAGGGTTAAAAAAGGATGGGGTCATTTGGTTGTTGAGGTAGAGGTATATTTAGATTTTTGGTTATATCACAAGGTAGGAAAATTTATGTACGTTATACAAGATCTGTGTAGAGTCTTAGTGATGTCCTTACGATTACTGAAAGTGGCTCATCAAGTGTTTGATTTTTAATAATTTAAAGTCACGCACTTTGCTGGTCTCGATAGTCCATTGGGTTGCGTGCTGGCTTCTCATACCAGAGGCTTTAGGTTCGAATCCCAGCTCTGACTGGTGAAACGCTCATCTATTTCTATCGCTATCGACATGAAGCTGATGAGAATTACAAGTATCGCACAAAGAAAACCTGCCAACCGCCGTTCGCATTCGGCGTCTTTTAAGAGTTTCAAGTCTTTCTATCTCAACACTTCTTCTCTCAGTTATTAAAGGTAGGTTAGATAAGGTTAGGGTAATGCAACTAATGCAATAAAGTCCAACTGTTCCACTCTATAAGACGACTCCATTTCATGTGTTCAATGTTTTTTTTGGGTCTGGCTTATGTAGAGAAAGTACAATTACCAAATCTACACAGCTTAATTATGACATCAAAGAGTTTGAGTCATAAGCTACAAGGCATTAGATCCTCACGGGAGATCTTTTAGAGTACCAGAATAGCTTTTGCAACTTTTCTAACCTCTAATTGAAACTCTTTGTGATCTGATTTGCTTATCTTATGTCTTCCCGTAACCTAATTTATCTAATCTATCTAATCTAACCTAATTTAATTTAATCTTTAACACTAGAATGCTCAAAGGAGTCAAAAGGACTCCGTTAGGTTAGGTTAGGTAGTTTGTAGAGCTTCCTGAAATAAACTTTATTGAGACTTTTATTGAGCTAAATCTATATATATAAAAATCAAATAAATTTCAAGTATAAAAAAATATATAGAAACATGTTGTAAAAAAGTCTTTACTCTTTACTTTATTATAATAATTTTTAATATAATATTTTAATATTATAAACATAATTCCATATACGAATTAAGGGGAAGTTTGAATTAGCAGGACATTTTAGAGTTAAGTAATTTAAGCGAGGCAGTGTTAATCTAATCGATGAAGGAATATCTTCTTATCTTACCTAAACTAATCGAACCATAGAGTAATCTAACCTCACTTCCAAGTGACATAACCTCAAATTGACCTAACTTATTTATTATTTCTATGACATGATTCCATATGAGCATTTAAAGAAGTTTGGGTTGACAGAGCATTCTAGGGTTAATTAATCTAATCGAGAAAGGAACATCTTCTTATCTAACCTAATCGAATTGAACCTTAAAGTAATCCAACCTAACCTCCAAGTGAACTAACCTCAAACCGACTCATTTTGTGTCATGATTCTATATGAGCATTTAAAGAAGTTTGGATTGGATGGAATGACGTCTTCTGGTCATTCAAGTGTTAATCTAATCGAGAAAGGAACATCTTATCTAACCTGAACTAATCAAACCATAAAGAAATCTAACCTAACCTCAAACGGACTTAACTTATTTTATGACATGATGTCAAATAAGCACTTAGCGGAAGTTTAGATTGGCAATAATCGAATTGAGACAGCAATAGCGTTTTCTTGGCATTCTAGTGTTAATCTAATCGAGAAAGGATCATGTTCTTATCTAATCAAATTGAACCTTAAAGTTATTTAAACTAACCTCCAAGTAAACTAACCTCAAACTGGCTTAAATTATTTGTACGCCGTGATTCCGTATAAGAATTTAAAAAAGTTTAGATTAGCAAGTCTATTAAATGTTAAGTAATCTAATCGGGCCAGAAACAGATTTTTGTGGGCATTCTAGTGTTAATCTAATCGAGGAAGGAACATCTTCTTCTCTAACCTAATCGAATTGAACCTTAAAGTAATCTAACCTCCAAGCGACCTAACCTCAAACTAACCTCACTTATCTCAAATAATATTCATAGCTGACATTTTTATTCCTCCAGCCTTGCCATACATTTCTACAGCAATTTTTACATAACAAAGAGCCGAAAAGTGTTTGAAAAGGTCAAATGAAATTTGTCCAAAAATGTCATAAAATTTGAACGCTTAAAGTGTCAATGCGAACTAAATTTACCGTTTGGTGGAATGGAAAAATATTGAATGAAAGCTGCCGGCACTTGAAATTGAAGTCATGTCGTCGCAACAACCAAACCGATGTGCTGCATTTAAATTTATTCTTCCAAAACTGTTTTCGCCCCCTCGCTGCGACTTTGACTCTTATCGGTGTATCATTGCTTTGCTTTTGTTATTTAGTTAGTTGTATTCTTTCGAAGCGCACGAACGAGAAAACCTTCGAGGCACTGCAGCTGCAGGAAATCATTTTTCTTTGTGACACTGTGGCGCACGTTGCGACGTCTCGAGCGGAAATGCTTTCCTACCCCGCGGACGTAATTAAAGGAATAAAAATCGTAATAATAATAATCATAATTTAGTTATTTATGTGTGTGAATGTTTGAGAAGAAGAAAATGCTTGGAAGAAAATGTTGTTGAGATTTGTTGCGCTTAATTGAATTCAATTTCGTGGGCGCAACTGTAGTTTTGAAAAGTTTTCACTGGTAATGTGTGAGGCGACAAGCACGTAGCCGACAATAGTGGAGACTAATTTCCAAGGCAGTAAATTTAAATTTTTCAAGGCGTGAATACGCTTAACACTGGAATGAAGGGTCAATAAAAATGTTGAAAAACGTTAAAAAAAATGTCCATATGGAAAAATGCTACAAAACAGAGAAGAGAGTATTTGAATAGGCTTCAAAAAATAGTAAAAATCAGAGGCAATTTTCTTTCATAAAATACCTCACTGCCCACCAAGCAAAATGTGAGAAATAGGCAACAATCGTCAGTGGCAACAAATTGGCAACTCGCCGATTTATTGCCGCAGCGACAAATTAGCAACATGTCCCAAAAAAACAATAGTGTTGTGTAGAAAAACACTTTGTTTTCCAGGACTTTGAAATATCGAATTGAACTATGTTTTGTATTTCAGTGAGATTCGATTGATATATGAAGCTATATGAAAATGACTCGTCCAGGCGATAAGAAAACGACTCGTCAAGGCGATGAGAAAACGACTCGTTCAGGCGATAAGAAAACCACTCGTCCAGGCGATAAGAAAACGACTCGTCAAGGCGATTTGCTTTCGGCGGACGTTTAAGAGCGACTGGTGATACGAAAACGATACGCTGGCGATATTACCGGCGATAAATTTGTTGCCGGGAGCGAATCGTTTTCTTATTGCCGGCAACAAAAAATGTCTGGTGGGTGAAGTCATATTGATTCTCTTGAGCATTCCAGTGTTAAGCGTCGCATACAATGTAAAACCTGCGCCACACTTCACACTTCTCACTGTCATAATTGGAAGCGTCGAAAATCTATGACTATTGTTGTGATTTGAGTTTGTCGATTGCTATTGTCTGTATCTGTGTATGTGTGTGTGTGGTGTGAGAGTGTATTGCATTGCTGCCAGGCATTGCCACATTGCTTATGCTCGGCACATACCTACCGCCGACCGCACGCATGATCAATGACATTTTAGAAAATCTTCAAAAAAAATCAACAACAACAACAACAAAAATGACGAAGCACACTTTGCATGGCAAATGAAGTCGGGAGAAAATGTGAATGAAATTTTCAACTTGCTGCCGATCAAGATACGCATTTGCCTTGGCATTTTATAAACGGCATTTTAATGAAGCCTAACCGACGGCAAAGTTAATAAAATGCCAAGAGTCGACAAATGCCGGCATTATTAAAGCGCCCAGCGTTGCTGCCACTGCTGACACAAAGCAACACAACAACAAGAACAAGAACAACAACTATAACAAGAATAACAATAACAATGGCAAAGTCAACAAAGTCGAAGTCGAGCGGCGAATTAGAATGCGGAAGCCAAAGTTGAGTCAGTCGACGGAGGTGAGGAACGTCTGATGCGACATAGCGACACAGCTGACATTGGCGACATTTGAATGCTGCCAGTTGCTTGCTGTATTTATATTACACCGTGCAACAAAAATTTAAAAAAATTTTCACACCGGAAAAAGTCTATATGGGCGTGAAACTAGAGACCAAACATAGTAATACTGCGTACTCAGTTTTTTATTTCTACATCCTTTTAAAAGGACTTCAAAATGTTGAAGGGGATTTAAAATTAAAAAAATATAAAAAATACTTGACCTCGTTAAAATATGGCAATACGTATATCAAATGAAAGAGGAAAGACTCAAGAATTTAAATACAATTGATTTTTTATCTATTTGTAAAAAAAGGATATGAAAAAGGTCCTTTGAAAATTTTAATCCTTTATATCCTTGAAAATTTACATCGAATTTTCTTAAAAAGTAACTATGTTAAAACCCCAAATCTCCTTGATCACGTGTCAAAATTTCATTATTCTCGCTTTATTGATTTTGTATCTTTTTATTATTTAAAATATTGATACTCAAATAAATTAGAATTTTTGTACTTCATTACAATTGCAACCTCCGCCTTTTTTAATAACTTTCGAACTAATAAAGTTAGAGTAATGAAATTTTGACACGTGATCAAGGAGATTTTGGGTTTTAACATACTTATTTTTCAAGAAAATTCTATGTAAATTTTCAAGGATATAAAGGATTACAATTTTCAAAGGACCTTTTTCATATCCTTTTTTTACAAATAGATTACACATTAATTTTATTTAAATTCTTGAGCCTTTCCTCTTTCATTTGATATACACATTGCCATATACTAGCTAGGTTCAGTATTTTTTTAATTTTTTTTAATTTGTATCCCTTTCACAATTTTGAAGTCCTTTTAAAAGGACAAAAGATGTAGTATTACTATATTTGGTCTTTAGTTTCACGCACATATGGATTTTTCCCAGTGTGAAAAATGCTGTCGCACGGTGTTATATATATATATGTGTTTGTGTGTGTGTGTGTTCAATTCGGATATTTACATTTCTCAAGAGTGGCACAGCAAGCGCGATGCCAGCTTTCGTCTTTAATGAGTTTTATCTCACTTGTTTGACAGTTGTGGCGCTTAATTTAAATTGGCTTTTTCTTGACTACTTGTATTGCGCTTCTCGTTGTTGTTGTTGTTTTTGTTAGCTATGCGCCAACAGGCGCCAACAACAGCGGCAACAGTTCTCAAATCAAATAGAAAATATTGTATGCATGTTTTATTTATAAAGATTTTGCAATATCAACAACGCAACAGTAAAAACAACAACAACTACAAATACAACAACAAATACAACAACAACAAAATCGCCAGCATTTGTCAAGCAACAAGCAGCAGCGAAATGCGAATGATTGGTTGCTTTGCTTTACTTTGCATTGGTTGGTTGGTTTGTTTGTTTATTCTAATTCGCCTAAAGGTATGCAGCAATAAAATGTTTGCAGAATATTAATTTTACTTAAAGTTTATCGCCGCTGCTGTTTCACTTTCTACATTATTACAAGTTGCTGTGCCTGTGTTGTGGCCTGCGGGGGGAAGCGCACTGTGTGTGTGTTGGCCAAAGTAAGCGACAAATGAAAGCTAACAAGACGTTATTTAGTTTAGAACTTTCTCAACTTTCAACTGGCATAACGACGACGACGACGACGACGGAGACGGAGACGGCAGCAGCAGCGTCAACAACGTCTGTCGCATTGGACCTTAGTTGGTTTTATGTGCTGCGCGTTTGCAGCTGACAGCAGCTGATGATGGGTTTTGTGCAAAATTGGAAATGCAAATTTTCCTTTGCAAAACTGACGCACTTGATTTGTGTCTTGGAAAAATACAAAATTCCAGCATGAAACGAGCGAAAGTTTTAAGTCGCCCCTTTTCATTTTCTTGCCACCAGTTATTGCTTCGTTTTTTTTGTGGTCTTATGTAGCCCTTTTTTGTATTATTTCTTTCTTTTCTTTTTCTGTGTTATTGTATAATTTTGATGAATTGCTTGTTGGTGTAGTAAATCGTATGATCTCGGTGCCCAGTTGATGTCTTCGAAGCGTGAAATCATAGAATTTGGGAATTTCTTATGAGAAACGTTCTACTGTTTTATTACTTTTGTGGCATAATTTTTTTAATTAAAAATAAAAAAAAAAAGTGGTCGTCGCGTTAGTTGGATGTAGGTTAGGTTGAGTTAGGGTGGCCGCCTCTGTAAGGGACACACTTGGAGGCCTAAAAGGCCCATTGTGATACCACATTTTTCACCCGCTTTTGAAATATGTATGCGACACTGTTTTTCCAATAAGTGTCACAACAGACATTTGAAGCAGATGGGTAAAAGGAGGGAGGGGGACCTACAGTTTAAGGCCGTATCGGAACGCCCGTTTTGGCAATGTTCTTTTCACACTTGAAGGGTTATGCCATTGTCTGCCAAGAGCGCACTTGTGCGATTCTTCTAATTCTCACCAGCTTCATGTGGATAGCGATAGAAGTAGATGAGCGTTTCACCAGCCAGAGCTGGGATTCAAACCTAGAGTCTCTGGTGTGAGAAGCCAGCGCACTGCCCGCTGGACTATCGAGGCCCAGTGGACCCTAAATAAGCTGACTGCATTCTCGATACACTCCGAGAGAAGCGAATAACCTAAGACGACAATGGTCTGAAAAGTTTCCAACCTAACAAAGATGCATGACATTTTTTCTTTAAATATATTTAAATTTTTCCACATAGTCTCCTTGTAAGTCTAGAAAGTTCTCCCAGTGATTCTCCCATCTTGTTGACTTGTCGAAATAGAGCACGGAATATTTCCAGTTCATTCAAAAACGTTCCTGATTCAGTATGTGACAGACACGTATGTGATCTACTTTGGAAATGTTCAAATGTTCATAGCCTCTGCTATCTCTCTCACTTTAATTCGATGGTCTTCTAGCAACATTTGGTGAACTTTAGCGTTGTTATTGTCAGTGGTTTTTGGACGTCCTGAACGTTCATTGTCTCCCAAATCGGTATGGCCACGTTTAAATTCAATTACGGGGAAATTTTTTGTACTAAATAATGGTGTAGAGCCCCTCACCCAACTCGTCGTTTGAAACAAATATTTAATCACTGCTTTGTACTCTACAAAATAACACACCGACTGACTTCAACCACTATCAAACAACAACTGTGTATTCAAAATAGCAAAAACAGAAACAAAACAGATCCTTTAACTTTCCTAGACGAATGCTGCCATCTTAATGTTGAGGTCGGAAACTTTTCAGACAACATAAACTGGCTCGAACCATTATCAAACAACAATTGTGCATCTAAAATGACTAAAATTTTAGTGAGAACCTTTCAAAAGAGGCACAAATAGATTCTCTACCTTTTCTAGACGAGTGTGGGAATCTTTACGTTGAAAACGAAAACTTTTCGGACCACAATGACCGACACGAACCGTTGTCAAACAACAACTGTGCATCTAAAATACCTGAAATTTTGAAGTGTACCTCTCGAAAAAGGTGCAAACCGATTCTCTACCTTTCCTAGACGGATGCTGCCATCTTGATGTTAAGGTCGGAAACTTTTCAGACGACATCGACTAACTCCAACCATTATTAAACAACAATTGTGCATCTAAAATGACTACAAATTTAGTCAGAACCTTTCAAAAGAGGCGAAAACAGATTCCCTACCTTTTCTAGACGAGTGTGGGAATCTCTACGTTGAGATCGAAAACTTTTCAGACCACACTGACCGACACGAACCATTGTCAAACAACAACTGTGCATCCAAAATGGATGACATTTTGAAGGGTACCTTTCAGAAGAGGCAAAAACAGATCCTTTACCTTTCCTAGACGAATGCTGTCATCTTAATGTTGAGGTCGGAAACTTTTCAGACAACATGGACTAACTCCTACCATTATCAAACAACAATTTTACATCTAAATTGATTGAAATTTTAGTGAGTACCTTTCAAAAGACGCGCAAATAAATTCCTTACTTTTTCTAGACGATTGTGGGAATCTTCATGTTGAGGTCAGAAACTTTTCAGACGATATCGACTAACTCCAATCATTATCCGCATCCAAGATGGGTGAAATTTTTCAGAGTACCTTCCAAAAGAAACGCAAATAGATCCTCTACCTTTTGTTGACGAGTTTTGCCATCTTTACGTTGAGATAGAAAACTTTTCAGACAGGTACGTATATAACTATTTCTTCAAAACATCCCAGTCGTGTGCAGATTGCGAGGAAAAGACACAGAAAGTGACAGTCTACTCAGCCTCATCAAGAGATCTAATCGGTGTAATAGTTTAAGCCCCAAAATAAACTTGCTACATAAAGGAATTTATAACATCAACAAGTGGTCTCCTTTTGAAAGTCGGACAGTCATAAAAGGTGCAACAGTCTGTCTTTCGGCCTTAGATTCTAAATCTAATCTTAGCTTCTAATCAAATCCAGAAGCAAAGTGCAGGAATCCATTACTTCCAAGGCTCTTTTTCCATAAAGTACCAAAAACATAACAAAAAACTGTAAAAGCCTGGCTTTCAAAAACACCGAACTTGGTCGAAAACCTTACCAACTCCTCTCTCTCTTTCTCGTCAGAGCTGTTCCTAACCTCACCTGCAACTTTCCAAGAAAATAGATATCAATAATCATTTGGATCAACTTTTCTAACGAATTCTCCAAAAAAAAAGCCATTCAAGTCCTTGCACCAACAATCATTCTTTTGTCTGCTTATGTCATTGCATAAACAACGAAAATTGAATTATCCATCGAGCAGTGGGGAAGCAGCGATGGAACTAATCGCAAAAATCGCTTCGAATGCAAAGCATAGCAATCGAAAGGACAAAGATATCACATGAAGCGCGAGGACGAAAGAAAAACGTCTCGCTTTCTCTTGCAGCGCTGAATCTATGCGTAAATATTGCGGAATGGAATTTTTCAATTTATTTTCATGTGCAATTTGTGAACACTATGTACACTTAAAGCAACAGCAACAACAAAACTAACAACAATAAAAAAACAACAACAGCAAAAAAAAAACATTGCACATAAACGACAGTAAAAATCAAGAAAACCAAACATGGCAATTTTTCAAAAGCAATTCAATGTGACGAAGACGTCAGCGAAGCAACAGTAGAGGCACTCGAGGGGGAGGGGTAGGGCAGAGGGGCAAAGGGGGAAGATTGCGTTGTCATTGCGCTCTTGAAAACAGTGAAAGCGCGATACGCGGTCGCGCAGGCGTATGAGTGATGTGCAATGCAGTGGCAAGCAGTGGCGGGCTTCCACGGATAGTAAATGAAATGTGTGATTAAAGCGAAACGAATGCTGCTGACGTTGCCACAAGGGGAGCGTAATTGTTGGCGTTTCGCAACGACAACTGCTGCAATGCTGCCAATTTGTGTGAGTGTGTGTTTTGTGGGCGGCCTTTAGCCATGGCCACGCCACTCTACACTGCCACTCTACAAGTCAGTTCTAGTCTGGTCGCTGTCGATTTTCAACATCATTGTCGGCACCGGCGTCGTTGTCGTCATTGTGGCAAATTATTGACAGTATGACTGACAGTCAATAAAAATAGGTCGCTCGCATTGTCTCTGTCTGTGTGTGTGTGTGTGTGTGTGTGTGTGTTCTATTCATGGCGCATTTGCGGCAAAGTGCGTGTCTCAGTAACTGTGTGTGGGTTTTTGTTTGTTTTGCATTGTTTGCTTTGACTTTGGTGCGGCTGTACGTTTTTAATCTTTGGGGACAGCTTTCAATGCGAATCGTAATTTGGGACATGAAGTTCAAAAAAGCGCACAAGGCGATAAAAAACTTTGCCGTGTGTGTCTCTCTCTCTGGCCGCTTTATGCACTCACTTTCCATTCCCCGTTCGGTTTTGCGGTTTTCCATGGGACATGGCTTTTGACTGCTTTTACGGTTTGTACGGATTGTTTGTGTTGTGACAACTGTTTCGCGGTAAATGATGATTGCACCCTTGCTCCACTTCCAGCAAATGGTGATTGCTCTTGCAAATTTTTTGCAGCATTTTTCTTTGACGCATTGCGTTTGGGTTTTATGGCTAAAATATGTTTAGAATTAGAGTTAGGTATGTGATGAGGTTAGAGTTGTTAGTGGGATGTGTTTTGGGGTTTTGTGTTCTATGTGATTTTTTATTGCCTAGATTTGTAATGCCTTTGAGGATTCGTTAAAATCTCAGACTAAACGAGAGAAAATTTGTTGATATGCTAATCGGTGATCATAAAAAAATGTGTACGTGGTGCAATATACATTAAAGTTTATGGGGGAGGCGGAGTCAGTGTTTCTAGATTAGGAGATTTCCTCCTGGATTTAGAAGATTATTGGCCTTTCACGAGGATTCACTTAGTCTGTAAGAACCTTTTGTTCATTGACTGAATTTAATAAAGAATAAAGAATTTGTAGTAAAAAGAATTGTTTAGGAGAAAGTTTAGGAAATTTTGATGGTGATACATTTGACATCATTAGTGGCACTGAATCTTTCAATATTGAAAGCTAAAGTGCTTAATTTATCTTAATTAAATGTTATGCTTCAAAGCGCATAATTTATGCAGTGAATGAAGCAAGTTTACAAAAGCGAATTTCATATCGATCTAATTTTTTTATGTTTAGTTTGTGTTAAGTTGTTGTAAAGCTGAAGCTGAATGAATAAAAAGGCTGCAATTAAAAAATTAATATATTTTTATATAAATTTTAAATTAATTAATTAAAACTTTAGTATATTTTTATATAAATTTTAAATTAATTAATTAATTAAATTAATAATTTTTTTAATTTAAAAGTTTAATCTTTTGGTTTATAAAAAAAACTTTTTTTGAGTTTTATCAAATTTTTTGAAGAAAATTTCAGCTATTTTTTAATATTTAGGAGAAAGTCGTTTCAGCTATCTGGTAACACTGGGAAGCGTCTGGAAAGTTTCTGATCTCAGCATAAAGATGGCAACACTCATCAATAAAATGTGGCGAATCTTTTTACGCCTCTTTTGAAAAGTACTCAAAAAAATGTTAGCCATTTTGGATACGCAGTTGTATCCCTCTATATATACGTATTTAGCAGAGTCTACCAAGTTTTAAGTCTATGGGCTTAATAAATCAAGTTCTTCTTAACCCTTTTCTGGCCCCGTCGGATTTAAAAAAAAAAATACTTGTCTAATTTTTTATCATTTGAAGCACTTTCACCAAGTCTGAAGTCAAACAACCCCTTAAATCATGTTCCTCAAACAAACTATTAACCCATCGTTGACCACGTAAAATTTATATTTTTGAATAGAAATAAAAAATAAAAAAAAATTATTTTTAATTTAGAGTATTTGTACTAAGTTTAAAGTCTAAATACTCATTAAATCATGTTTCGCCATAAAAACTTTTAACCCGTCGTTGTCTCGTCAGAATTTGATTTCCAAAAATGTAAAAACTTGTGCCGATTTATTTATCATTTGGAGCATTTTCACCAAGTTTGAAGTCAAAAACCCCCATTAAATAATTTTCTCCATACAAATTTTTAACCCATCGTTGACTTCGACAGATTTTGATTTAAAAAAATTAAAAATACGTGTCTAATTATTTTTTATTTCAAGTGTTTTCATCAATTAAAAACTCAATCAGTTCATCATCAGTTCGTGTTATTTTTCATAGTCTTTCCGCATATAAACTCTTAACCCGTTGTTGACCCCATTAAAGTTTTATTTTTGAAAAATTGAAAAATTAGTGTCAAATTATTTATGATTTTTAGTATTTTAACAAAGTTTGAAGTCAAAAAAGCTATTAAAAAATTTTTCGCCATACAAATAATTAACCCGTCGTTGACCCTGTCAGATCTTGATTTTCGAAAAAATTAAAAATATGTGCTTAATTCGGTTTTTATTAATAACTTTTTTATTTTTAAGTTACAAACTCCCCGATTTTACACAAACGTAGAGCACAGTCAAGGGAACACGGTGGCATCCATAAATCAATTTCTTCTTAAGTCGACTTAAGCGGTTATTGCTTTTGACCACAGAATTATTTTTTATTTCAAGTATTTCCACCAATTTTGAAGACAATGGGCCCATCAGTTCATGTTATTTTTGATAGTCTTTCCGCAAATAAACTCTTAACCCATTGTTGACCTAATTACATTTTTTCGAATTGAAAAATAGGTGTCGAATTATTTTTGATTTAGGGTATTTGTACCAAGTTTGAAGTCAAAAACCCCATTAAATAATTTTCTCCATACAAATTTTTAACCCATCGTTGACCCCGACAAATTTTGATTTAAAAAAATTAAAAATACGTGTCTAATTATTTTGTATTTCAAGTGTTTTCATCAACTAAGAAGTCATAGTCTTTCCGCATACAAACTCTTAACCCATTGTTGACCTCATTAATTTCTTTTTTTCCTAATATAATTGAAAAATAAGAGCCAAATTATATATGATTTGTAGTATTTTTACAAAGTTTGAAGTCAAAAAAGCCATGAAATAATATTTCGCCATACAAACAATCAACCCGTCGTTGAGCCTGTCAGATTTTGATTTTCGAAAAAATTAAAAACATGTGCATAATTATTTTTTATTTCAAGTATTTCTACCAATTTTGAAGACAATAGGTACATCGGTTCAAATTTGTCATAGTCTTTTCGCATATAAGAGTTTATACCCATTGTTGACCTAATTCGATTTTTTTCTAATTGAAAAATACGTGTCGAATTAGGTTTGATTTAGGGTATTTGTACCAAGTTTGAAGTCACAAATAATTTTTCATACAAAGTTTTAACCCATCGTTGACCTCGTCAGTTTTGAATTTTCGATAAATTAATTTTTTAATTTTTTGTATTTTTGCCAAGTTTGAAGTAAAAAACTCATTAAATCATGTTTATTGTAGTATTAAGTTTATTATTTCGAAACAAAAAAAAATAAATATTAAAAAAAAAATCATGTTTCTCCATACAAACTCTTAGCCCATCTGACCTTATTGACCTCGTCAGAATCTGATTTACAAAAAAATTAAAATCATATGTATAATAATTTTTTATTTCAAGCATTTCCACTAATTTTAAAGTCAATATGTCCATTAGTTTATGTTTTTTTCATAGTTTTCCCGTACCGAACCTTAATCCATTGTTAACTTCGTTAAATTTTGATTTTCGAAATATTTAAAAATATTTGTGGAATTTTTTTTAATTAGGAGTATTTCTAACAAGTTTAAAATCAAAAGGTCCATTGATTCGCTTTTCTTCATACAACACCCTAACCTATTTAGACCGAGGATTTCCGGCGGTTTATTCGTCGTCTTAGCGGAAGTAAATTTTCGAAATTATTTTCTTCTATCTTCTTAGAGGAGGTTAATTTTTTTAAAGTGAACCATCAGCTTGGGCTGAGCGATGGTGAATCAGTTAGTCAATCAGTCAGCCAGGACAAACAATTATATGTATAAAGATTAATTTGATGTCCTTAAAACCCTCTACAAGTCTAAATGAGCCTAAACTATGCGCAGCCATTGAAATAAATGTGAAAATTTATTCGTTGAATTTTGCTTTGTTGAATGCGAGGCAACACGGATTGAAAATTTTCTCATAACGGTGGCTGTTGCTGCTATTTTTGTTGTTGTTGTTGTTCATGTTGTTAAAGTTGCAAATAGTGGCATTTCTATAAATTGGAATGTGTTGGCAATTGAATTGCAGCATCCGCCCACGTTCCGCCTCTCGTTCGCCAACACACCGCAGACGTGTGCACTTCATTTGTGCGCACCGAGTTGTAATTATTTCGCTTACAATAACAACAACAACAACAAGAAACGTGCGCTCAATTTTATGAGCACATTTCCCGCAGGCGCTACATAAACACATCCACGCACACACATACACAAACACACACAAACAGAGCTAAGCGCTGCTAGTCGCGTTATGTGTCTCAGACAGTGAATTTGCCACAAAGCGGAAGTTGCTTGTCGCCGCCGCCGCTGCCGTCATTGCTGCCTTTATGGCAAAAGCAATGCGCGCGAACGTGCAACGCACGGAAATATGCAACAAACGAGCACACACACACACATAGCGACACATATGAACACATGCGGGCGCTGCTGCTGAATTCCAAAGTCGTGCGGCGCTGCGGTTGGCGGCTGTGGGCAGCCACTCAAACGTGAAATTCACCGCCAATGCCGCCATCAGCGACTTCAACACGTACGCGCAGTAATGCGCTCACACTACGACCGCGCCACCCCCACCACTTCAACACTTGGAGGCTGACGGGCAGAGGGTGGGCAACATATGCAGCTCGGTTTGCATTCTTGACGTCACACCACCACACACGCAGCGCACTGAACAAAGTTGGCAGAATGCGGCCGTGCGACTTGGGCCGCTCTCAGCAGCAGTAGACAGCATTTGCCACAACAACAACAACAAGCGCCATCAAACCGTAACTCGTACTTGCAGTGAATTGAATTTTTGCTGCCTACCGTAAGGAATCGGCGAACGTAATAAACTCCGCCGCACCACAAACGTAAAGTTTCCGTTTTTTATTGTTTTCGATTTCCATTTTTATTGCGGTGCCTTTCGTGCTGCATGCGCTTTCTTTCAGTCGCCTCGAGAGACGCGTTCTGCGCCTTGACGCCTTTTGCCTACTGTCGCGCTTCGACTCGACTGCGTTCGTGTTTTATGAGCGAAATTTTCTCAAGCATTATTTTATTTTGTGTATTTGTTCGATTTGGCACATTGTTGTTGTTGTTGTTGTTGGTTGCGGCTGGCGTGCGTTGGCGTTGTCGTTTCTGCTTTGCCTTTTACTATTTTTATACATTTAGTGATTTGGTTTGGTTTGGTTTCGTTGCGTTTGTGTGAGAATTTCAATTTCCTATTTTCGTTATTCACTGCCAAAGCAAATATCGTCAACGATAACAACAACAACAACAACAACAACAAAAGCAGTGGCAACTACAGCAACAATACATTGAATCTGAATTTGAATCAGCAGGCGGCTGGCTTGGCTGATATCCTTTCGGCTGGGCGCATATTGAATTGAGCCAACAACAACAAAAAAATGTAGTTTAATCGCTTTCGATTTTCCATTTAACAGTTGACAAAATTCATTGCGAATATTCTTGATTTTTATTGCAACTGTTAAACCGAAATGAGGAGCGCAAACATGCAGAAATCAACAGCGGCGGCGGCAACAGCAGAACCGTCGTCGTACACGCAACCATAATCAAACCCAACGGCGAAACCCCAAAGCGTCGGCGAAAAGAAGAAATATTTGCATTTCGGTTTGGTTGGTTTTATGGTTTGTATGTAATTGTTGTTGTTGTTGTCGCTACAGCAACAACAATTTGTTTTGGGTTTCCAGGCAATTTAAGTTGCACAGTTGATTTTATAGCTTGTACTCACACACACACACACACACACATTCAGACAAGCCTACTTAATGTATTTGTTTGGAATATGTTTGTTTCTTGCAAATAGAAATCGCAAAACGGTTCGACAATTTGTCGAAGCCAAAGATTTCGCATAGCTAAATGAAGAAATTGAACTGATTGCAAAATGTGAAACGCATGCAAATCACTTTGAACAAACGCATTTGGGTTACTTGCTCACCTTTTCACTTAGAATGTTATGAGATTTCGAACAGCTACGATTCTCTTCGTCTGGACACGTAAAGTGCTAAAAGGACTTCATATGCTGAGTCCTTTCATGACATGGTTTTTACGAATTTTTCTCACTCGATGGTCATTTAGTTAGAAACACTTACTTCATCAAAAGATCCCGACTTGCTTTTCCAGATTATGGTCGCATCAAACATTGACTTTGTTTCCTGAGTCCTTCCATAGTATTTTATAATTTTCTCCTACTCCATACTCATTCACCACTTTTTCACCTACTTCCATTGTAAACTTATTTTTTACTAAATTTTTCCCCCTCAGTGGCAGTCACTTCCTCACTCTCTTGACTTATTTCCACAGGTTCTGATCACTTTAAGCGCTGACAGGACTTCGTATACTGAGTCCTTCGATAACACAGTGCAACAAATTCAAAAAAAATTTCGAGGGACAAGCTCAAACATGCCTCATTCGATAGAGAACCTCAGTAGGAGAAAAAGGACCAAGGGATTTTTTCCGGGATGTTTGAGTTTTTTTTAAATGCAGTTTAAAGATGGCGGCTTAGTGCCCCTTACTGAAACTTTTAAAACATCATATCTTTTGACTTAAATGTCAGAAAAAATCATTTTTACGTCAAATGAAAGCTAATGATATGAAGTCAAAGAAACCATATCCTTTTTTGAAAAATGTTATAAAAAAGGACATAAAGGACATCAACTAAATTTTTAGCTAAATTTATATAAGTGACTTCTGGTAAAAAAACATCGAATGTAGCAGAGCACATTTTTTTAATCGTTGTAGAGTCTTAACTGTAAAAGTGATTTACATGAAATTTATAAGAAGTATATATGTTTGAATGCTTTTTTACCAGAAGTCACTTATATAAATTTAGCTCTCACGGTTTCTTCGACTTCATATTTTTGGCTTTCATTTGACGTAAAAATTATCCCTTTCTGACATTTGAGTCAAAAGATATGATGTTTTAAAAGTCTCAGTAAGGGGCACTAAGCCACCATCTTTTAACTGCATTTAAAAAATAACTGGAACATTCCGGAAAAAATCCTTTGACACTGTTTTATCTACTAAGGTTTTCTATCGAATGACACATGTTTGACCTTGTCCCTTTTTTTAGTGTTGCACTGTCTAAGTAACAGTATTTACCAATTTCCTTCTATTTTATGCTCATTTGCTCACTTTCTCATTTACTTCATTAATGTACTTCGACTTGCTTCTTGACTTCTAACAATTTGGTCATGGCAAACGATCTCTGACTCGACGGTCATTTAGTCACTTTCTCACTTATGTTACTTCACTAACTCCCTCGAATTGCTTCTATAAATAATCTTGCCATGTCAAGCACTAATAGACCTTCGTAAAATTCTACGATTCTTGTCACTTGGACACGTAAAATGCCAACAAGACTTGGTATGCTGGGTCCTTCAATAAAAAACCATACTCACCAATTTCCTTCTACTTTATGCTCACTTACTCACTTTCTCACTCAAATAATTAACGCCTTCGACTAGTTTTTTTTACTTCTCTCGATCTGGTCACGTCAAGCGATGACTGCGCTTCTTTTAATTATTCCTTTCATCGTAAACTTGGTTAAATTTTCTTACTTTCTCACTTATGTTACTTCATAACGCCTTTGACTTGACTTTACAGATAATCTGATCATGTCAAGCCATAACTGGGTTCCGTATGCTTTGTGCTGTCTTAGTAGAAATGGTTTTTAATCATTCCCTCCTACTTACCTTCTCACTATCTCACTTGCACAGGGCTTCTATACTTAATCCTGTCTCAGTAAAAAATTTCTTTACTCTTTCCTCTTACTTATTTTTTCACTATCTCACAGCCCCTAACTCTCAGAGCTTCTTATACTCAATCCTGTCTTAGTAAAACTTTTCTTTACTCATTCCCTCTTAGTTATCTTCTCACTATCTCACTAACATCTAACTCACAGGGCTTCTTATACTTTTCTTTCATCTCACTTTGTATCTCTCTTGAAGCAGTCATGAAATCTTAGAGTTCGCGAACTTACACTAAGAAACTTCTTGACTATACAACCTTATGAACCTCTTAAAACCAATTGAGGTTGTCAGCAGTTGTTAGTTTCAACACTGTGGTGGTGCCTCGAGGTTATTCATTTGTTGGTCAAATTAACGATCGGCAACTTTCTTAGTCATATCCTATCTTATCTTATGTTCGGATCTATAAAAGTCCTTTTTTGAAACCACTCTTAGTTAGTATATCTGCTGGCTCACTCTGCTCTATCCCTACATGTCCTTGAATCCGGAGAAGAGTCAACTTATTTGCAGGGAACAGTTGAGCGTATGAACATCTTTTAGGCATTAATCTCCGCCTGGTTGCTATAAGCATCGGCCTACTAAACACTTGACAGTCAAGAAGGCATGAAAAGATACAATAAGACTGTCAAATATATCTACACGTATTGTGCTATGTGGGGGATTCAAGTCAAATTCAGTTCTTTAGTAGAGATTCCGGCTGCCACCGGACCATTTGTCAGATATCCATTCGTAAAAGTACTACAAAAAAAGTATCTATTCATCCATAAGAAAAGTACTACAAGAAGTATCTATTCAAGAGAACATATGCAGCTAGTTTCCTGTGAAACCTAAACTGATCGAAACTTTATGTCCTTTCATACCATCCAACCTAATCCAACCTAACCTACCCTACAGATTCAGTTTTTTCGAAAAGATTCCATCCACCACCGGATCATTTGTCAGATATCCATCCAATCAATAATGCCTATTAAGGAGAACATCTAAGGAGGCACCTAATTTCTGTCAGACCTTTGGGTCATCTTATGTCCTTTCATGTCATATGAAGACATCAGCGTCTTTTTTTGCTCTTACTTTATTTTACTCAACTAACATTCTCCACTGCTCACAAATCAGATTCAGTCTGATCGAAAAGATTCCAGTTCCTATCGAAAACATCTCTAATCGAAAACGATTTCTTCAATCCCAAGTATTTTTATTCAAATATCCAAGATTCATTTAAGCATACAACAACAACACGAGGTCAACTTGCAAGCAATCAACATTTCAAAAATAATCTTCCTTGGCGAATTATTGACGCACTCCGCCGTCAATACAAAACAATACGAATTATGTGCTCCATTAAACTTTCAATGCTATTAGCTGCGCTATGCAACACAATCTCTGCACCTTCTCCCTTCTACCATTCCCCCTTCTGCCACCACGCCCCATTGCTGCTAAGCGGCTATCAATGCAAATCCGCGCAGCGGCTGCCATTAGCAGCGGAAGCACAGCCGCACATGTGACGGCAACAACAACAACAACAACAACAACTTGAAATGAACACAAAGCACACTTTAAAGCGTTTCAATTTACAATTTTCCGAACAAAGGCAAAAGAATGACGACAATGAAAGAATAGCGAAAAAAAAAATCGTTAAGTGGAAATTTTCAGCAACATTTAACGGAAATGCCGTAAAATTCAATGCAATTTCTACCTTTAAATGTTGCTCATAAAAGTTGAGGGTGTAAAACACACCTAAAAAGTGGCAAAAGTGCAAAGTGAAAAAGAAAATAAAGAATAAAAGTAAATAAAAAAAAAATAGAAAGCAATGAAGCGACGGCAAAGCGACCAACGCAGCAAAAAGCTAAATAAAATAAATCCAAGCAACAACATTAAACGGCAACAAATGAATGTCAAAAATCAATTACAACACAAAATGCCAACCGAGACCAAGTCGACGGCAAATGAAGCAACTACAACAACAACAACAATAATAATAGTAACGACAACAAAGCATTGAACACGCCGGTGTCGATGCCGGTGACAACGAAGCCAGTCGAGCGAAATGAGCGCTGAAGGGCTGGGAAAAGGGGGACGATTGGGGTTAAAGCAAAATTGACACGGAAGCAGACAACTAAATCGAAAGGCGGCCAAAGCAGTTGCCAGCAATACAAATACTGCGCCAGACAGGCGAAAAGACAGACATGCGGACGGACAGACAGACAAGCGGCCATATTCACATTTGAAAATTGAAAATGTAACGAGCGTCGCTGTGCTGTAACGGTGGCGATAGGAAAATTGCATAAGCAGCTGCAGACGTTGGAATGTCATGCAATAGCTACCAACAAAAACCACAACAACAACAACAAGAACAGCGTTAAGGGAAAAAGGAATTTGCCGCTCGGATTGAAGGTTGCGGAAGTGAAGTGGAAACCATAAAATTTTACTACTTTCGATTTTCAATTTTTGGCAACATTTCAACTCGACTAACTTCGAATACGAGCAGACAACACCGCCAACTGTTGTGACACGCCATATTTGACGAGTTAGTAATGGCAACAACAACAATAAAAAAAAAGAACATAGAAGCAAAAGCATTGAGCCTGGCATGCATTTTTTGTTGTTGTTGTAAAGGTTTGGGTAATTTCGGTTATTGTTACTGAAGCAGAAGAAAAGTTTAAAGTTGACTCAAGTTTTTTCTTTCAAGTGAAATTTTTTGCTTTTTTGACTATAAATGAAAACTTGATGATGAAATGAACAAGGCTCCAAAACAAGATGGCGAATTGGGCACTATGAGTGCCAGGTGGGAGGGAAGAGAAGGTAACACGAATTATAGACTTTGTCGACTTCGATTAGTCAAACTTTTTTGAATGAAAGATTCTGTGCAAAAACATAGTAGAACACTTTTTATTGTTAACAAGAATCTTATAGTTAGCTGACTTCTATAAGTTAAACTGTTTTGGATGAAAGATTCTTCCTATAAATATAGAAGATCTCTTCCTTTGGTTAAAGAGAATCAGTGAATTAGTCAAACTGCTTTGAAGGAAGATTCTTCTCAAAAATATACCAGATCACTTCCTCTGGCTAAAGAGAATCTAAGAGTTTGCTGACTTCGATTAGCTAAACTGTTTTGGATGAAAGATTCTTCTTAAAAACATAGTAGATCAATTCTTCCTGTTAACAAAAATCTTGAAGTTAGCTGACTTCGATTAGCGGAACTGTTATGGATGAAAGATTCTTCCAATAAACATAGTAGATCTCTTCCTTTGTCTAAAGAGAAGCTCAAAGTTAGTAAAAACTGTTTCGGATGAAAGGTTCTTCTCAAAAACATAGTATTTAGATCACTTCCTATGGTTAAGGAGAATCTTGGAGTAAGATGACTTTAATCAGCTAAATTGTTTTGGATGAGAAACTTTTCTTAAAAACATAGTAGATCACTTCCTCTGTTTAATGAGAATTTTAGAGTTAGCTCAGCTTGATTACCCGATTTGACTTCAATTAGTTAAATTGTTTTGTCCCAAAGTTGCTTCTCAATAGCCCAATTCTTGTTCACGAGTATCTGAAAGCTAACTATTTTTATTATTTTTTTCTATTAGCTTAACTATTTTGGTTCGAAGATTCTTGCTACAAACATAGTAGATCACCTCTTCTGGTTAAAGACAATTACAGAGTCAGAACACTTTTTTAGTCAAACTGTTTTCATCCAAAGTTTCTTCTCAAAAACGCAGTCGACCACTTCTTCCCTATAAAAAATATAGCTTTTTAGTCTTATTGCCACTTGACACTGAGTGTGGAACCCCTACCTTATAAAATTGCCTATGAGAGATGATCTATCAGGCAGAAAGTTTGAGAATCCCATTGTAGAAGAATCTTATGAGTTCGTTCTTAGCCATTATTCAGGCTGACTAGGAAAAAGTTAGAGCTGCTTGCTAATGAACTCTAAAAGTTTTAGCATGTTTTCATTAAAAGCTTTGCTTTGTTAACTTTGAAATAAGGACAATTGTTGGCCTCTTCAAATGATCAATTTATATAAGAAAATTGTGAAAGCTTAAGTTAGGTGAGGTAGGGAAAGGTGTGTAGAGCGTAGGCTGCACTTCTACTCAGAGGTTCAAATCGCCCATTGTGAATTCTTTTCTGTTACAAAAAAACGAGCTTAAAAAAACGAGAAAAACAGCTTAAGGCAAATCTTGTCCAGAAATTTTCCAGGGCCATGGAATGTCTGCCTACTCTTCTGACTGCAAAGGGCACCGTTTCGAAGATACTATGCCCTGTTGCATTTTTGTCAATTTGGTAAACAAAGTAAACTCAACATAGTCCATGGACTTTTATGTATTCCCGAACAGTCAAAGAATTGTAAGAGCCAAAAAGGCATATTTTTTCTAAACACCTCGTGAAGAATTTAACTTGTCATTTATCATCTCCGGGGCTAGTCCTTCTGCAATTTCAACTGAACGTTTTCCAACCATTCTTTCCACTAGAGACTCTACAATAGTTTGTAAACTTGCAAATTATCTAAGAGAAAAATTTTCAAAAGAACGAATTTTAGTGTTACATGTCCTACAAAATTATTGAAAATTTCAAGTGAAACTTTTCTATACACGCAGCATATTTTTGTCGCCATTTTAAAGTGCAACTTGAGTAAATCAATAAAAATCAAAGTATATATTGCGGCGCCGCGCCCTGCACTCCACTTCACTTCACTTTACTCCACTCAATTTTAATTGAAATTTTCGCATACACCTGCCGCATACAACGAAAGGAGCAAATTGCAATCAAAATAAAGGAGCCGAGCACAGTGGCAAAACTTGGAAGACACAGCGACGGCCAGAAGACAGCAGCGGAGAGGTGAAGGTAGAGGAGTCGTAGTGGTAGAGTTGTGCGTGCGGCTGCTTAAACATTTTATGCTTTCACTTTGTGCATGTCAGCCACCTGAGACTTTAACACAAACACACACACACACACACACATACACGTGTAGAAACTCAAACTCACACACACACAGATACAGAAATTGAGTAATCCAACTGCTGCCGTCTGCGAAGTTTTGCTGTGCCCGGCAGCGTTCGCCAAGTCGATTGCAGGTTGCTGCTGCCGCCGCCTTTGGCGCAATTTAAGCGGCCAATTGCTTTAAGGCTTATATGCACCGTTAGGAAGCCAAAGTCAGCCGCTGCCTGACCGTCACACAGGGGAAAAATGCCATCAAGGGTGCAAACGTGAGGGTGAACGTAAGTCGGCTGTGCGAAATTGCAAAACTGCAAAGCATTTGGCTGCTCTGATGATCTGACGGTTGGTCAGTTGGCCGCGTGTCGAAGTGGTTGACTGACTGAGAACTGCACATTTTCATCGATTGCATTCTTATTGTGTGGAAAAGCGCTTACAACAAGCAATTGCCACATGCAATCGACCATAGACGCAAATTGTCTACTCGACGGCCGCTGCACATATCAGAAGCGCCGCCGCCGCTCGACGCTAACGAAAGCTGGCATTATTGGCACCCATTTAGTGGCGACGGCAGTGCAAAGCGCAGCTGGCAAAAGTAAGCCGATTTAAGTAAAAACCAGCAATGTCATATAAGCGACAAATGCGATGTTGTTGCTGTTGGACAATTGAACGAAAAGCCAAATTGCACATTGAGTGCAGTAAAGCAGATTACGACGACGCTTTTGAAATTGATTTATATATATTAAAAACTGGACAATTGCATGTAAAAAGGATTTTGATTTTTTTGAAGTTTTTTTAAAATTTTGCATTTTTTAATTTTGAAAAGTTTATTTCATTTTTATTGTAGAAAGGGTTCAGCCTTTTTATTGCGTTTTTTGGCAACATAAAAAACATTACAACTGGTCCCATGATCCTAAGAGATACTAAGACAAAGCTTACAGTTTCCTTCCTTTGTGAGTCCAATTTGTAGGATGAATCGAAAGGTTCTACAGTTTTATATGAATTTCAAGATTCCAAAGTTCCAATCTTAAAAGATTCATTATTGCAGCTACACTTGTCTCAAGGCTCTTTGATTGTTGCCCGAAAAAATCAACCCAGAGCGTCCGACTTCACGCAGTGTTAACTTCACCCAGCACAGTTGGTTTCTTATGAACTCAGTACACCTGCACTCTACACCTACTACAATCAAAACTAATGCAAAATTCCAAAGAATTGTCGCACATTTGTAATGTCCATTGGGATTTTAGTTGCTGTCACTTTGTTTGTGTTTGCGCTGGAGTCATCCTGCGCGCCGCATTCGGTGTGCAGTAGACAAATGTTGCTGGCAACAAGAGTGACAATGTGTTGTGATGTGTGGCATGCAATGCAAACAAGTTTGCTGTTGCTGTTAGACTTACACAAACACACTTTGCAGTCTGACGCTTTCGTTCGGCACACAGGCAAAGTGCACGAGTTGGCTTTTCACTTCACTTACTCATAAAACTTACTTACATGTGTCCACTCTGAGGTGCACAACGGCAACGCCCAACAATTTTTAATTGTCTGCTGCAATTTTTTAGATTTTTTACACACTCGAATTTATGCGAAATACTGACTCGGGCGTTGGTTATTGATATGTTTGGTGTCTCGCTTGTGGCAGATAATTTTGCATCTCAATGTTGGTCAGTGGACTTGGGGTAGAGCTGCTGAAACTTGTTTGCTTGCGGTCAAGTTTTTCTAGCTTATAAAAATATTATTAATAGTTTTAAAGTTTTGAATATTTATGTTAAAAAAGTTGAGGAAACTTTGTAGATAAAAAAACATAAACAATTTCTAGTTTGCTACTCTAACTAAGTTGAGAAATTGCCGTATCCTGGTTTAATTAAAATCTATAGTAAAATTTATAGTTTCTTAGGGCAAATAAATTAAGAAATTTCCATGTGTTGGTTTGGTTAAAGTACACAATACACAATTTAAGAATAAATTTCACATACCACAAGCAGGGGATGGAAAGCATTTGAAAGTATTCAGTACTCAACAACTGAAGTAAACAATCTTTTTAGCAGTTGAAACTCTAAAAAAACAGATCACTTTTTACGTACCATAAAATGTTTCGAAGAACTCGAAAACTATTAAAAAATCAAAAGATTTATCTCCAAATGATCCGATTATCGTTTTAAAATGCATACAAATGTCATTTAACTTCATTTTGGTTTCAATTCAATTCGATTGTTAATCAAATTAAAATTCTGAGTGTATAGAAACGGCCATTAATGTTATAATGGTTAAGCTATGATCCAAGTCAAACTAACCCAACTCAGTATTGAAAAGTATTCAGTATTCGCACTCACTGTTGAAAATGATTCAATGGTCAAACCGTTACTTGTATTCAACATGGAAATGTGATCGAAAACTACTCATTTTTGAATGGATACTTGCATTCAGTATCGAAAAGTAATCACTACCCATGTATTCGGTGAAGAAAAGTATTCAGTACAGAATCAATATTTGTATTCAGTATTGAAAAATTATCAATAAAGAATGGATATTTATTTTTATCATCAAAAAGTAATCAGTACCCACTTCTTAAATGTATTCGGTATAGAAAAGTGCTCAGCATCGAATCAGTATTTGTATTAAATATTGAAAAATACTCATTAAAGAATGGATACTTGTTTACAACATCAAAAAGTAATCAGTACCCAATGCATACATGCATTCGATATAAAAAATTACTTGGTATGTAATCAATATTTGTATTCAGAAACGACAAAATGCCAATTATTGAATGGATACTTGTTTTCAGTATGGAAAAGTAATCAGTACCCACTTCATTCGCTATGAAAAAGGATTTAGTATCGGATCAATTTTTGTATTCAGTATAGAAAAGTATGCATTACTGAATGGAAACTTGTTTTCAGTACCTAAAAGTACTCACTACCCAATTGGTGCATGTATTCAGTACAGAAAAAAATACTCTGTGTCAAATCATTATTTGTATTCAGTATTGAAAAATACTCACAAAAGAATGGATACTTGTTTGCAACAACAAAAAGTAATCAGTACCCAATACATACACACATTCGATGTAAAGAAGTAGTCGGTATGGAATCAATCAGAAACAAAAAAATGCCAATTATTGAATGGATACTTGTTTTTATTATGGAAAAGTAATCAGTAACCACTTCATTCGGTATGATAAAGGAATCAGTATCGAATAAATTTTTGTATTCAGTATAGAAAAGTATTCATTACTGAATGGATACTCGTTTTCAGTACCTAAATGTACTCAGTACCCAATAGATACATGTATTCGTTATGAAAAAGTACTCAGTATTGAATCAATTTTTGTATTTAGTACCTATAGAAATTACTGAATGGATGCTTGTTTTCAGTAACTAAAAGTAGTCGCAACCCTATTCATACAGGTATTCGGTATAAAAAAGAACTCAGTATCGAATCAATATTTATATTCATTATAGAAAAATAGTAATTTTTGAATGGATACTTGGTTTCAGTTTCGAAAAGTATTAAAAATCCAATTCATAAATGTATTCTGTACTAAAAACTACTCAGTACAGAATCAATATTTGTGTTCAGTTTTTAAAAATACTCATTAACAAATGTATATTTATTTTAAGCATCAAAAATTAGTCGGTATCCACTTCATACTCAGTATCGAATCAATATTTATATGCAGTACTGAAAAATACTCATTATTGAATTAATACTTGGATTCAGTATCGAAAAGTACTCAGTACCCAATTCAAAAATCTATAAAAAATTACAAAGTACCGAATTAACATTTGCATTACGTATCGAAAGAACCGCATTATTGAATAAATACTGGTTTTCAGTATCGAAAAAAACTCAGTAATAAATCGTTACATGTATAAATCGAATGGGTACCCACTTGATAAAATGCACTCAGTGTCGTAAAGCACTCAGTATCGATTAAATATTTATATTCAATTTCAAAAAGTACTCAGTATCGACTCGAAGCTTGCATTCAGTATCAAAAGTACTTAGTACCCAAATCAAAAATGTATTTAGTATACAAAATTACTAAGTGTCAAATCAATATTTACACTCTGTATCGAAAGAAACTCACTATTGTACAGATTCTTGATTTCAATATCGAAAAGTACTCAGTAACAAATCGTTACATGTACTAATCGAATGGGTACCCACTTGATAAAATGCACTCAGTGTCGTAAAGCACTCAGTATCGATTAAATATTTATATTCATTTTCAAAAAGTATTCAGTATCGAATCGAAGCTTGCATTCAATATCAAAAAGTACTCAGTACCCAATTAATATTTGTATTTAGTATTGAAAAGTACACAATATTGAACGGATACTGGTTTTCACCATCGAAAAGTAATCAGTAACCAATTCATACATGCATTCGATGTAAAAAAGTACTCGGTATGGAATAAAGATTTGCATTCGGAATCGATAAAATGCCAATTATTAAATGGATACTTAGATTTAGTATCGAAAAGTACTCAGTTCCCAATTCATAAATGTATTCGGTATAAGAAAGTATATAGTACCTATCGCATAAATATTTATATTCAGCACCAAAAAGTAATCAGTAATCGTTACATGTACTAATCGAATGGGTACCCAATTGATAAAATGCACTCAGTGACGCAAAGTACTCAGTATTAATTAGATATTTGTATTCAATTCCGAAAAGTACTCAGTATCGAATCGAAGTTTGCATTCAGTACCAAAAAGTACCCAGTACCCGATATATTTTTAAACACATTCCTTGATCCCAAAATAAATAGATTTTTTAACTTTAAATTCCAATAGTATAGCATTTATCTTGAATTTAAATGTAGATATTTATAAAAATAAAATTCTAAATTTACTCTAAATTATAAATCACACAACTCAACGATTTTCTTTTCTCTCTCTCTCGTTTCAGGTATGTTAAAAGCCCACATTGCCAACCATAATGACAGCCACAAAACATCTAATGGTTTGCTCTTGAATACCAAAATATTTCGAGCTATTCAAATGTCTGCTAATTAAGATTCAACATAACCTCTGCCCTGCCCCCTTCCACTGCAAACCGCACACTGTCATCGAAACAAACTACACAACTCGAAGACGTCAACACACAAAAGTGTCAAGTTCAGCGCAACCGCACACAAATCACTTTCCAAATTGTTGCCACCTCACAAATTTTGCTGTATGTACAGTACCGCTAACAACAACAACAACAACAACACCGCGACCCCGACCCGGGTCGCGCCATGTTGAGCCGTGACAGGGCCCGAACGCTAAAATGCCGAGCTGCAGCTCGAGCAAACTAGAAAATAATAAATGTCCCCATTAACAACACCTTTGCTTTTGCTGAAAATTATTATGATTTATGTCACAATGTGAACGACGTCAACAACAACAACAACAACAACAACAGTTGCACCAACACAATGTCCAAATGTGTTGGTTTCTTAGCGGCGAACAACTGAAAAGTCGACAACTATTTGTTTCATTTCCCGGTGCGCCTTATCGACCACAACAACAAAAACAAAAACAACAAGAACAAACAGAACAGCAACAACTATGTAGAAAGAAAAAAATTAGCTCCAGCTGCTTGTGGCCATTAGTGGACTGAGAGGTGTTGGGTGGTTGTTGGCGTTCGGGATGCGTTGCGTTGCTGACTGTCGCGCGTATTATCGTGCGTGATGGCAGCAACAACTACAACAACAACAACAAGAAACAATTGTCCAACTTATTCAACGTCACGCTTGGGTTCGTTGTTGACAATGTTGTTGTTTTTGTGGGACCATTTCACCGGTCAACAAAAATGTTGAGCAAAGATTCAAAGTAGCTGATTCTTAGTTTTTCTAAATTATTTGTTTAAAAAATTTTTCACCTAAAAATTGTTGATTTAATTGAAAAACTTGGAATTAAATTTCAGATTTAAGAAAATGGTTTTGATGGTTCATTTACAATGAGTTCGTGGACATCACTGACAATTTGAAAGCTCACAAGTTGGCCAGAAATTTTGCAACGTTGCCGTTGTGGAACCAACCATTAATTTCTGTCAAATTAGACATATCTTGACTTGTCGAATAGGCAGTGGGCCTTGAAAAGCGGGTCTCCGGGAAAGCGGGAAAGTAGGGTCTCCAGGGAAACTTGACCTGAACTCAACCATAGGAGCACTAAACAGCTTTAGGATTTGGGGGCGTGACCCAATCGACGCCATCTATAGCAGTTCTAACTAGAAAGTTCTGCCTAGTTCTACTAGGCAGGTACGTCAAGGGCTGAGACTTCATTTCAATACACACTGCCGCAACTGTGGTTTTGTGAATGTAGAAGGTCCACTTTGTGGACCTGATGTGACACTAGACTTCGTCATCCTAAGGCCCTATTCCTGATTAACTCTGTCCAACCTGTCAACCATTCACATTGAGGGTATCGCCAGTTTCATAAAGGCGTCTCAGAGGTAGTTTTAGGGTCCTTCCCTATTCTTGTGGTAGCACAACGAGTCACTACTGGCTCATCTTTTTCATCTTTTGAATTCATCATCATTGAATTGACAAACTAAAACTAAACGTTGGCATTGAATTTTACAGAAATGCGCTGTAAGTCGCACAGTTTCAATTAGAAATCGAAATTTTAAATCAAAAAATGTTGCTAGGCTACAAAACCGAAATACTGCCTGAACAGAATGTCGTAGCTGCAGCTGTAGCTGTAGCTGTGGCTGTGGTGGGACCTGTCAAAAGTTGAAATGTGTAAATTTGCATGAGAGTGCAAGATTTAATTTATTATAAACTTTTTCGTACTAACGTTCGACATCTAAAACATTTGACATTTAGGTTTGAAATATGAACAAAAAAAAATATAAAAATTTATTGAAAATACTAAAAATAATGAAATGCTTGCAATTCGAAAAAATTTTCTATGTTAATGCAATATCTTTTACAAAGGACAGTTAAACATTTGTGTTCACAACTTTCGTGATCAGTAGAGCACAACCGAAGGTGACATTTTAGCCGAAGCCGAAGCTTATTAAATGGCTACAATACTGGCATTCGGCTAAAACCGAAGCTTAAACCGAAGGTGAATAATAAATTGCGTGAATTATGCATGAATCACGCTCTTCAATTTTCAAATTTTGATTTTTCAATTTAAATGAACTGTCAAAAGCAGTTGACAGTTTAAACTGATTTTAATCTTCATTCAAGTTTGACTGAAAAATTCAATTTCGCATTTAAACTAAGTTTAAACTAGAAACTGAGTTAAACTTAGTTACAGTTTTACACGTGAACAACAATAATTTGACAGGAGCTGTCAATAAATTCGACTGTTGGTTGTCAAAGAGTTTCGCTACTTATAATTAAATTTAATTGGTAGTATAGATTAGTTCGGTCCGTTTTCAAAAGATGGTTCTGGCTATTGTGAATGTGTGGCCGGAACGGTACCCAAAAGTGTGAGCTGGCAATGCTTTTTTTTATGCTGCCTAGCACTTTTGAATTCAACTGATTTTTTAACGCAGTTTTACTCAAAAAAAGATTATCTTCGGCTACGCCTTTCAGCCAATATTTTAGCCGAAGCCAATTATTGGCCGAATCAGCATTTTTTGGCCGAATGTGGCAGAAACCAAAGTCGATTGAATGGTCCGGCCTTAGTGATCAGCTGATGTGGCGGCCACATCGTTTGTGGCTGTGGCACAGCATTCTGTTCATGCAGTTAGGTTTTTATTGACATATGACACTTTAAACGATTTTAAAGTCAATGAGTGACAGAAATGAAATGAAAATTTTCTGTTCGACTTTCAATCGCAAAGGATTTCTAACACATTCCCCTTTACTCTTTTTTGCATTTCTTGCACATTTCTAATTTCAAAAAAATTTCAGTTTTATTTTGTTGACCAGTGTACACGCATTTTGCAGTGTTACTGAGTGCCACCTGAGTGCCGCATCGCATTGCTTAGCCACGAAAAATAGCGATTTCCCCATAGAACACTCTTGCCGCCTCACAGGACCGTTCGCCGTTTGTCGAACTTTTGTTGTAGTCGATATTTGTTTTTCTTGCTGTTCCCAGTTGCACCGCGCATGGTTTCGTTTGCAGCCGTCAGCCAGTAATGGCAACACCTTTTTTTGGTTGTTTTGTTCATTTTTGTTGTTGTGTTGATGGCTTGTCATCTCCTTAGCGGCTTGCCGCAACTTTCGATGCGTCGTTAGGCCACTCGAGCCGCTGCCACTTTGCTCCCATTTATTTAATATGCCAATTTGTGCCGCACTTTGCCACCCACACCATCTCGACTCGACTCGACACGACGCGGCGACTCACCTTTCGCCGCACACACATTCACTTAGCCGTCAGCAGTCGTTTCGGCCGGGCAATAACGAGCCCAACAACGATAACGACAACAATGACGGCGACGATGGCGTTCACGTGTGTGCGTATTAACCTCTACTCACACACACACACACATGCACACGGATACACATTGCAACGCCCCTGTTTGACCTGCCAATTCACCTGCAATCTGTCATTTTCGCTTTATAAACGCTTAACGTCTCCACGCGTCGGGGCCAATGCGCCAAAGTGTTAGTTGCGGCGGCCTTTGGGTGTTTATTTGCTCTGTGTGTATGTGTGTAAATAAAAGTATTCTTGTTGTTTTCTGCCATAAATCTGCCACTTTAATGCTGGCTTCTTGTTCAATTGTGATTTTTTTATTGCTTCATCGCCATATTGTTTTCAAAGTTTGTCCTCATTTCTCTTCGGCGGCCGGTCGCCGTCTTTGACTGCCTTGCTTTGCTTTTTTCTTGCTCGCAGTCTTTGTTCAGTGCTTTCAACTTTTCCTTTTACTCTTATTAGAATGTTTTGTTGTTCTTTTAGTTGTTACTGTTGTTGGTTTTGTTGCTGCTGCTGTTAACATTTAATATTGTCGTTGCCAACATCGATTTACAGGCAGCACTTACCAGCTGTAGGCCGCCGCCAACCCGACTGCCGTCGCCGGGCCGCTGGCTGTCTGGCGCTTTCGCTTTGTGTATGAAGTTGTTAGCATTTTGACATAATTCCTTTATTTTGCTTTCCATTTCCATTTTCAACACTCGCCTCACTCCTTTGCCGGCCGCTGCTCCTTGGCCACACAACGGTTGTGTGTGTGTGTGTGTGTGTAGTGTTGTTGATTTATTTGTTTGCCACAAACTTATGGTTTTGATTTAATGTGGTGAAAAAATGTTGGAATGTGCCGCCGCGTCTTTATGTTTATGGAGATTTATAGATTGTTTTTTTTTTTTTGTTTTCCCGCTCGGTTAGTTTCAGTGTTGACCATTCGAGAGATTTTTGTCTGCTTTGCTGTGTCAGTTTATTGGTCAATCAGATGTGTTTTGTATATGATGAGAGATTTTTATTGCAAATTCCATGGTTTCATTTGATCTTTTAGTGATATTTACAAACCACTTTGAGAATGATAACGTTATGTGGTTGTTTTATTGAGAACAGTAAAAGGAGTGGAAGTATATTTTTCTGCTCAATGAACGCGTTGTCCTTTTTATGACAGCAGCATGGCGCTTTGCTTTAGGCTTCCAAAACTTGCAGCATATGGAAAAAATAGTAAATATTTCTGTCATTCGGAGTAGATAAATATGAAAAATCGCTCAGGGTCGGAACTTTTGCTGGTGAAATGGAAAATTGAACATTACAAACGATGGTTCATGGCATTGTCAAAGTAAATCTAAAATTATAAATCATAAATCTAAAATTATAGCTGCCGATTGTCATCTAGGACCCTAAATCGCAGCCTTAGCGGCATCATTTCATTCATCAGAAAGTTGAGAAGATTTTATGTAAAGAGACCGTTCTGTCGGAAAGCAAAAGTTTAATTAAAATCTTTAATAAAATAATAAATTCAGACCTTCATGCTATATTATCTCTACATCATATATTTCGTATTTTCTCCAGATTCTGTAGATTTTCTTTCTATAGCAATAATGAAGTGGTTATATCTCTCCCTATTCTGGACGTTCTTTGCTTTAAAAAAACGACCGACAGTATCCAAAAAGGATTCAAAGTCCAACTATGGGGAACTTTATGTCAAATTCTGCCTATTGAAGCCTGCAGAATCACCGAACGCTGAAGGATGAGCTACTTGAACTCGAACTACTGGGCATACTTTGCTTTAAAAAAGCAACAGATCGTCTAAAAAAGATTCAGAGTCTCTGGGAAAGTTGATCTCAAAGACTGCCTTTTGAAAGCTGCAGAATCATCCAACATTGGGGCTGGCCAGATGTACTTTAAATAGTTTCAACTACGTGCAATTGGTAGTCAAGGAGGGAGGCAACAGTTGGGATCTAATGGACAGCAATGTCTACATATCTGTGTCCATAGATGCCAATTATACTACCAATTATATATATGACATAAGTATATGAAGGAATCCTTTTTAAAGGAACTTTTGCTGCGAATAATGCAATTCTTTTGTACATCTGCAACTCCTCAGTCTTCCACCGATTACCATCAATAAAAAGGTAAAGAGATCCCTTCATAGGGTGTTGCCTTGTCTTGACGAAGCTGCATGCATTTTTACGCTGAGATCCTTAGAGGAATACAAAAAGCATCATAAAACCCAGCAATCACAGCACTGAGACACAGACATCTCAATTATACAGCGACTTGAGGTTTCTTGTTAATTTGCTTTAAATCTACCCGACCTCGGAAGAAATGGGAGTAGATCCTGCGGTGCCAAGAAGCTAAAGTAGTCGCTTCTTAACACATCGGTGCCAAATGTCTCAGACCTGATTTGTCTCATTATTCTCCCCGCAGGCAGGACATAGCGTACTGTCAGATATTCCTTCCCTTTCCATGTGTTCTGCCCATAGAAAATTGTTGGACATTAGGAAAACAAACTGCTTGCAGTCCCCCCTGCATAGAGACAGAAGAAACTGCAGCTATTGGACCGAGATCCGGTCCGGGAAGCGTAAGTTTCGTCCAACTGCAGCCGTCTCAAAGTGACCCATTTGTTGACAGTGTCTTTGAAGGTCGCAGATGAGAGAGGCAGAACAGGCCCAGGGCAGATAAATGCATTCGCAAAGCCCATTCTAGCTAAGAAGTCTGAGGTCTCACAATTTCTATTTATGACCCAAATAAGATGTTATATCTGCCGATATAGTTC
Organism: Melieria crassipennis; assembly: GCA_963668005.1. Taxonomy (NCBI): domain Eukaryota; kingdom Metazoa; phylum Arthropoda; class Insecta; order Diptera; family Ulidiidae; genus Melieria; species Melieria crassipennis. The sequence goes on along the minus strand of OY764961.1, from coordinate 139,777,890 downwards.
AGCCTGGATTTGCTAGACTTGACCTATCGTGAAGGTGGTTACTATACTACCGTTAAGAAGAACTAGGTCAAAGAGACCTTATGCGTACTTGTTATGACTCATAGAGCAGTAAAGCCGTCAGCGGTAACTCAATAATGGGTTATTTTGGTCAAATCTGTGAAAATATTTCCATTTTTTATACCTTACACTGAGGTATTGGTATATTAATTTGTGATGCGTTGAATGAACTGCGATCGGAATGAAAAATAAAAAATATATAATATATTATCATTACATATATACATACATTAACATTTTAGAAGAAAATCAAGCTATGGTTATCTGTCCATCGTCTGTCAATCGCACAACAGTTTTTAAACAACTAAAGCTATCGAGGTGAAATTTGGTACAGAGTTTGTTGGTGGTTTAGCTAATAACTGATACCCATTTGAGCGCAATACAATCAATTTTAGATAGGGTTGCCATATGAGCATAATTTAAGAAATCAGAAAATTTTTATCTAAACACAAAAATAATTTTGTTTATAAATATTTACGACTAAAATTGTATATGGCATGAACTCTTAACCCATAAAAGACTAAATTAACCAATTTTTACAAATTTAATTAGTTACAATTTAACTTAAGCATCAAATCATATCAAGTAGTTCTCATTAAATTGAGTGCAATATTTGAATTTTTGCTTTGTTTTATTTGTTAACCCTTTCGCTACAGATTTTTACTAGGGAAAGTTAAAATTTTAAATTTTACGTTTTAGGCTTCTATGTGGTTATATTAGCAACATTCCATAAGAACATTTTTAATTTTTTTACTCGGACCCTGTATTTTGGAGTGTTTTTCTATGAGAGCAACCACATCGTTGTGGCTGTAATAATTACTTAAACATAAAACTTTTTACGCATAACGAAAATTTGAATATTTCTTCATTTACTTCAGCCAAAATTAAAAAAAAGGTATCTAAATTGAAAGAAAACGTCAAATGAAAAAGTTCTCTAATTTTGTCTGCTTCTTTTTTCTTTACTATGTCAAGATGTACCATTACAAAAACGTGTACACTTCTCTTCTTTAAACTTAAATATTCAGTTTATTAATTTCGTATTTTTCCTAAAACTTCAAACTATTCTAAAGACCAACAAAAAAATGTATTCTTGCAATCATAGAGGCTTCATACGTTCACAAAGTAGCATGTTGCCATATGGCAACAAAACAGCGAAAGGGTTAAAAACATAAAATTGTTTGTTGTCATTAAAACATGATCCTTTTCTTCTGTCCTGCCATACAAAATTTACATTCTGAAGCATTAATTTTGCCTCTTGATCGTTTCAAAAGTTACTTTTGCGAATCTAAATCACTACTCAGACTTCAATATTTTTCTTGTCAATGCAAATATAAATGTTCGTTCTTTGTTATTTAGTTATTTCTTATCAGAAATGTCCTTTGAATTCAAGTCAATAGACTTTTGAACCGCTCATAAATAATATTTTGCACTAAAATTGGCCAACAAAACTGTTGCCAATTTCCATGAACTTTGACATAAACACTTCGACAAGCCATAAACTGAATGCTGAACATTATTGTTGGCATTATTCTGAGCAGCATTTTCAAAATTGATTACACTAAACAAGTTTTATTAGACTCACTCACGCACACACACACATTTATGCACTCACAGAGTCAAAGAGCGAAACAGTTACTGCTGTAATGCTGATCCTTTCCATTCACAATGACAGTTTTGTGTTGATTGCAAAAAATTGACACTTGACACATACACACAAACATAGTTAAAGCCACACATAATGCCAACGTCAACAAAAAAGCTATCGAACATTCAGAGCAATTGCCGTCGTAATGAAAGCACTCAACCTGGTAACCTTTTTCCGGAAAGAGTCAGTCAGTCAGTTAGTTAGTCAGTCAGTGCGACTCGACAGCTCAGCGTGTGCCACACTATCGGCACATTTAACAGCACATCAACAGCAAACTACATAACATAACATACAACAACAGCAACAACAAAAACACAAACGCTGACAACACAATTCACCCAACAGTGACAGCCAACCACAACCACAACAACCACAACAACAATGCGCGTTTTTATGATGTTATTAAATATGATAATCCTCGGTGTTTTAGTGCAGCGTAGCAAAAGTTCATTAAAGTAACTGCCGCAAAAATGTTCCGACACGCCGCGCCGCGCCGTCGCACTGTGCCACGCGACCGTTGTGCGCGAGCACACTTCATAAACGCTACGAACGTAACAACACAACGTAATTGTAACGTTAAGATTATATTTAAAAGTGTCATTAAAAGCGAGTCACGTTCGCCTTGGCGCCGCGTCGCGCCAAAGTTTTTCGATAGAAGTGCCCCAAAAAACAAAAAACAACGCTCAACGTCATAAATGTTCAAATGTTATGTTTTGGCTGTTATGTTGTTTTTTGTTGTTGTTGTTGTTGTTGTTGTAGTTGTGTTATCATTGTCGTTTCGGGCAACACCTGCGCCCTCGTACACGATTTGGTTGTTCCTCGACGACGGAGTCCGAGTCCACTCAAACGGCCACCAGTGTTGCCAGATGTTTTGTTTTGAAATTAGATTGATACAGTTTTTGTAAGAAATGTTTGGCAGTACGATTGACCTTCCAAATTGAATGATGTAGGTGATTTAAAGGATTCGAATCAAATGGCTGTCCAGGCAGAGAAAATTACTAAAAGACACACTTGGGCAGTGTTGTCAGATATTTTGTTATTTAATTTGTTTGATTGATTGAGGATTAGAATCAAATGGCTGTCTAGGCATAGAAACACACACTTTTGCAGTGTTGCCAGATGTTTTATTTTTTGCAATTAGATTGATACGATTTTTGTCAGCAATAGTTTGCTGAAAGATTGACCTTCCAAATTGAATTATTTAGGTGGATTCGATTATTTAGAGGATTCGAGTCAAATGGCTGTATAAGCAGAAAAAAATTACTGAAAGACACACTTTGGCCAACAAGTGGTGGGTCCGTTGTGATAAGAACTCAAGGAGAAAGAAATTTTGATAAAAACTGTAGTCCGTTTGGAGCAAATTTGTTGGTTTATTGAAACCTAATTTGATCAAAATTTTCATTAATGTAACCACATTTAATTCATTGAGGAAGAAATTTGCCTCCTACGCCTTCGCCGAATTTGCTTCTTTCTTGTAGAAATACAAAAAATATTCGTACATTGAACTGTGTTGTAAACACAGACAAAGACTTTGAAAATGGCCAGTTGGGTTTAAGATTTTCCTCTAACTGAACTGCTACGTTCGAAGTCTCTGCTATCAATTCCTATGTCATACTCATTGTGCAAAGAGGCCTCTGAATGCAATTCTCAACGAAAACATGAAAAACTTATCACGAAAATTGTGATGTTTGTAACGAGAAGTCCTTGCGGTCAAAATCAATCCCTTGCTCATTGAACCCGAGGACTTTGAATGTAGCGATCCATTCGTGCTAAGCCGTTCAACAGATTGACCTAATCATCGATTTGTTCTCGGACATCTAATTCATTTGTTGCCTATCTCAAGTAAAACTTTCAGAGCTTTCACTTCTCTTGTATTTTCAAAACGTTGTTCCAAAACGTTCTTCTACCGACCATTCCGACCATTGACACATGATTTGTGTAGCTGTCACGTCGTCTTCTATTCACAAACTACAGATTAGATACTTACTCAGCTAGGGTGGCTACAAGGTGTTGGTTATCTCCTGAAATTTGCATCTCTCGTTATTAGTGCAGCAAACCATCAAAATATTCTTCCATTTAAACTGCCAAGATTCTTAGCCTCGCTACCCAAAGGCTTCTTCAAAGATTTTCTATGTTGTCTACAATTGTTAGCCCCTTTCAATCTACCTATTAGACCTTTCTGAGAGCTTTGAAAGCCTAACTGTGTGTACCCAATGGCGGCTGTATAGCTGTTCCAAGATTTCTACAATAGACGAACCACGACGAACCATAGATAGATGCAATGGAACCAGCACCTATCTATTGTTCGTCGACGTTGCGGCTTTTCCGAGAGCTTAATTGAGTGCCCAATGGTACCTAAAAAGCTGCGGTGGGTTGTCTACAATTGGTAGTCCCATTTCCTCTTTCTACGGTGCTTTAAAGTAGAGACTATTCTGAGAACTTTGAGAACCTGACTGTGTGTTAAAATACTAACCTAACTACTTTACTAACTTTTCGAAGGGAATTCTAACAGGAATGAAGCCTTGAAACGGATGTCCGCTTAGGAAATACTGTCGGATTCCAACCTCTCTTTAAGTGTGGACTGTCTCTAAGAATTTCTTATATTCAGATTAAAAAATATCTTTGTACCCAAGCCAGTCCAAAAAATCCTTGGTCACAGCGTCATGTTTCTGTGCCATGGATTAAAGGTTAAGTTATACTTACAGGATGAGCACAACGGATAACAATGGACCGTACCGCAAAATTGGGTATTTATTTAAGCGCTTGAACAGCCTTCAAGAAGAAAAATAGGATCAAAGCTTTTAAGATTTGGGACAAGAAGCTAAAAGCTAAAAGACTTTCTCAAAACGACTATGAATGGAACTCTAACTGGTATCACCGAGGACCGAGGGCTCTAAGCATAACGTACTGGTTGGAAGGTGATTGAAAGACTTACTTTAAGTGATTATGAAAAGAAGGACTATCCAGGATCAACGAGCATGGTCGGAGCATGGTCTGCTAGGTCAGCCAATCTTACCTAACAGAATCCTATCTCTCGAATCTAAATCATCTCCTTTGGAGTATCTAACCATAGTTTAGCCTCAAGGTTACTCTCCAAGTGAGTTTTCTCTCAAATCAAAACTCAACCACTCTCTTCCATGGTCTATAAGTGATCCACTAGATCGGTCCATCTGAGAACGTTTTGAGTATTCCATAGCTACTTAGATTCCAAGTGACGTCGTCGTCACTGTCCATCTGGCAACACTGATAGTCGTCGCACAGCTTGGAGAGGTGCCTTCTATTTCACTGCTGTGCCCGATGTGTTCTTTCCATTCTCACTGCAGACATTAGGGGACGAAACAAAAATGGCGGCTGCCCGTATAATTTCTGCTACTTTATATTTTATTGTTTTTGCCCGTGTAGCGAGTACTTTTATTTGTATTTTATTTTGTTTTTGTTGTTGCTACTTTCTAACAGAAATGGTTCTACGCTTTCTTTGGGCGATACCCTCTCGACCGGTGGGGACCAATGTTGGCGCTACTTTGTGCGGCTGCTAGACGACAGCCGACACAACACAACTGTGTTTGTGTGTGTGTGTGTGTGTGTTCTGACCAAATGGTGTGGGTGTGGTGACTTGTCGAGCATGTGGTGTCATCGTTAAATCTGACATCCGCACCTCTCAGCTGTACGAGTGTGTATGTGTGTGCATCTGTGTGTGTGTGTGTGTGTGTGTATTGTAAGTTGTGTGAATTGTATTTTCGGGGGGCCGCAAGTGTTGTGTACGTTCTGTTGCTGTTTTTTTTGTCGCATTAGAGGTTTTCACAATCTACCTTAAACGACAGAAAATTTTATATTTATGTAGATTTTTACTATTTAATTTCTGACATTATTAACCAAAATAATTTGTAAAGTATTTGACTGGGAACTGTGAACAAATCTTAACTTTTCCAGAGGGTCTCACTTAAGGTGCCTTCTTCAAGAAGTCACACAAGAGAGAGTGAAGCGATAAGACTCACGAATGAGAGTCAAGAGTGATTTGAGAGATAAAGCGATGATATAGCTTCCTTTTTTTTTGATCTTCCAAACAAGGGTCTAGCACAAGAATCTTCGGATGTTGTTGACTTACAATCTTCTTTAATTTCATGAGCCTATTTTGCTCTCTTGTTCATCTAAAACTCTCCAGTGCCAAATGCCACTCTCGGTTATTTCAATAGCGAACAAAAATCAGCTGTTTTTCTAGCTATGCAGATTTGGTACTTTGGTTCTTTTCTTTCCGAACATTTACACTCCCCATAAATTCGTGAATGCCGCTATGTTCCTTCCCTGTTTTGCAGTGACTTGGATCCCATTTGTGCCATTTTATATGAGCAGCGTTCTGGGAGTGCAAGTGTCTGTTTGTGCGGCCATGTTACTAAGGCGCACACACACACACACATTCACATACTCACACAAGTATACACTCGAATGTGTGTCTTCTAGGCGCCTCTTGGATTGGTTATTATTGTGTTGCGGCGTTGTTGGTGCCAATGTGTGTTGCTGTGCTGTGTCGAGTTGGTTTTTATGACCTTTGCGATACGTTGTATTACTGACAACGAACACAAAAACAACAATTTCATGCCAAACTTTGCCACCTCAACGGCCGAAATAGCTTTTTAATCCTCGAGGAGTCGTAATTCTAAGATGATTTTCTTGTTTCATGTCCCCATCCTCAGGTCCGACACCCTCCAGTGACTGCGCGATATCGTCGCAACTGTCACCAAACATTTATTGGTAGCGCCACAAGTGCGTTTGTGAGTGTGTTTGTGTGCAGCTGCAATCGCTGTTTGTTGCAAATTTGATATTTTTCCAACAACAATAAAAACGGTAGGAAAAAGTCACAGATTAAGCACCTAAACACACATTTTTCGTAGCGTCACAAACGACCATGTTACATGGTGCAAAAGTGTTGCATGACTCGAAAGGAGTGAAGAGTGATGGGAAGAAGGATCGGAAAGGTGTCTGCACAGCCAGACAACAATAACAACATGATTGCCACTTGGCCGCTTTGTGCAGCACATAAAGCCTCTGTAAATTGGGTTTGCCTACAACAAAGCGCGACCAGTGTTGCATTTGTCGTATGTTGGTGGGAAGAGAGGGGAGCTAGAAAAAGTCACCCCGAGATGGCCAAAAGCAGCGCATACCGTTGACATGCGTCAGTTGACATTTGTCAACGCAGTGCCGCTTGGTTGTTGCTATACCGACGATTCTTGTTGTTGTTGTTGTTGTAGTTTTGCAATTTGCATGTCGGCGCACACATATTTCAATGCAGTCAAACAAAAAATATTCCCCACTACCCCAACAAACTGCTTAACACATAAATAAACATGCAATGTTGGCATTACAATAACAACAAACGCCAACTGTAGAGTTGCCAGATAGCTAAAATTACTCTCTTCTGAATTTAAAAGAATGAAATTAAATCAAAAGATATGTATGAAGCTTACTCTGAGCAGCTTTGGTAAACTTTCCCATTTACGATTTCATTTCAAAAACTTGACATTTTGATTTAATTAACCCTTTCGACCCCAAAGTTGCCTGAGAGCAACTTCACCTATTTGTCATCTTATAGCAAACACTACGATTGATTTATGGGTTTAATGTAAGTAGGCACCAACAAATTAATATTTTTAGAAGTGAATTCAAAGAAAATTACAAAAATTTTACTGTTATCTCAAAAATAATTTCCAATAATTTCCAGCGATATCAGGGAAAGTTTGTGTTCTAATTGAAGTCTACGAATTGGGCGCGTTTGATCAGAACCGTTTCTTTAATAATGATTAAATAAAATCGAAAACTGATAATTTTGTATTTTTCCGTAAATATTAAATAATTTTTCTGTAACTAAAAAATATTGATACACAATTTATTTAACCCGTTTTAAGCTACAATTGTTCAAAGCTCTAGAACTCTAACAAAGAGGCGTGGCGACTCCAAATGTCGTGTGCACACTTCTTAGGCAAGTTTTTCATTCAAATTCGGGGTCGAAAGGGTTAAGAATTAAGATTTCAATATCCAAACCTTCAGTGTTGCTTATGGAATCATCAGTTCAAAATTTTAAATAAGACATTTTGATGAAATTAAGAATGAAGATTTCAATATCCAGAGCTTCAGTGTTGCTAATGGAATCATTAGTTAAAAAATTTATATAAGATTTTTTCATGAAAATATTACCATTTTAGATTTCAATATCCAAAGCTTCAGTGTCGGTTCTGGAATCATCAGTTTAAAATTTTAAATTAGAAACTTTAATGAAATTAAGAGTGAAGATTTCAATATCGAAAGCTTCAGTGTTGCTTATGGAATCATCAGTTCAACATTTTAAATAAGATTTTTCATGAAAATAAACTGTAAGATTTCAATATCAAAAGTTTCAGTGATGCTAATCGAATAATCAGTTCAAAATTTTAAATAATATTTTTCTATGAAAATAAAATTTAAGACTTCAATATCAAAAGCTTCAGTGTTGCTACTGGAATCATTAGTCCAAAATGTAAAACTGGACACTTTGATTAAATTAAGAATGAAGATTTCAATATCCAATATAGAATCATAAATTCAAGTTTTAAATTAGAAATTTTGATTAAAATAATATTTAATATTTCGATATACAAAGCTTCAGAGTCGCTTATGGAATCATTAGTTCAAAATTTTAAATAAGGTTTTTCTATGAAAATAGCAGCTGAGGTTTTAATATCCAAAGCTTTAGTGTCGCTTATGGAATCATCAATTCAAAATTTTAAATAAATTAAATTAACATTTAAGATTTCAGTATTCAAAGTTTTTGTGTTGCTTATGGATTCATTAGTTAAAAAATTTAAAATTGGATATTTTGCTGAAACTAAAAGCAACGATTTCAACAACCGAAGTGTTGCTTATGGATTCGTTAGTTCAAAATTTAAAATTAGATACTTTGATGAAATTAACAATGAAGATTTTAATATCCAAAGTTTCAGTGTTGCTAATGGAATCATTAGTTAAAAATTATAAATTAATTAAATAAAATGAAAATGAATTCAATTTTAAATAAAAATTAATTAAAATAAAATTAAAATTTTAAATTTCATATCAAAAGCTTTCATGTATTTCAACTCTCTCAATCACAAAATATTTCATCACTTGCAATGTCATGGATGTTAAAATTAATCAATCAAAAATCTCCCAAAAATCCACTAAAGATCCAAAAGATCAACCAAGAGTTAACAAAAATCTCCTAAACTATCTTCTATACTTTCTTCCTCCTCCTACAATTATTTCCAAGATGCCAAGAATGTCTCAAATCCAACTGCAAATTTCCTAATCTGGCAACACTGGCCAACTGTGGCAGGTGCCCCGTTCGAGTGTTTTGGTGGCGTTGCAGTTGGCGTTGCATGTCTGGCGCGCAAATTTGCGCGCCGCGGCAAACTTGACAGACGACATCGGGGCAGTCCTCCTTCCTTCATACGAAACGTTGATACTAAAACGGTGCAAAGTATTTGTAAATAAAAATTTAATTGCATTTTGACGCGAGCTTGACGAATCGGTTAGCAACTGCCGCCGTCGCCATTGCCAATGCGGCTCCTATTTACATCCCCTATTTCCCACCCCCTATTCCCCCCCCACCCAGTGCCCATTTGACGTAATCCTCGCCAGCGGTATTTGTTGTTTGCAATTTTTATTTCCGTCAGGATATTGACGTTGTTTTATGACATTTGCATGTGACGTCTGGCATGTAGCGTGTGTCATGCACACACACACACACACACACATTTACATAAAACGCCGTTTGCTAAGTGTGTGCGTGTCAACCGCAGGCCGCAGGTGCGTTGATTGTATGTGCTGCATGCGGCCACTTTTGCATTTCATTTCGAATGCAAATTTCATTTATTTTCCATTTATTTGCATTTTAGTGTGTCGGCGTTTCTTTTGTTAGCATTTTATTGAAAATTAAGTAAATGAATAATGGCGGGAAAATTGCGTGTAACGTTTTAACCGGCGAAGGCAAAAAGTCAACTTTGCAGCAAAGTCTTTTCGTGCGTCGAATGCATTGGCGAGAGGAAGTGCGCCAAGTGCTGTAATTGGATGTGGTGAAAGTATAATAAAAATTGCGCCCAAACGTATGCAACAGTCGCCGTCGTCCTATTGTTCAACACTACTATCCGAAGATTTATGAATTCTAATTTGGGTTAAACTTTCAGGGATTCTGCTAACTTGAAAAACAATCAAAAAAATATCCAAATAAATTGTAACTTTAACTTGCATTCTTTAAAAATACTTTTTGAAGATATTTTGTAGACACTTTTTGAATACATTTCTATATTTTCCTTGGACGTTAACTTGAATATACTTAATAGCAAGTTTATAAAAATCCTGAGCCTATTAATTACATTGAAAGAATGCCTTTAATTATTTTTTTACGTATAAATAAGTCATTGAAATCCTGAATCGACTTATTTTGACGAGAAAATTTAACATAATTTTTTGATATTTTTCTATATTAAACAACCATTGAAGAAATTTGAGAAAAAAAATCGTTACTTAAAAATTTTAGTCATTAAAAAATTTATAGTAAACTTATACATCTTTTGAAGCGAGTAAATTAAAAAAAACTGTTATATTTTTCCGTATTAAAAAATTATTTAAGAATATCGTTAAATTGAAAATTTTATTAATTCAAAAATTAAGATTAAACCCAAAATTTATTTAAAAAAAATAAATTAAAAAGATTAAATTCAACAAAATTTTTGATATTTTTCTATAAAAAAAATTTGAAAAAATTGTTTATTAAAAATTTTATTCATTCAAAAATTTATAGTTAACTCAAAATTTACTATTTTGTAGCAAAAATTCTACAAAAATGTTTATATTTTTCCGTATCAAAGAACCTTTTAAGAAAATCGTTAAATTAAAAAGGTAGGTATTTATTCAAAAATTGAGAGGTAACCCAAAATTTGCAAAAGAAAAAAAATTAAAATAAAATTCAATAAAAATTTTTAATTTTTCTGTATAAAAAAACATTTAAAAAATCGTTTATTAAAGCTTTTATTCATTCACAAAATTATAGCAAACCCAAAATTTACTAGTTTGACTCGAGAAAATTCAACAAAAATTTTTATATTTTTCCGTATCAAAGAACCTTTTAAGAAAATCGTTAAATTAAAAGTTATAGGTATTTATTCAAAAATTTAGAGGTAACTCAAAACTTATTATGCAAAAAAAAAATTGAAATAAAATTCAACAAAAATGTTGTATTTTTCTGTATAAAAAAACCATTTAAAAAAATCGTTTATTAAAAATAGTTTTAGTTCAAAAAATTATAGTAAACTCAAAATTTACTATTATGACTCGAGAAAATTCAACAAAAATTTTTATATTTTTCCGTATCAAAAAACAATTTAAGAAAATCGTACAACTGAAAATTTTATTTATTTAAAAATTAAAAGTAAACTAAAAATTTATTTTGCAAACAAAAAAATTAAAAATAAAATTCAACAAAATTTGTAGAAGTTTTCTATATAAAAAACCATCGTTTATTAAAAACATTATTCATTCAAAAAATTACAGTAAACACAAAATTTGCTATTTTGACTCGAGCAAATTCAACCAAAATTTTTATATTTATCCGCATCAAAAACCATTTAAGAAAATCGTAAAACTGAAAATATTATTTCTTCAAAAATTAAAAGTAAACTAAAAATTTATTTTGCAGAAAAAAATTTAAAAAATTAAAAATAAAAGTCAACAAAATGTTTAGTATTTTTATATAGAAAACCATGCAAGAAAATCGTTTATTACAAACTTTATTTCTTCAAAAATGTATAGTAAACTCAAAATTTAGTATTTTGACGATGATGCTCAACACGCAGTTTTGGTATTTTTCTATATCAAAAACCATTTGAAAACATCGTTATTTAAAAATGTTATTCATTCAAAAATTCATAGTAAATTTAAAACTTACTATTTCTGAGCGAAAAAATTCCATAAAAAGTTTTATATTTTTTCTTATCAAAAACCCATTTGAGAAAATCGTTTAATTAAAAATTGTATCTAGTCAAAAATTTAGAGTTGACTCAAACTTTATTTTTCTCCTAACAAAAAAATAGAAAATCCTACAAATATTCGAAAAAGTAATTTCCCATTGCCGCAAAATTTCAATTACTTCAAGCTTGGCTTTTTGTAATTTTTCTCACATTTCATTTGACTTACTTTTTGCGCATAGAAAAAACTATACATGTGTGAGTGTCTGTGTGTGTATTTAATATTTTGCTAGCAACTCGCAGCAAAACCCATTTCGTATTTGCAAAACGAACGCAACCGCAGATTGGTGCACGAATTCGGTCGTGCCACATGCGCACAGCATGCATGCAACAAAACGTGCCACGTCATAAAATATTAAAATTATTATTTTTCACCTCTTGCCGCATGCAGCTGGAATGCAGATTTTGCATTTCACTTTAAGTAAAAGTGACAAAAAATCGAAATTAAAATTGAAATGCAAAATAAAAATTGCTTCTAAATGATTTTTTTTTCTATCTGTAATTGAAAACTTTTCAGTTAACAATTTTATGGGCAATAACAAAATCTACATTATTGACTTTCTTTGACTTGGCAGTTATTGCTTGAAATCGGGGGAAATTATTTGTGTCACACGATTTGATGCCACTTTGCCTTTTATTCTTTCATTCTATTGTTGCATGTTAAGTGCTCATCTTAGGGTTGAAATTCAATAGTTGCAAGCAACACAGCGCAAGCAACGAACGCCTCCTGACACCGCCCACAATCGACTCGCAAATTGAAATGTTCAAGTGGATTGTTGAGTTGCACGCCTAAACGCCGCCGCGCTGTCGGAATTCGAGCCAAAAATAAATGTTAATCAAGCAAACGAACAAACGAAATGCGAGTATTTGGGCAATTGTGATTTATGTGTTGACACAAACCGCCCGACAGCCAAAGCTACGCGCCCTCGCCGCTTCCGACACAACTCGACACAGCGAATTCGACGTGGCAAACGTTCGTGGCAGCAGACAACTTTATTCATCATGCAAATGATTGGGCGGGCAATTAATGGTATTTCACATAAAACAAAAATATCGTTGCATAGTTTCAGGCACATATTTAATAAATTGCCAGTCAAGCAAATGTGGCAAATGGAAGCACAAAAGCATAATTTGAGGCACATGAAATATGAAGCTAAACGGAGGAAAATGGAAGTGTTTAATTGGTTTGTTGGTGATGGAGCAACCTTGCGAGATTTGATGATTGACTGACACGCGGTGGCGGCTGTTGGACAGGAACAGGGGCTCTCAAGAAAAGGCAACAGAGTCAAAATTATTTTCAATATCTGCAGTTAACAATTTCTTCATGGCATACTTTGGGGCGTTTGAGAGAATATGAAAATGGAATGAAAATTTTATATGAATTGCAAAGTTACAAATTATAGAATTTGCTGCATATTACAAATTAGGAACATCACTTGGTGTCAGGTTTGAACTATAAGTTGGAAGCATAAGAATCTCCCAGTCAAGCTTCAGGAGCTTTTGAAGAGTCACTATCGTTGTGTGTGGCCTGGCCTCGTTCTGATTGAATACAACTCCATTCCCGTTGATCAAAGCTTGACCACTTTTGAGCAATGGATTTCTTCAGACGGTCCAATTGTATATGTGACAGGTCCAAATAAAGATACAACTAGTTGATTTTTTGCTGCATACATTTAGGCCCCATTCCCCCTTAAGCCATGTCAGTGTTTTCTACTCTACTATCAGCCTCTACGCAATGACCTATTTACCTATAATTTCTTATTTAATGATAAAAAGTATCTTAGCGCTTAAGCCTTAAAGTATGCAAGACTTTTGTTGCAATGACTTGGCATATTGTGACCGCAATGAATTGCAACAATTCACAAACGCAAACGCTGATATGATTACGTTCTACCATCAACTCAGTCTTTCTGCTCATACAACAACAACAACAACAACAACAAAAAGGAAAAAAAACTAAATAAACTAAGCCAAAAGATTATGCGGGCAAATAAACGTAAAACGAGCATGAAAATTCATGCGTCAGTTAAGCGTATAAATAAAAAGTTTTTCCCTGCTGTTGCGCACATTTCGTGCAAGCGTCGCCGTCTCTCGCTGTCGATTCGCGCCACTGTCGGCTGTTGGCTTTACTTATGAAAATAATGGCAATAATTGTCATTAAATCAAATTCTAGTAATTGTGTCGTAAATTCGCCAAATAAATGCAATAAAATTGCTACAGAACAAAAGTTTGCCAAAACAAAAACCGAAACACCAAAACATAAAAGAAAGTCATAGTCGGCATAAGGAAACCGAAAATTTCATAGAAAAAAAATAAATAAAAATATTGTTTGTGCAGTGGGCTGTCGCTGTTTGTGTTGTATTGGAAGGCACTTTAGAGCGCCCTATGCCCTACGCCCTGTATGCAACAAAATTCATAGCACACGAAAATTAAAAGTGCTTGCGTGTTGGTTTAGAGGAAGACGGACCGAAATTCTTCACAGTTAATAGGAAAAGAAATGCCAAGCAGCAGCAGTAGTTTCAAGTGTTGCCACATTGTAGGAAACAGAATTTTAAATTTTATTTGATTTTTTTTTTACAATTTAATTTGTTGATCTTCAAGTTTCAAGTTACTGAAAATTCACAAATTTGAAGTTATGTTTATTAAGAGAAATGAATAGAAATGTATTTATATAATTTTTTTAATTGTTAATTCATTGTTCAAAAATTAAGCACAAAATAATTGCAAGTTGCCACATTGTGCCATAATGAATCTAAAAAAATTTATTTAATTTTTTTACAATTTAATTTGTTGATTTTCAGGTTTTAAGTTAATGAAAATTGACATATTTGATATTCTCTTCATTAAGAGAAATGAAAAGAAATGTATTTATTTTAGTAAGTTAAAAAAAAATCAGCAGAAACTTTAGTTACTTGAATTTAAGCACAAAAAATTTGCAAATTGCCACATTTCGCCAAAATGAATCTTTAAATTTATTTGAATTTTTTAAATTCAATTTGTTGATCTTCAAGTTTTCAAATATTTGATCTTCTGTTTGGTAAGAGAAATGAAAAAAGTATTATTTGATACAAAATTAAAATAAAACATATTTCTTTGATTTATTTATCTGATTATAAAAATCAGCAGAGACTTCATTCACATGAATTACTAACAAAAAAGCACAAACAAATTTGCAAGTTGGCAGATTGTGCCATAATGAATCCTTAAATTTATTTGATTTTTTACAATTTAATTTGTTGATGCTCAAGTTTTAAGTTAATGAAAATTCACAAATTTTAAGTTCTCTTCATTAAGAGAAATGAAAAGAAACTATTAAAGAAAGAAGAAGAAGAAAGAAGAATAAACTATTATTTTAGTAAACTATTAAAGAAATCAGAAGAAACTTCATTCACATGAATTGATCACAAATAAAGCACAAACAATTAGCAAGTTGCCACATTGTAGGAAACTCTGTTTTAAAATTTATTTGATTTTTTACAATTTAATTTGTCGTTCTTCTAGTTTTAAGTTAATGAAAATTCACAAATTCGATTTTCTGTTCATTAAGAGAAATGAAAATAAATGTTTTTATTTATTTATTATTTTAGTAAGTTATCCAAGAAATCAGCAGAAATTTAAGTTACTTAAAGTGCTCACAAATAAAACACAAACAATTTGCAATTTTTTTCCTCCCTGCGTTCGTTCAGTGCTGTTTGAAATCATTGGCATGCATCGATGATAAAAATCAATGCATTACGTTTACGGCATACATTCTAATGGCCAACATTAATTTCACGCACACACTATCGTCCTTTCACACACACACACACGCACACAGACACACAGATCCATAAGTAAACACACAAAACCCACACAGTGGACAATGGACTTGCCACACTGCGCTAGAAAAAGAAGCCAAACCGCATCAATTCATTACGTTTAAAGTGAATCTGTAGCTGCTTTATAAATATTTTCGCTTCACTAAAACTGAAAAAAATGTAATCGAAAAAGAAGAAAATAACAGAGATAACACAATAAAACCATCAAGATTGAATTTTAGACATTACGAACAAACTTAAGGCGACGTTGTTGCGCTGTTGAATGTCCTTTTGCTGGGCGTTTGCCACAGCTGTGCATGGTGGCTTCAAGGTCATATGTATAGCTACACATATACATCCATATAGGTATATATATATTTATATACATATGTATGTACTATATGTGCCTTTGCGCCTAATATTCATTCATATTGTTTTGCTGTTGCGTTGGCCGTTTTGACCGCTTTTGGCTGTCTAGATTTTCTTTCTTGCGTTTCGTTTTCTTTGTATGCTCTTCCAAATACTTCTGCCATATGTTGACTGCCAATGCCTTTATTAATAATTCAGCATTACCTTTTTCTGTCGCCATCGATGCCATGTAAAAGTGGCTGCAAATCCATCGCAACCAGAGTCCTACATGTGTGTGTGTGTGTGTGTGTGCATGAATGTGTCCAAATCTAACCAAATACAACACGTTCCACCGCAGCCAATCGAAGCGAACGCTAGACTTAACGTCCTGCATAAATAATTCAATTGGTTTTCATGGGCAATGGCAATCGCTGTCGCCCGAGGCTGACCGACGCTTTGCAGCCACTGCTTTCGATAGTGATTTAAGCAGCTCAAGTTAATGCCGCCACTTGTAGGTGGGTTTATATTTAACTTTTTTAAGAAATCAGGTTACATTCTTCGCGAAATATATGGAAAAATATTTAATAAAATAAAAATGCTATTCTATTTTTGGCTGCATTTTGAGCTTGCACAGAGTTACTGGATAGGAGTCCATTAGAAAATCAATCTAGGCGGAATAAACTCGCGTAGCCGACTAACGCTTGACCCTTGACCCACTCCTCTGAAGCATTTTGAAGACAAGACCACCACCACTGGTGCAATTTGAAGGTCAGACACCCCATTCCTGGTGCGTTTTTAAGGACAGACCTTCAAAAACTGACTCAAAGTCAGAAACCCACCACTGACGCTTGGCTATTTCGACGTTTTACGCATTTTGAAGGTCAGACCCCTTCCACTGAAGCGTTTTGAAAACAAAACCCCCACCATTGGTGCGTTTTCAAGGTCAGAAATTTTTGCTCAAGGTCAAAAACCCACCAGATAAGACCCCTACCACTGAAGCTTGGCGTGTTTTGAAGGTCAGACCTCCTTCACTGACGCTTGATGCATTTTGGACATAAGACCCCACCACTGGCGCTTCAAGCATTTTGAAGCTCAGACCCCCACCGATGAAGCTTGAAACATTTTGAAAGTCAAAACCCCACCACTGAAGCTTAGCGCATTTTGAAGTTCAGACCCCCACCACTGGCGCTTCAAGCATTTGGAAGATCAGACCCTCAACTGCCTAAGCTTGGCGTGTTTTAAAGATCAGACCTCCCAACATTGATGTTGTGACACGTTTTTAAGATCCGACCCCCACCACTGACGCTTGAAACATTTTGAGGTTCAGATCCCCACCACTGTCACTAAGCGCCTTTTGTAGCTCAGACCCACCACTGAGCCCATTCAACACAAGCCACTGTGTCATATATTCTCTCCAGGAAAAATTCTTCCCAATACTTTTAATTCAAATTCTTTAGAGAACTTTAAGTGTCATATCACAATGGACGCTTCTGTGAGCAAATTCTGTAAGCGACCCCCCAAAATTTTTCTCTACTTGCCTACAAACTCGACTGTGCGTCAAGTTAACTTTCCTAATGGCTATGGACCATTTGCGTGTAGAGTCAAACTGACAGTTGCATCTTGACAGCTCAATCCACTTGCGCCACTTGGTGACAGCAACTTTCACTTTCATTACCTTCACGAGTCCATAAATCGTGTTTGCGGGCGCGCTAAAAAGTTGCATTGCTTGGGCGTTTTCTTGTGATTCATAGAACCCATTCACATGTCGCCGTCTTGCAATGCCGCAATCTGTGCGGCGGCGGTGTTAATTTGCAAATGTATTCCCAAACTGCGCGTCTGTCGCTCTCACCGGCTTTCAGCAGTACTTACCGAAATTACGTTTAGCGTTTTTCATTGTTTGGCTGCCAGCCGATTGTAGACTGTCGACTCTCAGCTATGACTCTATGCTGATTATGGAGGTTTTGTGTTGTTGTTGTTGTTGTTCCGTGTTTTGAGTGTGTTCGAGGCAACGATTTGTCAACGTTTTTTTGCCATAGCTGAGCGCATTTTTTGTTGGTGGTTTTTTTTTGTTTGTGGAGACAAACGACAATGTTTTGCCAGCTCTGGATGTTTTTATTTTTGTTGTTGTTGTTGATCTGTCTGTATATGTGAGGCTCTACTTTATACTCGTGTGAATTTTCACATATTTTCCACTTAGATGAGCACAGATTTTCATTTTCATTTGTTTATTTAGTTAATGACAATTTTCAGCCGAGACGAGGCGGGGCTGAAGTAGCGCCTGTATGTATGTGTGTGTTGGTGTTTGTGTAGCTCACAATCAGCATAAATTCAGATATTTGGCATAGCATTGACTTTGTTGTTGTTGTTGTTTTGCAACATTGCCAACTCGAATCGAATGAATCAACGTTTTGCAGGCAACGGCAGCGTTGAAGGCATGTGTGGTATGACACACATATACACTCACACACACACACACACACACGTCGAACGAGGCCCGCGAGTCAGTGAAGTGCGTTGAGCGGTGCTCTGCTACAAGTGCGCCAATTTTTTGCATTTAGCCAAGTTAACAAGGATTTAAAAGGTTTTCGTTGTCAACGGCATTCACAATGCAATGCACACAACGCGCCAAACGAACAGCTTGTCGTACGCGTGTTCGAGCAGCGGCAACGGCGCCGTAATCGCTGTTGAATGTACAAAATTAAAAGGAGCACCGAAATCGTTGACATCGCTGACGGTGTCATCAAGTTTTGTGCATTCTAAAATGCCACAAGCAAAAATTCCAAAAGCAAAAAATACAAAAACAAAAAATACAAAATTAAAACAAAAAAATATAAAAATACAAAAATAACAAAATTAAAAAAAAAAACAAAAAATAGAAAATAAGAAATAAAAAAACACAATGTGTGCAATTTAAGCGCAAAATTGCGCCTATTTTTGGCGCTCCAGAGTTTCATATGTATGTGTGAATGTATGAATGTGTGAGTGTATGGCGCTCTCTGTGAATTGTTTTGGGCCGCATCGCATATGTGCGCCGTCATGTGGATTCGTGTTGCTTGCTGTCGGCGCCCGATGTACTCGTCATGTCATTTTTCACAGCGCAAATCCGTGAAATGCATTAAAAGCGTTAGGTGACAGCTTGTCAATGACAATAAAAAATTGACATTTCACCCCGGGGCTCGATTTAGGCGCGTCGTCAACATGCACTCGCCGCCGGTGTTTGGATGCGCGGTCGCACAATGAGTGACATTGTCATTGATCGCTGTTTGTTGTTGGGGTTTTATTATATAAATGGATTTTCCATACAAATAATGCAATCAACGTATGATGTGATATGTGCAACACAACAACAACAAATTAAAAAAAAAACAGTATTGAATGAGTCTGATTCATACATTTGTGCAAATTTGCTAAAATATTTTCATATGGCAACTCTGATTGAATGTCATATTTATGGGGTTTTTGGTCTTTTAAGTGTGTTTTCATCATCAACATCGCTTCAAAAAATTCTAGACGATGCAACACCTTATTCGCTTCTGTGTCACAGCGTTCCGATCCTTCCAGCTTAACACGAGTTGGCTAGGCGCACAATCGATCGACCTTTTTCAGGACGAACGATCCCCACTGCTGGCTTTTAGGGAAGAAAACAACAGAATGAAGAAGGTGCGCGGTACCGCCAAGGCAAAGATTGGCACTGGCAAGAAGTAAATTTGCCAAAACGGCAAGAAAGTGTGGATACGACTTCCATTTCTGCCTTCGGATCCACGTATCTGGCTGCTCAACTTTTGTTTTTGCTTCTCGTTTCTGATTGTTTTAGGCCAAAAGATTCAAAGTATTATTTGCATACAATAATTTACGGCTGTAAGAAGAAAACAAATATACAGCTACACGATGCACCAGCGATGCATGTAAAAGGAAGCGGGCATTAGCAAAAAAACAGCGCACCAAACCGATCTTAGCGAAGTTCCCAACCATGGCGCTATGAGCGATAGCTCACAACATCGGAGGCGTCGTTTCTAAGCGACGATAGATGGCAGCCCCATCACTTACGACTACCTGCAGCATGCGATCTTAAGAACTTGCGTCGCTTACCGTACTGTACCGTTACTGTATCTAGTATCGAACATTGACATCAACTTCTGTAGAAAATACAAGTAGGAACTGTATCGTTTGAGGCTTCAACGTAGAGCACTGTGCCACAGTGATAACTTCTGTAAGTGATGGATGATGAATGGATAGAAAAAAGACGCAAGGCACATCCCTCCAATCAGGGTTCTTATCAGAAGTTAAAGTATCTGTCTGTGAGTCTGTGTGAACTTGAGTCGCTTCATTTGTAGTCCTGGATATTTACATCAACTTTTGCGGAGAGTACTAGTAGGCATTGCATCGTTGGAGGCTTCCACTTGGAGCACTGAATCCAGCGATAGCTTTTGTAAGTAATAAATGATGAATGGATGGTAGGCGTAAGGCACATCTATCCAGTCGAGGGTGCTATCAGAAGTCAAAGTATTGTCCCCACTGAAGCGAGTAAATGATCCCAAACGAAAATGCGAAGATCAGACTTTACTTCTATTACCTCTGATAGATCTGTGAGAAAGCATGACCCTAAATACTTGAATCGCCTTAACTGTAGTCCCGGAGATTGACATCAACTTCTGCGGAAAGAAGTGGTTAAAAATGGCATTGTTGGAGGCTTCAACTTAGAGCACTGTGCCGCAGTGATAACTTCTGTAACTGGTGGATGATGAATGGATTGAAAAAAGATGTTAGACACATTCCTCTAATCGAAGTTCTTATCAGGAATTCAAAGTATTGTCCCCATTGAAACGAGCAAAAGATCCCAAACGAAAATGCGAAGATCAGACTTTACTTCTATTACCTCTGATAGATCTGTGAGAAAGCATGACCCTAAATACTTGAGTCGCCTCAACTGTAGTCGCGTACATTGACATCAACTTTTGCGGAGAAAAGTAGTAAAAATTGCATTGTTGGAGGCTTCAACTTGGAACTTCCGTAACTGTTGAATGATGAGTGAATGGAAAGATGTAAGGTACATCCCTCCTTATCAGAATCAAGCAAATGATCTCAAGTTAAATTGTGGAGATTCAACAGATAGATAGATCTCTAAATGATGAATGGATGGATGGATGGGTATAAGGTGAGCCGAGAAATTAACCTACTTGTATGAATATATATATATATAGTTTCCTATAGTATAGTACAAGGGTCCAAATGGACTGAGTGCTATGGAGTGCAATTTCCTCAAGTAGGAATTGCATCGTTGGATGGTTCAACTTGAAGCACAGTGTTCAGTTATAGCTTCTGTAAGTGATGGATGATGAATGATAGATAGATGTGAGGTTAAACAACAGGCGCGGATCCAGAAAAATATTTCGGGGGGGGGTTTTAAAAAGTAATTCCTTAAAATTTATAAAATGTCTTTTAATTTGTATGTAGTTTTATAGTCGATCCACATATTTCGGGGGGGGTTTCAACCCCCAAACCCCCCCCCTGGATCCGCCACTGTTAAACAATAAACTAATCTATTAGAGATATAAATATATATAAGTCCTGTTGTACTTAAAACTCAGGCGAAAGTACAATAGCAGAGAAAAAGTTGCGAAAGAAGGGTTTGAATGAAAAAGATAAGAACCTTTCACTAGATTAGTTGAACCCATCACCGAGTTGAATGAATGCAGAAAATGCAAGGAAAATTGTGTCAGGGAAACCTTAGAGCACATTTTTTGCTTCTGTCCGGCTCTGTTGATTCTGCCTCAAGACTGTACCTTACTCACCTTGGATAGGGTTGCTAAACAGGACACTTACATTCTCACGGATCACTTCTAGGTCAGTCCACAGCACAGGAGCTCTAACAAGTACCCCTAAGGATCCAAAAGGATCTGTACGTGGCTGACCTGACCTGCTTACTAAACCTAACCTAGTGGCAACCTAAAAGGACATTCATCTTTGCACTATTCATTCTCGGTCAAAGTAAGCTAAGACAAGTAATTTGACATCCTTCGTACGTCTACCTTTCTTTCCTTTCTTCTTCTTAGGTAGACATCTGATGAACTTTGCTTTGGCTGTGAATTGAATTCAAAAAGACAATTTGTGATTTTTTGTGGTACTTAAACTTAAAGTTACCTAAACAGTGGCGCACACAGGATATCATTTTGGCGGAGGGGCGGGGGGCTTCGTACAACTTTTGAGCCCAATACCATTTGAAAGCTTATTTTGCAACAGCAACTTTTTATTTGGGGTGTTTGAACCCCGCCAACTCCCTTCTTGTGTGCGCCACTGTACCCAAGGATCATCTAAGTTTTCGTATCAAACTGTATTGGAAGCTGTGATGTGATTTTAGACAGCAGATTTTTAGTTAATTTTTCAACTACTTTAATTTTAATTTAATTTTTATTAACCCTCTGCAGCTGACGTGGTGGTCTGACAGACACCGCAAAACAAAACTTCGTGTATTGCTTCGTAAATTTTGAACTTACGATTCACAGATTCGTAGTACCTTTCATACTCGTATTCTTACGTCGATCAGTGCAATCAGAGTGTTTGTAGGTGGCGCACGTGCGCAGTTACACAATTTAGTGTCTGTCAGACCACCATGTCAGTATTACTGTAAGTATCTGGTAGACCACCACGTCAGCATAATCGTAACATTTTCATAGTGTCCGTCAGACTACTCCACTCCAGTAAAATCGTTTTTATTATTTTATTTACATACATATGTACGCATAGCAAATTCAAACACAATGGAAAACCATCTTCATCAAAAATAACTTCTGCAGGATGTTTTAAAAGCAATGAGAGGCAAGTAATTGAATGGCTAGACTCTAGTCGCTAGAGAAACTTGAAAATGAAGGAGAAGATTTGAGCGATATAGACGACGATATGAATGATAAAACATTCGAACAAGAAACTTTTCAATTTGAAGAAGACACAATTTCTTTTGAAGAAGATACTCAGGAGAATAGTAATCGCTGTATAGACGAACACA
Source organism: Melieria crassipennis (assembly GCA_963668005.1). Classification (NCBI taxonomy): domain Eukaryota; kingdom Metazoa; phylum Arthropoda; class Insecta; order Diptera; family Ulidiidae; genus Melieria; species Melieria crassipennis. The sequence goes on along the minus strand of OY764961.1, from coordinate 139,755,009 downwards.
TACATATGTAGAGGGAATTTTACAAAGGTAAAAATGGTTTCGCCTGGAGTGCTCAGCAGGGTCCAAGAACATCCAGAGTGCTAGCTCGCAATATTATTAGATTACACAGACTTGTTAATACATTACAATTTGAAGATTATGTTGAGCTTTGGACAACATTTTTTGATCAGCCCATGCTTTCAAATTTGGTTGCACATACAAATCGAAAATTAAGTATGTTTCGAAACCAATTCAAAAATAATAGTCGAAAAAAATAAAAGTGAGATCCCTCCAAGCTTCTTGTCAAATAAAAAAGAGTAGTTGAAAGCTCTCTTTATGGTTTCACCGAAGACTTTACATTGTTGTCCTATGTGCCAAAGAAAAACAAAGCAGTCCTTCTAGTCTCATCCTCACATCGCATTCGACAATCTGATCCTGAGTCAGGAAAGCCACTGATGATTATAGATTATAATCACACGAAGGGAGGCGTGGATGAGATCGATAAAAAGTGCTTAGAGTATTCAGTCAGCCGCAAAACTCGTCGTTGGCCTATGGCCATATTTTATAGAATGTTAGACATGATAGTCATAAACTGTTTTGTAGCTTACCACACACGTGTAAATATGGGAGCTACGCTGAGAAGAGGCACATTTCTATTAAATATGGCAAGAGAATTAATGCTAGACCACTTGAAAGCACGTGTGTACAATGAAAGATTGGCAAAAGAGTTACGCATGACCATTAGTCGAGTTTTGGGAAAAGATATGCCCCCTCCACCCCCAAAAACTCAATCCGAGACGATCAGTGGAAAAAAATTGTGCCATATATGTCCCTCCAAAATAAAAACAAAGACAAAGTACATACGCTGTGAGTGCTCAAAGCCTATTTGCTTGCAGTGTTCCAATCCTCTTTGTGAGAAATGCCAGCAAAAAAAATTATATTTTAAGTCTGCATAAAATATGATCTCACCATGCGATTTCGTTAAAATTCAAAAGTTAACTTTTTTAATAAGTGCTTATTGAGATAGAGTGGAAAATGTTCCTTTAAATTGATCACATTCTCTTCTTTATTAATTTTTAAAAGAAGAGTATTATTTTTGCTGCTTTTATTGTATCAATGAAATAAACCACATAAGTTCAATCAAATGTCTTTCATTTAAAATTTTACCCTTAAATTGGATTATAAACTATTTTTTATTATAAATAATAAAGGCCTAATAAATGAAAGTAATAAATTTCATAAAAATAATTCAGTCTAAAGAAGTGTTCGTCAGACCACAACGTCAGTGTTATTGTTAAAATTAGAGCACGTCAGTTGCAGAGGGTTAATTTAATTTTTTAAATTAATTTAATTTTTTTTTAGAAATTGTTTACCAAATATGGATTTTGTAATGGTAGACAGTAAATTAAGAGTTTGTTTTTCAGTTACTTTTCAAAAAAAATTACTTTTATTTTTTAAAGTATATTTTTATATATTTTTTCAACACATTTCAATTAAATACCAAAAATGTCCTGTTTACCTAACTTAAATTTTAAATGTCCCAATGAAACTAAACAAATTTTCCATTGTTTTCGAAAAGCCTTCAATCAAATTTCGCTCCCAAAGTAAACGCGATTACTTTAACAATGACCACATAAATAATTTTATGCAGAGTATACATTTTTTATTTATATTTAATTTAAAAAGTTTTGCATCATGGCAGGTTTTATTTTGTTTTATTCAAAATGCTCTCAAGTGACAATTCGAAACACAAACGCAACCGCAACAACAACAAAACATGCCCCTCCAAAAAAAAAAAATAAACACAAACAAACGGCAACGGAAAGAAAGAAAAAAACAATGAAGAATCAAATTAATGCAAATATTTAATCTCATTTTAATGCTCTTATATTCAAATGCGGCCCGAGCGGTGCGGCAACAGAGGCCACAGGAGCGCGAAAACAAAACTGACGTATTTACATGGAAAAATTGTTGGCAAGCGCGAAAATAGAACGCGATGCAAACTTCAAGTCCACTGCCAAAGGATGCGTAACAGAGGCAACAAAAGGACGAAGAAAGTAAAATAGAAAAGCGCAATGCGAATGGGAAATTCGCGCAAAGTTCGTGCATACATTTAATTTCTAGGAGGATTACCAACTTGATTTGTTCATTAAAACATATAAAAACGCACAGCTGACAAAACGGCAACCGACAATGCCGACGTTGCAAGGAAGCGAGGCGCAGTCGGTGGGAGACAAACACATAAAAATTGTAAATGTGAATAATGATGAAAAAATTGCATATAAATTAACTCATTATATGAATTCTGATGCATGTTGCAGAAAATGAATGTGAAAGATACTAACGGGGGATACGAGGGGGACGAAACCAAGACGAGGATTGCATGATTTATGTGTGCGAATAGTAACAGTCGGCGTGGTGAAAGTGTTGTAGTAATTGTTGGGTTTTAATTACACGTTCATATTAGATAATTAACTTTTTTTGTTGAAGTTATTTTTTCAATTTTTTTTTTTAAATATTATTCACTTGAAGAAAAAGGGAAAAAGTTAAAAAAAGTTAAAGTTGTGTTCAAGGCACTGCATCGCAAATGCCAAAAAGCCTTTAGAACCAACAATTGGACTTTAATGTAATTTAAATGAATATTAAACAAAATCTATGGTCTATCGAAGAGACTTATGGCCTTGAAATCCAAAACCAGTAAACTTTCGTTCATTGCATTGATCGGTTAAAACTGTTATTCCTTGCATTGAAACTTTTTGTAGATGTCTTATAAGATTGTAATACTTCTCATTTGGTTAGGTGAAAGTGACTGCCTGGGCATTGGACTTTGTCGAAGATACTCTTGGGCCACAAAATATTCCGTTTTGAGTCCATAAGGAAAAAAGTAATGTATACGTATTGCAAGAAATTATTGAAAATCAATGTAAATCATTTTGAGTTGGAGATGAATTCCAGCAAGTTTCCCGTATTATCGAGAAGTCATCATGTCATCCAAGTTCTCGACGAAGCGGGGAGAGTAAAAGAGCAGAGTAGTGGCAGAAGAAGTGGAGTCTGGAACTTTGCATCTCCATCTAGATAGAAAAGTGGGAGCAAGAAAGTCTTATTGTGGTTCCATCTCCTTTTTATTCAAGTTTCTCAAGAAGAAGAGTCTGGAGGGAGAAGAGGTAGTCTGGAGCTTTGTGTCTTCACCTAGAGAGAACCTAGAAGGGACAGAGAAGGTGACAGTCTCTTCTTCCTCTTTATCCAACTTGTTGAAGAAAAGGAAATCTGAAGCTTTCCACATCGTCACGAGAGACTCGAGTAATGGCACAGACGATGACTCGTCCTCATCTTAATCCAATTTGTTCAAGAAGAGATAGTCTGAAGCTTTTCAGCTTCGTCTAGAGAGACCCTAGTAGTGACAGAGACGGTGACTTATAGTCCCTTCCTCCTCTTAATCCAAGTTGTCGAAGAAGTGGGAGTATGGGGCTTTCCATCTTCGTCAAGAAAGACCAGAGTAGTGGCAGAGACGGTGACTTGTAGTCTCTTTATCCTATTCAATTAGGCTACTGCGACAGTGGTGCCAACTACCTAAACCTAGCCTATTGGTATTTTGTTTTATCGGTAACAATCCACTATCGAGTTTCAGTCTGGCGCTTAACATCCTTTCAGACTAAAGTTACCCGATCTGTTCTCCTTATTCTCAAAAATTTAATGTTCTCTGTTGTGTCTGTGTCGAAATGCTCAGATTTTTTACATTTTCAAATTTTTACTCTACATTTTTGAACTTAAAATTTCACTGGGGCTTGAACTGAAGTTCTTGTTCTCCATTGTCCTCAGAGAAAACTTCCCAGGTAATCGGAACTCTACGTCAGGTGCCTTTTCTAATAAGTAAGCTTAGTAGTTAAGTCTAGTCTTAGTCTTAGTCTTAGTCTTAGTCTTAGTCTTAGTCTTAGTCTTAGTCTTAGTCTTAGTCTTAGTCTTAGTCTTAGTCTTAGTCTTAGTCTTAGTCTTAGTCTTAGTCTTAGTCTTAGTCTTAGTCTTAGTCTTAGTCTTAGTCTTAGTCTTAGTCTTAGTCTTAGTCTTAGTCTTAGTCTTAGTCTTAGTCTTAGTCTTAGTCTTAGTCTTAGTCTTAGTCTTAGTCTTAGTCTTAGTCTTAGTCTTAGTCTTGGTCTTAGTCTTAGTCTTAGTCTTAGTCTTAGTCTTAGTCTTAGTCTTAGTCTTAGTCTTAGTCCTAGTCTTAGTCTTAGTCTTAGTCTTAGTCCTAGTCTTATTGTCTCTGATTCATCACATCGAACTCCTGTTTCCGTCCAGGTCTGTCCTAAACTGCAATGCACCCAGTTTTTTGGGTCCGAAGCAAAGATAATCCTTGAAGTAAAAGAAACGTTAAATTCAATCCTTTCGCTTCTTTTAAGAGTCTCTATTCAATACTCAAACGAGAAAGTGAGAGTAGATTTGATTAAGAAAAGTGTGTACAATATTAGTCACATTTTAATCGGAAAATATTGCGGACCATATTGAGACCCTGCTTGAAGAAACTAATAATAAGTTTGAAGAGAATGAGAGAATAGAATTTAAAGAGAATAACATTTGAGTCTAAAGGTTCAAACCTGTTCGACCTTGAAACCACTGACCCTTGTTGAAACTGAACATTTGGTAACCACACTGAAGATTAAGTTATCGTACTCTTCCTCTGCTTCAATTATGACCGATTAGATCCTTGACTCTATCTTGTGTGCTCGTTGTTGTTGGGCAACTGTTAAGAAAAATAATAAATATCGCAGAATTCACATTCACAGTCATACTTCTACACCGAGTTGAATTTTTTCCAACTCGTTTATGTGAAAATTTCACTTCAAATAAAAACTCTAAAATTTTTCTACTTCAAACTTTCAAAAATTGTGTTGCAGCTGAAATGCTGAATAGCTGAAAAGAATTGCATGACATTCGGCTTACACTCTTCAATCCAATAGTACCAAAAACAATGCAACAAACAAATATTTGTACACAATTCTATCGGCGGGATGCGCACACAAAAACAATAACATCGAATGGCTGAGCGGCTAAATAGCTGAATACGTTGTCGACTACTGCGTGTCGCTTCAAGTGTGCCTCACTTCAATACACTTGAAAGTGTTGGAAGTTCTAAAGCGCCACTCTTAGACGAACGCCTCGACCGAGAAGGTGTCAAATGCAGAGCGGAAACGCGTTGAACGCGACGCTGCAAATGTCTCTAATGAAGTCCCAATGGGCCGATTACGACTGCAATTCCGGCTGCCAGTGCACGAATATGCAAAACGCATCGCTGGCAGAGACGCGTTGCAACTTCTTCGAGTCGCCGTCAAGTTGCCTGCTGCCGATTGTCGCTGAATGCAGAAGTTGCAAAGTCGTCTGTCGGCAACTTATGTGCGCCCGAACAACATTTATCACTGCGTGGAGCAGTGAGTTGCAGTCGGCGGGCTGAAGTTTGTGGGGGGTGTGGGGGAGGTTGGAGGGGTGAAGGGTTGCGAATAATGAAGCAGCGCGCTGCAGGGATGGATGCGGTTGGGGTTGGCCAGAGGGACAGGGGGGAGGGGGGGGAGGCGGTAGGTGGCTGGTAGACCGATGAGCCAAGTGACATTGAAAAATTTATTGCACGCCTGCGCGTGCTGTGTGTGTGTGTGTGCGTACGCGCGCAAATCCCAAGCAGCAACGTTGCAATACAACAACAACAACAACAGCAATTGCAATGCAAAGAACGCCCTTCTTACATTGACAAATAAAGAGCGCTGCAGCAGCGAAGCGACAGTGGAAAGCAACTGCATTGCTCTGTTGTTGTTGTTGTTTTTTTTTGTTGTTGTTGTTTTAGCTGCTGCGTTGTTGGCAAAGTGTTGCGATTAATGCGCTGAATACGAGCTGAAATTTCACACTCTGCTCTTGTCTGACGGACAGACAGACAGACGAGCGGTGCAAACACACACATATAGTCACACATACAGTTACACAGTCAAGACGGCATAAAGTGTTGCCTCAATCGCACTTTTATCTGCTGTGCCGCCAGCGACGCATTTAAGCGTTCACGTCTCTCTGTTGCGCTGCGAAGTGAGGTCGAGTTGGGCGCAGCGGTTGGTGTCGTGTGAACTGAAGTGTCATTGAGTGTGTTGTGTTGCCGTGAATGAATGGCGGCTGCGGCGTACAACAACAACAACCCACACAACACCAATCTTTTTGTATTAATGCAATTAAATTCCAAATACTACAACGCCCGCATGCGGTGCCCGCCCCCCGCCCACTAATTCTGCTTCTTCCTCTTCCTCTTGTCTCTCCCTCTCAATTTCTCTGCCGCATTTAGCTTTCAATTAAATTGCTACGCATCCCCATTGCTGACAATGCGCGGCCGCATTGTCTTGATTGACACCTGCAGCAACCCTCTTTACCCTCCTCAACAAAATTTTAAAGCAATTTTCAAATGGATTGTGTAGATTTAAAATTTCATTACACATCTTCTATGACAGAGTAAATTATTGATATATTTGTTGTTGTTGTTGTTTTTGGAAATTTATACTTTTGTTGCTCGTTTCATTTGCTAATTATTCGATTTTTGTGTTTTTTGATTTGATGAGATTCTGCCTTGTTTGTTATTGTATAGTATAATAGTTGTTGTTTTCTATCTCGCACTGCCATATTAGAGTATATAAATTTTTATCAGAAATTTGTAATGCCTAGAAAGAGGCATGGTCGGCACTAAAAACTGATGCTCATGGCCAGGCGAATTGACTTAACAATGTCTATCTGTCCATACGTCCTGTCATCTATGCATCTATGAATCAGCTATGGGCATGAAATTTGCTTAACCCTGCATTACTATCGTCTATTACACTAACGCCATTACTAACTATGAGTGTAATCCACCCACAACTTTTGATTATCCGTGTTACTTATCCATTGAGGTAAAATAAACAAAAATCAATTTTTTTCCAAATCAGAACATCATAACATGTAAAAACAAAAAAATATTTAATTTTGTTAATTCATTTATTTAATATAAACATTTGTTTATGTGCAGAAAAACAAATCTTCAAAAAACAAAATTTTATTTGAAGAAAAAAAATATGAAATAAAAAGTTGTATTGGGAAAATAGCCACATCTTGCACATTATTTAAGCTATGTTTCTTGGACTTAGTGATTTAGAAAGCTAAAAAAATAAGTAATAAATAATTATTTAATAATTTTTTTCGGAATGAGGTAAAATTTTGCGTAAAAACTCAAACAAAAATCAACAATATACCTGCTACTTTTAAAGGTTACACTGTGCGACAAAAATCAAAAAATTTCCAAACACACGAAAAAATCGATATACTCGCGGCCGAAAGACGTAAAATTGCGTTTTTAGTTTTTCTCTCTGACGTCAGGATTTTTTTTTAAACGACTTTGAAATTTCAAGGATATGTTTATTTCAAGGAATTATTTTAAAAATTGAGCGCATTGAGGAATAATATAATAATATTAGTATCAAATGAAAGAAAAAAATCCTTAGAATCCTAGAAAATTTAATGTTTTGTTGCAAAAGGACGAAAAGGTACTGAAAATGTCCTTTTAACTTTAAACTATACCTTATCCTTGAATAACCTTAGAAATTTCCAATAGTTTTTTTTTTAAATATATCTTAAGGACTAATATGAACACTACTACATCCTTGAATTTCGTCCTTCTAACTTTATTAGTTTAAGATATAACAAATTTAATGTTATAAAAATGTTGTTACTTGTCCTAGAGCATAATTTTTAAGGATTTTCTACTAAGTAAATAGTCTATACGTTATTTAAAAAAATTGTTGCCAAAAAGTGAATAAAAATATATAAATGTATTTTATAAAAAAACAACTTCATTCAGTAATTCAGTTCATTCAGTGACTTTTTAAAACAATTGTATAAAAGCATCAGCTTTATTTATGCAATTGCAATGTACTCTAAAACCTTCCGAAATTTGCAAATGTGGATTACATTATAACTTTATGTTGGTTTTGGTTAAAAAATCGATATTTTGCTAAGAAATTGAACTCACAGGGTGGATTCCACCCTGAAGATAGTAATGGAGTGTTAAGATATAGCAGCCATCTTGTGTAAAAAAGTGATAGCCATATGGATATTGTGCGCTAATTTTTAAACAGGGTTGCCATGTAGCAGTAAATGCGATTGGAAAAATTTTTTACTTTAACCAAAATAATCAGTTAAATTTTTTATATTTAGGTAAGAAGTGGGTTAGGCACGCCCCATTAACCCATTAGGGAACACATATCACGTCTAACATACCCACGACTGATCGAACTTAGCGCACTTGAACGAGCTTAGGTTGAACTTTCCTCAAGAACTGCTCGTTTTTCTTACTTTTTGTAATTCCTACTTTCTGCTTTCTTATCTTAACCACTTAAGGCTAAAGTTGTTTTTTTTCATTTCTTTGTTGTTGTTGTTGTCTTATCTAATATAATTATTGGCGTTGTAAAATGAGAGAGAAACATTTTGCCTATTCACGCCCGCTTTGCTATCCAAATCGCCCATGAAATATCACATAAATAGAAAATATTGCTGCATTCAGTGGCGCACACAGGATTTGATTTCGGGGGGCAAGGTAGGGAAAGAGCCTGCATGAGCTCAATACAACTTGAAATCTCATTTACCAGTCACAATTTTTGAACAAACAGAGCCCCCCGCACCCTTCTTGTGGCCGCCACTGGATGCACTCCACCCCCTTTTTTATGCGCTGCTGCTTTTATGGCTGCAAACGCGCTTTGCTGACGTTGGTGTTGTCATAGTTATTGCCGCTGCTCCAGTAAATTCCACATCGCGCACACAGCCAACAGTTGAATTGTCAGTTGTGCGTGTATGTGTGTGTGTGGGTTTATCTCGCTGTCAGCATGCCGCTTAATTTATTTGTACTTGTATGTATGTGTGTGTGTGTGTTTGTGTTTCTAGGCGTGTTTATGCGATTTTAACTGGTTTTGTATTACAAAAGTAGAAACGCCTTCAAATGCAATTTTAACTGTTTGTCTGTGTTTTATGAAAATCTACTTCAACACTTTGCTTTCCTTTTGTCTCCTCCCCCCCTCCTTCCGCACCAAAATAAGTAGCCAACTTCTTGCCAGTCTCACTCCGCCCACAATGCATCGTTTACTTGCCGCTTCGTTGTAAAATTGACTTAATTGTTTTGTGCTTTTTTCGTTTTAATTCATTTCATTTCACTTTGCTTCGTTTCATTTCTTCACGCCGCCATGAAATTAATGTGACGCGTAATTGCTGCATAAGTTGCCACCTACACGAAAATTGCCACTCGTTGCTTTTCCAAGCAGTTGCCTGACTATTGGACAGACGTCGGCGTCCTTTGGTTGCGCTCAGTCAGAGTTTAATATTACAAATACTTAGTTGTTATTGTATGAATTAATCAATTAATGTCGTCGGTGTTGTTGCTGCCATTATTCTTGCAGAGTTGGCCGCTGTTACATTGCATGTAATTGTTGTTGTTGTTGTTGTTGTTGCTGCTGTCAAGGTGCTCGTTGAAATTTCAAAACGATTACAAAATTATTCTTACACTTTAAATGTGATTTATGATCCGCTGTTTAGATTCCGCGCCTGTTGGCTAATTTCGAAACCAATAAATTTGCACTTACTTACTTGAAATGAGAAGAAGCAAACATTTTAGTGAGCAAAAATATGTTTCTTAAATTGTTTATAATATTTACTGTTGTAAATTTTTACTGAACAATTATGTGAAAGCATTAAAATGAAGGAAATTGTAATATTTACATAAAAGTGGTTACGTGGTTGTTAAGTTAAAATGTTGGTTTGAACCATTTGAAACAATATTTGTAATGCACCCAAAAATTTGTAACCAATAGAAAGATTGGGACTATATATTCAAAGCTTTCAAACTTTATTCCTGTCAAAATACAGGTCCTATACAAAAAACCAAGTTAGTTCACGACTTTCAAAAATTAAATATCCTAGAATGTGTGATTCATGAGCAAATCAGACACAATGCAAAGTCAATAATATGCTTCATTGGACATGGCATGTGTTAAGATTTGATAACTTTTTTGGTTCAAAACGGGTTATCATTGCTTTCGAGAATTCCAAACCAGTCATAGATCATGAACCAATTCAGTTTTGGTCAGTGTTTTAGCTCTTCCAAGTTCCACTTCGAAATGGGTAAATACGCTATTTTCCCCGAGCAACGCTGGGACAGCCATTCAGCCTTAAGGTTCTTACCAAAAACTTTGGTCTTCGTCTATTCTAATCTATTTAGATTCAACTCTCATGCTTAGAAATTGTTTGATTGAATTGAAGCGCTTAAGTATAAATCTCTGAAATTTCAAAAAATTATCTTGAATGAATTTTGAATCTGAATGAGACAAACCAGAAATTATTTTGGTTTTTATTTTTCCAGTTGTTATGGGACTTTAATACAGCCATCAAATTAATAATTTAAAGTGATTTGGGACACTAGCGAGACCCAATTTGATGGTATTAACTGTTCCACATACAAAAAACCACTTTGTGATATTTTATTGGGTTTTAACCTGCTTGAACGTTGCTCTCAGGCCATGACTTTTTCTGCAATGCTAACAGGACTTCGTTCACTTGAGGCATGAGGTCCCCAGGCATAATGAATTTTACATCTAGTCACAACAAACGCTGAGAGTTTGCCTAAGTTGGCCAAAAGCACTCGCATTCTAACAAATATTTATTGCAACTCATCTGCTATCATCAAGGACCCAATAAGGATTTATGTGCCAATGACATCTGCCTACCCAACCATTTGAAGTTGCATGCTTCATACGACTAATTGACAGAGTTGCCAACTTGAAACATTTCAATTGAAACTTTTTTTGTTGCATCACTTTAATATGAAACTTTTCAACTAACTATCACAACTTGAGGTGCCATTTGGTCCATTGGTTTGATGTGATTGATGAGCGACAAATTGGACCAATTGTTAGCAACTCCAACCGATGGTTGAACAGAGATGGCCAAGTTTTGTCAAGGGTCATCAAAAACCTGGGCGTGTCCAGTGTCAGTGTCAAAGTCAGAGTCAGTGACAAGCCACCAGTTGACAGACAGTCAGCGCACACAGTTATGACTCGATTTGTATTCGCATTGGCAGCGCAAAATATTTGCATAGCGATGTCCTGTGCGCACGCGTGCACTGCCATTTGCATTTCATTTGCAGCAATTTGTAAATTTATGATTTCTGTCAAATCAGTAAATGTCGAATCTCCGACATATTTACAACGTCGTAAAAAAAATTATATACACATGTACACATGTTGCTGTTGTTGTTGTTTCGGTTGTTTTTGGCCATAAGTTTGCATGGCTCACGGCGCAGCCTGGCATTGGTGGTGTTGTTGTTGTTGTTATTATTGTGACTAAAGTCGCTGCGGCTTAATATATTCATAAATGTGAAAATGTGGCTACGGCAGACGAGGCAGCGGCCGTCGGGTAGTTGGGGTCGGTGGGGCTACAAAAAGCATTCGGAATGAAAGGGCATAAAAATTCATACGCAGCGAAACAGAAAAAGAAAGCAAAACAAAAGCACAACAACGCAGCGCAACAAGATTTGTGCGATTCAGTTGGTTGCGCTGAGGGCTGAGTGGGTGGGTGGCGGGTGGGGGCTGGGGGAGTGTTTCGCAGAGACAGCTGAAGCCGCAACAAATGCGCGCACACACGAAATCTGCAAAATAATATTTTCATTTCATTTGCACCTTATTGACAAGTGACATGAAATTGTAATTTTTTGTGTGTTGTGCCGTTTGTTGGCTGTCTGAAGAGTGTTGTTCGTTGTTGTTATTCTGGTTATTTGCTGTTGTGCGGCTTTATGTTGGCTTGTTGTGCTGTTAAAAATAAAGTAATAAACGCCATGGCTTACGCGACTGTATCCTTACACACACACACAAACGCAGCCAAACGTTGCCAGCATGCACTGAAAAGGTAATAAATTTTGCACGTTGACATTTGTGAGTCATTTTAGCGGTTGCCATCGAATTTTGTTGCTGTTACCTAAAGTTGCCAGTTGCCAGCGACGGTCGCATATGTTGCTGCCAGAGCGCTTAGCACAAATTTCCTTTGCATTTTGCGCTTCATTTTTCGTGTGCCTGTAACTGTTGTTGTTGTTGGAATTATTCCGTGTTACTTTGGCATCACATTTTCCGGCCATAAAACTTTGACTTGTATATTTTATTGTTTTTGTTTCGAAAGTTTCAAGTTTCACTTTGTGTGTGTGTGTGTGTGTGGCGTTTTTATTGCGCCTTGGTTTCTGTTGCACATTTCATGCATTTGTAGATTTGCAAAATGTTCACATTTTACTTGGCAACTAATAGTGGATACTAATTAACAGGGTGACACGAAACATTTCAAGTTTAAGTTTTAGTATTTTGCATGCTTGCATTGAAAGAGATTTCGTACTAAAAAAATCTTCTAAGACAGTTTTGTGCTTCCTTGACTTAGTTTTGTTTGAGCGCGTGTGAAAGATGAGACTTCATACTAAAAGAACTTTTTAGCCAGTTTTATGATTTCTTGACTCAGTCTTGATTGAGTGCGTTTGAAAGATGAGACTTCATACTAAAAAAACTTTTCAGACAGTTTTATGATTGCTTGACTCAGTTTTATTTAAGCGCGTTTGAAAAATGAGGCTTCCTACTAATTAAAACTTCTCAGACAATTTTATGATTGTTTGATTTAGTTTGGTTTGAGTGCGTTTGAAAGATGACAATTTGTACTAAAAAAACTTCTTAGATAATTTTGTGATTTCTTGACTCAGTCTTGATTGAGTGCGTTTGAAAGATGAGACTTCATACTAAAAAAACTTTTCAGACAGTTTTATGATTGCTTGACTCAGTCTTGTTTGAGCGCGTCTGAAAGATGCGACTTCCTACTAATTAAAACTTCTCAGACAATTTTATGTTTGCTTGATTCAGTTTTTTTTTGAGCGCGTTTGAAAGGTAAGACTTCATACAAAAAAAACTTCTCAGACAGTTTTGTGATTGCTCTACTCAGTTTTGTTTGTGCTTGTTTGAAAGATGATACTTTGTACTAAAAAAACTTCTTAGACATTTTTGTGATTGCTTGACTCTTGAAAAATTAGACTTCCTACTAATTAAAACTTCCCAGACAATTTTATAACTGCTTGATTCAGTTTTGTTTGAGCGCGTTTGAAAGATGAGAATTTGTACTAAAAAACTTCTTAGATAATTTTGTGATTTCTTGACTCAGTCTTGATTGAACGCGTTTCAAAGATTAAACTTCGTACTATAAAAACTTCTCAGACAGTTTTGCGATTGCTTGACTCAGTCTTGTTTGAGCGCGTTTGAAAGATGCGACTTCCTACTAATTAAAACTTCTCAGACAATTTTATGTTTGCTTGATTCAGTTTTTTTTAAACGCGTTTGAAAGGTAAGACTTCATACAAAAAAAACTTCTCAGATAATTTTATGATTGCTTGATTCAGTTTTGTTTGAGCTCGTTTGAAAGATGATACTTTGTACTAAAAAGTCATCTTAGACATTTTTGTGATTGCTCTACTCAGTTTTGCTTGAGCTCGTTTGAAAGATGATACTTTCGACTAAAAAAACTTCTTAGACATTTTTGTGATTGCTTGACTCACTTTTGTTTGAGCTCGTTTGAAAGATGGCACTTTGTACTAAAAAAATTCTCAGACAGTTTTACAATTTCTTGACTCAGACTGAGCGTAAAAAATGGAGCTCAGCAAAGAAAGAACATGCCATATTTTACAGTTTTCCTGCGATAGGAACAAAAATGTGAATAGTGTTTATGGTTCTAACACTGTAACAACCAATTCAGGCACAATTTTCATTTTGTCAATTCTGTTTCAAGCTGTGAAAGGCCAAATGTTGGAAATGTCCATAAAGACATAGAAATCGTCGCGTCCGATCGACTATTGTCCAGAAGCTAAAAATTCTACACAAATAACCGCTTGAAAAAGGCTGGAGACAAAAAGAAACTTCATGAATGCCGAACGAGTTAACGCAAGAAAACCTCGATGAATCGAGTTTGCATCTACGAATTGCAACATAATCAATTATTTCTGAAGTGAACAGTGACTGTTAATGAAAAGTGAATCACTTACGGCAACGTCAAGTGAAAAACGGTTGTAGTCGAATCGCTTTGAGCTGGTCAATTGGTGTTCAAGCCAAGATTGACGGTTAAGAAGGTCAATTGTCGGAATTGTCCATAAACACATAGAAATCGTCGAGTCTTATCGTCATGTAAGCACTGTTTCGATTGTCCAGAAGTTAAAAGTAATACAAAATACTGTTTGGAACCAGTTGAATGAGGTTCAATACAAAAAGAAGCTCAATGTATGGGCGCCACATGAGTTAACGCCAAAGAATCCCTTGGACTTAATTTCCATCTGCGAATTGCTGCTGAATTGCACCAAAATGAACCCATTTCAGAAACGAACGGTGACTGTAATTGAAAAGTGCATCACTTATAACAACGTCAAGCAAAAACGGGCATCAAACTGTCATCAATCTGGGATTGACGTGCAGAGAAGTTTTGAGAAGAGAAGTTTCGGTGACTTCTAATGAAAAGTGGATCACTTATGTCAAAGTTAAGGAAAAACGGTCATCAAACTATGATCAATCTGGGATTGACGTACAGAGAAGTTTTGAGAAGAGAGGTGTTGGTGACTGTAATTGAAAATTGGATCACTTATGACAAAGTTAAGAAAAAACGCTCATCAAACTATGATCAATCTGCGATTGACGTACAGAGAAGTTTTGAAAAGAGAAGTTTCGGTGACTGTTAATGAAAAGTGGATCACTTATGACAACATCAAACAAAAACGGTTATCAAACAGTGATCAATCTAGGATTGACGGTCAGAGAAGTTTTGAAAAGAGAAGTTTTGGTGACTGTTAATGAAAAGTGGATCATTTACGACAACGTCAAGCAAAAACGGTCATCAAACGGTGATCAATCAGGGATTGACGGTCAGAGAAGTTTTGAGAAGAGAAGTTTCGGTTACTGTTAATGAAACATGGATCCCTTACGTCGAGCAAAAACGGTCATCAAACGGTGAGCAAACTAGAATTGACGGTGAGAATAGTTTTGTTGTGTGTTTGGTGGGATTGACAAGGAATCATCTACTATGAGCTGCTCTCGTATGGTAAGAATCTTTGTTCAGACCTGTTCTATCAACAATTCGATTGTCTTAAGGAACAAATTACCAAGAAACGGCCAGTTTTAGCCGATAGGAAGGGAATTGTGTTCCATCAGGGCATCAACAGTAACTTGCCAGAAGCTCCAGAAGCTTGATTCGAAAGTTTTTACTTTTTTATATCCACTTTATAGTACGGACTTGGCTCTAAGTGATTACCACCTCTTTCTGTCTATGGCGAATGATTTTGCTTTTAAAAAATTTGCTCAAGTGAATCGATTGTCCCAGATTTGTGCTTCTCAGTTTTTGCTTTGCAAGTGAAACTTGTGAGAATCCACTGTCCTAGTTTTGTTGCCAATATGAACAAGGATTTCTATAAAAGAGTCATAATAGAATCAAAATTTCAAAATGGCAACAAGTTATTGAACGAAATGTTGTATATTTGATATCCATTTTTAACTTTTTATCTCATCTTGTTATCGTTTATTGTAAATGTTGCATTATCTCTGTTTTTGCACTCCTCCTTCCATCTTTTCAATTTTTCATACTCATTATTGTCCTAATCACCCTGTAACATTGTATTCTCGTTCTCGTTCCACTGACCCCACGCACAAACATCGTTTGACATCTTTTATGGTGTTGCCAATTGACTTCATTCACAAATGCCGCACCAAACATCGCCTACACGCTTTTGTGCGCCCATCGAGTCAAACTTTTGTTTGGTTTGTTGTGAGTTTTTTTTCGTTTTGTTGTTTTGTTTTTATTGTCAGTTCGTTGTTGTCAGGTCTTTGCAAAATTTATTTACTCTTGTAACGCGAATTTCCGCACTGCAACAGAGCCGCCACAACCATAGCCGCAGTCTGATTGCTCGATGGGGGTGGCAGACAACGCAGACAAAATGAAAATTGGGCACCGCATATACAAACAGAAACCAACTCGGCACATTGAAAATGTAACCAAACAAGATTTATTAGACTTTATTCTTTTGTCTGGCTGTCAAACATTTTCAAGGGTCAATGCGCCGCTGGCAAGTTCGAGTGTGTCGGCCAGATATTGTACAATATTTTCCCAGAGTTAGGGGCTTAGGGTGAGGGGGGAGAATTGCTGCAGTGAATTGATGATGATTTTGTATTTTGGGCACAGCAGCCAGTGGGGAGCAGGGCGATTTGGTATTCGGTTGGGACAGATGAAAAAGCAAACTGGTTACACCAAATGAGGTGAAGTGGAGATGAGGAAATGAAGATGGAGCGAAAATGAAAATCGAAAGCATGCTTCAATGTGAAATATTTGTCTAATTAAGTATTTGGCACAATGAGTGCATTATTAATTGAGATTTTTGGGTATGGAAAAGAGGGTTGGGATTTGCAATTATTTCAAGTATGACAGCGAAGAGTTTAATTCTCAAAAGAAGTGGCAGGAAAAAGACAGATGCGCAATTATTGTTAAAAAAAAAGACTCTCAAGAGAAGTGAGTTTCTTTAATTGTGGAGAACAAATCGTATTTTGCAACTTTATTGTACACTGTTAACAATATCAGTTGAATCAACTAATATAGACTTGGAATAATTTTAATCCATATTTCGAATTAATCGAATTTGTTATTTCAAAGATAATTCTTGTATTCTGAGAAGTTGACGTTTGCACTTTTTGAAGTTTGACTGATGAAAAGGTTAACACTGATATGGAATAAGTCGAGATTCGAACCCACAGTGCTTTGACCAGTGGTACAACGTACTAACACTGAGTAACGAAATGAAACAAAGAGAAAAAAAATGCACTAACCGCTGAGAAATAAAGCACAAATACCAAAAATAAAATTGTTGTCTTTACTTTCTCTTCCTTTCACTTTACTTAATTTTCACGTTTCTACCTTTCCTACTCTCTCCCTCTTTAGTCTTCATTCACTTTAGTTTTAATTCACTTTTAGTCAACAGCTATGAATAAATTTCAATCCAAAGTAAAACTGAAATTTGCACAACACATGGCAACTCTGTGCCTGAATTGCCTCGATGCATTTGTTGCAACCTTTACTTGTTCATTTGTTTCACCCTCCCACCCTCGCACACATACATTCCTTCACACACACACACACACACACCCACGCACACACACACAGCGCCTACACAATGCTGCATTCAGCCACGCAAGTAATGTTAAATAGCACTCAAATAACAACAACAAAAAATTCCGACGCATACCAAAAGTAACAAAAATAATAAAAGTAAAAATAAAACATCGAACAACAAAGCCCACAAATATGCACAGGACGACAGGAAGACAGTTAAAAGGACACCAAAGGACATGCAACATTTATGAACAACGTAGACATTAAAGCAATGCAGCAAAAATAAAACCAAAAAATTACTACAGCAACAATGCAGACAAGGAATAAAGCAACAACAGAAGTGAGGGGAGAAAAACGTCGACTGGCAGTGGAAAGGTGAAGGAGGGGGAGAAGATTTCAAGACAGAGCCGCTCTCTGTCTTAACATCGACTAGGCTGTCGGAGGGTGGGAACGGAATAAATAAACGAATGCCAATGAAGATAAAAATTTCGCTACATGCGGAAAAAGGGAAAAAAAGCTGGAGAGAAGAGAAAACAGGAGAAGCAAAAAAATTGGAGAAGCGATAATGCTTACAAATATTGCGGCTATACAAAACAACAATAATAACCAAAAAAAAAACAATTTGAACAACAAATGCAACAACAACAACATGACAGAAACATAAACAACAACATTAGCAGCAACAGCAAAAATCGTAACAAAAACAACAGAAAGAGCAATTGAAACAAGAACAACAACTACTACTATAACAACATTCACTTTTAGAACAATTTGAAACAACAACGATTTAAACAACACCAACTACAACAAGAATTGAAATAACAACTGTAACAACAATTTGAAACAATAACAACTGTAGCAACAATTTGAAACAATAACAACTGTAACAACAATTTGAAACAATAACAACTGTAACAACAATTTGAAACAACAACAACTGCTAGAACAATTTGAAACAACAACAACAATAACTGCAAGAAAAATTTCAAACAACAACAATTGCAAGAATGATTTGAAACAACAATAACAACAATTTGAAACAACAACAACAACTGCCAGAATAATTTGAAACAACAACAACAACAATTGCAAGAATGATTTGAAACAACAACCGTTTCAAGCACCAACAACAACAGCAAAAATAATTTGAAACAACAACAATTTCAAGCAACAACTGCTAAAACAATTTGAAACCACAACAACAATTTAAACAACAACCATAACGGCAAGAAAAATGTGAAACAACAACAACTACTACTATAACAACAAAAACTGCCAGAATAATTTGAAACAACAACAACAACTGCCAGAATAATTTGAAGCAACAACAATTGCAAGAATGATTTGAAACAACAACAACAATTTGAAACAACAACAGCAGTTTAAACAACAACAACAACAACAGCAAAAATAATTTGAAACAAAAACAAAAATTTCCAGCAACAACAACAATTTGAAACAACAATAACAATAATAGTTTTCAACAACAACAACAACAAAAGCACTACTACTTAACAAAAAACAGCAGTAAAAAATTATTAACAATAAAAACAGCAACAACAACTGCAACAACAAGAACTGAAGCAACAGGTAGACCAATTGCAACAACAATAAAAAAATCAACAGGAAACCAGTTGCAATAACAACAATAATTGAAACAACAACAATTGAAATTACGACAACAACAACAACAATTGAAATTATGACAACAGGAAAAATTATTGAAGCAACAACAACAACAAATGAAACAAAAAATGGAAAATTTATTGAAACAACAACAACTGAGAACAACTATTCAACCACAACATTAACAACTATTGAAACAAAAACAACAGCAGGAACAACTCAAATAAAAACAACAATTGGCAACAACAATTGAAACAACAACAACTGACAATAAAGATTAAAACAAACAAAAACAGCAACAACGATTAAAATAACAACAACTGCAACAACAACAAGAACCACTATTGAAACAAAAACAATGTTTACAACAACAACAATCTACAACGGTTAAAACAACAACAACTGGCAACATCAATTAAAATAAAAGCAGAAACTATTGAAACGAAAACAACTGTAACAACAACATTTCAAACAACAACAAAAACATAAACACAATCAACAATATCAACAAAAACAACAGCAACCAAAGTAACAACAATAAACAGAGCAACAACAACAACAATGACCAGACAAACAACAACAACAACAACCCAGCCAACAAAAACACATGTCTGCGCTAGTCCTAAAAGAAAAAGGTGGAAGTTTCCTGTCTAAGCAGCAAAGGGTGCAGGGGTTGGCCGGATTGAGAGCCGAAAGCTGAGAGCAATCTTGCGTTGCGATTTGTTGCAAACGCAAATGAAGCACAGACGACAAAGCGAAGGAAGCACAAAGTGTGGTGGATTCAAAGGTATACATAGCTACAAAAACAAAGCAAAGGGGCGCAAAAAAGTATCGAAAACCGGCTAGGTATGTGTGTGTGTGTGCAACTGCAAGAAAATCAATAAAATGTGTTTTGTTCGGCATGCAGACACTTTTACTTTTTAGCCGAGAACGACATACACACACACACACACAACAAATACATCACCAATTGCCACTGAAGATGTCTGCGTTGCAGCGCAGCGTTGGTGTTTCTTCCTGTGGCACGCCTGCAGCGTTTCCCTGGTCTCTCGCTTCCCCCGGCACCTCTCGCTTCCGCACAAAACAGACGCAATGCGACTGCGGCCGCGATGCTTCGGAGAGTTGTTGTGGCAGTTGCTGCAATTTGCTGCCCACCGCGTTGTGATTTTTCTGCGCTCCCCATTTAAACATTTTAAATGGTTTTGAAGCAAAATAATTTTCTGCATTTTTCTAAATGTAAATGCGCTGAAGCGCAAAATCGAGCGAAGCGCACACCAACAACGACAACATATACGAAACGCCGACGAACTGACAAACGGAGCACAGTCGGCGTCGCCGTCGGCGTCAAAGTCCGGTGTCAGGTTGTGGCGCTGCCGGTAGTCGGCAATCTGCTCGTCTATCCGTCTCGCTGTCTGTCTGTCTGTGTGTGGCTGTCTGTGTCGTCTGCTTGTCTGTGCAATTGCGTTACTTATGCATGCGTCCAGCAAATTTCATTTCATTTCGTTTCGTTTCATTTCATTATTTTCCTACCCAACTTTCGCTCGCAGTGCAATGCAATGTTGGCGCTGAAGGGCGCAACACTTTTGCTTATTTCTAGACTTTTTCAATTTCTGCACTTTTTATTATTCAGTTTACTTATATTTGTATATCTGTATGGTCAGAGAAGTTTTGAGACGAGAAGTTTTGGTGAGTGTTAATGAAATTGGATCTCTTATGACAAAGTCAAGCAAAAACAGTCATAAAACTGTAATCAATCTGGGATTGACGGTTAGAGAAGTTTTGAAAAATGAAGTTTTGGTGACTGTTAATGAAAAGTGGATCACTTATGACAAAGGCAACCAAAAACGGTCATCAAACTATTATCAATCTGGGATTGACAGTCAGAGAAGTTTTGAAAAGAGAAGTTTTGGTGACTGCTAATGAAAAGTGGATTATGACAACGTTAAGCAAAAACGGTCATCAAACAGTAATAAATCTGGAATTGACGGTTAGAGAAGTTTTGAAAAAAGAAGTTTTGGTGACTGTTAATGAAAAGTGGATCACTTATGACAACGTTAAGCAAAAACGGTCATCAAACTGTCATCAATCTGGGATTGACAGTCAAAAAAGTTTTGAAAAGAGAAGTTTCTATGACTGTTATGGAAAAGTGGATCACTTACGTCGAGCAAAAACGGTCATCAAACGGCGATCAAACTAAAATTGACGCTGAGAATAGTTTCGCTGTGTGTTTGGTGGGATTGGCAGGGAATCATCTACAATGAGCTGCTCTCGTATGGTCAAAATCTTTGTTCGGACTTGTACTATCAACAATTGGATCGTCTTAAGAAACAAATTGCCCAGAAGCGGCCAGTTTTAGCCAATAGGAAGGGAATTGTGTTCAATCAGGACATCAACAGTAACTTGCCAGAAGCTCCAGAAGCTTGATTCGAAAGTTTTTATTTTTTTATATCCACTTTATAGTACGGACTTGGCTCTAAGTGATTACCACCTCTTTCTGTCTATGGCGAATGATTTTGATTTTGAAAAATTTGCTCAAGTTAATCGATTGTCCCAGGTTTTTGCTTCTCAGTTTTTGTTTTGCAAGTGAAACTTGTGAGAATTCACAGTCCCAGTTTTGTTGCCAATAGGAACAAGAATTTCTATGAAGAGTCATAATATAATGAACTTCAAAATGGCAACAAGTTATTGAACGAAATGTTGTATATTTGATATCCATTTTCAACTTTTTATCTCATCTTGTTATCGTTTATTGTAAATGTTGCATTATCTCTGTTTTTACACTCCTCCTTCCATCTTTCCAATTTTTCATACTCATTATTGTCCTAATCACCCTGTAACATTGTATGTTTATTTTTTGTGTATTTTTTTAATTCCTTATTTCATGTAAGTTTTTTTGTTAATTCTTTTCCTTCATCGCTTGTCAACATTCTGTTGCACACTTCTAGTTACACAATTTGACAAATCCATGTGTGGACTGGGCAACCCTTTTCTTGTTGTTGTTGTTGTGTTGTTGTTGTTTTTGCTTTGGCCAACTTGCACACTGACAGTCATGTTGTCAACATTGTTGAATCCAAGTCAAGCGAAAGTCTCCAGTCAAGTTTTTTCATAACTTTTCAAAATTTTTGTTTTTAATTTTTTTTATAGCTGTCTGCCTTGTTGGCAGACCTTACATCAAACGCTTACGCTTTCTAAACTTTAGAGCAAATTTCAAAAATTAACAACAGCAACAACAAAATCTATACATGAAATTCATATTCCAGTTAGCGCTCGCAGCGATTCATTCATTCAACCGCACATACGCCAATCTAATATTTACATTGAACACATCGACTTTGAGTTTGAGTGAGTTTGGTTCAATTTTTTGTTGTTGTATTTTTGGTTTGGTTTTTTTTTAATTGCACCAAGTTTTGACTCGAATGCAAATTTGCGGTGTTATTTCAATATTTTATTGACTTTTCGTTTGTGCCAGCGGTTGTGTCTGGCAATTCGCTGTCTGTCCCTTCATGCTACCGCCAACCAGTTAGCGACGCGAGCTGTCTGTCCGTTCGCTCAGCACTTGAACCGTATGCGACTTTATGTATTTGTTGCTTTTGCTTTGCTCACCTGTGTTTGGTTTTATCCTTCGGTTGGCAATTTGCGGTTTCATAAAACACACACATGGCCACTGACACTCGCACCCATACACACACACACACACACACACATAATCAAACGCTTAGGTACGCATGCAAATGCTGCCATTTTTCTACTTTAGTGTGTGTGTGTGTGTGTGTCTGTTTGCTTGTTTGCTCTTTGTATTTGCTTTTGTATTTTTGACATTTTGTTTGTGTTTCATTAATATTTTAGCGCTGAAACGATTCGCATTCAAAACATAAATATTAACATTCACGAATTGAAATCGAATCGCCTTGAGCGACTTTAAACAAATTTGCTTTTTCCTTACATCTCTCCACAGCACTTTTCATCTATTCGTATGTGCAAATGTGTGTGTTTGTGTGGTTTATAATGGAGAAAACATTAAAATTCCGACTGTTTGCAAAGCACAGAAAAATGCTTTGGGTTATTGCAATTTTACTTTTAGCTTTTACGAATTTTAAATTCCGTGCTGGCAAAAAAATCCTTAGACAGACATTTTTTGTTGTAATTTTTAGACTGCTACTGGTTTTAAAAATTAGTTGTGATTCATAAAATTCAGCTCTTCATATATGAAAAGAGTGGGCCTGTGGTTTATTTCAAATAATCATTGCTCCCCTGAGTTGTTATCTTATAATTTCTGAGAAAACTAAAAAAGGAAGCAATAAAAACAAACAAAACCGAAAAACTTAAACCTAACTAAACAAAAAATTACAAGTTAAAAAAGCTTTAAAAAATGAAGTTTTGTTTAATGCAGCAACTCTTTGCAGAAGTCGTTTATGGTAGTGGATGCAAAGTTTTGCTGATGAAGTTAAAGAAACAATTCAAAAATATGCAATTTTGTTTAGTTAATCTTTGTGAAAACAATACTCTCTCAAGTATTTGAACATCTTTTCAATATTTGTGAAAAATTTGAAGTCTTCAATCAATCGCCTTTCTCCATACAAAATCTCAAACCATTTTTAGTGCCATAAAATTTTGATTTTCACAACAATTTCTTACTCGCAGTACTTTCATCAAGTTTGAAATCAAAAGGTCCACTAAACAATTTTTTTTACATAATCTCTGAACTTACTTTTGAGCTCATCAGTGAATGGTTTTCAAAGAAAATTAAAAGATACACAGAGTCACAAAAGATTTTCTTTCAGAAAACAAAAAAATAAAAGTTTTTTTTTATATCAAAGGACTTCAAAGACATCAATGTGGTTCCTTGCATATTCTGGTATAAAGAAAGCCAAGAACTTTTCAGACAGAAATAAAGATGACAGAACCAAGATATCAGAACCCAGAGTGAGTCTAGGCTGCTGTCAAAGTGTTTAGATGCAAAAATGATGTAAATTCGACCACATAGTCAAATAACTGACTAGGGGTTCCAAATTCTCATCGTGATCCTGTAATCTGCTTATTGATATATAGTTTTTAAGGTTGAGTTTATAAAAGGACTATTTCTCTTCAAGTTATTGAAAGTGACGGTCAGTTCAGTTTACTCATGAAGTCAATATTCCACTATTCAACTACTCTCTGAAGCCAGTTGTCAAACAAAGAGTCAAACACAAAATGTTGGCTGTATTAGTCCATTGAGGTGGTGTCATGTAGTTGGATGCATATGCTAGCTTGATCAGGAGATATATCTGGAAGAGTGATTGAAACTTCAATGCCGCTCTGATGTCTCTCTCTCTCTCTCCCATAGTTCTCATCAAAACCATCAATACACAACGTTTCTTTATCAATTCCAAGCTCCGATTCCGCTTTGAAGCTCTACATTGTGTCTGTAAGTAATAAACACCACAGTTGCAACGTAAAAAAGACCTTCTCCGAAACGTTTGATCAAGCAAATCAAGCGTCTAAATACGCAATGTTTTCAGTGTAAGAAATAACCTCTTCGAAAAGTTTGATCAAGCAAATCAAGCGTCTATATACGCCACGTTTTCAGCGTAAGTAAGAAACTTTTCGAAACGTTTGATCAAGCAAATCAAGCGTCTATATACGCAATGTTTTCAGTGGAAGAAAGAACCTCTCCGAAACGTTTGATCAAGCAAATCAAGCGTCTAAATAAGCAATGTTTTCAGTGTAAGAAAGAACCTCTCCGAAACGTTTGATCAAGCAAATCAAGCGTCTAAATACGCAATGTTTTCAGTGTAAGAAATAACCTCTTCGAAACGTTTGATCAAGCAAATCAAGCGTCTATATACGCCACGATTTCAGCGTAAGTAAGAACCTCTCCGAAACGTTTGACACCGTACAAAGTATTAAATAAGTCGATCTACTTTGTGATGGAAAGTAATGGAATGAACCGATCTCAAATACTGCGTAAACTTGTCAATTTTTGCTCTAAAAAATGTTCAGTTAAGTTTATCTATAACACAGCGTCAACTTGTCAAACTAACGATAGAGAATTTTCGTAAGAGTCAATATCCAATAAAACGTCAAGTCGTCAGTTTTGTGATGAAGGTGTTGGGATAAGTTAATCTTGAATAAAATGCCAGTTCGATGACGAAAAATTGTGGGATAAATCAATCTCTAATACAGCGTCAGATTGACAAATTTGTGATGGAGACGTTGGAATAAGTCAATCATTAGAATAGCGCAAACTCATCAAATTAATGATTGAAAGGGTTCGGATAGCTTGAACAACTTAGTAATGCTGAGTTTTAGGATAATTCAATCGCTAATACAACTTTGTGATGGAAGAATCAAATCAGAAACTTCGTTATAGAAACTGTTGGGATAAGTCGATCTCGAATACAGCATCAACTCGTCAATTTTGTGATGTAAGCCAATCTTTAGTAAAGCATCAATCCGGTAACGGAAAGTTTTGAGATAAGTTTATCTCTAATACAGGTTACTTCAACAACTTTGTTAGGGAATATGTTGGAATAAGTTGATCACTAGTACAACGTCAATTTGTCACCTTTGTTATGAAAAATGTTTAGATAAGTTGATCTCTAATAAGGCGTCAACTGGTAAAGTTTGGCGTGTAGAGTTTTGGCATAAGTCAGTCTCTGAAAAGGCATAAAATTTTCACATTTGTGATGAACAGTTTTGGTAAAAATTGTTCTCTTATACATCCGCAGTTAGTTGATGGAGAGTGTCTAGTTGTGAACTTTGTGATGGCGAGTTTTCTATGGTGACTTCTTCACAATAAATGTTTAGCCTTTGAAATACGCTAGAATGAAATGCAGATCATTGTACGTTTCAGGGTTATGAATTTTTCCCTACACTCGTATTTCAGAGTTCAAACTTAATTATCAATAACAACGATTCTTTTGAAATACATATTTTTCATAGCTTGATATGAGTATTTATGATTCACTCTTTGTATTCAAACAGAGCAATCATGGATTAATATATATGTACCCAAATACTATATAAACTCACTCATGTGTTAATTTTTAACTAATTTCAATATTTTCTTCTTTTATTTGCAGGTAAGTGCGACTTGCAACAAGGCTCAATCAAGTCTACAATTAGTCTCATCAAAACTAACAACATTCTCTACATCTTCCTTCACCTGTCATGTCAAGTAAACACTAAAAAATGCATTAAAAATTTAGTTTAATATTTTTAACAATTTTTTACTAAACATTTTTTCCCTCCTCCCCAACTCGTATGCACGTTGTCGTTTCTGCCACATGTTGTTTGCTGTCTAAACTTGGCCTGCGTTCATTTTTCATGAATCGTCTAACATTAGGTCGAGATGCAGTTTGAAAATTAAAAAAAAAATTGCGCACCGTCAGTGTCACAAGTGGCCCCAAAATGCAACGTTGCACTGAAGCTGAAGTCGTTCACATCAGCACAAATTCACTTTTAATTAAAATTTAAATTGCATCCTGCCAGCCGAGCAGCCACTTTGCTGTAACTATTACAGCCGAGCACAGAGCACAAGACAGCACCATATCTGTTGTTGTTGCTGTCTTTGTTGTTGCTGTAACACTTGCAAGTCTGCCACACAACTGGCTTTTTTGGTTAATTTGCCGCTGCGCTCGACACTATCGAGTGCCAACACGATCGCAGCCGTTGAGTGAAAAATTAATTGCATTTGGGCGAAAGTTTGCGTACACATTGTTTGAGTTTGAGTTTTCGCACCGCAAAGACTTTGCTGGCAACTTAATTTGTTTCTTTTTTTTTTAATTAAGCAAAACGCCAAAAAACAAAGACGAAAAAAAGCGCCTAGAATGCAAAAAGTGTGGAAACCACAATGAAAATATTGGCTGAATGTTCAAGCCCAAAAGTTGGCTACTTAAATGTGGCGTAGAGAAATTAAGTCAAACTCGAAAGAATCCGACAACAACTCTTTTGTGCGGCACTTAGCATGAAAATTAAATAATAAAATTTCATTGAAAGGTCAAATGGTGTGTGCGTGTCTGTGTGATGAAGACTTTAAAGCTCAGCGAAAGAACGAAGCGAGAGTAAAAAATTAAAAAAAGTTGTGTGTTTTCTCTTCGCTGGTTTTTTAATGCAAAAAGGAAATAAGTGAACGTGGTTTCGACTATTCGGAGAGATTTAAATCACTTTTTGTACAAATATCTCAACACCTTTGAAAGTGCGTTTCATCTGGGTGACAGACAGACAGACAGATACCGAAACATGGCTGGAAAGAGTCTCTCGATGATGCTGAATACATCTTTACATCACATCACAACACATCACATACCATTCCAATCCATTACATTACATTCAATTACATCACATCACTTCACATCATATCACATCACATCCCACTCCATTACATTACATTCAATTACATCAGATCCAGTTCCATTACACACACATTGCATCAAATCAAATCACATCACATCACATCCCATTTCATTGGATTACATCACATTCCATTCCACTACTTACATTAAATTTCATTGCATTACACATAACATCACATCACATCACATCACATCACATCACATCACATCACATCACATCACATCACATCACATCACATCACATCACATCACATCACATCACATCACATCACATCACATCACATCACATCACATCACATCACATCACATCACATCACATCACATCACATCACATCACATCACATCACATCACATCACATCACATCACATCACATCACATCACATCACATCACATCACATCACATCACATCACATCACATCACATCACATCACATCACATCACATCACAACACAACACATCACATCACATCACATCACATCACATCACATCACATCACATCACATCACATCACATCACATCACATCACATCACATCACATCACATTACATTACATTACATCACATCACATCACATCACATCACATCACATCACATCATATCACATCATATCATATCACATCACATCACATCACATCACATCATATCATATCACATCATATCACATCACATCACATCATATCACATCATATCATATCACATCATATCACATCGTATCACATCATATCACATCATATCACATCATATCACATCACATAACATCACATCCCATAACATTATAACATTACATCACATCACATCACATCACATCACATCACATCGTATCACATCACATCACATTACATTACATTACATTACATTACATTACATTACATTACATTACATCACATCACATCACATCATATCATATCATATCATATCATATCATATCATATCATATCATATCATATCATATCATATCATATCATATCATATCATATCATATCATATCATATCATATCATATCATATCATATCATATCATATCATATCATATCATATCATATCATATCATATCATATCATATCATATCATATCATATCATATCATATCATATCATATCATATCATATCATATCATATCATATCATATCATATCATATCATATCATATCATATCATATCATATCATATCATATCATATCATATCATATCATATCATATCATATCATATCATATCATATCATATCATATCATATCATATCATATCATATCATATCATATCATATCATATCATATCATATCATATCATATCATATCATATCATATCATATCATATCATATCATATCATATCATATCATATCATATCATATCATATCATATCATATCATATCATATCATATCATATCATATCATATCATATCATATCATATCATATCATATCATATCATATCATATCATATCATATCATATCATATCATATCATATCATATCATATCATATCATATCATATCATATCATATCATATCATATCATATCATATCATATCATATCATATCATATCATATCATATCATATCATATCATATCATATCATATCATATCATATCATATCATATCATATCATATCATATCATATCATATCATATCATATCATATCATATCATATCATATCATATCATATCATATCATATCATATCATATCATATCACATCACATCACACTACATCTATCGTTTCAGTCAAATTTCTACCAACCACGCCTCTGTCTCCTCTGACTAAATCTCTTTCAAAGTATTGAACATACTCAGTGTAGGGTAGACAACTCAGTGTTGAATCCAACAACTAGCAGAAAGCGCAGTATTGTACTCCAACAACAACACATATACAAGCGGAAATACTTTGTTTATTGAATTGGAAATTTTTTTCCTCACCGACAAAGTAAACCCAGACTAGCGTCTAGTGTTGCCATATGAATGCAAAAAAATGGTAAAAAAAAGAAACGCAAAAAGCAAAACATTCAAAATATTCCAAAAGGAACCATTCCCGAAATGCTTAACTTCAAAGTTGTTCAAAGCATCAGTGACTGCATGCCACTCCTTGTTCCTTCGTCGCAGCACAAATATCCTTGCAGAAATTGTCCGCAAATATTCCGCACTCTTTGTTGTACATGTTCATTTGTGGGTGTGTTTTGTGCATTCCTACAAAAAAAAAAAAAAAAAAAACAGATATATTTACATGCGTTCTTTTCGAGACTCGCCTATGCCAAAGCATTGGCAAGAAAATTGCCGCACATGAAAACGTTTTTATACAAAATTTCCTGCATTTGCGCAACTTTGCATCCTTTCTGACTCACACATTGCGACATGTGCAAATAAAATGCTTTCCATGCAAAACTATTGAAATTAAATGCAATAATTTGATATATCTGACATGCTTCTGTCGGGTGCGAGTATGTGTAGGTGTGTCCTTAAAATGCGCATATGTGTGTGTGTGTATTTACATAGATTTGAAATTGTAGTTATGCACAATTTATGCATCGAGAACTTCATAAAAATTTTTCTCATTGGGGAAAAATTGAAACAAAAAGGACTAAATAAAAAGCAACAAAATTCTCGAAAAAATGACATTTTAATTAAAACCGTTTGCACTTTTCTCGGTAGTGGTGGCCACTTTTACGTTTAGCCAACAAGTCAACCAAATACCAATTCTTAGCAAATATTTTCACTTATAAGCCGAATTTTCTTTATTGGGTTTCATAAATGTAGATGCGCACGTGGCAGTGTACAAGGACTTTCATTCAATGTGATTTTGTGTAAAATTTCAAAATGATTCAATCTCAAAATGTACTCTAAAATTTAATTTTGGTTGGGAAGTATGTTATGAAACTCATGTCCTTTAATATGAAAATATCACTTTAATGTTGAACGTTACTTCCACAATCATTTCAAATTCAGGATCCTCTCAAAGTTGGAAACAAATTTTCTCATTATTTTCTTTAATTCAAAAGTTCGTTTTCACTCCAACTCAAGTGGACTTTTAGTTCAAATTTCAAAGCCCTCATAGTTCGCTCACAATTGTTTTCCATCAATCGCTCTTCGTCCATTAGCCGCAGCACAAAACACCGGAAACTGTGCACACCTGGCGCGCACATCCGCAACGCGGCCGCTTCAATTGTGTAGCTAATGCATCACGCGCCGACTGCTAATTTGCATATTTATGCAATCCCTCTTTATTCGTGTTGCTCCGTGCAACGCCCACTCGCCGCACGTGCAACGACACAAACAACGCGCGCGACCTGTCACTTGTCCACTTGTCACACGTCATGCCAAATACGCTAAATGTCAACAATGAAGTCGGTGTTGCCGGACATGGCGTACTACATGCTACACATTTGCAACTACTCGTTGTTTTCATTTTTGTTGTTGTTATATTCTCCATTCTTATTGCTCTTTCGTTGGTCATCATGTCGAAAACAAGTAAAAGGAATTACAAAAATTAAGAAAAAAACAAAAACAAGTTCAAGGTGTGTTCACGCTACGTTGACATTTGCAAGTGTCAAATTTAGTGATTTATTTTACGAGACACATGTTTGCCATTTTGTAGCAAAATGTGTCTGTGTGTGTGTGTGTTTTTCTGTGCTTTAAAGTGTAAAAACCACTGTTTTGGGGCTTTGAGGCGACACCAAATTGCAGATTTAAAAATACAACAACAACCGAAGGGTAAATATGGCAGCCACTGCTGTCATTGTCGCCTGGCAAATGTCAAGTTGACAGTTTGTTTACGTTGGCATGTCACAAAAACAAGAACGTTGTTTACTGTTGTATTATTCAAGCGCACCCAGACACCACGACGAAATTTTTAATGCATGCAACTGAATTGCTGGCAAAAGTGCGTAGACGCAGAGGGTGACAGCAGGCAGTGCTATTGGCCCCCATAGAATTTTAAATGATAGATTGATAGATAGATTGATTCAGTGAAAGGTTTTGACATGCGGAGCATAAGTAAAGCTGGAGAAAGTTGTGAAGGATGACAAAGTCGGAGTCGGAGATCGTAGAAAATATTGGAAAGACACTTGAAAAGAATAAACGAAAAAGAAGAGAGACCGAAAATAGGCCCACTTGCAGTCGCTTCGTATAGCTGAAGAAATATTGAGCTATCTCTAATTGCATTTCAGTCAATAAACCAATTAAATTTCTGGACGAAGTATTGCAGATTCGATAGTACAGTTTTTGTTACGCTTCTGATTAGACGGAAACTTTGGACCTCAAAGCAGAAACACCGTTACCGCTGGGAAATGACACAGGAAGTCTTTTATTGTCTTTGTTTATTTTTCATCACTACAACTCTTGCAGACATTACCAGACAAAAGGGCCATGGTACGAGCATAGACTTTGTGGCATAGTGTCCCTGTGTTGACTCCAATAAGCACAGAGAGTTCGGATCGTTATTATGGATTATAAATCCCGAGTAGAACAAACCAAAAATATGGATGGTTACTATGGGTGAAAAAGTTCGATAAGAATGCACAAATAATTCGACGAACAATTGAAAGAGTACGCATAAGTTTGCTGCGATCGATAGATTATAAAGTCTTAAACGATATCGGACGGAAGGGGCTGGATAGATATACGTAATACGAAACGTACAGGAAGAACAGTTGTGTCCGAAATGAAAAATAGATGATAGGCTACGGACGAAAAGAATGTATGAAATATTATGAAAGGGGGAACAAACATTTCGAAGAGGAAGTGAAAATAAGTGGGCACAGATGAGTAGTACGGACAAAACTACTACCCCGATTGAGAAAGAATGCAAGAATAGAGGGTACGGATGGAAAACACACCCATATTGTAGAAGGAATGATAGGCAAACGGGTACAGATGAAAAGTACTATCGGGAACGACGCTTCAGTTTGGAAAGGAACGAAAGGGGAAAAGACGGAAGTACGGTAGTAGATTGACAGGAGAGATGAAAGAGTAGGAATGTAGAAATACCGTCGTGAAATTCACTCCGATTGGGAAAGAATAGAAGATAAAATAGTATGGATGGAAAGTTAAAACAGGAAGGACACTCAGTTTGGAAAGGAGGAAGGAGGAAGGACGAAAGTATGGATGGAAAAATATATGTATGTAGACAACGAATGTATAGGAAAACTGTAGATAGGAAAGACACTTAGATAGGAGCAGAAAAGAGAAATGAGAAGGAACGGATGAACAGTACAGAGTGGGAGGACGTTAAGATTGAGAAAAAACTAGGGATGAGAGGGTAACGATAAAAAATATCCAGACACGTACGAAAAGGCCCCCAGATAAGGAATGGAACGAGAGATGGAAAGTAAAAACAGGAAGGGCACCCAGATCGGAAAGGAAGGAAGGACGGAAGTACGGATGGAAAAATATATGTAGACAATGAATAGATAGGAAAAAAATATAGGAAAGACAATTAGATAGGAGCAGAAACGAGAAATGAGAAGGAACGGATGAACAGTACAGAGTGAGAGGACTTTAGGATTGAGAAAAACGAGAGATGAGAGGGTATCGATAAAAAACACACAGACACGTACGAAAAGGCCCACGGATAAGGAATGGAAAGAGTGATGAGAGGGTACGTGATGAGAGGGTACGGATGAAAAGTGCAGGTGGGAAGGATAAAGAAGTTGAAGAGGAATAGGCTATGTAAGAGTAAATTTGATTAGTGCAGCAGTGGAAAGAATGAAGTGGAAGATTAAATTTGGACAATCAACACGTTGGAAGGACTGAATGGAAATTACGTCTAAAATAATAGTTCAACGAAAACACAGATCAAAGCTGAACTGGTGTAACAATGGTCTAATAAATGAAAATAACTAACGTTAAAAAAAATTTCGTTTAATTAATTTCAAAAATAAAAACTCCTTTCATATGTCAACTGCAGATGTTTTAAGTGTTGGTGATAAAAATCCCGTCTCAAACTTCAATTAGCGCTGCGCTACTGTTGCGCTATTCCCTGATGTGCGATTTTCCATGTCTGCGTGTATTTGGTTTCATTTGTTGGCGGCTTTTTATTTTCGCTTTTAAATCTTCAAGGCTTTACAACTTTGTTAGGTAGCTGTGTTAAGGGTTGTTAAACGCGTCAACCCCTTTGAAAGTCACATCTACAATGAAGGGTGACGTGGCGTGCAGGTTCGTTCGTTCGTTCGTTATGAGAGAATGCGAACATTTTTGCGTAATCTTCAAAGTAAACAAACTTCAATAGTGCGTCACTTGAGCGCCAGGCACCCTGCACAACATGCTTTACTTCCTTCCCCCCGCTTTCAGTCAGCACTCGCTTTCGCACGCCCAGTGGCTGCAATTTGTGTGCGAAGGTTGCACGCAACGCTCGCGCTGACCCCATGCGCCGCCGCCACTTGCTCCCACTTCACTGGCGGCACTAATCAGTTTTAAAAATCATGTAAATTAGCTTATCTTTATGGTTGCCACTTTATCGCCGGCGAGTGCTTCAACGCGAGCGGCAAGTTTCCGCTGAAAGGGTGCGGCGCTACCAGTGAAAATTGCGCTCGACGTAGAGTTGGAGGATTGGGCATTGTGGGTGGTTGTGCCTTTTTAAATTGAAGTTTTAAAAACCTATTTAGCTGCAACATAATTATGTTGCTGCTGTTGTCTTGTTGTTGTATAGGAAGCTCCACTTTTCACTGAATTTCCTTTTTTAATTTCCCTTTTGAATTGACTGACTTGTTTGTGCTTCGTTCGTTACAATTTTAAGCTCATTCTTAAAGCATTCCGTGCAGCGCCAAGACTTGCGCTCAGCTTCTATAAATATGAAATTGTCGACAAATAAATGCTCGAATATGCAAATGTGGATCTTAACGTCACACAAAGAAATCTCAAATATGCAAATGCCATGCAAAAATCGAATGGAGAAGAAATGCCAATGCATATTTCATAGAAATTGGCAAATATCTACACAATTTTATTGCATTGTTGCACCGTAAATAGGTCACATACCGAGCGCATTCACCAACAAATATGGCGCACACCGAGCTGCTCCGAATGCCGCAAGACGCACCAAGACGCAGCAGCAACGACACCGACTGCACCAATGCAACAGTGTACAGTGCAGGACAGAAGAAAGGACATGCCATCTTAAATATTTTACTTCATAATATTTAAATATTTTATAAAAATATAAAAATTGTATTTAAATTTCTCAAAACTTTTAACTCTTTTGGAATTAACAAAAAAATGAAAAAAACAAACAGCAACTGCATTCTTATAAACAAATTTTTAAAAACCTGTACGCATACTTTCAACACTCACTGTAGGCAGGATTTCCTCACAACTGGCACTTGTCAACATAAAAACACACACACACACAAATACATACAAATGCAAGTAAATCGCAAAAATTGTTGCAGTCGATTGAAGGCAAAGAAATATGAAAACGTATCGCAAGTTATCGTTGCAAAAATGCTATATTCAGGTTGCTGCTGCTGGCGAAAGCAGCAAACAATTGCATTGCTAGTCGAATGTTGCTGAATGCGCGCCGCATAAATGACGTTCATAGTCGAGTGAAAAAATTCAACCTCACCGGCAGTTGTCGAGTCCGGTTTGTACAAATCATTATGGCAAAAAAATGCTTTTAATATTGCAGAGTTTTGTGCAATTTTTAAACTTAAATTCAAATAAGTTCTGTTGATTTTGGAGTATGAAATGCAAGTTGCAACAAATGTAGCAAAGAATAGAAGCCCACTTGGGACTGAATACCTCCGAATGAGGAGGAAGCTATTGACTGATGGACGTGAAGCTTACGTACAATTTATTTCTAGATAACTCATTTGTAGTAAATAACACAATGGGCATTCCTGGCCTAATTGATCTATGCCGTGGGACCGCCTCTACTACTTACCTACCTACCTTCTAGGTAACTGAGATAAGTCAGAAAGCAGTCAACCTTGCTGGCAAATATGCCATCAGGTGGCCCTGTTCTAAATATTCCGACGATGTCACTAAGAATTCAGTAGGAGAGGAAGTAGGAGCAGAAGGGCAGAAGTAGTGACCGTCTAAATGACATCAAAGACCTGTCTTGACGGCCATAGTAAATCTGCTTCAAACTAGATTAGAACTACACTAAAAGTCTAAGGTCCTCATAAACGATGTGATCAGGACACAGTGCGACGAAAATTAAAAAAATGTTCACACCGGGAAAAATCCATATGTGCGTGAAACTAGAGACCAAACATAGTAATACCGCGTTCTCAGTTTTTCATTTCTACATCCTTTGTGCTTTTCAAAGGACTTCAAAATTTTGAAGGGGAAAAAAAATATAAAAAATACTTAACCACGTTAAAATATGGCAATATGTATATCAAATGAAAGAGGAAAGACTTAAGAATTTAAATAAAATTGATTTTTTTTCTATTTGTAAAAAAAGGATATGAAAAAGATCCTTTGAAAATGTTAATCCTTTATATCCTTGCAAATTTATATATAATTTTAAAGGACAATAAAGTTAAAGTCATTGAATGATTTTTATTGATGACTTTCATGAATAAAAGTCACTGACTGATTTTAATAGATGATTTAAAAAATAAAAGTCATTAAATAATTTTTTTGATGACTTAAAAAATAAAAGTCATTGAATGATTTTATTGATGACTTTTATAAATAAAAGTCACTGAATGATTTTTAATGATGACATAAAAAATAAAAGTCACTGATTGATTTTTATTGATGACTTTTATAAATAAAAGTCACTGAATAATTTTTATTGATGACTTAAAAAATAAAAGCCACTGACTGATTTTTATTGATTACTTTTTTAAATGGAAGTCACTAATAATTGTTGTCATAGGACAACTAAATCAAAAATCGAAAAAAAAGTTTTATTTGTAGACTAATAAGAAAAAAAAAAAAATAATTGTTTTTATAGGATTTTTAAAATATAAATAAAAAATAACTGTTATTTGTTGAGTCATAAAATAAAAGTAAAAAAATAACTCTTAAATATTGATTTTTATAATAAAACTTATAACTGTTACGGTCCCTGATTTTTATGTTTTTGTATTTGACATGTTTTCGTAGTTTTACAATGTCAACGGCAATAATAAAGCAACTTGAACAGCAACAACAACAACCAGTCAAATCATCGTTTTTTCCATTTAGTTCACAACAAAGCAGCCAGCAGCCAAAGCACTTTTACAGTTCATCCCCCTAAAATTATGCAACAAACAGTAACCAACGACAAAGTTGCAAATAACCAGTTTTTGTTTTTGTTGCATGCATTGTTTTTGTACAATTTTTTTCCCCCAACTTTCAACTGCACACATACTCTGTGCACCAAAGTGCGTTGCCGCGTCTGTGGCGGAAAAAGGACAAGAAAATATTTTTAAAATATTTTCACAAGCATAAAAAAACTTCTAAAACAGCAGCTGCAACAGAACAATTGCGAGACAAAAATTACAAAAAAAAACGTTTTCAAAATGCTCGTCAGCGCGCGCTTAGCGTTTTCCCACTGACTCTGCTGACTGATTTCCTTTTCATGTTTTTGACTTTCTCGTGTTTCATTCTTTTAGTAAATTAAATTTTCGTTTGATCTGCTGCAGTTTGCTTATTTCATGGATATATTTTTTTATATATATTTTTTTTTTCACTTCACTTTTTTGCCAACTGCGCTTTTTGGTCGTTATTCAATGACTCTCAGTTGCTCGCTTTCATTCCATTTGATTTTTTCTCTCTCTCTCTGGGGAAAATTGCTTCTTTGTGTAGTGCACGCAAAGTATGGAATTAGCATCGTTTGCGCAAAGTTTATGCATTGCCATGCAAAGTTATAACCATGTCAATCAACAATAAAAAAAATCATATAACGACAACGTGACATTATCTCGTTGAATAGCAAAAACAGCATGTGGCAAGTAAAGAGAGAGATTTGACAGGAGAGAAAGAACCCAAAATCGTAGTCGCGCATTTTAAAATGTGAACTTGAATGCTGGTTTTATGACTTGGAATGGGACAATAGTGCCGCAATCAGAGGACTTTATTCAAAATTTTAAAAATTAGAAAATTCTAAGAATTTTTGTGAGCAGTCATCTAATAAATTTGGCATAACGTTTCAGAACCTTAATGTCATTTGTCTTCTACTGAGTGAAAGACAACCCAACTTTAACTTTTTCGAGACTACTGGGATTACACGTCCCACCAATTTATGTCCCTCAAAACAATTATTCAGATCTTGTGAACCACGCAAAATATTTATTCGAGTTATAGTTATGTCTTCGTATAAAATTATGATTTTCGAATTTGTGAGTATGCAACATAAACTTCTAGCCTCAACTTTCGTAGCATGGCAACATTTGATTCATTTGATCATTAATGTTTGCAAAAGTTATGATTCATCCAGAGAACAGAATTGTCAAGTCAGGTCTTGTTGAGTCGATCAAGAATATATAAACATTTCGATATTTAATGAACCCAATAGTGCAATTAATGAAAATGACTTTTATATTGCGATTTAAAAAATAAAAGTCATTGAATGATTTTTATTGATGACTTTTATGCATAAAAGTCACTTAATGATTTTTATTGATGATTGAAATTTGAAATTTTATTTGTAGACTAATATGATAAAAATTAAAAATAATTGTTATTATAAGATTTTTAAAATATAAATAAAAAATAATTCTTATTTTTTGTTTTCCATAAAAATTACAAAAAAAAAGTTGATTGCCAAGTTTGATTCTCGGTGCGAATAGAAATGTATTGGTATATTTCATTTACTTATATGACATTTCCTTCATAGTAAT
The DNA here is from genome assembly GCA_963668005.1 of Melieria crassipennis. Classification (NCBI taxonomy): domain Eukaryota; kingdom Metazoa; phylum Arthropoda; class Insecta; order Diptera; family Ulidiidae; genus Melieria; species Melieria crassipennis. Next base: position 139,717,126 of record OY764961.1, on the reverse strand, counting down.
TTTTTCAAATATAGTTTTCATAAATAACTGTTATTTCCGGTCCCTGATAAAAATATAAAAAAATTAAATATATTAATTTTTTTTTAATGATTGACGTTGCGGCATATCGCAGCGGGCCCAAACTTTTGGTCTCAACTTTTAATAAACAACAATTTATTGTCGCGAGCGCATTGTTTTTACTTGCTTTTATGTTATTTTTCTTCTTCTATGCTTCTGGTTCTTCTTTTTCTTCTTCTTCTTTTCAGCTGCTTTTTTCCCCTCCACACGTTGTAATTTTAAACACACGTTAACAACATTGTTTATGCGCGTCTAATGGCCGCGCGCGTGTGTGTGTGTGTTTGTGTGTGTGTCGCTCGAAAATGGCAAAATTACAAAAGTTTTGCATATGTATTCGCGCAGAAATGTTTAAATGGCATTTTATTATTGCTGCACGATTGCAAACTGGTGGCGCGGTGGCGGAATGCGGGGAAGTTAAGGCCGAACGGAGGTAGAGATAAATTTTGCTGGCAGTTTGCGGTTGATTTTAGTGCGCTGGCGTGTGGTGTAAGTGCGGCGGGCTGTGGTGTTGACATGCGCGTCACATATGTATGTATGGGCGCCCACCCACACACACACACTTAGACGACACAGACGACACAGACACACACAACCACAGAGTAGAGCGGCCGTGCACGCATTAACAAACCGCAAATGTGATCGAATGCCGCTTCCCCAAAACGACAGAGCCAAGGCACACTGACACATGTACACATACATAGATACATGTATATATGTCTATGTGTGCGTGTGTGTGTGTGTGTGTTGCTGTAGCGGTTGACTAAAAGCCTTTCTCTTCCTATTAGCTTTAATTTTGCACATGAACACAGCCGCACAAGGGACACCCGACGCTCTGACTGACTGACTGACTGACTAACGGCAACGGCAGCCGTTGGAGGCACAGCAAATTCATTTGCGTTAATTTCGCCCTACAGCCTTGTCTGTCCTTTGCTGCCGCCTCAATTTCGTGCATCTCGATATCATAAAATTCCATAGCCCTGAAACGTTTTCATCATAAAACAACGTGAAATTTGCATACATACGTGTGTGGTTTTATGGCGCTCACACACACACACACACACACATACATACGTATAAATATACGTGCATATGTGTGGTACGTGTGCTTCCATTAAAACTATAATATCCCAGCTGCCATAATATCCGCTCACACACATACACACCCACACATCAACACACACACACACACATGCAGCGTTGTTCCCTGCAGTTATTCTGGCAGCTCGGCTGGCCACATGACCATCACTTACGCTTTTCATTGATCCAACACTTTGTTGTTGTTATCCTCGTCGTTGTTATTGTTGTTGTTTTATGTTATAGTCGTAAAATCATTTGTCAAACAGAAGCACAGCACAACACATATTGTGACGAACTATACTGCATGTCCTGCGTCGTTCTACTCCCCTTCATTCCAGGGATGCAACACAGTCGCGCCGGCTGCTCCGCACTGTATTCGTATTTTCAGTCTACACTCAGCCATAGTTTTGCATAAACTTGACGCTAGGTGGAGTGAGGGCAACGGTTGGACAGCACTGCAGATTTGCATAGTTTGTGGTCACATCAGGTGTGCACTTATTTTTATTTTTTGAGATGGGATTTTGTTTTTAAATTCTTATTATAAATTCATAGCAACAAAATGTTGTCAGCTGTGCTTAGACCTAAATTAAATTGCCCACACATTAATTTGCCCACCTAATGAGAATTCTTTTTTAATCGTGAAGGCCAATCAGAACCTTTTTGGGATTAGGCAATTGATGCGCAGCAATTTACGATTAGTTACTAAAAAAATGCGCTAAAAAAGTTTACTTTACTGAATATTGATTAAGTTGAGATTTGAACTCGCTCGCCTTCAGACTTGCAGTCGAGTACCCTTACCAAGCCGGCCTCGATAGCCCAGCAGGTAGCGCGCTGGTTTTTCATGCCGAGGCCCTAGGTTCGATTCCTAGCTTGGGCTGGTAAAACGCTCATCTACTTCTATCGCTATCCACATGAAGCAGATGAGAATTACAAGAATCGCACAAGTGCGCTCTTGGCAGGCAATAGCAAACCTCCAAGTGTGAAAGAAAAAACTGCTAATCGCCGTTCGGATTCGGCGTTAAACTGTAGGTCCCCTCCCCCCTCCCTTACCCCATCCGCTTGAAATGTGTGCTGTAACATATGTTGGAAAGACAGTGTTGCATACACAAAAACGGGTGAAATATGTGGTATCACAATGGGCCTCCGAGTGTGTATCTTATAGAGGCAGCCACCATAACCTAACCTAACACTTACCAATGTTCGCTTACGAAGCACACAAACATTTCCTTACTTTCCTATTAAGTTGCAGTACGGCCATCTGGGAAATTCGACCAAGACCCCTATATCTCAATAATTTACTACAGAAGATTAGAAGCTCTGACAACGAACAGGTTATGTACTATCAAGGTTTTGAATGGGTAGCTCGAATGTTACTCGTTAAGATGGCTTTCCTTGTTACAGCGATGGGAATTACAAGAAATGCGAACCGGACACTCACTATCTCCGTGATATCTAAATTTGAAGGCTCAGCTATGCTGGTTAGAACGAGAATCTTTCTCTTACTCCTTACTTTCTCTTCTTCTTTGCAACTCCAACCAAAACAGGAGTCCCTGCGTGGCAACCCTGCTCTGTGAACCAAGATTCCCATTACTGGGAATCTGCGACCCGTGCACTATCTTTTAATTGGAGAGGATCAGTTATGCTGGTTACATAGAGAACTCTTTAACTTTTTCCTTTCTCTTTCTTTCTTCTTGGCAACGATAACCATGACAGAAGTAAGACAATACTGGTCCTTGGCACTGGCACATCTCCCCATAAACTATCATCCAATCAGAGAAGCTCAGTTATGCTGGTTAGATGGAGAATTCTCTAACTTTTTCCTTTCTCTTTTTTGTTCTTGGCAACGATAACCATGACAGAAGTCAGACAACACTGGTTTTTGAGGGTGTCTCCTCAATACTACGAGCAACGCTTGAGTCACTGGGAATCTGCGATCAAACATTGACCATCCATCTGGACGGTTTTCCAATCGGAGAGACTCAGTTATGCTATTTGGAACGAGGGTCCTTCTCTTACTCCTTCCTTTTTCTTCTTCTTTCCAACTAAGACAGAAATCCTTGCATGGCATTCCTAGTCTTTAAGCATATCCCCATTACAACGAGCAGCGCTCGCGTTACTGATGCCCAGTTTTGTTGGTTAGAGGATCCTTAACTTCTTCCTTTCTTTTCTTCTTGGTAACGATAACCACGGCAGAAGTCAGACAACTTTGGTCTTTGAGGGTCTCTCAACGCTCTCGATACTGGGAATCTGCGGCCAAACACTAACTATCTACCTGCACTGTTTTCCAATTGGAGAGGCTCAGTTATGCTAGTTAGAACGAGAATCCTTCTCTTTCTCCTTCCTTTCTCTTCTTTTTTACAACTACAGCCAAGACAGAAATCCTTGCAAGGCATGCCTGGTCTTTGAGCATATCTCCCCATTACAACGAGCAGCGCTCGCGTTACTGATGCCCAGTTTTGTTGGTTAGAGGATCCTTAACTTCTTCCTTTCTTTTCTTCTTGGTAACGATAACCACGGCAGAAGTCAGACAACTTTGGTCTTTGAGGGTCTCTCAACGCTCTCGATACTGGGAATCTGCGGCCAAACACTAACTATCTACCTGCACTGTTTTCCAATTGGAGAGGCTCAGTTATGCTAGTTAGAACGAGAATCCTTCTCTTTCTCCTTCCTTTCTCTTCTTTTTTGCAACTACAGCCAAGACAGAAATCCTTGCGTGGAATTCCTGGTCTTTGAGCATATCTCCCCATTACAACGATCAACGCTCGCGTTGCTGATGCCCGCGTTGTGTTGGTTAGAGGATCCTCTAACTTCTTCCTTTCTTTTCTTCTTGGTAACGATAACCACGACAGAATTCAGACAACTCTGGTCTTTGAGGGTCTCTCAACGCTCTCGATACTGGGAATCTGCGATCAGACACTAACTAACTGCCAGATACCTGCACTGTTTTCCAATTGGGGAGGCTCAGTTATGCTAGTTAGAACGATGATCCTTCTCTTACTCCTTCCTTTCTCTTCTTCTTTGCGTTACTGAGGCCCAGTTGTGCTGGTTAGGGGATTCTTTAACTTCTTCCTTAAAAAACTTAAAACACCTAAAACAGCTGCTTATCGAATAAATGTATTTTCTTCTACTCATTTAACGGCGCCACATTTAATGCTCTCTACATTAGTCCCTCACCCCTCTCCACTAGACGCGTCCTGCCGCTGAGTTAATTTGATGCCGCCTGAGAGGCTGCTGGCATCGGAGGTGGGCAACGTTTCCGTTTGCATAAATTGCTTCTCGTAGGTAATTTTTTCATACACTCACACAAAACACACACACACACACACTCACTTACAGTATGGTGGCATTGTGGATGTATGGGAGCGTAAATCGATGTCATAAATTGCAAACCCCGCATTCTAACAGCCGGCAACTGTGCTGCATATTGAAGCAATTAAACTAAATTATGATGTGAATATTTTCGCAAATTAAGACATTTCGCTGTTGCTTCTATTTCCACCTACACTGCGATATTTTTGCGCAGCACGTAAAACTATTTTCGCTGCAGCTTGTTCGAGTCCTGTCCGGCAGCTATTTAACGTCGACTGTGCGCTGCCAAATGAGGCTAAAGTCGAGATAAAACGATAAGTGAAATCAACTTTTAAGTTAACCTTCCGGCGTGCATGTTTCAATATTCAGAGAGTGTACATGCAAAGTAAAAGTATGAGTGTGTGTGTGTGTTTGTATGAGTGTGTTTGTATGAATGTGTATTTGTGTGTGTAGTCATGCAGAGCTACTACACGTATTTGCGCCATTTTTGAAGCGGAAGGAAACGTCTGATGACTCGTCGTCGTCGTGGCGCTCATCAGCAAGAACAGCAGCCCGAGAGAGCGTGAGTCGAGAGGGCACTGCCTGCCTGTGTTGTATGTACACCTGACTCACCACCAACATGACCGAAAGGATAATATGGAAAATCCTTTGCGTTCGTTGCTTTGTTGTTTTTGTTTTTTATATTTTATTTTTGTGGCATTTCTCTTGGCAGCAAATATGTGCGCCGCAATCATAGATTCAGGTCATGTACATGTGAACTCAATTAAGGAGCACATAACTTACAAACCGGATTACAATCATCAACAGCAAAGAAGGCCAACAACAGCAACATCAACTACAGCATCAAAAACAATAGCAACAACAACAACTAATATGCCCCTTTTTTGTGTGTGTTTTGTGTTTCATTGGTCGCTTCAGTCGCGCTCGGCCCTCGTCGAACCTCTCTAATTTGTATGCAAACGTGCGCCCCACACGGCCAACTACGCGCACCGAACCACGTGTGCATTCACGCATGTGTATGTATGTGTGTGTGTGTGTGTGTTCGTATTTGCATTTGTTCGAAAAACTACTTGGCGCACGTTGTTTGAGCAACGCAAAAGAGCACAACTCCAGCAACTAAACAGACAACAGCATCCGCCACTTCGGTCTTGAATTCATCTCACATCCTCTCTTCTATCTCACACTAACTCACAGACCACGCTGCTGTCTCACTTGCGCCTGCGTTGAATATTTTTGAAAATAAAAAAAAATCACAAATATTTCCCTCAATCGCTGCCCATGCCGCGACCCCGCGCCAGCTCAACGTCCGCCGCATTTAAAACCCAATACGTTCCGTTAACCTGATGGGCCAAAACAATTTCGCAACCATAAATTCTGGTTGTGGTTTGTGTTGGTCCCTTTTTTTTGTTTGGGAAGCCAAGCTGCCTGGATATGAAAATTTTCACTTGAATAATTAATTGGACAATAACAACAACAACATTAGGCAGTAGCCGATTTTTGGGTCCTACTGCTGATTGTTTTTGTTGTTGGCTGTGCCATCTTGATTGTGCTTCATGTGATTTCCTTTACGAGCTCCAACTCGACGAACATTTCCCATGGAATTTGGTTGCTGGCCACCAGTGAAACGCAATTCGATGAAATATTAATGATTGCCGCAGAAATGGATTTCGCATAATTTGGCCAACATTGCGTTGGAGATTATTCAAAAGTAACTTTTGCATTAACCCTATCATGTCCAGTGGGACATACTGGTTGGTGTCTACATACATATATGGAATTTTTTGTATTTTTATTATATCAAAAAATTCTTAAAAATTCTATTCATACAGGACACATTCCATTGGTCCTAAAATGATTGAACACCCTTTGAAGTCGTTTACTTCAACGGCATTGGATCAGTGGCTACAAAGATCAATTTAACCTTCAAATTCGATGCATTCCATGAAAGCCCATGAAGTTCCATGAAACCCATCAGTGTGTATTCACAGTGTGTGTGAAACCCATCAGTTGTAGACCCATCAGTGTGAGACTTTAACACACTAAACCTCCTCACGTCGTGTATCAGTTTCCCCACCGGACACTACCGTCAATTTTTTCGTTGGAGGGTGGATTTCATCGCTAGGCCGTCGTTCGTATCTGTTCCAGTGCAGTTAGTCACAAGCTGCACTTATTTGGCCCTCCTTGCCTGTCAGCTAAACCCTATTTGGTTCTTCAACCCTTTTGGCACTATGTCCCGTTAGCTTGTGGCCCTACTGGAGTCTTTCGTCTATGGTGCGTTTGCAGGTCTTTCGCTGCCAATGCCGGAAACTCGTCGCCGCTGTTTAACTTTCCTCAGCTCGTGGTGAATGACTACCGCCTAATAACTCACCGCATTCCATTCCATCATGTCTGTAAGATTCCGAGGGCTTATTGGTTCTTCCGTCATTGAATTAATATGACCTCGAACTGCTGAAAACCGAGGGCAGCAGAATAGTACGTGGTTTGCGTCTTCGGACAAAGCCGTCAGTCAACATGCCGAAGCCGAAACAACAGAATAGATTTAACAATTCTTGAACGTCTGTATGTCGTCTCCCTCGGTGTGTCTTCGCCAGTCTACCAAACGGCTGGTTGACGCGTTAGCTGATTCGCGCCTTAGCTGAATCGCGCCTTAGCTGGTTAGCGCCTTAGCTGGTTAGCGCCTTAGCTGGTTCGCGCTTTAGCTAGTCCCAGTAAAAATGTTATTATGAAATTTTGTACAGTTACTATTGCTGTTACTAGCTGGACTAATTTTCAGCAGGGTTGCCACATACTCGTGCAGTAGTTTTGTTTAGCATGACTGCCTCTGTAGGAGCCACAGATATACTTGAAAAATCTACTATATTTTTGTTCGTTATTTGTATGAGCATTCGACATATTCCCACTAAAACCGCAGTTTATGATACAAATTTCCTTTATTGTCCTTCTAAGTTTCCTTATTTTTTGCTTCTCAATAACATAACTTCTTGCTAGCTAACAAACTATGATGAAATTTTGCTACTAAATTAAACCACAATCGTTTTATCGCCACACACATTCACACACGCATTTTCATTCTCATTTACCCGATAGCAGCAAAAACAGCTTAAGTCGTGGTTTAGCTGTTTTTGCTAAACCACGACTTAAGCTGTTTTTTATTCTAATTCATATTTTCATCCAATTTGTTGCGGCATGAATCCAATTTGCAGCGATCTTCGACTGTTTTTTTATTTACTTGTCTTAATCCGCTTAGAGGGCAGCAGCTGTAAACAAGTGGGGAAAAAAGAGAGAAAGAAATAGAGAGAGAGAGAGGGCGAGATGGAGACTCAAACAACACTTAAACCATGCGATAAGCATTTGAATAAATTAAACCCTTTTTGTCACAGCTCCCCACCACTGCATTTGTTGGCACACAACACAAACACTCTCTCTCACACACACACACACACACACATAGAGACACAGCACACACTTACAGTGACAACCGTAAAAGCGCGTTTCCGCGCGCGAACGCCAACCAAAGCAAATCATAAAAATGAAAATTGCATAAAGATTTGTTGTTGCAGATAAGTTGCAGGCGAAAAAAGTGCGAAACGTCATCACCGTTTGCCAGCAACAGCAACAACCATAGTAGCAACGACTACAACCACAGTTGCGACGTTCGCAACCGGACTGACTAACAAATACGCCCAAACAACACGCGCCCATACCGCCCACACATTTAGTTGTTAGTGCTTTTTTGTTGTTATTGTTGTTGTTGTGGTTTTTGTTTGCTGTGGTTTGTATATCTAACTGGCAGCGCACAAAAATATGCAATATTTTCCGTTAAGAATCGACGTTAATCCATTCGCATGCGGCCTTTTCCCAGGCGACGCGCCATTGTCGGCAACGCGTCAGCCGCAGGCTGAACGCTTTTTGTTTTTGTTTTTGTAGCAGCAACGATGGCGGCAATGTCAATGCTGCCTGCCAGAGTCGAGTCGTTCGTTGTTGGCCACTAAAATGACAATCGCGATAAATGCAACGACAATCCATAAACGACGATAGCAAAAAACAACAGCCCGGACTACAAAAACAGCAACAACAACAACATCAACAACATCAACTTTACAACGCGAAGTGGCTTTAAAACGCATTGACGTGCCCAGTAGGTGGCGGCGGCGTCGGCTGCGCTGCGTCGTGTCGACTGCTGCTCGTCGGTTGGTAATGGCTGGCAGTAAAGAAGGCGGAAACGGCAATGGCACTGAAATAGCTTTTCACGCTCGTAATCGTAAAACAAATGCTTGCGCTATTCTCCACTGAATTTCGTTAATGTGCGCTTCCTCTGCTCTTCCCCCGTCCGCGGTGCGTTGCGTATCTACGGCACAGCATATCAGGTTGGCAGCACTTGTTAGGGGGGGTTGCAAAATTGTCTGTTGTGGCTTAATTACTCACTTTAAGGTAAAGCGAATGTCATTTGCTGCGCTTCAATGGCAGTTGCGGCCATATTTTCAGTTGGCGAACATTTCGAGCTCAGAAAGTGCTCAACATTTGAGGTTGTCTATGTAATCATGAAAGTGGTGTATGGCTGCAGTGAATTACGAGTAGTTTTGGTTGTTGGTGGTGTGTACGAGAACAATATGGAAATCTGAAGGTCATTGGAGGGCGCTCATGTATTTGCTAGAATGGCAAATTGTTGCTAAACTGACTTTTCTAAAGTTTCGTTCGGACTAGGAATCCAAAACGTATTAAAGGTTATCAAATACTGTTGTTGTTGTTGCCAAATCATTACCCAATCTATAAACCTATGTACATATAATTGTTTGGCTACAAATATGAAATTTTAATTGTAGATATATTTTGAACAATGAACAATGAATGACTTGATTTTTTTACATTTGCGCTCTAAAAGGTCAAAACATGGGTAACGTTGTTGTATGCAGAAACGATTTCTTTTTTTATTTATTTATTTATTTATTCGTCTACCGGGCTTAGCTCTCACAGACTACAAGTAACAACTTAAATCTAATATAAAAATTCGCAATTTTTTTTCTTAAAAATTTCTCGACTTAAATCAAAATCGATATTGTTGCAATTGTTTTTAAACTTGGTAAAAATACTTCAAATGAAAAATATTTCGACACGTATTTTTCAATTTGTCGAAAATCAAAATTCAACGGCGGCAATAATGGGTTAAGTTTTGTATAAAAAAACATGAACGTATTATCTTCAACATTGGTGAAAATGCTTGAAATAAAATATTATTAAACATATGTTTTAAATTTTTTTCGAAAATCCAATTCTGACGGGTCATTGATGGGTTCAAAGTTTGCATGGAGAAATATGATTTAATGGGCTTTTTTTATTTAAATTTTTGTAAAATTGCTCCAAATCAAAAATACTTCCACATGTTTTTTTAATTTTTGAAAATCAAAATCTAATAGGGTACACTAAATGGGTTAAAAGTGCGTATGGAGAAATAAGATTTTATGGGCTTTTAAATAAATGAAATAAGTCGATACGTATTTCTAATTTTTTGGAAAATCAAACTCGGCCGGGAACAACATTGGTTTGTATGGAAAAATATTAATTAATGCGCCAATTTTTTTCAAATTCGGTAAAGGTGTTCCAAGTGAGGAATAATTTGATGTGCATTTTTCACTTTTAAACAGAGGGTTAAAAGTTTGTATAGAGAAACGTGATTTAATGGGTTTATTGACCTCAAATATGGTGAAAGCATATGAAATGAAAAATAATTAGACACACATTTTTTCACAAAAATCTGACCAGGCCAACATAGGGTTAAGAGAAACGTGATTTATTGAACCCATTGACTTCAGATTTGCATGCAAATCCGACCAAATGAGCCCAGCTCAATATTTATCAATTCTGTCTTTCCAAAACAAAATTATTATGCTTCCATTGGCAATTTTTTAAGTCAATCGATTAAGTGGACGTATTGAAGTAGTCAGACCAAATATCTCATTTTGATATTTGCTTATATAAACAAATGTCCCCAAAGTTTAGGCCCAATTCATCTCTTTTAAAAGATTCCATACAGTCTAGTTTAGTCTAGACAGAGTCTAGTCTAGTCTAGTCTAGTCTAGTCTAGTCTAGTCTAGTCTAGTCTAGTCTAGTCTAGTCTAGTCTAGTCTAGTCTAGTCTAGTCTAGTCTAGTCTAGTCTAGTCTAGTCTAGTCTAGTCTAGTCTAGTCTAGTCTAGTCTAGTCTAGTCTAGTCTAGTCTAGTCTAGTCTAGTCTAGTCTAGTCTAGTCTAGTCTAGTCTAGTCTAGTCTAGTCTAGTCTAGTCTAGTCTAGTCTAGTCTAGTCTAGTCTAGTCTAGTCTAGTCTAGTCTAGTCTAGTCTAGTCTAGTCTAGTCTAGTCTAGTCTAGTCTCAGTCTAGTCTAGTCTAGTCTAGTCTAGTCTCAGTCTAGTCTAGTCTCAGTCTATTTCCCGCTAGAATGCTAAAAATGTTCTCCAATAAAAACATGTAGCTAAAGGGTTAATAATACATTTACAAGTAGGAAATGGCCTGTTTTGTATGGCAGCCTCCTTGGAACTTGGAGATAGAAGGTAGAAGTATTTGAAAGTAAGTATTTGGGAGGAAAAATATATGGGAGTCGATCTTACATTTGACATGTCCTGGGACAACTTAGGGGCAGTGGGAATCCGTTTTATAAAACCCATTAAGGTTTGAGGACAAGTGTGTCCGAAAAAATGGCTCAGAAATTGTTCAAGTTTGTCCGAAAAACTTGTTCAGAAGAGAAAACTTAATGGTTAGGTCATAAATTTTAACCTTCTAAGAGCAACCTATAGAAAAAGAGTCATCTGGGTAACTTCGTCTTCGACAATCTAGGGGATCTAGCCAATAGGACTAATCACAAACTACTATTTAGACTTTTTTTGAAGCTCAAACTGCTTCAATGAGTAGCGGACTGAAGCTCGACGGCTTTGTAGTATCACAATGGGCCTTCATGGCCCAAGTAGGCTGCGCCTTGGGGCAGCTCCTTTTACCTAACTACCTACCTGAGAACAACTTTTGAGTAACTGTGACGTAATTTGTGTAATATCTCAACACTTTTGTCATCTTTCACAAAGGTGAGTGTGCAATTTACAACCATTCTAGGTTTCCAATTGTTTGCTTCACAATATTTTTCATTGAATCGCATAAAAAGAGATTTTTCTTAGTATTGAGAACCCAATATTAAGAATTTCCATGTAACATTACATCACTTCTAATGTGTAGTACGACATACTTCTTCTTCTATTTGACTTGTATTTGCTTTAAATACGAAATAATCATTAATATTTCAACTGAATAAAGCATGACAAATAATTTCGAGTTTTGTTCATTTTGTTGTCTAACTTTTTTAATTAACTAAAAATGCTAAACTGTCATTTGTTGATTCAAAACATTAAACTATAATCAAAGCCATTATAAATATTTAACATTTAAGTGTGTAACATTTTGACATTTAATTTGTCATTTCATTTGTAACACTCAACAGTGGTCAACATTCACTCGCCGTGTAGGCAATTTGCACCAACAATTTGAAAAGTAAATAATTTATAATTTACCAAAGCGACAATTGTACAAAATGTTTGCATTGTGTTATTTGCGATGATAAATGTTGGACAGAACGAAGAGGAATATTAAAAATTGCATAAAATTTCACTAGAAAATTGATCAAATTATGACCAGACAGACAAGTGTTGTGGGCGCATCAAATCATGCAAATATATGTGTATATGTGTTTTTAAATAATATATATGAGTGTGGGTGTGTGTGTGTGTTTGATGGTGTTAGTGAGTGGGTTGTAATTTGCATTATTGGCAGTGGCCAATGTAGGCGCAAACACATTCGCCACAAAATGATTGATCACATTTTGTATGCATAAATATGGCGAACACACACACACACACACACACTGCACTTAAGCCAGAAAATTGCTAAATACTTCTACTCTCTGCCCCTCCCTCCAGTGCCGCACGCAGGATTTCATTTAGGGAGATTCAATTGAAAATCATATTTTCCCCCCAAAATGTTTGCAATAAACAGTTAATAGTTGGGGTCTTGAGCCCCCTAACTCCCTTTCGATGCGCCACTGTGCCCCCCACCCCCTCATATGGAGTGCGCTTTCGCATTGTGTGCAGTTGTGGGCAAATGTTAGTGAATTTATAAAATTTAATTTCAATATGGCAAATATTTACGCGCTCCATTTCGCACTTGATGTGTCGCGTATGTGTGTGTGTGTGTGTGAGTGTGTTACTGTGAGCCACTCAAATTACTGATTCTTGTATGCGACAAGTGTGTGTGTGTGTGTGTGTGTGTGAGTGTGGTTGTGTAGGAAAATTGATTGAAAATTGCCAAAGTGTTTGCATTTGCCAAATTTTACTACATGTTGAACACCTAAATGTATGCTACGAATTTCATTAATGGCCCGCAGCAGCTAAACAGCTCAGAGTAGTCACACATTTGCGTTTCAGCTGTTCAGCTTCGCTTGTTTTCTGCACTCATTGTGGCTGCATTTGACTGCACAGCTCTTCGGTTCGGCCTTTCAGTTGGTCGCAGCGGCGCGCAATTGAAAAGTGAAAAACAAAGCACACACCGACCACAGCGCACTTTTCTAGGTCACAGGCCCCTCTCAGTCGAACAAACACTCCATAAATTGTCAACTGCAGCGTCACAATGCAGTTCACGTCGCGTTCGACTGTCGGTTTGTGTGTGCGCGTGCATTGTCGACGCATCTGAATGCCGGCCTGTCTGCCCAGCTGTCTGTCACGTTGGCAATTTATCTCTTTCTATTTTAAGCACTGCTGCAACTCGCAACTATTTTTGCAGCCAACACTTAAACACACACACACACAGACGCGCACAAACGTACGTCAACGCTTGACAACGCGGCCGCCTTTTCGAGCCGCCACTTGACAAGTGGGTGTACGCCCACTTTTCTCGGCAATAAGTCGGCGCGGTCGCATCTTCCGCCTAGGCGGCTGACTCTGTCGACTGTTCCGCCTCTTTGTCGCTGCAAAAATTTGCATTGTTGTTGTTGTTGTAGTTTACTTCGCGAGGTTGACAGCAGTTCATTGCTCTCTGGCGCGCATTTTGGTTGAACTTCCGCTGCCGCTGCACGAAACGAAAAGAATGAAATGAAAAATAAAAATGAAAAAGCAAAAACAAAAACAAAAAATCAAGCGCACGTTGTCTGTCGCTGATTATGTTGCAACTCTGCTTGCTGGCAATGCTGTGCGGCACTTTCATTGTCGCGCTGCTAGCAACAACTTTTATTTCTTGAAGTAAATATTTAGTTGGAAGCTGTACCGGTGCGCTATCTGCACTCCAGCTGGCAGTGTTGTCCTATCTATGTGTGTGTGTGTGTGTTGTGTGTTTGTGCTGCTGGCCCATTGCCAGTAAAGTTGGTCGCTGGGTCTGTTTGCCGCGCATTGCATTGATTTTACCGCGCCAACAAATCAACAACCAAACAACATTATTTAAATGCAACAACAACAAACAACCACAACTCATTGCCAAATTAAGCAGACCTTTTTAAGTCGGAAATTATTCATAGTGGCGTCTAAGAAGTTCGCAGGCTGATGGAAAAACTTTTTGTTGGCACACAAATGGGCCGCTGATCAACCAAATTTCTGTCGAAACGAAAACAACAAAAAAATTATAATTACTATTGGCAATGTGCAACAAATTGTGCTTCATTTGTGCAATCATAATTATGCAGTTTGGTTGTTTGTTGAATGGAATAAATCAGCTAAGTGCTTAATCAGAAAATTGCTTTATTATTGTTTTCAATTTAAAGAATTATTGTAATACAAATTTATTTAAAAACTACGAGAATTGTCTGAAAAGTTTCCAATCTAATGAAGATACTAGACAAATTTTCTTCAAATTAATTTTTAATTTTCTATATGATTTCCTTGTAAGTCTAGACTCGTCTCCCAGCAATGTTGCCATCTCTTGAACCCATCCAAACAAAGCGTTGGAAAGGTTCATTCAAATATATTTGACACACGATCAGCTTCCTCTTGCTCAAATCTTCATTTAATATGTGACAAACACGTTCTTGGGACACATTTACAGTCTCTGCTATGTCTCTCACTTTAATTTGACGGTTGTCCAGCATCGTTTGATGAACTTAAGCGTTGTTTTCATCAGTGGAGTTGCAGTTTTAGGACATTCCGAACGATCATTGTATTCGTACGTTTAAATTCTTTCTTACTTAACTTTACATTCAACTGTCTAAAATTTCACAATGCTAAAAAATGGCGCAGAGTCCCTGTTCACGGCGTTCAACTCGCCTTTAAACGTATTGCCTTACAAAAACAAATATTTAATCACTGCTTGATGATTTTTTTATATGATTGATTTTCATATTCATTACAACACTCACATTGATTGACTCAAACCATTGTCAAACAACAACTGTCTGCCTAGATTTGTATGAGTACCTTCCAAAAAATGCGCAATCAGGAAATCAGGCATTCATTTTGATATCGGAAACTTTTCAGACCACATCGACTGCCTTCAACTATTGTCAAACAACAACTGCGCATTTGAAAATGATTGAAATTTCGGAAACAGCTTCCCCAGCTTTTGCTGATGAGTTCTGCCATAGCCATGTTGAGGTCGTAAACTTTACAAATCACATCGACTGACACAAACCATTATCAAACAACGACTACGTATCCAATTTGACTGAAACTTTTTGTGAGCACCACACACAAGAGGCGACAATTTTCTATAATACACACTTAGGCCTCTATATGGACCCGATGTGACACTGCAAATTCGACCCGTTTAAAATGTGAATGCAACGCGGTTTTTTTTCAACATGTGTTACAACACGTATTTCCAACGGATATGAAAAGGGAGGGAAGAGACCAACAGTTTAACGCCGAATCCGAACGGCGGTTAGCATTTTTTTTCACTTGGAGGTTGGAGCGCATTTGTGCTATTCTTATAACTCTCATCTGCTTCATGGGAATAGCGATAGAAATAGACGAGTGTTTAAACAGTCCGAACTGGGAATCGAACCTAGAGCCTTTAGAGACTACACCGTCCGACAAAAATTAAAAAAAATTTTCACACCGGAAAAAATCCATATGGGCGTGAAACTAGAGACCAAACATAGTAATACTGCGTACTCAGTTTTTTATTTCTACATCCTTTGTCCTTTTAAAAGGATTTCCAAATTTTGAAGGGGATAAAAAATTAAAAAAATATAAAAAATACTTAACCTCGTTAGAATATGGCGATATGTATATCAAATGAAAGAGGAAAGGCTCGAAAACTTAAATAAAATTGATTTTTTATCTATTTGTAAAAAAAGGATATGAAAAAGATCCTTTGAAAATTTTAATCCTTTATATCCTTCAAAATTCATATAGAACTATCTTGAAAAGTGAGTAACATTTTGGAGTTAATAGAAATCCCCCTGATCACGTGTCGAAATTTCATTACTCTATTTTATTGGTTCGAAAGTTATTAAAAAAAAAAGGCGGAGGCTGCAATTCTAATGAATTACAAAAATTCTAATTTATTTGAGTATCAGTATTTTAAATAATAAAAAGATATAAAATCAGTGAAGCGAGAATAATGAAATTTTGACACGTGACCAGGGAGATTTGGGGTTTTCACATACTTTTTTTTCAAGAAAATTCGATGTAAATTTTCAAGGATATAAAAGATTAAAATTTTCAAAGGACCTTTTTCATATCCTTTTTTTTACAAATAGATAAAAAATAAATTTTATTTAAATTTTTGAGCCTTTCCTCTTTCATTTGATGTACATATCGCCATATTTTAACGAGGTTAAGTATTTTTTATTTTTTTTTATTTTGTATCCCCCTCAAAATTGTTAATTCCTTTTGAAAGAACAAAGGATGTCGAAATGAAAAACTGAGTACGCAGTATTTCTATGATTGGTGTCTAGTTTCACGCTCATATGGATTTTTCCCGGTGTGAAAAATGCTGTCGCACGGTGCTATCAAGGCCGAGACGAAGGTTAAAACTTTATTTTCGCAACCAGAAGAATTATTTGCAGTCAATTAATCTGTGGTGATATATGAAGATGACAGAGATCTATCAATTCTGAATGGCAAATCAATGTTTCTGACTTTCATAGGTTTGACATTTCTTACAAATAAAAAAACAAACATTTTATTAGGAAACACTACTCCTCGTTTAGCACCTCCCGAGCTAATACTTACTTACTTAACAACACTAAACTTGCAAATTTGTTATTGGCTACAACAGACTCAGACGTTTCAGCCTCGCAGTTCAACGCTCTAATCTGAGCTGAGTCATTGCATACATATTTGCATTCTTATGAGAATGATTTCATTCGTTTGATATTATCTGCAGCTACTGGCAGCATTTCCACTTGAGTTGACGCAATCAAATGTCCACACCAGATACCCACACACCCACACACACTTTCCACACATTTTCTACTAAGAGAAAAGACCAAATATCAACTCGAGTAAAAAAGAAAAGATTTATATAATAAATAGTTATTCCCGCTGTACGGTTTGCCGAATTAAGCTAATCAGATCATCACGCGCCGGAAATACACCGTATAACTGCCCCAACTTACACTCGCACACACACACACACACAAACACAAACACACATTTCTATATAGAAAGAGCCACGCACTCACTTCTGTGTTCAATTTCTTTGCTTTCAACTTGACCGCTGGAAATAATTTTCCCATTGTGCGTACGTCTGCTGCAGGGTTTATCTTTGTACGCACGCCTACGCTTTATTTCCCCTCTCTCTCTCATTCTCTCTGCGTCGACGCCAGCAAGCTGCAGGCGTTCAGCAGCCATTCAGCAACCGGTCTCAACAACGCCCACGACGAAATGCCTGCCCGGTCGCCGGTTGTTGATCGCTGCGTCCAGCAACGTGGATGAAGCAATGCTCCGCATTATAATAATTCACCCTCGAGGAGTGAGAAGAGGGGGAGGGGGGCGGCAGGGCATCAGTCACGCAAATGCCTTCAATGAAAATTGCGTCGCGGCGAATTGTTTTGATAAATGCCAAATGTGTACAAATGTGTGTTTGTGTGTGTGTGTGTGTGTTTGTGTTGGCAGGCTCGATTGCGTTTGAATGCGAATTGGTTTGACGTTGTGTCCTTTGACACTCACTCGCCCATGCATACACACACACACACACACACACACTCAACATTGACCATGACAAAACCTTTGCCTGCAGATCTGAGTGAGTGCGGCCGACATGGCAGTTGGACTAAATAGTCTCAGTCTGGCTTGTTTCATTTATGGCAAGTTGCAACTTAACTGTTGACAAGCTGCTTTGGCGTTGTTGTTGTTGCTTGTGTAGTTTGTGTTTTGTATTAACTTAATGCCTGGGCGCGTTTTCTCTATTTGATTACGTCTGCGTTAATATTCCATGGCTTTTTGTGCATTTCACTTGCATTGCTTGCGTTCGTTCGGCCATTTTGAGCGAGCCATCGTTTAATTTCTTTCAACACGGCTTTCATTGTTCGATGCGGGGCTGAGTATGTGTGTGTGTGAGTGCTGTGTGCGTGTGTGTGTGCTTTGTTGCGCACAAATTAGACGACAACAGCCTTTGTTATTGAGTCACTTTTGTCATGCGACAGCGCCATAATAATTGACGTATTATTTGTCTTAATTGAAACGTATGAAAGGCGAAATTAGATTAACATTTGACAGATTTTGCTGACAGCGAACGTTTAGCGCCACAATAATAAAGCCCCAACCGAAAGTGATTGAACTGTGTGTGGCATTGTATGTGCTAAATATGTATGAACAATTGTTATCAAAAGGATTTGTTTGTGGGTGTGCAGTTCTTGAATTCATTGATCGATTGGAATGGTTTGTGTGGTTTTTATTGCTGACTTGTAAGAAGTGATAGAAAGCATGTGAATAAATTTGAATTGAAGTTATAAATAAATTATTTAAATGTAAATGTAGAAAGCAGATTAATGTATTTGAATTGAAGTTATAAATAAATTATTTAAATGTAATTAAATTTAAATTAAATTAAATTATTTAAATTTAATTAAATTATATACATATAAATTAATTAATTTAATTATAAAGAATTTAATTAAGTTTAATGAGATTACAAAAAAATTAAAAATTCAGAAATCAAATCTGATTCAATAAAATAAATTGGATTTAAAAAAATCAATACGAATAACATTTAATTTAGTTTCAATTTCCATCAAGTTAGTTTGATTGAATAAAATAAATTCGATTTAAAAAAAATCAATACGAATAACATTTAATTAATTTATTTATATTGAATAAAAAAATTAGAAAGAGAATAAAAAAATTTAAAAAATCAAATGAATTAGATACAATCAAATCAAATCCAAAATTAATCAATTCATATTAATAAATAAAATTCATATTAATTAAATCGATTCATATTACATTAAATCAATTAAATCATTCATCACAAACCAACTTTATTATTTGTTAATTCATTACAAATGAAAATAATTAATTAAAATAAATAAAATCGAACCATTTCAAACAAAATCATTTTGAATATATAAATAATAATAATTATAATTAATTAAATAATAATTATAATTAAATTATACAAAATTTTATTAAGTTTAATGAGATTACAAAAAAATAAAAATTCAGAAACTTTATTTAAATCAAATCTGATTGAATAAAATAAATTGGATTTTAAAAAAATCAATACGAATAACATTTAATTTAGTTTCAATTTCCATCAAGTTAGTTTGATTGAATTAAATAAATCGATTAAAAAAATCAATACGCATAACATTTAATAAACTAATTTAGATTGAATATAATAAACTAAAAAGAGAATAAAAAAATTTAAAAAATCAAATGAATTACAATCAACTCAACTCCAAAATTAATCAATTCATATTAATAAATGTAATTCATATTCATTAATTAAATCAGTTCATATTACATTAACCCTCTAACCCTCTTTTTTGCATCTGGTGGCCAAACCGTTACCGGTATTGTAAAAAGAAGTTCAGATTCGTGTTTCTTGTGGACAAATTAACCCAATTTGATATATTAATTTATTCTATACGCCGTTTTTCTGCTTGGCGGGTTAGAGGGTTAAATCAATTGAACCATTCATGACAAACCAACTTTATTAATTGTTAATTCATTACAAATCAAAATAATTAATTAAAATAATAAAATCGAACCATTTCAAATTAAATAATTTTGAATATATAAAAACCATTTAAATCGAATCGAATCAATGATTGGTGCTATTTAATTCAAATTAAATGAATTTTAATCAAGTTAATCATATCAATTTTAGTGACGCAATAAAAAAATAAATTACAACCAATTTAGCTCTAAATTAATTAATTAAATCAATAAATTTTAAATTTATTAATCCTATGAATTAACCTCAGATCAAATAATTTGAAATCACCATTTTTTTTAGCTCGTAGCTTTAAATTTAGTCCTAAGTTAATTGAAATTAATTTAAAAAATTTCGAATAAATAAGAATTAATTGATTTAAATTGTTAGCTCGTAGCTTTAAATTTAGTCTTAAATTAATTTAAATTAATTAAAAAAATTTGGAATAAATAAGAATTAATTAATTTAATTGATGCTTATGGCTTAAAAATTTTAATTTAATTAGTTTACTTCAATTAGTTTACTTCAATTAATTTAAGTGAATTTAATTAAAATTAAGTCAAATCACATTTATTTGAATACAATTAATTTAAATCAAATCAAATGAATTTGAATAGTATCAAATTAAAATATTTAAATTAAATAAAATCATTAAAAAAAGCAAAAA
The DNA here is from genome assembly GCA_963668005.1 of Melieria crassipennis. NCBI lineage: Eukaryota > Metazoa > Arthropoda > Insecta > Diptera > Ulidiidae > Melieria > Melieria crassipennis. The sequence continues at coordinate 139,696,898 of OY764961.1, read as the reverse complement.
CTAAATAATATAAATTCGAATCCAATAAAAATGAAAAAATAAAAAACCCAATTAAAAACTCAAATAAATCAATTTCAAATTCAAATAATATAAAATAGTTCATGAAATAATGACACAAATGTTATAATTGCAGAGAAATTATTAAAATGTTTTCCTCTTGAAATGCGAAATTATTTAACTTTGCAATTTCGTCATCTTTGAATTTGCACAGTTGAATGATTTTCCTCGAATTCAGTGGATAAAATTACAAAAGCAATTCGTACGAACACTCAAAAACTTGGTCGACACAAGTTGTGATAATTTAATTTTGACTTCTTCTATCGGCTGTAAGCCCCGTCAGTTGTCTTCTGCTTTGGCCATTTACGGTGACTGCCGTTGTTTGACAAAACTTTATATAGCCAGTCAAGAAATGATGAGCACACAAACACACAGACAACAGCCAACTCACAGCCGATAGACAGTTGCCAAACTGTTTGGTTTTTGTCTTCAGCGTTGAAAGTCAGCGGCAACATTTGGCACTGAGCTGCCACTGCTGCTGCCAATGCTTTTGTTGTTGTTGTTGTTTCTGTTGATAGTAATGATAATGATGATGACGTCGTCGCTGGCTGGCTGTGACTGGCGTGTTGACGAGCGCCTCCCAGCCGCTTTGAGCGCTTTCGGCAGTGGATTTAAGTGTAATCCGCTAAAGCTCATTTTTATTTGCTGCTACTGCTTCTTCTTCTTCTGTTCGACGCCTGAGCGTATGCGCACAGCAGCAATAAACCGAATGCTAAAACACGCCCATTCGCAACGTGCCGTGCAACAAGAACAACTTGCCGCAGCAACTACAACCATTGCCAGCTCAACGGCGATAACAAAGTTTAGCTTCGTCGACCGTCGCGGCGTTAAACTCGCATACATCACTTTATCGCACAATGTATCACAGCTGAAAGTTGTGTGCTGCTGCTCCTTCGACGGCTGCTTCATCAACACTTCCGTTATTAACGCCCATTTTTCGCATCTCATATGCGCGCCAGTTACTTACCGAACCGTTTCATACACCCACACTCACACACACACACACACACGCGCGCGTCTAAAAATTGGCACTTTTGTGCTGTGCGCGTCGTCAATGTGTGTCAAGAGTTGCCAACAGCGACAGCAGCAGCCATGAAGAAATTGAAAAAAGTTAACTAAAGTAAAGAACAAAAAAAATGCACAAAAACAAAACCAACCATCAAGTGGCAACAACGAAAGTAAGAAATAAAACACAGACAACAAGAGGCGTTCGTGAGAAAAGTGGAGGCGTGATATGAGTTGCGCGCGCGCGCGCATACACAGTTGCCGGCAATATTGATGGCGTGTTGTTGTTGTTGTTGTTGTTATTGTTGCCGGCAACACCATCTGTCTGCAGCTGTCGAGCGACGCATTTATCTGCACCGCCGCCAAATCGACGTGCAGCACTGTTGCCAAACTGCCAATTTTCTACAAATTGTGAATCTATTCATTTGTCTGCTCTTTGTGTGTTTGTGTGTGTTTGTAACTTCTTGGCGACTGATGTTGATTCGCGATGTTGTTGTTGTTGTTGTTGTTGGCAGCTTGTATAAATTATTGTATGGCGACATTCATTTCATTCGATTTATATATATGAGCACCTAAGTTTTTGTTGCTGCAGTTGTTATAGCAGAAATCGAGCGTAATGATGTCTGCCAACAACTGCAAATCACAAATCACATCATAAATTTGCAAATGATGCGCACTGATTGTTGTATTCGGATTCGAAAAATCATTGATTTATGTTTTATGTGTTTATGAAAAAATGTCTAGACTGAGCATACGAAAAAGTAAAATTTCGCAAGAAAACACGAAATGTAAATTTTTGTATTTATTTATTTATTTATTTGTTTATTTTTTTTAATTATTTATTTATTTACTTATTTATTTATTTATTAATTTATTCATCAATTAATTTTAACACATATGGATTACTAGAATTAAGTTCAGGGACCGTAACAGTTATAAGTTTTTTTTATAAAAATCAATGTTTAAGAGTTATTTTTTTACTTTTATTTAATGACTCAACAAATAACAGTTATTTTTTATTTATATTTTAAAAATCTTATTATAACAATTCTTTTTGATTTTTTCTTATGAGTCTACAAATAACAGTTTTCTTCGATTTTTATTTTAGTTGTCCTTTTATAAATAAAAGTCACTGAATGATTTTTATTCATGACTTAAAAACTAAAAGTCGTTGAATAATTGTTATTGATGACTTTTTTTCAATAAAAGTCACCAATAATTGTTATCATACGACAACTAAAATAAAAATCTAAATAAAACTGTTATTTGTGGACTAATATGAAAAAAATCAAAAATAATTGTTATTATAAGATTTTTAAAATATGTATAAATAAAAAATAACTGTTATTTTTGAATTTTTCCATAGAAATTACAAAAACAAAGTTTATTGTCAAGTTTGATTCTCGGTGCGAATAGAAATGTATTGGTTGGTTGGTTGGTTTTAGTGGCTGCCTCTTTATGAGACACACTTAGGCCTATGGGCCCGTTGTGATACCACAAATTCCACCCGTTTGAAATGTGTATGCAACACTGTTTTTTCCAACATGTGATACAACACACATTTCAAACGGATGGGGAAAGGGAGGGAGGGGACCTACAGTTTAACGCCGAATCCGAACGGCGATTGGCAGTTTTTTCGTTCACACTTGGAGGTTTTGCCATTGCCTGCCAAGAGCGCACTTGTGCGATTCTTGTAATTCTCATCTGCTTCATGTGGATAGCGATAGAAGTAAATGAGTGTTTTTTCCAGCCCAAGCCAGGAATCGAACCTGGGGCGCTCGGTATGAGAAGCCAGCGCGCTACCCGCTGAGCTATCGAATGTATTGGTATATTTCATTTACTTGTATGACATTTCCTTCATAGTAATTTTTTCAAATATAGTTTTCATAAATAACTGTTATTTCCGGTCCCTGATTAAGCTATTTTAAATAGAAGTAATTATAACTAACTATCGCTGCTTTCTGAGATTAGAGTTCATAAATCTTTATAAAATTCTGCATCACTGTTCTCGATTCTTGTCTAAATCTAAATGGTAGACCCTAGTGCAATACTTGATTCAGCTAAATTTAGTCATCGTTTCACAATCAATCCACTCCAACTTGCAAAACCCACTTAAGATTCAGTTCCTTACTGAAATCTAAATCACCTTTCCATGGCTTGAAACGGCCCAATGACTATTCCAGTCTTATTATACATTAAGATCTAATTATTTCTGGACATTCTGGACTCACTGAAACCAAATTCACTGGTCTAAGCCCTAACCCTGTTCAATATTCCTTTAACTAGTTATTCATATCTAACTTTTGCTGTTCATTCAGTGTCCCTTTGCAATCTAATTCGCTGCTCCTGACTCTGGCACTGTTCAATACCCATTCAACCATTGAGATCTAATTACTGTTTTATATTCAATGCCCCATTGAAATCTAATACACTGCTCCAGCCACTGACCCTATTTGAAAAGCCATTCAACCTCCTAAAGACACAGCAATACATCCAGCCCAACCATCGCGAGATATAAGCATCGCTTTAAAATCCGGTCCGAAATAAGTTCTAAATATTTTCAGGCTCCGTTTAATAACCAATAAACGTCCTAAAGACCATACGTTCAGTTCACTCACGGTGTGGTTCAATTATTCTATAACAATCACTGCCCTACTAATACGTCACTGTTTCAGATCGTGACACTGCTCAGTAACCAATCTAGACCGGGTCCTACATTTAGTCTATGCAGATCGAAATTTAAGAGATTCAATCACAGTTCCTAATCGAGTTCTAATCGCTGTTCTAAATTCAATTTTTGTCCGGACTTAGTACCCTTAACCGCGCTCGACAGTCGAGTGGGTAGCGCGCTGGTTCCTCATACCAGACGCCCTACGTTCGATTCCTGGCTCGAGCTGACCGCACATTCTGAGCTATCAGACTTGTGCGACGAAAAAAAATGGTATCAATAGTTTTTTAGACGGTCAAAGGGTCTTTGAAAAAATTCAAATTGCCTGATATATTTGACCGAAAAAATAAGTCACAAAATAACTGTTATTTTTCAGCGATAAAATAGAAGTCAAAAGTAACAGTTTTTTGTCAGAACTGATAAAAGGCACAAAATAACTTTTATTTTTGTTGGGAAAAATAAAAGTTAAAAGTTAATAGTTGAAATCTTACTTTTTTGATAAAAACCATAACCAGTCCCTGAAAAGCTTTCGTAAGCCACTTTGCTATTCTGGCAACTATCATCAAAAGTTTTGTCCTTAACGCGAAAAACAGATAAACTGTGATGCTTTTGAGGTCATATTTTTTCTCTCAATAGTCTCGCACATAAATCACATACGAGTTGGAAAACAATAAAAAGACAGAAACGAAGTCAGAATTGTCCTTTTAGTGTCCACTTAAAATTCAATCAGTCTTCTAATCAAAGACCTCCATCCAAAGCACACAGATTAACATCAATCGCTCTCAATTCGAGATCCCGTATTGTTCATATTGTTCTCTTCCCAGATCGCATCACTGCTCAAGACATTATCCTCAAAACGTCATGACCTCACGAGTTCTTTCAACTATCTTCGCCCCGATAGTCTCCACTCACATTCAATCAGTTTTCATAACAAAAACCTGCATCCAAGCCACACAGATTGAAATCAATCCTTCCCCATTCGAGAGCCCACATTGTTCATAGGCTAAGTGCTGTTCCATGATCCCATCACTGCTCAAGACTCTATCCTCATAACGTCATGACTTCATGGGTTCTTTCAACTATCTGTTCCCCGATAGTCTCCACTTAAATTTAATATGTCTTCTAATCAAAGACATATGAGTTGGAAAACATTAAGAAGACTGAAACGAAGTCTTTCAACTGTCATTGCCAGAATTATCCTTTTAGTGTCCACTTAAAATTCAATCAGTCTTCTAATCAAAGACCTTCATCCAAACCACACAGATTGAAATCAATCGTTCTCAATTCGAGATCCCACATTGTTTATAGACTTAGTGCTCTTCCGATATTCCATCACTGCTCAAGACTTTATCCTCACAACGTCATGACTTCATGAGTTCTTTCAACTATCTGTTCCCCGATAGTCTCCACTTAAATTTAATATGTCTTCTAATCAAAGACATATGAGTTGGAAAACATTAAGAAGACTGAAACGAAGTCTTTCAACTATCATTGCCATATTTGTCCTTTTAGTGTCCACTTAAAACTCAATCAGTCTTCTAATCAAGACCACTATTTCCTAATAATTAACATAACGGCATGACCATGACATAACCCAGCTCTGTATTCAATGAATCTAGACCCATCATAAACCCTGCTCTATCGTAGGTCACAATAGACTCCATTTTTATTCTCTATTTCTTTCCTAAATCATAAATGATGTTTGCCTCCACTAAATCCCCCATCAGTTCACACTCCTTTCCTCTAACTGATTTGATATCCACCAAAGAAAAACCAACAACTTAACAATTTCCTTATAGCCAACACTTGATCTCAAAAAAAAAAAACTCATAGTATTTGTTAAAAGCGATTTTTAAGTGTCAGTTAATATATAAAGCAAACATTCAATTACAAATAAAACACACCAAAATTACCAAACTTTTTCCACGACAAAATAAAAGATCCAACGACACATTATGCTGATAAAATATGATAAAATATAGTAAGACAGACATTGCGACGCACAACGGAAACTTTTTCGAGCTGATGCCGAGCGCCACGTACGCGCTGTCCGTCTTAATAAAGTTGAGTCATATAGAGCAGAGTTGGTGTTCGCAACTCGTGGCAAAGGAAACACTAAATCGATAAAAGCCACACCAAAAGCAGCCAAGCAAGGAAGACCGACAAGTCGGGCGGTGTGCCAAGTAACTAAAAGCCATGCAAAGTCAACTTTCATCGGAATTGACATAAAACGGAAAACTATTAGCACAATATGCGTGATGTGTGATATGAGCGCATTCCGGTCCACCTCCCCTCTCTCCACACACACACACAGACACAACAACAACAAAAGCCAAACATATGAAGTTGCGGTTGTGTCTGTTGCGTGTGTGTGTGTGTGTGTGTGTGTGTGGCGACATACGTTGGGCGCCATAGAGTGGGCGTTATTTATGGTTTGTGGCTGTGTCTGTTGCGTGTGCGTGTGTGTAGGTGATTTTGTATCATATTGTAATAATGACCACATTATTGTGTTGAAAGCGTTAATGGCATTATTAAAGTTGGCCAAGACACCGAAATCATTGGCATTTGGCAATATTTTCAATATTTGTGAGCATGTGTGTGAGTGTTTTTTGATTAAATTTGGCTTCATCAATATTGATTCACAGTTAAATGTAGCCGCATACATAAGTAGTGTGATACAAATATATAACACAATAGCGGTATTCACAACTTGCGGTGGGTTTTAAGATAGTAGCGCAGAAGATGGAACTAGTCAGTTAACTTAACAAATGTTTCCTTATTTAATACTATTCAAGGATTGTCGAGACTCTTTCAATGAACTTCAAAACATTAAGTTTGATGACGTTGCTTTGGATCGCAGCTCACGAAGAACAAAAAAGCAACGAACATGTGAGCTAACTCGTTCAAAGAAACAGAACGGTACACTTATCGAGTCCTAAACCATTTTGTGGACAATCTTAAGGTTAGCTACAATTGGCTTAAGCAGACGCCAATGATTTAAGGATGCATTCCTGTGAGATCAGTAACTAACTCCAACCAATATCGGAAAAGAAAAGATCCGCTGAGCTTATAAACAGAGAAACTCATCATTTAAGAGTCAAAGGCCTTCCATAGTATTCAGTCATTGGAACCATTATGTGGACGCTAGTGGTTTAAGGATGCATTCCTGCGAGATCAGTAACTGACTCCAACCAGAATCGAATAAAAAAAGATCCGCTGAGCTCATAAACAGAAAAAGTCATCATTTAAGGATGGCATCGAAAGTCAAAAGCTTTCCATAGCATTCAGTCATTTGAACCTACACAATGGTGCCAACGTTAGTGGACGTTAGTTGTTCAAGGATACATTCCTGCGAGATCAGTAACTGACTCCAACCAGGATCAAATGAGATAATAGCCACTGAACTCATAAACAGAGAAAGTCATTATTTAAGGATGCCCCTGAAAGTCAAAGGCCTTCCAATGCATTCAGTCATTGGGACCACTGTGTAGACTTTAGTTGTTGAAGGATACATTCCTGCGAGGACAGTAACTAACTTCAACCAGTATCCAATGAGAAAAGATGCGCTGAGCTCATAAACAGAGAAAGTCATCATTTAAGGGGTCAAACGTCTTCCATAGATTTCAATCATTGGAACCAATGTAAGACACGTCACGTGCCATTACTTATCACTAATCACAACCCACAGGCACATTTAAGAAGACGCAAATGTCAAAATAGACATTGACTAAAGCAGATGTGTGGAATTTTGTGATGTACAATGCAAACATAACCTCACTTTATTTACCTACTGATTTGGTGCTGATTTTTCCCGTATTTACATGCAACTCTCTCCACTATTGGCCATTATGACTTTTCTGCCATTTACTCATTACGCTCCACCACCACTCCGGCAGGTAGCCAGCGAGCAGCAGTGCCGCACTGGCAGACGTTAAACTTATTTAATTGGCATACATTTGTTTTTGATTTCTTGTTTTTTTTTTGTGCTTTGTTTTCGACGAAGCGTGCCCGAGCAAAACTTTCGCAAATTAATGCCTTTTGAGGCGTTTAATGAGCAAACATCAGCGCCGCCGCCGCCGCCAGCACAACTGTTGGTCAGCCTTGACTTGTGCTTTGTTCGTGGGGCAAATGCGAAGTGCACGCAAGTATTTGCTTGCGGCACAAGTTCGACGCCGACCGCAGCAAGTTGTGCCTTAATAAGTTAGCGCTGACCGCAAAATGTGTGCAAGACCGCTGAAGCGATTCAGCCAATTAGCGGCCGAATCAGCAGTTGTTGGAATGCAAGAGTCAGTTACATACATATCTACATATCTATAGTGGAACTTACATACATATAAGTAACTATACACATATATACACTACATATAAGTAAGTATATGTAAGTTTTCATGTATGTGTGTAAGATATTAATTTATATGAAATTTATTTATGTACATGAATCTGTTGTGACCAAAAGTTCAGTAATAAATGAATGAATGAATGAAGCTCTCCGTTGAGAATCCTGAAAATTTTGCTATGGTCTTTTCATAGACGACATCTCAGAACATAATCGTGACTCGGAAATGAATCTATATTGAACATAAAAAATCTTAGTATTGTATCTTGAATGAAGAAGTTGCCAAAACTGAACCAAACCATGCATAAATAAATAACTAAAGAATTCATCATAAGGAGATTTATCAGTTTCTTTTGGTATCCTTTCTCGCTTAGTGAAATTTTTATGTTTAAACGAGCAGATGTCAAGCAAAGAATAAAGAGTATCCTTTGTCTATTACGCTATGACACAGACTACAGATTCAATTTTTTTATAAATCGTTGATGACATATTCAGTTATGCATTCTGGATTCATATTCCAGTTCTCTGAGCTTAAGTTTATTCTATCTTTGAAAGCGTTGTACTAAGTATGTTTGTTCTGGAAAGGATATGGAAGGATCGAAGCATTTGTGCCTTCAACTAAGGTACAGATCAAGAACAGTTTTGCCTTTGTGCTCAGGGTAGATAGATAGATCAATGAAGATAGATAGATCAATGAAGAGTTGTAAACAATTTGCTTGGATCAGCACAAAACAATTTCTCTGCTTTGGATTGTTGGACACGCAACTTGCATTGAAGGTCTGTTTTACAAGTTCCATTGTTTCAGCTATCAAGCTCAGATCTCAACCAGCTATGACTGTATAGACACCTTCTGAAGTTGTGGAATAGTTAAACAGATCTACCAAAAACTGATAAAGTCAATGTGAACCTTGAATTGATTTATTGGAAAAAGTCGATTTTTCAACATTTTAAGCTGTGACTGTTTTGTATTTAGTGTGCAATATATTGCATTTTGTTTCATTCTAAGCGAACACGAGATCAGTTTAATTTTGTTTCAAACTCAGAGAACGAAAGTTTCATTCTTATTTTCCGAACAGATTGAAGACAGCAGCGACACAACTGCATCTTTCCAAATATAAAATCAGAACGTTCGATTATTTTGTATTTATAATTTTATAAAAAAAAATTAAAGAAAATAAAATAAAATAAAATAAAATAAAATAAAATAAAATAAAATAAAATCAAATAGATCAAATCAAATCAAATAAAATAAAATCGAATCAAATCAAATCAAATCGAATCAAATCAAATCAAATCAAATCAAATCAAATCAAATCAAATCAAATCAAATCAAATCAAATCAAATCAAATCAAATCAAATCAAATCAAATCAAATCAAATCAAATCAAATCAAATCAAATCAAATCAAATCAAATCAAATCAAATCAAATCAAATCAAATCAAATCAAATCAAATCAAATCAAATCAAATCAAATCAAATCAAATCAAATCAAATCAAATCAAATCAAATCAAATCAAATCAAATCAAATCAAATCAAATCAAATCAAATCAAATCAAATCAAATCAAATCAAATCAAATCAAATCAAATCAAATCAAATCAAATCAAATCAAATCAAATCAAATCAAATCAAATCAAATCAAATCAAATCAAATCAAATCAAATCAAATCAAATCAAATCAAATCAAATCAAATCAAATCAAATCAAATCAAATCAAATCAAATCAAATCAAATCAAATCAAATCAAATCAAATCAAATCAAATCAAATCAAATCAAATCGAATCAAATCAAATCAAATCAAATCAAATCAAATCAAATCAAATCACATCAAATCAAATCAAATCAAATCAAATCCAATAAAATAAAATAAAATAAAATATTTTTTTTTTAATTTTTTTATTTTTTTTATTAGTATTATTTTTATATTATAATTTTTTTATTTAGAATATCTATATTTAAAAATAAATTTAAAAAAAAAATGAAACAAAACAAAATAAAATATTTTCTTTAAAATTTGTTTCTTTTTTTTATTATTATTATTTTTATATTATTATTTTTTTATTTAGAATATCTATATTTCAAAATAAATTAAAAAAATTAAAAAAAATAAAATAAAATAAAATAAAATAAAATAAAATAAAATAAAATAAAATGAAATAAAATGAAATGAAATGAAATGAAGTGAAATGAAATGAAATGAAATGAAATGAAATGAAATGAAATGAAATGAAATGAAATGAAATGAAATGAAATGAAATGAAATGAAATGAAATGAAATGAAATGAAATGAAATGAAATGAAATGAAATGAAATGAAATGAAATGAAATGAAATGAAATGAAATGAAATGAAATGAAATGAAATGAAATGAAATGAAATGAAATGAAATGAAATGAAATGAAATGAAATGAAATGAAATGAAATGAAATGAAATGAAATAAAATAAAATAAATTAAGCTTAAAAAAATTTAAATAAACAAAAGTAAATATTATAAATATATTAAATATTTTTAATAGAATTTTTCTTACATTTTTTGTGTCACAATCACAAATTTGTTAATATTTCAGTCAAGTTTTAATAGTTCTTAAAATTATTACACATTGCAAATTGTTTTATATTGATTGATCAACGGTAAAATGGAAATAAACGCACAGTTACTGCTTGCTTAGGAGCTTAAAAATATGATTGTGATGACGTTTCTGCCGCTTTAATTGTAGTCACGTAGTTGACTACACGGCGACATTCGAAATCGACGCCATCTTGAAGTTGTATGTCCTTGTTGCTGCCGTTTTTAATGTGTTCAGGCCATTAGCGAACACAAAATCTATTGAATTTTGTTTCAATCTCAAGGCACAAGATATACTATCTATATGTGGAAGTTTTACTCTAAGCCCAACGACAACAGAAAATATCAAATAACTACTTCCCTTGAAGGACAAATATTAGTTGAAATTTCTAGAAATTACTATACTTGAACGCAAATCAACAACCCACACAAGTATCTAGTTTCAATCTATTTGCATCAAGTTTTCATAAAAAAAATAATAAAAATTCGAACCAAGTAAAAGTGACTCATCCCAAGTCAGCCAAGTTGTCGCTGCAATCAACTGTAATTTCCGCTAAAGCTGATTTGCATTATGCTCCTTTTTTCTGCTTGTTGTTATTGTATGTATGTTTGTGTTGCTGTCGCCAACAGCGTCCTGTCACAATTCATCAAATCAAAAAAAACATCACCCACACGAGTCGACCGACCGGCCCTGACCATGCGGCTGCCTCGCGCCTTAAGGGTTAATTTCATAAATTTGCGTGTGGCTGGTTGGTTTGTTTCTTTCTTTTCCTATAGTTGGCAGATCAAAGGCGCTCGCGTAACTGGGCCGTTTTTGTTGTTTGCCTTTTTAACGCTCGAGTGTGCAGCGGGCCCCAGTCGATGACAACAATATGCGCGCTCATGCCTGAATTCAGTGATTTGTTAATAATCCCTTTATTCGTTCACAATGGAGCTCGTTAAGTTAATGAGTTTACAATGACGTTGCGCCTTTAACGTGCGATTTGATGGCGGCGACAGCGGAAGGCACAAAAGGAAAACAATTGCTGCGGCAATGTAGTGACAGTCGATGTCAGTTAGGCAGTGAGTGGCTGACGGTATGGGCGAGTGGGCAGAGCTGGTTAGGTTCGCAGTGTGAGCTACTCGCTTGTTGGGTGTAAATGGGGCGAACTTTATATATTTTTAATTTTTTTCGACACTATTCCCCAGGAAACTTGAACAATTTCAACTCGTACAATCACTTGAAAGTTGTACGTTCGAACTTAAATTTGGCCGCGTAATGGGCATAAAGTGTTTAAAATTTCATTAGCGCGTTCTGTGTTGCTTTCGCAATGCGCCGTGTGTCGGTCGGTCGACTGCTGGCAACAACATGCGCCGCAACTTTTAATGGCAAAGTACAACACGTATGCGGCGCCCAAAATAGTTTTGCGCTTTTCGTAATTACCCCTGCCAAAACGTGCAACAACAACAACAAAAACAACAACAACAACAAGCACACATAACAACTACATACCTACAGCTTACTATGTACATTTGCTGTAACGGTGAAAATTTATGAAAATTTTCAAATGTGATATTTCCGCTTCCGCAATCGACACTATTCCCAACGGTAGCGACAACAACAACAATGCAGAGTGCAAAGAGCAAAAGGTGCACAGCATTAGCGGCAACGGCGGCAGCCAGTCAGCCAACCAAACAGACACATAGAGCGACAGACAACAGCAACAGCAATTTTGCCGCAGCTTCCCCAACCAACGTGAACTAATTCATTAAAAACACTTAACGACACCAGACGAAGGATGCGCCATTTTAACGCAACGCATACACATGCGAACACACACTTACATATAGGTATTTATATGCGTACATACATACAAGCACATGCGTGTGTGCGTTTGATTTGGTTGAATTATAAAAACCGGAAGCGGAAGCTGCTTTAGTGCGGAAGCGGCAAAATGCAAGCAGCAAAACGATCAGTTCAGCCCGCCGCTCACAGCTGCCTCGTCGTCGTCTCTAATGACGCAATTTTTTGGCTGGCAGTAGAGTGCTTGAGCCTGTCTCAACATAACAACGCTGAAAACATTTTCGCATATTTTCTAATTAAATGCTCATGTTTTACAATATGGCGCACCATGGCGGAAATTCTCGTAGTTTCTTACTCCTTCCGCTTTTTCAAGATAATGCAAACACACACACACGTACACGTCCACATATCGAAAGGTTCTAATGTGCGCCAATGTGTCTGTTTAATTGTGAAATAAAATTGGAAGTGTGTATCAGCAGAAAATTAACAATAAAACCTGCACTAAGACGGGTTTTATTTTAGTCAATTTTAATTTGTTTTCCATTAGCGGTATTCACCATATGTGACAACAACACTAACAACAATGCAAAATAATGCAATGAAAATGAAGATAATGAATGAACTTTTCAGTAACTACCGAAACGACTGATTCTAGTTTACTTTAGCTCTGAGTCTTTGTTTAATTAAGTGTTGAGTTTAATTAAACTCAAAATTCAATTGTGGATGATTGTTAAAGAGCAAATTTTGGCAAAACTAAACCTAAAATATTTTTTTTTTTTATAATTTTTCAATTGATGAAATAAAATTGATGAAATTTGGCAAACCTAGATGCCAAATATAGTAAAACTGCGTTTTTAGTTTTTCTCTCTGACTTTATTTAATTTAAAGGATTTTATTTAAAGGATTTTGAAATTTCAAAGAAATTAATATTTTGAAAAATAATTTCAAAAATTAAGCGCAGTGTAGAATACAAATCAATATGGGTATCAAATAAAAGAAAAAATTATTTTGAATTTAAAAAAATTGTAAATTTTTGATTCCCAATGACGAATAAGTATTGAAAATATCTTTTGAAAAATTTGTCTTTAAGAATATGTCTGAATATGTACACTAACACATCCTCGAATTTTGTGTTTCTTACTTTATTAGTTTAGGATTTATTATATGTTAATTACTTATTTTATTGTATTTTATTTTATTTTATTTTATTATTATTTTATTTTATTTTATGTTATTTTATTTTATTTTATTTTATTTTATTTTATTTTATTTTATTTTATTTTATTTTATTTTATTTTATCATAGATGCGCAAATTTTTTAAATTGTGTATATTTTGTTAAATAATTTTTCAAGGATAATTTATATTAATTATTTATTATTATTAATTATTAAATTTTTTAAATTGTGTATAATTTGTTAAATATTTTTTCAAGCATAATTTATATTAAAGACATTGGTTTTTTTACTTTTGTAAACCGTAGCCACATAACGTGAATACCGCAATTTATTTACAGCAAACAGCAAAACATTTCAAGAGTTCAATTGCAACTGGATCAGCTAAACATTAAGACTTATGTACCGCTTGAGTGATTATTGTATGTCAGTATGTGTGCGTGTGCCTGTGTTTGTATTTGTGTGTAAATGTGTAATGAATAATACAATTAAATTTGTACTCAACGAAAAATTGAAAATTGTAATCTTTTCCGAAAAATGTTAAAATGTTTATAAAAAAAGCACACACACACACATGTATCCACGTATGTGGTCGTGTGTGCTGACTTCCTGCTGAAGCTTAACAACGCAGCTGTTGCCTTCTGCTCGCTCAGTCCTGAAACGTGCAGTCTGCAGTCTGTCCGTGCAGTCGAGTGTAAATTAATTACACACAAATTCATTTTTCTCTCTTCTTTTTATCTCTTTCTCACTCTTGCACACATGTTCGCTCACATTTGGCGTGTTTATTAAACAATCTGGCAGACATTTGATATTACAATTTTATATTAAAAATTGTCTCCTGCTAACAACATTTGCGTCGTGCATTAGAAAATTAAATTAAATCATTTGTGTTCAAATTCGTGTAAATTGTATATTTTTCTGTAGAAAATATTTTACTTAGTTCATGCATGATTTCACTGCATGTTGTTTCAATTCGAAATCGTTCATCCTTACAGAATCAACATAATACTTTGCATTAGTAGAGGTAGCCATGGCGCTTTGGCTCCTATAAAAAGTTGGCTTCATTTGCCATACAAAAAGTGATTTTATTTCTTGGAAATATCAAATCAGGGTCGAATAGTTTTCTGATAAGAACTGACATAGAATTTGAAATTTCATCATTGGGTAAAATATTAAAGGCCTCTCAGTAGATTCGCTCATTGTAGAGCCTGTTTTTTCTTTACTAAATAACTAAATTTATATCAATAAAGTCAATTCCATAAATATAAAATTTATATCAATAAGTTTAGTTTTAAAGCCAGATAACTAAAATCATAAGTTGTATGCAAATACTATTAAAAAAATATGACATATAAGGATATGAAATTTTAAGGCATACATTAGCTAGCAATTTTTCATATAATTTCCATGTTTGTTGATGACACTGAAATCATTTGATTTATATTAATAGGATTCCCAGACAGTGGCGCACACAGGGAGACAGATTTTGGGGTTCAAAATCTCCAACCTTTGCCCCCTGTTCTCTTTGAGAAATGTTTAATGATCCTTTTTCCAACAGTACTGAGTGGAATTCGAACTGTTTCCATGCTTTCTGAGTCATGAAAGGATCTCTTTTTAAGGAAATCTACACATTTTATAAAACCTATCATAATCTGTAGCGTGAAAATCGAACTTTATGAAATTTTGGAAACGATTTTCAGGTTAGAGAGGTAAAGAATTTGAGTAAATAGTTTTTATCCATTTCGTATTCTTCAAAAATAAACCTTTTTTCAGAGCTTAAGAGTGCAGGTTTTTCTTTTTTTAGTTTGCCTCCCTCTGCGAAATGTTCCATGTGTACTCTTCCAACTGTACTTAGTGGAATTGAAACTTTGTCCATGCTTTCCGTGTAGTTATGACAGGAACTCGCACTAACGTAATCTACGCTAATTTTTTAGATTTATGAAATTATAAAAAGAGTTTTCAGATTGAAAATATTCAAATTGTGTGTAACTAGGATAACCTTCATGATTGCTTTTAAGACGAAAATTTGTTCCAAAAAAAATATGGAAAAAGTCACAGAGTAAGAAATAAATTATCATACTAGCAGAGCCCGACAGTTTTACGTGCAAATTTGAAGTCAATGGGTCCAATAAATCAAGTTTTTCTTAACCCTTTGTTGAACTTGTCAGATTTTTATGAAAAAATACTTGTCTAATTATTTCTCATTTGAAGTGCTTTTACAATATTTGAAGTAAAAGGACCTATTAAACCATGTTTTCCCCATAGAAACTCTTACCAAGTTTGAAGTCAATAGGCTCATTTATTCATGTTTTTTCACAGTTTCAAACATACAAACATACAAACTCTTAACTCATCGTTGACCCCGTCAGATTTTGATTTTCGAAAAAATGAAAAAAGTGCCGATTTATTTGTCATGTTAAGTGCTCCCACTAAGTTTTAAGTCAAAAGGACCATAAAATCTTGTTTCTCCATACAAACTTTTAACCCTGTTAAATTTTGGTTTTCGAAAAAATTCAAAACACGTGCCGATTTATTTGTCATTTGGAGTACTTTCACCAAGTTTAAGTAAAAAACCAATTAAATCCAGTTTCTCCACACAAATTTTTAACCCATCGTTGACTCCATCAGATTTTGATTTTCAAAAAAATTAAAAACACGTGTCTAATTATTTTTGATTTTAAATGTTTTCACCAACTCTGAAGTCAATAGGCCCATTGGTTCATGTTTTTTTGTAGTTTTCCCCATACACAAACCCATCATTGAGCCTGTTAAATTTTGATTTTCGAAAAATTGGAAAATACGTGTCGAGTTATTTTTGATTTAATCTAAACCCATGTTTGGCCTTTTTAGATCTTTTTTAGACGAATTTGAAAAATGGTTCAAAGGAAGCTCACTTTTTAAATGTTAAAATTTAATGTTTATAAATTCAGCGGCTTGGGTTGGACGATGTTGAGTCAATCAGTCACAGATTATGAAAGGAAAAACCGAGTCATTTGTTTCACAATTTTCACCCCCTTTTCGAACTTTTTTTTCTTCATATCTTCATTCAAACACATATTTCCTACTCTCTATAATTTCCTATATTTTTTCTTTATTTTTATAATTGTAATTTACAACGTCTATACACAGTATTCAGTCACTGAGGCGTATAAAAATACAATAAAATTCCCCCCCGCCGCAAGCTTTAAACTCATTCCTGCTCCTGCTGCTATTCGGCAACTTTATTAGGCGCCCAATTTACTGAAAGGGTTAATGCAAAAACTTGCTATGTGTGTGGTTGTAGAGTGAGATGCGAGTATGTAGTGAAAGCGAAACATTAAAAATTACAAATGCCAATTGTTTTTCCCCCCCAATTGCTTTGCTTTGCTCCCTTGCAGCCAGTGTCGCATGTCAAGACAGAGATGAGTCATCCGACTGTGAAGTGAAAGCGGCACTTAGTAGCAACGCTTCATGCGACGCTGTCATATGGCGACTCACAAATTCTGGCACACACACACATACACATAGGTATATACATACATAAGTATATTTAGACATGTCTGCATGGCCCAATATGGCGTCTGACAGCAGTTCCCAGTAGGGAAAAGTTATAGACAAGTGTGGAGTGGCGCAGGAGCGAAGCACGTCACAGACAAAGTTTGACTGTCTAAACATACATACGTACATAGGCAAGTATTTATGTATATATGTACTTATGTATGTACATGTGCAGAATTGCATATATGTGTGTGTGTGTCAAAAGTGCAACTCGCTCATTTGGTCTCTACATTTTCAACATGCAACCGATGCTGTGATGTTGGTTTTGTTGTTGTTGTTGCCGCTTTGCCGTCTGCCTTTAGCGAAATTACATTTGAATGCTTTTCACTTTTGTTTATTATAATAAAATAAGCAATAATTAGCATAATGTTTCCTAGTTAATGTAATTTTGTGTCGCTGGCATGCAGCGACGTCTGACAGTGTTGCGAGTTCATATAGTGGAGTGACAAAAATAGAAGGAGTGCTCGTACATAAATGATTTGGTATACAGTTATTGTATGAGTAAAGAACTTACCGTGCAAAATTTCAGTGAAATCGCACCAAAACTTCGACCAACTCCCATACAAACGGATTTGAAAAAACTTCATATTAACAATGAAAATTATCTTAGCTCATAAAAGCTACATTCAAAATATTTGTATTTTAATATAAATTTATTTATAGAAGTGTATATAGATAAAATGCGCTTTTTTCAAAAGTGATTGAATATAAAATCTCGATAAATTGCTCAGAAGTTGCTCTTAGAGGGTTAAAATCGTGGACTGATCCCCACTAATTTTTCCTCCTGAATATTTCTTTCGAACATACCTACCCCCTATCTCCAACCTTTAATGAGGCTCCTATACAAAATCATCGTTTTTAGAAAGTGGGCTCCCGCTGCTCTCAGGTTGGTCCCAGACGTACCATATGTAAGACTGACCTCCATTTATTTTTCCTTTCGAATGTTTTTTCTTTACACACCTAACCGCTATATCCAACTCTTAGGGTGGCTGCCATACAAAACTAGTCATTTTCAACTGTGTGGAACTGGCTCCACACTTGTAAATGTAGTAAAGTAAGTGAGGAAACATCGTATCTGGGAAACTACTGAACCGATTTGAATGATTTCTTCAACAGTCGTCAACATTCCAGAGTGCAAAAAATACAAAATTAATTCAAGTTCAAAAACTCACCAGCAGAGGGCGCCTCCCATACAAGTGAAGTAGTTAGGTTTTCAACTTTTGGGTTCTGTACGAAAAAAAACCAAAGTGTAGGGTCGAAACTCGATTAGTCCCTCTATTTCGAATATAATAGTAATCGTAATTGATTTTCTGAAGCTATTTTCAACAAATTTTTCCATCAGCAGCAGAGCTTTATTTGACCGATTGCAATGGCCATTCATCCAAACTTTGAAAATATCGCGGATTTGCAGCTGAAAATTTTACAGCATAATGTACATACTTGCCAAAACAAAATATCAAAAAAATTGCAAAAGGGATATTTAGTGTTTTTTTTTTAAATCACTTTTAAAGTTTGAACTCACTTTTTATTCATTCGTTTTCTTTACTTCATTTTCATCATAACGCTACTGCTCAGAGGTGAGAGTAATCAGCAAAATTTTGGTCTTGCCAGACCTAGATTATATAAAACTTACGACAATAATAACTTTTAGGGACCTGCTCATAATTTGTTTTGAAATATTCAACCTCAAATTCAAGCAAAAATTTGCTGTTTGTACACAATTTTTTTCAACGCTGGAAGAGCGTAATGTAAGAGTTCATAACTTCTATGTTATTCAATATTTTTTCATAAAACTTCGGATTTCTCTTAATTGAAATATTTCCAATAAAACCTCGTACTCAAATTTTTGTGGTTATAACATTGCATTTTGGCATTTTTGTCACTACTGGCAACACTGTGCAACGTCTGTCCGTCTACCCGACGTCGACATGTTTATGAATTTCCAGAGACAACTGGCAGCGAACGCTGCACAATTAGCTTCATATTTGTCGCATACAAATGGCAGCACATGTACCCAAACTGCCACGCCCCCATTTTCCCTTTTACACTTCTGCTTTACCATTTCACACACACACACACACGCACACATTGACATTTTGTCGGTAACAGTGCAAAATGCTAAAATGGCAAATTTCGCTTTGCGCACAACGCTCGTCGCCGTCGCCGTCCGCGGCTCCATTCGTTCCTGCTGCGGCAGCTTTAGCCGTGGGCTGCGTCTGTTCTGTTGTTGTTGTTGCTTTTGCACAATTACGCAAAGATATTTTTGAGCGAAATTAAATTACGCTCGCCTTTTTGTCTGCAAATTATGATTAACAACAATGGAAAATGTTCGGGGAATACGCCAGCGGCGCTGCCACGACGCACGCGACGCGATGCGGCGCGGAATTGACGCATGCAAATTGCCAGCAGCTTAAATATTATGAATAGCAACAGGCGCATATTTTCAACTTGAAAGGCAAATTAACTATTAGCAAATTTCGTAATTGCTTTATCGATTCGAAGGATGTGGCAGGCTGGTGGATACGCGTAAACTTGAAGAAATCAGTTGGCGAGTTTCAATGTTCAATGTTTGGCAATGTTGGAGTTTTATTAAATTGACATAATAAACGAACACAGTTCCATTGGATGCCAGGAACATTGAAGCACTGAGTGAAAGGAAGCGTTGAAGCTTGTCGTAGCGACGATCGATCAAAGTCTAACGACTTCGCATTAAGCGAAATGTGAATATTTTTCGAAGAATCCAAGTCACCTACCAGACTGTAGGAATCATGTTCAAAGGTTTCAATGAACGTTTGACAAAATGTGAACTATTTTTTGTGTACTGTTCTGTTCTGTTGTTCTCCAAAGACACTCTGAAGCATCTTTGCTACTTTTGTTCCACCATATCCGGCTTATGTGAAGGCCTAAGCCAAAGAAGATATTGAGGTTAAGTCGGATTGATAACACTGGACAACAGCATGTCTGTTGCATGGAGTTTTTTACATGAATCTGTATCGTTTTTCGACGCTGTTTTCAAAACCATACTCCGTTTTTATGTAACAGCTCTAGTTTTCCCAAAAAATAGGCGTGTCACTTTTTCGAATTTTCCTCGGCATTTTTCTCGTTTTCGACTGTAATTTCTGAACCAATAATCCTATCGGCATGATTTTTATATAGTTGCACTAACAACATCTCACGCCATCCTTGCTGATATTAATAAATTTTTTTGCGTTCTAAATTGGCGTTGTAATTAGATTTCAAAGTAGGAAAATATTGAATTTCAAGGCGTTTTTTCTGATGGCAAAAATTGTACAGATGTTTCATAAATCAAGTTACGAAGTATATGAATATCTTAAGAAGAAACATCAAGCAATACAACACAGCCAAATTATTTGGCGGAATACACATTCGCATCGAAATAATAGTAAAAATGTACCATAGCCATTATCATCTCTTTTCATACTTTTTCCTTAAAAAATTAGGGGCCTCAAAATATGCTCTTTTACATATATGTTCCATTTTTAGTCTGAAATACAAGCAACAAAAAAATTAAAAATGTTGCATATTTTGAGGGTCCTATTTTTTTAAGGAAAAAGTATGAAAAGTGATGAAAATGACTATGGTACATTTTTGCTATTAATTCAATGCGAATGTGTATTCCGCCAAATAATTTGGCTGTGTTGTAGTGTTTGATGTGTCGGCTTTCATTATACACCTAACTCGTTAATTGATTTACGAAAATTGTGTATGTTTTTGACCATCAAAGAAAACGCCTTAAAATTCCATATTTTCCGACTTTGAAGTCCAATTACCGCGGCATTTTAAAACTTAGAAAAATAAGTTGCATCGGAAAAGAAGCCGTGCGGTGTTGTTAATGCGATACGGTGAAAATCATGTCTATCGGTGTTTTGGTTTAGAAATTACAATCAAAAATATGGAAAAAGTAGAGGAAAAACTGAAAAAATTAAACGGTACCTATATCTCACAAACTAGAGCTGCTAGAAAAAATCTGAGGATAGATTCGAAATCAGCGCATCCAAATTAGTAAAAAACAGTAGAAGAACTCCATGCATCAGAAAAAAAGTGTGTTTTTGTTGTGCTGTGTAATCGATTATTTGAACTCTGAACCGATGCATTCAAGAAAGGATACTTTTAGAAAGAATTTTGCTTTTTGTTTAAAAACCAGTGCAAGTGTTAGTTTAAATAACATTTTTTTAAATTACAAAATTTCATATTTTTTTTAGAATCATTAACTAGTAGAAAATAGATGTGAAATAGGAGAAAAATTGCCGCTCGGTTTTTTTTTTTGTTCTATGCGACAGTAAAATTTAATAATAAAAAACACTAAATTCATGTAAGCTGCTGAATAATATAAAATAATGATGCTCATTCGGGGGTCCCATGAGTCATGGCATATTTTTTTCAACAACAATAACAACAACAATAACATTTCTTGCAGTACCAACAACAGGAAAACCGAACAATCAGCACGCTTGATTTCTGGCGCTAAATTAGCCGTCAAAACAATCTGTTGTTGAATTTTTCACTCAACTCTTGGCGAACGCGCATAAAAACCAGCAAACGCCAACACAAAAAAAAATAAAACAAAAATAAAACAAAAAGAACAACAAATCACCTTTAAACAGGAAATTGCTACGAAAATATAAGCGATGAAGTGGCAGGTGTAGGCAAGCAAACGAAATCATAAAGCAAAACGGGCAAAAAAATGTAACAATAGCAAAAAAAAATAAAAATAACAACAAAAATATATGAACGCGTAAATTACGCTAAATATGAAATTTTCGGCAATTTCCGTAGCCTTTTTTTTGTTGTTTTGGGGTGCGGATTCCTGTTGGCTGCATTTTCCAGCAACACAAACAAATTTTGGGTGCGTATGTTGATATGTGTAGATATACGAGTATGTGTGTGTGGGTGCGTGTGTGGGGGTGTGTGTGCGTCAGCATAAATTTCAGCAAATATGCCTGCGAGGCCTATAAATAAACACTTGAACGCTTTCCGCCATTTTGTTGCGTCTCGTAGACGTTGCTCGGTAGGCAAAGCAGCAACACTGGCGCATATATGAAAAATTTTCGACATCATATTTGATTGATGCGTTCGCTACCGTCTCATGGCCTGGCAAGCAGCCTCGCGCACACACACACTCACACTCTCAGACTCACACACGCACACGTCCTCTTCATCACTTAGCGCAAAGCGGCAGCAAACAATGCGGCCCAATCAGCTTCAGGGAGCACGTTTCTGCAGTAAATTGGCGGCATTAATACGTTGCTATGTTTGTGTGTGTGTGTGTGTTGCAATTTTTCTTGCATTGCGCACTTCCGTTTTAAACTCGTGGCATATGTCTGCTGGCACTAAACGTCGCTGCCGGCATTCGACTCATTTCTAAAATTGTTCACTGTTGCTTTTGCGTTTCAGTGTTTATGTAGTTGCATGCGTATGTGTATGTGTGAAAGTGTTTGTGTAATTCTATGCGAAATTCTGACAAATATTAAATGTTTATATTTCTCATAGTTACAATTTGCTTGTACGAAAGTTTACTTTCACAACTTTGCGGCGTTGACAGGAAGAGTTCATATCGGAACTCGTATCCGAGTTCAGAGTTTCAGTTACTTTTTCACTGTGTTACCACACTGGGACAGCATGACCCTTGCTTTTATGGCACTCAGAACTACAGGGACATAAATCTCTCTGATATCCAGAGTTGAATGCTCCCTTTAGCTGGTTTAGAGAGCCTATGAATTGTTGGTCTTTTCCAGGCCAGGAACAAACATTGCCATATGAAGTGCAGAACCATTTCCTCTTCACTTCTTCTTTAAAACAAAACCACAACAATACAGGGTTATCCTTTGACCACACCAGTCCTTCAGTGTGGTGTGTGTGTTACTAAGTGAATACTAAGTGAATCTACTCTGAAGTAATAAAAACAAAATGTGTCCTTCCTCTGCTTTAAAAACTAACCACAAAACTTTCTTTGACTTGTTTCTGCAACTCCTTTTTCCTTAAGTATCATAATATTTTATGATCACTTTCTGTGTATTTGGGATGTTTTATTGTCGTCGTCTTTTTTACAACCGCCTTGCAGCATGTGTGATAAGGACCTAATGCGCCGCTAAGTAGGCTATTAAAAATTGTTGCACGCCTCCTTTGGACATTTAACACGAACGCCATTGGCGACCATTTTCATTTGTATGCGAATTTACGCCTCAAACTACAAAAGTCAGGCGCTCGAATGCAGATTGATTACTGTGGTGTTGGGTACACGTGCAATTTCACTGCATACTTCTAGGCGAGTAATATAAATTTAACAAAATTTTAGATGAATATGCACTAAATGCATTTACTAGCAATGGCGAGTAATAATAATAAGTAAATATATACAATGTATGTTTGTATGTGTGTGTGTGTGTAGGTGTGTGTGTCTGTTTGTTGGTCACACGACACTAAAACTCAAAAACTAGAAGGCCGATTGAGCTGAATCTCTCACGGAATGTTCGTCTTTCCTAAATCTTGATAAACCACATGGTGCAAATACGACCCGATAAGTGGGCGTGGCACCTCCCATACAATCTAAATTTTTAATATGGAATATCTTCGGAATTATAGGTCAGACAGCATTGAAATTAATTACAGGGCCATTCCTCTGGTAAAATTTCATAAGCGTTGGACAAGGGGCGTGGCACTTTTCAAGCGATTCAAATGTTTTGTATTACTTTGGAACTACAGGTCACACATCAATGACATTTGGCATAGACTTACAATTTAAACGTGCTCTTCAACACGAAGAATTGGGGGGTATTGGACCAGGGGCATGGCATCGCCCATATAACTCAAATTTATTATGTGGAATAGCTTCGGAATTATAAGTCGAGCAGCATTGAAATTTTGTGTGCCGTCGTCCCACAATTGTGTCATTCTACTGGGCGTTGGACACGGGGCGGGCACATTTTTTGTGATTAAAATTTAATGCGCAAGTTTGGAACTGTAAGTCGCACATCAATTAAACTGGGTCGCACCCTTCGACCGGAGGTAGTCCTCAGTGATGGGGCTGCCATCTATGGCCGCTTAGGAACGACGCCTTCGATGTTGCAAGCTACTGCTGATAGCGCCATCTGTTGTGTAAGGGAGGTTAAAGCATGGTTCGGGACTTCGCTATGATCGGTTTGTTGCGCTGTTTTTCCGGTGGACTCCTTCCCGCTTATATAGATAGGCTGATATATATAGATACTTTTGCGCTATACAGGTCTTCCTCCTATAACGCGGTGGTTACGTTCCAGGAAAATTTCGCGTTATGTGATTCGCGTTATAGAAGACTTAACTTTCATATAAATTTTAGGGTTATGTTCCAATAATCTTTTTCCAAAATAAAAAAGGTACTAAATTAAAGATGTATGTACATTCCAACTCACACTCAAAATTCATACTTTATTTAAAAAATTAAAAAACATAATGAAAAAACTGTTTTTTTTAAATCGCGTTATATCGAAAACGCGTTGTAGAAGTACCGCGCTATACGAGGGAGACCTGTAGGCTTCTTCAGTTAATGGATAATTTTTTTTTTATTAAGTAAGCAACTCTCGATGCATAGAAATATTAAAATTTAAGTCTCATAAAATTTTCTTGCGCCATTTAAAGCAACAATTTTGTGGCACATACGACTTTTGCTTTTTTCAATTGAATTTTTCATATATTTATAAATTAATTTTAAAAGATATTAACCTCACTAAAACATTCAAGTAGTTTGCCATCTTCTTAACTAACTATTTCACGCACTCCTTCATTCACTCATCAACTCGCTGATTTAAAATTTCATTCACTCTTCCCATCATCATTGCTCTAACTCGACGCCGAGTAACCAAATGCTTTGTTATTCCGACCCCATGCCATCACCTGTCACACACTCAATTTGTCCTTGCACGCTGCCAAAGTTCACTAACCGCTGCCCAGTTTATAATCCAATTAATCAAAACCATAACACCCCGCCTCCCAACAACCACTTCATCTTCTTAGTACATCACCGCACTGACAATTCGACCGCTACAGCTCCCACATTTGATTTGATTCTCACTCGCTTTGCATCCTCTCATAAAAGTAGTAGAAGTAGTATGCGATTTGTAGCCAACACCAAAACTCACCAAAACCATCACTAATGACATTTCCAAATTCCAAACCTCCAACTCGCAACTCGCCCAATCAGCTCACCTTCACCTTCAAACTTAACAAAAATATTTCGCAATTTGCCATTGTCACCACATTTGAAACAATCGAACCCCCCCACAACTCCCCCTCAACTTGCGTACAATAACAACCGAGTAATCGAATGAAGAAACCAAACCAACAAAAACAAATCGATTTATTGTATTCTTTGCAGGATGGGCAGCGCGGTCATTTAGAGGGTCTAGCTTCCGTCTATTGTGAATTGTTAATGGCTCCCTTTGGAGATATTTTAAGTGCTTTAGAAAATGCTAGACAAGCAGCGTGGGCGGAGCGCAGCCCCATGAATCCCGCCGGTGGCAGTGGGAGTAGCGGCAGTGGCAGTGGCGTCAGTGGCATTGGCACACAACGACACCACGGCCATCGAGGCCATTCGAGCCATGGCGGCGGTTTACCAAATAGTCATAGTCAGCCCATTTATGTGCCAGGAAAATACTCGGTATGTATGCAATAACAGAAAAAAAAACGCAGCAACGAACCAAAAACACTTTTATTAGCAAATTTATGTACTTTCAATCGATGCGGTGTTGGTGATGTAATCAAATATTTGTCTGAAATACTCGTATCTATAAAAATTTTAATGTAAGACACTCACAAAATGATCCCGTCCTGCAAAAAAAAGTAGTATCCTTTGTTTCAAAGTTGAGTTGGTTGTCAAACTCTACTAAACTGTCTTTTTGAAACTAAATATTCACCAAATGTCTTTTTATTGCTTATACGAAAATTTCTACTTAAACTGTGCAACTTAAATCTTGAAATTAGTTAATTTTTTCAACTATTGACTGATGCAAAATACAATTCTTAAATCTATTGGTTTGCCCACTGGTGTATCGAATAAAACTCTACATACAACAATACAACTTAAAGCTTATAAGCAGTGGCACACACAGGATTTTATTTTGGGGGAGGAGGCTTTTGCGCCCAATTCCATGCGGGACCATATTTTACACCAGCAATTTTTGTATTTGGGGGAATCGAACCCCCAACCCCTCTGTGTGCACCACTGTTTTTAAGATAAAATTCACTAGCGAGCCAAAGAAGTCAGAAGGAGAAGTCTAAAGGAGTTTCGTTTAGAGGTCCTTAGCATCATTCTATTTTCATTTCTAATTTTGTAATTTTGAAAACAAAAATAAGGTTATTTTAAAATAAAATAACCTTAAAAAATAAGAATAAAACAAAATAAAATAAAATAAAATAAAATAAAATAAAATAAAATAACAAACACAACAACAACAATAAACAACAGTTTGATTTTTTTGTTCCGTGTTAAAATTTCCATTAGCATAAAATCATTTAAATTAAAGTTTAAAAGTTTTTTAATTAATCGTTTTTAGTTTGAAATGAACTCTAATTGAAAAAAATACAATCAAAATAATAATATAAAAAATTATAACTAAATAAATACTTTATTGAATAGATTTTAAATTACAACAAGTATTTCAATTTAATGAAGTCAAAGTATAATAATAACTGTTTAAAAATATAAATAAGTCAAACTTAAATTGAAATAACTGTTTTAACTTAAAATCTTAAACTTAAACACATTTTTAATTATAAATTAATTTCACCTTTATTTCTTCAATTAATTGAATAAGTAATTGAATAAGGTTAAAATTAATTCTAATCGAAAACAAATTTCATTTAGTTAGTTAGAGAAATAAAGAAGTTAATAATAATTAAATAAATGAAAACTAAATAAATAAATAGTTAAATAGATTTTCAATTAAAACAGTTAGTTCACTTTAATTTTCACTTTAACAAATTATTTCAATTATAATTTAATTTAACTTTTATTTTTTAAAGAATTAAATAGACGTTAAAATTAACTCCATTTTAAAAACAAATCAATTTAATTAATTAATAAAATAAATAAAATAATTATGACAAAATAAACAATTAATGAAATTTGTTTTCAATAAATCAATTTCTCTTCAACCAAACATTTCAATTACAAATTATGAACTAATTTACATTTGTTATTAAAATTAATTTTAATTGAAAATTTTAATTAAAAGTGTTTTTAATTGAAACAACAAAATAAACAAAAGAATTAAAGTAAAATAAATAACTAATGAAATTGTTTTCAATAAATCAATTCGTTTTAAACTATACTTCCAATTACATTTAATTTTTAATTATTTTATTTATGAATTATTTTACCTTATCTTTAAAATGAATTCTAATTATAAAACATTCTAATTGAATCACTTAATTAAATAAATTCAAAAATAACAATAAATAAATAATTTGAGAAATTGTTTTCAATAAAATTCCAAATTCCAGACATTTTCAATTAAAGCAATTACAACAAATCAATTTCAGTTAAGTTCAGTTTTCAATTAAATTCAAATTCAATTATTTTACCTTATCTTTAAAATTAATTCTAATTGTAAAACATTCTAATTGAATTACTTAATTAAATAAATTAAAAAAATAACAATAAATAAATAATTTAAGAAATTGTTTTCAATAAACTTCCAAATTCCAGACATTTTCAATTAAAGCAATTACAACAAATAAATTTCAGTTAAGTGCAGTTTTCAATTAAATTCAAATTCAATTATTTTACCTTATCTTTAAAATGAATTCTAATTATAAAACATTCTAATTGAATTACTTAATTGAATAAATTAAAAAATAACAATAAATAAATAATTTGAGAAATTTTTTTCAATAAAATTCCAAATTCAAGAAATATTCAATTAAAGCAATTACAACAAATCAATTTCAGTTATGTTCAGTTTTCAATTAACCTAATTATCTCAAATATAATTAGATTTTAACTTTATCTGAATGACCGTTAATTGAAAACTAATTTTAATTTTATCAAAATAGTAATGAGTTTCAATTGAACAATAAACTAATTGAATTAATAATTCTAATGATATTCATAAAATTAATTTCAATAAAATAATAAATTTTCAACATTATTGATTCAATCAGTTTCAATTTTTAGTTAACTAAATAATTTAACTTAGGAAAAAATTTGCAAAAAATTAAAAAAAATTAAAAATTATGTTTTGTATTCAACTTAATTTAATTCAATATTTACAAAACAAAAAATACTTGATTAATGAAACTGGAATCAAATTATTATTTAAAATTAACTAAATAACCGTACTGCAGAATTCAATTTAAAGTATAATTATTTGTATTGTCATGAAATACTACAAGGTGCAACCCAAAGTAAACAGGACTTTTATAAAATAAAGAAAACGGATGATTATTTTTGTATATTTCTTTTTATTTATTCAAAATACTCTCCTTCTGCTTCGATACAACGTTTTGCACGGTCCAAAAGCATTTGGAATGAGTGTTTTAGGTCATCGGCCGGCATCGCCTTCAGAATGTTGGTACAAGCCTTTTGGATGTCCTCAACGTCCTTATAACGGTTTCCTTTCATCGGCAAATGCAACTGACCGAATAAGTGGAAGTCACAGGGAGCCATATCAGGCGAATACGGTGAATGATTGATGGTAAAAATGCGATTTTTGGTCAAATAATCGATCGTAACTAGGGCTCTGTGAGCCGGTGCATTATCATGCAATAAACGCCAACTTCCTTCCTCGCGATATTCTGGCCGAATACGACGAATGCGATGCACCAAACGCTTCAAAACTTCAACATAAAACAAAGCGTTAATTGTTTTTCCCGGTGGAACAAACTCTCGATGAATTATTCCCTTTGAATCGTAGAAACAAATGAGATGAGTTTTGATTTTTGACTTCTCACGGCGGGTTTTTTTCGGATTTGGCTCATCTGGGTGCTTCCATTCGGCACTTTGACGCTTTGTTTCGGGATCATATTGAAAGCACCACGTTTCGTCACCGGTTACGATGTTGAACAAGAAATTTGGATCACGTCTGGCCTCCCGAACGATGTCTTTTGCGTGCTCAATTCTCTGCGCTTTTTGGTCGTCGGTTAAAGTGTGCGGAATGAAGCGAGAACACACTTTACGGAGACCCAAATGTTCGGTTAAAATGCGATCAATTGATGTTTTGGAGATGTTCAATTCCATTTCCATCAATTCCAATGATGATTTTGGCTGCATTTTGATAAAATCACGCACAGTTTTGATGGCATCGTCAGTAATCACAAATTTCGACTGGCCGACGTGTTCGTCGTCATTCAAGTCTTCACGACCATTCTTGAATCGATTCAACCACTCATTAACACGTCCACGGGATAAACAATCATCACCATAAACTTGCTTTAACAATTTAAACGTTTCGGTAAAAGTTTTACCAAGTTTAAAACAGAACTTAATATTAGCTCTTTGTTCGATCGACATTCTCGTACCAACGTTAAAAACATACTGTCACATTGAGCGGGATATTTCGGCGTCTACTAGACCAAATGTCATGAAATTTAGATAGTATGTGAATGAAAGATGTACCTTTCCAACGCATTCCTCACACATAGATGGCGCCACCAGAAACGTCCCTATTGCAAAAGTCCTGTTTACTTTGGGACGCACCTTGTACATTTCCAATTCAAATTCAAAGTCAATTAAAAAGTTGAAATACTTTATTGGCCGCCAAATTACTTCAGTTTGAATTGAATTACAATGAATAACTTATTAATTAAAATTACTTGTATTCTAATTGAATTTTGAATTCATTGTCTCATTGTCTCTTAAGTCTCAGTTGTTCCTGTGATAAAATAAAAACATTGCAACAAATCTTTCCGAATCATATCCAAAACTGAACTTTAGTCCGTTTGTCTGCTGGCTTCGACCGCAAATTCCCAACTGGCTATCACAAATTTTCTTCTACCGAACAATCCATATCCGACCATGATTTGTCCAAGTTCGTTCGTATTCGAAAAATGAGCAAAGCCCTGGACAGTTGTTATCATTATTTGGCTTTGCCACACGTTTACTTTTCCCAAAAACCACAAGCAAAGCCAACAAATTTTATTAAATTTTTGCCATCCATTAGAACAAAATACAATAAATCTGGAGCAATTTGCTAAAACCACAAATGCCAAACAACGAAACAACGACACAACAAGCAATAATTTAATTTTAGTTCAAAACTTAATATTTATGCATGGAAAATCGAATCGAATATTCAAACAGCTCAAAAAACCAAACAACAACAACAATTGCCATGAATTAAGCGCAATGTTCTTGCTGGCTTTGTTCCTTTTTCAATTGCTTTGTGTTGACATATCCTTGGGGATTATTTGCTTCATTCTTCCTTTTTGCTTGCTGGCTGCCATTCGGCGCCACGTTCTTTTGCATTGTATTTGCCATATTGTGGCTGTCTTGCCCGACCAAATCGTCGGTCTCTTTGTAGACACACTACAATTGAAAGTGCGCATGTGTGTGTGTGTGTGTGTGTGTAGTTGTGGTGCCGGGCACAAATAAAAGCCGCAATTCCTCATGTACGAATGCAATTCATGTGCCATTTCGGCATTTCTCAGCATTTCGGCGCGTCCCCAAGCAGCCGCCCAACCCCCCGCTCCCCGACTCGCCCGCCACAGCCAGCTTTGTTGGCCGCCCGCAACGCTCACTGTTGCCAATTACCATTTTATTCACTTTGTTTGCACAAAAAATCAGAATTGCGCAAATAAAAACCAAGTCGTTTTTGTGGATTGGCCATGGAAATTCCGCAAATTTCTTTTCTTTGGCAATTTCCTTTTGCTGTGCTCCTTCGGTCGCCTTCAACAAGCGCCGCCAACGATTGCTTCGGCGCTTTGGCCAATTTCGCTAAGCAACTTGGCTCGCGCACTCAAAGTGGCAGTAGACAGCCGGTGTTGTTGCCGCCGTTTGCTGTACTTGTAATATGTTTGGTTTTATTTTTATTTGTTTTTTTTGTGCAGCCAATTCCCGAAGGTGTTAATCCGTTTCGGCGTAAATGCTGCACAAACAGCTGTTTGCGCTGCGTTGTGGCGTTGTGGCGTTGTGGGGTGGTGGCGCTGGCGGCAGAACGGCGCATCGTTAAATTACTTCGAGCCATGTTTATGGCTGACAACAATTTCCGCACTGCTCCGAAACTAACCGAAACTGTTTCACTGATTTCTCTTTTGTTTATGTTCTTGTTTGTGTTTTTCCCGATTCACCCCTCCCTCACCCCTTTCACTTTTGCAGTTTCACTCGCATTTTAGAAAAGTTGCTTCCATTAGCGGCATTCACAAACAGGAACGGAAAAAACATTGTAAAGTAAAAATTTTAAATAGATTTTCAACATTTCAATCTTCACTAAATGGACTACAGTTGATTTTTTTTTACTTCTGACGTGTCCCATGCAATTCTGCATTTGTTAGATGTGCACTTAAAACCCCATAAATCCTTTTCAGAATTGCAAAATCATAAAATAGTTAACACAAGCCACCACTAACAACTGTTTTAGTTTTTCTTATTTATTCATAATTTTACTCATTCGGCAATGCAATTGTGAACACCGCCATTGCGTTGCCACCACTCAATTAGTTTAGCAATTTAATTTACAATATTTGTGTGTTATTTTCATCTTTTTTTTCGGCAGCCTTCGAGTTGTCTGTCGGACAAGGAGGAGGACGAGATTTACGGTTTTGGTTATGGAGTTTTTGCGCCGCGTGTTGCGCGTGGCGGTCTCACCCAGCAGCAGCAATTGTTGCAGCAGCATACGTTGCAGCAGCAACAACAGCATCAACAACAGCAGCAGCAACAACAACAACAACAATTACCATTAGTGCCAGGTTCGCAACAACATCAACAGCTGCAACAATTGCAACAGCAACACCAACAGAGCCTGCAAGCTCATCAAACGCTCCCGCCAAACGTAGCGCATCTTAATTTTGTGCAACAAAAGTGAGTGTGACGAAAATTTATGATTTTCTTGTGCGATATTTAGTTTTGTAGGGAATGTGACGCAACATAAAAAAAACAACAAAAATAAAATAAAATAAAATAAAATAAAATAATAAAAAATAAAATAATAAAAAATAATATAATATAAAATAAAATAAAATAAAATAAAATAAAATAAAATAAAATAAAATAAAATAAAATAAAATACAATAAAATAAAATAAAATAAAATAAAATAAAATAAAATAAAATAAAATAAAATAAAATAAAATAATAAAATAAAATAAAAAATAAAATAAAATAAATTAAAATAAAGTACAATAAAATAAAATAAAATAAAATAAAATAAAATAAAATAAAATAAAATAAAATAAAATAAAATGAAATAAAATAAATAAAATAAAATAATAAAATAAAATAAAAAATCAAATCAAATCAAATAACAGAAACTTTTAAATATTTCAACGTTCCCTAAATAGATTCTGATCCAAATACAAAAAACTTTTAACTTTTTTCTATTTTTTTTATAATTAAATAACAGAACATTGTAATTCTTAGCAATGCTGGATTTCATCAGTCAGATTTTTTACCATTAATTACATTTAACTTATATTTGTATTTCTTTACAGCTGTTTAAGTCCGAGATCGGCGTATTTTTACGAATTTCCACCTAATGCAGGTTAGTAAAAATGTTGTTTTGTTAATTTTTTTAAAAACTATACATGTTTAATACTTTAAAAAAATATGCAGTGGCGCACACAGGATTTTATATTGGGGGGTCTTGCGTACAACTTTTGAACCGAACACCATTTGAAACCATATTTTGTACTAGCAATTCTTGTATTTGGGGGGAGCGGTTTGAACCCCCAAACCCCTCTCCCCTGTGTGCGCCACCGCACAGTGATTCGTTCCATAGACAAAATTCAAAAAATGTATGGCCTCAGAATTTAACGATTTCGATGTCATTTGAAAGAAAAAACTCTAACTAAGAAAACCCAAAAAATCTGTGCAAAAAATCAATTAGTGTCTGTGCAAAAGCGGCTCAAATTCAAAGTTTTTTCACAAAAAAATTTTTAAAATAATTGGTTAGCACGAAGTTGCTTAAACTTTCAACATAGAATAAGAAATGATGTGGCCATTTTCGCTTTTAATGTTTTCCCAAAATTTACAAAGCGTAGGCTTTTACTTCACTTTTACTTCAAAATATTTTTCTAAGTTAAAAATCTGAAAATTGGCAAAACTTAGACGAAAATATCTAAAAAGTTTGTGAAAGTATGTTCCTGGATTTTTTTATTTTAAGAAGCATTCTTTCTTTGTCGGATGATGTAATTATATCCTTCGATATCTTCCGATCTCAGAAAATAATTCAATTTGAAAAGTGGTCTAAACACGTATTTTTCGACAAAATTTATTTTATTTATGCCTAAAAGTATGCAATTAGCACGAAAAATGATAAAATCTGCAAAAATGCAAAACATACATCTATTATTATCGTTTTTATTGCAAAACCAGAGGGTCCCGATTCAATTTCTGTTACTCTTTGGAATAATCAATGTTGACGTTACCGATTAAATGTAAAATCTGAAAAATCTAGCCAACACATTTAGTGCTATAGCTTTCCAAAAATGAGGAAATTTGCAAAATTAAGTCTCAGGCATTGCCAAACTACAACAGTTTAAGAAAAACCAAATGGAGATTTCAGTTCAGCAGACAATGATTAACTAGTATTCCAAATTTTATGAAGAACGGACCACTCCTTCTAATTTTGTCCCGCGGTTGTATGGAGTCGAATCACTGTGCACCGGTCCAAACAAGTTCACTGGGACATAGTAAAAAACTTTCTTTTTTTATCAAGATTATCAAGCAAATTTGGGTCTGTGCGTTCATTTGTTCGTTTGTCCGTCTTCTGTTTCTTTATCGATCGATTTTCTTGTATATTTGTCTGTTTTTCAGTTTTGGAATTGGTCAATTTGCTTTTAAGTCTGTTCGTCCGTTCTCCTATTTGTTCCTTCTTTTATTTTCTCCACCTACTTCTATGTCCATCTGTTCGTGCGTCCATTGTTTGTCCGTTCTTCCGTCTTTCTATTTATTTTTCTCGCTCTTCTCAATTCTCTCGCTATCTGTTTATTTGTCTATTTATTAGTTCATCCATTGTTTATTGTTTTATCGATTTCTACATCTGTTTCTCTTTTGCTGTCTGTCTATCTGTCTGTTCCTTGACAGTCCACGTTCTATTTTCCCATCTAACTATCCATCTGCCGCACAGTGCTTCGACTCCATACAAAATTGCGGCAAAAATAGAAGGAGTACGTGAAATTTGCAGTCTAAGTCATTTTGGGCTGCTGACTTCAATATTTGTGTTTGTTTCCAAAAAAAATATATAGTTTTAAAAAAAATCTAATATATATGGTTATAGATTATTTTATCATCACCGAGCCCAAACCGCTGGAGCTAAAATTATGAAATTTGGTCAAAAGTTGTATTTTAGAAAGTCAACCCTTAAAAAGAAGATATTTCAAAAACGTCGACCTTGAAAGGGGGAAAGGGGGTGGTGAAGCTTATATGGAAGGACATTGTTTTTTGGTCGAATTGTTTAAAAATTTGGTACATATATACGAAACAAATAATAATGAAACCCGTATTTTGCGTTTTTCTAAAATCGACCTTTAAAGGGTGGAAAGAGGGTGGTGAAGTTGCTTAAAGGAAATAATTTTTTGTTTGATATCCTTAGAGCTTAACATGAATATGACACAGCCATGAAGATATAATGCAGCTAAATTTATAACGGCGAGACTATTATAAAAATTATTCTTCAAAATTAGACCTTCTTCAAAATTAGACATTCCTCCTTTTTTAGAATATATTAGCGTTAAATCACATTTAAGCAAAGATATTCCATAATAATGAAAAAATAGGATAATTTGGCTCATAATGGTTAACCCATTAGGCGTGCGAAACTTATTTATATAAAAAACATTCATAGTTCGTGGCATTGACTTGGTTACACATTTTGGTCGCAATTTTAACTCAAGCGATTTCTGTAAAAAAATCAACATTAGTAGTTTCGAAAAAATTGAATATTTTCCAAAGGCGCAAAAAGACGCAGAATTTATTTTGCGGACTTAAGAGAAGAAAGTCCATCCATCAAAAAGGTCATAAAAAGGATTTACGCCAGTTCACACCATTCGACTTTAATTGCCTAAGCCCCACTGAAATATTCTCACTTGTAGTTTGGCATTTTTAGCGAATTCTAACTTTTAACATGAATGCAAAATTTAACATCAACTTTTCAAAACATTCTCGTTTTCATCTTCTCTGCAGAGGGTCGCGAGACCAAAAAGCGTACAACTTTAGCGAGACTACTGAAAGGCTTGAAGACGGTAAATCGGCGAGATCGCAACAATCAACAAACTGCCGCACAAGTAAGGGTGAGTTCACAGGCGCATCGTTTATTTTGCATGTTTGTGTATTTTTAATATTTCTGCCGCGACTACAAATTGCGATATGTGAAAGTACGCGAACGAGCCGACACGGTGGCGTTGTTGCTTTATGCGCGGCAAGTAAAACAATTTAAAATGGGGAGCATAAAATTGCCATAACTGTACTCGTACGCCGCTCGCTCCATATGACAACAACGAGCAAGCGAGCGAGCGAACGTCTTCATGCGGATGCGGCTTTTACGGCTGCCACTAAATTTAAAGTCGGGCGCCCGGCGAATTGTCGGTGGCTGCTTTTATTGCGCGACGCACACGCGGCTAAATGTGCTTTTAAATTTTTCATCATCTTTTGCGAGGGTGGCTACTCGCCTTTTTTTGTTTTTTCGTTGGTTGGTTTTGTTTTGCGCCAATTTGACTGTGTTGCTGCTGGATTTTCGTCATTTTTCGGCGCTCGTTGCTGCTGTCTTGTTGCAGTTTTATTTTGTATGTTGTTTCGTATGGCTGCGGTTGTTTGTACCTACTTTTATGTTGTTGTTATTGCTGTTGTTGTCGTGCTTAATCTTAACCCTGGGGACATGTAAATTGCTGCGTTGCCGTAACGCTCGGCATAGTTGCTGTCGTGTAAAGGTTAAATGCGTCGGTCCCAGCTGCGCTGTTTATCTGCGCCTGCACGCACACACACACACACAAACACATGCGCGCAACACAAAGGATTCACGCAGGACACTGTTTCTCTTTGATTAAACCCAACCCAACTCAGTGAAGAAGCCAGCAGGCAACTAAACAAAATAAAAATAAAAAAAATTAAGAAAAATAAGTCAAGAAAAGCTGACTTAGAAGCAAAAAGAGAGAAGAAAATCCTGACAAAAAAATGCGCCACATTCTTGGCAATGAAACTGTGGTCGTGCAGATAGCGGCGCAACAAAAGTTCAGCGCTTGCCGACGCACATAAATAAACCAAAAAGGATTCGCACATATTTTGCAGGTGAAGCTGACTACAGGCAGCCAAAAAAAGATACGCAGCAGCCAAGAAAACTGTGTGAGATCAGATTGGCGGCGCCGTAGCCTGCTTTATGCGCTTTATGAATTTTTAATATATAATTAACAAAAAAGAACGCCAAGCCAAACTCACAGCGGGTTAAGTAGTCGTTTGTTGAAGCATGAAAATGCGGCGATTTGAGATTATTTTTTTTAGCCAGCAAAAGATAAATTTCATGAAATATTGCTTTCCACGTTCATATAATTTCCATTGTTTACATTTCGGAATTATTAATTAGAAATACACAATTTTTGGAGAATAAGTAACCACAGCTTGCAGAAGGAGTTAATGAAATATGTAAACAACGGAAAAGGTGAAAAATAACTGTGGAAATCTGCAAGCATGCAAACCATTTGAAACGATAAAGCACGTCCTTGCAGCCCGGCTGTTAAATATCCAACAAGATTTATTGAAATATTGCTTGCTTGCGTTAAATTCATTGCAACAAATGGCTTTTTCACACATTGTCAATTAGAATGGTTTATTTGTGAAACTGGTTAGCGCTGACTAGATGAGAGGGAAATACAATTTTAAGCATACTTTTTGTGTCAATGTCCAAGTAAGAGTGGGCTCTGGGGATTCAAACCTTCAAACGTGGGCCGAAAGTTATAAAAAAAGAAGCGGAAGCTGCAATTCTAATGAAGTACAAAAATTCTAATTTATTTTAGTATCAATATTTTAAATAATAAACAGATACAAAATCAATGAAGCGAGAATAATGAAATTTTGACACGTGATCAAGGAGATTTTGGGTTTTAACATACTTACTTTTCAAGAAAATTCTGTATAAATTTTCAAGGATATACAGGATTAAAATTTTCAAAGGATCTTTTTCATATCCTTTTTTTACAAATAGATAAAAAATCAATTTTATTTAAATTCTTGAGCCTTTTCTCTTTCATTTGACTTTTCTCTTTCATTCATTAACGAGATTAGTTATTTTTTTTATTTTGTATCTCCTTCAAAATTTTAAAGTCCTTTTAAAAGGGCAAATACTGTAGAAATGAAAAACTGAGTACGCAATATTACCATGTTTGGTCTCTAGTTTCACGCCCATATGGATTTTTTCCGGTGTGAAACATTTTTTTAATTTTTGTTGCACGGTGTTATGGGTGACAATAATATTTGTCATATTGTATTGGGGTCAAAAGTTATGTACAGAACCAGCCTCCTCACCAAAGAGAAATCCTCTGTGCTCCACTGTAACTAATCTTATCGAGCTCTCTAGTTAGTCGAAACATCAGTGAAGTAGCAAATTATATAGGGTTTTTCATCATGAGCCGAAAAAGTAAATAAAGAAAAAAATCAATTAAAATTTGAATCTTGATGAAACTTTATTATCAAAATAATATTTGGTTTGTGCCATTAGTAATGGAATATGACATCATTCAAATGACTGCCGCGAGCAGCCTGGCACACCTCGATTCTTTTTACGTAATTTTCGATGACTTTTTACATATAGCAGGCTGTAAGGCGCCAAGAACTGCACGTATGTTGTCCCTTAAATGCTCCAGAGTCTGCGGATTGTCCGCATAGACTTGGTCTTTCGCGTAGCCCAAAGAAAAAAGTCCAAAGGCTTCAGATCGCACGATCTTGACGGCCAATTGGCATCACCAAAACGCGAAATTTTGCGTTCATCGAACCTCGTTCGCAATTCTGTCATGTTCGGTCGTGTTGTGTGGCATGTGGCGCCGTCCTGTCGAAACCACACCTCCTCCATATCCATATCTTCGATCGCTGGCCAGAAATACTCGGTAATCATACGCCCATAACATTCAGAATTGACGGTAACGGTCTGTCCTTCGTCATTTTCGTAGAAATAAAGCCTTATGACACCACCGGACCATAATGCACACCAAACAGTGACTTTAGGCCTCTGCACATCTTGTACAGAACCAGTTCGTTCGAATTTCGCCAATAAATCCGAAATTGTTGACAAAACAGGCCTTCCGTGACGTCCGAAATCCTTCCTTAGTGCGCGAAAAGTGGTTCTCACATTTTCACCATTTTTGTAGTGAATTTTCACTATGTTTACACGTAGATCGATGCTAGCACTAAAGAGCGAGCAAACACTAAACTACAATAATAACACAAGAGATGACAACTGCGGTTGTCGAACGCAGGGCTGTCAAAGTTTTCGGTTCGAAATGAAAAACCCTATATATTGGAATCCTTATGGCACTCAACGTTGTACATGGGGAAAGTGGTTTCAATGTCATTCAAAACGAGCCAACTCTCTGTATTTACGAGTACACAGTAGCGGCTTAACGGGGGGGGCGGAGGGGCGGACCGCCCCGGGCCCCGGCTGCGGGGGGCCCCGAGAGAAGCTTGTATATAAAAATTTAAAGTTTTTCAAAACTGAAACTTGTAGAAAACTATTTGCGCTCCACAATGGTTGTTGAAAGATTGTTTGTCACTTTTATCAATTGAAAGAGACACAGTATCGACAAATGACTTTGAAATTGCAATAACAAATTCAGTTCAATAAAAGCAAGAAAACATCCTTTCTAAATAACAATTGTTTACAAATTTTCAAAACATTTTCCCTCAACGATTGCAATATTTCATTTTTAACTTAAAAATTTGTGCAAAGTATGCAAATACAAAAGTTAAAAATTAAATATCGCAATCTTAGAGTTTGCTTGTAAACTAGTGCAAATTACGCAATTACTTAACCTCATTGAACTTTGTAGACGTCAAACAAATTTACAGTTATTATTATTATTTTTATAATTATTGGTTGGATAACAACACATCGTCCCGGAAATCCGGTTTTCTTCTTTGATAGACTCTTCTACGAAAGCAATTCTCTCCTTGTAAGTAAGCTACTGGTACTGGGTTTTATAAAATATTTCTGTACATTATTTCTAAACTACTCGACACGAAAAATGCACAAAAAAAGAAAAGTGTTTTCTAGACTGGAACTTTGAAATAGAATAAAATTTAGATGTATGAATCTACAGACTGAAATCCAAATCATGTATGTTTTCCCTACCTGACATATTTTGGTCCTGAAACTTTAAAATTGAAAATTTAGTTAAAAGGATGTCTTTCATTTAATACCCATATTTCCATCATTGCACAACCGCATATATTTAAAAAAAAATTTGAAATGTGTATGTCCTTAAAATTTTAATGTTTTTTTAAAAGGACTTTGGGTCAGAACATGAAAAACTGACTATACCAGATTACTATAAATGATCTCTAGTTTCACGTCTATATCCAAATTTGGATGGGTATCGGCAAAAAAAAATGTGTACGCACAGTGTAATAAATGTAAAGTTGGTGTTTCTACTCACTGCATCATAACTTTGTCATTTTTCTTTCAATTCTATTGATGTTAGGCTCAATATGTGCTCAAAAAATATATAAAAATAATATATCTTTCATCTTAGATTTTAAAACAAGGGGAGATCATTTTTTTCATCCATAAAAAAATATTCGAAAATTTATGATTTTTTGGTCGAAAAATGCACTTTGTTACAACTTTCCTTTGGGGAAGTTACTGACAATACTTGTCAGTAGATGTATGAATCTACAGACTGAAATCCAAATCATGTATGTTTTCCTTACCTGACATATTTTGGTCCTGAAACTTTAAAATTGAAAATTTAGTTAAAAGGATGTCTTTCATTTAATACCCATATTTCCATCATTGCACAACCGCATATATTTAAAAAAAGTTTGAAATGTGTATGTCCTTAAAATTTTAATGTTTGTACGCACAGTGACGCACAGTGACACAGGAAGTTACTGACAATACTTGTCAGTAACTTCCCCCAAATCTCATCTGATTTGAACAATCTATATATCACTAAAATTGAACAATCTATATATCACTAAAAAGGCTAAGGTATTATCTTCTTCTTGAACGACGGACACCTCGTGGTAATCA
Source organism: Melieria crassipennis (assembly GCA_963668005.1). Lineage (NCBI taxonomy): Eukaryota > Metazoa > Arthropoda > Insecta > Diptera > Ulidiidae > Melieria > Melieria crassipennis. The sequence goes on along the minus strand of OY764961.1, from coordinate 139,656,393 downwards.
GATAATTCTTTCAGGAGATATGGGCTCATAACTGAAACAACGGGAAAAAAACTCGTTTTTGGAAGATTGTTTGAAAACGCTTCTTAAAAAAATTTTTTAGTTTCAGTTTCGTGTTCAGCGGCCAAAGTTAGCCTAGAAAACACTTTATCTATGCACGCGATTGGCCCATTTTTTGTCGAGTAGTGTAATGATGCACTGATCGCAAAACAATCTAATCCCCCTGCTCGGGTTACTTAAAATAATGGCCAGATCGTAGTAACGAAGCAAGATTTTCTGTTTTTTTTTAGTTTTAAGATGGCTTTTTGAAATGACGAGTTTGCTCTCCCAAAAGTTTTCCTAATTTCACGAAAGTTTTTATCAAATTTGGAAAGATTTAGTAAGATTATCCTTTTATACATTTTTCATTTTTTCTCTGGGATTCTATTGCTTTCCATAAAATTTCAAGCACATATTCGTTTCAATATTCGTTGTCCCTTTGCTGTCCATTTACTGTTCAATGGAATACAAATTTTCAAAAAAAAAAATAAAAAGCATAACCGGAAATTTCAGTTATTAGTTTTGGACGCAAACTTATTCTGCACCGGGGCCCCTCAGCCGTCGCCGCCCCGGGCCCCCGAGCACCTTAAGCCGCCACTGCGAGTACATATGTGAGCTTCCATGAAAATGCTGCTGCTCGAACTTAACCTAAACCCATAAAGATTACCAAATATTTATTTAATAATAGATTGTTTTCTTTCAGGCAGCAAATGAACGACTGAGACACTTCCAGACAATGAATGGAGGACCACACCAAAGTTTTGAAGAGACAATCCATAGGGTAAGTGTGCTAAGCTGTTTCAACTGCGACTTTAATTTTAACTGTTTGCATAATCATTTTAATTGTATTTTAATTTATTTTCCTTTTATTGCATGCCTGTGTTAAGTTTAAATTAATTTTTTTAAAATTAAAATTTAGCTTTTATATTTCGTGATGTCCAACCTCAACTCACGATAACATCGTTCAAGTTTGCCAAATGGTGCCAGAAAACTGTCGAACTATAGTGAAACAGAAAGCAGAAGCTATGAATATGTTCAAAGCAAATGTTTATCACATAATAAATCGAAATTTAGACCCGAGGAAGTTGTCCACGTTTGCTCACGTTAGACCAAAAAAGTGTTCCAATGAACTGTTCCAACGCGTTGAATAGATTAAAAAGATGGGAGCATCACTGGGAGCTGTGTGGGACTATATAGAAAAATCAAAATAAATTTGAATAGAAAATATCTTCTACTCATCTCCGTTAGGTTGGAAACTTTTCGGACTACTCTCGTGATGTCATATTTGAGTCTAAAAAACGGCTAAATTTTGAGTCACCGCAGTATCCAATGCGCCTTCAAAACCATTTCAAATGAAAACAAAAGCAAAATAGAGCAGAAAAGTATGTGTACTCCATTTCTTATAACAGAAAATGTATGTCTTTAAAGACAAATTTGTTAACTAGAAAGAATTTAAGATAGTCACCAGTTGTCTGAAATCTGTCGCCAGTTATCTGTATTCGAAATTATTATAGGTTTTCTTTAAAGAATAAATATACTTATTCAACAATTCATAAAATCATTTAAAATCTCATTACTAAAAGTTAGACTTGAACTCTTCAATTCACTTAAGTAACTTCAACCAAATTAAGTTTGTGAGATTATTGCAAAAAGCAATTCAAATAAGTCAAAACTTGTTAACGATTACTTCAAATGCATCATGAAAGTCTTCAATAGCAAAAAGCTAAAAGCTAGACAGTTTCTTTTCAACACGCTGAGTATAGATTTTATATTGAAATCCGTTTGTGCATTTGTCAACTTGTAGTGCAATGAACCCCATGAAAAATGCATACAATATTAATTCTTTTTTTCTTACTATGACAACTCTTTTCCTACATGCAAATAAACCAAAGTGAATGCTTATCAAAAATGCATCTTGAAATTCAATTCATTGCGCCTCGTATTGCTTTTGTTGCCCTTCAGCAGCTGCAGCCAGCATTCGTTTTAATCGGAGTGTTGAAAAACCACAAATGCGAGAAAAAAATTGATTATTAGAGACATTCACGATTGCTGGCAAACAGAGTAAAGGTTGGAATTTTTACAAAGTTTAATAAATGTATGGGTATTTTAAAAAGGATTTCATATTGAGGCGGTTTCGTATACAACTTTTGAGCAGAATACCATTTGTAGCCACTCACGATTTTTTAACAAACGAATATTTGGTTGATTTGAATTCCCTATTCCTATTTGCAACTTTACATTAAATTCAGTTTCGTGCGTTCTTCGAGCAGAATCGAGAGTTGCCTGAGACTTGTCAAAAGTTAACAACAACTAACTGATTTTGAAGCCACTTTCAAAGTGTTGGAAAAATCATTAACTGTTTTAATTTATTCTCAGCTCTCCAGTGAGCTGTGATTGTATTTGCCACAGGTTGTGAATGCCGCCATTTTATTGTAATAAAAAATTGTTAAATCACAACCAAACATGCCACAAGCCAACGAACCGACCAGCAACAAGCCACAATCTACAATATTCAAAAAATCTGCACAACATGGCGTATGCGTGTCTCGAGCGACAAAACCAACAACAACAACAACAACTACATTAAACGCGTTTAAAAATAACAACAAATGTTTTATAAATATTTATGCAGTCACACACACACACACACACAGACACACACAAGCATGTTGAACATCACACCGACAAAACTAACAATGCCAACAACTACTAAAACAATAACAACAACAACAACAACAATCGAAGCACTAACAACAAGTGGAGGCCCAACGCCCGCATGGCGTTGCCGCAATTGGAATTGTAAAAGTTTTTAATACGCCGTGTTGTTGTTGTTGTTGTTGGTGCTAAGAGTGTTTTTTTTGTCGATTGTTTTTTTTTTCTTTTCTTTTGTTTTTTTGTTTTCTGCCAGCAACAGCACCAATGCAAACTGCGGCCATGACAGTGGCAACAGTGTTGTCTGCTTTTAGGGGCACAGTGGCAAAAACAACAAAAGCAACACTGTTGCCGCTGTCTTTGCTGCAGCTACAAGACATTTGGTTGTTGTTGTTGTTGAATATTTCCACAAACACTACAACAACAACAACAGCAACCCGCCACCAGCGCCATGCGATGTGACAATAGCAACAACAACAGCTGTTATTAGAACAACAACAGTAAAGACAAAAAATTAAAATGCTAAACAAACAAAGTGAAAATAAAAATTAAAAAAAAAAAAATCAACAACAAATTGCAAGCAACATGTAAGAGAGTTCATTGCCGTCGACATTCATTATTAATGGCAGCGCCATCTATATTGCACCTCAGACGATGCTGAGCAAACGCTGCCGGCTGCCGATACATACATACACCTTTGCCGCCAGCTGACGGCAGTCAGCAATGTGTTCAAGTTGTTCCCCCCCTTGTTGCTGTTGTTGTTGTTGTTGCGCTGCGTGTGTACAAGTCTCGGCGGCTGCGTTGCTGTCTCTGTTGGCATTGCATACATTATGCATATTATTCCAGCACCGCCTACCCCCCCGCCCGCCCCCTTGTCATCAACCATTGGCACTCTGAGCAAGTGGCAGCGCGCATCCTCAAAGCCGATTTTCGCATAATTTTAGTGTGTGTGTGCCCCTAAAAGTAGACCTCGAACCGGAGTACACCTGCACCTGCCGTTGCTTGAACACCGAAAAGTTGGTGTGTGCATGTGTTTTTTGCAACATTTTGCCGCTGGCATCTTGTCGCCATGTTTCCTCTCACAGTCGCGCCCACAGGGCGGTGGGAAGGGGGGTGGCAACAACGGTGCTGCTCGCTTGGTTTGCTATCTCCAGCTGCTGTGCACACACGTGTCGTGTTTGGTTGCGTTTTGTTCTTGTTCTTCTTATTGTTGTTGTTGTTGCTTATGTACTTTAAGCAAATTTCCAAACAAACTTTTTTTTCGCTTGGTCGCCCCACCGCCTCGCCGTGTGCCTTGGAATTCAAATTGCCAAGTGACAGTGCGCACCGGGCGCGCCGATCGCCGCAGCCGACGTGTTCCTTTAAGACTTTCGCGCTGTCTTGCGGCTCGCTGTGTCCCGTTGTTCATGAACTGCGCTGTCTCCGTCGCAGTTCGCTGCTGCGTTGTGTGGCCATAGTCGACGTTTGCGCTGTCAATTCATGCATGCAATGGCGCTACTTAGGCATCTTGCATTGCCTCCATTTCGCCGCTTAAGCACATTGCAGCCGCACCAAATGGCGACCAGTCAACTGTTGGCAGCAAATGTTTACAAACAAAAAAAAAACAACTTTTTCAACACATTTTGCGAAATTTTGAAGTTCGCCTCGCTTGATATTTTCCTTCCCTACACTTTGTTTTGTTGTATATTTGTTTGAAGCGCTTTTGTGCGCCAAAGTACTTTGCCAACTGTTTTACATATGCCGGGCATATGTAGTGGCTGTTGTTGTTGTTGTTTTTTACACTTGAAATATCATTTACTCGCGTTTAAATTGTATGCACATAAATTTGTTTATTTTATTTTGGTATTTGGTTTTTTTTTGTTCGCTAACAACAAATAGAAAGTTGCTGTTTAGTTGCTCAAAATTTTAAATGCGAATTTGAATAATTCCAAAGTTATTAAAATTTAAAATGAATGTTTTTTTTACTTATTTGCAGTTAAAAGTACAAGAAGCAATGCGCAAGAAGGAGAAATTTCAACGAGAACATGAAGAGGTGAGTTCATTTACATGATTCGTTCAATTCAATTCGGACAAAACCAGGACTCGTGTTTTGCTGGTATTTGACTGATAGCTATTTTTTGTGCTCACAGGGATCGAGGAAATTCAACTCAACTTAATAATTGAATCAGCAATAATAATCTGTTGTTGTAGAAGAGAAAGAAATCAATGCAATTTTTTTTGTTCAAATAAAACATTTGTGTGAATAATTCAGAAAACCTTAACTATACTTTAAAATTCCTTAATCTCAAATCAAAAATTGAATTAAAAGCGTTGTATGAGTTATGACGGGAACTGGAAACTTTTAGCCAACTAATCATCAACAGTTTCTAAAATATTTACTTATTTTTCAGGGACCGGAAAAAACAGTTATTTATGAAAACTATAATTGAAAATTTTACTATGAAGGAAAAATCATGCAAATAAATTAAATATACCAATACATTTCTTTTCGCACGGAGAATCAAACTTGGTAATATTTTTTTTTGTAATTTTTACAGAAAAATTAAAAAATAAGAATTATTTTTTATTAATATTTTAAAAATCCTTTAATAACAATTATTTTTGATTTTTTCATATTAGTCCAGAAATAACAGTTTTATTTCGATTTGTATTTTAGTTGTCGTACGGCAGCCGCCGTGGCTCAGTTGGTTAGTGCGTTGGACCGCGAGTCGCAGGCAGCAACCTCAGGTTCAAATACAGCCTGTAATAACACCTAAAAAAAAAAATAACGGGAAAACTCGATTTCTCTTTCGGTGGCTGTCCTCTCAGCTGGAAATGGCAAACCTCTGAGAGTAAAAATTGCTTATGAAAAAGCTCCCAACCTGCCGTTCGGAACCGGCATAAAACTGTAGGTCCCTTCAACCCGCGTACAAATTCACACGCACAACACGGGTGGTTGCGGGAAGCTGGGCCTTAGTCTCGCGTAAGCGGGCTGTCGTGCCAGTCAATTATTATTATTATTATTATTATTATTAATTAATTGTCGTATGATAACAAATCATTCAGTGGCTTTTATTCATAAAAGTCATCAATAAAAATTATTCAGTGACTTTTATTTATAAAAGTCATTAATAAAAATCACTCAATGACTTTTATTTATAAAAGTCATCAATTAAAATCATTTAGTGACTTTTATTTATAAAAGTCATCAATAAAAATCAGTCAGTGACTTTTTTTTTTTAAGTCGCAATATAAAAGTCATTTTCATTAATGTATGCAAAAGTTATGATTCATCCAGAAAATTGAATTTTCAAGACAGGTCTTGTTAAGCCGATCAAGAATATATATACATCTCGATATTTAATGAATCCAGTAGTGCAATTAATGCAAATGACTTTTATATTGCGACTTAAAAAAGAAAAGCCACTGAATGATTTTTATTGATGAGTTAAAAATAAAAGTCACTGATTGATTTTTATTGATGACTTAAAAAATAAAAGTCATTGAATGATTTTTATTGATGACTTTTTTAAATAGAAGTCACGAATAATTGTTATCATAGGACAACTAAAATAATAATCGAAAAAACTGTTATTTGTGGACTAATAAGAAAAAAATCAAAAATAATTGTTATTATAGGATTTTTAAAATATAAATAAAAAATAACTTTTATTTGTTGAGTCATTAAATAAAAGTCAAAAATATTGATTTTTATAATAAAACTTATAACTGTTACGGTCCCTGCTATTTTTCAATCATCGGCAACACTTTGGGTCAATTAATAGTAGTAGAGTAGTACTTTTGAGTACTATTGAACTTTTTTTTCTTAAAGAAAAATTATGAGTGTACTTTGAAGACAGTCAATAATTTCTAACAATGTATAAATATTATATGTACCAAAGAAGTTTGAAACATACTTAAACAAATTCGCAAAAAAGCCAATTTCGAAACAAGTATTGTCATTGAAAGAAGTATGGGTCTATATGACCCAGTGGATTCTCCAAAGTTTAATATAAGACATGCCTCAGAATAGTTTTATTTATTTATCTAACAACCATGATTGCGAAAATAGAACTAAATTTTTAAATTTCTTTGCAAGATTTGCAATGTCTTCAATGCTCGTTTTGTAAAACCTAAATGTAAAAAAAGCTTTCTTTGAGCGCGTTTGAAAAATAAGATTTCGTATTTAAAAAAAACGTCTCAGGCAGTTTTGTGATTGCTTGACTCAGCTTTCTTTGAGCGCGTTTGAAAAATAAGATGTCGTACTTAAAAATAAACGTCTCAGGTAGTTTTGTGATTGCTTGACTCAGCTTTCTTTGAGCGCGTTTGAAAAATAAAATTTCGTACTTAAAAAAACGTCTCACGCAGTTTTGTGATTGCTTGATTCAATTTTGTTTGAGCTCGTTTGAAAGATGAAATTTCCTACTTTAAAAAACTTCTCAGACAGTTTTGTGATTGCATGACTTAGTTTTTTTAAGTGCGTTTAAAAGATTATACTTTAAAAAACTCCTTAAAGAGTTTTGTGATTGCTTGACTCAGATTTGTTTAAGTGCGTTTGAAATATGAAATTTCCTATTTAAAAAAACTTCTCAGACAGTTTTGGGATTGTTGAAAGATACGATTTCGTACTTGACAACTACTGACAATTTTGTAATTGCTTGACTCAGTTTTATTTAAACGCGCATAAAAGCCAGCAAATAAAAAAAGGCATTTTTCTCCACCCATTATAAACTTTTCTTTCAATTTTTAATAATTTTTTATTCGAATAGTTAGTTACACTAAATGCATAAAAAGTAGTCGGTTACAATGTAAACGAATTTTAAATGAAAAACACATGCAAAGCTTTGACGATTTTCAACAAAAAGCAAACACAAATCCAAAGCTGCTTTTATGGGATTCAACCATTAAATAAGAGTCGTAAAACATAAACTAAAATTCTTTGCTTAAGGAAAACGGTCTACACACACACACACACATAAGCACTTTTTTGCACACATACGAGTATGCAAGTTAGTGTCTGGGTCACTGTCGAGCAAAAGCTTTTAAGCAGAACTTTGTCACATTTTCCGACAACATAAAATCCAACACATTAAAGAATTAAGAAAACTTAAGTGAAGTATTGCGTCGGTGCACGACTGGGAAATAGTAATTTTTGGCTTACTTTATGTGCTTCGAGTCATTTAGTGTTTTATTTGCTGGTTTTATTTCTTTTTTCTTGTTGTTGCTTGTTTTTGTTTTGTATAAATAATGCACATTAATTCAGTTGACCAAGAGACAAATGGCAAATTTTCACTTTCTCTGCACGCAAATAAATTATAGACCACTTGCTGGCACTTGCCGGTACGTTAGACCCACACACATACAATCACACCCCACCCTAACACACACACACACACGCGGCCCACTTGGACGCAACACAAACGAACCAAACAACCAAACAAGCAAGCAACAAGCAAGCAAGCGCAGGTATTCAACTTGCATAAAACACTATTTACGACACCTTCAACAACAACAACAACAAAAACAATGACTACAACAATTTTACCAAGAATGTGCCTAATGACAGTCCACTCTCGGCCGCATTACTCAAGCGCTGCAAATAAATGTGTTCGATGCGTGTGTGAGTCTGTGAGTGTGTGTGTGTGTGTGTGTTCGCTTGAGCGCAAATTAAGAAAAAGTGCCAAAGTACAATTAAATGTAAAGTCGAGAGTAAAATATGTCATTCTAGAAGGCAAAAATCTTGCGCCAAGGACATTGCTTTACAGTCTCTCGAAAACGTTGAGAAACGAATGAACAAATAGAATGCCGCAGGAGCGTAGAGAAAAGTTAAGATTCACCGTGCACACCGTGTGAGACAACAATGGCTACAACAACAAAAACAACAACACATGCATATTGTATGAGTTATTGTAATTGTTGGTGTTGCTGGCGCTGGCGTTCGCTGCTTGAATGAATGACTATAGTAGTTATTATTGTTGTTGTTGTTGTTGTTGTTACTATTGTACCTCTGGTGCATGCTGGCTGTCACACTCGGCACGGCCACACATTCACAAATTGTTTGTCATTCCGTTTCGTCTTGAATGTGTTTCGTATGTTTGTTGTTGTTGTTTGCAATTGTTGTTGCAAGCACTTAAAATTGCCTACACACACACACACATGAATATACATTCCTTTTTTGTAATTTTTACGGAAAAATTAAAAAATAAGAATTATTTTTTATTTATATTTTAAAAATCCTTTAATAGCAATTATTTTTGATTTTTTTCATATTAGTCCACAAATAACGATCGATTTTTATTTTAGTTGTCCTATGATAACAATTATTGGTGACTTTTATTTTTTTAGTCATCAATAAAAATCATTCAGTGACTTTTATTTATAAAAGTTATCAATAAAAATCATTCAATGACTTTTATTTTTTAAGTCATCAATAAAAATCAGTCAGTGACTTTTATTTTTTAAGTCGCAATATAAAAGTAATTTTCATTAATTGTTGATGACTTAAAAAATAAAAGTCACTGACTGATTTTTATTGATGACTTCTATAAATAAAAGTCAATGAATGATTTTTATTCATGACTTTTATCAATAAAAGTCATTGCATGATTTTTATTGATGAATTTTATAAATAAAAGCCACTGAATGATTTTACATTGATGACTTTTTTAAATAGAATAGGATAGGACAACTAAAATAAAAATTGAAAAAAACTGTTATTTGTGGAATAATAAGAAATTTAAGGATTTTTGAAATGTAAATAAAAAATAACTTTTATTGGCTGAGTCATTAAATAAAAGTAAAAAAATATCTGGATTTTCATAATAAAACTTATAACTGTTACGGTCACTAGTTTTTTTTGTAAAGTTTTGAAGAACGAACCAACAAATTAGCGAACTGCACAGCGAACACTGGAACATAGAAAAGTGGTTTACTTTTAGTCAGTGATACTTCAGCCCAGGAGGGCACATAGAAAAATATTCGTAGATTTTTTTGTAAATATATTGTAAGGCAAATTTTTATTCAAAGTCAGAACGCTCTATTTCTGAATTTAATATTTCAAGAATCTAAATTTTTCCTCTGCCAACCGATCCCCTTCATTCTACTATATACACAGTTCGCGTCTAACTTCAGATATCACCAAGTCTACTTCTACAGAACTACCTGTCTGTCTGTCCTTCTCTACCTTGTCGCCGCCCTCGTGTCGCTCTCCCTGCTCTCAACCAGTTCGCGCTTCGGCGGCATAGCGCATACAATATTCATTCGCCTACAAATGACAGCAATTTACTGTTACATTGTTTGGCCAGTAATTATGCAAAAGGTGATTGTCCTTTGCATGTGTGTGTGTGTGTGTGTGTGTGTGTGTGTGCACGCACGTACAAACATATAGCCAAGTCAAGTAGTTGGACAAAATGCAGTGCTGGCAAAAGTGGCAAACTAAAATTGACTAAACAAAAGTCAATTTCCTCATCAATTATTAATTTTACTACCCCGGACGCTGTGGCCGCCGCCGGCGTCTAAACACGGTCGAGAAAGACAGAACGTTACGGCAGAGCTTAGAAGCTCAACGTGAGATTTGAATGTAATTTTAACAACCGTAGCGAGTGGAAGCTTTTAGCTAATTCTTTGCTTGACTCATAAAATTGTTGTACTTTTTGTTGATGTTGCCGTTGTTATTGTAACTGCATGTTGCCATCGAACGTGTGCGAACACATTCGTTGCCGTGCAGCAACAAAACAGCAATAAATTAAAATTCAGCGCACATTTGCCATTATGTTGCATGCTTGTTGGCACGGCTGCAGTCAGCAATGAGAAAAGTATACAAAACACACACAGACACACGAACACAGTCGCGCACAATCGTTGCAATGCCGCTACAAATGGAATTTCGTAATTTTTTACGCTCATGTTCCGAGCGTTGCGAGTGTTTTGAGTGTTTCGAGTGCTGCATCATCTACTGGAATTGCTGACGTTGTTTTTGTTATTGTTGTTGCTGATCGCCAACAAACACATCAGCAAACTGTTGGCACTAAAAGTTCACTCAAGACTGCATTTTGTACTGCAATGTCAGCTCGACTGACTGCTTGCTTATGGTTTTTTTTACTCATTTTTATTTTCCATTTTAGTTTTCTTCAAGCTTTTTCTTCCGCTCCTTTTGCTGCCGTTATTTCCTTTTGCCATTGCACTGTACTGCACAGTGCAGCTGCCAATCTTGCAGTGGCGAACAACACGCCGCTGCTTGCCGACAACAGTCACGTAAATTTGCTCAGGCAGCTACGATTCCCGCTGCCGGGCAGTGCGCATACCTGGCTCTGGCTGTAGCTGACCTGTCCAGCAGTTCATAAAAGCTGATATGCCACTGGCTGGTTGGCTATTAGGGGAATTTAAAAAATCCATTCAATATGAAATCATTTAGAGTGGGTGTCGCTCATAACGTTGACAATAGCAATAACAATAAAGCGTTGAAGCTTAATGCTATTTGCCCATTTTAAAGACATATTTAAATATTCTTTTGATTTTTTTGCACTTTCAGATATTGCGCGACATACGGCAAGGACTGCTGCAAATGAGCCGCGAAGGTCGAATAGGTGAGTTAAATAATATAAACAATAAATTGAATAATGAATTGAGTAGATAATAAATTCAAATTGAATTAATTGAAATTAAATAACAAATTGAGTAGATAATAAATTGAAATTGAACAAAGACTTGCAAACAATAAAAAAGTCCTTGGGATGTATGAGTGATATGAACTTGTTATGTTGCATCGTGAAGCCGATTTAAAAACACTAATAAATATTTAAAAAGTCAAAGAGGCGTATGTGTGATATGAATTATTTGTATCGAGACCTTTCTGAGAGCCGTGAAGGCCTAATAGCAAAATAAGCCGATCTGACAAGCACTAAGAAACTGGCTTCATGTCAATTGGGTCGTATGAGTAATACGAATTTTATACATTTAATTTTTCCATAAGAGATCTAAGAAACATGTTTCATGTCAATTGGGGCGTATGAGTGATATTGATTTTTTTTTTGTATCTTTCCATAAGAGTCGTCAAGGCTGAACTGGTGACTTAAACGTAAATTTAATAAACAGGAAGAAATATTTTTAATGTCCATAGGGGCGTATGAGTGATATTCTTCTTTTATATTGAACATTTTCACAAGGGCCATAAAGACCGAATAGACGAGTCAGGCGCGGATCCAGAAAAATATTTCGGGGGGGGTTTTAAAAAGTAATTCTTTAATATTTATAAAATTTATTTTAATTTGTACGTAGTTTTATAGTCGATCCACATATTTCGGGGGGGGTTTCAACCCCCAAAACCCCCCCTGGATCCGCCACTGAGACGAGTTAAGCATGAATCCAACAGACACTAATAAATCAGGGACATAACAGTTATAACGTTTATAGGAAAAAAGTTGGAAAATAACTGTTTCACTGTAACAAATATTTTAATTGTTACTTATAATTATTATTTTGAAATAATTATTTTTACATCTATGTATAACTATTATTCGTGACAAATATTTTTTTCTGTTGCCGAATAACTATTATCAGCAAGAAATATTTTTTCCATTGCTCGGTAACGTTTATTTTTTTAAAAATATTTTTTCCGTCATCGCATAACTGTTATGAGAGAAAACTATTTTTTACGTTGCTCGGTAACGTTTATTTTGTGAGAAATATTTTTTACGTTGCTCGGTAACGTTTATTTTGTGAGAACTATTTTTTCCGTTGCCAGTAAATATTGTGAATGGGACATATTTTTTTTACGTTGACTGATAACTATTATTTTGCAATATATATTTTTTACGTTGAAAATACCGGCACCAATATATTTTGTATGCAAAACTTATCCAAGTTCTGAACCACTCAGGTTCTAAATCACGAGCACACTCACCGGTGGAATAACAGATTCAAAGACGGTGTGCAAATAAATAACATAAAATACTTACTAATACAAAAAAACAAACAACAACATTAATAATATTTCATACTATAATGATAATATAATAATTTCCCAAAAAACTATTATTTTACTCATTCCTATACAAACTATACTGGTTCAAATATTTGCACGGAATTAGCGTGTAAAAACCATGCACAGAGTGAAGGTTAAGTCGCATTCACAGACATTTGGTTCTTGTGTGTGGCGGTATTTTCAACGTAAAAAATATATATTGCAAAATAATAGTTATCAGTCAACGTAAAAAAAATATGTCCCATTCACAATAGTTACTGGCAACGGAAAAAATAGTTCTCACAAAATAAACGTTACCGAGCAACGTAAAAAATATTTCTCACAAAATAAACGTTACCGAGCAACGTAAAAAATAGTTTTCTGTCATAACAGTTATGCGATGACGGAAAAAATATTTTTTAAAAAATAAACGTTACCGAGCAATGGAAAAAAATATTTCTTGCTGATAATAGTTATTCGGCAACAGAAAAAAATATTTGTCACGAATAATAGTTACGAAATGGCGAAAAAAGTATTTTTTCCCTCATAATAGTTATTGTCCAACATTTATAAATATCTCTTAAAAATGGGCAACGTTTTCGAATTTTTAAAAATGCATAACTGTTATTTTGGGTCCCTGTAATAAATATTTAGAAAGTCAATGGGGCGTATGAGTTATATGAATTATTTATTTGGAGTCTTTCCATAACAGCCGTAATGGCCAAATAGGTGAATAGGCCAACATAACAAACATTAAGAAACAAGCTTAATGTCAATTGGGACGTATGAGTGATACGAACTTTTTATATTGAATCTTTCCATAAGAGCTTCGAAAGACGAATAGGTGAGTTAAAAAAAAATGTAACAAACACTATGCAACAGGTTTTATGTCTTTGGGGCGTATGAGTTATACGTTTTTATAGATTGAATCTTTCCATAAGAGAGAATGTAATAGACACTTACAAATGTTTAGAAAGTCAAAGGGGCGTATGAGTGATATGCAATTTTTTATTGAATCACTTCATAAGAGCCATTAAGGCCGAAGAAGTGAGTTTGACATCAATGGGGCGTATGAGTGATATCAACTTTTTATATTGGGGGGCTTAATAATATTGAATTGAATAATTAATTAATATTGAACCTTTCCATAAGAACTCTAAATGTCAAATAGGCGAGTTAAACATGAATCTAAGAAGAACTTTCCAACATTCTTTATGTCAATGGGGGCGTATGAGTGATATGATTTTTTTTTTTAATTTAGTCTATATGCCATTGAGCCATTTTCAACCAATCGAATATGGCAATATTTTCATAAAGAGTGATTATATTTATAATTGTATCCAAAGTACAAAGTCCAGAATTAGTGATAGAACACACAATCTGCCAATTGTCATCCTAGACTCTTCTTAAAAATTTCCATTATTTTGCTTTCCCCGCAATCACGGCCCGTATTTCGCCAATAACAGCTCTAATGTTGTTTTTGAGTGCTTAAAATGTTGCTGGAGAATTATAGCATTAACCTATTGATTAACAAAGCCTCAGAATAAGCGATCTATTTGTAACAATTGCACAACATCGGCAATCAATTCATGGTTCCATTGCAATTAAATACAAATTCAGCCATTCTGCTGACAATTATCGTCGTCCACATTCATAACATTATTTCACTTAATCATTCTTAGTCATTGCGCAAACATTGCCAAAAACTATGAATTCTTTTCCAAGTTTTTTCCGGTACTACAATTGGACCCAAGCCTTTTCTGGTATCACAATACACCAGCCATGCGCCCAGTGAGTTCCATTCAAAGCTGCATCTCATCAGCTAACCGACCCAAGCAATCACTCCAAGCCCAAATAGTCATCGTAAAAACACTCTTAAATTATTCAAAGCAAGCAAATAGATAACTAAACGCTTAGCTCAACGAAAAAAAGGCAACGCAACACAGGTTTTAAAAGCCCAGCTTGTTGCCTGCCGTCATTTGCAGCTGCCGAGGCCTTTCGCCAGCACTGCGCACCGCACTCGACGCTGTGCACCAATTCGTCTGCATAAGTGAGCATAAAATGTCTATGTCCGTTTGAGCTGTGTTCCATTTCGTTTTTCTGCACGTTTGTTGCTTTCATTTTTTTGTATTTGTTTTTTTTGTTTTTTGTTTGTTGTTTTTGTCACACTGCACACGCCACACATGAGCGCGCACTTTGCAAATATTTTCAGTGCAACGACATTTTTTCGGCTTCATGTCCCGACAACAACAACAACGACGACACACACCTCATCTTTCTGCCGTCGGACGGTGCGCTCGTTCTCCTCTTCGGCAGGCAATGAGGAAATATTTTCCGTGCAGCAGCGCGTAAAATAATAATGCAAACAAATAGCGCCGCATAGCCGTTGCATACTTTTCAGCGCTGCTACTGCTGCTGCTGCTGCCTGTCCGCCTAACTAAGCAAAAACAAATAAACATTCCGAACTGCCATACGTGCTGTTCCGCAGATGCTGACAGTGCCAAAGCATTGCCGCAAATTATTCACAAAATGTCTTTCTTTATGGTTTTGCTTTTGGTTGTTGTTGTTGTTGTTGCTCACAAAATGCAAGCAAATTAAGTAAGCATTCATCGCAACAGCGTTAGCAGCAAATTTAATTCAACACCTAAAAGTGTGTGCACTACACTTTGTGTCAATCAATTTTTATGACAGTCGAGGTTGCGGCTCTCCGCAGGGCATTGAAATCGAAATAAGGTTTGAAGGGAGATTTGCGGCAGCAAGTCGCAACTTGAAATGCGCATTTCTTCAATGGAAGCAAGACAAAAGTTGTTTTTAATTCTCTGCATGTTTGATTACGAATCTGCTTCTAACTTTAATGAGTTTGGAAAGTTTGTATTATTCATTATTAAAGTGTAGAAGGAGAGTTTTATTTGTCCTTTGTGCTTTGGGCTTACGCCTCCCTCCTTGCAAAGCAAGCAACTATCCGCAAGCGACTATCATCGCTCAGTCAGAAGAGAGCCATTTCTAAGAAACACTCAACTGCGCACCTACAGCTTTCAGGACCAAGACAGGATCAGTCTATAGTGGCCTGTTGCTGTTAGGTTTGCAATTGCCCTAAGAAGTTTCGCGCAGACACTGGACCTGGGTTACCCAAAGCGTTGCTTTTGCAAACCTACGCGCGTTCGATAACTTAGAGTCCAAAAGGTCTTCCTACCGAAGCATCATACTGCCGAAGGACATGTGCCTCTGGTTTGTGGACTTTGGAATAATTTCTGAAGTGGTTCTGCCTTTTGCCTATTTGTGACAAAGAGTAGTTTAGTTTCTCTTCGGTCAGTCGATAGTTTTCCCTCATAAATTTGTACACAAGTTTCTTAAATTTTTCGATCTGACAGCACTTACAAAATATGCGTGAATAACACTGCGAAATACCTAAACCACAGACTTGAAGTTACATGTCCCAAGGACTCCAGCGCCAAATTTTCAAACGTGAATTTTGTAGAAGGCCAAATATTTAACATTTCTTAGACTCGCAACTGGGAACAGTCCACAAAAACTGTTTGTACCAAGACGACCACAAACTCATTCAGGCACAAAACTTATCTGAAATGCTTTTTAATACTAAATGCCCAACTGTATGCTTCATTTCATTTCAGATGACACTTACATGTACGATGATGCGCTACGTGGACCCCACTATGCGGTCAGTGGACTGCATCACCAAGGCCACTGGTACGATGAGCCGCCATACGAAAGCGATCCGGATGACTTTCTGATGTCGGGCCTCAATTGTGGACCTGCGGCAACAATTCAGGTACGAAATAATACTCATGTAACAAAAATTTTGTGTACAGTGTTGCTTGAAAATATAAATTTTTCACCTATATTCGCTATATGTGATAACGATCCCAAAACAGTAGCAAACCATTACAATATAAATTATGATGCTCAGCAATATTTTTGATGATGTGGCATCAGACTTGAAATGGTTAAGGAACCAAAATCTTAGTCACTGAGTCCTCAAGAGTTCTACAAAATCAGCTGATTCTTATTTATTTACATTGACATGGCTTATGCAACTGTGAGAGAGAGAGAGACATACATTCAGATACACAGATTCAGAATCAGATAAATACAGATCATACAGACATACATTGCAACATTGCAATTATGCTCAAGAATTGTTCAAGATTGTCAAAAGAGTTGTCCAAAACATTTTGTTATTGTTAATGGCAAATTTACTATTTTCCTTTCTTCCATAACTACACATCACAAATTCTCTCTTTGACTCATTTTTCTTCCGCTTTCCTGCCAAAAAAAAACTTAAAAGTCGTCCTTATCTCTAAAGTCCAAGTCTATCTATCTATCTATGTGTGCTCTGCTAAAACATCATCGTCATCATTATGTATCATCATGACTGGCCCATAATCTTCAAAATCGGAAAGAACTCTTTACTTCCGCCACTAATAAAATAATTTTTATTTGTCTTCGTTGTCTGCATTCAATGCAAACTTTAGACCACCAACCGACCAGCCAACCAATCAGCTGTAACCAAACTAGTAAAATCATGTTTTTTTTCGAACCATAATGCGTCACGCCAACGAGTAGTAAAACCCATCGCCCGATGCCACAAATCAACGCCCACTCTGTCGATGCGCAGCCCCACGCAGTCTTCTGTTTACTTATTTGTATAAAATTTCTATGCAGCAGTCAAAAATCCTTAGCATCGTTCATTTCATGTTATTGTTGTTGCTCTTATTTTTTGTGGTTGATCTCTTCTTCCACTTTGCGTATCCTTTAAGCAGTTTGCAAATAGCTTAAATATCTTTCGAATTTATGTGTAGCATTCACTTTTGCATTTTCTTGCAAATTTTCTTGTTGGGTTTGTTGTTGTTGTTGTCTGGTAAACCCTACACTGATGCGTGCAGTTATATTCAGTTCGTCTTCCTATTTTTCGTTCATCTGTACATTCTTCCATCCAACAAGTTCTACATCCGTCAATTTATTGGTCAGTCAGTCAGTTCGTTTGCCCATTTTTCATCCATCTGTATGTCTGTTCATCCAACAAGTTGTTGAACTATCAAATTATTTATTTGTCTATCTGTCTGTCTCTACGTCCAGATATCCATCCGTTCACGTCTATCTGTTCGTTCTGGACTGGCCGTTCACTCAGCTGTCTGTCCCTTATTCCAACAGTTTCTACGTCCGTTCGTCCATTCGGTTGTCCGTTTCATTATCAGCTCATCTGTCAGTTAGTTCGTCTCTCTATTATTCCGACGGTTTCTACGTCCAGACGTTCCATTCATAGTTCGCCTTTCAGTGGATTTGTTTCTATTCGTGCTTTCATCCACCAAGTGTTCCATTCGATAAACTACCCCTCTGTCTATTAGTTCATCTGGCTATTTATCCACCAAGCTAATCAATCATTAAATTATCGTTCTGTCTATCCGCCTGATTCCATACGCGTTCACGTGTACCTGCTCGTTCTCGACTTGCCGTCCATTCAGCCTGTCTGCCCATTATCCCAACAGTTTTTACTTCCGTTCGTGCATCCGGTTGTACGTCCCACTATCAGCACGTCTGGCAGTCAATTCATTTCTCAATTATTCCATCCGCCTCTACGTCCGTTCGTCCCACTATTAACTCGTCTGTCAATCAGTTTGTCTCCCTACTTTTCATCTATCTGTTCGTCCTTTCATCCACTGAGTTTTCTATTCGTTAAATTATCCGTCTACCAGTCCACCCCTACTCTAGGCTTTCCATTCGTCCACCTCTATCCGTTCATTCTGGGCTGTTCGTTCTCTATTTCGTCGCCTGAGAAAACGAATGTCGTATGTTCCATTGAATTTAATAGCACATACGACAATCGTTTTCTCAGGCGACGATTTCACTATCAGCTCGATTTACAGTACATTTATCTATCCATTATCCCGCCCGTCTTTATGTCCGTCCATCCACGAAGTTGTCCGTTCCACTCTTAGCTTGTCTACCAATCAGTTCGTGTTTAAATTTTTCGTCCATCTCTGAGTCCGTCCATTCATTTCATGTTCTAATCGTTCAATTGTCCGTTTGTCTGTCTGTTCATCTGTCTGACAGTTCGCCCCCACATCTGGCTGTCCACGTCCGTCCATGTTTATTCGTTCATCCTGAACTCTCCGTACATCTACGAGGAGTTGTCCGTCCCACTATCAGCTTGTCTGGCAGTGTATTCATCTCTTCATTTTTCGTTCACCTGGTACCCATTCGGCCGCGGTTATGTGTTCGTTCTGAACTAACCATGGATTTTGTTTTCCTCGGCTCCCTCTCACATCCATCCATCCATCCCAACCATGGATTTAGTTGTCAGTTCCACCAGTGGCGCACACAGGATACCATTTTAGGGGGGTTGGATACATCTTTTGAGCCCAATTCCATACGAAACCATATTTTGCACCAACAATTTTTGTATATGGGGGGGCTTGAAGCCCAACCTCTCCCCCTATGTGCGCCCCCTGAGTTTCACAACAAGCTCGTCTCCGTTCCACCGTCTTCTCGTCTTTCCGTCCGTTTCCGTGTCTGTCTATCGGTTCGTTTGTTCGTCTTGTCTGTCTATCCGCGCACCCATCTTTTCTGCTTGCCCGCATTTCCATCTTTCTTTCTGTTTATCCATCTTTCTATCAATCTAGCTATGGATCTTCATCTATCTATCGGTCTGTCTTTACTTCTATGACTGTTTTCAGATATCAGAAAGATATGTATTTAGTAAATTCGGACAACGAATTTTTTTTCACTTTTAATTCAAGCTTCAACTAAATACTAATCACAAAATGGGCACTTTTGAATAGAGTTGCCACATTAAAATTTTTTACAAAATATAAAAATATTTATTTAATCCTCGAAAATTCGGCATTTGGTACGGAACCCAATAAAAACGAGCTGAAAAAAAGTGCATAGCTATAGTGTCACGTAGGAAAAAGTCGTCCAAGACCGGCTCGAAAACATGCTCACTTATTATTATTTTTTGTTTGATTTGGTTTCGCTTCGCTGCCAACGCACCAGCCCGCAGCGCACTGGCCGCTTCTTTGGTTGCGGCTCGCCCTAAGCGACCGCTTCGAGTGCCTCTGCGGTTTTAGTTCAAGTTCATTGAAGCTCCACGCTCGACGCGCCATGCGCCACGCTACGCTCCGCTGCCTGATTTCTCGGTTGCGTATCCTTTTAGCGAAGTTTGTTGCTTACTGCCGCCGCTGCTGCTTCTTGACGTACTGCCTGCATTTCGTTCTTGCCGTTTTCACTGTGTTTTGTTGTTGGCTGCTTTTCACCCAGCAATCGCTTTATTAAATTATACGCTGAATATATTTTCGTGGTGTGCATTGATTTCGCTTGTCTGTGTTTCCATTGGCATTTTGGCATTTATGTTTGGCCATTTCTACTTTGCTCAATCATTCGTTTCGTTTTCTTTTGCGATTTATTCCACTGTGGCATTAGTTTTATTTCCTCGCCCAACAGTTCTGTCGATTTTTATTGAAATTCAGTTTATGTTTATTGACATCGCTGAAATGCATAATTCTTGTTGAACCGACTCAAGTTTTTGCTGTTTTCCCCCCACTCCCACTTTCGCTCTGACGAAGTGGTGCACGTTTTGAGAAGCTGCTGATGCCCAGCCGGCCGCACCGCACCGCATCCTTTGTCCATAATTTCGTACAAGTCTGTCTGTCTTTCGGCGCCAAGTTCGACGCAGAGCAATCGGAAGCGGGCAGTGCGTGGAGTGGGCGGGCGACGGAAATGCTAAAGTACGATTGTAGATTAAACTGCGAATTTGTTTTCCCTTTGATTTATGGGCTTCAGTGGCTGTGGCTTTTGGCTTTTGCCGAATGGTTTTCGACTCTGCGCTGCGCATCAATCCGCTGCAGTTTGCGTTTGCTTTGATGTTAAATTTTGTTAGCGCAGCAGCGGCAAAAAGTTTGCGGTCGAGCTTCGGTAAATAAATTTTCACCGAAATTCGCTGTAATAACTTGCAAAAAAAAATCAAATTGAAAAAAACCCAAGTAACTGGAAGCGGAATGTGACAAGGCGGTTACTTTGTCGTAAAATGTGACAAATTCTCGGAATTTATTGAATATTTTATTGGCAAATTGTGTAACAAAAGTGGCAAATGTGAGACTTGATGGAATTGAATTTTTGCATTTGTTTTATAAATACTTCATAAAAATAGAATATGGAATATGGGAATGGAAATAGTTGATTTGAACAGTAAAACTGGGATTTTTGAAAGTCACTACCCAAAAAATATTGAGTTTAGTAGAAAATACAAGTTTTTGTAAGAAGATTGAAATCTTCGTTAGTCTCTGCCTAACGAAATATTGGTTTAAGTATAAAAAGAAGAGGAAGAAAACTGAGATCTGCGTCACTCACTCCCCAACGAAATACTGGTTTAATTCTAAAAAGAAGAAGAAGAAAACAGAGATCTGGCACTGCCCAATGAAATACAGGTTTTAGTACTGAAAACTACATTTTGTAAGAAAAGTTATATCAGTGTCAGTCACTGCCCAAAGAATTACTAGTTTAAGTAAAAAAGAAGAAGAAGAAAACTGAGATATGGGTCACTTCCCAACGAAATACTGGTTTTAGTATTAAAAGATAAAGAAACTGAGATCCGGGGCACTCACTCCCAAACGAAATACTGGTTTTAATTAAAAAAGAAGAAGAGGAAAACTGAAATCTGTGTCACTGCCCAAAGAAATATTGGTTTAAGTAAAAAAGAAGAAGAAGAAAACTGAGATCGCGGCCACTTCCCAACGAAATACTGGTTTTAGTATTAAAAGAAGACGAAACTGTGATCTGGGTCACTTACTCCCCAACGAAATACTGGTTTTAATTAAAAAAGGAAGAAAAGGAAAACTGAGATCCGGGTCACTGCCCAAAGAAATATTGGTTTTAGTATAAAAAGAAGAAGAGGAAAACTGAGATCTGGGTCACTCCCCAACGAAATACTGGTTTTAATTAAAAAAGAAGAAAAGGAAAACTGAGATCTGCGTCACTGCCCGAAGAAATATTGGTTTTAGTATAAAAAGGAGAAGAATAAAAATGAGAGCTGGGGCACTCTCTTCTTAACGAAATACTGGGTTTAGTATAAAAAAATAAGACAAATGAGATTTGAATCACTGTCCAAAGAAATATTGGCTTTAGTACAAAACACAAAATTTGGTACAGAAAACACAGACCTAGCCCGAGTCTAAAGGCCCCACCTGAAACAAACTTACCTGCTTACTTACTTAAATGGCCATAATAACCCGTTACCGGGTTACGGTCTGCCACAAAAGTTCTCTCCAGGCGGAGTTCTTCTCCAGTTGGTCGCACCAAGCGATGATAGGGCGTCCTTAACTTGGATCGAAACAAAATTGGATGACAAAAAATGGTGTTTAACTAACTAACAGTAATAAACAGTAACAGTAACAGTGGTAATAGTAACAGTACCAACTAACTCCTCTCACTAAACACACCAAATCATAATCATGATCGGTGTTCTAACGGGTCACTGCTGAATTGGCATCCACGCAAAAAGGCTGGGGCTCTTTTCAAACGACTTCTGTCGCAGCTGCATGGACGAGGAAGAGATAGAAAACATACTATGCACCTGTCCTGCTTTATCCAGAAGTAGAATGACCTTTTAAGGCAACTTCTTCTTCGATAGTTTAGGGGATCTAGCTGATAAGACCATTCGGTGTCTACTAAGAAGAAGACAAGAAGCTTCAATTAGTTCAACAAGTGAGCGGTTTTTTACTTGACCGCATGTGGTATCACCATAGGCCGTCATGGCCTAAGTGTGCTCCTCTTGGGGCAGCCACACCTACCTACCTATAACAAAAAAAATTTTGTCAAACTTTCTTCGAATTACTGATAGATGTTTATAACCACAGTTTCGCCTGAAAGTAGGCCATGCAAATTGGGCGCTAAAGATGTGAGCTATAATTTACAGCTCCACAGCTTTGACGATCTGTTTAACCACATACAATCAGTTTGAATAACAAAACCATTCTGCAAATGAAATATTTCAAAAGTTCCCTCAACCAATAAATATTTTACGAATTTCGCCACAACTCTTTAACTGTCCAAACAATCCGCTAAAACGCATTGCAATTTCATGCAGACATGGCACGTATGCTTTCGTAATGCGAACTTTCAACAAGAACAAATTTCCCTACACGCACACGTAAAGTATTCCCAGAAGCCGAGCGTTTCGCTTTCGTTTTCCCATCACAGTAACATTTGCTTCGCTTCTGTGCGCAAATTCTTTGCGTCTTGCAACTTTTATAAACTTTGTTAATATTTTTTGTGTTTGGTTGTCTTGTTCATAATTTTTAACATTTATTTTCTTTGCTCTTATTTGCAGGGCGGCCGAGTGCGGTTCACATCAAATCGTGAGAGTACGGGCGTAATTTCATTAAGATCCGCCGGAGATATTTCACTGCCACAGCGTGGCCCACCCAGACGAGGGCTTATCGTGCCGCAGCAGCCACCAAATCCACCGACAATAATACCGTTAACGCATGCCAGGTAAGATTATGCTCGAACGGCACAAACACACCAACACACCAACCGACCAATCAACCCATCCACCAACCCATTCACCTAACCACCACTTTTATTGCCAACTTTACATACATATACATATGTACCTTTGTATATACATATACACAGTACATATGTATGTATATTGCAGTACCTACATAATAGCAACATTGTTGTTGTTGCTGTTATTGTTGTTGGCATTGTTGATTTTACTGCTGCTGCTGTAGTCACCACATTAATAATAAATATGGCTGACTGTAAGCAGCGTAACGATTCCATCGGGCCAAGGCAAACAGCTGAACGTGCAAAAGTGTAAAGTGAGGTTAAGACGCAAACACACACACACACAATCGCACACGCTGAAAGGTGTTGAATAAAACACCTTCAATTGCTGCGCTTTGCTGTTATCCCTTCGCAGCTTCATGCAGCACAAATGCCAACAATAATAAAAACAGCAACAACAACAAAAACAACAGTAAAAATAACAACTCAAACCGTAATGGCGACGCCAACGCCAACGCAAAGGAAACGTCGAGGAAGTAAAACACCAAAGAGAGAACAGCGAGAGCTGTGTGCGACCCGAAGGCAGCCGGGCAGGGAAATATGGCGAAAAGCATTCGCCGAGGGTATCGCAAAATTTATTACCTTCAAATAAATATTTACCGTAATTTTGGTTCACCACTCGGCGCGAACGTCGCTGATAGGTCAAAGAGATGCGAACAGGGTGAGAGAGTGGAGTGGAGAGCAGCTTTGGGGACACCGATGTCAAAGTTGTGCTATTTTTGGCAAAACTTGGTGCTGTTTTTTTTTTGCATTAGCGGTATTAACAATTTACGGCAAATTGCACTGGCACTAACCCTTTTTGGTGCAATGGAACATTTGGGTTGCATGTGAAATTCGTATTGTTTTGGTAATTTTTTTAATAATAAAAAAAATTGAAATAATAATTTATTAATAAAAAAATATTATTTTTGAATAATAAAAAAGATTTTAATAATAAATAATTAAATAATAATAAATGTTTTAATATATATAATAAAAAAAAATCAAATAATAATTTTATAATAAAAAAATATTATTTTTTAATAATAAAACAATTTTAATAATAAATAATTAAATAATAATAAATATTATAATATATATAATAAAAAAAATTCAAATAATAATTTAATAATAAAAAATATTATTTTTTAATAATAAAAAAATTTAATAATAAATAATTAAATAATAATAAATATTATAATATATATAATAAAAAAAATTCATATAATAATTTAATAATAAAAAATATTATTTTTTAATAATAAAAAATTTTAATAATAAATAATTAATAATAATTTCGCAAGAAAGTTATTTCAATTTTGTAGTACAACATTTTTTTTCATACAACGAATGAATTTTAATTAATGATAAACTTAATATTTAGTCTGATGACCTTTGCAAGTTTTTTTCTGGCAACTTTATAACTCCGAGCACATTGAACTTCCCATCCTTCAGGTCATCATGATTAGCAACAATACATAAGAAATTGGAAATTGCGTAATTGTCTGATCTTTGTTTGCTTTCAACGTGCAGTTCTGAGTTCAGGTTTCAGCAAAAAAAAAAAAACAGAAATCAGCTCCAAGAAAACTTAATGTTTCAAATTCTGCCACCTTTGCATGTATTTTGTTCTAATTTTACAGAAAATTTGCACTTCGAGCAGCTGTTGCGGATTGTGAATGCCGCAATGAATTTTTTATTTTGCACTTTTTTGGCATATTTGACTGTTTTATGTGTATGCTCAATCCCTGTTTAGTATCTCGCCCTCATTCAGATCGTCTCTCTCTCTCTCTCTTCGTCATTCTCATTATCTCTCGTTTTCTATTGCAAATTTACACAATAAACCAAGTTTTCGCTCATTATTGGCTTCGAGCGTTTAATCCTTGAATCCTTTTTACACACCAAACAATTTTTCTAGGTGTAATAAAAGTTTATTTTCGTTATGTATGGCTATGTGTAAAATTACACAAACACACAAACTAACACTTTCACGCACATTCGAATCGCTTGGAACAAACACATAGAACTGGTCATATTTACGGCCGCATTTGGCTCGCAATTGAAAAGGGTCCAATGTGTATTGTTGTAGCTGGATAATAGTTGTTGTTGTTGATTTTGATTGCTGTTTGTTGTTTTGCTTTTGCGGTGTGTTTTGGTTGAATTTTCGGTCGAATATTCTGGCACGCACACAAACAACGCCAATACATGTTTACTAATACACACACACAAAAACACACAAAATGGCTGAGCGTTAAATCTGAGGTACTTTGTGTGTGTGTGTGTGTTTGTATTACTTTGTAAATAGAAATCGAAAATTATTTATCAAAATTGCCTTTACGATTTTCTGCGCCGCATTTTCTCTGTTTTGTGTGTGTGTGTGTGTGCTTGGGAAATTTTAAATTTTTTTTTCCGTGAGATTTGGTTGTTGTTGATTTTTGTGTTTTTATGTTTATATAAGTATTGTGATTTTATTGTTGTTGTTTGTTACTTGAAATTGTGCATAATATTTGTATGGGATTTTTTCGTTGGTTGCTCGATAAGCCTACATTCAATAAAAACGCAAATATTTGTGCGTTTATTATCGGATGAATGAAATCACTTGAAAGCACTCAAATGTCGAGTTGAAATTTTCGTGTGGAATATTTAAAGGCACTTAAACTTATTTCATATTCGAATATTTTGTTAGCATTGCGGCGTTTATGTGATGAACAATATTCTCTATCGAAATGTGAATGCAGATGAAAGTTTAAAATGACTTCATTCAAAACCCATAAATACTTGTCTAGTATTAAACTCAATAATGGGTGATATAAGAACTGCTTCAGTTGAAATCTGGCAGCACTTCACAGGTCACAATTTTTGTTATATATTCCACAATCAGCTAACTTTGCAAATACTGTTCTCAATTAAAGTTAAGTTTCTTGTGTGGGTGGGTGTGGGTTGTAGTTAAGCTTAAAAAATATGGCCAATAGAGAGCAATGAACTTCTTAATGGCGCATGGGAAGAATGTTGGGTGTAGGAAGTTCGATGATATAAAAAGTATAAACAAATATCAACAACAATGTCAGGATTGAGGATAAAGCGAGGTTTAGCAGAAAATCGGCCATGAACAAAACAAAAATTGAAAAGATGTGTTAAAGTCCTAGAAGAGGGATCCCAACCTTCCTGAATGTTTTGTTCAGGGACTTAACTATTATAAGTTTTTTTAGAAATTAATTGCAATGTAACTATTACAATGCAACATAAATTTTATTTGTTGATAATAACACAGTACAACAGTAAAAAAAACCCGCGGAGTTCCTCAACTGTTCCTTATATTTTCGGAATCGCTGATCACGAATATGTAATTATTTTTTTCGGGTCACCTCTAGTTTGGGTTTTACAGGGTCTTGAAGTTACAAGCTACACCCCAATTAAATAAATTAATTTAAATGGTTGAACTTACCCTAGTCTAACAATATTGGTATCAAAAGAAAGAGAATTATGTCTCCAACTCAAATCAAATAATTTTTTTGTAATTATCCTGGCGGAAGCATATAAAAATGTCCTTTAAAGAATGTATCCTTAATTATCCTGGAAGTTTTTCTACAAAAAAATTTGAAAAAAATATATTATAAAACCCTTACCATGCACCAACACATTGTGAAATTTCATGTTAATCAGTCCATTGGTTCAGCTGAAAAAAATTGTTGAAGTTTATTTCAACTCAAAAACTTAAATTATTCCAAAATTTTTCACAGTGCAAACAATTTCAGCTTTTCACAAAACCCGCCCAGTTTCTGAACTGTTCCTTATAATTCCGGAGCCGCTGATCACGAATATGTAATTTTGAAGAAGTTGTCAGCAACACCCACCTTGAAAACGAATTTAAATTGTTGAACTCATCTTAGTCCAACAATATTAACATCAAATTAAAGAAAATCAATTCTAGTAGTTTCGGATAGATTTTAGTCCAAATATAAATTAAATAATGTTTTGAACAAGTTTCAATAAGAACTTTCACATTCAAGTTAATTTGTTTTATCACTTAAAACACTATTATGATCTGTTGTGCTCCCCTCAAACGTCCAATAGTTCTAGACCTTTTGTAGATCTTTTAGTTGACTAGTTTTGTTAATAATAATCCTGGCGATATTAGAAAAACTCGGAAAAATTCAGATGCGTGTCTCTGAAAACTGTGTTTGCTAGGCTGTTCCGGTAAGGGTCTCTCTAATGGGTCTCAAAGGCTAGTCGACTAGTCGAGTCGAGCCTAACCTATTCAGAATATATTTGCTTTTGACTCATCTTTTGTGCAATAGTCGAAAAATTGGGCTTACAATTTCTTAGTAAATAAAAAGAAAACCGTGTTTTTTACGGAGGAAAACTTTTACAAGGATAGAGAAATGGCAAGAAGACAAAGCTTAGGTTAGATTCGGTTAGCTTGGATTCGATACGGGAGTCGGAAAACAGCTGCTCGAGACACTGCATTCAATGCTAAACTATTGTGTCGAATTCCTTTTCCTTACCGGAGGAGTTTGTATCCTTCAATGTTATCCAGGAACTTTTTAATTTTTTTTCTTTTTTAGACAGCTCTCTCGTTTTTATCAGGTCCCTTCCTAATATTCGCATTACATGCAAGAATGAAGAATAAATAAGAGAAGAACGCGGGAGAATCAGATGTAATATGCACGGATGCTTCTTCACCTTCCATACAGAATTTTAATAGTTAGCTATCTATGATTCCCAATAGCGCTTTATGCATATTTAGCAGACAGGGTCCGGTGATGATCCCTGTTATAAATGTAAGCTCCGTTTTGCTCAGATCCAGAATGTACTAGTTCAAAATTTCCCATTCAACCGATGACCATTGACCGATAAATGAACAAAATTGATTATTTTTCGGTTTAATTCATTGCGCCTGTTTCGGCGAATTCTTCGATAAATGTCTGTTCAGACGCTAATGGGTTCAGTAGTCAGTCAATGCATTCGACTGTGAGTTGGATTATTAGGGTTTGAGGCCCAACTGTAACAACGCCAAATAGGGACATTTTTTTATTGAGCACTAACTCAATTTTGAGTACCAGACTAGAAACATTAATATGTGAAGCTTCAGAAGCATAAATATTAGGATCAGTTCTATATATTTAAAAGTCACACACACACACACACACACACACACACACCCACATACACACATCAGCTGATTGCGAGTAGTTAGTTCGGTCTCACTTGAGTGCTCACAGGGCTGACGTATTAGTTGTATGGAACATATTGTATACATATATATATATGTACATAGATTTGCAACATATATACTACGCGTGTATATACTTTTGTTCACTTGATGCTAAATTGAACTTTATTTCGTTTTAGTTTACAACTTGCGCATTGTTATATTTCTACGAATGGAAACACATAAAAATGGGTGCAAACTTTTTGATTACTTCAGCTACACTCGAAAATTATACGCAGACTTGCAAACTTTTGCTACTCCGGCACACACAGCCCCTCCTTCACTTGTCTATGCCACTGCTATCTCAACATGGGTGCGTGCATCCATCAGTTCGCCTAAGCAGACTAACCCATTCGTTCGTTCGTTCGTTCGTTCGTTCGTTTGTCTGACTGTCCAACCGACTGTCCGTCCAAGTGTTGGCGCCTGGCTTGTTCGCTCTGGCTGTGCGTACGTGTGGAAAAAAGCGTGCCACTCGGTTTGATTGAGTGTGTGTGAGCGTGTCTGGAATTGACTTGGCCATAAGGCCCCCACCCCACCCCACCCCACCCCACTCATCCAAAAGCATACTACATGCTACCATTGAGTTGGCCCGATTTCTCATTAGTTGGTGCGGTTGTGGTGCGCTCCGCTCCGCTCGGCGTGCGTAACAATACGAAATCGACGAGTTTGAATGCTTCGACGGCTGATTTGGGTTATTATTGTTGGGGCCGGACGGCCAGCCGACTGGCTGCAATGCGATACGTTCGCGCCCCATTGTACAGACGTACATATTATATTCATTCATTTGTCTGCGTGGCGACGTGTGTTGCTGTGGTGTTGTGTTGTGTTGTGTTCGATAAAATGAAATGAAAAGCCCACGTTTTGTGTGTCTGTGTGTGTGTTGTTTGTGATTTTCTTACCGCTTTGCTTTTTTAATCCTTTCGGTATCTTCTTCTTCACCTTTCACATTACTCGAGCGCGCACAAAAGCGTTTTATTGTGTGAATTGCAAGAGGGACGGAGAGGGAGATGCGAGTCAAGTTGGGGCATTCGGGTGCTTGGGTTTCGTATTATTAACTGAGTGATGAACTTGAATGACAGCTATTAAAAAGTTGAATGGTTTACTTATCCTTTCGGCAGCACAGTGTGTGCGTTCTGTGTGATATGGCAGAATGACTTTTCACTTCATTCTTTATTTATTTGTGGTCATTTTTTTATTGGTTGGAATTCACTTTTGCATTGAACATTTACAAAAATGCGTGAAATTTTGTATTTAAAAAAGATTTGGTTTAAATGTTGGTGGCAGTGCAAAATATGATAAAAAAATATGATCCTTCTATTCATGTAGAATGAAATCAACGTGTTGCATCCCCTTTAAAGTGTTGAACTATTAACTGACTTTTTATATGAGTATTTTTTTAAAACCACAAATTGTTTCTTGCTAAATCTGAAATTTTTTTGATAAGATTACCAATCGATACGGAATAATATTAACCATCTATATTGACCCATTTTGATGCCTAAAAGCTGGTGGCCATGTCTATGTTTTTCCATTTTATACCTAAAAGGTGATGTCCATGTCTATGTTTTTCCACTTTATGTCTGAAAGATTTTGTCTCTGTCAATGTTTTTTTAATTAAATCATGGACATCATAACAAACTTGGGAAAAATTCGTAATCTATTGTGGCATTTTAGCCTCTAGGCCCAGATTTTCTACCCTCTTTCAACACCTTGAAAACGGTGTTGACATTTGTAGTGGAAGACATGGACTGATAAATTGTTCAATAAACTTAATTTCCTCTTTGTTTTGGCCGACTCTTCTGGTATAGTGTCGACTTAATAATCCCGCAAGAGTTTCTATAGACTTTTGGTTGAACTGTAGGTTTCCTTCGTCCTTTTTGCTCAATGGTGGACCACATTGTCCATTGTAGGCTTTGAATTCCATTTTCAACTTTCAAATGTTTCTTATTATGCTTTGTTGTTGTAGTTTAAGTTCATGAAGTACATATAATCATATAATATATAATCATATAAATTTGAAAAACTAAAATCTTAAAAACATATTCAAATAAAACTAGTTTCAAAAAAACTGAAAACAAAAATTATTCATTTCAAATAATTGTTGTTCTCTTTTATTGTTTGGTTTAATGAAATAAATTAAATAAAAGTGAATTTAATTTTCTGATGATTGAGTTTAATGATTTTTTTCAATTGGGTCAATTTGAACAAACAACACAGTAGTTGGGGTTGGGGGGGTATTTGTGAGCACCGTAGAAGGGTTAACCCATTGCTGCCGAATGGGTAAAAATGTACCCATGAAAATTTACTTTTTAAAAAAGTCACAGAAAAGTTCGTGGTAGAGATATCTCAAAATCATTGATAGGGATGGTTGGGGTAAAGATAGAACTACCTTAGTCTAGTAGAGGTCACCCTAAAATTCCGCCATCTAGCTAGAGTTACCAGACTCCAAAAATTGTAGTGGCCTTAGAACGTCACACAAATCTGCCTCCTAACTCACCTGTAAAAAATACAACTTTTGTTCACGTGTTTAGCTGATCACTTTAAAAAGTATGGAAAAAGTAATGGGTACAAAATACCTAATGAATATCTCAGCAACGTGCAGAGATAGAAAGCTGCATATTGTTTTTGTCATAATTTTGGGTCTAAAAGTGACCCGTCGTGTATGAAATTTTATCAAAATCGTATGGACGGAACTGGTACCCGGCTTTAATGGGTTAAACAAAAAAACAAAACAAAAAAATTGTATATAAATTTCATTCACAATTAAATATTTGTAGATAATTTTGTCCTGCAAAAATTTTCATATCTAATTGAATTGCATTTTGTTGTTTTCCTTTTCAGATCGCACGATCGCGAAAGTGGCGACTATGCGGGCTCAATATCGGATCTACAAAGTGTTACCTCACGTCTCAGCGCTGTGTCGGTGAGTTGAACAATTTAGCCTCAAAAAAAGGCAATAAAAGCCAAATCGAATAAAAACTAAAACAAAATTGAAAAAAAATTGTTGCAACACTTCTGAATCCACAACAGAGGAAGGAACAGCGAATGAGAAAGAAAAACACACAGACAGCTCAAACAAAGAAAACGACAACACGCTGAAATGTGGCACCTGGTCGCTTTGCTGCCGGTTGTGCCCCGCCCTCAGCTCGAAATGTTGCTTTGCTGCTAATAGCAAAGAAAAATATTGAGTTGTCATTTGCTGGCGGCTGCCCGACTGCTTGCAGCTAAATTGATTAAGTGCACTTTAACAACAAACTTTTGCTGTTTTAGTTAGCAATGATTTCTGCCATTCATTCATTCGTGTCGTTCCGTTTGCAATTGGCGCGCGCTGCAACTGCAACTGCAACGACAGCAATTGTAGACTGAAATGAAAGCGCAAAACCAACAACAATAAGAAGAAAAAATGCACCAAACTACCAACAAGCGCACTGAAAGCTTTTAGAGAAACTTTGCAAATTTGCGCAACGGCTGCGTTTTTGTACTGCAACCATCCTCTCCTCCTCTCCTTTCGTCCTCACTCGGTTGTGTTTTACTTTGGCGACTTTCTCAATTTTCTTGGGCAAATGTTCGACGCACCGCGCGTCAAGTGCCTTGCAGACTTTTCAACAACATTTGTTGGCAATTTTTATTGGTGTCTGCAGCAACTTTTCAAATATTTTCGCCTCGCTCGCTTTTTCTCATTTTCAATATTAATTTACATTTCATTTGTAATGTGATTTGTTGCTTTTTCGACTATTTGACAGATCGGCACCAACAATTGCACGGCGCGCTACCGCACACTGAGCGGCGGCATCGGCGAGACGCCATCGCTGTCGCCCAGCCCCTCATCCGACTACGAGGACATCGCCGCCACGCGCGGCCTGCCGCCCAGTCTGGCGGCGAAGAGTAAAAAGAACGGCATCCCACACAAAGCCAACACCATCAGCCAGAAGGCCACCGTGCATCATGTAAGTTAATTACCGTTAGAGACGGCGCCAACTTGGGCCGCACACGGCTGCAGTCCATTTGCGACGCTGCACATGTGTTGAGTGCTCGCACAAGTGTTCGTGTTCGTGTGTGTGTGTGTGTGTGTTAGTTAAGTGAGTATGTGTGGCAAAAGGAAAAATGTTCAGCAAACAGAAAATTTGCAATTTACAGTTGCAAATGTGCAAATCGAAAAGTTGCGCCAACTGACGCCAACGTCGACTGCAAATGCAAATCGTGCGCTGCCACAGTGTGGTTGTTGTTGTTGTTGCCGCCTACCAAAGGATGCCCGAGTGCCGAGTGCCGAGTGCAGTCAAATGCTTTGCATTAGTTGGCCGACAAATTGCAAAGCTCGTCGCTTAGCTAAATGCGTCTGGGTTGCTGGTCGGTCGGCCACTTGGCCGTTTGACCATTTGGCCACTTGGCTTCTTTGCAACGGCGCCATGCAGCATTTTGTTTACATTCGAAATCCGCTTTCTGAAGCATCCGCTGCTCTGCATCGCAATTCGTTAATCGCTTTACATGCAACTTTTTACTCATTCAAAACTTAATTAGCTTCGGTCTGGACATTTGATTGCAGTCACAGCTGCGTCTGTGTTGCGTGTGTGTGTAGGTGGGTGGGTGCGGTCAATCAGGCTTACCCGCGTTTAGTGAGCCGCTTGACAGTTTGATAGTTTAATAAACTTAAAAAGTTCCAAACCTCAAACAGACCACCTCACCTCACCACACCCAAAGCTTTCAATGTCCGTTGGCAGTTAGAGGCGAAAATTTGTAGCAAACCGTTCCAACAAACTGTCGCACCGTCTGTTGATTCACAGAATAACACACAGCGCACTGGATATTTTTTTGTTTTAACCCATTGCTGCCTAATGGGTAAACATTTATCCATTAAAATTGATTTTAAAAAACAATCACATCTCTCAAAACCATTGATAGGGATAGTTAGGGTAAAGATGGAACTACCTTAACCTAGTGAAGGTCACCCTAAAATTTCGCCATCTGGCTAGAGTTCCCAGACTCAAAAAATCGTGAATTTTCCGGAGGTGGAAAATGTGGCGAAACGTAGTGGCCTTAGAACTTCGCAGAAATCTGCCTCCTAACTCATCTGTAAACAATACTTCGTTTGTTCAATAGATAGATAGATAGATAGATAGATAGATAGATAGATAGATAGATAGATAGATAGATAGATAGATAGATAGATAGATAGATAGATAGATAGATAGATAGATAGATAGATAGATAGATAGATAGATAGATAGATAGATAGATAGATAGATAGATAGATAGATAGATAGATAGATAGATAGATAGATAGATAGATAGATAGATAGATAGATAGATAGATAGATAGATAGATAGATAGATAGATAGATAGATAGATAGATAGATAGATAGATAGATAGATAGATAGATAGATAGATAGATAGATAGATAGATAGATAGATAGATAGATAGATAGATAGATAGATAGATAGATAGATAGATAGATAGATAGATAGATAGATAGATAGATAGATAGATAGATAGATAGATAGATAGATAGATAGATAGATAGATAGATAGATAGATAGATAGATAGATAGATAGATAGATAGATAGATAGATATTTAGATAGATAGATAGATATTTAGATAGATAGATAGATAGATAGATAGATAGATATTTAGATAGATAGATAGATAGATAGATAGATAGATAGATAGATAGATAGATAGATAGATAGATAGATAGATAGATAGATAGATAGATAGATAGATAGATAGATAGATAGATAGATAGATAGATAGATAGATAGATAGATAGATAGATAGACTAGATAGACTAGATAGACTAGATAGACTAGATAGACTAGATAGACTAGATTGACTAGATAGACTAGATAGACTAGATAGACTAGATAGACTAGATAGACTAGATAGACTAGATAGACTAGATAGACTAGATAGACTAGATAGACTAGATAGACTAGATAGACTAGATAGACTAGATAGACTAGATAGACTAGATAGACTAGATAGACTAGATAGACTAGATAGACTAGATAGACTAGATTGACTAGATTGACTAGATTGACTAGATTGACTAGATTGACTAGATTGACTAGATTGACTAGATTGACTAGATTGACTAGATTGACTAGATTGACTAGATAGACTAGATAGACCAGATAGACTAGATTGACTAGATAGACTAGATAGACTAGATTGACTAGATGGACTACCATGGACCATGAACCCTCTTGACCCCATTGCCTAATGAATCCTTAATATTATCGATATTGTCAACTTTAAATCTCCATACCCTTCCTTGACCGTTTTACAAGCATAATTC
Organism: Melieria crassipennis; assembly: GCA_963668005.1. Lineage (NCBI taxonomy): Eukaryota > Metazoa > Arthropoda > Insecta > Diptera > Ulidiidae > Melieria > Melieria crassipennis. The sequence goes on along the minus strand of OY764961.1, from coordinate 139,621,693 downwards.
AACAGACATCAAGGCACTATAAAAACTTTAAGTTGTACGCATTAAAATTATTTATTGACAGCGGTGGGAATGATCGGCAGCAAATTCCACATCATTCCCGGTAGTGAAATTCCAACAGAATTACCATTACTCACCATTAGGCGACCACTTAAAAATTACGACTTAACTGAAACTGCACAGAAACGTAAATTCAAATAATGTTTGGTCCACATTCCATCGCCGCCTCCCACAAAACAAATAGAAATTGCGCCAGTTATAATTGCATTAAATTTTAAAACGGCAGCGTCTGCTGCGCCATAATCGCCTCGCCACACCACACCCGGCCGACCAGATTTCGCATACAGCAACTTGCTTCGACACTACAACAACAACACTACAACCAAATTACAACACAATATTTGGTGCCTGAACTGCGCGCAATGGGAGCGACAAAGTCAAAGTCGGCAAAGCTGTCTGCCTTAAAATTGCATTTAAAGTGCAGACGCCAACGTGCCACGCCGCGCTGCCACACTGTGCAAACTTAACGATTGCGTCCCTCTTTGACTCTGCACACCGCGTCACGTACTTACAACATACTTTCGTTGCTCGCAATGGGCGGCGCGAGGAGTTTGCACTGAGCTGCGTATGTGCCGCAATTTACGTGTGCGAACATGTCTTTATGTGTTTGTGTGTGTGTGTGATGTGTGTTTGTGTGTGTGCCGCTAAACTTTTTAATGATTTAACTAACAAAACTTTCTCCTTTCTGCTTGTTCTTCCATACGCCAACGCCCGCCAACTGCACTGCATGCGAACTCACTGCGACTCGATTTGACTCAATGCCAACCAACCAACCAACCGAACGACCAACGCAACAACGCAACAACACAACATTTCAACGCTCGTTTTGCCGCATTCGCCAATATTCAATTTTCATTTTCATTTGGTTTTGTTTTCATTTTCATTCATTACCTTACAAACGCCGTCGCTGCGCTGTCATCACCAACGTGGCCGCATTGCTCGTACGCGCCCTGAAATATGCTACGAAATCGACAAAATCACACTAACCGACCGTCATTACCGTCGCGCTGCGCATTTGGCCTCGCCACCGGCCGCCGTTAACCGTCGCCGAAAATAAAGTCCAACGAAATGCGAAGCTCACCAAAGGAAATTGGCGCATTTAATGAGAACGGAAGGAACTTTGTTGCCACAAAGGATACTTCAAGGGATTTCAGCAATTCCCAAGATAATACGGACCGTGGCAGCATGAGCGATCAGGCCTTTGCATGCTCGGCAAGTTCGGTGGAAAGTTTACCCAGCGCTTCCGGTTCAAGTAAGTTGTTGTTTTTTTTCGTTTGTTCTATGTATTTAGTTTTGGTTGTTTTGTTTTTTGTTGGTAGCAGAGGACAACTTTCACCCTCCGCCAAAGCCACTATGACCTCAGTCGCGTTGTTGTTGTTGCTATTGCAATTCGACGCTTAGTACAGGGTTACCGGTTTCGTGGTCTTGAAAGTATAACTCTGACATTTGAATGCTGTCAACAAAATAAGTGTAAACAGAAAGAGACTTGTGGAAAGTTGTCGAAATTTGCTACAAAAATTTAGAGTCTATTAGCATTGGCCACATTGCATGTATTAATTGATTGGACAGACTTCCATTATATTGCATCTTAAGATTCCATTTTATTGTTTTTTAAATCTATTCGACCTCCGCAAATAGAAATCTGAGTAGATTCTGCGGTGCCAAGGAGCCAAGCTGCTCGTTTCTCGGTACATCATTGCCAAATGTCTCAAGCCTGACTCGGGCGTAAGCGTATCAGACACAGAAGAGATGAAGAAGTGTTGGCATACACTTTTTCCATCTGAAGCCTCTGTCAGCTTCGTATGGTCGCTCGTGGGTTGAAGCAACCCATTGTTATTAACAGTGGCTTTGATGGCAGCAGAAGCGAATGGAAGGGAATCGTTTCAAGCGTCAATAAATGCAGTCTCAGAGTCCATTCTGGCTAAACATTCTGAGGCTTTGAGGCTTTGTTATCCGCAATTGTTGCGTGTTGCGGGACCCTTTTCTGTAAATTTTGAGGCACTATAGCCGTATACAGCTATATCGCAACTTATTTGGACTTGTAATTGAAAACATGGATCATAAATCTGAAGCCGGCCTCGACAGTCCAGCGGGTAGTGCGCTGTTTGCTCATACTAGAGGCCCTAGGTTCGATTTCCAAGTCGGGCTGATGATACACTAGTCTACTTCTATCTCTATCCACATGAAGCAGATGAGAATTACAAGATTCGAACAAGTACGCTTTTGGCAGACAATGGCAAAACCTTCAAGTGTGAAAGGAAATTGCAAAAAATTGCAGATCCTCTTCCTCCTTCTCCAATCGTTTGAAATGTGTGTTGTAACACATGTTGTGGAAATAGTAGAATAGTGCCATAAAGACTGTTCTCGACGGCAAAAAATATCTCAAAAAAATAATAATATACCTCAGTCATTTGTGGACAGATATATCGATGAAGATTCGAACCTGAGATCGAGTGATACTTCAAACTCGCGTTTCACTGCAAAATCCGGTGACCTCAAAAGGATCGAGAGCTGGAAAAACTCTCGTAACGATCACTTAAATGTAGAGACTGACCGAAGATGACATTTTGGCCGAAGCCGATTAATCGGCTGCAATACTGACATTCGGCTAAAACCGAAGCCGAAGGTGAAAGTGAATAATTTAAAAAAATATGGAAGTAAAAGCAATTTATTTTTCATTTTATGAAAACTAAAGGCCAAATGTTGCCGAAGCCGATTGATCGGTCGAGCTTTACTTAAATGGGTTTCTCTTTTTTACATAAAGAAATTTTTTTCAAACAACAAATTGTTAATAAAAATTCGTTTGAAATTTTTAACAAAAAAATTTTTTAATTGAACTTAACGAAATGGCTAACCCTGTATTACAGTTGCTGCAATTGGCCCGAGACGCAATGTTGCCACATAGTTTTTTTTTCGCTCTTTCGTAGCTTGTTAACGCTCTGCGTTGGCCAGTTCAAGTTTTATTGGTTGTTGTGTTTTTGCGTGGTTTTGTTGTTGTTGTTGTTATTTAAGTGGTTTTTTGGCATCGCTCTATAAAAACGTGAAATTCTCAAACTTAATGAATTTTTAATGTGCTTTTGAAATGAGAAAGTTGGCATTTTTCGTTCGGTTCAGGCGCGAAGAAAGGGTCGCGCTGCATTAGTTGTTCGGTTTTTGCTTTCCATTATTTTGTGCGAGAACGTGCTGTGAATGCGTGCTGACAGGCAGATGGGTAAAAAAGTGATTTTGGGGGGGTGGGGGGGAGGGACAGCAGGAAAAGCGATGCTGTTGAGTAGTTTTAATGAACAAAACTTTGCTATTTTTGGAATACAAACAATTCAAACAACAACCACGCAACAGCAACAACAACAACAAGCAATGCAGCGAAAACCTAAAACCAAATCACACAAAAATTGTTTGCCCAATAGCAACAACAACAACGCAGCGATTGCAGTTCACTTGCATTCCACATGAAGAAAAAGAAAAACCTCACTTTAAACATTACAAACCAGGGACCGTAACAGTTATAAGTTTTATTATAAAAATCAATGTTTAAGAGTTATTTTTTTACTTTTATTTAATGACTGAACAAATAAAAGTAATTTTTTATTTATATTTTAAAAATTCTATAATAACAATTATTTTTGATTTTTTTTCTTATTAGTCCACAAATAACAGGTTTTTAAATTTTTATTTTAGTTAGGATTTAAAATATTTTTAAAATTTTTAAAATATAAATAAAAAATAATTCCGTAAAAATTACAAAAAAAAATGTATTGCCAAGTTTGATTCTCCGTGCGAAAAGAAATGTATTGGTATATTTCATTTATTTGCATGATTTTTCCATCATAGTAAAATTTTCAATTATATCGGGTGTTTTTTTTAGAGGTATAGAACTTCGAATTGAAATAAAACACAAGAAAATCGTTTTAATGTCCATCAATTTGGCTTTATTGGAAGGATAATTTTATGCCATTAATGTTTAAATATGATTTCGGGCATGTGGCCGCCGCGGCTGGCTCGAATAAAGCCAATTCTACAGGTCCAATTTTCAACCACTTTTTCGAGCATTTGGGGCCGTATGTCGGCAATAACGCCACGAATGTTGGCTTCCAAGTCCCCTAACGTTTCTGGTTTGTTGGCGTAGACGAGCGACTTCACATATCCCCAAAGAAAATAATCCAATGGTGTCAAATCACACGATCTTGGTGGCCAATTGACAGGTCCATTCCGCGAAATTATGCGCTCATCGAATGTTTCCTTCAATAAATCGATTGTGACGTGCGCTGTGTGGCATGTAGCGCCGTCTTGTTGGAACCACAACTCATCCAGATTCATGCCATCCAATTCGGGAACAAAATAGTCGGTTATCATGGCTCTATACCGGTCTCCATTAACGGTAACTGACTCCTCTTCTGACTGGGTCCTCTTCAACATTTTGCTCTACAGCGGCAATTGTTTCTTCGGTGCGCACTGTTCGACGTCTCTGCGGATGCGTATTATCACATAGAGTAAACGTAGTGCGAAAAAGACCCATGGTTAACCGAATTAATTGCTCTGATGGACGATTATGTCGACCATAAAATGGGCGGAGCTTGCGGTAAACTTCGCGAACTGAACCATTATTTTCGAAATAAATTTGCACGATTTGCAAGCGTTGTTCTTTTGTCAACCTATTCATGATGAAATGGCAAACCAAACTGAACATAAATGACATTAGAGTTGCCAGATTTGACCACAAAATGCCAGTTTTATCTCTATTCGAAAAACAAACCTCTAAAAAAAACACCCTATAGTTTTCATAAATAACTGTTATTTCCGGTCCCTGTTACAAACCACAAAGATGAAAGAGAGATTTGATAGGAAATAAAAATATTACATTGCCTGGTCAAAAAGTAGCCAAAAATGTTTACTTGAAACAGCAAAAGCCCAGTTATGCATTGATCTCCTTAAACCCCATTAAACCTTTAAAATATTTCTTAGAATTTTTCTATTCAGTGTAGACACCAGCACAATTTCAGCTCCTACCAACTCTTCCTTCGCTCATTTTATTTTTCGCTTTTCCTCTTTCGCTCTCAAACAGGCACACAGGCACTGGTGCGGCCTGGCAGTCCGCAGAGTTCCATCTCGACCGAAGATCGAACTTCGTTAGCGCCAATTTGCAAAGCCAAAGCACTCGTCGATAGCATGCCAAATCCGTACGATAAGGAAGCACTCAAGTTTAAGGTGAGTACGGCCGGCCGAACGCAACTGTTGGCTGCTGGCTGCCAAATATTTCGAAAATTTCACAAGCGAAAAGTTCAAGTGCACTCGAGGCTCTCGAGCTGCAGCCATGAAACTGCCGGCCGTCGAGCACACTTCAGGACGGTTCTCGCTTTTGCTGTTAATTTCTTTTATTAAGTCTTAAACATTCATTTGGCTTTGATGTGCGCTCTACTCTGCAGAAAGGTGACATTATCGATGTGCTATCGATGAATGCGTCGGGCATTTGGAAGGGGCGCTGTCACGGCCGTGTCGGTCACTTCAAGTTCATCAACGTTGAAGTGCTGCCCGAGCAGCGACTGAAGAATTCGAATAGCAAAAATCTAACAGCTGGCGGCGGCCGACACGTGAACAGCAACGGACCCAGTTCGGTGGAGGATTTGCTGTTTCGCATTGGCCTCAAGGAGTACACATCGGTCTTTGTGTTGAATGGGTGAGTGTGCAATGTTGTTGTATTACAATTGACTATTTTCCATGAAAACATATCAATGCACTTTTTAAACTTTACACTCATTTGTGCCAATTGCAGTTACGAAGACTTGGAACTCTTCAAGGAGCTCGAGCCTGCCGATTTAGATTATTTGGGCATCGTCAATCAGGATCATCGCGCCAAGCTGCTCACTGCCGTGCAACTGCTGCACGACATCGAATGTAAGTATGGCCACGCCCATAGATATTGCACACCAACACCACCACCACCACCACCTGTCACGCTCTCTTTCTCTTCCCCTCGGCGCGCACAAAGCATCGCATAGCTAAATAGTTACACTCCTTCTCTGCCCAACCGCCCCGTACTAACGTCCAACATCTTTCGCTACAGCTTCGCATTTCTCCCAAGCAGGTTCCGACGGCGACATAGCCGGCTCCAGCTCCGAGAACGACGAGGCGCGTCTCAACAACATCAACAAGAAGCACGGCGCCTCGCCCTTCGGACGGCGCCACTTTCCGCGCGACTCGGGCTGCTACGAGGGCTCGCCGGTGCCCAGCTCGCAAACGCCCACGCAGAACATCACCTCGACAGACGACTCCAACAGCCTGGACGACGTCGTAACAAAATGCTCCAGCGAGATCATGAAGCGTGTGGAGAGCGCGCGCCGCCAGAAGGACAACCCCTTCAAGGCGGGCCTGTCCGCTCGCGTCGGCAAGAAGGCACTGCTCGGCGGCAGCCTAATGGCCGACGACACGCTTACGCGCGGCGGCGGCCTCAGCGAAAAGTCGAGCGACTCGGGCGTCAGCAGCAGTTCGCTGTCGTCCGGCCCCATGAAGAACAGCACTTAACATTTGCCGACCATACTCGCCCACGAGCTGTTGCTGGGCGTGGGACTGCCGAGCGGTGGCGGCGTCGCCAGCGTTGGCGGCGGCATTGGCGGCGCGCTGGGCGGCGGTGCCACCTCACCCACCACGTCCATTGCATCGACGGGCATGATTGGTGGCAGCATCAGCGGTGGCGGCGGCATACTCACCGGCTCCACCTGCAACACGCTGCCGCACACGCCATCGGCTGCGGCGGCCGCTGCAGCGCTCTCACCCCCGTGCACCGTGGGCGGCGTGGCGGCAAACAATTTGCATTTAAATCGTAATTTAGTTATGCTCAGAAATCATTTGCGCAAGAACACCAACAATGCGGCGAGCGCATACGGCGACGACAAGGATCAATAGCCCAGCCGTTGTGTGAACATCGAATGCGAAATGGTCATTTCGTGCTTCGGTTTCATGCTTCTCATCCGTGCCAGCCAACACCAACAACACAGCTCCATTCGAATCATAATCACACCAACAGCCACACACACAAACATTTGAAAATGAATAGCGAAATATTGACATTGCTGTGACTCGTTGAGATATGCTTCGGTTCAAATGTATAGAAACAGAGCAGAATTGTTTGTGCTGTTGTGTAGTTTCGTATTTGTACTATTTGCATTCGAATCCCTCCGTCAGTGATGCAATTTTAAAGCGAGCTATGCATTTCATTTAAAGAAATCACCGAAACATTTTTGCAAAAATCACACAGAAAAATATACAATTGAGGTTGAATAGAATTGCCTCTCATAAACACACACACACACTTGTCTACATACGTGATATTTCAATACGTCCATTACTTCCTTTGCTATATAGTGTTACTTAAGACCATTGCTTACTTTTATATATAATTTGTATACATACATCCCACTTGAATGTTGAAAAGTTAAAAGGCACAAACACGATTCGCTGAGTTCTAACATTTTTCGACGCCGCATTTTATGTGTTTTTGGGACCAACTTTGAGCTTTACATGACTGAAAATGAAATTTCAAAATCATTATAGGACTTTCAATGTATTTGAGTGTCAATTTGTCTCTATTCTTCAATGATTTGTGGCTCAGTTATTGCTTCAAGCTAACATTTACCGATCAAAGCAGCTAAAGAATCTTCTTGATTCTCTTGAAAATTAACTTCTCAGATGACAGAAATAATTTTGCTCACTCTAAAGAACTCTGCTCACTGCAGGGTTAAAAAAATGTACACGAAAAATCTCTTAACCCTTTCGACCCCGAATTTTACCCTGTATCTCGATATTACTTTTTGGTATTTAAATCATGAAACACTCGCCTAAGAAATGTGCACACGACATTGGAAGTCGCCACGCCTCTTTGTTAGGGTTCTGGAGCTAGTTTACTTTTGAACAATTTTAGCTTAAAACGGGTTTAATAAATTTTGTATCAATATTTTTTAATTACAGAAAAATTATTACGTATTTGTGGAAAAATACAAAATTATCACTTTTTGATTTTATTTAACCATTATGAAAGAAACAGGGTTTTGATCAAACGAGCCCAATTTGTAGACTTCAATTAGAACACAAACTTTCCCTGATATCGCTGCAAATTATTGGAAATTATGTTGGGGATAACAGTTAAATTGTTGTAATTTGCTTTGAATTCACTTCTAAAAATATTAATTTGTTTGTGCCTACTTAAATTAAACCCATAAATCAATCGTAGCTTTTGCTATAAGATGACAAATAGTTGAAGTTGCTTTCAGGCAACTTTGGGGTCGAAAGGGTTAAAACCTCCCATTCCTTAGGAAACTGTCAGTGTAGTTGGATGTCAATTTCTCTTTATGGAGCTATCTTTTATGGATCTAAGCAGCTAAAGAATTTTCCATATATCTTCTCAAAAATTAACTTCTCAGCTCCCAGCAATAAACATGCTTATTCTAAACAACTCTGGTCACTAAAAAAATTTTACACAAAAAAAATTCTATGCAAAAACGGCAAAAATTGTCTTTCATATACATACATTCACTTAAAACTTCCCATTCCTTATAAAACTTTCAGCGTATTTGGGTGTCAATTTGTCTCTATACTTCAATTATTTGTGGCTCAGTTGTTGTTAGAAGCCAACATTTATGGGTCCAAGCAGTTAAAGATTCTTCCTAATATCGTTGACAGCAATAATTTTGCTCATTCCAAGGAACTCAGCTCACCCAATGGGTACAAAAAAGTGGGTCTCTAGCATGTTTTCTTTAACAACTTAGACAACTTAGACCTCATTTGAGTAGCTTCTTTTTCGATACTTAAGCCATCATTTGTTATTTTGTTCACAAATTCTCACTCCCTTCGAATCGTTCCAACTATTTAACAGCATAAAATGGTTTATTTCTTGATGTTTGGTTGCTAGGAGGCGCGCTTCGGACACCTCGGATTCTTATCCTTTAAAAAGTTACCAGACACTTGTGGAACTAACTTCCTTATCTCCCAACTGGCATGGTTTGAATGTCATTAGAAGCAACACAAGAGATGCCTGAGCATTGGAAAGTTGGAGAATTCGTTACTGCTCACTGCCCAACACCTAGCTTCACTTTCATCAAAATCACTAAATCAAAGTCACAAAATCAAAATATGAAAACGTGTGCATTGGGCGAAAATTTTGCGTGTATTGCGAAACGCATATCTAATATTTTGCACTATAAAGTGTGTAGCTATTTGCGTTTAAATATTGAACTTGTGAGCCTTTTTCTCCGAAAATCTTTTAACCATAGCCATATTGACTAACACTCAAATATTCATTCTTAACTCTACTTAAATCCATGACCCGCTCCGTATTTAGCTCCCGAAATCACTTCAATCAAGCACATTGACTGACTTCCTTGACTACTTTCTACCATTTATTGATTGACACTGCTTTCAGCTGCAACATTCACTTTTAATTCTATTTGAATCCATGACCCTTTCACTTCAGACCATTTTTACGTGTTTAGTATCCACATTTTTTGTGCTCCCAAAATCGCTTCAATCAAGCACATTGACTGATATTCCTACTTTCTACCATTTCTTGACTGACAGTGCGTTCAGCTCCAACATTCACTTTTAATTCTATTTGGATCCATGACCCCCCACTTCTGAATTTTTTTGTGCCCCCAAAATTCCTTCAATCAACCACATTGACTGACACTCTTACTTTCTACCATTCATGCGTACTTTCACTATTTATTTTATTTAAACACCCTGACGCACCGAATTCTGACGTCACACATATTCCACTTGAGCCGTTGTGAGTGCTTTTTTGCAGCATTTAGTATTTGCATTTTTCTCTATAAATCGTTTCAGTCAACTACAACCACGTTGACTGACAGTCATGTTTGCTTTCAGTCCAAACATTCACTCTTAATTCGACTTAAATCCATGACACCCTCACTCACACTTGAGCTGCTTTAATTGTATGCGCTTTATTCTGCCCCAAATCTCTTCAATCCACCACATTGACTGATACTCTTATTTTCTATCATTCATGCCGCACTTTCACTATTCGTGTTATTTAAACTGGCGGATTTGCCAACTCAATGTGCGCCTTTTTCTCATTTTCTTTTCCCAAACTCTTTTAAGTCGATCAGTCATAACTACGTTGACTGACAGTCATGTTTGCTGTTTGACTGACACTCTTATTTTCTATCATTCATGCCGCATTTTCGCTATTAATGCTAATTTAACACTGATTTGCCAACTTCTGGCCCCACACACACATGTGCCACTTCAATCGGTAGGACTGCTTTTTTTTATGCCTTTTTGCCCCAAACTAGCTTCAATCAGTCAATCAATCAGTCATAACCACATTCACTGACACTCATGATTGCTTTCACTCATTGCCGCACATTCACACTTCATTTTACTCTCCACCGACCGGCGGTATGGACATCCGACCTGCACTAAACGTTTTGCTATTAGTAAACAAAAAAAAAAACGTGACAGCTTTTCTGCACAAATGATTTCAACTCGATTGTTTCCTATTTTTCTAATGCAAACAAAAAACAAATGTATAAAAAAAACAGTCCTTAAACAATGACAACACCAAACTGCCGCATGAATGTAATTGGCATAAAAAATAAAACTTTATTTGAACTTACTTTGAGCCAGTGTACACAATGTTCTTATAAATATAAGCAGCAACAACAACAACAAAAACACATTCAGAATTTTGCCATAAATTGGTGTAAATGATTAGCAAATAAATAAATTAAAATCGAATCAAATAAAACAAACAACTTGTTGACTAGCAACAAAATCGAAATACACAAAGCAATACTTTTGAATATTTTTAAACAGTAAAAATCTTGATTGAAATTATGATTATTGTTATTTTAAATTTAAAAAGAAAGCAGCCAAGAAGCCTAGTTGTAAGTGCTAAGTCCTAAGTCCTAACTGTAAGTGCATGTAAATAAGTTGCGCATCTTTTCAGCATGTTTTCCGATAGCAATTCGACATTCGATATGTGTAAATAACTCAAGAAACAAACGCACATTTTAAACACCACAAATGCAAAATTAATTGAACGGTTGAAGTCGGCGGACAACAACCATTTTTAAAATACTCAGTTTAATGTATGCCATAAGCAATAATCGAAAAGAAAGGACAATGAAAACTGCAACTGTAGAATGCAACAACAGAAATCAGCTATGTATGTGTTAGTGTAAGAGGAAATCGCCAAGCAAAACAAATTCAAGTAGTTAGAGCACAAAGCAGTAATAAGTGTTGAGCGAATTAATTACAATTAACTAAAATTGATTAAAATGAATACAAACAAAATCAAAACGAACATAAATAAAATCAAATCAAATCATGTAAATGTTAATGTAAACGTGAAGGAAAATGGAAACGTGAAAGTAAAAAATGTGAAAGTAAAAAATGTAAAAGTAATTGCAATGTGAGCGCCACAGTTGCGAGCAAAACAAGAGCAGAGCAAAACACATAAACACGAATTGTTACCGACACACATTATTAGGGAAATCAACATGTTTTACTGTATTATTTAGCATTTAACATAAACAAAAAATTAGCACATTTTAAGTGTACATTGTATGGAGAATCGATATGAGAACAGAATCCACGCTTTTAACAGAAAACAAAAAAAACATATAGAACTAACTAATAAATAAACAAACCTAACGGTACCATGTAAGCAATCCAAATTCAAAGGCAAAACAACTAACGTTTGATTCAAAAGCAAAAGTATCGTATCGTATATTGTATAATATAATATATATTTACAGTTATTAAATCATGTCAGCAAACAATCTAACAACTAGAACGTTACAATAAATTTCAATGTGTAGTCAGGCAATAGCAGAAAAAGCAACAAAAACACTATAAGCAGGTATGGAAAGCTTCAACTCACTCGAAAAACGCAATGTTTTGAGGTGAAACAGTGTCAAACGCGCAAGAAAATGCATCAACTACTTGTATTTCAAAAAGTTTCATTCAAAAAATTTATCTTTTTTTTGAAATTTTACACAATTGTTTTCTACTGAAGTTTGAGTCAACTACTACAATTTAAATTCTTTTTTTAAAAATAACTAACAATTTAAGTACCTACATAAATTTCTTAAACATGTTTCAGCAATTTTCAATACATTCTAAATCTACAACTTGATTTGATTATACAAAACAGTATTCGTAAATTAAGTTCTTGTGAAAATTAATTTCTTGTCTATAATTTTAAGTATTTTTCAAAATTTTCTTGCAATTTTTCAATGTATTTCAAGTCCACTTATTGTTTGAATTATTGCAAATATTACTTCAATTTTTATTTATTTTTTTAGCACATAATTTAAATTATTTTTCCAAATTTTCTCAAAATTGTTCAATGTATGAGGTGAAAGTTGTGAAAAGAATTCCATTATTTTTCATAAATGTAAAGGCTTTATTTAGCATAGTTGAAATAATGTCTTTCAGATAAAATTTGCAACATTTTGTTCCATCATTTGTTGCCACTTTGAAGGTGACAACTTTTCTTAAAGTTTTTTATATTTCACAAGTTTTTTATAAGTTACTATACTTTTCCAGGAATATGCTATTGAAACTTGTTCAAATTTCATATCGATCTGTGAATGTGTTTTTACAACGAAGCTATTGAAATCTAAATTTTTCACATTTTATTCATAATTTTATATAATTTTTGAAATTTCTTCAAACATTTTCCATTGCTTGTAAGAGTTGATATAGTGTAATCTAAATTTCCACCAAACCTGCGTAAAATGCAAATTAAAAAACACCACAAATTTCAGCAACAGGTGAATCGCTAAAGTAGTCTAACTGTTAGCTGCCATTTTCGCCGAAGCACAAAATGTTTCTGAATTTCATGTTCGCCATTAGAAAACCACAAAAAACGGCCTAAACAAAAATGTGAAAATGTCTGCCCTCTAACAATGCGCAAATGTTTTCCAACACACACAAATATTAGAAGCAAAAAAAACCACATTAAAAATTGCTAATATTGTAACAAAATAGAATGAAACGAAAATCTGTAATTATGTATGAAAGTTCTTATTAAATATATAAAAACTAGCAAAAGTTTCACAAATACACAAAAACACGTGAAAAAAGTCTAACAATCTAAAATTTATTTATTAAAATATCTATAAAAATTCTATGATGATAATTTTGAGTATGAAAAGAATGCAAAAAATTAAAAAAAAAACAACAACAAAAAAGAACAACAACAACAACTCCCAACAACAATGCGTAATTTTAATGAACTAATTAAATGTGTGACCCATGCAAACAAAGCCATCAAATCAGCCATCAATGAAATCAAAATTGATTTGAAAGCAAACATACACACACACAAACACACGTACACAAAAATATGTACACAAGTAAAGAGAAATTGCATTTAAAATTACTAAACTAAATGAAAACACAAATTCCCTAATTTTAAGCGCATATTTGAAAGACAAGAACGCAGCGATGCAGAACAAACGCCATTTTCGAATAAAAAAAAAATAAAAATGGAAACATATCTAAAAAATTAATAAAATCGTTGTTTTATTAATGGGAATAAAATTAATGGGAATAAAATTAATAGGAATAAAATGAATGGAAAAAAAATCAAGTGGACTAATGTAAAGACAGGATTTTTGTACTACGAAGAATACTACAATCAAAGCTCTAAAGGCTCATACTAGCATGCTGACACAGATCTGGTTTTTGTGCTACGTAGTACATTTTGACAGCGGTGAAAACAAATTTAAAAAAAACTGAAATATTTTTTCTATTTAATCTATTCCTGCAGAGAGGTTACCAACGAAAGTTTGTTCAGTATAGGACTTTGACAAAGAGTTTTAAGCTTTGAAGTATGTTCAGTTGATTCGCTTTGTAGTAAACTGAAAAATTCCATTCCTGTTCGTGGAATTCTACTGGATTTTTGTACTATAAAAATCCAGTTGCTTTCGAACAAAAGTTTAAAAAACCGGTGACAGACATTGGTTATTTGTACTAGCACAATTTTTGTACTAGATGTCTGTCACGGGTATAAAAGTCTAATTTGAATCATTAATCACTGCTTGTTTTCACCTGATGCGGCATGGTGCGACTTTCGCCTTAAAAAAACGCTTTTACCGATTTAACAGTGGCGTTTTGAGGAAGTAGCAGCCATCCAAAAGGCTTGTACCGACATTCTGAAGGACATTCCAGCCACCGATCTAAAATACTCATTAGACATGCATTTAGATCATGCAATGTATTGAGCCTGAAGACTGTATAGACTAAATAGACTACGAAACCGTCACACTAACAATGATAATAAACGAAGAAGAACACATATTTCCTATAGCAACCAAACCACCACACCTCACACACAATACCGCCAAGATGTGAAGTAATATTACCAATCAGCATGAATATTCAAGAAGACAGTGTAATACTAAACCAAGAACTTGCAAACGGAGTATTTTTGGCAAATTCCATCGCACCGGCAAAAGGCAAATGCCACGTAAAAATAATTAATACAACAGATAACACAATAACCGTAAAAAACATCCAACCAAAAATAGAAAACTTGTCTAATTATACAATAATAAAAAAAACTACAGCACCAAAAATTCAGACAATGAACGATTCAGAAAACTAATATCAACACTAAAGCTAGACAACCTACTTAGATGCACAAACAGAGGCAGAACTTAAAACCATTTTCCAAAAATATCAAGCAGTTTTCCACCTAGAAGGAGAATAAATTACGACAAACAATTTCTATACTCAACAACAACCTAGAAGACTCCACACCCGTATATATCGGGTGTTTTTTTTAGAGGTATAGAACTTCGAATTGAAATAAAACACAAGAAAATCGTTTTAATGTCCATCAATTTGGCTTTATTGGAAGGATAATTTTATGCCATTAATGTTTAAATATGATTTCGGGCATGTGGCCGCCGCGGCTGGCTCGAATAAAGCCAATTCTACAGGTCCAATTTTCAACCACTTTTTCGAGCATTTGGGGCCGTATGTCGGCAATAACGCCACGAATGTTGGCTTCCAAGTCCCCTAACGTTTCTGGTTTGTTGGCGTAGACGAGCGACTTCACATATCCCCAAAGAAAATAATCCAATGGTGTCAAATCACACGATCTTGGTGGCCAATTGACAGGTCCATTCCGCGAAATTATGCGCTCATCGAATGTTTCCTTCAATAAATCGATTGTGACGTGCGCTGTGTGGCATGTAGCGCCGTCTTGTTGGAACCACAACTCATCCAGATTCATGCCATCCAATTCGGGAACAAAATAGTCGGTTATCATGGCTCTATACCGGTCTCCATTAACGGTAACTGACTCCTCTTCTGACTGGGTCCTCTTCAACATTTTGCTCTACAGCGGCAATTGTTTCTTCGGTGCGCACTGTTCGACGTCTCTGCGGATGCGTATTATCACATAGAGTAAACGTAGTGCGAAAACGACCCATGGTTAACCGAATTAAGTGCTCTGATGGACGATTATGTCGACCATAAAATGGACGGAGCTTGCGGTAAACTTCGCGAACTGAACCATTATTTTCGAAATAAATTTGCACGATTTGCAAGCGTTGTTCTTTTGTCAACCTGTTCATGATGAAATGGCAAACCAAACTGAACATAAATGACATTAGAGTTGCCAGATTTGACCACAAAATGCCAGTTTTATCTCTATTCGAAAAACAAACCTCTAAAAAAAGCACCCTATATGTATAAAAAACTACAGATTGTCACAAACTCAGCAGGAGGAGATAAAGAAACAAGTACACAAATTAATAGACAACGATATCATAGAGCCATCAATTAGCCTATATAACGCACCGCTCTTACTGGTCCCAAAGAAAAGCGATGATAACACAAAAAAATTGCGACTAGTCGTGGACTACAGAAAACTAAATGACAAAAATTATAAACGACAAATTCCCACTTACGCGACTAGAAGATGTTCTGGACATACTTGGCAGAGCAAAATACTTTTCAACATTAGACATGACCAGCTGTTTCCACCAAATACCATTGGACCAAGATTCAAGACCACCCACCGCATTTTCCACACAAGATGAACACTACCAATTTAAAAGACTACCTTTTGGCCTCAAGATATCCTCAAACAGTTTTCAACGCATGCTTACTCTAGCACTAAGTGGACTCAGCTAAGAAGCATTCCTCTGTTGGCGATGTTGACGATACAATAGTATTCGGTTGTTCATTAAAACACCACAACGAAAATTTGATTAAAGTTTTTGACCGCCTACAACAGTACAACTTGAAATTGAACGCAAGCAAATGCCAATTTCTAATGAACCAGAAGTAATTTACCTAGGCCACCTAATCAGAGACAAAGGCATAAAAACAAATGCCACAAAATGCGAAGCAGTATTAAAATATCCAACACCAACGAATGCTGATGAAGTCCTTTGATTTGTAGCATTTTGCAACTACTACAGACATTTCATACCGGAATTCGCATTAATAGTAAAATGTCTGAACTCTCTCCTTAAGAAAGGTACACCTTTCATTTAGTCAGACGAGTGCAAGACAGCTTTCGAAACACTAAAACCGAAATTAACTAACACACCAATACTACAAAATCCAGATTTCAACAAAACCTTCATATTAACAACAGACCCTTCAGACTTCGCCCTAGGAGCAGTACTATCCCAAGAAGAAATTGGACATGACCTACCTATCTCATATGCAAGCATTATTATTATTGATGGGGATAATGCACTGCGACCTAGTAGATCTATTGTGCCCCCTTCTTGGACCTCAAAGACTGTCAGTGAGTCCAGTATCCAAGAGGAATTTTAGTATGTTTCCTAAGCCTCTGGATACCCAGTCTGCACCGGATATGATATGTCTCCCAGGTGCTTATTTCTCTTATGCATGAGTACAGGGCAATTTCCTAGTATATGTATTGCAGTCTCGTTTTCCTGCAAGCAGAACCTGCAATACCCGTTTTCACGGATTCCAATCGTTAGATGATAGTTCAATCTACAATGCCCTGTAAGCATTCCCGTGATAATCCTTAGATTATTTTTTGACAAGGTCATACACTCCTCGAAACGTTTTCTATTATAGGATCCGATAACCAGCTTCGAATGCTCTAGACCTGGTTGATTTTCCCAGTATTGATTCCTTCTGGTTATCTCGTCCTTTCTCAGTAGAATGGAGGAGGCTCCTTTTCCCAACCCACAAAAAGGTTCAGGGCCGACAAAGGGTGTGGAAGCTCTCTTCCTTGCTAGCTATATGCAAGCAAGTCACTACAGAAACATGACATCAATAAACCAATTATAGAAAAGGAACTTTTAGCAATACATTTTGCAATAAATTATTTCCGATCATACCTTTACGGGAGAAAATTCATCGTAGTCACTGACCACAGACCACTGGTATCACTGTTTTCACACAAGAACCCATCATCAAAAATCACAAGAATCAGATTAGACTTATCTGATTATGACTTTGAAATTATAGACAAACAAGGAAAAATCAACACAAACGCGCATAAAAATCGACAGCGACACACTAAAAGCAATGATTCAGATCACATGACACATGAAGATAACGTAAATGACGGCAAACAAAAAGAAATTCTAGCGATTACAACGAGCAATGCAGCAAAATGAAGAGGAAAAGAAGATACTACAATATAACTATGAAGATAAGTATTATGCACAATGAAGAAAATGAGAATATTAATGAAGATTATGGTACCAAACCACGCGACAATAGGAAGGACAAAACTCAAGAGCCTGATCAACTCTACCTATGGGAATGTACCTCTATGAACGACGTGAAGAGTATGAAGAAATTGAATTTTGAAATAAAAAAAAGCATCGGCCGATGATACATATTGACGATAATGAAGTGCACGTGACTTGTAGCGATGACCATTTGGATCTAGATTCAATGTTGGAGAAACTACACAGTTCACTAAAGAAACTGCATATAAAGGAGCTAGCCCTTTGCAGAGAGAATTGAGGAGGTCCATACGCAATAATTCCACTAAAACAATTTTTTGGATAAACGAAGAAATTTAATTAAAGTCAGTTGGATATAAATATATATTGTTTTAATTTGTTGTTGTGGAATAATAGTTTTCTAGGAACAATGCAAATCATAAATAACTTTATTTATTTGGCAATTAATTTTTAAGTTATTTAGAAAACAAATTTGTAAATGTTGCGTTTTGGTCCGATACATAGTATTTACATATTTCATTTTTCTATAAACCCTATGGAGATGTTGCGTTTTGATATGAACTAGGTTTGAAATTGTGGCTTTTTGCTGTGAATAACATAGAATTAAAATCGTTTTGATTTGAATTGCATAAGTTTCATTATATTACACAAGTACATTCAAGTATTACATAAGTATATAAGTATTTAAATATTAGAAAAAGGCAACATTGTGTTACATCTCAATCCAGTGTCCTCCTCCAAACAGTCACATAAGGTTATATCTAGTGTCCGACCGAATATTCGGTTTCGGTTTCGGCCCAAATAAGTGTTTCGGTTTCAGTTTCGGCCAAAAAACGACCGAAACCGAAACTTTCTACAATATTTTTTACATTTAGAAGAGAATTTAGATGCCACCAATGTAAATAAACTTATTTTTTTAGACTAAAATATTAAATTATTTAATTTTGAATATTAGCGAGTAAGGTACGAAAGGTTGATTTTTTATGTTTATGTTTGAAAAAAGAAAGAATGGTTTTTATTAATAAGTATTTATTTATTTATGTTATGTTTGTTTGTTTGTTCTTTATTTTCGTTTGTGTAAAAATTTTGATTTTGATGCTTAGGTTAGGTTAAGGTTAGGTTAAAGTGGCTGCCTAGGCACGGGACCTGCCGAAAGACACACTTAGGCCACGAAAAGGGCCCGTTGTGATACCACAAGGAGGGAATGATCTGTCTTACTGCAAGTTAAGTGCCTATACAAGCCATTTTGTCTTGTGGATAAAACCTAGCAAGTCCCTGATGTTGACTGATTTTGATGCTTGATGTGGTGATTTTTATTTGAACTAGAAAGTTTCGGTTTCGGCCGAATATTAAAAACAAAACCGAAATTCGGTTTCGGTTTCGGCCAAAAAAAGTGGTTTCGGTCAGACACTAGTTATATCATCGGTTTCATTGAAACTGTTTCCTTGTTCGTCTAAAATTCTAACCCCGAAATGTTTGACCACTGTTGGTCATAATGTTTTTCCAAAAGTTTAACAACATGTTTCTTCTTTTCTAAATTAATTACAACACCAAGAGGAATTCCATCAAGCAAACGATCGGTATTTTGTTCTTTTAAGATAGCTGGTAAATTTTTCTTTGCCTTCAATTTTGTAAGATTCAAAAGTTTTGACCATACATTGCTTTTGCTGATTTGTGGAGAGTTTAAAGTAAATTCTTTTCATACTCTGTATGCCGTTTATAGGACGGTAATATTCTGCCAATATTTTTAAATCCTTAAGGTGCCAATGCTTTCCTAAAATCTTAACTTGCCCGTGCACAGAATAAACTTTGTGATAACATTCTTTAAAAAAAATTGTAGTATTTTTTCGCAAATCTTTTTCAACACGCCCAAAAACTCGATAAAATTCTTACCGTTTTAAGGTTATTGTAGAGTTACCATAACAATAAATTTAAATTTTATTGTAGAGGTACCATTATAGTAAAATTTATTTATATCATTGACTTTTCATTTATATCTCGAAGTTATTTATTGCATACATATGGAAATGTTTCATTTTGGTCTGAACCATTGCTTTTGGTTTTGAATAACAGTGAAATTATTGACCTTTGGTATGTTTTTTAACAATCGTTACATAGATTTTAACATGTAGAATTGGATTCAGTCAAAAAGACGAAAAACTTAAAAAGTGGAATTATTGCGTTTTGTTATGGACCTCCTCAATTTTACATTTGAAAATATTACAATGAATGCATTCAAGAAAAGATATAATGAAATAAATAAAGATAAATGCTCGCTTACAAAAATACTAATCTAGAACGCTCCACGACATATTCAAAGCAAATTGCAACAGTTCAAATTAATTGATGAATATCACAATGCTAGCACAGCCTGACATCTAGGAATCAGAAAAACGATTCTAAAATTAAAACAACGCTATGTATGGAAAAATATGAGACAAATGGTAAAAGAGTTCGTTAACAATGACCTGACCTGACCTGCTGCAAGAACAAAACAATTAAGGACACGAAAGAAAAACTGGTCAAAACAGACACACCAGCAACAAGCTTCGAAACAATTACCATTGACACAGTCGGACCATTAACACATTGCTGCCTAATGGGTAAAATTTTACCCATGAAAATTGATTTTTTAAGAAAATCACAAAAAAGTCAATGTTTGAAATCTCTCAAAACCATTGATAGGGATAGTTAGGGTAAAGATGGAACTACCTTAACTTAGTGAAGGACACCCTAAAATTTCGCCATCTAGCTAGAGTTACCAGACTCCAAAAATCGTGAATTTTCCGGGTTTTTTTTCGGGGTAATGGTGTTTTTACCCAAATGAATATATATAGCAACGTGCAGAGATAGACAGCTGAAATTTTGTTTCTGATCATTTTGGGTCACTTCTAGGTCGTGTATGAAATTTTATCAAAATCGTATGGATTCCACTACATATTGACAATGCAATGCGATCTGACAAGATTTGTTATCGCACATCCGATGGAAACTAAACCAAGGACGCAAAAACAACAGCAAGAACGCTTGTAGAACAGTTCATTCTAAAGTACGGTTGTTTTAAAACATTGAAATCCGACCGAGGCACCGAGTTCACAAATGAGCTAATGCGTAACATATGCCAAATATTTTCGACACCCTACCATCATCAAACAATCGGAGCACTCGAACGTAACCACAGAACGCTACACGAATACCTACTAACATTCACAACTGAACATGAATGGGACAAATAGGTCCCTTATTACACTTTCGCGTATAATACGACACCACATGTCGAAACGCTGTACTCACCCCACGAGTTAGTTTTCAGCAAATTACCGCCACTACCATGTGACCAAATAAACGAAAACAAAAAAATTTATGACATTGACATATGACATTTAATCACGCCAACGAAATAAAAGTTAGGCTACAAACATCTACGAGTATAAACAAGGCTAGGAATATTATAGACATAGCTAAAGATGAGAGAAAGATAAATTATAATAAAAATGTCAACAATATACCATTAAAAATAGGAGATTTCGTTTTTGTTAAATTACAAACATGTAAGAAACTACAAAGTCCCTACCATGGACCATATAAGATTGTAGATAGAAATGGAGAAAACTCCACAATAGAAATAAACGGTAAGCATAAGACATTACATAATAATAACCTTAAGAAAAAATGACATAGCAAGTAACAACTAAAATTGTACAAAACAAAAAGGAAACATAAAATACATATATTGCACTAAGAATTGAAACTAGCCTATAAACACAAAAAATACTACATACATATATATTTAAAACACACTATACATAATTATCATAATCTAAATATATATAAATGTAAGCTAAGCATTTCCAAATCCACCTCCGAAAAACCCGACCGGTATCTTAAAAAATTATTCCAAGTAATAATTTGTCGCTAAAGGGTAATGGTGTAGTGGTACCACGTAGCCACTCATGCCAACCCTAATAAATTACCCTACACTTGAGTACAAATGTGCCAAAGTGTCAAATAGCACCACCCGCCGTCTCATATAGGTCAACCCGTACCACTGACGACGACTACTACCCGACTTTGGCAATCAAAAAGAAAACACACGTATTCACCACCACTACTTAGTTGACGTATTCACCACATAAGTACGGGAAAGCGCATACTTTCGCAATGATTCGTCGTTTTTCCTCTTTCTTGGCGTCGGAGGTAAACTCTCCTCATAAGTAGTGTCGAACACTATGCGATGTGCTTGGCTGTTCATCAGCACTGAACTGTACCTCGTCAGCTTCCTCGCCAGCACCAAAAGAGGTCGCCGCAGATATTCCCTCCACGACTGTGTGAGGCCGGATACCCTTGCAACCGCCTCTTCCATTTCGGAAAGTGTGTGCTTCCTAAAAGGTCCACCACCGGTCGCTAAAGCTTCTCTTCTATTATGTGCCAACTTCCTTCTTACCTCACTTTTCCAATTAACCCAAGTCTATGATTAACGAAAATTTTACAAAATTAATTGATTTCATTTAATTTACTTTTCACCTTTTTCCATTCCATTACATTTTTTGTTGGTGGTCCTTGCCCGTTCAGCGAATGCATTAAATGCTTCCACTTATTTTCAACTTCGACTTTGTCGCCTTTGCAGAATCCTTTCGCGAAGTCCGCATTCTCCTCCACAAAATCCAAGAGCACTTTGCTCTGGTAAGCAGTCTTATGCTTTCCCCTGATTAAAAATTAATTTACTTGTTTTATTTAACACGATGTTTAATTTATTTACTTACATTTTCGTTGTTTGTTTTCGTTTTGCTGCTTTCCGATTTCAATTGCAACAGCTTTTTGTTTAACCCTTTCGCTATTATGTTGCCATATGGCAACATGCTACTTTGTGGACGTCTGCATCTTCTATGGTTGCAAGAATACATTTTTTTTATTGGTCTTTAGAATAGTTTGAA
Source organism: Melieria crassipennis (assembly GCA_963668005.1). Classification (NCBI taxonomy): domain Eukaryota; kingdom Metazoa; phylum Arthropoda; class Insecta; order Diptera; family Ulidiidae; genus Melieria; species Melieria crassipennis. The sequence goes on along the minus strand of OY764961.1, from coordinate 139,598,991 downwards.
GTTTTAGGAAAAATACGAAATTAATAAACTGAATATTTAAGTTTAAAGAAGAGAAGTATACACGTTTTTGTAATGGTATATCTTGCCATAGTAAAGGAAAAAGAAGCAGACAAATTAGAGAACTTTTTAATTTGACGTTTTCTTTCAATTTAGATACTTTTTTGTTTTAATTTTGGCTGAAGTAAATGCAGAAATATTCAAATTTTCGTTATGCGTAAAAAGTTTTATGTTTAAGTAATTATTACAGTCACAACGATGTGGTTGCTCTCATAAAAAAACACCCTAAAATACAGTGCCTACATATAGTATAAAAGCCACTTTAAGCATTCTATTTTCAAACACTTTTCTTAACTCTGCCTGAGAGAATCCTTTTCGCACTCTTTTTTTTTCCTTTCTTTCTTCTCTTTTTAATATTAAGATTGATTTGAATTGTTATCAACTTGTGGCATGCAAAAGAACTGACTCTTAAATGCCGATGTTTTTGTAATGAAATAAATAAAATAAATAAATAAATAAATAAATAAATAAATAAAATAAACCAAATCCTTAGGGCAGATCTGTTATATCTCACAAAGGACCTTTGTTCACATCAACTGATGAGCAACACGTCATTTAAATCAAAGAATTGGTGCTTGCAAACCGTCGATTAACAATAAGAGACCTTGTCAATCAGTGACCAGTCAATAAATCATTTTTAAAGATGATTTGGGCCACAGACACTTGAAATTTCGATTGACTCGCTCGTGCGTTCGTTCTTCGTGACCATTTCGCCCAAAAATTCGACCCATATCGTCCCGCAACCCTCGTATTCGCCAGATTTAGCTTCGTTCGACTTTTGACTATTTGCTAAACTAAACGAAAAACTGCCGCATCGAAGAAGATATTGAAGGCCATTTCGAAAATGACTATTTGAGATGCTTCAACGTTGTCGACGATGAAATAGATTTGGAAGAATAAATAAAGATTTTTAATTTTAAAACACAATTCCAATTCCACAATTTTGTTATTTTTCTTAATCCAGCGAAACTGCTCAGCATTTCATTCTTTCCGTAAGTATGTATAACTTGGCTTGCTTTTTTTCATCCCCAATTTCCCTCTTTTTGTTTAGCTTAACAAATTCAACTTCTTAAAACGACCCACCTGTAATAAAATAAATAAATTCCGCCTTTTTACGTCGTCAACCACAATCAAAATTACACCCATAAAAGTTTGCGTTCAACTTGACTCTATTTTAAGAGCGGAAATATTACAGATTTTTATTGCCCGAGCATTTTTCTCCAAACTCCTGAAGAATTACACAAATTTATTGGCATCCAACGAATCGTGTGACGAATGAGGCAGAGCAGAGTTTTGAATTATGACGCGAATAAAAAGTAAATCAGACTAAGTCGCACGTAAGTAGACAATAAAAACAAATCTGCGTTACTTTGGCTGTGCTTTGAAGTGCAACATAAACGTTGCGAAACAACATTTTATGTTGCATGTAAAAATTTTCAACGACAATAAAAGGTATGCGCACGAAATTATGTGACTCGAAGCGTAGAAAATTCAATCAATTTTCAAGTGCGAATTAAGTAGATAAAATATTAAAGTTGTATGAAGGCACTCAACTACCAAAAAACAAAAGATTGGTGTGGAAGACTTAATTCTTAATAGAAAAGCGACATGAAAAAAGACCGGCAGTTGAGTGCCAACTTGTCAGGTATTAGCCCACATTTATAGTCTCAGAATTTAATGATTTTAATGTCATTTGAAAGGTAAAACTCCAACTAAGAAAACGCCAAAAAATCTGTGCAAAAAATTAATTAGTGTGTGTGCAAAAGCGGCTCAAAGTTGAAACTTTTTTCTTAAAAAAATGCTAAACATTTCAATATAGATTAAGAAATAATGTGGCCATTTTCGCTTTTAATGTTTTCTTAAAATTTGCAAAGCTTAGGCTTTTACATCACTTTTAATTAAAAATATTTTTCAAAATGTAAAATCTGAAAATTGGCAAAACTTGGAGGAAAATATCTAAAAAGAATGTGAAAGTATGTTCCTGGATTTTTTTTTATTTTAAGAAGCATTCTTTCTTTGTCGGATAATGTAATCATATCCTCCGATATCTTCCGATCTCAGCAAATAATTCTATTTGAAAAGTGGTCTAAACATCTATTTTTTGACAAAATTTATTTTAGTTTAAGGAAAACAAAATGGAGTCGAATCACTGTGCATTGCACTGAAAAGTGTCAAATAGTTATACTTTGCAAAGATATCCAGAATTAGTGTTGGTTTCTTGCTGATTGCAATTCAAACTAAAACTTATTCTACTCGCATATTTGATCCAAACTGCTGAATATTTCAATCTAATTGCAACTTCATGCACATTTTTTTGTGTTCAACGGTGCAATTTGCATTCTAGTAGCAAACATAGTAAGTCACTTATGCAAACTTATTGCCCATAATCGCACATAAGTACACACACACACACACATACACACATACATACATACTTATGTAATTGAGCGGCACTTTCGTTTACAAAACAATGCAAACATTTTTACTCGCCGCCAACTCAGCTTCCCAAGTCCCTCAATTTGTGAGGAAATAAACAGAGCCACGAAGTCAAACACTTACGCACAGTCAGCAAGTGACAAGTGCTCGCATAGCCGAGTGTAAATACTTATAAATCGGTATATATGTAACATATGTTGTACTTATGTGATACGAGTATGCATGATTGACGGCAGTTGCTTGGTTTCGTAGTCGCGGTCAAGTGAGCGCAATAGACATCTTTCTAAATTATTAAATTGCCTTTGTTTATTACATTTTACTTGATTTCATTTCGCCGCAGTTTTGTCGTATCTTAGCTTAGCGACGATCCGTTGGCTGACGGGCAGTGTGGGCGTCATTTGACTTAGGCGACCGGGTCGTGTACTCAGTTGTGTTGTTTCGAGCTCGGTGTGCTCGTCGGTGCAGCTTTAAAGTTGACTGGCAAATGTTAACAAACAAAATATCGATTGAGTGAAATTTGTGAATAAAAAAAAACAAGAACAAAATCAGGAAGAAAGGATTTCGCAAAAAAATCTCTAAAACAACTCATCGAAAACATATTCCAATTTGTTGAAGTCGAGTAAATTCTCAACGAATTGTATGGAAATCGAATTACTTTTACTACGAGTATTTTCAACGTAAAATTTGAGGCACACAGAGCCACGAGGTGTCACTGTCTAATACCAATTAGCGTCAACGGGGTTGAGGGGTAAAAAAATGTCGAATGCTTGAGGTGAAAGAGACTCGGAAATATTTTTTTAGTAATGAGTCAGCACGCAAAAGATTTGAGTTTCTTTGAAAATGGTTCCAAGACAAAAATGTGGTCATCACTTAACTTTGGCGCTTTTCTATTAAGTGAACAAGTGAGACGCAAGGGAGGTTTTGGAGCGTTTGGAGCCCCCCAAAAATTTTGTTAATTTGCGAATTTACGGCCGTAAGTGGGAAAAAGTGAGAAGAATTCGACCATTCTTCCATATTCATATCCAGGAACGAAGGCAGCACTGGAAGCAATGGTTGAAAAACGTCCTGGAAACGTCGCCTTGTTTGTTACAAGCATTTTGGCTGCAAAATATGTTTGCAATAATGGTATGGAATTTCAAAATAGTATACAGAATATAGTATACCCCCTCCCCGAGGGGTTGGAGGTTCAAATCCCCCAAATACAAAAATTTTTATTGAAAAATATGATTTCAAATGGTATTGGACTCAAAAGTTCCACTCAAAACTCCCCCCCAAAATGAAATATTTTGAGCGCCACTGGATATATGGGTTAGAAAATGATATCAAAAAGGATGTACAAGGATATATCTTTTATATGCAGATTGTAGAAAGAAGTTATGAACACTTTTTTCTTCGCTTTTCTGGCCTCGCTTTCAGTCAGGTGTGGAAGCAATATTTATCGAGAAAACATTTCCATAGTAAACAGGAAATGTGTTCAGAGGTATAGAAGGTTGCGGACGCATTGACTTTCTGGCTTTATAGAATCTAGGTTCCTACTCAGTTGGGGCAATACAATGAAAATTAACTACCAGACCAGCTAAGAGGTCAAACTGTCTTTTTGATTGAAATTGGTGCAAGAGACAGTTGAATACTCCTTCAACTTTATTAAAGGACGGAAAAGGAAGTAAGGTTTGTAAGGCAAACAATCTTCTTAACTAAACAATCTTCTTAAAGAAAATGTTTTGTAATGGCAGGAATGAAATATTGTCCTTTTTCGTAAAATTTCATTCAGTCAACTTAAATGTTAATAGGCGCATAAATATCACTAGTTCTATCCCTCACTAAAAAGGACCAGATTTCAACCATGATTTGTGTTTTAACTTGTCGGTGTGTAATTGGTATCCACGCAAGAAGGTTGGGTTATTTTTTGTCGAACCTGTAAAGATGAGGAAGAGAATGGAAAAAGGAAAACGCACTTCACATTCTTTGAACTTGCGCCACATTAACCAGAAGAAGAAAGGAGTCATCTGGGCAACTTCTACTTCGGCAATTTAGGGCATAATTTGGCCGATAGCACTAAACATTCACAGCAGCTCCTCATTTGCCGCCTCCGAAGTTAGTCCCCCTGCACTTGCTCCAGGACGTTTTTCAACGGTTCTTCCCACTTCGGACCTTATGACAGAAACTTGCAAATTATCGAAAGGCTTCGTGAGGAGCTTGAACTCATTCAACGGATGAGCGAACTTAATTCGAAACTAACGAACGAAACGAATAACTGATCTTCGTATCACAATGGGCATTCATGGTCTAAGTGAACTCATGGTCTGAAGTGAGGACAGCAACTCCTACCTACTTTAACCCTTTCTGGAAATTTGTACGATATATTGTACAAAATTGATTGAGCTGTAATTCTCAACCCAAATGATTTTTTTTTTATATTTTGTTGTATTTTATTGCTAAAATGTTCAATGAGAGTCAATATTTTGAAACAAAAATTTGTATCTCAAGAAATGTGGAAATTAACCGGAAAGGGTTAAGATTTTAAAATTATTTCAAAAATATTGAAGAAACGTTTAATGATTTCGATACTAAAATATTGAATAAACATTTACTTTAAATGATGAAAAAATTTTTTTTCTTTTATCAAATAATTAAACACAATTTTTCCAATTTGCATTTATGAAGGTTTGATCACAGATTTCGAAATTTCAGGCAACTTTAAGTCAGAAAGTCAACAATTTTTTTGGACGTTCGACTTCAGAAAAACTCTAATCTAATGGGTTAATTTCCACATTTATTTAAAAATCATAGACATTTTACTATCATTGTAGAAAAAGTCAGAACAGAAACAATAAATTGTGATTTATGGAGATTTGTTTGTATAGGATATCTACAAATATCCTAAACTTAGGACATCTACAAACTTCTTGGGAACTGAGCACTAAGCTAAGCGATTTAAATTGAAATCAATGTCATTTAATTAATTGATGGGTTAAAGTGGATAGATCTTTAAATTTTGTCGTTTTTAGTGTCAGGTAAATAAATAGTCAATTAAATTAACTAATTTTTTCGATTTATATTGTCTTATGTTCTTTTAAAGAAAACTCGTTAGTGCATTTGGTAGATTTTATTAATATTTCATGAATTTTTATACTTTTCTCTTAATTTTATGTTATTTTCATTTAATGTTTAATTTCCAATTCCACAAATTCCCTCAAAGTCGAATCGGCAAAAACCCATTCAATGCACTATGGCAAATGTCAGTGTGATTTAATTAATGCCTCGTCATCACAACAACCCACTTTCATTGTGCTGCACATTCTGCTCGAATTACTTTCACCCAATTTCGCTTCATTGCCAGCCATTGGCAATCAACAGCATCCAAGCATAAAGTCAACAATCAATCGCAATTCAGCATCGACAATGGACAACACGGTACGCTCGGACACGTGGACAAAGCAACGCTTTAAAGGCGCCAGACATGTAGACATATTTATAAAACTTGTCTATTAACACACTAAACGTAAACTATTAACTATTCTGACATTAATCAAGGCGAGAACCTTTAAATGGTTCAGTCTCTCTGTCACACTTCAACTGGTTAAACAACTTAAAGCAGTGCAAAGTGGGCAAACAGCATCCATCTTATCGTTTGTCTAATAATGGAGAGAGAGAGGCTACACGCCCAGCAAAGCGAAACTGCTGATAAGACGCCACGGATAGCATGCACTCGCGTACAATATCTTTAATAACTAAATGGACGAGTGCGCAGCTTTGCCTGGGGTAAAACAAATCAGTCGTAGGATCCCTTGCGAAATGGTCTCAACCATTTACAGCTACAATAAGATGACTTGGAAGCGCCAAAATAGTGAGCTATAGGCCAGAGTGGCTAAAAACACTGTACAACACAAAAAAGAAAATAAGATAATCCCGAAAGATTTTTTCAGTTTTGACTTATTTCTAGCATTCAAGTTCAATTTTGAGCTTTGATGTATTCGGTGACTTATGGCGAATATATTTTAGGTACATTTCTTTCTTAAAAGTCCTGTTTCAAAGGAAATTTTTTGGCATTTTAGGAAAAAATGGTCAAACTTACTCTTCAAAATATGAGCGAGAGGGTTAAAATGCTTCACAAACAAGTGCCTCGTAGAAAAAAAAAAAACAAATGTAAAGTCTCATGGTTTTCGTATGTCGACTCACAGTAAGAATGAACAAAAGGGGGCGAATTTTCAAACCCCCCCGTTTTTTAGTCCCCTCTGCCAGAATCCGTTGTCATAATCTTGTTATTTGCGAAAAAAAAATTTTTGTTGTTCAGTGTAAACAGTGTAAAAACATCGAAAATTTCTCTGATGGGTGGTTTGACTTGTAGCTCAGCCAAATTTTTTTTTATTTCTTAGACTTCATATACAGTTTCGGCCAGTGGCGCACACAGGGGGGGTTGGGGGTTTAAACCCCCCGAAATATTTTTAAGTTAGTACAGAAATTTAATTTAAAACCGTCGCATATATGTTCAATCATCAATAACACTACTCGACACAAAAAATGCACCTAAGAAAAGTGTTTCTTAGACTAACTTTGGGCCGTTGAACACGAAACTGAAGACGAAAAAATTTTGTGAGAAGCGTTTTCAAATCTCCCAAAAACCTGTGACCCAAAGTGATTTTTTAAGGACTCAAATTTTAGGACATACACATTTCAAATCTTGTTTTAAATATTTGCGGTTGTGCAATAATGAAGATATGGGTATCAAATAAAAGAGAAAAACTGTCTCCTTTAAATAAATTTTCTATTTTGAACTTTCAGGACCAAAATATGTCAGGTAGGGGAAACATACATATTTTGGATCTCAGTCTGTAGATTCATACATCTAAATGTTATTCTATTTCAAAGTTCTCAAAAAAGTTACACGAAACCCCCCGAAATAAAATCCTGCGTGCGCCACTGGTTTCGACTAATATCCACTTGGATGAATGGATGGATGTGAGGGGAGCCGAGACAGTGAACCCAAGAAGGTCAAATTTTTCAAACATTCAGGCTAAGTAGCCCATTGTACTTAATACTCATGAAATAAGAGAATGATAAAGGGAAGGGGTTACAAAAAAGAAAGAAAGAATGTGTACTTTCTTCACTGTACTTTAAGCTCAAAAAAGAAGAAGAAAGAAAGAAAGAAAGAAAGAAAGTCATAGGAAAAGGAAGGGGAATATCCATCTGCTTCCAACTAATAACTATTCAACAAATAACTATTTTACCATCTCCAGTCGGCAAAAAGCTAAAAGTCTCCTCAGATACTTATATCTCTCTAAAATTCTCCTCTCATCGCAGTGTACACGTTTCTATGGTTGTTGTTGGCTGTTGTGGTAGCTATGCATCTCTTGAAAGACATGACTAATAACGAGCTTCTTATCGAGTTTCAATGAGTTGGTAGATATAATGATTAGCTATAAAGTTGAGTCGCAATAGAAGTGAAGAGATCAAAAACCTAGCAAAGAATGTAAAAAACCTTCATAGAAACGGATAGATCCGTCTCCACTAGTCTGCCGGATTCTGATCAACTAACAACCAAAAACCAAAACTAATTGATCACTTTTCGTTCATAAACTTGTACCCCATAAACTGCGCCTGAGCCATCGAAAATGTTTAGTGTCTTCCACATATCTGTCTTGCAGTCTTCACTGTACAGATAATTTGACAAAAAGACCGACAGGCAGGCAAACCGAAAAATATTCATAATTTTACAACAGATCCCTACAAACATACATACAAACATACATACAATACATATAAATAAACATTCATGTATGTTAAACATACATTCATTTGTCATACATTCACTCATCCATTTAAAATGTGTCTCTGGTTGTTGTCTCAGCAATGAGACACTGAGGCAGCCTTATTATCACAATTGTTTTTTTTGTTGTTGTTGCTTTTTGCACTTATCAACTTATCAACTCCTCAAGTAGACAATTAAAGCAGCAAGCACAATTAAATATGCCAACAACAAATATTGTAATAAACTAATCGCAAAGCCACTCGAGTTTACAATGGCTGCGCACGTTGTGCTTTTTACAGTACCTCGCCTTCCTCACACCCCCCACCCCGCCCCCGCCGTGCACTGTTGATTGTCACCGTTCATTTGCAGTGTGAAATGCAGTTGTATAGTTTTTGTTGTGGTTATAATAGTATTTTTTTTTTCAAATGTTCGCTTTGTGCACAATCGCCCGGCGCCGAAGGTGGGAAAAGCAAACTAGAATTTAGCAGCTCGGTGTCTTATCAGCAGCGATTTTTATCGCCCCCAGAAGACGAGGCTCTGATAATTGGATTTTAATTCTGGACGTTGAAATATTTTGATCGCAGATTAAGTGAACCGCTTGTCGCGAGTAGATCGACATCAGCGTAGCACGCACAGCGCCAACGTGTTGCTCGGCTTCCAGCGAAATGTGCGTCAAGTCGAATTTAGGCGGTTAATTTTGGAACACCGAACAATGAGCACAAAAGCATAGTTCTTGATTACAAATTTGCATATAGCGAAATTACGTGCGTGTGTGTGAATTAACTAACTAAAGTGCGGAAACTCATAGAAAAATCTCAACATTTCAAGTGCGCATTTCAAAAGCAAACCGAAACAGCCTCAAAGGTGAGCATTTGTTAGGGCTGTCGATAAGGTCACACAATAATATTGTGCATTATAATAACGACATACATTTAGATGTTTACATGTATGTATATAAGACGAAAATTTCGACCAATCGGATTTCAAATGAATGCTCGTATTCATTGGAAATAGTTATTTTCCAGCTTCGTGTGGGCTATTTAAAAAAAATTAATATTAAAAATGAATGTTGCACTTTAGAGATTTATAACGACAAAACCATTAAAAATGTAAAAAAATATTAAATATTTTGTACCGTCAAGTGGAACTACAACAGAATTCAAAATTGTGCCGAAAGCAAAGTATTGGAATTTCGTAAGAGTAATTAAAATAAGTGACTTGATGCTTTTGATTGATTGTTGAATAGAAAGTATTGAATGATTTTGATATTGAATATTTAATTTTATAAGTTGGTTGCACATTTGTGTAAAACATAGAAAAATCTCTATATATAAAAATGAATCGTGGTTCGTTCGGCTGCTTAAAACTTGAAAACGACTGGACCAACTTGGATACTTCCTTCGGCGGGTTTGTTTGAAATTGTTACGTGAAGGTTTTGGAAAAATTAAAAGTCGGGAAAACGGGGCGTGGCATCACAAGATTAAATTTTTAGACAATAACTTTGGAACCATAAGTCACACATCAATTAAATTTGGTACAGACTTACTATTTAATCATTGAATCGACTAGAAGAAATTTGTGAGCATTGGACAAGGGGGCGTGGTAACGCCTCCATTTTTATATACATAGATTGTTTGTCCTGACTGACTGACTGATTGATTGATTGACTCATCATCGCCCAGCCCAAACCGCTGAAATTTGAACTATGGGTACTTCTTGAAGAATGACCCTCCGCTAAGACGGGATTTTTTTAAATTCAGGGTATAAAAGGGGCAACACATGTATTAAGGTGTTGTATGAAGAAAAGTGATTTAATAGGCATATTGATTTCGAACTTCCCGCAAATAATGTAGATCAAAAATAATTCGACCCGTATTTTATAATTTTTTTAAAATCAAAATTTAACTGGACCAACAATGGGTTAAGATTTGTTTTCGGGAAGACTCGAAAAAAACATGAACCGATAGGCCTATTGAAAAAAAAATTGGACACGCCTTTCTAATTATTTTCAAAATCGAAATCTAGCAAACTAAGGGTTAAGAATTTGTTTAGAGTAAATGTGAAAACTCATGATCTTAAGGGCCTTTTGACTTCAAAATTTTTGGAAACACTTGACATCAAAGATAATAGACATATGTTTCTTTTTAAATCAAAATCTGATGGGGTCAACAATGGGTTCAGAATTTGTATCGGGGGAAACAAGAAAGCTTGCGTGCGAAGCCGCGGGGCCCAGCTAGTTTTCTATAAAATGGTTTTTGGAATTATTTGCTGTGGGTAGGTAGACAACAGTGACAGCTTTCGGACGGGACGCCAATTAGACCCATTGTAGCACCACCGTCTTATTAACCCTTCCTTTAAATCTCGACCCAACCTGTACAAGGAAATGCGGTCTTTTGTAGGCAATCACTTAGAGAAGAGCTTGAAGATAGGGAGAGTTTGGGAGAGAGTTTGTTTATGTTTGTGAGTTCTTAAAGAATGGATTTCGCTACAGTGTTGGATGGCTTTAAGGGAAGTGCAAGTTTGTTTCCCTCTTATTAACATCCTTCCAACTTCTACAGTTCTACATTTGAAACCATAGTTTGCACCATCATTTTTTGTATTTGAGGGGCTTAAGCCCCCAAGCCCCCCTGTGTGCGCCACTGCACACAACACTAGTGTTTTGACAAGATCTTCGTAATTTCTGACACTTCCCAGTAAATAAATCTAAGCAAATACATCAGGGAAAACTATGCTATTTTCTCGTTGCTGGTGTCATTAGTGTCGTTTAACCCTCACATGAATAGGTCTGCCTGAAGGCAAGCCAACTTATGTACATACATATATTCCAATTAAATCCTGTTATAATGTTTTGATACGATAACTTTGACTTTGGATTTAAAACCTTTTAAATAGTATTTAGGTTAGATTTAGGTTAGCTTAAAAAAGGGGAGTGCGCGGTATGCACTTCCAACCGGAGATCCCATTGGGTCCATTGTGAATCACATTCTTAATTTTTTAAAAAATATATAATATAAATAGTATTTAATATACTTTTTTCTAAGTGGTTTTTTGCTAGCCATAAAAAAGCAAACAAGAAAATATTTAAATTGTGTACAGAACCTTCGCCACCTCCACTTTCTTACCAGATAATCTCAGCTTCCTCAATACCACACAATAAAAATTACCATTTAATATTTTTATGATAATTGCCTTAATTTCAACCAGTCATTTTATTTTCTACTTTACTTTCAGGCAAAGGCAATAAATCAAGCAATAAAAAGTATGGGTACCCATTACGAAACAAATTTATTTCAAAATTCAATTTCAAAATCATTCTTACCTACATTACATGTTCTGATTATCTTCAATTAAATGCATAGAAAAATATGAAAGAACAACTACAAAAACCTATTTCTACAACGTTACTCAAGCACCATAAATGACAAAATTGCAATGAAAACGAACATTGCGTAAAATAACTCGTAAACTTGATTTCCTTATCGGCAACTCAATTCTAGTTCACTCGAGTTTTGGTTAGTTGTATAAAATTAATTGACACTTTCAAATGTTGGCTAATATTTGTACGGTTATCAATTATTTCATGGTTACCGATTACTCTCAAAGCACAATGCAACTGTGTTCCGGCATTTGAGGCAGTTGCCAAGTGGGTCAAATTAAACGAAAAACTCTGATACAGAGATATCACAAATATTACGTTGTCTTGTAAAATCACACTGACTACTCACAATTAAATAAAACAACAACAACGCCTATAAAATATCTTCCATTCAAATGGTCTTATTTTGTAGATATTTGCTCGCGGCACTTTTTATGCCCAACGCAAACTGTAAGTCTTCGCAACTTCGTTATGGCTAACAATATAAATTTCAGGCACTTTCTAATCTCCAACCGTAAAGCTTTATTCGGAGGTTATTGCACGATCCAGGCTGTCAGCTATGCTTGTTAAATAATCATCTTTCATTTACTTTGTCTTTGTTTTTGTTTTTGCAGCAAATTTTCAACGCTTAATTACGTTTTACTATTTAATAGCCACATTAGCATTAACAACAACAACAACGAGGAAGACGACAAACAAATAACACTACACCAACAAGCAAAATGGCCGACAAAAAGAGCTCAACATTTGTGGACGAAGAGTTGGAAATCTCCGAGACAATTGATCCGTTCCAGGAGATTATGGAGAAGGTCGGCAATCATGGCCGCTTCCAGCTGTTCTACAATTTGATCTTTGTGATGGGCCTGGCATCGGCCGGCGCCATGATCTACATGAACATAATTTTGGCGCTCAACATTCCCGATCACTGGTGCACGGTGCCCGGCCGAGAGCGAACGAATTTCACGCTGGACGAGTGGAGGCGAATAACGTTGCCGCCGTAAGTGCACACAATAAATTATTTATGAATAAGCCAAGTAGTTATTCATATTTTATGGCTGCAAAATTAACCCTTAAAGTTTAAACTCAGTTTAAACGCCCAATCCAATTAAATTGTTCACCTTCGGCTTCGGTTTAAGCCGAATGTCACCTTTATCACCTTCGGTCGGGCTCTAGTTATACAACAATATCTGGATTCATATCCTCTGCTAACTACCAGATTTTCAAAAAAGTACTCACCCATGTGAATTTTTCTTACGACTACCAACACTTTCCTCCTCTTCTTCTTCGTCCATGCTACAAAATAATATAAAACTAAATAATATTGAATACTTTTTCTAAATCGGAAGAAGATCAAACTATTTTCCAATCTACTGTTTTGCCCAAAGAACCTGAAAAGTAAAATTTTCCCAAAACCATTGAGCTTCCGTGCAGAATGCAGCCAGCCAGGGCCGAGTCTTTTCCATATTCAATTTGTCATTTTTGCATAATTTTGCTGCCATTGCTGTCAGCTATGTTGACAGCTGACTACTGCTATACGAGCCTGTACGTGTGTGTGTGTGTGCATTCGTTTGAAGCCACATATGCACAAATGCAGCGCCGGCAGACTATGTGGTAGCAGTCAATAGTTGTTAAAATTTAATTTGTCAAATATTCAGAGTTCTCTTCTTTTTTACATTTTGCATTTTCATAGGGAAAAGGACAATCGTGGCGCTTACAAGTTCAGTAGCTGCGAGATGTACAATGTAAATTTTACGGAAATCGACGATTGGACAATGTGGAATGAGACGCGCGAGGCGAACGTAACAGGTGAGCTGGCGTATGCAAAAAAGTGCACACAAGAACACAGCCATTCCGACAGTCAGCCAGTGCGGCAAGTGAGACTGATTTATTGCCGGGCAGCGCTGGAATGAGGGCTGAAAGTGCAGCGAATTGAATGGAAATTATTTGAGAAAAAGCATGAACCGAAATGAAATGACATATTGGCATATTGGCACGTGGTGGTGGGAATGGGAGTCCGTGAATGAGTGAGTGAATGACTGAGTGGCTTGCTTGCATGAAGGGGTAAGGAGAAGTGTGTGGAGTGATAGTGAGCGAAAGCGTGGCTTCGCCATGAGAGAAAAATAACTACATAGATGGTTGAGATGGAAGTTGGAGTATTCTATTAGGCAATGAAATGGTTTGCGATTGTAGTTCGTTTGTAGATGTTTCTAAAGAATGAATGAATGACTGGATCTACAAATAAAGTACTCTTTCTGCATCGACTGCAGTTAACTAGTTTCAAATTTTTCGAAACGGGCCAGTAGCAGTCGTTATCAGTATTGAAAAGTGTTTATACGAATACAAATGGTCAGGATTTTTTATTATTAAAGTCCAAAAATTTTAAGACTAAAGCAAAATTAACAAATATTAGTATCAAACAATTTCGTATAAATTATACTAAGACATCTGCTATGAACTTATGAAATGTTTATTACAAAACAAGTACCAATTATTGGTCGAAATTCGGCCATTTACTTAAAATACTGTTTACCATTTCATTGGCTATGTTTTGTTGTTTTTCCTTCCCACAAGATAACACGAAGCTGCTGCAACCAATAAAGACTATGTTTACTTGGCTCACAAAAACATCACCGTGTCTCAGTTTATCTCAATTACAACAAACACAAAATTCATTCGCTTGCTTTACGTCTCTTATAACAACAATTACACCTAATTCTGTTTTTACACGGTCTTTTTTTACACGGTTTTGATTTAACACGGTTTGAAAATAAAAAATGTTAAATTTTTTTACACGATTTTATTCCATTTAGCACGATTCAAACTCTTTTGGGCTTACATTTTTGTTGTCAAATTTAATTTTTGCGAAATATGTACATATCACAAATTTAGGGAAATTACCTTTTTGTGGATACAAGCAAATTTACTTGTCAGAGCACTTGAAATGTGTTAATATTTTGTGAACTATCAATGCAATCAGACGTGTTTGGTAAATAAATTTTTTATAGGCAAATTAGTTTTTCCAACCTTACATTTATTTTAATTTAAAATAAACATTAATACTTGTTCTTAAAAAATCCTTGTTTTAATTTTTATTGTCTTGTCTAATTTTAATAGGTTTTAGAGTTAAGGAACCAATCACCTATTTTTGCATACGATCAATGTCTTTTTTTACACGGTTTTTTTTTTACACGGTTTTTCCTGGAACCAATCTACCGTGTAAAAACAGAATTAGGTGTACATTTGTTCTTTGCTACAGCTCACGCAATGCAATTTGTTGCTATTGGTTAGCGGCAGTTTGTGCTGGCTCTTGCTTTGTTACTGTCCAGCACACATGCGTCTTGTTATTGTACTCGTATCACAGTACAGCATTTTTTTGTCACTTTGAGAACGATGTTGTTGTTGTCATTATTGAGGCTGTTGCAGTTTGGTTTGCTAAATACTCTTCTTCGGTACCGCTATTCTTGAATGTTCTCTCTCAAAATAACAAAAAATGCATTGACGCCTTTGTTGTTGTTGCAAAAATGCAGAGCAGAGCGCAAAGCAGTAACAATGCAGGAGCCAGCTAGCGAATCAAACTACAACAATGTCAGTAATGATCGTAACATCATTCTCAGAGTGACAAAAAATTCAATGCTCTTAACAACAAAAAAATGCATGAGTACAAAGCAGAAAGAGCAAAAGCAAAAGCCACCGAAAGTTATTGCGGTAATTGTGGCTGCGTATTTGTTGTTGTTTTTTCTGCATACCGTTTTTATGTACAGAGATGCTGTTTCTGTAATTGGCATATCACATGTTTCAAACTAGATAATCTTATACTTTTGCATGTATGTAGATTTTGTTTTTATAATTGGCATAAATTTCAAAAAATAAGATTGCTAACTATATAGCCGTCTGATAATCCTCCCGTAACTGCTCAACCCTTATCAGCCATATTAGCCCAATTGTTTACTTATGAAATTATTATTTCTTTTTATGACTTACCACTAATTACGCATCACTGATCACTTGTTGATTTGCTTGAACAAATTCAAACTGCGTATTTACAATGCAGAATCCAATGCGGTCGTTCACAATGCGCCAAAAAAAAAACACATTCACTTGCTTGAATTCACTTTAAAAATATTCTTCACATCGAAATGCATCAAATACTTTCGAACAATTTCCTACAATGGCATTACACACATCAGACACACAAAAAATCCGGCCAAACTTATAACAGTCAACAGTAACAGCGATAATTTCCCCACAAATCGTACAAGAAAATATTCGTTCGGAAGCGAAAAACTTTGCTGACTGCCGCGCCAGCACAAAGAGAGCCAGCACCAAAAAAAAAAAGGAAAACAACAACAAAACGAATTGTATAGCAGAACCTCATAAGGGGAGAATGCTGAGCGGAGACAAGTAATGAACAAAGAAAATGAAAAAAAGTAACTTTTCCATTTGCTACGCATAACTTTTTACAACTTTGCACTTTAATGCGTTTCACTTACGCGCAGCGCCATTTCATTTCGTTTCATTTCATTTCATTTCATTTGGTTTGGTTGAGTTCGGTTTTGCGTTGGCTGCTGCACTGCTTTGTGTTGGGTTGTCTCAGTTTTCTTGCTTTTCATTTCGCTTCGTTTGATTTCCACTGCAAGCGGCACAGTCGAACCGGAAGACAGCGCGACAGACGAACAAACAAACAAACAAACAAGCAGACAGTGAACGTGTGCGTGCCTAATGCATCCGGCCGCCCAACTGCCCCGCGCACTCTTCACTCACTCGCACTTCACTCACACTCCATTCCGCTTGCACTCATCACGCCACGTTTGGCCTTTGCAGCTTGCCAGCACGGCTGGACCTATGACCAGACCTGGTACGAGAGCACAATCCCCACACAGGAGAACTGGGTCTGCGCCAAGGATTTGTTCGTAACGAATACGTTTGTCGTTGGACGCGTGACAGAAGTCATCGGTTCGTTTGTGCTCGGACAAATGGGCGATATGTAAGTTGAGCTGCAATGCGCTCTCGCACGGATTACACAGACTGAAATATGAAGTTGGCGCTGCCACAGCGAGCGCAAATGTAATAATTGAAAATGCATACCGCTCGCCGTGGCCGCGTTCCCACTGCCACTTACTTCTACTTATGTATGTTTGGTTTTTATTTTTTTATTGAATTTTCTTTTACTTAAAATTTTTGATAATTTCTTTTAACGCATTTCTTAATTTTCTTTTTATGTTTTATGTAACATTTTTATTTGGTTTTATGACTGTTGTTGCGATTCACATGGACTGCAGTTTCGGTCGCCGTTTGGTCTACTACATCAGCATTGGCTTTTGCTCGTTGGGTCGCACATGCTCCATACTGACCACAAACTGGTACATAGTGTTTTTGGCCTTTTCCGGCTTAACTGGACTGGCGGTCAACAGTCTGTTTCAGTCGCCGCAAATCGTTGGCATGGAAATATCCAGAGAGTAAGTGTGCAATTTTTACAGCGTGTCACAAAAGTTCAGCAGTTCGAAGTAGTTGAGTCTTTTGTGAGCAGGGAGCTCGTATAAGCTTAATGCTTATACGATGAGAGGCCAAGTTTGACCATTTCTTAAACTCAAACCGTTCTAGAGAATTTTCGTCACAAAACAGTAGCAGCTGAGGCCCATGACTGGTATCCCAATGGATACCACGCAGAAAAGTTCCAAAGGCAGAAGTTACCAAACTCTTCCTAGGGCAGGGGCGGATTCAGAAAAATATTTCGGGGGGGTGGGGGGGTTTCAAAAAGTAATTCTTTAATATTCATAAAATGCCAAAAAATGCCTTTTAATTTGTATTTAGTTTTAACCCTTTACGGCACCATGTGACATATCTGTAACAAACCACTAAAATAGCAATAAAATGCAATGTTAACAAGTAATCTCTGTTTTTGTTCTTTTTTTATCTCTTATATACGGTAGAGCATGTAATATAAAAATACTACATAGAAACCGTTAAGTTAAAATGTAAAATTTTTCATTTAGTGAAGGCAAGGCATCACCTGAAAAGGTATAACCCCAAAAAGCCGAAGAAATGCTGGTTCAAAATATTCGTTCTTTGCGGTGTCAGCGGCTTTGCATACAATTTTGAGGTGGATACAGGGTCTGAAAATAACAGGGAGCCTTTAAACCCCGATCTAGGTGCTTCATCCAACGTTGTACTCGTTATAACTCAATGTGACATAAATGTCACAAACCGCTTTTTTTTCCACTTATCCACTTTATAATAAACATTTTGAAAACTCGTGGAACAAATGTTTTTTTATTCACAAAAAGCTTTCAATCCAACCAGGTTTCATTAAGTTTGGTGATGTTGAGCCGTAAAGGGTTAAAGTCGATCCTAATTTTTCGGAAACCCCCAAAACCCCCTGAATCCGCTACTGTCTTAAGGCATCTGACCGTCTACTTATATACAAAATTTCTACTTTTATACAAATTTGTTGTGATATATTAATCCAGACGATTCCAAAGAATAAAATACTTGAATTTTTTATACCCTCATACGAACCTAAAGTTGGTATGCTTAGAAAATTCAAATTTTTAGAATCGCTTTGCATATGCAAACCCCTTCAGTATGCAAATTTTAACACTAGAAAGACCATTGCAGTCTTCTTTGGCGGTTTTTCATTTTCAAATATCTGTATTTTCTTTAGTATTTCTATCAACTTTTACTTAGGTGACTTTTATTTTTTATTGTGAAAATTTTTATATATTTTTTTTAATTTATTTTGTGAAAAATTATACAAATCCATGTGTAATTTTCGAGATATCAGCGTATATAATATTTAGTCTTTGTAGGTATGGAAAACTTGTGGTCTTTCTAGTGTTAAAGCCATGAAGCCAGCACTCCTTGGACGTTGCTCTGAGCCAAACCGAACAAATCGCCACCAATGACTTTCACGCTTTGCAGTCGCACTACGAGCTGTGAAATGATTATCTGATAATTCAGATTATCTCTTACTGGCACTGCGAACACTGCTTATGTGCCGATTTATCAATTAGAATTCATGTATCAATGCATTTATTATCTTTTGCACACTCAACTGATTTCTACACCATTTCAATTTCTTCTTCACCATTTTGTTGTTTTTCATTGGTTTACTTGTTTCTGGCATTGGCACATCGACTCGTACGTACACAGAGACGACCGCAGCACCATTGCAATTTACCAGAGCATCGGCTGGTCCATCGGCACGTCCCTGATGCCGTTGCTCTTCTGGTGGCTACGTGATTGGGTGTCCTTCATGTGGATCACATCGCTGCCGACGGCGCTGGTTTTAATTTTCTTCAAGTACGTATGCATTGCCACCACCGCCAGTCATTTTGTAAAGGTTTTATATTGTAAGTTGCTCATACGACGTGATGTGCAGCCAGCGAAAATGGCAACGGCAACAACAGCACCACTGACAGCCTCGCCTGCATGCGCGTTGTGCCGTTTCACTATACGTCTGTCCGTTCAATCGTTCGATTTCGCTTGCGAGTTTCATTCGAGCGCAACGCTTTGAATTGCCGCCGCATCCAATCAAACTCATTCAATTGTTTCAATTTCTCGTTCGTACGTCCATCCAGTCAGCCGTTCGCGTATGGCGGCGCTCTGACTGTATGTCTGTCTGTCCATACGGTTCCGTTCGTTCGTACGTTCGTTCGGTCTATTCCGGTCTTTCATGCGTTTGGCCGCTGAATTTTCAAACATTTTTTTCCTTCTAGTTGCCACTATCATTGTTGTTGTTATTATTGTTGTTGCTGTAGTTGCTGTAGTTGCTTTCAATTCTTACATTGTTGCGCAACGCTTGCGACGCTCGTATTTTTATTCTTTGGCAATGATTTTTGTTTTTATTTGTGCCCATTTTTCCCTCACTGTGCTGTGCTTTCCAACTTTTTCCAGCTGCTAACTAATTTTTTTCTTGTGTGTTGTTCGTCGTCTTGTTTGCAATTTAATTTGCCGCAGATACGTCATTGAGTCGCCGCGCTGGTTGATTAGCAAGCGACGCTACGCCGATGCGATTGTGCAATTTAAGAAAATCGCGAAAATCAACGGCCGCCACTTCGACATGACCGAGAAGGAGCTCGCGCAGATGTACCCGGAAACCGAGGACGAGCCGACCTACGGCATGGCGTCGCTGTTCAGCGGCTGGCGCCTCTCACGCAACACCGTCATTATGGGCTTCAGTTGGTAGGTTAGCGGAACATTGCGCTTCGCTTTTGTTTGCTTTTATGCTTTGTGCGTTTCGCTTTTGTTGTTGTTGTTGTTGTTGTTGTGCGCGCGTTTGTTAAATGGAAATGCTCCAATTAGTTTGTTTCCTCTCAACGAAATGAAATTTGTTTTCCTTATATTTGCTGCAGGTGCGTTGTAGCCGTTTCATATTTCACGCTGGTGCTGTTCAGTTCGCGCATGGGTGGCAACCCTTTTCTCAATTTTCTGCTACAAAGCATAGTCGAGGTGCCCGCTTATTTGGTGGGCAAATATTTGGGTAAGTAAGTGAGTTTAAAAATTGCAATTAAATTTTTAAGAAAACAATTAATGAATCAACTAAATACAGGGTGTGAAAATATTCGATTTAAAA
Source organism: Melieria crassipennis (assembly GCA_963668005.1). Taxonomy (NCBI): domain Eukaryota; kingdom Metazoa; phylum Arthropoda; class Insecta; order Diptera; family Ulidiidae; genus Melieria; species Melieria crassipennis. Next base: position 139,578,801 of record OY764961.1, on the reverse strand, counting down.
TTTGAAATGTTTAAAAATTTAAAGTTTAATGTCTCGATGTATAAGAATAACTTATCTTTGCTAATTAGTCTCAAGTTTCCATTTTAGTTTCAAATTATCATCACATTGTTATTTAGACAATTAAATAAGAACGTTTCTTCAAGCACTCAATTAAAATAAATAAATATAAATAAGAACGATTCTTAACCCTTTTCGATCCCGAGTTTTACCCTATGTCTCGATATTACATTTTGTTATTTAAATCATGAAACACTTGCCTAGCTAGTTTACTTTTGACCAATTTTAGCTTTAAACGGATTAAATAAATTTTGTATCAATATTTTTTAATTACAGAAAAATTATTTAATATTTATGGGAAAATACAAAGTTATCACTTTTTGATTTTATTTAACCATTATTCAAGAAACAGGGTTTTGATCAAACGCGCCCAATTCGTAGACTTCAATTAGAACACAAACTTTCCCTAATATCGCTGCGCATTATTGGAAATTATTTTGGGGATAACAATAAAATTTTTGTAATTTGCTTTGAATTAACTTCTAAAAATATTAATTTGTTGGTGCCTACTTAAATTAAACCCATAAATCAATCGTAGCTTTTGCTATAAGATGACAAATAGGTGATGTTGCTCTCAGGCAACTTTGGGGTCGAAAGGTTTAAAAGACTGAATTAGTTAAAATAAATCATTACCTTCAACAACACTAACTCCAACAAATTTTGTATCGCTTTCAGGTGACAAATATGGACGCCGTGCCACCAACAGTCTAAGTTTTATGATCTCATTTATCGTCTGCATTCCAGTAATTATTTTGGCCCCAGGTAAGTCTCATAGAGAAGTTGCTTAGCAATTCTTCTAAATATTTATGTTCCGATGGGGGAGTTCCCTACAGAGATGAAATAAGACTGTGGTAAGCAGTCGCCCATCCTTCAACAAGTTAGCTAAAAACGCATTATAAACCTAAACTGATTACCCCAGAAATACCTTCCAGGCATCTTTGGCCAAACGAACCAAACTACAATGGTTCCGCATAACTTTACAGTAGTCAGTTAGTTAATTAAGTAACTAAGATGATCAATGCTTTCAACACTGCTTGGTTTGTTGATAGTACAAGCCATATAACTCTAAAGATCTGAACTTTAACTGAATAGATACACTCTTCAAGTCTTTTAAAGAAGGGTTCCTGCTAAAATATATGAGATATAGCATATTATTTTTACACTATCTTTGAGCTAAAACCTCCGATTGACGTGCTGTTCCAAAATTAGTAATGAGACTCAATTTGAAAAACTCACATTGATCTAAAATCAAAAGACCTTATCTTCCTATATTGAATAAGAAATCGTTCTCTCTATGAAGTAGATTTCATTGGTTAATCATCACCAGGGAAGGGATTTTGAGAACCTAAAAACCTATAAAAAAGGCAAAATAAAATAGCAAAAAAGGCACGGCAAGGCACTAAAAATTGCCAAAAAGGCAAAAAAAGGGCACTAAAAACAGCATAAAAAGGCAAAATAGGGCATTAAAAACTGTTAAAAAGGCAAAAACAGGCATTTAAAAATAAGAAAAAAATACTAGAAAATCTTAAAAACAGGGAAAACGCTATGTATTTTGTAATAATTTCATTTCATCTGACGTATGCAACATACAATATTTATACCTCGTTTTTTGTAAAAAAAAAAGGAACATCAAGGTTTTCAAAGATAGTTTAAAAACTAAAACTAAGACATTTTAATTTAAATGTAGGCACATATTTTAAATTCATATTTTAACTTCACATATAAAAGCATAAAAGCCGTACTTGTATCACATTTGGCATGTTTTTTTCTTTAAATTTTCCACTGCACAACAAAAAATAACGGCTTAGGAATGATCAAATCAATGTAAAGGCATCGATAAGTTAACGAAATTGCAATGTTGCCACTTAATTTTTTTTTAATCATTTAATTTTTTTAGTTTCAAGGTATTTTTGCGAAACAAAAGGGGGGAAATATTAAAAACGAAAGAAAAATAAAAAGGCGCTCGACAAATCTTGAAAAGGGCATTTTGTGTCATTTATACGTAAAATAGGCACTAAAAAAATGCATTTATGGGTGAAAAAGGCAAACTGCCTTTTTAAGGCAAAAAATGCAAAATAAAAGTGGTATATTTCTAATCAGGAGGACCTCATTCGTGCTCATTTTCAATCAGAAATGCTATATTTAGCAGCAACCAAAAAAGGCAATTTGCACAAAATCCTTTCCCTGATCATCACACTGCATACAAGTTTTGTCACTACTCCTACTGTGAACAAAAACCCTCCTCAAACGGAACTTACTTCCCAATTCTTCACAATAGATCGATTTTACAATATTTTCATACTATTCTGTGCCAAAAACAGAACCAGGACCTCTTTAAGTGCGACTTCGTTCCTGATTCTACACAACGGACCGATTCAAGAATCTTTACTTTCTATTTCTATGACCCAAAAACAAGAGCAGAACCTGTTTTAATGCATCGGCTTTCTAAATCTTCACAACAGATCGTTTTAAGAATGTTTTCCCTCTATTCTGTAAACTAAACACAGGGCCACAGGTCTGATTCTTCACAATAGATCAATTCTAGAATATTTTCTTTCCATTCTGTCCCAAAGACAAGACCAGAACCCCTTAAAGTGCGACTTCTTTCTTGATTCTTCACAACAGACCGATTTAAGAATATGTTCTTACTATTCTGTGCCAAAATCAGGACCAGGGCTTCTTTAAATGCCACCTGCTTTCTAAATTTTCACAACAAACCGATTTAAGAATATTTTCTTACTATTCTGTGCCAAAATCAGGACCAGGGCTTCTTTAAATGCCACCTGCTTTCTAAATTTTCACAACAAACCGATTTAAGAATATTTTCTTTCCCATCTGTACTAAAGACAGGACCAAGGCCTCTATACGTGTGATTGTCCCTCTATCCTGTGCCAAAGACAGAACCAGAACCGCTTTAATTGCAACTTGCTTCCTGATTCTTCACAACAGACCGATTTCCTTCCATTCTGTACCAAAGACAGGACGAGAATCTTTTCAAGTGTGACTTGTTTCCTAAATCTTCACAACAGATCGATTTAAGAACAATTTCCCTCTATTCTGTACCAAAGACAGAACCAGAACCGCTTTAATTGCCACTTGCTTCCTGATTCTTCACAACAGACCGATTTCTTTCCATTCTGTATCAAAGACAGGACCAGAATCTTTTCAAGTGTGACTTGTTTCCTAAATCTTCACAACAGATCGATTTAAGAACAATTTCCCTCTATTCTGTACCAAAGACAGAACCAGAACCGCTTTAATTGCCACTTGCTTCCTGATTCTTCACAACAGACCGATTTCTTTCCATTCTGTATCAAAGACAGGACCAGAATCTTTTCAAGTGTGACTTGTTTCCTAAATCTTCACAACAGATCGATTTAAGAACAATTTCCCTCTATTCTGTACCAAAGACAGGACCAGGACCTCTTTTAGTGCGACCTGCTTTCTGATTCTTCACAATAGACCGATTTAATAATGTTTTCTTTCCATTCTGTATCAAAGACAGTGCAAAGTGCTTTGGTTTCTTACTGTTAATAAATTTTGGGTATTTTCTTCCTACACTTTTGAAAACGGGCCCAATACTCTCCTTAGAACGATTTTACTTTCTGCTCTGGACTTATGATTTTTCACAATTTAAAGTTTTTTGAACTTGAATTCAGAGTCTTTAAACGCACTAAATTTCAAGTGCTTTCTTTCTACAAGGTGCGTTCCAAAGTAAACAGGACTTTTATAAAATAAAGAAAACGGATGATTATTTTTGTATTATTATTTTTATTTATTCAAAATACTCCCCTTCTGCTTCGATACAACGTTTTGCACGGTCCAAAAGCATTTAGAATGAGTGTTTTAGGCCATCGGCCGGCATCGCCTTCAGAATGTTGGTACAAGCCTTTTGGATGTCTTCAACGTCCTTATAACGTTTTCCTTTCATCGGCAAATGCAACTGACCGAATAAGTAGAAGTCACAGGGAACCATATCAGGCGAATACGGTGAATGATTGATGGTTAAAATGCGATTTTTGGTCAAATAATGGGTCGTAACTACGGCTCTGTGAGCCGGTGCCGGTGCGGAGCTCGTACCAAAGTTAAAAACATACTGTCACATTGAGCGGGATATTTCGGCTTCTACTAGACCAAATGTCATGAAATTTTGACAGGATGTGAATGGAAGATGTACCTTTCCAACGCATGTCCTCACACATAGATGGCGCCACCAGGAACGTCCCTATTGTAAAAGTTCTGTTTACTTTGGAACGCACCTTGTATTTTGTACTGAAAACAAGTCTTGACTACTTTATAAATTTGTTCTATTTTATTCCAATTATTGTTTCTTTCTATTCTAAGCTGAAAACAGGATCAGAGACCTCTTGAATAAAATTAGATTACTTATTATTTATAACACACCAAAATTCGAGCAATTCTGTGCCACTCTTAACTGAAAATAATCCCTTTCGACTACGTATCTACATAGGTTTAACACGCTCAACATATCCCCAAAACGTTCTATTTTAAGACATCGTACAGTTCTTCAAAGACTTCAAAACTTCATATTCAAAGACTTCATACTATCCCTCAAAGCTTTCATGCTGCCCCCACACATCTTTCCCTTACTTCTCTTGAGCTCAAACCAGTGGCGCACACATTTTCATTTGATTGATTTCATTTTTAGGGGGAGGGGTTTGAGTACAACTTTTGAGCTCAATATCATTTGAAATCCTATTTTGTACCAGCAGTTTTTGTATTTTGGCGGTTTGAACCTCCGTGCGCACCATAAGCTCCAATCCTCTATGAGTCCCTCATCGTCTCTTTATTTTTGCTTCCTCTTCCTCGATAACTTATCTCAAAATCACACTCTATGTCAACCTCTCTTTCACTTTTCCCTTTTCATTCTCCTACCCCTTTCTTACAGATGCCGAATACGAAACGACCATGATTGGTCTGGCCACATTCATCAAGTTCCTCAATGCGCTCACCTTTTTCACGGTCGCCCTGCAGAGCATGGAAATCTATCCGACCTGCATGCGTCAGACGGGCATTGCGCTGGGCACTATTCTCGCCAATGCCGTTGGCATTCTGGCGCCCTACCTAGTCTACCTGGGCACCACCTACGACATTCGTGCGCCCTACTACATTCTGGGCACGTTGTTCTTTGTGGGCGGCATCAGTGCGCTGTTTCTGCCCGAAACGCTGCACAAAAAGCTGCCCGACACACTGGAAGAGGCGCGACAATTTGGCAGACACGATGTAAATATGCAATGATTAGATTTGTGTTTCAATATTCCAGAACGAGTTTACTTACAGAAATTCTTTGGTCTACCAAAACCGCCGCCGAAAGAGGATACCGCAGGCGAGACTAGAGAAAAGTTAAATCAGTCAAAATATGCGCCTTAGGGTTGGGATATTTATATTGGGATATTTTTCTCTTCTGAAGATGTAAAGTACTAATTTGTTCCTATTATTGTGGTCCGACGTGAATGTTTCTGTAGTATTAATGTAATTTTTGTTTTGTTTTATTTTTACTTTAAAGTATTGAATGGTTGTTCAGTAAAGTATTTTACACATCGTTGTCATAAGTAAAAAATTTATGAAAATCTAGAAAAACATTTTTGGTCAACTTTTGCATACTTTGTACAGTACTCAGTGTAATTTAATGTAATTCTAAGCAGCTCTTAGCATAATTTCAACTTTATATAAAAAGTTAAATAAAATGTGTCAATTTTTTTGGTCTCCTAAGAAAATGTATGTACTATATGTATTTTGGAATTTGAAATTGGAGATCATTAGAAGTAAAAACTGCTGACCTGCTTTGCAATGAGTGCTTTAAAAAAAAATCACTTTGAAGCCAGGTTCCTGGTTTCTCATCTAATCTCTTTTCATAATTCTCCATTACAGCTGCAGCTAGCGGCGCTCACAGGATTTCATTTTGAGGGGAGGATTTATGTACAACTTTCGAGCCGAATATCATTCGAAACCATATTTTGAACCAGAATTTTTTGTGTTTGGGGGGGTTTGAACCCCCGAACCCCGCCTGTGTGTGCCAATGGCTGCAGCAAACTATCTTCGAAAGTCAGAGATTTCTCTAAGAAAGCGAGTGAAATGATTGAACAAACATGGAAACGTTGACGACTCCCCTAAACGGGGTAAACAAAAACTATTTCAATAGTGCAACCCGGCAAAATTACATATTTAGAGTTGCTTTTGTGCGGCAGAATTCGAAAATTGGTAACCTTCATCGATAATCCTGAAGTTTCAAGCATAATGGTGCAAAAAAGAATTATTGGCATTTGCTGAAAGGTTTTTCGAACAAGAAAGCAAGATGGATTTTTCCTACAAAAGGACAACGACCCGAAACTAAGTAATCGAGTTTGTAATAATTTCAAAGACGAAAATGGTGTCAACGTGTTGGTTTAGTCACAAAAGTTTCCAGAAGTCAATCCAAGTGAAAATATCTGCGAACTTATGAAGCAGAAAATAAAGGATGTTAAAACAACAGAGCAGTGTTGCCAGATCAGGAGATTTCCTTCTAGATTTAGGAGATTCTTGGCCTTTTAGGATAATTTTTAGCAGGATAAAATTGTTTAGGAGAAAGTTTAGGAGATTTTGATGATGATACATTGGACATCATTAGTGGCACTGAAGCCTGGAATATTGAAAGCTAAAGTGTCTAAGTTAATTTAATTAATTTGTATGCTTCATAGTGTTTAATTTCTGCAATGAATGAAGGAAGTTTACAAAAGCAAATTTCCTACCGATTCCATTTTTTATTAGCTTTGTTTGAGTTAAGTTGTTGTTAAGCTGAAGCTGAATGAATAAAAAGGCTACAATAAAACAAACTTAATATATTTATATTTTTTATGTGAAGTTTAATTCCTCATTTTGTACTGACAAGAATTATTTAAAAAAAAAATAAGATCCAATTTTTTAATTTTTTTGGAAGTAAGTAATTTTAACTTTTTTATGCTTAGGAGAAAGTCATATCAGGTATCTGGCAACACTGCAACAGTGAAGCTGAAACGGTTTCTAGAAAGATTTTGAGAAAAAATTACCGGTTTACAGGTTAAAAAAGGATTGAAAAAATTTGAAACAATTCTTGGAAATTGAAATATAAAAATTTGAAAAACTCGTAATTTGTTTACAAGGATGTGAAGCTAGAGAAATGTCTGGAAACTTAGAGAAAAACTTCTTCAAAAAAGCCGTTTAGGCTTTTAGAAAGAATTTGCAGATATTTACCACAGGTTTCCAAAACTATTGAAAATTAACCCCAAGTTGTTTACAACGATTTGAAGTTCGAAAAATTAGGAGGCGAATGTGAAGCTAGAGGAATTAGGACTCGCTGAGACTGAGCAAGCGTAATTTGAAACCCATTGTGGTGCTCGTCTTGGGTTTCATGTCGCTTAGTGAGTACATGAACCGAATTGGGGTCGTATCTCGGCCAGTTGCCATAGAAGGATGTATCTGCAGTTCACTATATGCCCAGCATTCGAATAATTCAAGCAGGATGAGCTACTAAACCTCGAATTGATGGACATCCTTCGCTTTACAAAAGTGATGTACCGGCTAAATGAGATCCAGAGTGTCTATGAAACTTGACTGCCTATTGAAGGCCGCAAAATCACTCAACGCTGGAGCTAGATAGATCCACTTCAAATATTTGCAAACCTGGGCACTTTCTAGTCAAGGGGGAGGCTATAGCTGTGGTACAATAGGCAGTAATATCTTCCTGGCTGCTTAATGTCCTTGGACACTACAAACAGTATATGATAGTAATAGAAGAATTACGAATTGCGAAGACTGAACAACAATTAAAGCAAATTGCACATTAAAGACATGGAAAAAAGTTTATTACACCTTTTAAAAGGATATACGTACAGACATACTTAATTCTTGCTTATGGATGGAAACATGTTTTTATTTTACTCTAAACCAATAAAGCTAGAAGCATAAAATTTTGAAATATGATACTAAAGACTGAGATCCTAAATATGGTTTTTTTAAGATTCGTTCAAAACCTTCAAGGATATTGAAGGATATATTTTTGAAAGTGCTTTAATTACACATTTTGGTGTTCAAAATTAATTAAAATATATAATTCACTTAAAAGGCAACGAGTTTCCTCTTTCATTTCATATCCATATCTTCATTATTGCGCAAGAAACAAATTTTTAAATAAAATCGTTGAAATGTGTATGTCCTTAAAACTTTAAAGTCCCTTTAAAAGAACAACGGATCAGAATATGAAAAATTGAGTATGTCAGCTTACTATGATGGACCTCTAGTTTCACGCTCATATAAACTTTTAGATGGGTTTGGATGGCAAAAGTGATGTTTTCTTGATTGGTCTTATAAGTCAATTTTGTTTCCCTAAGTCAAACGTTTGAGATATTGGCGAGGTTTTCTGATCAAGAGAAGCCAATTTGATTCCAAATTGACTACTCCTCTTTTTGGTTTTTAAAAGAAATAAAAAACCATGTAATTAATAGCGGTCAAATATAGGTAAAGTAGAATTTGTTTGTGTCTATGAAAATGCCCACAAAATCACATTTGACTTTTACTTAGAAGGAACAAAAAATCTTGAAAATTGTCTTCAAATTAACAGTTTGAAGTTATCTTTAAATCTCTCTATTGCATTGCTAAAATACACACACAAACATACAAACACGTTCACGTTCAATTATCACACCATTTGTTTTGAGTTGTGCAATTTCGTTAGTGGCTGCAAAAAATTTCAGCCATTTCTTGTATAACATTTTAGTTGTCGCACCATGGCGCCAATTCATTCAGCACACCATGCACCCAAAGTCAAAACACATCAACGCAGACACAAACAAATCGCATTTGGCAAATGAAATTTCGCCCAACGCATCCTTCGAGCGCAACGCATGCCGAGCAGCCGCCGAAATGAGTTTATCAACGCGCACGTCAGAAAGTAACAAATTGATTGCGTTAGTGCGGCGCTTTCACCTTCAGCACACCAACAATAAAGCTAATAAGAAAATCAACAACAACAACAACACTACGAATAAGAATAAGAATAAGCATACAAGCACGAATTGAGGGCTACATATAACATTTTTGGGGTTAATTTTACGAGGTGAAATTTAATAAATTACCTGCGCCACACACCACACCGAAACGAGCGCCAACACACACATTGCACCCAAAAACACACACACACAGCCATGCGCCAAAATGCGAACTTATTACACCGTGCGACAGTAATTTTGATTCATCCAAATGTTGATAAAGACGTGAAAGTTTTTTCATCTCTGATCTTTTCTTTTCATACTCTGATCCGGTGTCCTTTTGAATGGAACTTAATTTTCAAAATTTTTTGAAATATCTGCGGTTGTGGAATAATGAAGTTATGAGTATCAAATGAAAGCGGAAAATTGTCGGCGTCTAACTAAATTTTCTATTTTGAACTTACAGAAGCAAAATATGTCAGTAAGGAGAAGAAAAAAAATAGATGTTTTGAATCTCAGTCTGTAGTCATACCTTCCAATTTTCTACTTCCTTATTACGCATTTCAAAAATTTTTTTTTTAATTTGCAGCTGTGGAATTATGAAGTTATGGGTATTTAATGAAAGGGAACAACTGTCGCCATTTAACTAAATTTTCTATTTTCAACTTTCAGTACAAAAATATGTCAGTAAGATGAGGAAAACATATTTTGGATCTCACTCTGTAGTGTCATACCTTCCCATTTTATTCTTCTTCATTACACATTTTTTTTTAATATTTGCGGCTGTGGAATGATGAAGTTATGGGTATTAAATGAAAGAGAAAAATTTTCGCCATTTCCTATTTTCAACTTTCAGGACAAAAATATGTCATTAAGGTGAGGAAAAAATGTCTTGGATCTCAGTCTGTAGTCTTCCCATTTCCTTCTTCTTCATTACGTATTTCAAATTTTTTTTTTAATATTTGCGGTTGTGGAAGTATGAAGTTATGGGTATTAAATGAAAGAAGAAAATTGTCACCTTCTAACTAAATTTTTCATTTTCAACTTTCGGGACAAAAATATGTCATTAAGGTGAGCAAAATATGTCTTGGATCTCAGTCAGTTGTGTCATACTTTAAAATTTTAATCTTCTTCATTACGCATTTCAAATTAGGCGTGAAACTTTTTTCATCTCTGATCTTCTCTTGTCATATTCTGATCCGAGGTCCTTTTTAAAGGACTTTAATTTCCAAGATTTTTTTAAATATTTGCGGTTGTGGAATGATGAAGTTATGGGTATTAAATGAAAGGGGAAAATTGTCGCCTTTTAACTAAATTTTCTATTTTGAACTTTCAGGACAAGATTTTTCCTCATCTGAGGAAAACATAAATATTTTGGATCTCAGTCTCTTGTATCGTAACTCTAAATTTTATACTTCTATCTTTATATGTTTAGAGCAAAACAAATCCTGTTTCCATGCCTGTATTAACATTTAAATAGGTCTAGAAAAACTTGGTTTTTTTTTGTTGCACAGTGTTCAATGGCAAATACGCACCAAGCAACGAAATACGAACACATTCAAGTAGGTTTGTGTGTGTGCGATTGCGTCTGTGTGAGCTGCCTTCGCTTGTATGTGTGATGCTGATAAATCCTAACAAAGTTTTTACTTTCGCATGATTTATTCAAGTTATGAATCAATTTTATCGCAACTGTGGAAGTAACAAAAACACAAAATGTGAGTGGCGGTGGCAGCAGCAGCAACAAAAGTAGCTCAAGGAAATTGGCAACATACACCAGCAACAGCAACAGCAACAGCGGCTAGCAGCGACAACAATACGCGTCCGCGCAGTCAGCAGCCAGAAGCCAGAAGCAGCGGAAATAGTTGCAAAACGCCAACGTGCGGCAGCTGCTGCGGTGCGGGTGGCTGAGTTAATGGTTGTCTGTCGTTCTGTCTGCCACTCGCTCTGTATGTGTGTTGGTGCAGTTGAGTTAGTAAAAAAAAACAAAACAAAAGTGTTGAAGAAAACGAAGCCAGCAACTCACCAACGCGCGCACACAAATCAACGCCTCCCCATTCCACGCCCACGTCGCTTTGCGTTGCATTACACGGCGGCGATAAAAAATACTTTCAAACTTGTGGCCAACACCGGCAAGCGGGCAACTTTCATGAGTTGAGGTGTTTCTTAGTTATTTATTATGATTTATGTGCGACGCTCTGTCTGTGCGCTACAACCTTTTGCCCCACATGTGTGCTTGTATGTCTATGTATGTGTGTGTTTGTATACATGTGTGTTGTGTCTACAAATGTGCCTTATTTATACATAATACCTACAAGGTGCAACCCAAAGTAAACAGGACTTTTATAAAATAAAGAAAACGGATGATTATTTTTGTATAATTCTTTTTATTTATTCAAAATACTCTCCTTCTGCTTCGATACAACGTTTTGCACGGTCCAAAAGCATTTGGAATGAGTGTTTTAGGTCATCGGCCGGCATCGCCTTCAGAATGTTGGTACAAGCCTTTTGGATGTCCTCAACGTCCTTATAACGGTTTCCTTTCATCGGCAAATGCAACTGACCGAATAAGTAGAAGTCACAGGGAGCCATATCAGGCGAATACGGTGAATGATTGATGGTAAAAATGCGATTTTTGGTCAAATAATCGGTCGTAACTAGGGCTCTGTGAGCCGGTGCATTATCATGCAATAAACGCCAACTTCCTTCCTCGCGATATTCTGGCCGAATACGACGAATGCGATGCACCAAACGCTTCAAAACTTCAACATAAAACAAAGCGTTAATTGTTTTTCCCGGTGGAACAAACTCTCGATGAATTATTCCCTTTGAATCGTAGAAACAAATGAGATGAGTTTTGATTTTTGACTTCTCACGGCGGGTTTTTTTCGGATTTGGCTCATCTGGGTGCTTCCATTCGGCACTTTGACGCTTTGTTTCGGGATCATATTGAAAGCACCACGTTTCGTCACCGGTTACGATGTTGAACAAGAAATTTGGATCACGTCTGGCTTCCCGAACGATGTCTTTTGCGTGCTCAATTCTCTGCGCTTTTTGGTCGTCGGTTAAAGTGTGCGGAATGAAGCGAGAACACACTTTACGGAGACCCAAATGTTCGGTTAAAATGCGATCAATTGATGTTTTGGAGATGTTCAATTCCATTTCCATCAATTCCAATGATGATTTTGGCTGCATTTTGATAAAATCACGCACAGTTTTGATGGCATCGTCAGTAATCACAAATTTCGACTGGCCGACGTGTTCGTCGTCATTCAAGTCTTCACGACCATTCTTGAATCGATTCAACCACTCATTAACACGGCTACGAGATAAACAATCATCACCATAAACTTGCTTTAACAATTTAAACGTTTCGGTAAAAGTTTTACCAAGTTTAAAACAGAACTTAATATTAGCTCTTTGTTCGATCGACATTCTCGTACCAAAGTTAAAAACATACTGTCACATTGAGCGGGATATTTCGGCGTCTACTAGACCAAATGTCATGAAATTTAGACAGTATGTGAATGAAAGATGTACCTTTCCAACGCATGTCCTCACACATAGATGGCGCCACCAGAAACGTCCCTATTGCAAAAGTCCTGTTTACTTTGGGACGCACCTGTATGTATGGTATATGTATAATACGAGACGATCTGCTGCATTATTAGGGGAAATTACCGGTTTGTACCGCACCATTTTTTTGTTTTTTGTGTCTTCGACATTCTTTTCAGCTTAGTTTTGCGTTCTCTGTTTGTGGCTTTTGCACTCCCACACAGCGCAGCGATAAGTAAATTGTTTATGTTTCTCCTGCCAACACTTTGGCTTTGTGTGTCGGAATCACACGAACACTCGCTGTCCCATGTAAGTATAACGGAAACCGGCTGGGGGAGAGTGAGAGCCCGTTATGCGTTGCACTGAATTATGAGTTATGCGTTGGGGGCGACACTGATGGCCTGATGCGTAATGACAGTTAATGACAGCGTTGTATTGAACGGCATCGGATAGCGAAGGATTTGCCAAAGCTGCGATGGCAACACCGCATTTTATGTAAGTTGTATGCGGTATTTACTGTACAGCGATTAGGAAATGTTGACCAATTCGGAAGATTCAATGCGAATAATGAATAAGAATAATGAAAATGCATCAATCTATAATGTTGCCTTTTATAAAGCTCCCAACTTACCAATAACTCAATTATCTTATGCAGTAGCGCACACAGGGGAGGGGTTTTGGGGTCTAAACCTCCCCCGAAATATCTTTAACCCTCTTCTGCCCCATACGGCCTTAAGGCACGGTCCACCAAAACCTAGAAAAGTCCACATAAGATTTAATTTTTTTAAATGACATTTTTAGGGCATGTTATAAATAAATTAAGTCGTCATTTCTTTAATGTAGCACGGATGTAAGCATCACATTTTTCCCCATTATTATCAGTTGAAATTTGAACTTCGTGGAAATTAGTAGAAATAATTATTTCGTGAAAAGTAAAGAAAAGAAAAAATTATTAAAAATACTTTTCGTTAAAAGATTTAAACAAGAAAATTATGAGTGAGTACCTTGTAATATAATTTATTGATTTGAAGTGTTTTATAGTGAAAAAAAAGGATTTACAGTTACTTTTTCGGCTTGGGAAAGCAGACTGTCTTTAGGCCGCATCAGGCACCAAAGCGAAAAGATTTAAGGGAAGGCTCCCCTGGATTTGGGCAAAAATAAGGCAAAGTTTGTAATTTTTTTGTGGGATAATGAAAAGGCGTACGAACTTCCGGTTTTGACTATTAAATTCGTCTGTTATTTAGGAGTTTAAAAAGTTAAAAAACTTGATGAAATTCAAAATGGCGGCTACAAAATGGCGATTTCCGTAGGCCTCTGCGCGCCAAACATCGCTCAAGAACTGTAATCCTGCAGCCTCTTGTAGTGGACTGAAATCAAAAAGCATTGTCATTACTTAAAGATAACAAAATTGTCTGTGCATTGAACTAGACTCAAAAAATTTAAACGAAAAATTCTTGCACAATGAATATTTGAAGTAAAAAGTTCAATTTTTTGCACCTTTTTTTAATTTCAACCACATTTAAAAATTAAAAATAAATAACTATTTATGCAAATTGTTAGTTCAAGGCATACAGAAAATCAAATACATTCGAGCAGTTTTTAGATGAAGAAAATCGGATCATTAGATCAAGTCCGGGGATTTCAGTTAGATTGGAAAAAATGGATTCGAGATAAACGCGTTTGAAGTTTTTAGAAAGTCAAGTTCATCAAGTTTTTTAACTTTTTAAACTCCTAAATAATAGACGAATTTAATAGTCAAAACCGGAAGTTTGTACGCCATTTCATTATCCGACAAAAAAATTACAAACTTTGCCTTATTTTTGCCCAAATCCAGGGGAGCCTTCCCTTAATGCATTTGGTCAATAAGGTACACTTGTATGTGGTTTCCGTTTTATAGATATCAATCGGCATTTAAAAAAAAATTTTCGGTTTTATGGGACAAAGAAATACAGGAAGTTTTAGAAAACTTGGATTCCGATGTTTTCGAAGAAACTGATGAAGAAACTGATGAAGAAACCGTTAATGAAGTGTTAGCTATGTTAGATTCAAAGTTCAAAATAGAAAATTTAGTTAAAAGGAGAAATTTTTCCTCTTTCATTTGATACCCATATCTTCATCATTGCACAACCACAAATATTTAAAAAAATGTTTGAAATGTGTATGTCCTTCAAATTGTAAAGTCCTTTAAAATGGACTATGCTATGCCAAGTTATTATAAAAGACCACGTCTATATCAACATTTGGATGGGTCTGGGCAAAAAAAGTTTTTTTTTCGCACGGTGTAATTAATGTAAATTTGGTGTTTTCACTCAGTGCATCATAACTTTGTCATTTTTCTTTCAATTCTATTCTATTGCTCAAATAATATATCTTTCATCTTAGATTTTAAAACCAAAGGAGATAATTTATTTTATCTTTGAAAAAAAAACATTCGAATATTTATGATTTTCGAAAATAGTCGAAAAATTCTTCTTTTTTACAACTAATAAAGTTAGAATAATAAACTTTTGACACGTGATCAAGGAGATTTGGGGTTTTAACATACTTACGTTTCAAGAAAATTCGATGTAAATTTTCAAGGATATAAAGGATTAAAATTTTCAAAGGACTTTTTCATATCCTCTTTTAAAAAAAGATACAAAATTAATTTGATTTCTATTCTTGAGCCTTTCCTCTTTCATTTGATATACATATCGCCATATTCTAACGAGGTTAAGTATTTGTTATATTTTTTTTATTTTGTATGCCCTTCAAAATTTTTAAGTCCTTTGAAAAAGAAAAAGGATGTAGAAATAAAAAACTGAGTACGCAGTATTACTATGTTTGGTCTCTAGTTTCACGCCCATATGAATTTTTTAATTTTTGTCACACGGTGTATTTGTATATAAAAATTATTGAATGTTTGTTTGTTTGTTGGTCACATGACACTAAAACTCAAAAACTGAAACCCCGATTGAGCTGAATCTTTCAAGGAATGATTGCCTTGACAAAATCTCAATAAACCATATAGTGCGAATACGATCCGACAGCTGGGCCTGGCACCTCCCATACAAGCTAAATTTTTAATATGGAATATCTTCGAAAGTAGAAGTTAGACAGCACTGAATTTTGGTACTGGACCACCGTTTAGGTGTGTCGTTTCACTGCTAAAATTTCATTAGCGTTGGACAAGCTACAACGCTGCTACGAACACAAAAGGTGTACTGAAGTCATATGTAATACTTCTATATTGGCAGCAACCTATCTTCACAATGTATTTTCATTCGGAAATCAAAGGGAGACAAGCGATGAGACAGAAAACACGAAATTTTGTTAATGTATTTCTATGCGTTTATACATGAGCACTTCTACACATGAACAACTGTCAAACTGCTCCAGGGGCGGTTGAAGAAATTTCAGTTAATTTCGACAAATTTTTATTTTTTCCAGTTAATTTTTTCCCCGACAATTCAGCGATACGAACTACGCCTGCTTTGAGCAGCAAAACTAATTTCGTAGAAATATTTTCTTTCATATGTGTAAAAGTTAGCACAAAACTTGCTTCGTCTCATTGCATTTAATTTACAATGAAATTTTATTGCACACACTTTCAAACGTTGTGAAAACTATTCAAGTCTTCTGCTCGCCGTGTAACATATGAAACTAAAAGTCAGAAAGGATCAACGTTTCCAATTCATTGAATATTAAATGCCGGCGTACGTTTGCATGACGCATACAAACCAAATGCGCCGATTAAAAGTTGGCGGTCGACACACACACAAACACACACACACACCGACATATTTGCGCTCCTTATGCATTCATGACAGTGCGCGGCCCGGAAATTAAAATTACCAAATTTTCACATGCCACACAATCCTTCATCTTACGACCACTACACACACACACACACTCACACAAACAAACATACATTACACATATTCATATGGCGGTCGAGCTGAGCCACAAGCTTCATCTAATCTATACAAAATTTTCGGTTCGTTAAGCAGACTTGCGAGAAAAATCACCATTTGTTAACCCCACCAGTGCCGTTGCAGTCGCAGTACAATTAAAACAAAACAACAAGCAAAAAGCGGATTTTGCTTGTGTGCTTTTTTGGATTTTTGGATTTTTTTCGATTTATGTTTTCAATGTTTTTTTGGTTTCTGTTGGAATTTTTGGCAAATATTATTCCGCCTCGAATGCATTGCCGGCTGTTGACTCGAATCCTTTCAAGTCCGCAGTTGCTGCTGGCTCGGGTTCAGGCTGCCGTAGTCAGCGATCCTGGCACTGGCATCGGCTTTGGCTCCTACTCTTACTGCATCTCCAGTAACGGTCTCGACCCCGGCCCCTGCCGCGGCAGCGCATTCAACAAGCCGTAAAAGATATGAAAGCAATAAATTTTTCATGAGGTGTTGGCTTTTGTTCGCTGGCAAAGCTTTGGCTGCACTTGAACTTTCCACACACACACACACACAGACATACACAGAAATTTTGTGCTCCGCAATCGAGTTCGCAGCAGACACTGCCGAAGGTGGAAGCGACGGTGGCGGCCAGCGACCGATTCATTCGATGCGGTTGAACGATTTTTTGGCGGTCATTGAATTCTCATGTTTGCAAACAACAACAACAACAACAATAGCAGCCAACCAGCAGACAACAGTCAGCCGGCAGCATCGATGAGGAGATGTTGACCATCGTTTTATCTTATGACGTGGTGCAGCGGCCACGTGTGTTGGCATGCGGCGCCACATCGGTGGCCTGTCGGCATCTGTGTTCGCGTTCATGTGGTCGTAAGCTGTTGCATGCCTAATGAACAACGGAAGTTATTAAACAAACAATTTGCTAATAGATCATAAACTATGAAAATAGTATCAGAACCTGTACGCGCACACCAACACACATGCACACTTGGCCATCCTTTCGACTTGGCCATGCTGCCTACTGCAACGCGCACTGAACATAGTTCGGTTGAAAGTTTTAGGTTATGGCGCATCCATCTGTTGTTTGCATGTTAAATCGTTTGCAAAAAATTCGCTAGACAAATATTTTGCAGCAGCAATTTTTTTCAGACGTTTGCAATTAACGAAATTTTGCAATTAAAATTTTGCTGCAAGGGGCACGAAATCTTTGTCTCAGACGATGCGCCAGAATAATGCTGCGAAGTGCAAA
Source organism: Melieria crassipennis (assembly GCA_963668005.1). Lineage (NCBI taxonomy): Eukaryota > Metazoa > Arthropoda > Insecta > Diptera > Ulidiidae > Melieria > Melieria crassipennis. The sequence goes on along the minus strand of OY764961.1, from coordinate 139,561,078 downwards.
ATTAAAGCAGAGTTGCAAGAGTGTGGATTATAAAAACAATAACAATTTCCAATGGCAACTATGTGCATTCTTAAATTAAACTTTAACGAGTGCAAAGGCAGCTCTTTAAGGACTTATTTCCAGGGACTGGAAATAACAGTTATTTATGAAAAATATAATTGAAAATTTTACTATGAAGGAAAAATCATGCAAAAAAATTAAATATAATACATACAATACATTTGTTTTCGCACGGAAAATCAAACTTCGCAATAAACTTTTATTTGTAATTTTTACGGAAAAATTAAAAAATTAGAATTATTTTTTATATAAGTAGGTATATTTTAAAAATCCCATAATAACAATTATTTTTGATTTTTTCATATTAGTCCACAAATAACAGTTTTTTTCGATTTTTATTTTAGTTGTCCTATGATAACAATTATTCGTGACTTTTATTTTTTTAGTCATCAATAAAAATCATTTAGTGACTTTTATTTTTTTAGTCATCAATAAAAATTATTCAGTGACTTTTATTTATAAAGTCATCAATAAAAATCATTCAATGACTTTTATTTATAAAAGTCATCAATAACAATTATTCAATGACTTTTATTTTTTAAGCCATCAATAAAAATCATTCAATGACTTTTTGTTTTAAGTCATCAATAAAAATCAGTCAGTGACTTTTATTTTTTAAGTCGCAATATAAAAATAATTTTCATTAATGCTTGCAAAAGTTATGATTCTTCCAGAAAATAGAATTGTCAAGACAGGTCTTGTTAAGCCGATCAAGAATATAAGTATATACATTTCGATATTTAATGAATCCAATAGTGCAATTAATGAAAATTACTTTTATATTGCGACTTAAAAAATAAAAATCGCTGACTGATTTTTATTGAATAGGACAAGTGAAATAAAAATCGAATAAAATTGTATTCGTGAACTAATAAGAAAAAAATAAAAAATAATTGTTATTATGGGATTTTTAAAATATAAATAAAAAATAACTTTTATTTGTTGAGTCATTAAATAAAAGTAAAAAAATAACTCTTAAACATTGATTTTTATAATAAAACTTATAACTGTTACGGTCCCTGCTTATTTCTTTTAAGGACTTTTTTCGAAAATTTGAGTTTAACATATAACAGTATCAGGAAGACGTTGATCCTACAAATGACAACATGGGACTTAGTTAAAGTGACAGAAAGGTCCTACAAATCACTTATTCCAGATAGTGTCCTTAGTTCAGAATACTAGGAGTGTTATGTGATACCAGACAGAAAAGCTTGGACTCGCTTATGCACTTATTCTCTTTTTCACTGTCAGGCATGGGTGTAGCTAAAATTTTGTCATGGGGGGTTTTAAAAAATGTTCGTTTTCCAATTTAGCATTACATGTTTGTTTAAGTAAACTATACTTTTCAAATGGGGCATTTAGAATGGCGCCAACTAGATGTACATTTTTCCCCAATTTTAAGTCAAAATTTCAAGAAATTTGGTTCAATGGAAGTGAAGTTATTGCTTCTGAAGTGAAAGTATGTTTATGTCATTGGGACAAAAATGAGCATCGAACAAAGAGCCAAAACTTGGTAAAACTTCAACCGAAACATTGCAATTCATGAACCAAGTTTATGGTAATTTTTGTTCATCTCAAGGCAGAGTTCATGGTTCAGAGTTCACGCAATTTAAAAACGATTGTCAGGACATAAATTATGATCAACGTGTTAGCCAACTGAAATTCTCGATCACCGCAGATTCCATCCAAACTGCGCGGTCATTTATCAAAGTTCAATCTTCATTGAAATTTTTCAAATTGGATTTAACCTTCGCTTTACTTATATCCAATGTAGTTATGATTTCGACTAACTGAACCAATTCGAAAATAGTTTTCAAAAACAGATTTAAAAACAAATTTTTTGGAAATTTTTTTTTTGTTTATACTTGAAATTTGTCATTGTATGCCAAATAAAATAAGTGAAAATAAGTGAAAAAAATTATTTATATTTGATTTATTTATTGTGAGTTTTATTCGAAATAGCTTCGAAAGCGCTTGGGATCATCTGGGTGGGTATTTGGCAAACAATGGATAAAAAAATCTTTGGTAAGACGAAGGTTAAGAATCTCCATAACATTTATTTATCGCAACTCAAGACGCCATCTCGTCGATAGGCACTTGTGACTGATTTCTTGACTAAAAGTTGCATTTTAACCATCAAACACTTTCCGTTTTCGCCGAAGCCATCCAAAACGCTTGTACTGATATCCTGAAGGACATTACGGACCACGATCTAACATACTCATTAGACAAGCTTTTGGATTATGTAAGTTGGTGTATTGAGCCTGAAGGGGACTTTTTCAAAAACTAACTAATCAGCTTTGCCAAAAAGTTGTAAGTTGTTTATTTTTTTTCAATGGTTAAAGGTTAAAAGACCTTTTTGCTAATTGGGAACGTACAAACCATACATTGTGATTATAAATGTTGAATAATTAAATATGAAATATTAAATAATTAATTGAATAATTTAAGGCTGTGGGCGGGTGGGCGGAAGGTTCTGAATCCCAACAGCCTGAGATACTAAACATGTATGTTTTTCTGACCTTACTGACATATTTTGGTTCTGAAAGTTCAAAATAGAAAATTTAGTTAAAAGGCGAAAGTTTTCCCCTTTCATTCGATACCCATAACTTTATCATATCGCAACCGAAAATATTAAAAAAAAAACTTTAAAATTTTAAAGTCCTTCTAAAAGGACATGGGATCAGAATATGAAAAACTGAGTATGCCCGGTTACTATGAATGACCTCTACGCCTATATCAACTTTCGTGGTGGGTCTCGACAAAAGTGTTTTTTTGTAGCAAGGTGTAATAAGTGAGCGGGTTCTATAAGTGGCTTCCAGTTTTTGAACCTTTGACCTCTCCAAGAGTGTTATTTTATAGCGATACGGTTTAATTCAACGATCTTGCTATAACCTGAAATATTTTTTGGCTATACTAATATAAAAAAGGCAGAATTGCAATTTTTAAATAGATTCAAAAAATATTCAATTGATTTATTATTTTATTTTTGAATAATATTTCAATATTTTAATTGAATAAAAATACTTTCGTTTGCATTTAATACTTAAAATTAATTCTTAATTACATTCCAAGTCACACAAGTTTTGTTTAGTTTATTTTCACTCCCTTTTTTAGTTTATTTTCACTCACTTTTTTAGTTTATTTTCACTCACTTTTCACTTTATTTTGTTTAGTTTATAGTTCACTTTAACATAAATTTTCAGCGCCCTGCGGTTCAGTGAATGTGGCAGTGTGCCATTTGTTTCTCCCACATTTAACTGCGAGAGACATTGTTTCCATTGAAAAAAAATATATATTTTATCTAAATTAAAAAATTCAAGAAAATAAAGCAAGTAAGCATGGAAAGAAAATGTTACTTAATAAATTTTGTTGCCAATTAGCACAGCAACACAACCAGCAACGATATCAACTGCCTGCAATTTCAAGTTGCCTGTGTTTTGTTTTTCTGCTCACTCTTTGTCTGTCTTTCTCTTTTCCTTGCCCTGCTCGGCATCTTGGCAGTTTTCTTTTTTCTTGTAAGTATTTTCTTCATGCCGCGAAAACGACTGTCGCACGCGTCCTTAACACTTGCAGCGCTCGCCAACATGTTTGTTGTTACTTCATGTCGTTCTTGTTGTTGTTGTTGTTGGCTGCATTGCGCGTGGGACGCACTGCAAGTGTTGCATTAATGAAAATTAATGTGTGTTGACTTGCAGTGGCGTTACTGCTGCCATTGGAAATTTCCTCCGAACCGAAGCAAGGCGAACCGCCACGCCCTCTCACGCCCAGACCTGATTGCAGTCATTGTTGTGCAACTGCAAGATGCAAGATGCATGAAACGCTGTGTAGGCGAAAGGACGTGTCATTTGTAAGGCGAACAAATTTATTTCGAACAAAAACCACAATGCAACGTTCTAAAAACGCCTGAAACTATGCAATGGCCACATTTGTAAGCGGCGCCATTTCTTGCACATAGTCGAGCATTCGTGCTGAATGGGCCAACAAAATATGAAAGAACACAAATTATCGATTTCTGGCAGGCAATTTATTTGTGTTGAAAACTAGAACAAAACAACAACAACAACAAATTAAGCAACATAAAATTTTAGCTCAGCGGCGAGTTTCTCATATTTTTGGTGAGTGCGTTTGAAGAAAAATGAACTCAGCAAATTCTGATGACTCAAAACTGTTGTAACAACAACATCGACAGCAGCAACATGGATTACGACATGAAAAATGCAGCGTCGAGCAGGCGCAGTGATTGCACTTTATTTGCTATAATAAAATACTCCATTGAGCGTTAAGAGATCGAAACGCAGCATCGAACCGAACGGGCGCACAGTGCTTCGATTCCATACAAAATTGCGGCAAAAATAGAAGAAGTACGTGAAATTCGCTGAAAATTTGCTGAGTTCAAAATTAGTGTTTGTTTAAAAAAAATATATAGTTAAAAAAAATTCGAATATATATGGTTATATATGATTTTATTATCACCGAGCCCAAACCGCTGGAGCTATAATGATGAAATTTGGTCAAAATTTGAATTTTAAAAAGTCAACCCTTAAAAAGGAGCGATTTCAAAAACGTCGACCTTGAAAGGGCGGAAAGGGGATGGTGAAACTTATATGGACGGACATTGTTTTGTGGTCAGATTGCTTAAAAATTGTGTATATATATACAAATAAAGCAAAAACAAAAGACGTATTTTAGCGTTTTTCTAAATTCGACATTTAAGGGGTGGACAGAGCGCGGTAAAGTTGCTTAAAGGATATATTTTTTGTTTATTTAATATCCGTAGACCTTAACATGGAGATGAGACAGGTGAATATGCAATGCAGCTCAATTTATAACGGCGAGACTATTATAAAAATTATTCTTCAAAATTAGACCTTCTTCAAAATTAGACATTCCTCCTTTTTTTAGAATATATTATAGTTAAATCACATTTTAGCAAACAAATTCCATAATAATGAAAAAATTTTATAATATGGCTCATAATGGGTTAAATAGGCGTGCCAAACCTATTTTTATAAAAAAAAATTCATAGTTCGTGGCATTGACTTGGTTACACATTTTACATATTTAACTTATATTTACATATTTTAACTCAAGCGATTTCTGTAAAAAATCAACATTAGTAGTTTCGAAAAAATTGAATATTTTCCAAAGGCGCAAAAAGACAGAATTTTTTTTTGCGGACTTAAGAGAAGAAAGTCCATCTAAAAAAAGATTTACGCCAGTTCACGCCATTCGATTTAAATTGCCTTTCTAAATTTGGTTATTTTTAATTTTCATTCATTTTTGAAAATTCGTACAAAAAAAATTATGTATGCTAAACAAAAAAACCCGATCAGCGGTCTCGCTCCTATCAATGTAGTTTTAATTTTAAAAGAAATTAATACTTTATCTACAACAATACATTTTCTACAATTTTTTTAATACAAGCACCTAAATGTCATTTTTCCCCTTCATAAATTTTTGTAGAAATATGTCCGACTTTGAAAAGCTATATCTCCTAATCTGGACAATGTTTCGAGAAAGTATTTCGTATCCAGCTTAATTCAAAAATTACATTTAACATGTTACTACTTTTTTCAAAATCCGCGATATTTTTTTTCTTATTTTTGTCCACTTTCGAAGCACTGTGGGGCGCGTTCATTGGCCGGCGCGCGCATTCCGCGTTGGCCAACAACAGCTGCTGCCAATGTTGCTGTTGCAACACAAAAACGGCGCCACTATTTACGGAGCTTTAACGCGGCTGCCAACGCATCGCAAAAAACAAAACTGCGCAAAATCCAACAGCAGCAAATTAAATGAGAAGAAAAGTTGGGCGGGCAGCGCCAACCAACTTACACGCACACACACACACACACACACACATAAAAAAGAGTGTAGGCGAGCGCAATGCAACTGGCAGCATAGTGCAACATGCGCTGCGTGGCATGCGGCAAGTTGGCGCCAAAAAGGATGCACTGAATATTTCATGTTCACAACGAACCAATTTTACGCTCTTCAAATCCTATTAGTCAATTCCCTTGCGAGCGGAACGACGCCAAAGCCAACTGCAATTCCTGCAGTCTGCGGCGTCTGATGGAGCCTCACACACACACACTCATACACTCATACCTCGCTTCCGTTTGCGGCCATACATACATGTATAGATATGTGTTGGGGTCAGTAGTGCCCGTGTGTGTGTATTGTTGTTGTTGTTGTTGCACTTTACAGTGGGTCTTTGTGCCTTGGATTGGCGCATGTCAGTGCCGTTCGATTTATTGCGGCGTTGAATACGGCCTCGAGGGGTTATCAATATGCGAAATGCAATTGGCACTTCGAAGCGGCCGCATTGGACGAGCAGCGAGCAGCGAACGAACGAAGAATGGCAGGTAAAAGATGCGAGCAAAACAGCCTGCAGGCTCCTTTCAAATCGCAACCTCAATGATTTAAGACAAAGTTTGTGCATCAACTCGTAGGGGGGAGTGGAGGGAGGGGGCTGTATGTGGCGGCGCTGATATGCGACCCGCAGGGTTTTGAGTGGATTCTGGATTTCACTGCCTTTAATTTCACTAAATTTTACTATTCAGTTTTCTAAAAAAAAAACTAAAGTGTATAACAATCGAAGACTCTGATTCTATGAAAGACTCTTGAACCTGAACTAAATGTTTTTAATAGTTTTCATTGAATGAAAATTTTTTTTTGAATTCATTAAACTTTCTTCAGAATTATATTGTGGCTTAGCATAGGCAACACAACAACACTAAACGAACATTTGTTGCTCTTAGTGCATACTTTCAGGGGCCATGGTAAATTTGTCCAAACTACATACTGAAGCAATGGTTCGAGGCGTTGCTGAAGGGTTTCGCGCCAACAAGTATAAAAGGCAGCCAGGACTGTTGCTGGCAGTCGGCTTAGACGAAGAGTGAGACACTAATACAAAAAATTAAAGTGAAAGTAAAGTGACTGATAAATCAGTGAAGTGAACGTAAAATGATTTTGGAAAATTGTGACTAAACTGTTTCAGGTTTTTTTTTTTTTTTGGCACAATCCACATTGATTCGTTTCATAGACATAATTCAAAAAATGTATAGTCTCAGAATTTAACGATTTTGAAGTCATTTGAAAGGTAAAACTCCAACTAAGGAAAATCCCAAAAATTTGTTTAAAAAATTAATTAGTGTTTGCGCCAAACCTGCTCAAAGTCTTATTTTTCTACAAACAAATTTAAACACATGTTTTCTGTTTTTCAGTCTATTGAGTAAAATAAAAAATCGTAACAATTTTTGATTAGCAAAACGTTGATAAAACCTTCAATATAGATTAAAAACTATTGTGCAAAGCTAAGGTTTCTACTTCACTTTTAATTTAAAATATTTTTCAAAATTAAAAACCTGAAAATTGCCAAAACTTTAACCCTTACGCTATTATGTTGCCACATGGGAACATGGTACCTTGCGAACGTCTGATCCTTCTATGGTTCCAAGAATACATTTTTTTGTTGATCCTTAGAATAGCTTGAAGTTTTATAAATAATACGAAATGAATAAACTGAATATTAAATTTTTGTTAAATATTCCAATTTTTTTTTAATGTTATATCTTTACATAGTATAGAAAAAAGCAGAAAAAATAAGAGACATTTTAAATTTGATTTTTACTTTAATTCAGATATATTTTTAAAGAATGTGGTTGCTTTCATATTGAAACACCCTAAAAAAGAAGGTCCGGTAACAAAAATTTTAAATAATCATTATGGAGTGTTTTTGATATTACTGCACAGAAGACTATATCGATAAATTTAAAGTTCTAGCTTTCCCCAGTAAAAGCCTGTAGCGAAAGGGTTAAGAAAAATATTTAAAAAGTATGGTAAAGTATGTACCTGGATTTCTTGCGTATTTTAAGCAGCATTCATTCTTCGTCGGATAATGTAATTATATCCTCCAATATCTTCTGATCTCAAAAAATATATTAGTTCAATTTGAAAAGTGGTCTAAACATCTATTTTTTCGACAAAATATATTTTATTTATCCCTCAAAGTATGAAATCAACATGAAAAATTAAAAACCTGCACAAATGCAAAATTTACATCTATTGTTATAATTTTTATTGCAAAACTAAGGACCCTTCGACAATTTCTGTTACTCTTTGCAATTTTCATTTTTTACGTAACTGATTTAATGTAAATTCTGAAAAATCTAGGAAATATATTTGTTGCTATAGCTTTCGAAAAATAACGAAAATTACAAAATTTAAGTCTCAGACATTGCCAAACTACAAAAGTTTAAGAAAAACAAAATGTCGATTTCAACTCAGCAGAGATGGTCTAGAATACCAAATTTTATTAAGAACAGAACACCCCTTCTAATTTTGCCCCGCGGTTGTATGGAGTCGAATCACTGTGCAATTCAGCGATACGAACCACGCCTGCGTTGGCCAGCAAAACTAATTTTCGTAACAATATGTTGGAGCAGAGCCAATGTTCAAACACAAATATTTGGTGTACTGCAATTTTATTTTTTATTTTTGTTAATTTTTAATATTAAGTTAATTAAATATTAATTATTGTAAATTTTTTTCTGCTGAAGTGCAATTAAGAGAGTTGAAACTCTTAATGTACTCTTTGTGTTCTTAAATAAAAAATAAAAAAGAAATAAATAAATAAATTTATAAATAAGTTAAAATGTAAATAAATAAGTAAATAAATAAAAAAAAAAATTAAAAAAAAATAAAACAGTAAATAAATAAATAAATAAATAAATAAACAAATAAATATAAAAGTACATTAGTAAGTAAAAAAATACAAAAATAAAAATTATAAAAAATTTTCCATTTTCGGCAGAGAATATCAAATTTTGTTTATGAATATTTATAGAAATATTCCAAGTATTTATTATCAAAAAATATATCAAAAAAATATCACATTAAAATAAAATTTCACCATTCATTTCTGACACAAATTACAGCAAAGTGCTTTGCACTTCTTTTCCACTTGCAAACAATTATCCTTACACAACTGTTCGTAACTCCTTGTTTTTTTTTTGTAGTGCGCTACGAAAGTTTACCGAAGAAAGCTTAAAGTCACTTGCAGGTGCAAATTTGTTTGATACTTGAAATCCTTGCAGCCAACTCAACGTTGGGAATGTGAGATTGTGACTTTTAGCAGGTAATAAATCATTTGTTCTACACCGACTGCCACTGCTTTTTAACTCGCAAGTGTTGTTTTACAGTTGCTGAACAGTTTTAAATGTGTAACGCACAAAGGTGCAGAAAGTTAAGGATTTTGTTTTGATATATTTAGAAGGAATATGTTTGGTTTGAAAAAGTTCTAGGCTATGAAACAAATGAGGGATTCAAGGATATTCAAAAAATTCAAAGAAAACATTTAATACTGGTTGGGTACAAATTAGTTTGGCTGAATTTCGAAATATTGTATAAGGTGTGGAAAAAAGAAATCCATGATTTTTTGATGAAATTATTTTTATTATTGCTTTACATGCAAGTTTCAATCGGGCCAATAAACTAAGTTTTTCTTAACCCTTTGTTGATCATGTTAAAATTTTTATGAAAAAATAAAAACACTAAAAAAATAAAAAAATTCAATACTAATCTAATTAGTTCTCTCTTGAAGTGCTTTCACCATATTTGAAGTCAATTGGCGCATTAAATCATGTTTCCCCATACAAATTTTAACCCATTGTTGATGCCGCCAGATTTTTATTTTCAAAAAATCCTGTTCCTCCATACAAACTTCTAACCCGGTTAGATTTCGATTTTCAAAAAAATTAAAAACACGTGTCGAATTATTTCTCACTAAGACTAGTTTTATCATGTTTGAAGTCAAATGTTTGAATTAAAAAAATAATATTTCTTCACGCAAACTTTTAATTTGAAAGGGTGAATACCCTTTTAAGTTTTGATTTAAAAAAAATGAGAAACACTTGTTAAAAATATTTTTGATTTCAAGTGTTTTCACCAACTTTCAAGTCAATAGGCCAATCGGTTCATGGGTATTTCGTAGTCTTTCCATATACGAACCTTAACCCTTGGTTCACTTCGTTAAGTTTTGATTTTCGAAAAATTAAAAAATATGTGTTGAATTATTTTTGATTTGGATTATTTTCACCAAGTTTGAAATCAATCAATCAGGCCCATTAAATCAAGTTTCTTCATACAACATCTTAACCCATGTTTTGCCCATATAGACACAAAACTTAAAAAAATCCCTTCTTAGGGGAAGTTTATTTTCTTAAATGCATCTACAGTTCAAATTTCATGTTTGTAGCTTTGGTGGATTAAGCTGAGCGGTGATGAATCAGTCAGTCAATCAGTTCATATTAATTAATTTACATAGATTAATTATATTTTAATATAATTATATTTTTTTATTTTTATCAGATTAATTATATTTATATAGATTTAAGTTGTATGGCCGATGCCACGCCCTTTTATGCAATGCCCAATGCAATCTTCCAGTCGAAGGGTGCGACCCAGTTTCATTGATGTGCAACTTTCAGTTCCAAAGTTAGCCGGAAAATTGTAGTCATAAGAAATGCGCCACGCCCCTTGTCCAACGCCCATGGCGAATGACACATCTACGACGGTGTACTAAATTTTAATGCCGTTCGACTAATAATTCCGAAGCTATTCCACATTAAAACACATTATTTTATTTTATTTTATTTTGTTTTATTTTATTTTATTTTATTATATTTTATTTTATTTTATTTTATTTTATTTTATTTTATTTTATTGTACTTTATTTTATTTTATTTTATTTTATTTTTGTTGTATGGGCAGTGCCATGCCCCCTTGTCCAATACCCATCCCATTCCTTCTGTCGAGAGGCACTTCTAAATTGTAAATCTGTGCCAAATCTCATTGATGTGTAGTTCTGTAGTTTGAAAGTTATTCAAAACATTTGGGTTGCTTGAAAAGTGCCAAAGTTAGCCGGAAAATTTCCAAAGTTAGCCGGAAACCAAACCGACTCAGTGTTGCCAGGTACCTGAAATTACTTCTTTTTTTCCTCCTAAATCTTAAAACAAAAAACTGACATTTTCCCCCCAAGGTGCCATATGGTGTACTAGCGTGTTGTCTTCTGGACTAAGTGTCCTCTGCATCCAGTTCGACAGTTTTATGAAATCAAGTCACGAGTGCACGTTGCATTTGAACTAAATTTCAGGAAACATTTAAGACGAGTGAATGAACAAAAATTGGTTCAAATAACAGCTTGTAGTGAAAAGCAGATTTAGGCCCAAGAGACTTCTTGTAATACTTTTGTTATCAACTCCTGAAATGTTAGGCACCTTTTGAAAACCCTATGTTTTTCCGTAAAGTATCTCTCTAAAATCTTGATATGTTGGTTTGCCTAGCATCTTCCAACACCTTCTTGAAAACTCTGGAAGGAAGTAATGGACACTTTCCTTTTCGTTCCAGTTCTCACAGCTATGACAATTGGTATCAGATGATCTGAACCGAATCTTCTTGAGCGGCTACCAATAATGCAGTGCTAGTACCAACAATAGCTGTGAGCGTACCTTTTCATAGATTCAGCAGACTTTTGGAAAATAAAAAAAGATTTAAACGGGTTTGTTTTAAAAAGTAATGAACGAAAGGAAGTGATGGATGGTTTCCTTCTCGTTCAGATGCTCACAACTGGTACTTGATGATCTGAACCCAGTCTTCTTGAGTGTCTGCTGGGAACCATTTCAGAGATCCAGCAGACTTTTAGTGAATGGATAAAAATTTAAACAGTTTTGTCTTTGGAGGAAGCAATGAACGGAAGAAGGTGATGGATCGTTGCCTACTCGGTCGAGTGGATCTGTGGGTTGAGTGGTCATGAGCAGTCGTGAGCATCTTAACCCTTCCGCTATTTTGTTGCCATATGGTAACATGCTACTTTGTGGACGTCTGCATCCTCTATGGTTGCAAGAATACATTTTTTCGTTGGTCTTTAGAATAGTTTGAAGTTTTATGAAAAATACAAAATTAATAAAGTGAATATTTAAGTTTAAAGAAGAGAAGAATACAAGTTTTCGTAATGGTATATCTTGACATAGTAAAGGAAGAAGAAGCAGAAAAAATTAGAGAACTTTTTAATTTGACGTTTTCTTTAAATTTAGATACTTTTTTCTTTTAATTTTGGCTGAAGTGAATTAAGAAATATTCAAATTTTCGTTATGTGTAAAAAGTTTTATGTTTAACCCATTAAGCCCTGAGCGTTGCGTTTGCGCAACGTTTGGGAATTTCGCTATATTAAGTAATTCATAAAGTCATAAAACTTGAAAATGGGCAGAATTGGATTAGAATTGATCGTTTTAGATTCTGCCATACTCAAATTTCAAAATTATTTAAATATTCATACGTTTTTTTCGATCCATAGTCAAAGGGTTTTTTTTGGGGAATTTTTGAAATTCAATCAAAAATACTTATTCTTCAAATCTATCAAAATCCCTTAGTGGGCTGCATTTTGCAATGCTAAACTATTTAAAAATAAGTTTTGAAAATATTGTTTTTTGATTTTTTAAACAAAAAATATGCTTTAAGTTTTGTGTTACGCGAATGCAACGTTGGGCCTAAACACTGCCAATTTTCATACAACGCAACGCGTGAAAATGTCAAAATCCAAGCAGCTGATATTTTATTGGCACATTTTATTTTCCGCAAATGTTTGATTTTGTTTATTTGTGTAATGTTTGCGAAAAACATGACAAAAAAAACACATGGTATGAATTTTTTGCTTGATTTTTTTTCTTGATTAGGCCAATTAATAAGATTGTGTAAAATTTTATGGAAATCGCACAAGCCTTTCTGGGGTCAGGTTTTAATGGGTTAAGTAATTATTACAGCCACAACGATGTGGTTGCTCTCATAGAAAAACACCCTAAAATACAGGGTCCGAGTATAAAAATTAAAAAATTTCTTATGAAATGTTGCTAGTATAACCACATAGAAGCCAAAGACGTAAAATTTAAAATTTTAACTTTCCCCAGTAAAAACCTGTAGCGAAAGGGTTAAGAAACCCAGCAAACTTTTGGTAAATAAATAAATATGTAATTTTTTTTTTTTTAAACGATTCAAATTATTTTCCTTGCCACATTGCAGTTTTCAGTTTTTTGAAATTTATTAATTACCTCTAAACTGTCTTAAATATCAAACCACATCCCCTACATCATGAAATAAGTCAATATGCCACAATAAAATGTCTGAAAATTCGTCTTATATGCATTTATTGATCATTCGAATACATTCAAATGCAAAGTGTTTTTAATGTGTAAATACCAAAATCAAAGACAAATACAAAAGTCCGCAGCTTGGACATACAAACATGTCTACATACGACTACTGGTACAATGTGTAAAATTTGATTGTTAAATTCGATAAACTTTCAACGTTGAAATATGCCACATGAGACAAGTATTTGACTCGTCATTGGGTCCCTAAAACACATTCACAATACTAAATATAGCATTTTTGGCAGTTTTCATACTTATTTATATATGTAATGTGTGTTTATGTGTATATGTCTGTGTGTGTGTGTGTGTAAATACTCGCTAAGTTTCTGAACACATTTGCACTTAACTGCTAAATCAAATACATTAAATATGTAAAAATGCTTAAATACTTCAATTCAACATTAAGTTGGCCACTTGCTGAGCTTAAAATTACTTCAACTACTCGCTTATTACAAACTAACTTAATCAATCTTTGCTTTAAACTTGTTGATCAATATTCAATTGTTGGTTTGTGTAACAGTCGCTTGTCGCAATACAATTATTCTCATGCACATAAGTATTCAACTACAACTACAACTACATTACTATCCAATAACAACAATTTGATTCGGTTAGTTGTGGTGTAAGTAAATTTGCTTGCTTGCTTGCTTGTCGGACTTCATGTGGCTTATTGTGCACACAAGTGCACCTGGCCACACCGACACGATTTAGTAGCGGTATGGTGTGTGTATGTGTGTGTTAGTTTAACCCAGCCGTTCAAAATGTGATCATCGTCGTAAGTTTTCAAACTGTTTAAAGCGTTGCAATTTTGTTGAACTTTAAAGCCCAACGAGGACTAAAGCATTTTATTTGAAGATAATATTTATGATTTAAAAGCACTGAAAGCATTATAACGAAGGAATAAGGACAAGGCATCTGAAGCTCTGGACTAGTTTTTATGAATGCAATTCTGTTAAATATTATGGCAACTAATTAAACTTGATGTCACTTCGCACGCAATGTCGCCAAATGAAAAACTGAAATTTTCTCACAAAAAATAAATTATTTCTTCTCAACACTCAACTACGATTACGACTTTATTTGAAAGGGGACTGTAAATGGGGTTTCCGCCAAAATTTTTTATTTTTGCTTCGCAGAAACACAAAATTTAATGAGCTCATAACTTCGTTTACGCTCATTACATCAGACGCTCTCTGATGGTGAATTTTCAAATTTTAATTAATTTATGAAATGAAAATTTATGAATAGGTTTCACCAAGACGGCGTTACAAGTCACATGAGAAAATTTTCAAATATTTATACATAGGGTTTGGTTTCTTATGTTTTGAGATATGGCACTACTAATGTGAATTTGTTAAATTTTCAAATCAAAATTGTAAAATTTTAAGTTTTTACTAAAGAAAAAAGTACTCAAAACAATGCTTCATACGAGAGCTACTTCTGTAATTTACAGTGAATTGAAATAATGGAATTTATCAGTCAAAATAATGGAATTTCATTAAACCATCTCTATGTGATGACTTCTAACGCCCTCTGGTGAAATATTTTGGAACTAATTTCTTTTGTATTTTTTACACTTAAAACTGTTGTCCCATATTGAAAAAATCATTTCAATCGGTTCAGTAATTTTTGAGATATGATGTTACTTCACTAAACATTTGAAAGTGCGAAATAATTCCAAAGAAAATGGTCAGATTTGTATGGCAGCCCCCTTAATTATTGGAGCCTCATTAAGGGTTGAAGATAGAGGGTGAGTATGTTTTGAAGAAATATTCAAAAGAGAAAATTTGTGGTGCTCAGTCTTACATTTGATACATCTGGAGGTAACCTGGAAGCAGTGGGAGCCTATTTTAGAAAAATCATCCTTTCGTATGGGAACGTCATTAAGGGTTGGAGAAAGGGGGTAAGTATGTTCTTAAGAAATGTTCTGAAGAGAAAATTAGTGGAGATCAATCTTACATTTGACACGTCTGGAGGTTAGCTGGGAGCAGTTGGAGTCCATTTTAGAAAAACCATAATTTTCTATGGGAGCATCTGCACAGGGGCAGAGGAAGTAATGGGCACTTTCCTTTTCGTTCGAGTTCTCACAGCTATGACAATTGATATCAGATGATCTGAACCGAATCTTCTTGAGCGGCTACCAATAATGCAGTTCTAGTACCAACAATAGCTGTGAGCGTACCTTTTCATAGATTCAGCAGACTTTTGGTAAATAAAAAAAGATTTAAACGGGTTTGTTTTAAAAAGTAATGAACGAAAGGAAGTGATGGATGGTTTCCTTCTCGTTCAGATGCTCACAACTGGTACTTGATGATCTGAACCCAGTCTTCTTGAGTGTCTGCTGAGAACCATTTCAGAGATCCAGCAGACTTTTGATGAATGAATAAATATGTAAACATTTCTGTATTTGGAGGAAGTAATGTACGAAAGGAAGTGATGGATGGTTTTTTCTCGTTCAGATGCTCACAACAGGTACTTGATGATCTAAACCCAGTCTTCTTGAGTGTCTGCTGAGAACCATTTCAGAGATCCAGCAGACTTTGTGAATGAATAAAGATATAAACAGTTTTGTCTTTGGAGGAAGCAATGAACGGAAGAAGGTGATGGATCATTTCCTATTCGGTCGAGTGGATCTTTGGGTTGAGTGGTCATGAGCAGTCGTGAGCATCTTAACCCTTTCGCTGTTTTGTTGTCATATTGCCAACATGCTACTTTGTGGACGTCTGCATCCTCTATGGTTGCAAGAATACATTTTTTGTTGGTCTTTAGAATAGTTTGAAGTTTTAGGAAAAATACAAAATTAATAAACTGAATATTTAAGTTTAAAGAAGAGAAGTATACAGGTTTTTTTAATGGTATATCTTGACATAGTAAAGGAAGAAGAAGCAGAAAAAATTAGAGAACTTTTTAATTTGACGTTTTCTTTCAATTTAGATACTTTTTTTTTGTTTTGGCTGAAGTAAATGAAGAAATATTCAAATTTTCGTTATGCGTAAAACTTTGATATTTAAGTAATTATTACAGCCACAACGATGTGGTCGCTCTCATAGAAAAACACTCTAAAATACAGGGTCCGAGTATAAAAATTAAAAAATTTCTTATGAAATGTTGCTAGTATAACCACATAGAAGCCTAAAACATAAAATTTAAAATTTTAACTTTCCCCAGTAAAAAAACCCACCAAACTTTTGGTGAATAAATAAATATGTAATTTTTTTTAAACATTTCAAGTTATTTTCCTTGTCCATTGCAGTTTTCAGTTTTTTGAAATTTTTTAATTACCTCAAAAATGTCTTAAATATCAAACCATATTCCCCTACATCATGAAATAAGTCAATATGCCACAATAAAATGTCTGAAAATTCGTCTTATATGCATTTATTGATCATTCGAATACATTCAAATGCAAAGTGTTTTTAATGTGTAAATACCAAAATCAAAGACAAATACAAAAGTCCGCAGCTTGGACATACAAACATGTCTACATACGACTACTGGTACAATGTGTAAAATTTGATTGTTAAATTCGATAAACTTTCAACGTTGAAATATGCCACATGAGACAAGTATTTGACTCGTCATTGGGTCCCTAAAACACATTCACAATACTAAATATAGCATTTTTGGCAGTTTTCATACTTATTTATATATGTAATGTGTGTTTATGTGTATATGTCTGTGTGTGTGTGTGTGTAAATACTCGCTAAGTTTCTGAACACATTTGCACTTAACTGCTAAATCAAATACATTAAATATGTAAAAATGCTTAAATACTTCAATTCAACATTAAGTTGGCCACTTGCTGAGCTTAAAATTACTTCAACTACTCGCTTATTACAAACTAACTTAATCAATCTTTGCTTTAAACTTGTTGATCAATATTCAATTGTTGGTTTGTGTAACAGTCGCTTGTCGCAATACAATTATTCTCATGCACATAAGTATTCAACTACAACTACAACTACATTACTATCCAATAACAACAATTTGATTCGGTTAGTTGTGGTGTAAGTAAATTTGCTTGCTTGCTTGCTTGTCGGACTTCATGTGGCTTATTGTGCACACAAGTGCACCTGGCCACACCGACACGATTTAGTAGCGGTATGGTGTGTGTATGTGTGTGTTAGTTTAACCCAGCCGTTCAAAATGTGATCATCGTCGTAAGTTTTCAAACTGTTTAAAGCGTTGCAATTTTGTTGAACTTTAAAGCCCAACGAGGACTAAAGCATTTTATTTGAAGATAATATTTATGATTTAAAAGCACTGAAAGCATTATAACGAAGGAATAAGGACAAGGCATCTGAAGCTCTGGACTAGTTTTTATGAATGCAATTCTGTTAAATATTATGGCAACTAATTAAACTTGATGTCACTTCGCACGCAATGTCGCCAAATGAAAAACTGAAATTTTCTCACAAAAAATAAATTATTTCTTCTCAACACTCAACTACGATTACGACTTTATTTGAAAGGGGACTGTAAATGGGGTTTCCGCCAAAATTTTTTATTTTTGCTTCGCAGAAACACAAAATTTAATGAGCTCATAACTTCGTTTACGCTCATTACATCAGACGCTCTCTGATGGTGAATTTTCAAATTTTAATTAATTTATGAAATGAAAATTTATGAATAGGTTTCACCAAGACGGCGTTACAAGTCACATGAGAAAATTTTCAAATATTTATACATAGGGTTTGGTTTCTTATGTTTTGAGATATGGCACTACTAATGTGAATTTGTTAAATTTTCAAATCAAAATTGTAAAATTTTAAGTTTTTACTAAAGAAAAAAGTACTCAAAACAATGCTTCATACGAGAGCTACTTCTGTAATTTACAGTGAATTGAAATAATGGAATTTATCAGTCAAAATAATGGAATTTCATTAAACCATCTCTATGTGATGACTTCTAACGCCCTCTGGTGAAATATTTTGGAACTAATTTCTTTTGTATTTTTTACACTTAAAACTGTTGTCCCATATTGAAAAAATCATTTCAATCGGTTCAGTAATTTTTGAGATATGATGTTACTTCACTAAACATTTGAAAGTGCGAAATAATTCCAAAGAAAATGGTCAGATTTGTATGGCAGCCCCCTTAATTATTGGAGCCTCATTAAGGGTTGAAGATAGAGGGTGAGTATGTTTTGAAGAAATATTCAAAAGAGAAAATTTGTGGTGCTCAGTCTTACATTTGATACATCTGGAGGTAACCTGGAAGCAGTGGGAGCCTATTTTAGAAAAATCATCCTTTCGTATGGGAACGTCATTAAGGGTTGGAGAAAGGGGGTAAGTATGTTCTTAAGAAATGTTCTGAAGAGAAAATTAGTGGAGATCAATCTTACATTTGACACGTCTGGAGGTTAGCTGGGAGCAGTTGGAGTCCATTTTAGAAAAACCATAATTTTCTATGGGAGCCTCATTAAGGGTTAAAGATAGGGAGTAAGTACATTTTGAAGAAATATCCATAAGATAAAATTAGGGGGGTCTGTCATAGATCTTAACCCTCTAAAAGCCATTTCTGAGCAGCTGTGAAGCAATTTATCGACTTTTCTAACACTTTTGTGAACTTTAACTTCGATGGGAAGCCATTTATGTCCACTTTGGACCCCAATTTTTTAAGCTCATGCAGTTTTTCGTTAAGCCTCATCACATGCGAAGTTCCGAAGTATGGAGAACTCATTATTTAGAATCTCCGTACTACACTAAATCATGTCTAATGTACATAGATGAATGTTGATCCAAATCATCTACCTGGGCAGATATGTATGTATTAATACCACCATCTTTATTTAATCTTAAGGCCATAATACCATAATTTATTGCTATTTTTTTATATTTTATCACAAATTTATTTCTAAGATAATAATATTATTTTTCAGTTTGTAACCTTTCTAGTTGTTCTTAATTTTTTTACATTATTGAATCTGTTTTGTTGTTGTTAATTTATTTTTAATTTTATTTTTATTTTAGGTATACTTAAATATAAATATATGATTTTTTCATTTTTTTATGTCACATTTTGATAATCTCAACAATCTTATTTTATTGCTTTTATAAATATTTGTTGTAAATAATTTTCTTTAATGATATTCATGTTTTATATTTATTTAATTCATAATTTATTATTACTAATTTATTACTTAATTGATTTTATTAAAATATTTAATATAGTTTCATTTATTTAATTTTTTTTAACTTCCTATTATTTTATATTTGTTATTTTTGAAAGATATTATTTTATAACTTTTTTTATAACTTCTTTAGAACCAAAATTTGTTTAAATTTTTTTTAGAACCGATCATTTTTGTTTTTTATAACTTTTTTAGAACCAAAATTTTTTTGTATTTTTTATAATTTTAATAATTTTAATATTATTTAATTTATTTTATTTAAATATTTAATTTAGTTTCATTTATTTAAGTTTTTCTAATTTCATATTCTTTTATATTTGTTATTTATGAAAGATATTTTTTCATAACTTTTTTAGAACCAAAAGTTGTTTAAAGTTTTTTAGAACCGATCATTTTTGTATTTTTTATAACTTTTTTCGAACCAAAATTGTTTGTATTTTTTAGAACCAACATATCTTTGTATTTTTTTTTATTTGCTTAGAACAAAATCTATTTTTTGTTTTGAATTATTTAATAACCAATATTTTTTTGTATTTATTAAATTTTTTTTTGAATCCAATATATGTTGAAGCCGAAAATATTTAACATTCTGTGAGCCGTTCATTGCACAAATCGATTAACTCCATAAAACAAAAAGTTGAGAAATGTTTTTTAATTACCTTATTTTTAATTTCTAATTAAATTTTTTTATGTTATGTTTATCTTTATTATTCGGAAAATAAATAAATATAAAAAATTACTGTACCAAGATTTAAGATTTTTTAAAAAGTAGAGTTCAACGATTTGTGCAGTGATCAGCTCATATAATACTAAAAATAATTTTTTATAACTTATCAAGGTAGCAATTTTTGTAATTAATTTTACATATCATTCTTCCATAAAAAGTTTTAAAAAAGTATACAAATTAATAAAATGTATTGTTTTACATTTGAGATCCATTACACTGCACTAACTGGGACTATTTTACAAAACATTAGATACCTACTCTGAAACATTTAAAGTGCTTT
Source organism: Melieria crassipennis (assembly GCA_963668005.1). Taxonomy (NCBI): domain Eukaryota; kingdom Metazoa; phylum Arthropoda; class Insecta; order Diptera; family Ulidiidae; genus Melieria; species Melieria crassipennis. The sequence continues at coordinate 139,540,670 of OY764961.1, read as the reverse complement.
TTAAATCATCATTGAAAGAACAGTACTAAGTTTTTTCGGATAGTTTTAAAAGAGACATAACATATCTCTTTAACACTAGAACGCCCACTCATGCCAATCGCCCTAAATGCTCATATGGATGCATATTACCAAAAAGTGTAAAAAATTTTTTTAAGAATTAATTAAGTTTTGTATTTTGTTTGGCTTCGATAAATGATCCAAGTCACTAAAGATTTTCTTTCAGAAAGCCATGCAATAAAATAAAATAGATCTCAGTCAAGTCCTTTTGACCTCCTTGGGCATTAAGTGTTAGGATATATAAAAGAAAATTTAAATATTTTTGTTTTTAATTGAAACCAAACATTTTGGAATCTAAACGAGTCACACCTTTGAAGTTATTATAGAGGTTATGGTTGTCATGGAAATTTTGATAGTCAGCATTTATCGACATTCATTTTGATCGGCTGGGTACACACACACAGACAAATGTAACTTGGTGTTTGGGCAGAACTAACACAAAAGCGTTGTGTGTTATGGATCGAAGGCTTAAATTTGCTTAAATATGCTTAAAGTGTCTATGAGTATGTTGGCCTATTGATAGTTAAGTACATTCTGTGTCTCGCTCTCTCTCTCTCTATGTGTATGTGTGTGTTTGTGTGTGGTTTGCTACAATTTGCAGTTAATTGAATATTTCATGCACACACAATTTACCGCTTATGACCAACACATACAGAACATTTCGATAAGTGGGTCTGTGTCTGTGTGAGTGTGTGACAATATTGCTCGATATTATTGGTGTAAATAAATTTCATGCTAATTCTTTGTGTAAATATTATAATTTATGTAAATAATTTTAAATATATGCTAATACAAATACGCATGTATACATATACATATGTATATGTATATGTGTGTATGTATATATAAGAACATATGTATGTATGTATGTTGTGTGCTTATGGTAAATTTCCATAAATTACTAACAATGCAACATGCATTGACAGCGCATCTCATTGCATATCATTGGAGCTTATTTGCAGTTGTTGTTGAATTCGTACTGGTTTTTGTTTTTTGGGTTTTTGTATTTTCCGTTACAGATTGTTAACATGTCGCATTGTATCCTGGCATTATAGCGTAATGTAATTGCTTATAAATTAATCATTGGCATTGGCCCCCAGTTGCAGCACCTCGCCCTCACTGCTTCACCCCCTCCCACACTGCACCCATCAACTGTTGATGTTGATTCCAGTTGTGTGTTGAGTGTGTTAAATCGCACGCCACGCCTGCAAAATGCATCCATTGCTTCACACTTAATTCTGTTCTCCGCTAAATTTGGTTGATGCTTTTGTTGTTGTTGTTTTACAATTGAATATGCGAATTTGCGGCAACGCACGCACTTAAATTCTCATTTCATTATTCAATTTTTTTTTTTTTATTTATTTCGTTCATTTGTTTCTCTGCATTGGCCAAGCAACGTTTTGTTGTTGTTCTTTTTTTTTTGCTGCCTGCAGAGTTGCATAATTTTTCACATTGGCGCTTTTATTGTTTGTGCAATTTTCATTACAATTTCATTCGGTTTCGTGCTTTGCACATTTATTAAATATTTAATAATTCGATTTTGGCCATCAGCGAGCTGGCACACGATTTTCCATTTCAATACCTCGATGCGGCCACAATCGATTTTCCAGTCGTTCGCCTTGTCCAGTCTTGCTGTACTTAACGAATGAACGCTTTGTTGTTGTTGTTGTTTGATTGTTTTGTGAAGGTTTTGCACTTAATTTGCATTGTTTGTGTTAAATGTTTTCAATTTGGGTTTTCCAGCAATGCATTTAAATGGCTTTATTGCATTGCGGCCAGTTTGATTGCCAGCGGCAACGAACGCCAGTAGCAATGTTCGGGCATCGACAAACACACACACACGCACGCACACACATGCATTTATCTTTGGCCGGATCTGTGCAAACGGTATTTATGTAAAATATTTACATATTTACTCTTCACATTAAGCACTCAAGTTTGGGGTTTTACATTTAATGAGCGCAACTGAAAAGCGAATATGCTTTTAAATTCGAGTGTGTGAAGCATTTGTGAGGTCATTACAACTTAAAGGGGAACAAATGAGCGAAATGTGGATTGAAATTGAAAATTTGTCTGATAATGGAAGACTTAGTCGTTCGATTAAGTTGAAGGAAGAAGTTGAGAGGTCAGCAACGCAGAGGGAGACAGTGTCTTCTTTGGAAGATTCATATAGAGGAAGTCCAATCATCTCTAAGTTTGACCTACTGTGCGCCCAGGAAGAGGTTTTACTGTAGGCTCCATTATGCTGTTAAGTTATTATGAAAAGTTGAGCGCGTAACTACAGGGTTCATCAATTTTTTACCCCACTAAGTTATAGTTAAGATTAGGTTAGGTTAAAGTCGGAGTCTGGGCACCGAAAGACACACTTTGAACACAAAATGGGACCCATTGTGATATCACAAAGAAAAATTGATCTGTCGTACAGAAAGTCGGAGAGCCTACTCAAGCCAATTCGATTTGTGGAGAGACTCTAGCAAGTCTCTAATATTCCAGTTGCGTATTTACAACTGAGCCGAACTTTCTATAATATTATTTAATAATTAGCAAAATGGCAAACATTTTGGCATTTGAACGTCATTGATATCTTTGACAGTTGCTGGCACATCCCTACTGGAAAAACCATCGTTGCTATCTGGCCACCCTTTACAAATATGATTTAGTGTATCTTAAAGACTCCTCAGTAATACTTATTTTTATAATCAAGTTGTTTTATATACGAAAAATTGCCGCTATCACAAGATTACGCAAAAGTTTTCAAAGTTTTGAAGTCCAAGTCTTTGAAGAAGTTTCCCAAAAATATTTATGTTCTAATGGATCACTGCTACAACTTGTAAACGGATCTCCGTCTGACAACGCTAAGAACCCAATAGGGCACCCACCTACCTACCAATCTTAAAACTATACTGACTTCAGTCATTACGAAATTTAGTCCTCACTTACTTGACCCTAACTTACTTAGTCTTAACTTTCTTTTAGGCCTACAAAATCCGCTGGAATGCCAAATAGGATTTAAATGTAATGGGCAGTGTATCAGATTCAAACAGATACTGACCGATCTGTGGTGAAACTATACTGAGTTCAGTAATTACGAAATTTACTTAGTCCTACTTAACTAACTTGGTCCTAATTTACCTAGTCCTAACTTGCATTTAGGCCTACAAAATCTGTTCGGATGTTGCAGATGATTGAAAAGTAGTGGGAAGTTTCTTTAATCCCAAACAGAATCTAAACTAATAAAGTTAGAAGGACGAAATTCAAGGATGTGGTAGTGTACATATTAGTCCTTAAGATATATTTTTTTCAAAAAAAACTATTGGAAATTTCCAAGGATATTCAAGGGTAAAAATTTTAAAAGGACATTTTCAATACCTCTTCGTGCTTTTGCACCAAAACATTAAATTTTCTAAGATTCTAAGGATTTTCCTCTTTCATTTGATACCCATATCGTTATTCTACAATGCGCTCAATTTATAAAATAATTTTTTGAAATAAACATGTCCTTGAAATTTCAAAGTTTTTTAAAAAAAATCCTGACGTCAGAGAGAAAAATTAAAAACGCAGTTTTACTGCATTTGGCCCCTAGTTTCGCTAGTATATCGATTTTTTTGTGTGTAAAATTTGTTGTCGCACGGTGTAATGAATAATGATGCATCATAAATAACTCATAACGCAAAACTGGAATTCGAACCAACAATCCTCTAGCCTGCAGTCCAATGCACTATTCACTGTCAACCACTATTAACATCTCTTTAAAATTTCCCAAAATATTTCCAAAATTCAACGCCACTTGTGCACCATTAACATTTGCTGAACATTTAACATATTGTCCAATGTTTAGACAACATTTTGCGCATAATTAAAACTGGCACTGTCGACTAATGCCGCACTCTACAATAACATTTTTGCATTGTGGCAAAATCAACAACATTACAACACTGCAACACAGCAACACTGCATTAACTAATGCGGCGAATGTGTGCGTGTGGCGGCAACGGCGACGGCAACTTCCCTGTCGCCATTCCGGGTGGCGGCACTTTCAGCTAATTGCAGCTTAGATGCGCGCATTAAATGCACTAAACAAATGTACAACACATACATAAACATATATAATGTGTGTGTGTGTCCCACATGGCGCCACAATATGGAGCGAGTTAAACTATTTTGCCACGGCCAGCCAACGCGCGAGCAGCTTGTAAAGTTGGAATTGTGAGAAATTTTTTGGGTATTTGAAATTCCAACGCTAATGGGTTTTGCGGTTGAGCTGCTGTTCGACATGATTTACATAAGTTGGCTGGTCGGTTGGTCGGACAGACCAACAGGCTGCGCGCTGCTGATATGCCGCAGCTGCAGTGGCTTGTCGGTGGGCTGGAGAAGAGCGCGCTCGACTCTGCAGTCTGTAAACACGTTAAAAAGCGCTTAGCGCTGTCAATAGCAGCGGACGCGCGCCACTGCTGGCATCGGAGACGCAGTCGACGCGCGCCACTGTTGCCAATGGAACCGCAATGCAAATGCAGTCGCGGTGCACCAGCGGCAAACGGCAGCAAATGTGCGCCACGCCGCAACGTCTCCTAAATGGCTCATTACGCGGCCCGCGCACCGACTCCCAGCCAAATGGAATACTGAAATTAATTTAAACAACAACAAAAAGCACTGTGCACAGCTGCGAATTGAAATTGGCAAAAGGCGAAAACTAATTTCGAAATGAAAGTGAAGACAGCAAGTCGATGGGGAATCGCGAAAGAGAGTGAGAGAGAGGGGGAGTGATGAGAGTGGTGGACTCAGTGGTGCAGTGAGTGGTAAATCAAGGCGTTGCGTGTAGAAAAGGCAGCATTGAATAGAAAACTCCAAGAGAACTCCAACTAAATATTATTTTTTCAATGAAAAGAAAGCTCAAAGTACTTATAAGGAATTTAATTCCAAATTTAAATAAATATAATATAAAAAATTAAAGAAAGAAAACTGTAAAAGCAAAACAAAAATGCCGAGTAGAAAAGCAGATCCAAGCATTGAAAAATAAAAATAATCATTCAAGCTAAAAGTATGAATAACAATTTTGTAAAAAACTAAAAAAAAAATTAAAATTAATTAAATTGAATTAATTAATTAAAAAACAAAATTAAGAGAAAACTCATGAAAAAAATTTAAGTAATAAATGTTGCAGAAGTAAAAAAATAAATAATAAAAATAAAATAATAAAAAAATAAGAAATAATGATGTTAAAACAACACTTTGAATGATAAAATATAAATTGGAATAGGACAAGAAAATATGGAAAAATGGTCAAAAAAGAAAAAATTTGCTCAACCATAGAAGTAGAACAAATCGTTGGAAAGAGAAGAAGAAAACATTGGGTTAGAAAAAATTTACTCGAAAGAAGACAAGATGAATACAAAAAGGGGCTTGAAAGAAGTCAAATTTGTATAGCACAAGAAGGTGTCACAGAAACGGAAGCAGAAGAGAACAGAGAGACTTCAAACAAGTAGAAATTTTATGACAGGAGAGAAGCAAAGAAAGATTAAAAAAATACATAAAAGTAGAAAACATTGTTAAAAATAGAAGACACAGACTTTTGAATAAGAAAAGTTGACTCGAAAGAAAACACAAAGAATGAAAGAGAGTCTTGAAAGAAGAAGAAATGTGATAGAACCAGTAGATGTAGGAGAAAATCAAATAAAGAAAAACAAAATACATAGAAATAAAAAAAATTGTTGGAAAAAGAAGATAAATAAATTGAAATAGGACAAGTTGACTCGAAAGAAGACAAGAAAAATGAAAGTGAAGCTTCAAAGAAGTGGAAATTTCATAAGACAAGTAGATGTAGGAGAAAGGTGAGCTAAAGTAAGAAAATACATCGAAGTAGAAAACATTGTTGAATAAAAAAGAAAAAGATATTTGAATAAAAAAATTGACTCAAAAGAAGACACAAGTAATGAAAGACGGTTTTCAAAGAAGAACAAAAATTTGATAGGACAAGTAGATATAGAAGAAAGCTAAACAAAGGTAAACAAAATACATTGAAGTAGAAAAAATCGTTGAAAAAGGAAGAATCAGGAAGCTTTGAATAGGAAAATGTTTGTTTACTCAAAAAAAAACAAAAGAAAGGCTCAAAAATGGAACGAAAGTCATACAAATTAAGATGTAGAAATTTAATAGAACAAGTTGAAATAAAGCATTTGAATAGGAAAAATATACTCTAAAGCAGCGATTCTCGAAATGTTATACGCGAGGTCTTCAAAGATGATACGAGATTGATTTATATGACTGGTATGCAAAAAGATTTGAAAACTGCTGCATTAAAAGAAAGTAAGATACTTAAGAAAGAAATTAGAGGAACAAAAGAAAAATTAAAAAAAACACTTGAATAGGAAAAGTAGATATTGAAAAGAACGAGAATAAAATTAGAAGACGGCACGGAAAGAGTAAAGGAAGACAGAAAGAGGCTAAAAAGTGTAAGTAGAGGGAACAGTTAAAGCAAACTAGAGGACAAATAAATTCGAAATAAAAGCAAATTATAGGAGAATTTATAAAAAAAAAGTAGAAATTAAAATTTGGAAAGGAAGATGTAAAAACTGCAAAAGGATAAGTATACAGAGATAAAGTAAAGTAGATTAAAAAAGATTAGGTTAGATAAAAAATCAAAGAAAAAGAAGGTCGGGAGAAGAAAAATCTGATCAGATTTGCAACATGGCAAGTAAAATAAAAGCAAAACAAACGGAATTAAAAGTCAAAATTTTCAGAATAAGAAGAGGAAGAGTAGAGAAATTATTGACAAAGAGAAGATAAATATTAGATAATAAAAATAAATATAAAATATAAAATAAATATAAATATAAACTATTAATATATAAAAATAAAATAAAATAATGTAAAATAAAATAAAATAAAATAAAATAAAATAAAATAAATTAAAATAAAATAAAATAAAAGAAAAAATAAAATAAAATAAAACAAAATAAAATAAAATAAAACAATAAACTAAAATAAAATAAAATTAAATTAAATTAAATTAAAAAAAATAAAATAAAATAAAATAAAATAAAATAAAACAAAATAAAATAAAATAAAATGAAATAAAATAAAATAAAATAAATAAAATAAAATAAAATAAAACAATAAACTAAAATAAAATAAAATAAAATAAAATAAAATAAAATAAAATAAAATAAAATAAAATAAAATAAATAAAATCAAATAAAATCAAAAAAATTAAATAAAATAAAATAAAATAAAATAAATAGTGCTGAAGTGGCTTGCGGTTCGCTTACTGCCGCCATATTCAGTTATAATGGACCCACCTCGCGCGGTGTGTGGGGGGAGAGAGGCCGTGGAAATAAAATAAAATAAAATAAAATCGCACAGGCTTAGCTCACCGGGACCGGGTGGGGGTTCCGTACACAGCTTTCGAGCCAGACACCATTTGAAATAATTTTTGCCACCCAAAATTTTTATTACAAACAGATATTTGGAAGCATTTTGAACCCCAAAGCCCCCTTGCGTGTCCCACTATAGGTCACAACCAAAGAAACAATGCTCTGTCTTACTCCAAAATATACTCGCATTCTTACGGATCATTAATTCAATCACTTCCGTATAATGTTTTCTAAGCTAAGCTAAGGTGGCCATATGCTGGCTCCATATGCTGGCTCCTGCCTACTTCAGACCTGAGAAGTATTAAGAAATCACATTTTCACAAATCACGCCTATTGTCTTTAAAGAAAAAATAAATTAAAAAACAACTATTCAACATGGAATTTTGTTATTTCAAAACAATGCCAAATTGAATTGAATGCGAAGACTCACTCTCAATTAAAAAGGAGTTTTGAAATCGTTTTAGCTGAATCCATAAAATTCAAATCGCTTTTCCGAATAACAACAAACAGTGCAAAACAAGAAAAAACCCCTTTTACCCGCACAGAGCTAATGGCATAAGCCATAGCAATTCATTTGTATGTGTGCAAGTCTGCATGTATGTATGTGTGTGTGTGTTTGAGTGCATCAGTGTGCGTGTGCGTGTGAGTGCACATTCGAATGCAGAAAGTGCAGCGTTAAGGCGCACGCAATTAAAATGCAAACACAATTCCGGTCACCGTTGTTGTTGTTGCTGTTGGCTGCTGATGTTGACGTTGTTGTTGGTGATGGTTGAGAATGTTTGGAACGCGAGCAAGCCTATTGACGCAGCCACAGCTACAGCGTGCCGACCGCATCGAGCAACAAAAGTCGGCATTCGAGGGATTTGCATTCGCATAAAATGCATCGTCAGTCAGTCTGTGGCCAGTCAGCCGGGCAGTGGCTCCCATTGGCCCCACTCGAATGCGCAAATATGTGTGCCAGCAAGGAGAGCAGACTGGGGCCATTGCTACTATTGTTGTTGTTGTTGCTGCTGCTGCTGTATCATACGACCGCATGTTGCATGCGGCTTGCAGGATGTGTTGCCATTGAAGCGGAAATATTTCGGCCAACGCCACCGCCGCCGCCGCCGTCGCCAAACACCGCAAATGCCATCCATTTCGGCCAACACAGACGCACGCACACACACCAACGTCAGCCGGTGTTTTCGCTTATTCACTGCTAATCCCCAAATGTATCGGACGTTGTTATCCCCATTTAAGCACATTGCACCCATGGACTGCGAAAGTGAATGATGCACCTAATTTATTGTCGCTCCGGAGAGATGTGTGTGTGTGTGGGTATTGGTGTCTGTGATCAACCACGACTCCACTTAAAACTTTGCTGCGTATTTTAATTGAGGTTTTTATCGTCGTTTCGATGAAACCAACTGCAACTGCATTGTTAAAATTGGCAAATGTAACTAAATTATTTTTGGTCGTAACACTGCCAAATTAAAAACTGCACAACATCGGCGAGTAGCTGAGCGTAAAAATTTGCCACCATAGACTTTTACAGTTTAGCCACTTTTGAGTTATTTCACAGTATTTGCACATTCCATGCTGTCACCAAGTTGCTTTTCCGTCTATTTTCCCCTTTCGCACTTGCAGATTCTTCTCTCTCAGATCTAGACACCTTCGAGGCTCTTGCGAATCTCATCGATTTCCTTTTGTATTTCGCTAATGTTGCAGTAGATTTCGGTGTTGCGTTCGTTCTTTTCGGCTTTCTCAGTCGCCTCATCTGCATTCTCCACATTCTCTTCTGGCCCAGTCGCCGTGTCCGTTCCCTAAGGATGCTTCGTATAGTTGTTCAGCGGCATTTCGGTGACCATGTTGTGCGACACATCCTTGTTGCGATCGTGTATGCCTTTGTCGTGTGTCGAAGCCTTTTTGCGTGCTGCCTTCTGGGTTTTCAGCTGTTGGCAGGTTTTTAAAATAAACAAAAAGAACAAAATGTATACATTTTTTTGTTTATATAGTTTTAAATAATTTAATGAGTTTTATTTATATTTACACGTTGTATTGTCTCCTCGAAGTTTTGATGTGGCTCCACACGCTTCATTGTGCCGCAACTTTTCAACTTCTCAGAGGTCTGGAAGAAAAAGGAAAACCAAAAATGTAACAAATAAACATAGATTAGAAGTTATAAATTTATAAAATGTGTATTCAACAGAATGATATATTGTAACAGTGGCGCACACAGGGGTGATTTTGGGCCCAAATACAAAAGTTGTTGTGGAATAATTTGCTTGCAACTGGTATGGGGCTCAAAATATGTACGAAAAATTCCCCCCGCCCCCCTAAAAGGAAATTCTGTGTGCGTCACTGTTCATTAATAGTAGCGGAGAAGGTCAAACGGCAAGAAGCTGCTGTCAATAAATGAAAAATGAATAAATAAAAAAGTCTTGTTGGGGCACTGCGCTTCCCAGAGAAGTGATTAGGACAGAAAAAAATGTGGCTTAAGTGCAGAATAGCGTACCCTCGTGAAAAAAATTAATAAGTATGCTTATACAAAGAAGTTTGGCTTCTGAGTCTAACAAACTAAAAATTTTGCCTGGAAAACGCCTACAAAAGGCGTGGAACGGCGTTAAAGTTCAAAACTTTTATCAAAAAAACTCAGTCAATTTTCAATCGATTTATTCGACATGGATATCAAACGAAAGGTCTTTTTCATACCTCTATTTTGGTGTACCACATTATATACTTTTTATGTACGAGTAAAAAATTATAAGCAAAAAATATTTTTTTTTATATAAAATTTACAAAACCCGATTTTTTTCTCGAAAAAAACCATAATACAGATATAATAAATTGGTTACCATATATTCTCTATGGAATTCCCTATACAATGAAATATAGAACATTTGAATTTTTTTGTTTTTATATTTAAATATAAATTGAGTTAAAAGTATCTGCCTGCAATATTGAAATGGCGTTTATGAAAGTTATTGCTTTCAATTCATAGGAATTGAACATACATACAAATACTGCACGCTCCTTACTGAACCTGATCCCCTAGTTACTCCCATGAGGGTTATTTTTCAAGCAGCTCGGCCGAAGGTCGGCCACACAAAAGGTACTTCAATGCAGAAATTCTTCAGGTCACGAAACCGAAGTTACGTTCATAAAGGTTATTGCTTACGAGATAGCCAACGTACTGACAGGTACTTTGTACAACTCCCTTCAGCCTTCATTGCCTGAAAATGATGACGAAGGGGATTACGAAATTGTTTTGGACCAGGAGTGGACTTTGAAAAAATTAAAACACGCATTGAAAAAAAAAACAAAAATGTATGTTTTTATATTTTATTGAAAAGAGAATTCCACACGCTATAATATACAAGGTGCGTCCCAAAGTAAACAGGACTTTTGCAATAGGGACGTTTCTGGTGGCGCCATCTATGTGTGAGGACATGCGTTGGAAAGGTACATCTTTCATTCACTTACTGTCTAAATTTCATGACATTTGGTCTAGTAGACGCCGAAATATCCCGCTCAATGTGACAGTATGTTTTTAACTTTGGTACGAGAATGTCGATCGAACAAAGAGCTAATATTAAGTTCTGTTTTAAACTTGGTAAAACTTTTACCGAAACGTTTAAATTGTTAAAGCAAGTTTATGGTGATGATTGTTTATCCCGTGGCCGTGTTAATGAGTGGTTGAATCGATTCAAGAATGGTCGTGAAGACTTGAATGACAACGAACACGTCGGCCAGTCGAAATTTGTGATTACTGACGATGCCATGCAGCCAAAATCATCATTGGAATTGATGGAAATGGAATTGAACATCTCCAAAACATCAATTGATCGCATTTTAACCGAACATTTGGGTCTCCGTAAAGTGTGTTCTCGCTTCATTCCGCACACTTTAACCGACGACCAAAAAGCGCAGAGAATTGAGCACGCAAAAGACATCGTTCGGGAAGCCAGACGTGATCCAAATTTCTTGTTCAACATCGTAACCGGTGACGAAACGTGGTGCTTTCAATATGATCCCGAAACAAAGCGTCAAAGTGCCGAATGGAAGCACCCAGATGAGCCAAATCCGAAAAAAACCCGCCGTGAGAAGTCAAAAATCAAAACTCATCTCATTTGTTTCTACGATTCAAAGGGAATAATTCATCGATTGTTTGTTCCACAGGGAAAAACAATTAACGCTTTGTTTTATGTTGAAGTTTTGAAGCGTTTGGTGCATCGCATTCGTCGTATTCGGCCAGAATATCGCGAGGAAGGAAGTTGGCGTTTATTGCATGATAATGCACCGGCTCACAGAGCCCTAGTTACGACCGATTATTTGACCAAAAATCGCATTTTTACCATCAATCATTCACCGTATTCGCCTGATATGGCTCCCTGTGACTTCTACTTATTCGGTCAGTTGCATTTGCCGATGAAAGGAAACCGTTATAAGGACGTTGAGGACATCCAAAAGGCTTGTACCAACATTCTGAAGGCGATGCCGGCCGATGACCTAAAACACTCATTCCAAATGCTTTTGGACCGTGCAAAACGTTGTATCGAAGCAGAAGGAGAGTATTTTGAATAAATTAAAAGAATTATACAAAAATAATCATCCGTTTTCTTTATTTTATAAAAGTCCTGTTTACTTTGGGTTGCACCTTGTAGTATCAATTTTTGTGTACCTTAATAACGAGGTTTTTCGAGAAAAAAATCGATTTTGTAAATTGTATATAAAAAAATATATTTTTTGCTTATAATTTGTTACTCGTACATATAAAGTATATAATGTGGTACATCAAGATAATGGTATGAAAGAGACCTTTCGTTTGATACCTATATCGTATAAATGGATTGAAAATTGAATGAGTTATTTTGATAAAAGTTTTGAACTTTGACCCCATGCCACGCCTTTGGTAGGCGTTTCCCCAGCAACATTTTTAGTTTGTTATATTCACAAAAATAAGCTCTATACAGCCAAATTTTTCTTTGTTTTTCACGAGGATACGCTATTCTGCACTTGTTCCAAAAATGTTATGTTGATTTTTATTATTATGGTTTCACACAAGGAATGAAATTGAGGACTTTGAAATTTGTATAACCCTCAATAAAAAAAACTGCAGCAATCTTTAAGTTAGAGTTCAAGTGTAGTCAGGGTTACCACATGGAATCGCAGAGAAGAACATGTCCTCATTTTTTCAAAAAAAAGTTCCTGTTTCGTCTCAAACGTCCTTCCTTTATGCCTTCGAAATCTTTACCACACTTCTTAAGTTGAAATTTTGCAAGCTTTTGAATTAATAAAACTTCAATTCTGATTTTTTCATACTCAGTTTTGATTTTCTTCTTGAGTTAATGACTTGTTGGGCAGCGCTTTCAATGAAGCTTCTATGATCCATCTAAATGTAATATACAGTCACCCCTATTTAACCCAACTTGACCTCATCTTTGAGTAAATATAACTTTAGAAACACATTTACCTCATTACAGATAATCAGTAAAGTGTGTTGACACAGTATTAACTAATATTTTTCCACTGCTTGAAGAAATGTCCAATGGTTATTAATAAAAAACGAGCTAACCTCTCTTTAGAACATACAATCACTTTTCTTGAAAGCGAAATTAACTTTCCAAAGAGAGCATGAAAGGACTCAAAACGCTAAACGAAATGCTGACAACACCTGCAACAAAAACACTCACCCAAACACAACACAAACCACACTAAACCTAACCTTAACTCCAACCAACTGCATGGCCCTCTTCCCTTTGAGTGGTTCGTTTAAAATTAGAAAATCCAAAAAGGTACAACAACACAAAAATAAATGAAAATGAAAGCATGAAAATTCGTCGTTGCAGTGCGACACTTCCGCTGCAGACTGCACTGGACTGGACTGGACCGGTGCTAGTCAGTTCAAGCCCGAGACCACATACTGAGCAAATTCCATCGCATTTGAACTGCTTACACGCGACGTCCGTTCGTTCGTTTAGTTGCTTTTTCATTTTTAATGCAAGCTTTTTCCTGCTGCATGTCATCGTCGATGCAACACTATTTCCACAACAACAACAAGAACAGCAAATGCGGAAAAGCAAAGCAAACACTAAACAAAAACCGGACAGCAGGCAACGGACGCTCGGCCCCGAAGGCAGCAAAGCGACGTGGAACTTTCGAAATTAAACTGACTGCCAGGAACCGGTGAACAGTGGTGGAGCATTGGTGAGGTGCGAGGCGCGAGGTGCCGGGCAAGAGGCGAATTGAGTCGAGTCGATTGGCCGTGCACAAAGCGCCTTTTGCACACCACTCATTCGCTCGGTTAAAGTCATTCACGAATATTGACCGCAAAGCAAAGTGATGCAAATGCAAAACAACAACAAGAATATCACAAAAATTATAAAAACAAATCGACACAGAAAATTATGAATATCAGTTTGGTTAAAGAAGTATGTGACGAGCGCTACAAGTTTGGACCAATGAGCGTTGAATCCTTTCAACCTAAATAATTGATTCGATTGGAACTTTTAAAGAGAGACAATATTTCGAGTGTTGTTTTGAAAGAAATTTGAATAGTCTTTAATTATGAAATTGTTCAGTACTTTAGTTAATCATTAGTACGAATCAATGATGGCAAAGTCCTCCACTTGGCGTTAGCTGCTTCACTAATAACTTACTAACTATTTAATTAAATAACAAACTAACCAACTAATTCATTTACTAATCAACGAACTAACTAACTAACCAACTAATTAACTAACTAAACTAATTAAACTAACACAACTAACTTAAGTAACTAAACTCACTAACTAACGAACTTAATAACCAACTAAATTAACTAAACTCACTAACTAACGAACTTAATAACCAACTAAATTAACTAACCTAACCAACCTAATTAAACCAACTAACTAACTACCTAACTACCTAACTAACTAACTAACTAACTAACAAACTAACAAACTAACAAACTAACAAACTAACAAACTAACAAACTAACAAACTAACAAACTAACAAACTAACAAACTAACAAACTAACAAACTAACAAACTAACAAACTAACAAACTAACAAACTAACAAACTAACAAACTAACAAACTAACAAACTAACAAAACTAACAAACTAACAAGCTAACAAACTAACAAGCTAACAAACTAACTAACTAAACTAAGTGATCTAAATGAACTAACTAAACTAACTAAGCTAAGTAAACTAACTAAACTAACTCAACTAGCTTAACCAACTAAACTATCTAAACTAACTAAGCTAACTAAATTAACTAAACTGACCAAACTGACTAAACTAACTAAACTAATTAAACGAACTAAACTAACTAACTAGCTAAGCTAACTAAACTAACTAAATTAACTCAACTAAATAAACTGACCAAACTGACTAAACTAACTAAAGTAACTAAACTAACTATAATAACTAAACTAATTAAACGAACTAACTAACTAACTAACTAACTAACTAACTAACTAACTAACTAAACTAACTAAACAAAGTGATCTAAATGAACTAACTAAACTAACTAACCTAAATAACCTAACTAAGCTAACTAACTAACTAAATGAACTAAACTATTTAAACGAACTAAACTAACTAAACTAAATTAACTAAACTAACTAACCAAACTAACTAACTAACTAACTAAACTAACTAAACTAAATGATCTAAATGAACTAACTAAACTAACTAGCCTAAATAATCTAACTAAGCTAACGAACTAACTAAATGAACTAAACTAATTAAACGAACTAAACTAACTAAACTAACTTACCAAACTAATTAACTAACTATTTCATTAATCAACTAATAATTAACTAACGAAATAAATAACTAACTAACTAAACCAACTAAACTAACTTAACTAATTAAACTAACTAAACTAACTTAACTAACTAACCTAACATAACTAACTAACTACTTAACTAACTAACTACTTAACTAACTAACTAACCAACTAAATAACTAACTAAATAAATTAACTAAACTAGCTAAACTACTCAAATTAACTACACTAATTCAACTAGCTAAACTAACTAATTAACTAACAAACTATTTAACTAACTAACTAACTAACCAACTAATTAATTAACTAACGAAATAAATAACTAACGAACTAACTAAATTAACTAGACTAATAGAACTAATTCAACTAACTTAACACACTAAACTAACTAACCTACTAATTAACTAACTAACTACTTAACTAACTAATTAACCAACTAATTAACTAACTAACGAAATAAATAACTAACTAACTAGTTTAACTAAACTAGCTAAACTAATTAAACTAACTGAACTAATTAAACTAACTAAACTAATTAAACGAATTCAACTAGCTAAACTAACTAATTGCCTAACTAATAATTAACTAACTATCTAATTAACTAAATTAACTAAACTAAATAACTAAACCAACTAAACTAACTCAATAACTAACTAAACTGTAGCGTACACAAATTAACACCACCCAAATGTCTCAACAGGACAGCAACCGTAAAGGACATAATGTCAAATAGAACGACGCGCACAAGCCGCCAGTCAGAGCCGCTACTGACACCAATAAACAGCAACAAATTGCATTGAAATATAAAATGAATAACAAAATCCTCATCCACTCATGAAACAAACCACAACAAAAAGAAAAAGTGGCAAAACACAAACAGAAAAGGCAAATTAAAACGAAAATGAAAATTACGCGCAACATTGTCGTCGATTGTGCGAAAGTGACGCGCCAAAAAATCTCACATCCTCGTATTATACGAAATAAAACAAAAACAAAAGCAAAGGCGAAATGGCACGGAATCAACGATTTTCATGCGCCACGCTTCAAATTCAACAAAACACTTGACGCCTGAAATAAAAGCAGCAGCAACAACAAAACTAACAACAATAAAAAAAATCATCACCACCATTCCAAAGCCACTTTCATATATTCGAGTGCACCTTTCAGACACCGTCCGCTTCGTTCGTCCATTAGCCAAGTTGTGAAAGCCAAAGGATACAATGCACAATGCAATGGCAATAACAAAAATCCACAAAAACAACAACAACAACAATAATAAGTGGCACTCCAACATATTTCGCAGCGACCGCATAGATGAAGCGACAACGACAACGACAGCGACAGCTCGAAAAGCCTTCAAGCGGCCGTGTGACAGTCCGGAAAGGACAACCGCAAAAATGCGCACGGAACCGCAAAACACGAATGAAAAATCCAACACGAAAAAGGTGCAAACGAACAGACGTTCCGTCCAACGCAAAGTCCAACGGTCAAAGTACAAATGACAGCGACACAAAAATGCCAACAACAACAACAGCGCCGCAATAACGAAAACAAAGGCAAAAATATGAATGCACACAGAGTCCGCACAGTCACAACAGGTAAATGAAAATAATCGACGTGCCTTCTCCACCTGCCCCCCGCCGGCCTCTTAGCCACCGCAAACGGCCGGCCGGCCATATGGCGCAGCAACTGGCGATGGCGCTCAGCTCTTAAAAAATTATGAGCCTTCAGTGGAGATTGTGGCAATTTAAAATTTTCCCAAATAAAACCAGCCAAAAGCGAATGCCGCCACTCACCGACGCGGCCGGCGCCGACGAAGCGCTCTGCTCCTGACGGACCAACTTTCAAAGAAGCTGCAATTTGCCGGTAATTGCCTGCGAGCTACTTAACTGCCTTTGTGTGGCCGCGCCAAGTTTCAGTTCGAGTTAAGTTGTTTTGTTTTGTTTTGTTTTTGTGCCGGTCTCGCGGTCGATTGTCTGCTGTCATGTACCGAAGTGAGTCGGAAGCGTTTCGCACTTGTTTCGTTTCTTGTGAAATTAGACAATTTGCTGTACAGGCAACATTACTTTTTTAATGAAACTGCCAAGCAGTTGATGTCAACAACCAATGTTTGGTGGTTTGTAAACGAGACGACAGGTCAGCAACTCTCAAGTCAGAGAACGACTAAAGACTGAGTTAGGTCACTGGTACATAACTCGTTATGATGTATCGTACCAAAGAATCACTTTCGAGGTGCCTAATAGGTGTTAAAGACGCCCTAAATGCCTGAAGGACATCCCGTCGGTGAACTAAAGCCCAGCTTCAAACAACCAACCATACTGTGACCAAAGAACAATTCTCAAGATATCTAACAGGCTTACTGGGTCACTAAACCAAGGGACATCTCCGCACTCTGATCCTTTGAAAGAATATTTTTAAATTTTTGAATGAAAGATGTCCGACATGCTCTCAAGATATGATGCTGATGAACTAAAACACAGCCTCCTACAACCAATCAAACTGTTACCACAGAATTACCGTTAAGGTATCTAACACGCATTCGGGTCCATCCTTTCAAAAATGTCTGTAAATTTTCAAATGAAAGAAGGCCGAAATGTCTAAAGTAAATCCCCATGATGGACTAAGTAGAGCCCATCTTCATATAACCAACCATACTGTAACCAAAGAATCACTCTTGAGGTATCTAACACGCTCTCTGGTTTAACGAACTGAGGACATCTCCGCAAGGTGTTTCTTTCACAGAATACCTGACACCTTTTGCAAGAAAGATGTTGAAATGCCTGAAGAAAGTCCCAATGATGAACTAAAGCCCATCTTACCATAGCCAAACATTTTCCTTCACCATGGACTGGTCGGTTCAGTAGTTTCGTTAGAATGTATTTTATTCTTTCATACGAACCAACGCACAAGAAATGCTCCTATCAATTCAAAGTATGGCACTGGTTCTGACAGGATGCAAAGCTCAGAAGAATGAATCGTCTAAATGAGAAGTTCATGAACACTTAACTTGAATTCACTTAAGTCAAAGGTAGATGGGAAAATTTCCACATAGAAACCATTCCATAAACGCATTGTACAGGCCAGAGAAGAAGTTTCTCTGATATGTGTCGGTTTTTGGAAGATCGTAGCAACTTTAGTGTTTGAAAAGATTAATCAGTGAAAGAACTGGAGTGATGGCATCAGACTGCTCAACTCCGGTTACTAGAAACGTATGCAACTATAGAATACAGATGTATTGCCTGAGCCAATTGAAAATCTTTATTAAAGTTTACAACTGTAAATGGGCTAAAGAATGCCTCAGACTGAGGAACAACCAGTTAAGACAGATTACCAGGCATCTACCTGGGCATTGAGACTGAGGGGACAATTGGTTTAGAATAGGACGAGAAGTGTCTGTAGACTCTATGAAATAGCAGACGAGACCCCTGACCCCATCATACTACACTGCGATGTAAGTAGTAAGTCGCAGTAGTAGGTCGATACCTGGGCCAACATTGGCTTGAAGAAGAGAACGTCACACACTTGAACCACCATGAGTTACTAAATTTTATTAGTCGATGAGTCTAGAAGATGTTTTCTAACTGTTAGTAGTAGGGAATACAATAAATCATTACAAGGCTCAGTGCTTAAAAACTACAATGAACGATGCATAAAAACGTTTACTAACTTCGAAGATCAGATCAAATATTGCCCGGAATCAAAAATCAAAATGTCAAATTTCTAAATTGAAATTTTTGAAAGTAAGTAATGCAAACTTGACTACATCTGAACAGAGAACGACAAGCAACCACAGAATTCATTCTGATTTTATTCCCAGCTACTTCTTTCTGTTTGATAGAAACCATTGAAAACATTACGAGGACATGCACACGATTAAATATTTAATAAGAAATTCTGATAACTTCCACCTTCATTAACACTGTTAGTATGTAGTTAGTAGAAGAGAGGAGAGGAAAGAATGGAAAATTCAAAGACGCCTCAAATGTATAATTCAAAAAATGAGTGCCACAAATGTTTTGAGAGCGTTGACATAAGTGTGTTGCAATCGATGGAGATTATTTTGAAGGGACTAACATTTCTTTCAAATAATAAATTTGCATTGCAGTCGATAATGATTTCTTCGACATGAAGAAGACATCATCATTTTTAAAGAACAAACTTGTAATTTTAAATTTTGTGTGTGAATTCCGAAAACTATTCAATCAAAATGATATTTTGTTCTTTAAACCTTTGAGAACCAATTACAAATTTCGTTTTTGTTTCCAAAAATTTTTTTTTATTTTTCATGCAATTTTTTTTATTTCAACTAGTAAGTTTTTTTGGAAATATCTATTTAATTAGTTTCTTTTTAAAGGACCTTACCAGGGGCGCACACGGGGAAGGGTTTTTGGGGGTTAAACCCCCGAAATTTCTTTAAGTTAATACAGAAATTCAATTTAATTTCGCATATATATTAAATCATCAATAACACTGCTCGACACAAAAATTCACCTAAAAATAAAAGTGTTTTAGTGTAGACTAACTTTGGGTCGCTGAACACGAAACTGAAGATCCAAAAATTTTTGTAAGAAGCGTTTTCGAAAAATCCTCGAAAAACCAGTTTTCCCCTGTTGTTTCAGTTATGAGCACATATCTCGTAAACGAATCATCCGACTAACACAAGCTGTCCGTCGATCAGAAGATAATACCTTAGTTTTTCCAGAGATACACAGATTGTCCAAATCAGATGAGATTTGGAGAAATTACTGACGGTGAAATTTGTAAAAAGTGAACTTTTCGACCATTTTCGAAAATCATAAATTTTCGAATGTTTTTTTTACAGATAAAATAAATTATCTCCTTTGGTTTTAAAATCTAAGATGAAAGATATATTACACTGCACAACAAAATAAAATTTTTTTTAAAATAACAAGGTTCTGACAACGGATTCTGGTAGAGGGGACCAAAAAAGTTTACATCTGAATTTTTTTTTAGGGGGGGTCAAAGTTTTCCCCTTTTGCACATTCTTATGGTGAATCGGCATACGAAAGCCATGTAACCTTACATTTTAGGTATATAATGGGTTCAGCAATTTGATGTAAAATACTACGAAGAATATTTTTGTGGAACATTTTAACCTTGTAGCTACTATTTTTATGGGTCAATTTTACCCTTTTTTTCAAAATGCCAAAAATGACCTGTAAAACAGGACTTTTTCAGAAAAAAATGTACCACAAAAATATTCGCCATAAAATTCTACTATAGGTCACTGAATACACAAAAGCTCAGAAATTAACTTGAACCCCAAGATTTAACACAAAATGAAAATGTGCTTAAGTGTTTATTTTGTACTTATTCAAAATTGGTACTAAAATGTCCTACAAAACTTAATTTTTGAGGGTTAGTGTGTATGGGAAAAATGTTGAACGCAAAATTTCACTATAAGTCATCATACAAAAAAAAGCTCTAGATATAATACATATATATAAATAGAAAATTTTCTATTTTGAACTTTCAGGACCAAAATATGCCAGGTATGGAAAACATACATGTCTTGGATCTGAGTCTGTAGATGCATACATCTAAATTTTATTCCCCCCTCCCCCGAACAAAATCCTGCGTGCGCCACTGGACCTAACACAATTGCGTAGCAGATGGTTCTTAAAAGCCCTTCTTAAAGCACAATTTATTTATTTATTCATTAAAAAGACAAAAGAACTACCGCTTACCTTCAGCTGCATGCCCTCGTTCTGGTTCTGCTCGTCGCCGGCTTGGCGCAGACCGCTCAGGAAGCGTGCAAATACCGTGCGTCTCTTGTTGCGATTGCGGCCCTCTGTGTTCGAAGAGAAAATTCAATAAGTTCATAACTATTTGAAAATTATTATAGTTAAGTAAGGACAGGGTTGCCACAACTAAAACGCAAATATGCTTTTTTTTACTAAGCAGCCACTTTACACGTTTATCTACACGTTCCAAGTGCATCGATGCGCTGACTGTACAAATTTCCAGCAATTTCCATTTAATTTGCACACATCCTTGTGCAATCTGCATTTCTTCTTCTTACTTTTCTCGCACTGTTTTTCATGCTACTGTTTTGCTCATCTGAGCTTTTCACTGCCATTAGCCATATTCATTCTCGCCGATATTCAGCATTGAGGGGAAAAGTATTGTGGCAATTGTGCACTCGGGAAGCGCGCAGCACTTAACCTCACACTTACCTGTTGCTGAGAAATCGTAGAAGAAATTCGTGCGCGCGCCCGGATAGCTGTGCTGCATACCGTTCAGGTTAACCGCCGATTTCGAATCAATTGCACTGCGCGCCATTCGATTTGCCAAATCGTTCTGTGTGTAGCTGTAAATCTCGTTCTCCTCCCGATTCGACAGACAACTGGAGGGCTGCGATGATAACAAGAAATTTATATGTGTGTGTGTGTGTAAAAACGACTTGCATTTGAATCAAGTGTCGGCAATAAACGCCGCAAATATTGGCCGTTAGACTGAAAATGCAACGCTGCCTTACCAAATATTTTCCGGGCACATACAGCGGCTGACTGTGGCTGGTGGGCAGATTTGATTGATTTGCAATGTTGCCGCCAATGATGCCAAAGCTTAGGCCGCCCATGCCACCCATGCCGCCACCACCCACATTGACTCCGCCACCGCCGCCACTCGATGTGCCGCCACCGCGCCGCGACAGCGTGTGGCCCGAGGCGATGCGCACATGGCGCTCCTTCCACTTGGAGACGCGTACCTCTTCGATGGCATCGAGCACATCCTCGTACGGCATGTTGATGTGTTTGCTGTAGTGTGCCGCCAGCCCCTCCAAGTAGCCCCGCTTGCCCTCCTGCGAAAAGAACCCAAAATGCAGATGAACGTAAGATGCGCGCCGAGCAATAAAAACGAACAGCAACAACAACAACAACACTAAAAAGCACCGCACACTGCAACACTTTACGAGCGCATAAATTTCGTTGCTTGCATTTGTTTTAGTGTGTGCATTTTTTTTAAGTGGCGCCAATAAATTCCACATTCGACAATTTAAATTCACACATTTGTGCATTTCGTAGGAAATTTATGCGGCCGCCGTATGCAGGTTGCAGCAACAAAAAACTTGCAGTCAGTCACACACACAAAGCGTACGAAACGCACAAAGCGTCGCACAGTGTCGCGAGTGTGGCCAAAAATGGTAAAAAATCAATTTTACAAAATGAATATGACAGTCGACAGATAATATCTCAACTAAGAAAAATCCGTTATCCGATCTTCAATATCCTACTCCGTTCCATTTTTATTTAGCTTCAAAGTTGATGTTAAAAATACGTATTCGTTCCAAGTTTGTGGGTAATTCTTTATGCTGAATGAAAAATCAAATAAAAATATAATTTATGTACCAATATAGTCATGTTATATATTAAATAAAACTTTGGAATTTTTTTCTGTATGGCAGCACTATTTTTTGGTTTGTGCTTTGAAATAACTGTGAAATTCCGTTACATTGAAAAGTTACGTTTTTCGGTTTACTTCTAACAAAGAACCAAAAGTTTAAAAAACGTCAAAAAACACTTTTTTAGTTCTAACCCTAAATTACTCAAAAAAGTATGTATTAACATAATCCGGAGTAATTCTTTGCTTATAAGTTCTAATTTGGTGGTTATTTGATTTCTTCGAAGTGTGGCGTAAAGCTGAATCCAGAAAGCGGTCAATAAAACTTGATTTTCTTATAAATTTACTTAAAGATAAGACGGCACTTGATGTTAATCATGAACAAAAGCAAAGTTTGCGTCCCCACCTAAACATTTACTTTTTGTAGTGGCACCTACAGTAAAAATGGTAATTTTTTCGAAGTATGGCTTCCGACGCACAATCAAAGTAGCGCCAAAGCAGCGGCTGCAATGATGAGCTCTATAAAGAACAAGGTTGGCACATTGTTCGTATCATCAAAAGTAGTCAAAATGCCACGCCCACTTTCAAAATCTAAACATTTATACCAAAATATGGGATTACAAGGTGAAAAAATTAATACACGAATTTATAAAGGAAAAGTTTTGGCCACTTAATAAGTATGGTCCAGCTGCCACGCCTACTTTTAGGGTTTTAGAAAGCTTACTAATTAAAATTACATCGTGGAACGAGTATCGTAAACAGCCTAAAAATACAAGGCAAGTTGTAGTAAAATACGAATTTTTTTGAAAGTGGGCGTGGCAGACCGCTTTTAGTGTGAGCTTTTAAGTCATTATTTTAAGCTCAACTACAAAATTTCATAATTCTATCACTAATATTAAGAAAGTTATTTCAATATTACAGTTCTTTTCGTATGGGAGGTGGGCATGGCAGTGGTCCAATTTTAATGATTTTTTGTGAATTTCTTAATTTCGACCACGAAAATAATCTCACCAAGTTTCATCGAGATAAGACAACGCTAAGTATTTTTGGCCACGGCTTATATGGGATCGCGACACTGTACGTCGTGTCAACGGCCCAATGTGTGCTTTTCCTTGCCACACCAAAGTGTTAATTTCTTCCGGTAATTAGTGCGCAGTTGCCACTTGAATGACAGACACCTGCGCCGTCGCCGTCGCCGCCGCCATCCCCACTTGACATTGAGCAAAGTTGCGTGTGCAACGCGTCGGCTGCATTCATGTTGCAGTGCGTTGTGCGACAAGTGCGACATTCATACATTGCAACGCATGGAGTGCAATTAGTTGCGTCACATTGCACCGTAATGCTGCCAGCTAGTTGCAAATTAAAAACTATGCACAAGCGACGCGCACAGCGAGACACACAGACAGACAGACAGCTTGTTTGTTCTAGACGCTTGTCTACGAGTACTTGAGACTTGTGCAGCCTGCACGCAGACATATCGGGAAATGAATGCAACGCCAAGTGCCTCTTCAGTTTGGCCTTCTCGGCGCGATGGTTTAATTGTAATTTTTGTTGCCACACGTTACGCGCTTTTTATTGAAATGTGAACAAATATGTAAACATTGCAACTCTTAAACACATAAACTAGACGTCAACTGGTCTTTGAACCAGAGAAATAACTCGGTTTAAGTTTTATGCCATGAATTCTGTGACCCATCTGAGAGAGAAGTCAGATGGCTAGTCTGAGATGCAGAAAGATGCCAGAAAGACTCAAATACGAGTAGGACATGAAAAAGACTTGATTTGATAAGATAAGAAGAACTAGCATTCTTCTGCAAAAGGTCATTCTCAAGCCAACCAAATAGCGAGTCGTACTTCAATCAGTTCCTTATGTTGACCAATCTGGGGTCATCCAAATTTGAATAATAGTAAAATTAAAAAAATGTTTTCAAATAGTAAAATTAAAAAAATTAAATAATAATAAAATGTCCATAATAGGACATCCGAGTCTTTTTCACAATCATCTAAGGAGAACTAAACAATGTCGGCGCAGATCCATAACTTATCTGCTATCCTTCTCTGCCTCATTGCGTTAGAACTCCCAACCAGAAAGACCTAACCTACAGTAAAACCAAAGATGTGACGAAGTTCAGTCAGTTCCTGTTGTTGACCGATCTTAGGTCATCCAAATTTTCGATAAAAGAACACCCTCACACTCATCTAAGAAGGAAGACAATAAGCAGATTGCAGAGATGAGTGTACGCAGTGCATAGTGTCCAGAAATGTTAATTACTTAAACGGGGTAGGTCCTTAACAGGAAAGGTACTGGAAGGGGTTTCACTGTATATTAGTGGCGTCTAAACAAACACAGACCTTGCCACCTCACCAAGACAGAGCCAAATATTGGACATTTGTGGCAAGACTTGAGCCAGAACTGCCTTCAGGTCATCAAAAAAGGACGAGTGAATAATAAATTCCCAGGAAAGGATACCTACTTTGGTGATGTCAAAAAGGATCGTAAGGGTAGTATCTCGCCTTATAAGCTCCTCGGTCATATAAGTTTTGACTATTTTACTACCCATGTGAGGAAAATTTCAAAACGAAGAACTTAAGTATCCAATCAAGAACTGCATAGGCAACCACTTTTGAACTCGAGGATATCCTTGTAAAAGCTGTAACTGCAGTATGGATGTTCAAACAAAGACGAAAATTCGTACTGTAAGAAAACACAAAAGAAGTTATAGGTCTAGAAAAACAGCAACAATGTCCCACTGCACAGTGATTCGACTCCATACAACTGCGGGACAAAATTAGAAGGAGTGGTCCGTTCTTCATAAAATTTGGTATACTAGTTAATCATGGTCTGCTGAATTGAAATCACAATTTTGTTTTTTTTAAACTTTTGTAGTTTGGTAATGTCTAAGACTTAAATTTGCAATTTTCGTCATTTTTGGTGAGCTATAGCAACGAGTTCGTTGGCTAGATTTTTCAGATTTTCCATTTAATCGGCAACGTCAACATTGATAATTGTAAAGAGTAACAGAAATTGTCTTACGACACTTTAGTTTTGCAATAAAATCGATAATAATAGACGTATGTTTTGCTTTTTTGCAGTTTTCTCAATTTTTCATGCTGATTGCATACTTTTAGGGATGGAAAAAATAAATTTGATCGAAAAATAGGTGTTTAGACCACTTTTCAAATTGAATTATTTTCTGAGATCGAAGATCGAAGAATGCTTCTTAAAATTTAAAAAAATCCAGGAACATACTTTGACATACTTTTTAGATATTTTCCTCTGTTTTGCCAATTTTCAGATTTTTAATTTAGAAAAATATTTTGAATTAAAAGTGAAGTAAAAGCCTCAGCTTTGCAAATTGTGAGAAAACATTAAAAGCGAAAATGGCCACATCATTTCTTAATCTATATTGAAAGTTTTAGCCATTTCTTGGTAACCATGTATTTTTACAATTTTTTTTACTCAATAGCCTAAAAAACAGAAAATATGTGTTAAAATTTTTTTGTGAAAAAAGTTTCAACTTTGAGCCGCTTTTGCACACACACTAATTAATTTTTTGCACAGATTTTTTGGGGTTTTACCTTTCAAATGACATCAAAATCATTAAATTCTGAGACTATACATTTTTTGAATTTAGTCTATGAAACGAATCACTGTGCACTGTGGTGAACCGAGAATTTGTTGTAACGACGATTGGTCATAGGGACGTATGAGTTACGTATCATTTGCCATAAAGTCCTCGAGATAAGCTCGAGAGAACCTCAAACGTGGTTATTGAAAAGTATGTTTAAATATAGACCAAAAAATCAATACAAATGAATCATCAGTGTAATTAGTGAAAATAAAAAATGTATTTGGTATCATATTTATAATCGTATAAAACGTTTTTGCACTTTCTTTTATGCCTCTATTCTCAACCGATTTAAAACAATTCACAACAATTTCACCAGTAGAGAGAAACTCATTCATAAATGTGCAGAATCGCAAGAGTTGTTTCATTCAGTTGAGATAAATAGGTAAACGATGATAACATTGTTCCCAGACAAACAGTAAAAATAACAACAAATACACACAGATTGGCTCCAATATTGAGCGATAGCCGCTGAATCTAGCTTTGTTTTTGCTTTGCGCTCATACGAGTACGTTTTGTTGTTGCACCAAGCAGTGCACTTTGTCACACTGAGAATGAAGTTGCTATCATTACTGACGTTGTTGTAGTTTGATCCGCTAGCTCTTGCTCTTGCTTTGTTATTGCTCTGCGCTCTGCTTTGTATTTTTGTACTAACAACATAAGCATCAATGCATTTGTTGTTATTTTGAGAGTTAATATTCAAGAATAGCGGTGCCTAAGAAAAGTATTTAGCAAAGCAAACAACTTGAATAATAATAGAAACCACATCATTCTTACAGTGACAAACAATGCTGTGGTTCATACAAAAACAAATGCAACAGCGTTGAACAGTAACAAAGCAAGAGACAGCACAAACTGCCGCTAGCTAGCAAAAACAATTTGCATTGCGTGAGTTGTAGCAAAAAACAAATGCAATTGTTTGTAGATGAGGTACAAAGTCAATGCGAGCCAGCGAATGTTTGGTGTTTGTTGTAATTGAGTCAAAGTGCGACATGGTGGTGTTGTTGTTGTGAGCAAAATGAGCATAATTTTGATTGGCTGCAATTTGGGCACATAAAATGTCGTTGATTTTTAATTCTGAGTACAAAAAAATATTTTTAAATAAATATGTGGGTACAAAAATTGAATCATACTTACTCGCATATATAAATAAATACATAAAAACAGTACATAAAAATAAATAACTTAAGCAAAGAACTTAAAAAAAGATATCTAAATAAAATTATTTACAAATATTTTATTAAATAATTTTAAAAAAATCAATAAAAACAACAATAATAAAAATAAAATTCAAAAAATAAAAATAAATAATAAAAATAAAATAATTAAACAAATTAACAAATCAATACAACAAATGAGAAAATATATAAAACAGAAATTAAAAATCAAAATACCAAAAAAGGCAAATAACTAAAATAAACACATATGTAAGTAAATTAATAAAAAAAAACAAAAAAACATAATATACAACCCTAAATCATAAAAGAACATAAAAGAGCTTTAAAAATTTTAGATAAAAGCACAAAGTTTCCACATTTTTTCAAAGTGCTAACTTTCACTAGCTGCGATTAAAGAGATTTTCGAATGCAAGTCTCTAAAGCAGCAACGAATGAACTTAGCTATGCAACGCCAGTCATTTGCGATTCCGTCAAAAGCAAAAGCGATAGCCCAGAAAACATTGCTGCTTCAACGTTTACATTACGCGACCTCATTAGGAGGCGACCGAAACGAATTCACTTTTCAGCTGAATTTACAGCGCGACATGGACAACACTCCGCAAATTGTCACACACACACACACACATATACACATATACATACGCATGCAGCAAAGATGTGCATCCAAACAGCGGTTTGCGGTTCTGGGCCGCAGCCGAGCGGCCAACTGGCAACTTGCGCAAATAAGAATTTCAATGTTTGATGTTTGCTTTCGAAAATGCGACAACGATTTGCATAACGTGCGACTCGTTCGCTGCGGTTTTGCTGCCGCCCAGCGACGGCAAATGAGTTTTAATACCAACCGAAAATATGTAGAAGCGCTCGCAATTCCAGCGCGAGCAGTCAACATGCCAATGACTGACGCTGCGATGCGACAAGGAACGTGCAACTTTTGCCTCAATTGGAATTGGGAGAAAGCAAATGGAAAATGCAGCAGCAAACAGATAGCAATGTGCATGCAATGCAATGCAATGTCTGTAAGTGTAGATGTGTGTGTGTGTGTCTATGAGTGAGTGCTCGGCCATTGGAAACTGAAATGGAGAAAATATGAAAGCGAGTGAGTATAAATATGTCAGTGGTTCAGGGACAAAATGCAACAACGAGCGATAATCACAAAATGTTGTCTGGCATTTGGTTAATTTGGTGCCTACTTTTAGGCTGCAGCTTTCCGCAGAGAACTTTAACAGTGTGGATATTGCCGAGGATATACAAATGAATGGAAATTGGCTAATGACAGCCAACCACAGTTGGAATCAGTGGCGCACACAGGGATGTTTGGGGTTCAAAAACTCCCCCAAAACACAAAATTTGTTGGTACAAAATATGGTTTCGAATGGATAAATGATTTGATTTAAGTTCAAATGAAAATAAGATGAATATTAGATCAAAAGAGAAGATGTTCAAAAAAGTGATTCAATGATTTCAGTGCAATCCAAAGCAAATTTTCAGTCATATATCTCAATTCCTCTGACTTAACCCCTATGACAACAAAAGACGCAGAGTCTCGTACAGTCAATACACGATTCCCACGTCTAATCTGACCTCTTTAGAAGTTTACAAAGTGTACCAATTATTGGACAGCCAGATGAATGGATGAATATACAGAAAAGGAAACTGACTAATAGACAAACCGATGTACGGATAAAAGGACACAGTCCTACTGAGTAGACAAACTTATTGACTGAAGAACAGACATATACATACGAACGAGAAGACCGACGAAATCAGAATTCGATTACAAACTGTTACCATGACTTGGTTTTCTTATCTTTTTTTTACTCAAATCTAATTGAATTATCTTTCTCAGATGGATGAACAGATGTACAGAAAAGGCAACTAACAAATAGACAAACTGATGAACAGATAAGAGGAAGTAAACATACGAACCATTAGACTAACGAAATCGGAATGCGACCATAAACGGCTAATTTAGCTGAAGTAATTCTTTTTTTCTCTTCTCTTTCTTTTTTCCTAGAAGTTCATCAATTACTAAACTGACAAATAGATGAATGGAAATAGAGATAAGCAAACTAAGGAACAGACAAACTAATGGGCAGATGAAAAGATATATGAACAAATAGACCAACGAAGTCTTGGTTTTTCACCTCTTTTATTGCTCAAATCAAGTTGAAGTATTCATTCAGATGGAAGGACAGATAGACAGAAATAGAAACTCACGAATAGATAAACCGATGTGCAGATAAAAGGACATAAACATACGAAATAGAAGACCGAAAGACCGAAGACGTTCAAATTAACTTGAAAAGTTCTTCTCCTTTTACTTTGCTCAAAAACTAACAAAGTATGATTTCGTCTTCTTTTTCTCTTCTTTTTTTCTTAGAAGCACGTATGATGTATCGACTACTGAACCAATCAAAAATATAGCTTGGAAAATATATAAAAAAGGAAACTGGTTAAGGGGGGGGTAAGGGATGAGCAGTTTCGGAAAATCGATTTTTTTTTTTTACATTTTCTTAAAGTTTAACATTTCAAAAATGTTGTGTCAAAATTTCAAATCAATCGGAGTAAAACTGTCAACATAATGCGCTCCTGAGTGGCGCCTTCTTTATCTCCGAAATGACCACTATTACAGCCGGAAACGTACTTTATGGACCTGGGATCGATGATTCAGTGTAAGTTAAAAAAAAAATTTTTTCCTCACTTTTGAGAAAAAAAAACTTTAAACGCGTTTTTCTGAAAACCATTTTTTCGAAGTCGGTGAACACGATCCTGCAAAATCTACTCAATGGATTCTTTTCAAACTTGGGACATACTTTCTTCACTCCATTTTTATTTTTAGGTAGTTTTTTATTTAAAAAATGGCGGAAAATTTAGCGCAAAATCGCGTTTTTTGCTTCAGTAGCCCACGAATTGTTGAAAAACGCAAATAATAACTTTTCAACGATTGGGGGGGGGGAAGATTAACTGATACTCTAAGTAAATTGGCCAACTTTTTTGATTTCAGATAATTCTACGCCGACTTATCGTGTTCACCGCACAACGTGTTTTCAAAAAGAAGTTCTGGGAAACCCGCTGTCACCGGCTTATTTTTCAATATTTTGTTACAAAAATTTCACGAAATATTCTCTAAATGATGCTTTATAATTTAAAAAAAGTTTCAGTAAATGTTCTTCAGCTGCATCTCCGTAAAAAATTTGCGAAAAAAGTGTTTTTTGATTCAAATTATCCCTTACCCCCCCTTAATTGTCTATTAGTGACTGATGGACAGATGAAAGGACAAGGCACTTCTTTACTACGACATATGAACGAGTAAACCAATGAAGCTGCGATTCGATTACAAACTGTTAACTTGACTTCTTGACTTTTTACCAAAACGTCTACCTTTATTTTGTAAAAAAATTCCATATGGGCTTTTAAGTAGGGTTTTATTTGTCTGGCATTCTAGTGTTAAAATCATTTCAGGGCAAGAGGCAATTTCTACACTTTTGGGTATCATAGTAGAACTTATTTTAAAAGAAAATTCTACATACATTTTCAAGGATATAAAGGATTAAAATTTTCAAAGGACCTTTTTCGTATCCTTTTTTTACAAATAGATAAAAATTCAATTTTATTTAAGTTTTTGAGCATTTCCTCTTTCATTTGATATTTTTTTTATTTTGTATCCCCTACAAAATTTTGAAGTCCATTTAAAAGGATAAAGGATGTAAAAATAAAAAACTCAGTACGCAGTATTACTATATTCGGTCTCTAGTTTCACGCACATATGGATTTTTTCCGGTGTAAAAAATGCTGTGGCACGGTGTTATAAGACTTAATAAGTGTTCTAACCTTAATGGGTGATCCCAGTATAGATTTCTACTACAAACCTCATCCTTTCTATTTAGAATAGGGAGAGCTCCCTTTCTCCGTCTACAAATTGGTTTTGAACCAACTAAAAAATTCTTTAATCCTTGCACGACTGTTCGCCGCTTCATTTCTTTCAATAGCAACGTGGCCCAGAACCCAAAGTAGTTCTGATCATGAAGGTCAAACATATTTTAGTTCTAGCACCAGTGCCCTCTTCATGGACTTACAGTGTCTCTGTAGGTGCAGCCTCCGATAGGAATTTTAGTATTGCTTCACTATCATAAAGGATTGCATGACCTAACTAAGCTAACCTATAACTTTAATTAAGGCCTTTTTTAACACATTTACTGAAAGTTTAGTTCTAACTTCCTGTTGAATAAAATTCTTCTCATTAATCACTTAACACCCCGTTCTGTCTGGGCCTTGGTGTCTTCTCGTTTAGCCAAATAGTCCATAATTTCTCTGCATACGAATAACAATTATTAGATAATTATTTTTGCAGCATTTCCTCATCAACCTGAGCCGAGTCGAGCCGAGCGAAACGTGCCTTATCGGCGCCACAGAAGCGACGAGCGCTTCCTGCAATAAATTAATGATTCAACTTTTAATGCAGGAAAGCGCAAACAGCTTGCGAGATTTGTGTTAAGTGCAGCACACCAGCACCAACAGACACAACCGCAGCTAAATTAACAACAACAATAACAACAACAACACATGTGGCACAACCGCTGTTTGCTGGCAGAGATTTGCAGCTTGCTCGTGCCTGCTACTAATTGCAAATGTGTGCATGTATGCGTGTGTGCATGTATGTGTGTTCACTTTTGGCGCCTAAAACTGCATCCGCAGCATGCAGCCAACTGCAGCCCGGTCGGCTGTTATCGCAGCCACAACACTTGTGCAACACTTTTGTGCGGTGCCGCGCGGCTGTGCACACAGACTGGCAGCACGAGACGGCCGAGGGGGCCAAGGGGGCGTAAAATAATTTTCAAGTTGTCGAACGTGCGTGGTTATTTTATTATTTCACTCGTATGTGTGTGTGTTCGTGTGCACTTTGCACTTTGGCCCAAGACGCTGCCACTGAAAGACGACAACAACGAGCGCAAGCGAGACAGCACAAGTGGGCGGTTGGGGCTTTGAGGCGACTGCGCTCGAAATGCATTTATGCCACAAAGTGTTGCAACACGTCTCAATTACTCTGAACAGAGGCGCAACTACTAACTGCAAGGCGCAATAGATAATATTGACAGCCAGGCAGGGGGCAAGGGGGCAGTGGGGGCAGTGGGGGAGGGAGAGCAATGAGACGTTGGGAAGACGCTGCAAAACTAAAGCAAAGAAAATTGATGCATTTTTGATGAGTTTACTTAGACGCTGTAAAACGCTAAAATGACATCGTCGACATGGCGATGACATTAAAGTTTGCAATTTGTGTTTGTGTGTGTGTGTGTGTGTGTGTGTTTTTGAATGTGTGCAGAAAACTTAAGGCGCCGGAAATGGCTGAAGACAGCACATTTGCTGCAAGCGGTAATTGACCGAATGCTGACAGCAGATCAGCGCTGTGTGTGCAAAATTGTTGTTGCTATCGACGACCAGCGTTTCAAAAGTGCTTAACACGTTTTTAGTTAAATATATTAATATGCGAGAATAATTAGTAAGATATTTGTTAACTAACTCACCCACCATTAACTTAATAAATTTTTTTTATAGAAATGTTGCTACTATTAAAATGAAGGCTCGAAGTTTAGCATTAATTTAGCTCGTTCACACATGAGTCAAATATTTCACGATCACTGTAGACAAAGTGAACTAAATGATAAAAAAAGGTCTTTACTAATGATTTTTTGAACTTTCTCCTTTTCCATAATTTCAAATGACTGTAATTAATTGCTGATACAAATATGGGCGCAATCGATCCGTCAGTTTATTTTGAGCAGCTGGTTGAATCAGTCCAGTTTAATTGAGCTACAAAACATGCTTTACCCGTCTCAGCAAATCTCTTTAGAGGTATTGAATTCCACTAATTCTGATCCCACATTCATGAAATTCACCATAACTAGTAGCGAGCCATCGGTGTAAGGCGCTACCGAAGATGAATATTTAATGACCGTCGCATAAAACTGATACAACTGAACTAAGACTTTGAGCTTTTCTGTTTCAAGGGGGATGTGGGGCTTCAACACCCTCAATTTTTTTGTTTAAATAGTTGTGGGTAGCAAATATGGTTCAAATGGTATGGAGTTGTGTAAAGGACTCCACCAAAATGAAATCAAAAGTGCGCCACTGCCTGAAAAAAAACCTTGATGAAGCTCTGAAAATATCAAACCAAAAAGGATCAACTGATTTGACTGATTGCTCTACTTTTAGTGATATTAAATCTCTCATTGAACAAATCTCTGAATCAGCTCTGACGAGGAAAGAGTGCTTGACTGGGTTCATTAGGTTCGGGAGTTGGAATTTTTTTAATTTGTTGTTATTTATTTTGTTATTTATTTTGTTATTTATTTTGTAATTTAATTTTTTATTATTATTTGTTATTATTTTTAGAAAAGAGATCCGTGCTGTATCAGTGTTGCCAGATCAGGAGATTTCCTTCCAGATTTAGGAGACTCTTGGCCTTTTAGGACAATTTTTAAGGAGAAAGTTTAGGAGATTTTCATAGTGATTTGACATCATTACTGGCACTGAAGTCTTGAATATTTAAAGCTACAGTGCCTAATTCAATTTGATAAAATTGTATGCTTCAAAGTGTATAATTCATGCAATGAATTAAGAAAGTTTAAAAAGCGAATTTCATACCGATCTCATTTTTTATATATTTTGTTTGTGTAAAGTGGTTGCTACGCTGAATCTAAATGAATGAAAAGGCCGCAATAAAAAAACTAAATATATTTAAATTTTTTTATGAGAAGATTAATTCCTTAGTTTGTAATGAAGAAAATTATTATAAAAAATTTTAGGCAATTTTTAAAAAATTTTGGGGGAAATTTCAGTTTTTTTAAAGTGAAGTTGTTGTTGTTAAGCTGAATCTGAATGAATAAAAAGGCCGCAATAAAAAAAACTAAATATAATAAAATTTTTTTATGAGAAGATTAAGAAGATTTTATGAGAAAATTTTTAATAAATTTGGGGGAAATTTCAGTTGTTTTAAAAGTAAAGTTGTTGTTAAGCCGAATCTGAATGAATAAAAAGGCCACAATAAAAAAACTAAATATATTTAAATTTTTTTATGAGAAGATTAATTCCTTAGTTTGTAATGAAAAAACTTGTTATAAAAAAATTCTAGGAAAGTTTCAAAAAATTTTGGGGGAAATTTCAGTTTTTTTTTAAGATTTATGTTATAGTTTGTAATGAAAAAAATTATTATAAAAAAATTTTAGGAAATGTAAAAAAAAATTGGGGGATTGTTGTTGTTAAGCTGAATCTGAATGAATAAAAAGGCCGCAATAAAAACTAAATATATTTAAATTTTTTTATGAGAAGATGCCTTCCCGTAATTCCTTAGTTTGTAATGAAAAAATTATTATAAAAAAATTAAATTAAAAATTAATTATACAAAAATTAAATTATTATAAAAAATTAAAATTTTTAAAAACATTTTGGGGAAATTTCAGTTTTTTAAAGCTATATGTTATAGTTTGTAATGAAAAAAATGATTATAAAAAAATTTTAGAAAATTTTTAAAAAATTTGGGGCAAATTTCAGTTTTTTTTAAAGTAAAGTCGTTGTTGTTAAACTGAATCTGAATGAATAAAAAGGCCGCAATAAAAAAACTAAATATATTTAAATTTTTTTTTGAGAAGATTCCTTCTTTACTTTGTAATAAAAAACATTATTATAAAAAAATTGTAGGAAATTTTTAAGAAATTTCAGTTTTTTTAAGATTTATGAAAAAGTCATTTCAGGCAACACTGTGCTGTATTGTTTCTACAATCATTTAAAAAAAGTGTCTAAATGTCTAAATTGTTATGAGAAACTCTCATCTTTTTGTGAAATCTCCACTTCAACTTTTCAATGAAATATTCGAAATGTCGCTTTAATCCTTACAACCCACCAAGTAAACGCGCGTAGCGAACAAAACGACTTAACGCTGCACTGCACGTTGCATTATTTCTCCCCAGCCATGAATATTGACATAATTTCTGCAACTAACCCACAAAAGCGCAAAAAGCATTAAATACACTCGACGATCGTTTACACGTTTGTCGCTGCAGGGCAGCGATGGTCAGTGTGTCGCCGTAAATTTATCTTTCGAGAAGCAAAAAAAATTTCCCCAAACAACACAACTGGCGAGCACGAACGAAAAACACAAAGCGAAAGAAGTGCTGTGACAACAACTACAACCAAATTGAATACGACACTTGTGATAGTTACTGCGGCCCCTCTGACCCTTACCTCCCTCTGCTCCCACAAGTTCCCTCTTTTTATCACACTGACCATCGAGCGGCCTGCCCGCTCGTTTTGCTTTTGTTGCAGTCACACGTCGACTTCTTGATTCGGTGCACAGTGGCAACGCCGCCAGTCACATGGCCGGTAATTTATTGCGCTCGCAGCATTGACCGGACAGCGGCGCACAGCTGCTACATGAATTCCTCATGCGGGCCGGTAAGTGAACGCAAACTGAATGCACTGCCATACAACAACAAACAAAGAGAAAATAAAAAAATCTCAAAAAAGAAACCCCAAAAAATCTCAATTCGACCTCGTTTTCAGCTCACTCACTCACCGGCGTCGAGTAGGGATGCGCCGTCAGTCGTATGCCGTCCGCTTCGAGATGTCGCTTCATGACCGCCTCGAGCTCCTTCATTGTGGTGGGCGTGTCGCAATCGGAGGCCAGTATTTCGTTGCTGTTGCTCAGCGCCTTCGGATCGTTGATCATCACGTAAACGATGGCGGCGCCCTTCTCGCGCAGCGACCGAATGCTCTTCAGCAGTTTGCTGCGATGCTGCGCATTGTCGACGCCGATGGCGTCCAGGTCGATTTCGCCGACCTGCTTGCAGATCTCCAGCTCGTCGTAGCCGTTCTCTATGAAGCTGTCGCCGTACTGGCTCAGCCCGATGGCGCGCAACCACTCGCAGACGATGTTGTTGTGCGGCATGTTTGCGTATCACGTGCTGCACACCGCCGACGTGTTGTTGCTGGCTGGCGGCGCAATGTCCAGCGGCGCAAAACTGACCTTCGGCACCTTGAGCGCGGGTTTGGTCTTGATGGCCGTCTTCGTTGTGGGGCGCGTGGTGCAGGCCAAAGTTGGAGCGGTCGGTGTAGCGGCACTGGTTGCCGAATTGCTTGTGGTCGTTGTGTTTGGCGTCGAGGTGGAACTGGAGCTGGCGCTTGAATTGGCAACGGCAGCAGCTGCTGAGTGGGCGTAACTGCGGCTGCTGGCTGCCTTCATAGCATCTGTTGTTCGGGCCTTAAGTGTCGTGGCAGGGATAGCGCAATGAGGTCGTATGGTTCCAGGCGAGCGAAGGCATCAACGACAGCTGCAAGTAGAAGACATGGTAGAAGTGATGTGAGTTTGGGCTTTTAGCGAGAAATTTGGGTCATAAATATTTCACTAATCTTATTAAGGCTGCGTTGCAGGGATCAATGAGGAAGTATGAAGTAATTATGACTGACCAAGGGATTCGAATAGGCACCGGAAAGGACATTTCAAATACGTGGGTCCAAAAATTAGTGTCGAACCGATTTTCAAACTTTAGCCAAGACCAAAACCATTTGATTAGTCGGACATAAACAAAAGCACTAAGATCGGTACAAGAAAAGGCTGGACACATATTCAAAGTGAGCAGAGTTGACTACTTCTGAACTGATTCCGTAGTCAGCCAACGGCCACAGCCTTCCATCTGTGAACCTTTGGTTGAAGTACAGAATGATTTGCAGCGGTATTGATGTTTGCAACGAAACCTAATGCAAAGTCTGAGATCTAGAAGATAGCAAAGACCTGAACCGTACATTAACCGAAGACCCCATCCATACTAAGCAGTCGACTGTCTTATTAACTGCTTGCAGACGATATATTCCAGCGATATCGTTCGCACACATCATTCAAATGCTGATTCCCGCATAATTTCTGATCTCTAGAAATTAGCAAAGACCTAAACCGTACATTAGCCGAAGACCCCAACCATAGTAAGCAGGCCATTGCCTCTTTAACTGCTTGCAGAGAATATATTCCAGCGATATCGTTCGCGCACATCCTTCAAATGCTGATTCCTGCATAATTTCTGATCTCCAGAAGTTAGTTAAGACCTGAACCATACATTAACCGAAGACCCCAACCATACTAAGCAGTCCATTGCCACACTTCGTTCAAATTCTGATATTAGCATAATTTTTGTTTCTATAAATGAGCAAAGAGCTGCATCGTACATTAACCGAAGACCCCAACCAAACTAAGCAGTCTACTGTCTCATTATTTGCTTGCAGAAGATATATTCCACCGATATCGTTCGCACAAATCATTCAAATGCTGATTCCCGCATAATTTCTGATCTCTAGAAATTAGCAAAGACCTAAACCGTACATTAGCCGAAGACCCCAACCATAGTAAGCAGTCCATTGCCTCTTTAACTGCTTGCAGAGAATATATTCCAGCGATATATCGTACACACTTTGTTTAAATGCTGATTTTAGCATAATTTTTGATTTCTATTCATTAGCAAAGAACTGAACCGAGCATTAGCCAAAGACCCACACGATACTAAGCCGTCTCCTGTCTCATTATCTGCTTGCAGAAGATATATTCCAGCGATATCGTTGGCATATGTGTACATCCTTTAAATGCTGCTTCCCGCATGATTTCTGATCTCTATAAATAAGCAAAGACCTGAACCGTACGTTAGCCGAAGACCCCAACCATACTAAGGAGTCCATTGCCTCTTTAACTGCTTGCAGAAGATATATTCCAGCGATATCGTTTGCACACTTCCTTCAAATGTTGATTCCCGCATAATTTCTGATCTCTGGAAATTAGCAAAGACCTGAACCGTACTTTAACCGAAGACCGATGAGACAGTCGACTGCTTAAGATGCAACTGTCTTAAGCAGTCGACTGTCTCATTATCTACTTGCAGAAGATATATTCCAGCGAAATCGTTTACATGCATCATTCAAATACAGATTCCCGCATAATTTCTGATCTCCAGAAATTAGGAAAGGCCTGAAGCGTATGTAAGCCGAAGACCCCAACCATACTAAGCAGTCAACTGTCTCATTATCTGTTAACAGAGGATCTGCAGAAGATATATTCCACCGATATCGTTCGCACACATCATTCAAATGCTGATTCCCGCATGATTTCTGATCTCTAGAAATTAACAAAGACCTAAACCGTACATTAGCCGAAGACCCCAAACGTAATAAGCAGTCGACTGTCTCATTATCTGGTTCCAAGATATATTCCAGCGATATCGTTTGCATACATTCTTTAAATGCTGATTCTCGCATAATTTCTGATCTCCAGGAATTAGCAATGGCCTGAACCGAACGATAGCCGAAGACTCGAACCAAACTAAGCAGTGAACTTTCTCATTATCTGCTTGCAGAAGATATATTCCAGCGATATCGTTTGCAGGCATCCTTCAA
Organism: Melieria crassipennis; assembly: GCA_963668005.1. Lineage (NCBI taxonomy): Eukaryota > Metazoa > Arthropoda > Insecta > Diptera > Ulidiidae > Melieria > Melieria crassipennis. The sequence continues at coordinate 139,501,889 of OY764961.1, read as the reverse complement.
ATGCTGATTATCGCATAATTTCTGATCTCTGGAAATTAGCAAAGGCCTGAACCGCACATTAGGCGAACACCACAACCTTACTAAGTCCACTGTCTCAATATCTGCTATCAAATAATGTTCGCCATAATCTTACATACTTGCAGAAGATATATTCCAACGATATCTCTTCTACACACAAACTATAATCCCGTTAGACCTCAGCAATTCAGTGCATTAAATTTATGTGCATTTATAACTAAAATTAATTTTTCTTACTAAACTTCATTCAATTTCCTTGTGGCTTTTTCAACAAACAACTAAAAATGCTCTCTTTCTCTCAAAATCTGAAATCCTTAAACGAGTCAATGCACAACGTTCAGTCAATAAAAAGGTTTACTTATGTCGAACAAACAAACGCCGCGGCTTCTATTGGATCTGAACACAAAAAAAACACAAAACGAAAAGCAAAACTATCGCGGCAACGAAACTTTTACTTGGCATTTCATACACGGACACGTGCACCTAAACAATTCTATGCATGCAAATTTGGGTTATGCAAAAATGCAAACTCAAAGAGCGAATTCAATATGCGTGCAAAAACCGCAAAACCCGATTGAAAAGCACCACCGACCGAGCAACGAAAATAATAATAATAACACAGCCAATTGACTGAAATCCTCCTGCCGTCACCTCTCAACTTTTCAGCCGAGAAAGACGTTTGCATTCATTGGTTATGCATGCAGCGGCAAAACACTCACTTAGAAGTGTTGTTGTGCAGGAAAAAGGATATCAATTTGTGTTAATGCCCAACCAAGGAGGCGCATGGGGGGAGGTGGGCGGTAGTGCTTCATTTTTGGCAGTCAGCTCATATGTTGCGGTGCGTGTACTCGAAACCGAAACGAAAACCACAGCCGCTGAAGTAGCTGTGATTGTTGTTGTTGCCACCACATGCAGGACATGAACACAACTGAGTCAGCACACACACACACACACACACACACAACTCAGCCACTTGCATATGTTTAAGCCACTCCAAGTGACAGCCGTACATGCTCATACAACACCGTCAACAACAACAACAAAAACTGCAACATTACCATCAACAACAATGCCAAAAATCAAACACAAACATTAAGACACAAATGCAAAAATATTGCAACACACAATTCACTCATTTGGTTGCCGCACCAAGCTCAACGCACAACAACGACAACAGGATGACACAGGATAATGCACTAAGCTGACCACAATAAAGTGGCCAGTTGAATGGGTGAAAAATGTTGGCCAATTTCTCCAACCCGCATATTGTATAAACAATTGCAGAACTGGCCCGCAACAGCAACAACAACAACAACAACAACGGGGCTGGTATCAACTGCAGACTGCAGAGCTGAACAATTTCGTAAATCGAAACCAAACAAAGCAGACATTTCAAGTTTGCATTCAACTTTATCTGGTCGCACCCACCTCATCTCCCTCAGACTTGCCACAGCCTCATTAGAAAACATAATGTGGCCAGACACATTGGAAGGCACACACTCGCCTTTCATATGCGATGCGTGTTCGGTGTTTAGCTGTGTGTGTGTTGTTGGCCACAAAAACACTCATCTATGCACGGCTGCAATCCAAAGTGGCATTCAGTGTCAATAACCGAAAGAAAAACTTCAATTTTATTCAAGTAAATAACGCTGCAACGCTCTGCGACTGGTTGGAGTTGGCAATGTTGTCCTTCGAATCGCCTCGTTGCACAGTGATTCGTTCCATAGACAAAATTCAAAAAATTTATAGTCTCAGAATTTAACGATTTCGATTTGATCATTTAAAAGGTAAAACTCCAACTAAGAAAACCTCCAAAAATCTGTGCAAAAAATCAATTAGTGAGTGTGCAAAAGCGGCTCAAAGTTGAAACTTTTTCACAAAAAAATGTAAACACATAATTTCTGTTTTTTAGTCTATTGAGTAAAAAAAATTTTAAAAATATCTGGATACCAAGAAGTTGCTAAAGCTATCAATAAAGATTAAGATATGATGTGGCCATTTTCGCTTTTAATGTTTTGTCAAAATTGGCAAAGTTGAGGCTTTTACATGACTTTTAATTCAAAATATTTTTCTAAATTAAAAATCCGAAAATTGGCAAAACTTAGAGGAAAATATCTAAAAAGTATGGGAAAGTATGTTCCTGGATTTTTTTTTATTTTAAGAAGCATTATTTCTTTGTCGGATAATGTAATTATATCTTCCGATATCTTCCGATCTCAGAAAATAATTCAATTTGAAAAGTGGTCTAAACACGTATTTTTCGACAAAATTTATTTTTTTCATCCCTAAAAGTATGCAATCAGCATGAAAAATTGAGAAAACTGCAAAAAAAAAACATACGTCTATTGATATTATCGATTTTATTGCAAAACTAAAGGATCCTAAGACAATTTCTGCTACTCTTTGCAATTATCAATGTTGACGTTACCGATTAAATGTAAAATCTGAAAAATCCAACACACTCATTGCTATAGCTCTCCAAAAATAGCGAAAATAGCAAATTTAAGTCTCAGACATTGCCAAACTACAACAGTTCAAGAAAAACAAAATGGAGATTTCAATTCAGCAGACCACGATTAACTAGTATACAAAATTTTATGAAGAACGAACCAGTCCTTCTAATTTTGTCCCGCGGTTGTATGAATTCGAATCACTGTGCGTTGTGGCAAAATTCGCTGCTGCTGTCTGACTGATAAGCAGTCATGTTGCACTGCAACAATATTTGTATTTTTGAGTTTTGCCAACTGCAGTTGTTGTTGCAGTGGTTGCAACAACAAAAAGTGTTCAAATGGATATTTGAAGTTATTTGATAGCAACTTTAAATTATTTCATGTTGTTTTATTGTCTGTTATTGTGTCCAACCACAAACGAAATGCTTACCCCTTAACCTGTTCGCGACTACTGGAACAATATGTCCCAGTAAATTAAAAGACAATTTCAACACAACGGGCGAACGAGGAGGGGAAAAGATTTGTCCACGAGACGCGGACTAGGAAGTGACGGACAGCACAGAAAGACGGACAGTTATGTTTCGCACTCAGACATGGACGGACGTGTTATGCAGCGTTATAACACGTCTGTCCAATTAAATTAAATAAATTAAATTTGAATTAAATAAAACATTTTAATTTAAATTAAATAAAACATTTTAATTAAAATTAAATAAAACATTTTAATTAAAATTAAATAAAACATTTTAATTTAAATTAAATACATTTTAATTAAAATTAAATTAAATAAAACACTAATTAAAATTAAAATTAAATTGAATAAAAACTAGTTATTTCCACATAAATATATACTATATAAATATTTTTTTAACTAAATATATTTTTATTTTTCTATGAGAAGCTTTATTCCTTAGTTTAAAATGTTTATAATTATTAAAAAAATGTCGGAAATTTTTAAAATTTTTTGGTGCAAATTTCAGGTTTTTTTTTTAATTTAAAAGAAAATAATGTCAGGTATCTGGCAACAATGCTTCAACAGATACTGATTTATGTATTAACCCTTTCGCTACAGGTTTTTACTGGGAAAAGTTAAAATTTTAAATTTTACGTTTTAGGTTTCTATTTGATTATATCAGCAACATTTCATAAGAAATTTTTTAATTTTTATACTCGGACCCTGTATTTTAGAGTGTTTTTCTATGAGAGCAACCACATCGTTGTGGCTGTAATAATTACTTAAACATAAACATTTTTACGTATAACGAAAATTTGAATATTTCTTCATTTACTTCAGCCAAAACTAAAAAAAAAAATAAATTAAAAAGATCTCTAATTTTCTCTGCTTCTTCTTTGTTTACTATGTCAAGATATACCATTAAAAAACGTGTATACTTCTCTTCTTTAAACTTAAATATTGATTTCGTATTTTTCCTAAAACTTCAAACTATTCTAAAGACCAACAAAAAATGTATTCTTGCAACCATAGAGGATGCAGACGTCCACAAAGTAGCATGTTGCCATAGGACAACAAAATAGCGAAAGGGTTAATAACTCAATAACGCATACAATCATTTAAAGTACAAAAAGATGAAGAAGAAAGAATACAAACTCAGGAAAAATTTAATTTCCTTGACTCTATGTAACCTTTTAGTTTTCGATTAAAAACCTATAATACGCAATTTGATTTTTGTACCGTTTGAAAAACAGGACGTAATCCAATACTAAAGAAGAAAAAGATTTTTCGGGAGGTGGAAGTTGTGTATATTTTTTGAGGTTAAGGCTGGCAGTGCTCATCTGGAACAATGGTGCACACAAGGGGTGAGGAGCGGAGGGTGGTTTGGGGGGTTCAAACCACTCAAGCACAAAAATTGCTGGTGAAAAATTGGATTGGGTATTGGACTGAAAAGTAAAAAAATTTAACACAAAATAGCAAAAAATTTAATGAAGACTAACTACAAAAAGAATTCTGTGAAGTATTCAGGAAGAAAGAACCAGGAATTTAGAACACTGGTCTAATGCTTCGAGTCTTAGGCAATCGAAAATCTTCATCAAAGGTTATACTTTAAATGGAGTAAAGATTGTCTCAGACTGAGAATAAAACCCAGCTTGGACAGATTACCGAGCTTCTTACTGGGAACTGCAGACTGAGAAAATATATGCGTACAATCGGTTTAGAAGAGATTAACGTCTGTGGACTCCTGAGCACATCATACGGCAATATGACGCTGGAATCCTTACGTGGAATAGTTGCGGCTTGTAAAAAAGGACATTACGCACCTGAACGCCCGTGAGTTACTAAGTTTCAGTCAGTCTAGGGGATGTTTTTTAACCATTAGTAGTAGGGGGCACAATAGATGATTTTTAATCTCAGTGAAAATTAATCCCATTCAAATATAATCGAATGGTCTCGGCAGACAATTGAGTAGCAGAGAGTATGAGTATTGAGTATCCCGGTCCATGCTCGACTATGGCGCAGAAGCTTAGACATTAGCGCCCTTGGGGTGTTCGAATAAATGTACTACACAAGGTCTGGTCCTGTTTGTACTGTATTAAACGATCCACAAGCTACTTGAGCTGTTTAGTGAAATGGAAGAATCAACAACCAGCGGCTACACTTGCTGGGACTTGCCATCCAAATGGATCACAAAACTCCAAGAAAAAAAGTGTTCCATGCGGTAAACAGTTGAATGTCAACCGCGCTGAAGACATAGTGTCTTCACTGAAAGGATCAAATTAAGAGAGATCTAACATCTCTAATGATGAGACAAAGTAGCGAAAACACCCGTAAAGCCCCCAAGAAGGCACCCGCATTGCTTAGAGAGAGTGAAGTGAATTTAAAGTCAATAGGCTCGTTACTTAGTTCATGTTTTCTGAGATATGACTACAGTTCAAATTTCATATTTGTAGCTTCAGCAGTTTGGGCTCAGTAAGGCCAAATAATTCTGTGCCTGAGACTGAGTTTCAAAAACTACTACAGCAAAATTCTTCATGATTAGTTAGTCAATCTTGTCGTTTTATATTTTTGCATTTTTCCTAAGATTTATTTAAATTTCTTCATTGCCATTTAGTTATTTTACCTCAAAAATTCAACACATGCTTGTTGCTTCCAATTTTCATTCCTTTGGTCATTCTGGCCTTGCAGTGACACGTTACAACAATTCACTTGACTCTGTGGTCTGCACGCACAAGTGCTGCACAAAAGTTTTCCAATTTACACTTGCAAATATGCACTCACACATACACACACACACACACATGTCTACATGCATACCGAGCATCTTTTTTTGGGTGCCTTGCATTGTGTTGTGTTAAAAGTCAAATGCTGCTGACCAGCAATTCATGTGCATACAAGAGTGAATGAGTGTGTGTGTGTGTGTGTGTGTGCAGCTGTTTGCTGCATCTTAAGTCGATATGCCACTTGCCACAACAACTATCACAATCGCAATCACAAAACTTTCATAGCTGGCAGATAATCTTGGCCAATAAAAATCAATTACTTGGCACTCAAACAGTTTGAGGCATTGACATGCGCATTGTGTTTAGTTTGATTGTGTCAAATAGCTAAACGAAGAGACGGAAATTCAGAAAAAGGCAGAACACGTTGTCTGTTTCTATCAAACTGCAGTTCGCTTCGAAGCTTCATTTCAAGGAAGTAAAAATTGTTTATATGATTGTATGACAGTTAATTTTAATAATAGACATGTTGCCTAAAAGTATGCTACGTAAAAATGGTTGTTGAAGCTATACAAATCATCATAAATAAAGATTACGCGAAATATTTGTGTGCTTTATAGATCATCAAATGAAAACGGCTCGACCGATTTGGCTTATGTTTTGTTGTTGTATTCGTAATTGTCAGAACAATGTTTGTATGAAAGAAAATTTACTCTTTTAAAGTAGTTCAAGTTTTTAGTTGAACTTTGAAACTATAAGGCAAACAATGAAACTCGAGACAAACAGTCATGTCTTTTGACTAAAAACATGTATTGAGAATTGATCCAGAGGGACAGTTTTGATATCAAATCCATTTCAGATTATAAATCGCACTTCAATGACGCTCAACTTTGACACTTTTAATACTCAATGACACTGAACGTCGCTTCAAGAGAGCAAAAGCTGTCTATGTATCAAATTGTATGACAATATTAAGTCGCGTCCTGAAGAATTGATGTGAGTATTGGACGAAGCAGCTTGGCCCCGCTTATACAAATTAAATCTACGCTATTGAATTAAAACTATTTCATTTCATTTCATTTATTTATAATTAGTCAAAGAACAATTGTTTCCTTACTGACTAATAAAGAACAGAATAATGGATAAGTAACAATGTAAATATTACGTAACAATCGATAACTTAATTAAAAACAGAGTTCAACAAGTTCATAAAAATTGCTTTAGAAGTAGTGAAATCCACCGAAAAAATCATTGAGATCTTATTAAATTCTATTAGAGCTCGCAGAAGAGGATCATTTAAAGCATAATTCGTTTTGACGGAGAGATCTAGAAGGGATGTTGAAGTGAATCCTCTCTAGGAGGGAAGGGCAGTCAACCAACCCGCAAACAACATCAAAAACAAATGACAAAGATAGGATGGATCTTCTATCTTGCAAGGTTTTTAAATTTATGAGCTTACAACGCGAGAAGTAAGATGGAACAGGATCCTGAAAGTGTAGTGATTTCAGAGCGAAACGTAGGAAAACCTTCTGAATACGTTCCAGGCGTATTTGTCGCACCTTTACCAACTAATTTCGATTCGCTAATTTGTGTCAAAGTGAACCACATAGTGGATCCCTTTTCGTAGAGACTGTAGATTCGTAGCACTGATAGCACCAGTTTTCGATTTTGAAAAAATCAACTTTTTTCTTTTTGGCTGAGACAAAAATTTAGGGTCATGAAACAATATCCAGTTGGTTTTATAAGAATGGGACACTTTCCACTGTGGTAACGGAACAGACCTTATTTGACCTATGAATGTGAGATTCTTCCTTTAGTTGTCGCCCTAAGTTACCTTCTCGTAGGAAGGTAATAGTGAAACTAGAATTTTACAGACTTAATTCTCGATTTTGCCACAGTTCCGAGGTGCAGAGTGCTTGTAAAACGTTAAATGTTTTATTTGAATCCATTTTCTTCACACAGTGAGGACAGATTTCTTGAATCAGTGTTGCCAGATAAGATGATTTTCGTCTAGATTTCAGAAAATATTCGCATAAAAGTCTAGCAAGCCTTAATTTCACACAGAATGGACATATTTGAACCAGTGTTGCCAGATTGGGAGACTTCCGCCTTGATTTGGGAGAATCTTCTCGTTGAACTTTAAACGTCTCTTCGAAATTATTTTTTAATACAGTGAGGATGGAAAATGTTCGCGTGCAAGTCTGGCAAGTTTAAATTTTTTAAAGAATGGACAGATTACTTGAAGCAGTGTTGCCAGATTATAAGATTTCCGCCTAAATTTGTGAGAATCTTCGCTTAAAAGTCTGGCTAGGCTAGTTTCCATACAGAATGGACACATTACTTGAACCAGTGTTGCCAGATAAGATGATTTCCTTCTAGATTTGTGAATCTGGCAAGCCTCAATTTCACATAGAATGGACAGATTTGTTGAAGCAGCGTTGCCAGATTAGAAGATTTCCGCCATGGTTTGGGAAAACCTTCTAGTCAAACTATAAATGTCTACTCGAAATTATTTTTTTAACACAGTGAGGACAGATTACTCGAACCAGTTTTGCCAGATTAGACGATTTCCGCCTAGATTTGAAAGAATCTTTGCCTGAAAGTCTAGCAAGGCTTATTTTCATACTGGGTGGAGAGATTACTTGAAGCGATGTTGCCAGATTAGATTAATTTTCGCTTAAATATGGAAAAAGGTAGACGTGAAAGTCTAGCAAGGCTCATTTTGAAAAGAGTGGACAGAACTTGAAGCAGTGTTGCCAGATTAAATACATTTCCGCTTATATTTGAAACAATTTGAACGTGAAAGTCTGGCAAGGCTTATTTTCATACAGTGAGGGCAGATTACTTGAACCAGTGTTGCCAGATTAGAATCATTTCCGTTTAAATATGGAAAAATTTAGACGAGTCTTGCAACGCTCATTTTAAAAAGATCGAACAGATTACTTGAAGCAGTGCTGCCAGATTAAATGCATTTCCGGCTAAATTTGAAAGAATTTGGACGTGAAAGTGTGGTAAGGCTTATATTCATACAAGGTGGAGAGATTACTCGAACCAGTGTTGCCAGATTAGATTAAATTCCGCTTAAATTTAAAAAAGTTTTGACGAGAAAGCCTGGCAACGCTCATTTTAAAAAGAGCGAACAGATTACTCGAAGCAGTATTGCCAGATTAAATGCATTTCAGCCTAAATTTGAAAGAATTTAGACGTGAAAGTGTGGCAAGCCTTATTTTCATACATGGTGAACATATGAAAAGATTTCCGCCTTCGCCTGAAAGTCTGGCAAGGCTAATTTTCATACAGTGAGGGCAGATTGCTTTAATCAATGTTGCCAGATAAGGATATTTTCGTCTAGATTTCGAAGAGTCTTCGCGTGAAAGTCTGGCAAAGCTCATTTTCATACAAATTAGACACATTACTTGATTACGTGTTGCCAGATTTGGAAATTTCCACCTAGATTTGGGAGGCATAAAAGTCTGCTAGGCTTCTTTTTACCAGCATTTGGGGAATTCGAACACTCACTGATCTAAACTATAAATAGTTATACACAACTTTTCAAAAGTTCCAATAGCAACGTATCGGCAATATTTGCCAATTGCAATAAAATTGCACAGATTTCACTTTTTCCGCACTTTCGCTACTTGAACAGCAAAGGCTTTGTGTCAAAACAGCAGACAAATATTTTGCAAAAATAAAAACCGTCATTTAAAACCCCATTAAAAACAAAGACAAAGCAAACCATCAAAAACAATAACAACAACAACAATGAAACGAATTGCATCTGGCATCGAGTGCATCGAATGCATCGAATGCCAATGTAAGGCTTCGGTAACCTCGAAACGTCTGTCACGCTGATATCCTGCCGGGCCACAGTCGCAGTCACAGACAGCCACACAGACGATATGTTGTTGCTGTGCCTACATGCATGCATACATATGTCAGCTGCCAACGAGCCGCATTCGACTGCCACTTTTACGCATGACACACCGCTACACCCGCCAGAGTCCGCGTTGCTGGCGATGCTTGATTATGAGGTTGAATATTGCCAGCGAACAAGTGCCGCATGCGGCAAGTGTTGTCGTTGTCAAGCGCGGCGTTGCTGTTGCTGCACTTGTCATTGCCATCAGCAGGCAGCAGGCAGCAGCAGCGCCGGCACGTCAACCTTGGCCGTGAGCCCTACACGCGCCCGTCGCATTGTCTGGCGCTCGTATTTCATGCTGGCGTTGCCACAGTGCGTGCCGTCGGCATTTGTCGCACTTGCAACATCACGTCACATGCCGCTTGCATAGCAAAAATGTCGCGCACGAGTGTTGCCCTCAGCTCGGCATTCTTCGAGCTGTGTGCTTCTTCGGCAATGCGGGGTTGCACCATGCACCATGCACACACACACACACACTCAGAGCAAAGCATGGCTCATGCTGCACATTGTCAGAGCGCGATACTGCAGCTGCCGCCGCCGCCACCGCTGCTGCAGTGCCACTTTTGAGGTTGAATGCATTCGAAGGCGAACGAGTGCAGTGCAGTCGGTGGTGCAACACGAAAGTCTGTCAGCCAGCCAGCCTGTCTGGCCTTGTGCAGCATGTGGCTGGCAGCGGGCGGTGTTATGTTGCAATGTTGCAACCCCTTTCCCTGCCCGCACTCACACATAAACAACGCTATTATGTTTTGTTTGCTTGTTTTCTTTTGCTTTTTTTATTGCAATTATTGTTTTTGTATTTGTCATTTGTTGTTTTTGTTAGTGATGCCGTTATTGTTGTTGTTGTTGTTGTTGTTGTTGTTGTTGTTGTTGTTGTTGCATTGCAAAAGCCCAGCAAAAATAATGGCCTTAATTGAAAATACAAAATTTTCCCCGTCTAGACAGAAAATTATGTGACAATTGTTTTTGCGCATTTTGTTGTTGTTGTTGTTGTTGTATAATATCTTTGTTTTTGTTGTTGTTTGCTTTCAATTTTATTTCCCGTTGGTTGGTGTTGTTGTTGTTGTTGTTCATATATATATATACATATATATATACATGCAAACATATTTATGTATTAAAATTAATTACTTGGCTCGGCGCGTAAAATACACAACCCACGCACACAGCCAACGACATACACCCACACAGACATACCCACAAGTATGCAAAAAAAATGTAAATAATTATATAAATAAGTATACAAATTTTCGGGGTGGCTGTGTTTAGTCGAACACAAAGTGGAAGGACGCAATCACGAGTTGTGCGCAATGCAAATTTTATATTCATGAGCCCAGCGACATCTCAAGTATTTCATTAATAAAATTTAATATTTAATATTCTGCGCAGCCACAGCAGAGCAGCTGCCTTGTGGCTGTGGCTGATTGCCAGCGTATGAAAATTGTATGAAATTTTTGAAGATTTATGAGGGATGTGCCGAACACGAGTGTCCCGACCTGCCTCAGGACAAAATCAAAAACCAATTTCAATTTCATTTGATCCCATGGCATTTGCACTTTGTAATCAAAGTCTTTTGAATTTTGTCAGTAATTAGAGCAGCAAATTACAGTTAGTTTTGCTCTTTAATTTCAAGAAAATCCTTGTTTGATGGTAAAGTGATGTTGTTTGATGGAAGAAGTTCTGAGCAATAGAAATATCGTTTTTTTAAGTTAAGGCATAGTACAAAAGGATTATAAAGCGATAGAGAAATTAAAATTAATCTTCTACTAGTTTTAATAAAAAAACAGCACTTAAGTTTGTCTCTTAAAAATTCTTGAAAATAGTCAAAAAATATTTGCTCCCTGGATGGTATTTTTAAAATTAAAATTATTCAAGATAATTAGACTAATTGGACTAATGGACTTTGACTAATGGATTGGATTGGATACACTGATGTGTGACAATGTTGGGGCAACGGTAGGTTAGGTTAGGTTAGGTTAGGTTAAGATGGCTGTCTGGGCATGGAACTTGCCGAAAGACACACTTGGCTCACGAAACGGGCCCGATGGGAGATTAAAAAGAGAGGATAAGTCTTACTGCAAGTCGAAGAATCAAATCAAACCAATTTGAATTATGGATGAACTCTAGCAAGTCCTTGATTTTGACTGAACTGAGGTCATTCAAGGTGTCAAAGAAGAGAGAGCCTAGGGAACGGGAGAAAGGAGAGCCTGGAGCGACAGCAACGCCGACTGAATCCTTAAATAAACAAAAGATATCCGAAAGGTCCTACAAAATATTTTATTTCAGGTACCTTCTGGGTAAAAGAGTGGCTAGCCATATCATCAGTTCTTTCTGAAAGAACTGAATCTTTCTTGGAACCTGCATAAGCTCTGAAATTCGTTCATAAACTTAATAGATATGTCTGTGGAATCAAAGTTACTCAAGTCTTGAAAGAGATCAAAATGCATTATTTTTTAACTCTAAACTAATAAAATTAGAAGAATACTATTTTGAGATTCTACAGACCGAGACTCAAATCATATATTTTTTTCAAAAGGATTCGTTAAAAAACTTCAACGATATCGAAGGATATATATTTGAAAAGACCATACTGACATATTTTGGTACTGAAAGTTAAAAATACAAAATTTTAAGAAAATGCAACAATTATACTTCTTCATTTTATACCCATAACTTCATCATTCCATAACCGCAAATTTTTAAAAAAATTCTTTGAAATGTACTTAAAATTTGTGAGTTCTTTTAAAAGGACATCGGATAAGAAAATGAAAAATTAAGATTGCCATGTTACCTTCACAAATGTAAAAATGTAAGGATTGTTATTGTTTAACTATTTTAGGAGCGCTGATCGTTCTGATGTTGGACAAGGCGCCGAAGCAAGGCATCTACTTTGAGAATTTAGCATTCTGGCAGATCATTACTTGAATCACGTTTGATTGGAACTCAGTCGATGTTCCGTTCATGGCTGAAACACAACATGGGAAATGCATGGCATTTTTTTTAAGCCACTACAACCTGAGCTACTTTTGGGCTATCTGAGTTATCCAAATATTCTTTCAACACCTAACGTGCCAACTCAGATTTTTCCATACAAAACAAAATTCAAATCAATCCACTTATTGCTTGCTAAAGTTCTGGCCTGCCCGCCTTACACAAGTAGTGTCTAGTCTTCAGTCTAGTCTCCTTTAGCACGTTTAATAATAAATTTTATATAAATTTCATCCTTTCTTCAACTCTTAATATTCTTTTCAGAATTTTCAATATGTTCCAGCAAAGGATTTTTTTTAATAAAAATCAAAAACTTGGAATTTGTTTACACCGCCCTTCGCAAACAGTTCTATAGCTCTAGTTCTCTCTAGTTCTCAGAATCTTTTAGCACGTTTTTTAATGAAACTCACATAAGTAGTAGTAGTTTTTCAATAAAAAATCAAAAACTTGGAATTTGTTTGGCCGCCCTTTACAAGCATTCCCCTAGCTTTCAGAATCCTTAAGCATGTTTACTAATAAATTTAAAATTCTTTCTCGAACAATAACACTCTTCTTAATATTCTTTCTTCACTTCTCAAAAGTTTCAGTATTTTTCAGTACAGTATTTTTTCGAATTAAAATCAAGAACTTGGAACTTCTTTGCGCTGCCTTTCACAAGCAGTTCCCTAGCCTTCAGAGTCCTTTAGCACGTTTACAAAAAATTGTCCATAAATTTTATTCTTTCTTCAACTCTTAATATTCTCTTCAGAATTTTCAGAATTTTTTCTCTCTAGTCTCTAGTCTTCAGGATACTTTAGCACGTTTTCTAATAAATTTTATTATATCTTCAATTCTTAATATTCTTTTCAGAATTTTCAATATTTTTCAGTACAGTATTTTTTCTAATAAAAATCCAAAACATGGAACTTGTTTGACCGCCCTTTATAAACAGTTCCCTAGCCTCCAGAGTCCTTTAGCACTCTTACTGATAAATTTTATATAATTTTTATTCTTTCTTCAACTCTTAATATTCTTTTCAGAATTTTCAGTATTTTTCAGTACAGTATTTTTTTTAATAAAAATCCAAAACTTGGAACTTGTTTGACCGCCCTTTATAAACAGTTCCCTAGCCTCCAGAGTCCTTTGGCACTCTTTCATTTTAAAATTTATATAAATTAAATTTTATATAAATATTATTCTTTCTTCAACTCTTAATATTCTTTTCAGAATTTTCAGCATTTTTCAGTAAAGTATATTTTCGAATAAAAATCAAAAACTTGAAACTTATTTGGCCGCCCTTTACAAGCAGTTCTCTAGCCTTCAGGAACCTTCAGCACGTCTACTAAAAAATTTAACAAATATTTCATTCTTTCTTCAACTCTTAATATTCTTTTAAGAATTTTCAGTATTTTTCAGTACAATATTTTTTCGAATAAAAATCAAAAACTCAAAATTTTCAGTATTTTTCAGCTAAGTATTTTTTCTAATAAGAAACAAAAAACTGAAAACTTTAAGGTAAATATGTGATGGTTCTGCAAAGTGTTGCACGCAGATATGGGAAAATCTCCGCGTTTCGCGTACTGCAACAACCAATGCAGCACTGGTTGGCATAAATTGTTGACTGTAATTTCAGCTAATTTCACAAACACTGCACGGCTCGCGAGTGTGGCCAATGTTAATGCCCGACCAGATAGTTGCAGACTAATCTGTAAATTGCACACACACACAAACACACATCGCATCGCACACAATACTCGCACACATTTGTATTGCAGCAGCGCATTATTTACCTAGTAAAACATTTGCGTATCCACTGAACGTGCCAATAATAATTAATAATAATAATTGACTGGCACGACAGCCCGCTTACGCGAGACTAAGGCCTAGCTTCCCGCAACCACCCGTGTTGTGCGTGTGAATTTGTACGCGGGTGGAGGGACCTACAGTTTTTTACGCCGGTTCCGAACGGCAGGTTGGGAGCTTTATCATAGGCAATTTTTACTCTCAGAGGTTTGCCATTTCCAGCTGAGAACTGAACGTGCCAATGCGAGCGGAAAATCCAACGCTGTCAGCCGCACGCGCCACGCCACTCCAAGTCGCGCTTGGAGCGAGCTTTTTATTTATTTTGATTTTTAGTATTTTTTCGCTGTTGTCGACAGCGCACGCACAATGGCCCAGTCGGTTGGGCGGTCGGTCGAGTGTATTGGCCGCAATTCAATTTGCAGCAAATAGCGAATCGACAAACAACAACAACAGCAAACACAATTGGCGCGCTCGGCGTGGGCGGCTTTGTTGTTATTGTTTAGCTACTGTCGAGAGCCAACTAATCCGCGCCCACACAGCAACTATGCAGCAACGCGTAAAAAATTGCTGCACACACACATACTCACACACTCGCACGCGTACACAAACACACAGACGCGCGTGTGGCGGCACTAGGAAGAAGTCGGTTGGCTTTGTGGCGTGTGCGCGCCTAAACGACGCGCTACACGTGTAAGTGCGAAATGACAACACAAGCAAAACGAAAAGCCGGTGGCCACGCGAAGCAACAACGCACGCAACGTCGACACCGCGTTATGTTGTTTGATTTATGCGCGGAACGAAATGCACTCACTGGCGGCGGTCAAATGAAATGTTGTTGTTGCGCCTGGCGATACGGAAACGGAAACCGCGGCATTCGCCGCTAATGGACCAGAAGCGAGCAGAAGGCAACAGGCCACCAATAGCAGAGATTAATAAAAACTGCAAAAATGTTCAGATGTCAGAGAGCTTCGAAAAAAAATCTGGCTGACTTATTATGTGGCAACACTGGTCAGTTGTGATTTTTTTAAGCAATTTATTATTTTTTTTTTTAATTTTTTTTTGTTGTTGATATTTTCACTTTTCGTCTTTCATACATTCAGCGATGCCCAACGGCCGCTAAACCAAAAAAAATCAAAAACAGTCCAAAATGCAGACGACAACAAACGGGCGACAATCAACTACAACAACAATAACAAATTCACTTAAGCCATCGCCGCGTCACAGCCGTGGCGCTGGTCTGCACGAAACGCGACAACAACAAAACGCCAACAAATGGCATGCAGCACGAAACGGCACAGCACTGCACCAACAACAACAACAATAATAACAACATGAATTAAGCGCGCACCGCAAGAACAGCAGCAACGGTTTGGCCAGCAATCGCACGGCAACTGACATATAAATCAAAACTTGGAGACAACTTGATTGCAGGTTGATGCATGTGGCAAGTGGCGGCAGAGGCAGCCGCAGCCGTAGCCGCACACCACACACCAACACACACATACAACATGCAGCAGCAGCACACACTCGAAGCGCGTCCCGACCCACCGAAACGAAAACAAACCACACTGCACCGAAATGAAAACAAAAACAAAAAACCAACGCGATGTAAAGCGATGAAGCGGCGGCGCCACACACACCACACGAGCTGCTGGCAAACGGCGAACGGTGCAATGTTGTGTGTTGCAAGCGCGCAAGGAGCAACAAAAAAAGCACGCAACCAAAGTAAGCAATGCACGCCGGCAGACTGTGCGGCAGGCAGGCCGGCTGGCAACACCAGAGCTCGCACCGAGCACAACGCCCGACGCGCGACGCCACCGCCGCTGCGGCCATGGACGCCGCGCTCTCCTTGCAAACCGAAGAGAGTGAAGTGGCATGAAGTGGAGTCCGGGCCGAGCAAAGTGCCGGCCGCGCTGTGGCGTTGCGGCGTTGAAGTGGCGAAGTGGTGGCGCGTTGCGTTGTAAGTGATATCCACCAGCTGCAGCTGCACCAGCAGCAACGGTAGCAGCAACTGCTGCCAGTCAGTCAGTCACCCCCTCTCTGCCGCCCGCAATGACAAAATGCCTATGCAAACAGTGGTGCGGGCGGCAGCGGTTGCAACGTGCGTGGTGCCAGTGGCGGCTTAAGCTGCTCGGGGGCCCGGGGCGGCGACGGCTGAGGGGGCCCCACAAAACGGTGCAGCATAAGTTTGCGTACAAAACTAATAAGGGGAATTTCCGTTTATGCTTTTTGCTTTTTTTTTTTTAATGTGTATTCCAGTGAACAGTAAACGGACTTTTATTTTTAAACGACGAGACAAATTATTTTAAACGTACATATATAGTATGTGCTTGAAATTTTATAGAAAGCAGTAGAATCCCAGAGAAAAAAATGAAAAATTAATAAAAGGATAATCTTACTACATCTCTCCAAAATTGATAAAAACTTTCGTGAAATTAGGAAAACTTTTGGGGGAGCAAATTTGTCATTTCCAAATGCCATCTTATATCTCGAAAAAAACCATTTTTTTAAGCTACCCGAGCAGGAGGATTCGATTGTCGACAAAAAATGGGCCAATCGCGGCACCTAAAAATAAAAGTTTTTTCTAGACTAACTTTGGCCGCTGAACACGAAACTGAAAACCTAAAAATTGTTGAAGAAGCGTTTTCGAAAAATCTTCGAAAAACGATTTTTTTCCTGTTGTTTCAGTTATGAGCACATATCTCCTAAAAGAATTATCCGATTAACACGAGCTGTCCGTCGTTCAGAAGATAATACCTTAGTGGCTTTTTAGTGATATATAGATTGTCCAAATCAGATGAGATTTGGGGAAGCTACTGACGGTGAAAGTTGTAACAATGTGAATATTTCGACCAATTTAAAAAATCATAAATTTTCGAATATTTTTTTATAGAAAAAATAAATTATCTTCTCTGGTTTTAAAATCTAAAATGAAATATATACTATTTTAGCAAATATTAAGCCTAACATCAATAGAATTGAAAGAAAAATTATAAAGTTATGATGCAGTGAGTCAAAACACCAACTTTACATTTATTACACCGTGCGAAACAATTTTTTTTTGCCGAGACCCATCCAAATTTTGATATAGACGTGAAACTAGTGATCATTTATAGTATTCTATAAATCGTATAGCATAGTCAGTATTAAATTTTCTGACCCAAAGTCCTTTTTAAAGGACTTTAACATTTTGAGGAGATAGACATTTCAATATTTAATATATGCGGTAGTCCAATGATGAAGATATGGGTATCAAATGAAAGAGGAAAATTGTCTCCTTTTAACTAAATTTTCTATTTTGAACTTTCAGGACCAAAATATGTCAGGTATGGAAAACATACATGTTTTGGATTTCACTCTGTAGATTCATACATCTAAATTTTATTCTATTTCAAAGTTCTCAAGAAAGTTACACAAACCCCCCCCTAGAAAACACTTTTATTTTTAGGTGTATTTTTCGTGTCGAGTAGAAATCTTCAGAAATGTACAGAAATATTTTATAAAACCCAGTAGCAGTGACTTTATAAAAAAAGTCCTTAAAAAACATATTTCCCCTACATAACAGCATGTAAGAAGCCCATATTTAGCTTACTTACAAGGAGCATAGAATTGCCTTCGAAAACCGGATTTCCGGGACATGTGTTTTTATCCAACCAATAACTGTAATAATAATAATAATTATAACTGTAAATTTGTTTGACTTCTACAAAGTTTAATGAGGTTAAGTAATTGTGTAATTCACACTAGTTTACAAGCAAACTCTAAGATTGCGATATTTAATTTTTAACTTAGAATTTTGTATTTGCATATTTTGCACAAAATTTTAAGTTAAAAATTGCAATCTTCGAGGAAACATTTTTTGAAAATTTGCAAAAAATCGACAAAGTCAATTGTCGATACTGTGTCTCTTTCAATTGATAAAAGTGACAAACAACCTTTCAACAACCATTGTGGAGCGCAAATAGTCTTTTACAAGTTTCAGTTTTGAAAAACTTTAAATTTTTATATAGTTACAAGCTTCTCTCGGGGGCCCCCGCAGCCCGGGGCCCGGGGCGGTCCGCCCCTCCGCCCCCCCTCTTAAGCCGCTACTGCGTGGTGCATAGGTGACATGGCACCGTTTGGCGGGCCGGTGCGCGGCCAGCGGCTGCTGTCTGCCTCGGCAAGACGCTGTTGAATGGGTTGCGAAGCAAATGAAGTGCTCGGTTGACGATAATCACAACAACAAATCACCAAACAAACATATAAAAAATGAAACAACCCGAAAAAAATCGCATGCAACAAAAAAACAGCAACAAAAACAAAGCAGCAATGCAATGCAATGAATGCAAAGCAGCGAACCTGCCTGCTGCCCGGACACCCTACAGGCGGTGCGCGATTTCATTGACGAGTTGTTTGAGTTTGAGATTTTGTTTGGTTCGATCGATTCGATTGAGCTCAGTTTGAGGTTAGTTTTCGTTAGGGTTACCAGTTGGTATTTATTATTATTATTGCTTATTAAATTGATAAATTAAATTAAATTAAATGATATAATTTTTCGTCTAAATATTCTCCAGCCTTGTTTGGAAATTTCACTAAATATTTTTTTTTAAAATTGTTTTTTTTAAAGACAGATTGAAGATGTTGGAATGTTTGAAGATAAATAAAATTCGGTAGATTTTTTATGGAGGTTTGGTTAACCCTTTCGCTACAGGTTTTTACTGGGGGAAGTTACAATTTTAAATTTTACGTCTTAGGCTTCTATGTGGTTATATTAGCAACATTCCATAAGAAATTTTTAAATTTTTATACTCGGACCCTGTATTTTAGAGTGTTTTTCTATGAGAGCAACCACATCGTTGTGGCTGTAATAATTTCTTAAACATAAAACTTTTTACGCATAACGAAAATTTGAATATTTCTTCATTTACTTCAGCCAAAATTAAAAAAAAAGTATCTAAATTGAACGAAAACGTCAAATTAAAAATTGTGTCTGCTTCTTCTTCCTTTACTATGTCAAGATATACCATAAAAAAAACGAGTATACTTCTCTTCTTTAAACTTAAATATTCAGTTTATTAATTTCGTATTTTTCCTAAAACTTCAAACTATTCTAAAGACCAACAAAAAAATGTATTCTTGCAACCATAGATGATGCAGACGTCCACAAAGTAGCAATGTGCCACATGGCAACAAAATAGCGAAAGGATTAAGGAGTTTTTTAAAGTATAGGGTGTTTTTTTTAGAGGTTCGAAAATAATGGTTCAGTTCGCGAAGTTTACCGCAAGCTCCGTCCATTTTATGGTCGACATAATCGTCCATCAGAGCAATTAATTCGGTTAACCATGAGTCGTTTTCGCACTACGTTTACTCTATGTGATAATACGCATCCGCAGAGACGTCGAACAGTGCGCACCGAAGAAACAATTGCCGCTGTAGAGCAAAATGTTGAAGAGGACCCGAATGAATCGATTCGCCACCGTGCACAGCAATTGGAGCTTTGTCCATCAACTTTATGGAAGATTTTGCGCAAAGATCTTGGCTTGCGACCTTACAAGATCCAGCTTGTGCAAGAATTAAAGCCGCGAGACCATGCAATGCGTCGCGATTTCGGTGTATGGGCCGAAAATGAGATTGATCTCGATGCTGATTTTCATCGCAAAATTTTGTTCAGTGATGAGGCTCATTTTCGGTTGAATGGCTACGTCAACAAGCAAAATTGCCGCATTTGGAGTGAAGAGAATCCACATGAGACCCTTGAGACGCCATTACATCCACAAAAACTGACTATTTGGTGTGCTCTATGGGCTGGTGGAGTCATTGGGCCATACTTCTTCCGAAATAATGCTGGAGAGTCAGTTACCGTTAATGGTATAGAGCCATGATAACCGACTATTTTGTTCCCGAATTGGATGGCATGAATGTGGATGAGTTGTGGTTCCAACAAGACGGCGCTACATGCCACACAGCGCACGTCACAATCGATTTATTGAAGGAAACATTCGATGAGCGCATAATTTCGCGGAATGGACCTGTCAATTGGCCACCAAGATCGTGTGATTTGACACCATTGGATTATTTTCTTTGGGGATATGTGAAGTCGCTCGTCTACGCCAACAAACCAGAAACGTTAGGGGACTTGGAAGCCAACATTCGTGGCGTTATTGCCGACATATTTAAACATTAATGGCATAAAATTATCCTTCCAATAAAGCCAAATTGATGGACATTAAAACGATTTTCTTGTGTTTTATTTCAATTCGAAGTTCTATACCTCTAAAAAAAACACCCTATACAATGTATATGAGAGGAGCGTTTAACCCGAATGTGCCGAAATTATTTTTCCTTTGAATTTTGCGAAAAAATTTTTTTGAGCGATCCAATTTACGCTATTTAAGCGTTACTAGGTTAACACTCGGATGCCCAACAACTTTTTAAACGGCCAAAGCCCAACAAGGTCCCCAGGGACCTCTATTGTAATATTGCATATAAGGCTTGTAATTGTATAATGTAGTGTTACATAATGTGTGTAGATGTGTTTGTATTATGTATTTTTTACTACAGACAGATGGCAAAAACGTATAAAATACATAATAATTGCTTTTAAAAACGCCATAGGTCCCTACGGACCTTGTTGGGCATCGGAGTGTTAAAGATTAAAGATGAAAGATCAGAGATTAGAGATGAAGGATGAGAAATTAGCATTTGTAATGAGGAGAGCATCTCTAATGAAGTGTGAAATTACATGTGAATAATGAGAGTTGAGAGGTGAATGATGAATGATAAGAGATATGAGAGATACAAATTGAGAGTTGAGAGATGAGAACTGAGAGACAAAAGATAAGAGATAGATAAGAGATAAGATGAGAGATGAGATGAGAGATGAAATGAGATGAGATGGGATGTGACAACACGAGACGAGATGAGATGAGATGCGATGCGATGCGATGCGATGAGATGAGATGAGATGAGATGAGATGAGATGGGATGAGACGAGACGAGACGAGACGAGACGAGATGAGATGAGATGAGATGAGATGAGATGAGATGAGATGAGATGAGATGAGATGAGATGAGATGAGATGAGATGAGATGAGATGAGATGAGATGAGATGAGATGAGATGAGATGAGATGAGATGAGATGAGATTGAGATGAGATGAGATGAGATGAGATGAGATGAGATGAGATGAGATGAGATGAGATGAGATGAGATGAGATGAGATGAGATGAGATGAGATGAGATGAGATGAGATGAGATGAGATGAGATGAGATGAGATGAGATGAGATGAGATGAGATGAGATGAGATGAGATGAGATGAGATGAGATGAGATGAGATGAGATGAGATGAGATGAGATGAGATGAGATGAGATGAGATGAGATGAGATGAGATGAGATGAGATGAGATGAGATGAGATGAGATGAGATGAGAGATGAAATAAAATATGATATGAGAGATGCAATGAGATGGGATGAAATGAGATGCGATGAGATGATATGATATGAGATGACATGATATATTAAAG
Source organism: Melieria crassipennis (assembly GCA_963668005.1). Lineage (NCBI taxonomy): Eukaryota > Metazoa > Arthropoda > Insecta > Diptera > Ulidiidae > Melieria > Melieria crassipennis. The sequence goes on along the minus strand of OY764961.1, from coordinate 139,480,060 downwards.
ATGAGAGATTAATTATTAGAGATGAAAGATGAAGGATGAGAGATGGCAGACGAGAGATGAAAAATAGACGGAACATAAAAAAATAGAGAAAAATTACAGATTCAAGATTAGATTCTAATCATTAGAGATACTTAGATTAGAGTTGAGAGACATAATATGAGAGATACCAGATGAGAGAAGAGATGAGGTGATAGATATGAAAAGATGCGATGAGATGAGATGAAATGAGATAAGATAAGATGATATCAGATATTAAAGATGAGAGTTTAATTGTTAGAGAAGAGAGATTAAGGATGAGAGATGACAGACGAGATGAAAAATGATAGACAGAAAGTAAAAAATTAAAGACAAAATTGTAGATTAATGATTACATAGATTAATTAATGTGATTTGAGACCTGAAAAACGGTTACTGTGAGAAATGAGAGGTGAGATGGCATGTAATGAGAAGGGAATAATCTGATAATTGGATTAGATTATTTGGAATGACATGGGACAATGGTAAGATAGAGTGAATTGATATACAGTAAAAAGAGATTGTGATGGGATGAGATAAAATACAGATTGGGATACAATCAGATTAAGAGATAAACGATGAGTAGAGGCACAGCAGGATAAGATGATTTAAAATTAGACCAGGCAAGAAACAATAATTCGATTAGAATTGATGGGCTAGAGAAAGCTGATACAAGACGAGGGAAAATTAGTTAAAATGAGATAAGAGGTGAAACAGTTAATTAATTAAAAAAAAGAAAAACGTATATAACTATATTACTCAAAACAAAGAGAGGAAAGCATAATGAACTTTGAACTTTTAAGTGGCAGAGTTTGCTGGATTTGAAAAATATGCCAAATTAGTGTAGGGTGCATTGAATCAAGGCAGCCAAACGCACGCACACACAAAACAGCACTGAATGCGAAAAATGCGCCTGCAGCAACACACTCACACACACACACACCGACAACAGCACCGCCCACGCCGACACCACACACACACACACACACATGCATCAGCGTCGCCGACAAAATAAACCAACAACAATAAACCAGTTACAAAAACAGCTGCAATCGCGGCCAAAGCAATGTCTGCAGCGGCGACAGCGACGGCGACAGCGCCACCGGCTGCGGCAAAGACTAACAACATGTCGCGTCGTCCTCATTTCGTGCTCGCCAGCTTCAAGGATTTATTTAGTGCAATGGACGGAAAGCAGAGTCACACACAAAACGCCGACGACGACGATGGCGACGATGATGATGACGACGATGACATGAGTGATGCCGGCAATGACGATGCTGAGGATGTGGCGAGACCGAATGCGGCAAGATTTGGCGGTGATGACGACACATGCAGCACGTACGCTCGCACGCTGTATGTGTGTGTGTGTGTGCGTGTGTTGCGCCAACGTCATCAACATTGAAGCGACAAAAACAACAAACAACGCTGCGCACATGAGAAAGTTGCGCCGACGTTATTGATGCGGGCGATGCGCCCTCCGAGACGCGCTAAGCTGCAATTGTTTTTTTTTAGCTGTTGTTGTTGTTGCATTTTTTTATTTTTATTTTTGGGTTTACTTAGTGCAATGCGGCGTCTTCATTCGTTTTTTGTGTGCGGTGCCCAAAAAAAGAAGGAAAACATTAAAAAAGTGCGAATGCAGATTTGCCAAAGCGAGGAGACGACAACGCGGCAACACTTGCAGAGTTCGGTTGCATATGAAGTGCTGGTTCAAAAAGGGTGAGAGCGGTGTTAGGCTGTGAGGGAGAAGACAAGTGCATAGGGTGCACTGGGTGTCTAATAGGCCGGTTCAGTCTACTAATGAGTTGCAGGAGATGCTGCAACGTTGCAGTGCTTTGAACTCAAAATCGGCAAATAAATACAACTCGATTTTGTCAATTAAGAAGTGCATATGGCACCCTGTACGTGTGTGATGGGGTATGTAGATTTTGTAGCCAAGTGTGACCGAAAATAAAAATGCAGAAGTAAATCAAAAGAAAATTAAAACAAGAATACATGAAACACTAATGGCGAGACAGCGCAGGTCACTTGAAGAAATGCAATGCACACATACACACACACACACACAACGAGATACACACACACACACATAGAAACGGGCACAACGCCATGCAACCGTGTCACAAAACGCCAGCCTAAGAGTCCCAAATGTCTGCAACAGTGCAGCGAGCGCATCCTGACGCTTGGGAGTCTTAATGCCCCAACCACTCCCCCCCTGTTCCACAAACCACTTCAATCCTTTTGCTACTGTTTGCCAGACGACAAATGAACGCCGTCGTCGTCAAGCACTGCTTCAACATGTGACGCCGCCACACTCACACACACACACACACACGCACACATTTTTGTGTTCTTGTTGTTGCTTTTAGTGCAGCATTGTGTAATCGCCGAGGAACAACACAAGCGGCCCATACGTTGACTTACTCGATTTTTGCAGTATTTTATTTTTATTTTTTACAATTTTCAAGTTTCGGATTTTTATTTCTTCTTCATTATTATTATTATTTTTTTGTATTTTCTTACATTTGTTTGTGTTTTGTTTTGCCCGTAGGCGCGCACACACATTAACAAAAATCCTAAACGAAAACTTTGTCTGTCGCCGTTTCTAGTGTTTGTCTTTGCCAGTGTTGCCAACGCTTTGGCTGCTCGCATATTCAGCGTGCACTAGAAAAGCACAAACACACACACACACTCACTCACACATCCTGCACAGTCCTCATCATTGCTTTGTCTGCATGTCAGCGCAATAGAATTAAAATACTTCTCCGTTCGGCGCGCCATTTATGACTTTTCGAGACAACAAAAACTTGTCTCGTTTGTAGTTGTTTCCCCCCCCCCCACTGCTTTCGTCTGAACTATGCAGTTTTTCTTTTCCCAATTCTATTGAATTCTATTGAATTTTAAGTGGAATGAAATCTACATTTCATATTTCATCGAATATCAAACGATTATTTAACCCATTCACGACCAATAGTACCGTCGTCCGATAAAAATTAAAAAATTTTTTCACACCGGAAAAAATCCATATGGACGTGAAACTAGAGACCAAACATAGTAATACTGCGTACTCAGTTTTTCATTTTTACATCCTTTGTCCTTTCAAAAGGACTTCAAAATTTTAATGGGGATAAAAAATATAAAAAATGCGATATGTATATCAAATGAAAGACGAAAGGCTCAGAAATTTAAATAAAATTGATTTTTAATCTATTTGTAAAAAAAGGATATGAAAAAGGTCCTTTGAAAATGTTAATCCTTTATATCCTTAAAAATTTATATAGCATTTTTTTGAAAAGTAAAGTTGAAAATTTCATTATTCATTCATTATTTTATTATCGCTTCATTGATTTTGTATCTTTTTATTATTTAAAATACTGATACTCAAATAAATTCGAATTTTTGTACTTCATTAGAATTGCAGCTTGCGCCTTTTTTTAATAACTTTCGAATGAATAAAGTTAGAAACGATATAACAGATTTCATTATATCCGCAAAAAAGGACTGTTTAGTGTAGATTTGAGGTTGGCACCGTCGATCATCGAACGATACCGAATCATGATTATTGACCCTTTTTGGCCTAAATTGTAGTGCGGTTCAACACCTTTAGACGGTTTACTTTGGATTTGAAGAGGTCACTGCTGGGCAAACATTGAAAAATATTAAATTTTCATTGATCACCACCGACCTTACAGCCCAGTAAACCATTAACAAAGGAACTGAATACAAATAATTTCATCGATCATGCTATTTTTATCAAAGTCATGAAATGGTTCATCGAAATTCAGATTCAAAATGGTCCCTTATGTCTTGTTCAGAAAGCCAAATAAATTGAGACAATTTAGTTCCTAATTAAGTCTATCGCTTTTGCTGTTCACACACCTCAATTTAGCTTACACCTCAATTTAGCTGTTATCGAAAAGGTTATTGAACATATTTTTGTTTTGATAAAAGAAAGGTTTTTCTGCTTATGTATGAAAAACGTTCTCACAAACATTTATTAAACATTTAGTAACATTTATTCAATATTCCTACTCATGCATACAATTTTGAAACGAAATTTCAAAGCAAACAAATGTTAACAAACGTCTTTTGCTGCTGTCAGTTTCTCATTTTTGTTTTGGTTCCGTCAATTGTGAATGAATTTATTTAGCGATAACAGCAAAACACAGGGTTGCATGGCGAATAAAGGTCAATTTATGGACAATTTAGCGCTAAGTACAATTAGCTAAATTAAGATTTTCGTATGACAAATTGAGTTCAATTTAAAGCTAAATTGAACATAAATTGAGAAAATGTCTTAATTGCGCAATTTAGCTGACTGTCTGAATAGGGTATTAAGGGTTGCATTATTACTTTATGGGTTAAATGTATTTGCTGAAAAGATTTCAGTCTAACATTTGTTGTCTCTGGGCTCAATATAGCATCAGTGGGGATCTTACTTTAATTTTGTTTGTTTGTTTAATTTCCTTTAAGAATTTATGATAGAAAAAGATTGTCCAGAAAAGGTGTTTACGTAGAGAATCTAACCTAACCTAATCCTACATTTTAATCGCTAAAGGCAATTTTGGATCAATCTGTTAAATTTTCTAGCCCTTTTTTTGTATTTTAAATTCGCATTTCCCACATTTTTGGATCAAGCTTTTTTTTCATCAAACCTTATAAAATTAGAAGTTCTGAAGTAGCAAAAACTCACTGTTAAGAATCTACATACATCACTAAGTCATATGTAATAGTTATGAAGACATTACTGAAGCCATTTTGTGGCTTAAATGAATCGATGTATCTTGGTGACGTCTTGGGAATTGCGACGGGGAATTTGTACAGGAGACACTTAATGGTTTTGCTTACAGTCTTCGTCTCTGCAGAAGTCATTGTACAGCAGTCACAGTCAGATGAATCATTGACCAATGAGTTATGATTCTTTCAAGTTCTGTCCGAACTCTTTCTCTCCCTCTCTCTTTCTCTCTGTTCAGCTCGCAAGCAAAATCTACTAAGATAAAAACGTTTTAAAGTTGTCATATATTGACTTCATTTGATTGCACTTCTGATTAGGTTTGAAATACATCAAGTGAGGCGAAAAATCCGATGTGCTACACGCAAGTGCCAAACTGTCTACCGGTCGAGCCCCGCCTACTACTATGTCCAACATATTTTTATATATTTATAAATCCATTGTCTGACACAGCTTAACGCAGTTGCGGCTGCAGCTAGTCAGAACGAGTTCATAAGGATTTTTTGTACAAAGCAAAATAAGCCGACTTAAGCTACACTTAATGCATATAAAGGCGAAAAATTGAAACAGCAAAAACTGCAACAACAAACAAATTCAAATCAAACCTAAAGCAGCACAAATTCAACGTCTGATGGGTTTTTCTCAATGTTCCGACCAATTGTACGCTTCTTGACACGTACAAGTGCATGCCAAGCAACAACAACAAGAACAAACATAACTATGACGAGACACGCACAGACGTGTGCATTCGTACAATGCCATTTTACGCACGCACACACTCGAGCGTCAATAACGCAAGTGGCCAACATTGCGTATACGCAACATTTACGCGCTTTCTTTGCTGTCTGACTTCCTGTCGCTCTCTCCAACTCCGCTGTACGTTCGTTGGTGCGTTCATTCATTCTTTTGACTTTTTGCATGCATCCAGCTACAACAACAACAACAACAGTAACAGCTGAATGTCTGCGGCGCTGCGGGTTTGCGAGCATGAATGCATTTCCTGAATGCTTCCCACGCGGTCGGCGGCTTCCTCACGTCGATTTGCGTTGCATGTTGCAAGCACTGCGCATTCATTCATTCATTCGGTCGTTCGTTCAGTCGTTCGTTCAGTCGTTCATTAATGCAGCATTTGCAGCGCATTTGAATTTGCATTTTCTAATTTAAATGCGTGCGGCAAATGTGCGACAATTCAGGGTTAAATTGAAGAAGCGGCAGCAGACAGCCAGACAACCAGACAGCGAGACAGACCGAAAAGGGACGCGTAAACAAAACGCAGGCAGACGCAGCGGCGACGGCACTGCAACACAGACAGACGTACATGTGGGACGGCCGTCAAAGCGCATCGCCTGCGGCCGCGCGGCCAAAGGTGCCGACGTTCCTTGTGGAATTTGCATTACGCGCATGAAGCATGAAACACTCTGCACTCATTTTTTGTTTGCACTCATTTTTTTGTAATTTTGTATTTTTTGCTTACTTTGCATGTTTTTTAATTTATATAATTTTTTTGAGTTTTGCCATATTTGACGTGACACTTTAAACACCTCAACGCTGTGATAAGGCGTTGGAGAGTCGCGAGGGTGTGGTGGCGTTTCTGAGTGGAAAAGATGGCAGTCGAGTGCTGAGTGCTGAGTGAATTGGGTGTTGGCACTAGAGAGGAGGAAGGGACGGAGGTACGTCGCTTTCTTTTGTAAATGTTGCAGTGGCTGTTGTGAAGCTGAAGTGTGCTCCGTGTGTGTGTGTGTGTATGTGTGTCTGCATGTGTGAGTATGTGAGTGTGTAAGTGAATGAGTGAGTGTTGTTGTTGTATGCTGCATGTGATTCTTGTTGTTGCTGCCGTGCTTCTATTTGATCTGGTTTTTTTAGTTTCCCTATTTAGTTGTTGTTGTTGCTTTTGCGTGGCCGTAGCTTGAATTTAGTTGCGAGTTAATTAAGGAATTTTGCGCAGTTGACACTTGTACAACATACGAAACGAAAAGGTGATCGTTTTCACAAGTGTCACAAATTTAAAATCAAATTATAAAAATATTTTTACTAGGTACATAAAAAGTTTAAATGTTGTTGTAAGAAAGATGGGTGCATGATTTTTGTGGTTAGCTAACTTTTTTCTGATTTATTTTTTTTAACAAATATTTTATTTGTATTTTTCTGATTTATTGTCTTCTTTACTTAAATATTTGTTGTTGTAATAGTTGATCTGATTTTTAGTTGTGGTTCTTATAGCATGCTACTATGTACTATGTTTCGGCTGAATATTCATCTTCGGCTTCGGTATTCGGCCAATTTTAAATCTTCTACTTCAGCTTTTGCTTCGGCCAAAATAGGCGAATACTTTACATTCGCCCTGCAATGCAAGTCAAGTCGAAATATTTTGTCGAATATGGGGTTTTATCGATATTTCAGACATCAAGATTGCGATTAATAAAAGTTATATCTAAACAGCTATTTTTGTCCATTGAATTGTTCAGTTCGTTGGAACAAAAAAACAAATAAAGAAAGAACGGTTAACGGCTAAGAACGGTTTGATCAGTTTTTTTCCTTAAGAGAATTTTATTATTATTCGGCTTCGGCCATACGTCATATATTCGGTTTCGGCCTTATGCCAAATATTCTGCTTCGGCTTCGGCCTAAAATCCACCTTCGGTTGGACAGTACTATGCACGGTTCGATCGATACTCAAAAACTACAACTGACGAATCCTCATGGAAGTAGCCGAATCTTATTTAGTAGATCTCAATTAGCAAATCAAATCTATTTTTTTTAGATTGGATAGTTAAGACAAACCTACTTCGGAGATCGCATATAGATTTTTGTTTCTTGTTAAGGTTTTTGCTTTACTACCGGGGCACTTGTTCCCCCACCGGCCAATGACCCATAAGAACCGCAGTGAGTCTTGCAATCCTATTTGTTGCAGTTATTTTTAGATTTAATTGCAGAATTATTGCCGGCGTTGTGTTTTAGTGTAGTTTTTCGAACTATTTTCAAACCCAAAAAAGATTTGGTTGTAGATAAATTTTTGTGTTTTTTTTTCGAATAATTTTAAAAATTATTTTAAGAATTATATTCGAAGTGGTTTATGCATTATTCTACTATAATAACACTACACAACAGCATGTCTGTTGCATGGAGTTTTTTACATGAATCTGAATCGTTTTTCCACGCTGTTTTCAAAACCATACTCCGTTTTTATGTAACAGCTCTAGTTTTCGCAAAAAATGGGCGTGTCACTTTTTCGAATTTTCCTCGGCTTTTTTCTCGTTTTCAGCTGCAATTTCTGAACCAATAATCCTATCGACATGATTTTTTCTGACATTAATCAATTTTATGCGTTCTAAATTGGCGTTGTAATAAGGTTTCAAAGTAGGAAAATATTGAATTTCAAGGCGTTTTTTCTGATGGCGAAAATTGTACAGATGTTTCATAAATCAAGTTACGAAGTATATGAATATCTTAAGAAGAAACATCAAACAATACAAGACAGCCAAATTTTTTGGCGGAATGCACATTCGCATCGAAATAATAGCAAAAATGTACCATAGTCTAATTCAGTCTTTTTACTTAAAAAATTAGGAGCCTCAAAATATGCAAAGTTTTTAATTTTTTTTGTTTCGAGCAATTCAAAATATTTTTGTTTTTTGCTTGTATTTCAGACTATAAATGGAACATATAAAATAGCATATTTTGAGGCCCCTAATTTTTTAAGGAAAACGACTGAATTTGACTATGGTACATTTTTGCTATTATTTCGATGCGAATGTGTATTCCGCCAAATAATTTGGCTGTGTTGTAACGTTTCACGTGTGGGCTTTCATTATACACCTAAGTCGTTAATTTATGTACTAAAATTGTGTATGTCTTTGACCATCAAAGAAAACGCCTTAAAATTCCATTTTTTCCGACTTTGAGGTCCAATTACCGCGGCATTTTAAAACTTATAAAAATAAGTTGCATCGGAAAAGAAGCCGTGCGGTGTTGTTAATGCGATAAGGCATAAGACATAAATCATGTCTATCGGTTTAGAAATTACAATCAAAAATATGGAAAAAGTAGAGGAAAAACTGAAAAAATGACACGGTACCTATATCTCACAAACTAGAGCTGCTAGAAAAAATCTGAGGATAGATTTGAAATCAGCGCACCCAAATTAGTAAGAAACAGAAAAAAATAAAAAAATAAAACAAATGTTTTTTTGTTGTGCTGTGTAATCTTTTAATTTATATTTTTATATTTTTGCCTTTGCAGTTGAAATGGGAATTGCTTTTGGAATTTTTTTTGTATTCATTTAAAAGAGTTGTTTTTATTGATTAATTTTTAGTTATTTTGAAGGTGTTTTAAGGTATTCAGAGTAGATTTTAAGGTCGATTTTCAGTATTATTTTTACAATTATTTGTGATGTTACTTCAAAGCAGACATGGGGGTTTTGCACTAAATTCATAGTGCACTATGCTTTTCACTACCACTAAATAAATTTAGTGGTAGCTGAATTTTTTTCCACTAATCACTGAATTTTATTTAGTGGTAGTGGTAAAAAGTACCACTAAAAAAAAATTAGTGGAAGAAAATTGCACTACCACTAAATAAAGATCAGTGATTAGTGGAAAAAATTCAGCTACCACTAAATTTATTTAGTGGTAGTGAAAAGCATAGTGCACTAAACAAAGACATCCATTACCATTAAATAAACCACTAACAACGATATGCGCAAAAATATATGTTTTATTTAAACAACTTATTTGCTTTCATCAAGACTAGACGTTCAAAATTGTCATCAGTGACATTAGTGGAAAAGAATTAGTGATAGTGGAGGAATTTTCAACTATCACTGAATTTTATTTAGTGGTAGTGGTAAAAAGTACCACTAAAAAAAAATTAGTGGAAGAAAATTGCACTACCACTAAATAAAGATCAGTGATTAGTGGAAAAAATTCAACTACCACTAAAATTTATTTTAGTGGTAGTGGAAAATTTCCCAGCAGACCTCTAGTGGTAGTGGTAGTGGATTTTAGTGCAAAACCCCCATGTCTGCTTCAAAGTTGTTTTTCAAATTGAAAAATAATTTTTTTAGTGAATAACTCTGTAGTTTTCAGAGTTTTTCACAAAATTCTTTTGGTGTTTTCGTAGTTTTTTTAAATTCGTCTTTCGGGCTTGAATGAAAGTTACCTATATTCGTAATTTTTAGAGTTTCCTTGTCGTTGTTTTTAGAGTTGTTTAGAAGTTCCTTTTGCTAATTCAAAGTTGTTTTCTGAATTATTTTTAGAGTTTTTTTTAATTGGTTTTCAAGCTTCATTCGAAGTTATTTTCGTAATGTTCAGAATTTTCTTGTCGTAGTTTTTAAAGTTGTTCAGAAGTTGCTTATTTTTCTTTTTTTGGTTATTTTCCACTCTGAAAAACCAATTTATTTTGCAGAGTTGATTCAAAGTTATTTTCTGCATTATTTTTATAGTCGTTTTTCCAATTATTTGTGGGATTGTTTCATATGGTTGTTCTTTTTAAAGTTGTTAAAGAGTTCAGAGTTTTCTTAAAATTGTTTTTTGAGGTTTTTAACGAAGTGTTAAAGTACACTTTTCACAGTAGAGGTCGGTGTTATTTTCGGTGTTTATTTCGAAGTTATTTTCGGAGTTCATTTCGTAGTTTTTTTGGAGTTGATTTCGGAATTAATTTAAATTATTAATGGTTTTCTACGTTTTCTGGGTTTTTGTTTGTTGGTTTTGAGTTGATTTCGAAGTTATTTTCGAAGTAATTTTCAGTTTTGATTTCGAAGTTATTTTCGGAGTTTATTTCGTAGTTTTTAGAAGTTGATTTCGGAATTAATTTCAGTTACTTTTGGAATGGTTTTTGGGGTTTTTGTTAGTTGGGTTTGAGTTGATTTCAAAGTTATTTTCGGAGTAATTTTTGGTATTGATTTCGAAGTTATTTTTGGAGTTCATTTCGTAGTTTTTTGGAATTAATTTCTGAATTAATTTCAATTATTTTTGGAATGGTTTTCTGTTGGTTTTGAGTTGATTTCAAAGTTATTTTCGAAGTCATTTTCGGGATTGATTTTGGGGTTATTTTCGGAGTTTATTTCGGAGTTATTTTTAAAGTTTATTTCGTAATTAATTTCAATTATTTTTGGAATGATTTTCGGAGTTTTTTGTTGGTTGGTTTTGAGTTGATTTGGAAGTTAGTTTCGGTATTGATTTCGAAGTTAGTTTCGGAGTTCATTTCGTAGTTTTTTGGAGTTAATTTCGGAATTAATTTCAGTTATTTTTGGAATGATTTTCTGGGTTATTTGTTGCTGGATTTTGAGTTGATTTCGGAGTTATTTTTGGAGTTTATTTTACAATTGATTTCAGAGTTATTTCTGAAATTGTTTTTGGATTTTTTTTAGTTGGTTTTGCAATTGTAATACATTTGTTTTTGGAATTGTTTTTAGAGTTAGTTTTAGATTTGTTTTCCCAATTCCTGAACTTGATTTAGTTGTAACTGTTAATGTTGACAGTTTCTTTTTCAATTTTATTTTTATTATTGTTGTTTCTATTTTGCATTGTTATTATGTCTGTTTTCACTATTTCTGTAGGTTCTATTTTATTAATTAATGTTGCTGCTGTTGTTGTATTTGTAGAAATCTTTTCATTACTGGCGGCATTTTCTGCTACTACTACGAAATTCATCTTAGTTTTCGTTGTTGTTATCATTGTTGCTAGATTTGTTGTTGCAACCGGTTTTGGCGCTTTTATTTGTTATAAAAGTTGTTGTTATTGTTATTATATTTATTGCTTTACCTGCTTTATTGTTATTACTGCGACTGTTTTTGTTGCTGCTTTTGCTACTATTTTTTATTTTTTTGTAATCTTAATTATAGTTAATTGCTATTGCTTTTGTTGTTGTTGCAGCTGGCATTGTGTTTGCTAATGCCGCCAGTGTTGTAGTTGGTTTTACATTTGCATTTGATTTTTTTCTTTAGGTGCTGTTATAAATGTTGTTGTTTTTATTCTTTTTGGCACAAATACATGAAATAACAACAACAAGAATAAAATTCTAAGAGTTTAATGACATCGTTGCATAAAATGAAACAATTGTAGCAGCAAAAACAACAAGAAAGCTAACAAACTCAAAGGCAAACACACTAATACATTCAAACACTGTATGTTCAAGATACACACACATACGAACACACACATGTTACATTTTTTGCACACGAGTCAAATTTTTACCCCATTTTACGCAAAAAGCAACAAGAAACCGTCATCAAAAAAAATTAAAAATGTATGCACTGAAATGCAAAACACAAATGAACTTTGAGTGAGGGGTAGGAGGGGTAGGAGGGGTGGGGGGGAAGAGGCTGAAGAGTTGAGTGCAGTGGCCAAGTGTTAGAAATGGATGGAGAAATTCAATTGCATAATGACGCACGCTACACTCGGCATTGCAATGAAAGCATAGGAAGCAGAAGCAAAAAGCAACAACAAAAGGACAAGAGGAGCATTGCAGCTTGGGTCCTTTCGCTCGGCCAAAAAGGAGTAAGTAAAACGGTTGTTGAACACACACACACGCGCACAATTCCGAATAAAATTAAGACAAAAGTGGAGGCAAAGAACAAAGCAAAAGCACAGAAACAGATGCGCAAAAGCAAAAGCCAAACACACGAACAGCACAACGCGTTGTGGCATTTTGGTCTTTAGGCCGCGGCAGACCAAGCGACGGCTTTTGTTTGCGTCGCTTAGCGGGCAGGAAGCCATTTAAGTGCTGCGACGACGGCATAAGCGGCTACGGCTGTTGTTGTTGTTGCTTCTTGAGAAAATCGCAGACAGCGGCTGGTGCGTCCAATAGCCCAAAGCTCAATGCACGCACACACACACACACGGCCAAGTTACACCATTCACCCCCTGCGTCGTCTTGCCGGTCTCAGCCAACAAAGCGTTTGGGCTTAGTGTGTTGCTTAGGCGAACCATGTCTGTGTGTGTGTGTGTGTGTGTGTGTGTGTGTGTGTGTGAGTCTGTACTCGTTTGTGTGTGCGCCATGGGGTGGTTGGCTTTCAGTCAGCGCCGCTGCTGCAGCCTTAGCCTTGTGTGTTTTTTTTGTTTTTTGGTGCATTAAACTCCAACTTGTTCCAAGAGCTGCCTGCAGTCGCTCGCCAGCTGCAGCTTAATTATTTATACGGCTGCACGAAAAAACGCTGCAAAAGGGGCAAAGCGTGTCGCTGCTGCTGCTGCTGGCATATCAATGCGCCGCCAAAGCATTTTGTGTACGGATTAACTTTGTTTGCAGTATCAACGGATTTGGCTGTCGCTGTTGTTGTACCGAATGATATTTGATACGAGATTAACGCTTAAGCCAAAATCAGCCGACGACTGCCAGTCAGGCTGAAATGTGTGCAACAGCCTAGTGGACAGTTGCTGGCTGTAGGGATTTATGGGACTTGTTGCGGTGTTGAGCTGCTCTAAAGTGGAAAGTAAAAAGAGACTGTGATTTATTTTTACTCTTCAATTTTCATAAAAAAGCCAGTAGCTCGAACCTAACGACGTCTTATCGATGTAAGCATCTCGAAATCACCACAAACAAGCTCGAAAATCATTTAAATTCAATGAGTTGCACTTTAATCACCGCGACCGTCAACACGGAAATTAATTTCATTCAACTATTTAACACACAACACTCAACTAAGTAGTCGAATAGTCAACCATAAATGCCATGAAATAAGACATTTATTGCAGCATTTCACGCTCTACACGCATCACAGCCGCATAAATCATGGCAACGCAACAACAACAACACACAACAGGCCGCAGCACAAAAGTAAAAGTGAACAAATTGTTAAGCAATTAAATGTCGATAAGCCGCCGAATGACACTGTGAAAAGTGAAGAATAAAGTGAAAACGCGACAGCCAAACCGAAAGTGGCCAAATGATGTTTGGTCTCAAGTTGCAGCAACAAAAACGCAAACGCCCTCATTTCCATAGAAAATTTCGAATCATTCGTTCATTCGACACAACAAACTAAAGTCGTACAATACATTTGAACAAAAAATTTTAATTAATAACGAATAGAAATGTAAGTAAGTGTGCTTATGGCACAACAACAACAACAACAATAACCATGGCAAATGACATACAACATGGCACATTGTTGAAATGAGTTTTTTTGTTTGCTATTTTTTGGGGGGGAAATGAAGATGAAATTATCGAGCAGTCCAGTTGGTCAGCAGCTGTTCGCTCTTTCGTTGAGTATTGATTTAGATTTCTTGTTGTTTTTGTTGTTATTCGCTACTTTTAGGAGGTCAAGTTATATCGGTTTTGGTTATAAAGTTGAATGCGCACAGAAGAGGAGAACAATTTAATAAGGTTTGGTCAATACATTTTGATTTTTCTGGGCAGAAGAGGAAAAGAAATTGGAATATATTTTGATTTTTGCTTTGAAGAAAGCCAAAAGTTTATAACTTTACAGCTCCCTTTGTAAATAAGGGGAGTAAAGGGGGTTAAAAGTGGACACCTAATTTCATGGAAAACGGTCGGTTTTGTATGGCAGCTCCCTTAAAATTTTGAGATAGAGGGTAGATATGTTCCAGAGAAACATTTGGAAGGAAAAATAAATGGGGGTCAGTCTTTTATTTGATACGCTTAGGGGCAATCTGAGAGCAGTGGGAGCCCATTTTATAAAAACAATCAATTTGTATGGGAACGTCATTAAGTGTTGATGAAAGGGGGTAAGTATGTTCTGAAGAAATGTTCAGAAGAGAAAATTAGTGGATGTCTGTGTTACATTTCACACGTCTGGAAGTAACCTGAGAGCAGTGGGAGCCCATTTTATAAAAACCATCAATTTGTATGGGAACGTTATTAAGGGTTGAAGAAAGGGGGTAAGTATGTTCTGAAGAAATGTTCAAAAAGGAAAATTAGTGGGGTCAGTCATAGACCTTAACCTTCTAAGAGCAACTGCTGAGCAGCTGTGAAGCAATTTGCTAACTTTTCTAGCACTTTAGTGAACTTTAACTTCGATAAGAAACTATTTATGTGTACTTTAGGCCCCATTTTTTGGATGATGCATATTTAAAATTATATACAAGTCAACTATATACAAACTATTAACAATCAAGACCAAGAATCAGCAGGTCTCGGTCATCTTTATTGATCATTTTAAAAATTTTACAATAATTGTTTAATATTTTTATTTATTTGGATTTGCATTGAACTGAACTAAAACATTATGAACCGATTTCATATTAAACATACATAAAGTCATTACTATATCGGCAGATGCTATAACTTTTGTAAATGGCGGCAAAAGTAAATTCTGCTTTGACATTAATTCATTCATATATTTATTCATTCATACGTTCATTCATTCATTCATACATACATTCATATATTCATTCATACATACATTCACATATTCATTCATAAACAAATTAGAGACAAAGAACACTGAGTGACAACTTTTGCGCCACCCTTTATTTGCTTATTATTTTTATGCATTATTTGTTTTTGTTCGAATTCTACATATTCCTGATTTGAATGTTGAAAAAGGAATTATTAGAATCAACAGGAGATACATTTTACTAGTGTCCGAAATCAACATTTCAAATTCGAACCAAAACTGAAACAAAGTTTCGACCATTTTTCTTATATTTTGTAAACAACATTTCAAATTCGAACCAAAACTGAAACAAAGTTTCGACCATTATTCTTAGATTTTGTAAACTTTTGATTTTTTTAAAAACGTTGAATAGAAATATTGAATTTTTTTGAATTTTCATTGAACTTGATGAATTATTATATTATATAAATATTTTTTTATTTATTTTTTATTATTTATATTTTTTTAATTCAAACTTTGAACCGAACATTGACATTCAAACATTCGTTCGATACGCAATTTTTATCAGTAAAACGTGTATTAATCACTGCTGTCATTGTCAATGACAGTGACATTTGATTGATGTCTCAGTGCAGTGAGTAACTAAGGTCGACCACGACCGACTGCAACAATATTAAATGCTTTTTCTTCAACTTTATGCTGCATGAATGATGACGATTATGAAATTTCATTCATTAGTTGCGTTGCGAATGAATGGCCAACCGACTGACTGGCCAACTGGTGTCTCAATATTTATATGAACGATCTGACAGGCATGGCTTGCGGTAGAGTTTGTCTTACCTAAAAAGTGGACTTTCATTAACGTGAATGCTGCGCGCAGGTGCGGAAAACAACAAACGCTTCGAACATCTCACCTCCACCTGTGGCTTAATAGATTCGAACTGCCTTCAGGCGCAAATCTGCCAAATCATTGCCGCACCCGCCTTTCTTTTTTTCTTTCTTTGGCTCAGAAACAAGTCGGCTACAAGTACAAATTTCTTTTCCGCATCCATCACTCGAAGGCGTACACTCAAATTTGGCCAACGTTCGACTGGCGTTTTCGTTTTCTGTCAGCTCTCATGTCGACATTGCGTGCAGTGTCTTTCATCCCACTGGTTGTTTGTATAGTTTTTATTGTTGTTTTTTTGTATTAATATGTTTGATTTCAATGCGATTTTTGGCAGCGGCATCACTTGAGTAATCAAAGCTTACAAATTTCCAATTTCTGCTCATTTCTCTACACATTTCTTTCTTTTGCCGTTTTTGTGTCTTTTGTCAGTAGTCATTTCTCATCCGAACGTTTTTTATTGCTCGCACATTCGAGCTAAATGCATTTGAAGCCATGACACAAACTTGTTTGGTGCAACGCAACACAACAAATGAAGAGGAAATATTTCGATTTCAATTTCAGCTGAAGGCCAAAAGTGTTTGGGCATTTTCGAGCGCTGCGCATTTGCTTTCGAGCAACGAAAGCGAAACCATCGGTCCGCATTTCGTAGCAAACTAAAATTTAGCGCTTCAAATTTGCTTTAATTTTATTTGTTTTTTGTTTTTGTTTTTGTTTCCCCTCTACACAATGAGGCATCTCATACTGGTAAGTGACCAAATTGTCTTTACAACAAATTCCTTTCCTAAATTCTTTGCATCTGAATGTGCCGACAGCCACTGTGGAGCCTGAGTCTGCTCATTGCCTGCGAATGTCGCCAGTATCACTACGAGAAGCCGCTCACGCCATTCTTCAGCAACGCCGCAACGCCACAGTCGCACCGAGCGCCCGTGGCCGCTCCACCGGTGGCCAACGCGCCCGTGCTGACTGCCGTCGTACGCACACTGGGCCCCGCCGGCAAGGCGTACGAGGTGCATCTGTCGAGCGGCAACCAAATCTACGAAGGACGTCAGACGGCAGCGGTCGCGTTGCATGCGCCGCCCAATGCAGCAGCCAACGGTGGCTATCTGCCGCCAACGCATGCTGCCGGCGTTGCTAGTCAGAACTTTGCCGCCAGCTACGCCAACTCCGCCAATGCCAATCCGCAGTATTCGCCCAATCAAAATCCGCTGCTGCAGTTGCAATACGCCGCGGCTCAGCCTTCGTTTGCGAATGCAGCCCAGTTCAATCAGGCCAACTACGCTCAGTCGCATACTCAGTCCTACGCCGGCGTTCAGAGTGGTGGCGCCAATCTGGCCGAGCAGCTGAACACTGTTGGCGACTATGTTGCACAATCCGAGGTGGGCCAACTGGACGGCTATCCCGCCAAGCAGCAACCCCTCGGCGAGACTCGCGCCTACCCACGCCTCATCACCACCTGCTATGCCAACGGCCAGTGTCGGCAGCAGCAGCTGGGCCCCGGCCAAGCCGATCCGCAGCACCAGCACGTGGTGGCCGTGGCGCGCGCCCAGCTCGCGCCCATCTCCGACAAGTGCCGCGTGCTGGCCGAACAGAGGACCGCTGCCGCCGCCAACGCCGCCTCCAACCTGCCAAACGATCCCAACTATGCGGGCGGCTCCTACTACCAGCAGCGCCTCAAGCGGCCCAAGGACCGGCGTCTGTTCCCCTACACCGAGACCGTTATTGCAAAGGATCCATTCAACTGAGCATTGAAGTGCGAAATCTCAATTAGGTTTAGTTGTTGTTGGTAGCTTATTTATAATAAAATGCTTGAAAAATATTTAAAACATTTCATTTAACGTATTTTTCACTACGATTATAAAATCGTTGTGCCCAAAGTTCAACTCAATGCTGTTGCAATAGTTTGCTCACTGTTGTTTTCAACATAGTTTTGTTGTTGTTGTTGCTGCATACATTAAAAAGTGTGTTGTCGTTCCACTTGTACGAATCGATTTGACAAGCTGTGCTTCGGATCAGCTGCCCCCAAAGTTATGTGAACGTTTCGCTGCTGTGTCAACATGCACCGCACCGTTCGGCAACATTGTTGCGCAACATTTTCGTTTCGTTTAGATGCGAGCGCGAGTGGTTGTATGTCTTGATGATTTGTTGTGCAAATGAATATTTTTTTCATGTTGTTTTTAGCTCTGCGGTAACAAAACGCATTAATTTTTGGAAATTTCGCATGATTGAAACAGAAGACACTAAAAAGGAGCAAACAAACCGCAATATACATTTTAAGAAATATAGATATAGTATAAATAATTTATTGACTATTTGCTAATTATGAGTTAAAAAATTTTACACAGTGCAAAAAAAAGTACTTCAATAAACAAATGTTAAAAAAATGAGATTCTCAGACCAACGTCTAAAAGTTCGTTTTCTCAAAATTTTTTTACAGAGCCTATAAGTTTATACACTTTCATCAATAAAAATTTGTTGAACAATCAGGCTGATTTAGGAGGCTAGAAGGAAGCTAATAGGAGGTGAATCGGCGATAGCATACACTACAACATCACAGAACCACTCAGAACACAGTTGACTGATAATTTTAAATTAATTTAATTAGAAGAATAAATATTGAACTGATTTAAAACGAGACAAATATTTCCATGAAATATAAGACGACTGTCCTGTATCCTATATAAAAGTAGATAAGGCTTTTGAATCTTCTTAGTATAGGAAAAAACACCATTTACGACTGGGAAATCAAAGAATTTTCTGCCTTTTAGTACTTTTATCTGGCAGCTTATTGGAATTTGGAATTATTGGAATTGGAGTTCATGTTCGTAGTTGCAGAGGAATTGGAATCTGTGTGACCAGCAAATGTCACCTTCACTCAAACCATATTTAACCCTCAATCGCCCACCCTGAGTCCAGGGGACTCACTACGAACTTTAATAAGTTCGTACAGGTTGTGTTTTTATGTTTCGGCGTCCAGCTTCCGTATACCTTCATACAGGGTCGCGCTGAACGCGAAGACGATCGGAAGTTAGCGCACTACAATTACAAGGGTGAATTTTGGCATCGAGTGAGTCCCAGGGACTCAGGGTAGTGTTTTGTGTTACAAAAATTGTACATGTAAATTTTTTTAAAATTGTGTTAATTTAAATTTAGGATGCCAAAATGGCTGCGAAAAGTTGAAGAATTGAGATTGTTAACCCTTTGAGAAGTTTTGCTGCTAACAATTTGCCTTAGTTGTGCTAAAAAGGTATGTGAGGTATGTGCACAACATATGAAATTCAACCTGCTGCACGTTTTCTTATTTTATATAATGAAGTATTACTTTAAGTTTTTTTTCTAAATAGTTATTTGGTTTTTAAGTAATTTATGTAAAAATAATTGTTTTTGTTAATTTATTTATATCTTTTATTTTTGTAAAATGTTTAGTGTATGTTTTAGGAATCAAACGTTTTTTGGTCTTTGAAACACAAAGAGAACACATTATTTATTTATGATGTTTTTATATGTTTCAATACATTATATAAATGACACTTCTGTGCGATTCGATGAGACCAAAGCCCAGCTTCCTACAAGCTACTTTTACTTTTAAATAAAACAATTATTAAAATTTCACAGCATGAGACTTTGATCTCGAAGACAGAATAAACTTTTCACCTGACCCTGTTTTAGTCTTTTGGAGACAGCTTGCATCGTAGAAAAGACAACAACAAAATTGTTCGTGTTCGAAATGATAATTTTTGTAGTCATCAAAAAACTGAGCCTGTTTCAGTCTGTTTGAATCAGCTGACATCATAGAAAAGACAACAACAAAATGTTTCGTATTCGAAATGAAAATTTTTCTATGCATTAGAGATTTTTTTTATTTTGTAGTCATCAAAAAACTGAGCCTGTTTCAGTCTGTTTGAATCAGCTGACATCGTAGAAAAGACAACAACAAAATTTTTCATGTTCGAAATGAAAATTTGTCTATGCATTTGAGACTTTTTTATTTTGTAGTCATCAAAAAACTGAGCCTGTTTCAGTCTGTTTGAATCAGCTGATATCGTAGAAAAGACAATAACAAAATTGTTCGTGTTCGAAATGAAAACTTTTCTATGCATTTGAGACTTTTTTATTTTGTAGTCATCAAAAAACTGAGAGTGTTTTAATCTGTTTGAATCAGCTGACATTGTAGAAAAGACAACAACAAAATGGTTCGTGTTCGAAATGAAAACTTTTATATGCATTTGAGACTTTTTTCTTTGGTGGTTATCAAAAAACTCAGCCTGTTTCAGTCTGTTTGAATCAGCTGACATCGTGGAAAAGACAACAACCAGATTTTCGTTGTTTTAAACAGAAAATTTTCAATCCGTCTGAGCCTTTGCTACTTTTGAACTTATCTCTAAAAAGACTAAGACAACCCTAACTTAGGTTTCTTCACCTCATTTCATCTCACAATATTCTTACTATAATTTGCTTCATTTGTATTTCTCCAAACTAACCTCACTTAACCCACAGAAACGTTTAAATTAGTTTCACTTTGTTCAGTTGCAAGTATTTAACGCCATACAATCCATTTGTTGACTTTTTATCAGTGTAACATTAATAAGTTTCTGCTGGCCAACTGGTTTTCATTGGCAAATATCACACGACCGAAACATTTTCAAATTTATACGATCTCATCCGTTCGAGTCGAAGAACAGCATACATACTTAATTAGTTGAGAAATCCCCATGAAAGATGTTCTACCGCTGTGCGAAGCATCTCCGCCAATGTTCGTTAGTACGCATTCAGAATTTGTGTACACAGCACGCAGCGCGCTAAACAATTCAATCGAACCGTTTCTAGTGTCGCAGCGACAATGAAGTTGGCAATTTTTGCGGTAAGATAAAAGAAGATTGCCTCGCAATTTATGGTTAAAACCAAAAAACAATGAAACTATATTAATTGACTTGAATTTGAAGCTATTGTGCGCGCTGCATTTGGTTGCGCTCACATGCGCGGCCGCCATCTTTGAAAACGCAGCCGGCAACTATGCGGACGCCTCACAGGCGGGTTACGCCTACGCGGCTCCTTCAAAGGCGCTGCTGTATCCGAGCAATGTGCCAAGTGCGCCCAACAGAGCTGGATTCGAGGACGAACAGCCTCAATATGGACGAATTCAAGATGCACCACAACAACAACTAAGCCAAGACCAACACAGTCAAAGCTACGAACCACAGCAGCAGCAACAGCAAATATTGAGCCAGCACCACTTCGATAAACAACAACAACAACAAGTGTTCACCGCTAAACATGCAACGAACGAACAGCTTCAATATGGACGAATTCAAGATGCACCACAACAACAACTAAGCCAAGAACTACACACTCGGAACGACGAAGCACAGCAACCACTCATCCAGCAGCAATTCGATAAACAACAACAACAAGAAGTGCTCACCGCCAAAGGCGTAGCGGCGCTGCAGGCGGTCGCCTTTTCCAGCCATGCAACCGAACCTAAAGAAAAGGTTGTCATCGAAACAGCTTCACACAATGGCTACGACTACAATCGACCAGGAACGGCGTTCGAATATCCGAATGACGTCTACGAGCTTGGCGATCCCATCGAAGTCGAGCAGAACTTCCAGCACCAAGAAGTCGCCTCCAAGCACAAGTCGGATCGTCGCGGTCCCGTCAAGCGTCTCCGACTCAATAAGTCGCCATCGTCGTCGTCGTCGTCGGTGTTGCGGGTTAATGCCGTCAGCACGTGTAATGAGCACACAAAGCATTGGAAAACCGTTGTGTCGGAACGAAGCCTCAAACGTCCACCCGGCCGTCGTTTGTTTCCGTACACTGAAACTCTGGTTGACGAATCGTACTTATTGTAGTAAAAAAGTACATTGAAAAAGACAACTGCAGAAATAAAACTCTGTTAAATTTATTGAAATTTAATTTGGTGTTGTATATAATGTTGTTAAGATTTCTTATGTGCCAAATAAACAATCGTGTTGTAAATAAAAAAATTCAAAAAAACTCAATAACTCAAAATAACCTCACTTATTACACCGTGCGACAAAAATAAAAAATTTCAAAACACACGAAAAAATCGGTATAACTACTCGAAAAACTAAAGGCCAAATGTAGTAAAACTGGGGTTTTAGTTTTTCTCTCTGACGTCAGCATTTTTTTTAAAAAGACTTTGAAATTTCAAGGACATGTTTATTTCAAAAAATTGTTTCAAAAATTGAGCGCATTGTAGAATAACAATATGGGTATCAAATGAAAGAGAAAAATCCTTAGAATCTTAGAAAATGTAATGTTTTGGTGCAAAAGGACGAAGTGGTATTGAAAATGTCCTTTTAAAAGTTTATCCTTGAATATCCTTGGAAATTTCCAATAGTATTTTTTTTTAAATAAACCTTAAGGACTAATATGTACACTACCACATTCTTGAATTTTGTCGTTTTTCGTGTGTAAAATTTGGTGTCGCACAGTGTTATAAGAATTGGCTTAAGGGGGTAGTCAGGTAGATTTTTTCAAAAAATCGAAAATTTTTTCTTTGCAGTTTTGGTCTATTAGGAATCATGTAGAAACCTTCCTTTACCTCGGATAGTATCCGAAACCGATGGAAAATAAGACTAGCGGTAAGGGCAACAACAACAACAATAACAATTAACACATTTTTCTCAAAACAGTATTTTTTGAGCTGGCTGACACGATTACGCACCGATTTGCTTAAACTTTTTTTTTTACATTTTCAGAAAAGGTTTGGCTATCGCGTGAACTACGATCATTATTGTCCATTTCTATGTAACAACGTTATGACACAATTATTACTAAAAAACCAGCAAAAAAAGAGGAAAAACTTTACAATTGCACTAAATTTTTATTTATTAATATTTTTTACAGTTATAGGTCAACCGAGAGCCATTCATTTGTACTTCAAAATTATTTTTTTTTGGTATGTTTCAGATCATCAAAAATGGAGAAATCGTGTCCCCCGGATATAAACGAAAATTTATAAAAATATTTTGTTCAGTACTCAAAACTATGTACAATAACATATAGAAAAACTTTTAATGTGGAATAAAAATTTATATGAAAAAAAAATTACTTAAAAACATGGTCGATTCTACCTGACTACCCCCTTAACCCCTGAAAATTTACGCCTTTTAGCGTTCCTTATCTGACTTTGGAGATCCATTGCGACTTCTCAACTCCTTCGAGTATAGTGCGGCCCTGCTGACTAGCGGACAGACTGAGGTGCGTACATATCTCAGCACCGTTTCTAGTGATCCTGATAATTTTCTACAGCAAGTAAAGGCTTTTCGGAGCGTCAGATACTTCATAGACGCTACATCTGCTCAATAAACTCAACACCTTCTGTTGCTTCAAGTTTCTCTCTCTCTTTTTAACTTCTGCGAGTATTGTACGGCCCAGCCGGTTGAAATAAATATTTCAGCACTGCTTCTAGTGATCGCGATCAAGGGATCATATATCCTTTTTTACAGCAAGTAAAGGTTTTTCTGAGCGTAAATATACTACATCTGCTCAATAAACTCACTACTTTTTCTCTCTCTCTCTCTCTCTCTTAATTTGAATTACACCGTTTAACCCTTTATCGGCAATATAATATTTTAAACCAAAAGGTTTTTTTCCAAAATATAAACTTTTTTTAATTTTGTTTACGGAATTTGAAATTGTTTATTCAAAGAAATGTCCTTTGTTACGGGAATGTTACACACAGTGTTTCACCATATAAAAGCTGAAAATTATATATTTTCACTCAAACTTCGTAAAAATCCTTTATTTATATATTTAATTTTATTTATAAAAAATTGGAATGTATTTCGCAATTTCCAAACAATTTGTTTGTTTTTTTGCAAATCAAACACTTGTTGCGTTGTCAGAAAATTTTTTTTACTAAACTTTTGGTGCGAAAAAAGTACATATACAAACATTATACTAGTTTCCGACCGAAACCACTTTTCTAGGCCGAAACCGAAACCGAATATTCGGTTTTTTTTTTTAATATTAGGCCGAAACCGAAACTTTCTAGTTGAAATAAAAATCACCATATCAAGCACTTTTTTCAACAAACGAATTTCACATTAAATAAATAAAGAACAAACAAACAAACATAGCATAAATAAAGAAATAAATACTTATTAATAAAAACAATTTATTCATTTTTTAAAAACGTAAACAAGGAGAAAGCACCCTTTCGTACCTTACTCGATAATATTAAAAATTAAATCATTTAATATTATATGCTAAAAAAAGAAGTTTATTTACATTGCTGGCATCTAAATTACTCCTCCTTTTACTATATATCTGCTACACAATAAAATGTAAAAAATATTCTAGAAAGTTTCGGTTTCGGCTATTCGGTCATTTTTTGGCCGAAACTGAAACCGAAACCGAAACCACTTATTTGGGCCGAAACCGAAACCGAAACCGAATATTCGGTCGGACACTCATTATACTCTGTTCTCACAATTATTTGCTTTCACATGAAGTACAGTTTGTGTTTGTTGTGTTACAATACCCAGCATGCTCACATTTAACAATAATAGTGGATTTCAGTTAATTTTAGGGGTTTGTAACATAACTGTCACAAGGCCAGATAAAGGGTTAAAGGTCATTAAACGCACCGTTTGCCCAAAACAAATACGCATTAAATGAAATCATGGCCTTTTAAAGTGACATTTTGCCCGAAGCCGATTAATCGGCTGCTACACTGACATTTGGCTAGAACCGAACCCGACGCCGAATGTGAATAAGTTACAAAAATATGAAAACAACTCAATTTATTTTTAATTTTGTGAATTACTGCAATCAGCTTACTAGCCGAATATGCGTTTTTTGGCCGAATGTGGCCGAAGCCGAAGCCGATAATCGGTCAGGCTCCAGTCCAACCTAACAAGTGGGAATCATTCACTATCTATCAGCATTTATATAATTACGGCGATTCCCTTGTATGCGCTAACAGTGTTGCCAGACTGAATTGAAATTTGTATCTACTATGTAAATACCTGAGTACATACTTACATAGTGCGTAGGTAACTATGGTTGCATTTTGATTTTATTTAATGTTCAATAATGTGTGTATTTAGTTATTTTGGGTTTCGTTGCGCAACATTGTCAAAGATAACGAACGAACCGATAAATTAGCCCGAAGAAGATCTGTCCTTGCTATGAGGGAGGCGCTAACGGTTCACACTTCACTAAGCTCAATCGAGAATGCGGTTTCCGAGAACTTCTTTGCCAAAGCAAACAAAAGGATGGAATCTTGCAGGATCAGTAAATCACTTTGGTCCAGATACAGTAGGACCAGATCCACGGACCTCTTGAACAGAGGACACCAGGATCTAGCGAGGCCTACTGCGGTCATCACGAGTGACTGGCCCATAGGAACCCAGCTAAAAGCGTCTTCCCCCACCTCACCGCAGTTGCAATAACCCGAACGAGAAAGAAACCATCTTGCACTTCTTCTGTAAATGTTCGGCTGTATCAAGAAGATGGTGGAAGGCGTTGGAAAAGCCAACCGACTTTGAAGGCATTGCAAAATGAATACGCTGGGTTCGATTGTTGCCTTCATTAGTCTCACCGAATTGCTATAAAGATTAGATAGCCTTAAAACAATTGAACGGACATCGCGACTTGTTACTTTGTTATTCGGTTTTTGTAAAAGAATCGAATAAACGCTTTCGAGTAAGAAACTAAAAAAGTAACGAGCTCAGTGTGAATACCTCTAATGTTTGTATTATTATCATAATTAGCGTGTTAAAATTTTCGGCAAAACGACTTGACGCATTTTATGTTGGGAATTGCTGAATTGTTGGGCGGTGCCTATAAGGAAACCGGTTGCTCTCACTATGTGTCCATATGTATGAATTAAATTTGTTGATGTTAATCATAGAACCTAATTAAATAATAGTGTTGCTTTTAAGTCAACCAAAAAGGGGGGAAAAAAGGGGAATCATTTTTTAAGCTGCAAGAAACGCAAAAAGAGGGCAAATCTTGATGCTATAAAGTTTATTTTTCACTTATAAAATCATTTAATAATGTTTTAAAAATGCTTATTAGAAGCTTACATCATCCAGACATGGAGATAAAAAGATGGTTTGTGTTGGGAAAATTAAGTCTCGTAGGGTGAGTTAAGGCACCAGAAGAGTATGCGGCATTATTTTGATAAAACGAGAGGATATCGCTTGACTTTGTCTGGATTCAGCCAGTATTTGGATAGTATTACACCAGTGATGTCTAGACAGTATTGGCAGCAGATATGTATTAGAATCAACTTTATATCGGGTTAATACTTTCTTGTGTGACTAATAGTTCCGGACATACGGATAAAGCGAAGGTTTCGGTAGGCAATTTGTCGATTGACAAAACTTGTACTCTGTAGGAAGGTCATTCTGCCAATGCTTCTTTATGTCTGGAACTATTACTACTTACTAACTCAAATGGCCATGAAAGCTCGCTAAGAGGTTACAGACTGCCGCAGACTTCCAGGCGCTTTAGGTTAGGTTAGCTTAGACAGGGAAGGAACTCGGAAGCGAATTGTAAATCCCTTCTTAAATAGTTCTGGAGCTAATCAATCAGTCTCAATCCGAGGCAAACCAGTTCGACCTTTTGATAAAGGAGAACAGATACGAGATTTCAACTTTTGCCGCGTAAACCAGGTCTGCTAGGAATCTTGCCCCTCCAGGGCACGGAGTCAGCGTTTCTGTAGAACCGGGCAATGACACAGGAAGTATTGAATCGTTTCTACTTCTTCTTCATCTCAGTAGCTTCTGCAGACATCACTGGACGAGAGTCGCCATTTGATAAGCATAGATCCAATGGTGCAGTGTCGAGTGATGACTCCAACGAGCTGTCTAATAGAGGTTCGACTCAGGCACAGTACATATCGTGTTTTTCTCAAAGAAAGGGAGGGACACAGTGTCCGGCAGGTCCTACAATCAGTTCTCCAGGCCCCTCCGGTATGGGTCTTTTACAGTTGGTCCCACCACAAGATGATAGGCTGTCATTAAATAGATCCCTTCAACGGAGACATGGTCTCCCTCTTCGCTTTTAACCTCCAACTGCCGCCTAGAACACCTTTTTCGTTGGAACTTCATTGTCCATATGGAAGACATGGCCAGGCAAATAAGTATTCAAAATTATACAACAGACCTCTTTGGTCTTTCGTTCCTTATTTTTCAGTGTACATTCCATAGAGTTATTAATGCTTTCAGTATATTTTACTTTTTTCAAAAATTTATATATTATGAGGAAAGTGTGACTAGCAACCTAGAGGATCTATTGTGTTCCCTTAATGGACTTAAAGTATATAGAAGTCCAACTCTATATGTGGTCTAACAGTCTCTGTAAGTCTGTAAGACTGTGTTCAGTCTCCGAGAGGAATTTTAGTATCGTTTCTAAGCCTCTGGATTCCCACTTGTCATCTGGAGGTGCAAGATAAGTTCACACTTACATATAAAATAAAAACTAAGACCAAATTTATGGATCTGTAAACATTTTGTATAAGTTAATACAATCTCATAGGTAGCCGCCACACATTCTTCTTGCTTGAATTAACAAAGTCGTTTAGTTTTACTTTTCAAGTTAGTTAAATTTTAGTTCATTTAGGTCTAAAGAAACGTGTTTTTGTTTCTTTTTTGAACCATAAACTTTTAATATCAACACAAAAAGGAGGATTTATCTTTCTGAGAACCAACACATTACACTAAACGGGGCCACCTCTTACCGCTACTTGACCAAAACAATAACAACTTTATTTACATATATTAGCTGTCGAAATAGCTAATAAAATTCTGACAAAAAATCATGACTACAGTAAAGCTTGAATATAAAATACGGTACGGAAAAATTATCGTAGCAGCTTTTGAAGATAAGAAATTTCAACAAATAAAATAAATTTGTGCCAAATTTGTGAGCAATCAGTCACCTCAAGATGAGAGCAATTACAAAAGTTCAAAAATGAAAAGAAAATTTGTTTATCATAAAAACGAATTGAAAGTATATGAAAGTCAGTGAGCCTTTTTTTTAAGATAGTTTTTAAATAACTTTGGTGTTAAATTTTTTACCCAATTCTTAGATCAAAACTGCAATGATCAGTTTTAACTCAGTACAAATATTATGCCTTCAAAAATGTTTTTTTTTTTAATTTCCACTGTACGAATAGTAAAACCTCAGATCGTATAGTTTCACACGCAAAGCCGAAGAGAAGACACCGGCAGTCTTTTGACCACAAGCTGAGTGCATAAACTCAAAATATCTCTAGATAGTAGAATTCGAATGATTCTCCGAGGTCCAAGTTTGATAAAAATGTTTTCAGGTTCTAAAAAACATTTTAATTCTAACCAGTTTCTTATTTTCTCTAAAGAAATATGCAAATTTGTATCGAAACATATTTCAAAAATCATTGTCTCTAAGTGCTACTGGTGTTTATTTTTTGAAATAAATTATTGTTATTGTTCTGTCAAGGTGCCCTCTAGGAACGTTAAACTGAAGATGGTTTTATAAATACTTTATTTCTACGCCTTCTATGACTTCTCCCTTAACTAAGAATGGTTTAGTACTTTCCAGAAACAATCTTTCAGAAAGGAAGATGAATGCACACTTTTAGGGCTCACACTGAATCTTTTCCGACTGTACACTTCCATGATTGGCAACAGGCGACCCTCTAACCAAACCTAGCCACGTCCTTTCCTTGCCTCACTTAGATATCCTGTGAATGAATTGAATCTAATATAATTAATCAAAAAACGTTGTTGCAGTCTTACTCTCAAATTTGGTTAGAATCCTACAGCATTTTTCACAATCATATTCGACTTGCCTGAAGCAGTAAACAATTCAACCCACTTTTATATTATTTCTCTTAGCTATGGTATCTTGAACTATTAAAAACAATCATCTTGAATCTATGCATAAACAAAACAATTAATGAATGTGCGCCATTAATGCTTGCAAATCCTTTCCAATCATCCAAACGTGTTTACGTTTCTTTAACACACAATTAACTATCCCGAGCCATTTTGTATAAATACTACACAAATTAGTTTATGTCTAATCTAATTATTTCAACTTGAATGACAACAAAAACAACAACGCTATATGTAAATCAGATGACGTATTTGTCACAGTGTACGTGTGTCGAAACACGAGCGTCCTAAACCGGACCCCACACACATTTTCGCTGCGTAACAGTTTTATTTCTATCTTCTCGATAAACAATAAATATGCCAATAATTTGCACAAATTTCTACAATCATTCTATTGTGAATGGTTTCAATCGCGTTCGACAAGTGTTGACATTGTAGAAAACTTGAAACAAAGCCAACAAAACCATTTCTATTGACGCCAATGTTTTTTTATTATAAAAATATTTGGCGCGTTCGAATGATGAAAGCATTGATTGTTATGTGATGTTTTTGACATTCTAAACAGTTCGTGGAAATATGAAAGAAACGCGTTCAACAAGTTCTATTCACATTTGAAAGCTGGCGCCAACGAGCGACTTGGGAATTTTAAATTCGCACCTTGAATGATGAGTTTTGATTGTTGTGTTTGATATGAATTACCATACAATTTTTAGAATGTCAGTCAACGGAAGTGTCTTTGTGAATCAATACAATGCTTACACCGCAACGACTCAATGAAAGAAATTAGCAAATGTATCGAATTTCAGCGTTGAAGCGCTTCAAGTGAGTCAATTAGCGTCAATTTAGTTTCAGTTGAGTTTTTTTGGTTTGTTTATATTTGTCTTTATTTATTTAAATATATGTGTATAATTGTTATGAGAGCCCAAGGGAGAACCTAGGCCTCATTTGACGAAAAGTGGCCCACTATAAGGTTCCCATCAAAAAACCACCAAACATGGAAAGTTTCTACCGACAGCCGGGTAGATGCGGATCTATCTGATTCTGCGAAGATTTTCCAGTGTGCTGCGAAGACATACTATCTCTTCTCTAGGATAACGGTAGCTGCCTCTGTATGCGGAGATACATTTAGGCCTATATGGCCCTTTCTAATACTAGAACAAATAGTTGGCTGGACAACGTTGAGCCGCTTGGAAACAAAAGGCAAAAAAGAAAACACACCTATCATCAGAACATAGGACATCATCGTTTTAGGAACAATTAAAAATCAACAATGTAGGTAGGTAGAAGCTTCGGCCTCGATAGCTCAGCAGGTAGCGCGCTGGCTTCTCATACCGAGCGCCCCGGGTTCGATTCCTGGCTTGGGCTGGAAAAAACACTCATCTACTTCTGTCGCTATCCACATGAAGGGAATGAGAATTACAAGAATCGCACAAGTGCGCTCTTAGCAGGCAATGGCAAAACCTCCAAGTGTGAACGAAAAACTGCCCATCGCCGTTCGGATTCGGCGTTAAACTGTAGGTCCGCTCCCCTCCCTTTCCCCGTCCGTTTGAAATGTGTGTTGTATCACATGTTGAAAAAAACAGTGTTGCATACGCATTTCATACGAGTGGAATCTGTGGTATCACAAAGGACCCGTTAAGAGGCCTAAGTGTGTCTCATGCAGAGGCAGCCACCGCAACCTAACCTAACCTAGGCAGAAGCTTGAGCTGCTCCAAGGCAGAGCCCACTTAGTCCAAGAAGACGCATTATGATACCGTCGAGCCTAAGATCGCTCACTCATTGAACCAGTTTGAGCTTCTAACTAATTCTATTCTAGTCCTATCGATCAGATTCTTTAGATTGTCGAAAAAGAAGTTGTCCAGGTGACTCTTAGAATGGATATGCGGGGAGCCAAGAAAGCGAACCCTAGAGGGTCCAATTTCTCAAGCGCTCAGGCTAGATAGCCCATAGTGCTTAAGACTCGGCAGGAAAAGGATGGTAGAGGAAAGTAAAGAAAGAAAGTAGTAGGGAACGGATAGGGACTACAAGTCTTCCGGCACGAATTTCCTGAATTCTTCAAGGAATCTCAGAAGATCGCGGAGGGTAGAGAATGGAGCAATCTCACAAGATAAGATCTTGCAAGACAACATGCGCAAGTTGGATCCTCGATGATGCCCATTGTGGCCATATGTTGGCCCCGAGTATTGTGTCCTGTGATTAGTCCGAGAATCCGGTGGATCTTTTCCTCTTAAATTCAGAAGGAATACCCTTCCTTCCTACTTGGGCCTAACACAAAACATTTGGCAGTACTGCAGCTTCCCAAACTAGACCAACGCTCCCTATGTAAGCTGTTTACATAGGATTTGATCCAGTTCAGGGTGTTTGCTAAACTGGTGCCGATTATGGGTTCTGGTCCCAAGGGTTTTCGCCTTTATCCTCAATTAGCCAATTTATCGGCAGTTTCGTTAGCTTGTTATGTCACGCAACCGACCTAAGCTTCATCCTACATTCTTCGACAACCTTCGACGTTCTCCAGAGCCTTAAGTTCAGCCTTATAGACTCCTATACGTTTCCCGCGCCATTTCTTCTCGATTATCCATTCTGATACCTTCAAAATGCCGAATACCTTCGACTAGAAGACGGCTGCCAGTTACTATTCTTCTAATGAACAGTAACAGTTGACACTCTCATTAAGATGCCATCCAGCTCCAGTACCTCTATGGGTCTTGGCACCTTTAGTGAAGAAAATGTTCGTCAGGTCCTCTACCATGGACTCCAGATTATAGCATTGTTCACGCGTCGGGAACCTGATTTCAACATTTCTCCCAAAGGATACTCCGGGTATCAGGCAGTCCTTAGGGTCCAGCAGCAATGAATATCGCCCTGACAACCGCTTAAAGATTTCTCTGTGACCTGAGTTTGAAAACTGACTCTTTCTTCCTTCCTTTGGATAATGTGAGACAAGTACAAAGAAGGTGAAGTGTATTTTCTTCAGAAGTTGTTCGAAACTCCAACCCCAACCTTTTAGCTTG
This sequence comes from Melieria crassipennis, assembly GCA_963668005.1. Classification (NCBI taxonomy): domain Eukaryota; kingdom Metazoa; phylum Arthropoda; class Insecta; order Diptera; family Ulidiidae; genus Melieria; species Melieria crassipennis. The sequence goes on along the minus strand of OY764961.1, from coordinate 139,448,274 downwards.
AATGCCAATTCAACAGTGATCTGTCAGAACACCAAGCCAGGTTCTGATCTGGTCCCTATTTAATTAGACAAGTTCTCTAGAACGTCGGTAATCTAAAGCTGGTCAGACTTGTCTTCAGCCCATCTAAAATTAGTCTCTTGTATGAAACTTGTATGACTGCGAAGCAAAGAAAACAAAGCAACAAAACAAATATTCAATAAATGTATTAAAAAAAAACTAATACAATTATAAAAGCATCATTTGCAAGAAAAACTTATATTGCATTAACTGACTGAGACTTGTAAAATTTTAACTATAAAATAAAAAGATTGTAAAAAGATGAATGATTAAGTCAAAAAGAAGGACACAACATTTTTAGTTGAAAATATTACATTAGAAAATGTCCTCCTTGAGGATATCATCTGGTAGTTGGGTTGAAATGAATGAAGTGAATGAAGCGATGTAGCTTCGGCGAAAAAAGTGTTCGATGCGGTAGTTGGAGATCGACGGCGAAGAGGGAGGCCGTGTCTCCGGTGGAAGGACCTACTTGAGGAGGCCTTATCATCTCTTGGTGCGACCAATTGAAGAAGGCGCGCGCAAAGCAGCGGTGCCTGCAGAGAGCTTTTGCGTCAGGCCGTAAACCGGAAATGGGTTGTTACGTAGTAGCCAGTTAAGTAAGAAATAGGGTTGAAATGACTGTTCCCAAAAGACACGCATAGACCACAGATGAGGCCATTGTGATACCACATGAACAAAGTGAGAACAGTACTTCCTCCTGCAGGTCTGTGGATATTTAATCTACCCAAACCAGTGTAATTCACACCATCTGCCGTTCAGTTTTTCATGTTGCTCCGAAAGGACTTCAACAAGTTTGTCATTCTTGTATTCACTTCTGTATAAAGCAAATAATTGGAAACAGTCTGAACGTATCTACGTATCCATAAATTTCGAATTCAAATATAAATTCTATTTAATTCAATTCTAAAGCAATAAGCAATCCACATTCTTTGTACATTTATGGGTTTTAAGTTTCATAATTCGCGACACTTCAATCCGCTTTCCTTTTACTGCCATTTCTCATAAATCGTAGCCGATACCACAAAACCGTAAAATATTCCATAAGCGTCTTTCGTTCAACACGAATTTTACATAAACAAATATTTCGCATTTGTTTCGGTTCATTTATTTTTTTCAAATCTCGCCATCCGGGAGCGGCTTTTTAGTTAATCGGCTGTCAACTGCACTCGCTGACGTATTTCTGGCATTAGGCCCCGAAAAAACAAAAGCCAACTTGACAGATATGTAAAATTGGCTAATTGTAGGGGCCATTAGTTGGCACATTCTGTTCTTAGCGCTGATTTGGCAATTAAATAGAATTAATTCTAATTAGTGACACCGATCGTCGCACACCCGGCGCTGCTTTGCTGTTGTTGCCAGTCTTTGGCGCAGAAGAAGCGCGTTGCCGGCGCCGAAACGACACATTCACTTAGTTAGAAGATTCATTTTTTACTATTTTCACTACCAACTTTGTTGATGTTTTTGCTTCGGTGTTGTGTTTTTTGTTCTGGCTTAAGCCAAATACTTGTTGGCTACGTTATTTGTTTTGCTTATTTCTTTATTGGCGTTTTTTGTGGAGCGTCTGGCGCGATCTTCAATGCCACAAATCAAAGAAATATATGCAACTTTTTTTACAATAAATAATGAGTTCTCTTTATTACAACAAACATTGGCAATATCACAAAAATATGTTTAAAATTAACGAAGGCACAGGCGCATGCGCCTAAAACCAGACTACGCCTTGTGACGCCAATTTTCGGGCTTGACGCTGTACAGATCGTAGTCGAACTGGTCCCAGGGCGCAGCGTCGGCGCCGCGCGGCTCCGTCGAGCCCTTCTTCAGCTTCCTCTGCTTCGCGTACTCGAGCTTGGGATCGGCCTTCTCGACCAGCTGTCGTATCTGGCGCTCCTCGAACGACAGCGGCTGTGGTGCACGCGGCGGCGTATTCTTCGGGAGGAACTGGGTCTCGTCCATGTTGTACTCGTTGTTCTCGGCCGTTTGCGGGTCGTAGAACAGTTCAAAGTTCTGGAACTGCATCGTTTCCTCTCCCCTCGCGTCATCGTCGACCATTAGCATGTCGTAGTTGTTGTTGTGCACCACGGGCACCTCATCGGCGGCGGCAGCCTCCAAGTCATCGTACCGCTTTGCGTAGTGGGCGAAGCGGCTTGGTGGCGCGAAACGGGGACTGGCGCGAGCGCTGCAGACAAGGCAGCTGATTAGCAGCGCAAAGACGGTACACTGTAAAATGAAGAAGAAGAAGATGAGTATATTGTAGTATGTGCAACATTGTTGTTGCTCTTTACTTATTTTGAAATTGTGTTTTCATTTAGTTCTTCAAAGTTTGCGTTTGCTTCAGTTTTGTTAGTGTTTATTTTATTAATAAATATTTTTTTAATAAATTAATTCTAATTAATTTTTTGTATGAATTTTTTTGTATTAATTTAATATTTTTAATTGTTTGCTAGCTTTGTTCTTGCTTTCAGAATTAGTTTATTCAATCTTTTATTTGATTTATTATGTTATTTTTAATTTTTTTTCCACAAGTCATGAGTTACGTTCATTTCTTTGGGGTCTGTTGTTATTTTTGTGTGAAATCTTCATTTATTTTTTTGCTTTTTTTTACTTGTTTTCATTTCTTTTGCTGAAGTTGAGTTTTTTAGTTGTTTTTATGCTGATTTGTGTATGTAAAATTTAAATGTTTTCTCTTTTCTTTTGTTTTGTCTTTCGGAATTAGTTCATAGGTTTTTTTTTATTTGTTTTTAATTTATTATCTTTTCTTCACAAGTCGGTTGTGCTAATTTAATATTTTAATGTAATGTAATTTTTATTTAATGTGTGCTTTGTTTCAAGTTGAGTGTTTTATTTATTGTTTTTTGTGTTGATTTCATTTTGATACATATTTATAGTTTTATTTCTGTGACTTTGCTTTGGCTTTTAGTTTATTTGTTTTTTTTTAGTTTCAGTCCGTTACGTTGATTTATATTTATGTTTCTATTTTTTTGTTGATTCTGTTGTTTTAATTTCAACTCTTTCATGTTAATTGCTTACATTTAAAATTGTTTTTAATTTACATAATTTTTTTGCATTTCTTCCTTATTTTGAATGAAAACCAAAAAAAAATTAATTTTGTATAAAGTTAGTTAATTTAAATATGTATTTATTTTTTCTAATGGAAATACTTTTTATGTATTTAATTTGTTATTATTTGCTATAATTTGCATGTATTTTTCACTTTTAAATTTGTTTTCAATCAATTTTTTTTTAAATATTTTTTTTTGTTTTTTATTTAGATTTTTTATGACAAATTTAATTTTGATTTAAAATCTTTTTATTTTAATATTTTTTTGTTTTTTATTTGGATTTTTTATGACAAATTTAATTTTGATTTAAAATCTTTTTATTTTAATTTTTTAAGTTTGTTACTTTATTTGGATTTTTTATGACAAATTAAATTTTGGTTTAAAATCTTTTTATTTTAATTTTTTAAGTTTGTTATTTTATTTTGATTTTATTATTTATTATTGATTTTGATTTTATTAAGTGAATGAAATTTGTTTTCGATTTTGTCCTAAATTTAATTTTGTTTTATTTTAATTGAATTTTTTTATTTTAAATTTGTTATTTAAATATTATTGTTATTTCTTTTTAAATTTATTATTTTATTTTGATGAGTTATATTTCAAACTGTTTTTTTTAAATACTTTATTTGTAATGTAGGTTAAGTTAGGTTTTTTCAAAGTTTTCAGTATAGGTTATGTCGTTAATTTCATTTATTAAATTTTTTTATATCTTCTTTTAATTGGAATTTCTTTTGTAATTTTTTTAGCTTAGTGTATTTTATTGGTTTTTTTATTTTTGTTATTATAAATTTTATTGTTTTGTTTTTAACACAACTTTGAAGCCGTTAACCTTTGAGCTGAACCGATAATTTACACCGACATTAAAAAGTCTTGTAAAAACAAATTACCATTTTGATTGTACTGGCCATGTTAACACTTGGCATAGACGGCTTGAAAATCACTTCACTGAATTGTTTTCGTTTGGCAAATTTACGCAAAAATCTCAACGTTTGCTTTCTTCTTAAACTCGGTTGATGCCGATACGAAATGAGTTGTTTACGTTGTCAGAACACTGTCACGTCTGGCTTCAGATTTCAGCGTCTTTTAACTTTTGTACAGAAATTCTCGAGTGCTACCTGAAAATACGCACGCAGTCACATACACACAAACACACACACAGGTCACACAAGTGGTGCGAGACGCTTTCAATTTGCCCAAATTGGCCGCAAACGAAGCGCAACAACAAAAACAACAAATCAGCAAATCCGGTTGAGCGACTGAACAGCAAACAGCGCAAAGAAATTCTCGCACAGGGCATGGCGACGCTCGAGAAAGCGCTGACAGCGTCAAAGAAATTCTCGACATACGCGATTGAAAAACGCCACGCAGCTAAAGCGTCGCGCATGTGCAGTGAACTCGGCGCAACGTGTGTCAAAATAATAAAAAAACACACTTAGCAGTCATAAAAAACACGCATCAACAGTCATTTAATGCACAACAACAACAACAATGTGAGGCGCTCTTCGAATTTCAAGTTCAAGTGCTGAACATTTTTGTTGTTTTCTTTGAACAATTCGTTTGTTTATTGTTGCAGTTCAGCGCGCTGTCCACAGCTTATTTTACATATTGTTGTTGTTGTTGTTATTGTTATTGCTCATCATCGCCGAACACAACAAACGAAATTGCTTTGATTGCATCGTTGATGGCAGCGCTTTTTTGACACACTTTCGCGTTTGACGTTTGGCTGTTGTTCACCAATTTGTTCACTCGTTCGTTTTAATGAATAATTTCCTTTTCATTGCTTATGCAAATAAAATTAATGGCATCTGTTTTGGCAGCAGTTTTATTAGTTGTTTTTTTATACTGAACTGTTTTTTTTTTCTGCAATAAAAAAATAAACATTATTATTTTTTATGTAGGTTTTTGTTTATTTGTCTTATGGATTCTTTTCAATTTTGTTATAGTCATCTGTATTTTTAAATGTAATTTTAAAATACAATTATCGCTAACGAACCTCTTTACACATCCATCAAGTAATTTTTTGTTCTTTATGAAAGCTTCCGCCAGCAACATTGACAATCAAAGTGAATGACTGGACTCTGTTGCGTCTTTGATGTACAAAGAGCTCTTGTTAAGGTATCAGATTTCTCTCTCAAAGTGAATGACTGGGCTCCATGGCGTCCTTATGAAGGCATCATGACTCAACCGACAATGCGACACCCAATTTGGCATCAAATCCAAGCAAACTAAATGCCCCATCAATCACGCTTAGCGGCTAAGACTACAGTTTTACAAGTCAGTGGAGTGTGCAAGTCCCTTCGGAGGCGGCATGTGAGTCCAGAGACTCTATAACTCTAACTAGTATAGTCTTTGGTAATGTTGACTGGCTACAGAGGTCGCCCATAGTAGATAACAGTACGTCTCCTTTTGTAAGCGGCTTGAATGAAGTCCTTGCGCTTCATTCGTCCCTCAGTCTTACAAGTAGTGAAGTCTTTGCGTTTCCTTTGTCGCCACTCTTTCTAAGTTGTGAAGTCTTTGCGTTTCTTTGCGTCTTACAAGTAGTAAAGGTATTGCGTTTCTTTCGTCTCTCAGTCTTCTAAGTTGTGAAGGTTTTGCGTTGCCTTTATCACTCAGTCTTACAAGTAGTGAAGTCCTCGCGTTTCCTTTGTCTCTCAGTCTTCTTAGTTGTGAAATCTTTGCGTTTCCTTTGTCTCTCAGTCTTCTAAGTAGTGAAGTCTTTGCGTTTCCTTTATCTCTCAGTCTTCTAAGTATTGAAGTCTTTGCGTTTCCTTTGTCACCCCTCTTTCTAAGTTGTGAAGTCTTTGCGTTTCTTTGCGTCTTACAAGTAGTTAAGGTTTTGCGTTTCTTTCGTCTCTCAGTCTTGTAAGTTGTGAAGTGTTTGCGTTTCCTTTATCACTCAGTCTTCTAAGTAGAGAAATCTTTGCGTTTCCTTTATCTCTCAGTCTTCTTAGTTGTGAAGTCTTTGCATTTCCTTTGTCTCTCAGTCTTCTAAATAGAGACATCTTTGCGATTTCTTTATCTCTCAGTCTACTAAGTAGAGAAATCTTTGCGTTTCCTTTATGACTCAGTCTTACAAGTAGTGAAGTCTTTGCGTTTCCTTTGTCTCTCAGTCTTCTAGGCAGTGAAGTCTTGGCGTTTCGTTCGTCACTCAGTCTTCTGAATCTGAAATCTTTGCGTTTCCTTTATCTCTCAGTCTTCTAAGTAGGGAATCTTTACGTTTCCTTTGTCTCTCAGTCTTCTAAGTAGTGAAGTCTATACGTTTCCTTCATCATTCAGTTAGTTTCACTAAAGACATCACTCCGTTTGCTGTCGTCAAAGTATCAGTAAAAATAAACCAAAATAAATCTAAATACTCGTAGCAAAGATCAGAAAAAAATTAATAAACCAAAGTCATAATAGGAAAACAAACTTCATCTCTTGTAGCTTCAGTTTTCTAAAATCCCCACACAGTCTTTACGAATAAACTTATTTTCATCAAAGTTTCCAAAAGCAATTCATTGACTTTCAAATAACACATTTCACATTAAATTTTCATATTAGACTAATTATTTAACCCTTAGAGCGCTGAGTACTAAAAAAATCAAAATATCTTTCTTTCATTTCTATTAGTTCAATCGATATTCGAACCAACGACCGTCTGCTTAGTGGTCCAACGTTTCAACTATTTAACTTAAAAACGAATATTTTAAAAACTCGGCAGTTCTGGTTCAACAACATTCATGGCTCAACAGCGGCATATGGCAACCCTATTTGGAGCATATTTTTACGCAGATGCGCTATTCAAACATCTAAATATATATGTTTTTATCTGTATGAATGGTTTACTATAATAAACATCAGCTTACAGAAGGCGATCTTCTCAAATACCCGTTTGGCCCGTTTACACGTCGTGACTGAATATTTAATGTGGCGCATTGTCTGATTCACGCTTTAAGTGTTTAGAGAACAACCAATTAAAGTCAACAATAATCAAATGTATTTCCTATTCCTGTGTGGCCTGTCCAACGACATTCACATTCAAATTGTATCGCTGAATTTATCGCTGCACCAATCGCCATCATTCTCTGGAATGATGGCGATGAATGTTCGATCAAAAAAGTGCATTTTGATGTAAAAATTTGTACGAATTTTTTTTTATTTATGACTTGCAATCATAAATATTTAACTTCATGAGGCAATTTGGTGAATTTTGTTCTGTTGACGTAAGCAAACAATACGCAACGTTGGCGACTGAAAACCCCAAATGGCGGACACATAAATTCGTCAAATTAATGGCGTAAACGGGTAATAAAGTTTATGGGTCAATTGTGTTAGTTAAATGTAAAAAATTAAGACTTGTTAAATTTCATACGACATGATTGTAACACAATGCAACGGCAAAAGCGCAAAAGGTGGTTTTCCCGCACGGGGAAGTGTTGCCAAACTGTTGCAGGAAGTCAAAGCAATAAACCAAAACACTTTGCATTGTTGAATTTTTAATTTATTTAATGTTTTTTTCATTTAGGAAACAAAACATTTTTAAATTGTTGCCGCATTTATTTGAAACGTAAATGTAATTTTTCCCGCGGCTCAGGTCTCCTCTGTACAAATGTCTTTGTCACTTCAATTATTCTTTTCCCAAAGGTTGTTGTTTTGGCAACGAAAGAATTAAAAAAGTCTGTTTATTTGTTGCCAACTCTTGCATTGCTAATGTTTGTTGTGTTTTGTTGTTTTTTAGGACGGAAAAACAATTTAAACACGACCTGTGTGTCAGATCAAAGACATTTTTGCAAAGTTAAAAGCGTCTGCAACAAAAGGACCTCGTACAGCGAGCAGCAAAACAGGAAGAATGTCCACACTGGCTGTGAAGCAGTTTTTTGGAATAACAAATTTGCTGGCAAAAACAAATTTCGCGAAATATTTTTGTTTAAAGCAACGAGAAGACAAAACCTTTTGGCCTTTGTAATAATTAATGCTTAAATTGAATTATAACATTTCAATGCTTACGCACAGATTTTAAACACTTTGAAATTTTATGCAATTTTTTACTTTTAATAAAAAATGTTCTCGCATTTCTTATGAGATTAAGTTAGGTTATGTTATTTAGGTTAGACTGGCCCGTCACAGAGAAGAGGTAAGACCCCTTTGCTATGCACAATGCGGAGTCCGGGGTGGAAAAATACATAAAATAACATAACATTTGTTATCCTCACTGAATGATTTGACTTAGTCAAACCAAAACCGCTAAAGTTACAAACATTAAATTTGAACTAGAAACTAGTACATAGATACATTTTAGAAAACTAGCCATCATTTAGTAGTAATTTTTCAAAATGATGGGACCCTGGAGCAAAACCTTTGTTTGGCTCTACATTTCCCCGACCGATTAATCGGCTTAGGCCACATTCGGCCACAAAACGAACATTCTGGTAAAAAGTCTCAAGGGGCAAACAATTTTTTAAATTTAGAGCACGACCAATTAATCGGCCACATTCGGCCACAAAACGAACATTCTGCTAAAAATTCTCAAGGAGCAAAAAAAATTTGTTAAATTAAGAGTCCGGCCGATTAATCGGCTTCGGCCAACTTCAGCCACAAAACGAACATTCTGCTAAAATCAGTGAAGTTACGATTTCTTTTCTATTTTTTAAGTTATTTACCTTCGGCTTTGGCTTTAGCCAAATGTCAGTCTTGCAGCCGATTAATCGGCTTCGGCCAAAATGTCATCTTCGATTGCGCTCTAGTTTAAGTGTCATATGAAGAAACATGATTGAATGGACCAATTGATTTTAAACTTGGTGAAAGTGCCACACATCAACAACAACCAAAAATCTACACGCATTCTTCAATTTATCGAAAATTACTATCTGAAGAGGTCAACAATGGGTTAAAATTTTGTATGAACTAATATAATTTGCCTCATAAACTTTAAATATAATAAAAACTATTCAAATGTATAAGAAAACAAGGATGGTTTTCTTTCAGGAATCTGGATTTCAAGGATTTTTAACTTCAAAATCAGACTGGGTCAACAAAGAGATAAGAGAAGAAGAGCGAAGGATCATTTTTGACTAACTCATCATCTGAAGCTAATCGTAAGAAGTGAAAATGCTTCGCTCTAATTAGTTATTTAAAGCCACGCAACACGCAACAACCAATTTCGTAGAGAATATCTAAAAAATATACAGCTACTAGGAACAACAATACTAGGTCCACGTTGAGCGTCTACGAATAGAGTATGACCATTATTTACGCTTGAAGGACCCAGTGTGCAGTGATCGGGTAGACATCTTTCTAAACAAGTTTCTAAACCCTTACAAAAGGTACTCAAAAGAAGTCCCAGTTATTTAATTTCGGGCCGATAGTAAAGTCACTACTGGGTCCTGGCTATTCAGACACTCCACCCCGCTAGGACTCTCTGTGAAAAGCCAGTGCGACTCAGTTGATGAAAAGTTTATATATAATCCATATACTGCACCAGAATCCTTGATTCAGACACTCCATTCCACTAGGAATCTCTGTGGAAGCCAGTGCGTCGATACAGTCGATATAAAATCCGCATACTGCATCAGAATCCTTGATGGACCTATGTGAATCGTTGACCATCTTTTGATGACTATCAAGCAAATAGCAGTGATCTTCACCGATTTACTGATAGAAGACTTAAAGGAAGGAAGGAGATAGTATGGGGCGCTTTAGTTGTAGTATTTAGAATGGATAGCATCGGAGACGGGCACCGAATCATATCTCCTAACTTTATACAGTTGGTTCTAGTTTCCGGAACGGCTTTTCATCGGCCGTCATACTACAATATTGTAAAGGGGACTCATCTGCACTACAGCTACAGGAAACGGTTATAAATCCCATCTAGAAGTCATAATCCTGTTTGCAGCCAGCAAATGTTATATGGTTTGAAACCCCATCTTCAAGCTGGAACCCTTACTGACCCTTTAGGCTATGTTGGCGTTACAATTTAGCTTGGAATCAGGTATCAGTTCCAAGATTTCTCATTTCATATAAAATTCAAATATGTTAAGTAATAATAAAATGTTAATTTGAAATAATACAAATTTCAGATAAATTTCAATTAAATACGCTGACAGTGTGCTAAGTAATTAATTAATGTAAATTTGTTTGCAAACATTAAATTATTAATAAGCCGCAGCACATTTAATTCATAAAGCTTTAAAGGCTTCAAGTGGCTGACATTTGCCAGTACACATTTCTGCTAATTAGAATTGGAATTTTTATGGATAATTTGCAAACAATCTAATTTTCGTGATACATATTTAATAAAGTGTGAAATTTTGTAATTATTTTTGTAAATTAGTTTCATAAAAGTGTTGAAAAACAAATTAAATACAAGTTAATTAAATTGTATTATAATGTAAAACTGATGATTGAACTGAAAAAATTATGTGACAGATGTGTGCGCTGATTCCAAAATTCATCTGTATTAATATGAAACTTTCGAAAATCCTACTGTAAGCTGTTTGTGCTAAACAACTACTGCAACGAAAGTATTCTCCCTAATTTACATAGAATTTGAAATGTTTGAGCTATTTAAATACATATTGTTACGAAAATGACTTCTCTAAGTTCGTTTTGGATTGTGCTTGAAAAATATAAATACAGTCTTTGATGCTATTCCAACTGAGTTCATGAAGTTAAAGTTGTAAGATTTATTTGTTTTCATCAATTCCAGGAATTACTTGCATTGTACATTCTGACCTGTGGAACCATCTGGATGTGCATAAAATTAGATTGAAACTCGATATTACAACAAAACATCTCCTTATGACAGAAAAAAACTCCAGTTTCTGACGCATTTCGATTGCGACTGCAAAAAAATTGAATAATTGCATACTTATTAAAAGAAACAAATTAATTCAAAGAAAACACCGGAGGGAATTTAAAATGTTGATTTAAATTTTATACCAAATCTGCCATGTTATTAATTTTGCTGTCATTTACACGTCAGAGACGTGAAACATTGGCCTTGAATTGTGACAAAAAAGTTATATAAGTAATGTCAATAATTTTTTAATTTAATTTTTTTTTTTAATAAAAACATTTATGTTGATTAATTTTAATAATATTTATTGGTCAATTACATGAGACAGCAATCGCATAAAAATCATGAAATCAGCGAGTAAGAAACACAACATTTTGCTGAATTACAAAAGTTGAGTTGGTGCGTTGACAAGTTTTTGGGGATTTTTAGAGTAGTAAATTTTTATAAAATCGTGCATTGTTCTGTTCATTTGTTGTTGCAATTGTTGCAATAATGGCTTATACTCGCTGGTCTCCACTTCTGTTCCACTACGAGCTGTGACTATATGAAAAAATATCTAACAAATGCTTCACACTGACAGCGACAATGCTGCGAATCCTCAAAGCCAGCGTAAAATGACAACTAATTGTTTCGACTTATCGCTGGCACATCATCATTCCGCCCGCTGCTGCTGAACCTTTTCGCTGCCAGCTTAGGGTGCGCCGCAAAGTTGACTTAAAGCCGCCCAGTGAAATGCGTCCGCCAGCGTTGTGCCGACTTTAAAGCTGCCGCTGACGCTGACACAATGCGCACAGCGATAAGAATGATGAGGCAAAGGCAACGGCGAAACGAACAGCCAAAGTAAAAATACAAAAAACCGAAAATCAGCTGCAATAAAGTTGGAAAATGAAGTCAGATAAAATTTTCAAAAAAAAAATGCAAAACACACACAAAATCTACTAAAGCATAAGCTGGATCCGGCGCCTTTACTCCGAATGCGAATAATTGAAATTTTCCGGCTAAGTAAATTTGTGTAATCTGCGTAAGCTAGCAACAACAACAACAACACCAACAATAATCAAAATCAAACGATGAACAGCAGCAGCAGATATAAATTACACGCACATTAAGCTTACGTCTTACTTATCGTATGACAGTAACAGCAATAGATGCAACAACAACAATAAGCAAAGCATTAAAACCCAAAGACAACAACATTAAGTGTGTGCGTAATGTCTTTGAAATAATTTCTATCAACATGTTTAAGTAATTGAACAAGCGGTCACCTGCTGTTACGATTGCCAACAACAACAACAACAGCGACAGCAGGCAATTGGCCATAAATCAACAGCTGTAATTAACAAGAAAACCAAACAAAACACACACACACAGATACACTAATACACTGGCACAATTGTCAACAAATAATGAGAACTTATTAACTAACCGCCGCAACAGCAACAACAGCCGGCGCCCACGCCACTACTGACAACAACTGCGTACAAGGTCCTTGCCGCCTTGCCACCGGCCACAACTCTCTCTGTCTCTTTCTCTATCTCTGTCCAACTGTTACACTTTGTATTCGAATGTCTTAATTGCGAGAATTACAAATTACAAATATTGACTGCCGCATTAAATGCCCAACGACTGCTTGCTTAACAACAACAACAGCATTAACAACAACTGCCGCAGCGCTTGTATGTGTTTACCATTGCTTTACGGATGCCACAATGTGGCCCAAATAGTTGGCCGAAACCACTGGCAACATTATCAGTCCGCCCTCACAAATTCTTCCCACAATTTCACAATCAACATCCCCACACTTTGAACACCGCTACATCGCCCCTCGCCCAACAATACTGATGACTGTGATTTTCAACAGAGCCATAAATAAATTAAATCCTCAGCAAGTGCGCTCAAATTGACCAAAATCAGCCATCGAATTTCAGTTTACATTGAATTTATGTCGAGTTTATACTTAAATTCATGCACACTGTGCAAAATTCAGTAACAAGTAAATTGTTAAAAAGTTGAGTTAGTATAATGTTGAAATATCTATCTATCTACTCCATCTACTCTATCGACTCCATCTACTCTATCGACTCTATCTACTCTATCTACGCTATCTACTCTGTCTACTCTATCGACTCTATCTACTCTATCGACTCTATCTACTCCATCTACTCTATCGAGTCTATCTACTCTATCGATTCTATCTACTATATCTACTCCATCTACTTTATCGACTCCATCTACTCTATCGAATCTATCTACTCTATCGACTCTATCTACTATATCGACTCTATCGACTCCATCTACTCTATCGACTCTATCTACTCTATCGACTATATCGACTCTATCTACTCTATCTACGCTATCTACTCTGTCTACTCTATCGACTCTATCTACTCTATCTACGCTATCTACTATATCTACTCTATCGACTCTATCTACTGTATCTACTCTATTTACTCCATCTACTCTATCTACTCTATCTACTTTATCTACTCTATCAACTCTATCTAGTCTATCGACTCCATCTACCCTATCTACTCTATCCACTCTATCTACTCCATCTATCTAACTATTATAGTTTCAATAATATTTTTACTTTTTTAAACATTTATTTTAAAATAATTCAACTATTCCATTTCTTGCCATTCTTCTCTTAGTCCTTGAGGATTTCATTCCATTATTTGAATTAAGGCATTGAATTGAATGCTGAGCTTAACCTCAATTAATGTGAAAGTACTATTGATGCCTTCTTATAAATTGTATACATTTTTAAAAGTATTTTTGTACAATTATTTTGTACAAAAAAATAAAGCGCCACTATTAATGAAAAACGCTTTAGTGTTCGAAGCGATTTGTGCAACACATTTTCTCGCCATGTGCCAGCAGCACACAACGCCAGACGGCGACTGCAAAGCATAAAAACAACAAATTCTGGCAGAAAAAAATTTACTAATGGAATCTGTAAAACCAAACAAGCGCTGCAAATATGGCGATTATATATGCATGTGTGTGTCTCTGTGTGTATGTGTGTGTTACTTTTATTGCAGTCGAGAGCGGCAGCGCATTTCACTTTCACACTTCTGCCGCATTGTTTCATAATAAATGTGCAACTAGTGCGTGCTGCAGTTGAGGGGGAAAGTGTGCAGATATTCGCCTATCTAAAGTGTCTATAGTTGTAAGCCGCTTTGGTGCAAAGCTCGTCCAGGCACAATTGCGATATTCGTGTTTTTTATGAAAACATGAAAATAAAAAACCGTTTGTGCGGCGATGTGAATATTTCGCTAATGCAAAAAGCAGCCAATCCATACTTTTTCAGCAGAGTGATGCGTTTGCTTTTACAAGCGATTAAAATATGGCTAAGTATTCATTACATTCGCAGCACTGAGTGCGCTCAATCGTATGGCAATTGCATCAATGTGTTAACGGTAATTTGGTTGTAGGTGTGAAAAATCTCTGCCTGGCGTTTTGAGCTGGGAATCTGTTTTAGTTGTGTTTTAGTGTTTACCTGAAGTTAGTTGTGGTTGTTTATCTTATTTTTATATTTATTAACAATTGTGGTAATTTTGAGTTGAACTGATTTGAAATTAGGTCAAATTAACCGAATAAGCAAACCAATCTTAGCGAAGTCCACGACCATCCTGCTATCACCTCTTTTATACAAGAGATGGCGCTATCAGCGGTAGCTCACAACATCGAAGGCGTCGTTCCTAAGCGGCGATAGATGACAGCCTCATAACTTAGGACCATCTGCGTCAGGCTAATCATCTACTCTGGCAGAAAACCCCGACCGATTAACGTAACCAACACAAGGCAATATCTTGTGGAGGCCCTATGCTCCCGAGAGGAGGAGGTGGAGAACAAGGAAAAAACCAACCAACGGTCAAACAGTTGCTTACACCGACCTATGTCAGGTGTTGAGAATACAACACTCTCTTTCTCTATATAAGTATTTAGGATCAGGTCTCGCCATGTCCATCTTCGACCAACCTTTCTCTCTATCTTTCTATGAAGCTTACAATAAACTTGTTAGCGGTCAAACGATTAGAGATAGCGAAATGAAATTTGGTACAAAGTATGCTAAGACTTTGATTTCGAAAGTGGTTTCGTATGGACCTTTGGGGAATGACAGGGCAGAATTCGGGATCTATTTGAAAGAACTGATCCTTATGTGAACTCTGCATCTTAAAGCATTTTCGCTATCAAGTTCACTGTGGCAAACTGACTTTTAAATGTGTCCATAAATGTATCTACAAAGTCGGCAAAGAACTGCTGAATCTCCTTTTACCTTTTTACTTTTGTGTTTGCTGTAGAATTTCATGTTTTATTGGCTTTTCTTAAGCTGACTCAGTTGTGTGCTTTTGCTTTCCTGCAGCGAAATTAACGTTCGTTTTCTTGTTTCAGCTAATTGCAAATAACAATCAAAGAACACAACAGAATGCGACACAATACCAACACCTGGTTGACAACGGCTTCAGAAATCCTTGAAGTTGGTATTTTCAAGGAAAAATAATTTTTAAGAAAACATTTTTGTAGTTTTCTTTTAACTTATTCAATAATACAATAACAATAATAATTTTAAACAAAACATTTTTGTAGTTTTCTTTTAACTTATTCCATATGAATTTACATTCGAAAAATTGCCATTTCCTTAGATTTATTGATTGTTATTGCTTTTCATTTATAAGAAAAGTTCTTTATATTTTTATGTTTATTTACTGTGCCACGTTCAGTGTTCAAACCGTTCATTCAACTTGTTGTTCTTACGTATTCTTTAGTTTCTTCTAACTTTCATTTTTTAGTGCTCCAGGTGGAGGTGATTTTTCCTAGCACATTTATGTATCGAAATTAAGCAATTTTTAAATATATTAAAATTAGACCAACCCTGACTTTAAAGCAGCCTAAGCTAAGCTTCAATTATAATAAAACAATTATTTTTTAGTTTGTAAAAAATGCAACTTTTATATAATTTTTTGTTGAACAACTTTTCATAGCTAAGCTTAAAATTATTGTTTAACAATTCTCTTTTAATTTAAAAAAAAATTGTATCATTTATATAATGTCTCATTGACCTACTTTTCCTAGAAAATAATTATAATTACTCATCACAATTAGGCGATTGCTCCTGTTGAAAAAATGAGTTTTGTTTGAGTTGTGTTTCGAACCACAACCCTTTGCCTTGTAGTTCAAAGCATCTACCGCTTAGCTACAGTGATCGCTTGCCTACGAACGCAACTTCGTCTTTGTCGTATAAAAACGTTTCATGTGTAAAAAACAACTAAGTTTCTAATTGTCAAACTGTGCTCGCCAGGTGCGCTTCACAGGATTTTTGTAATGGGCTCAGGGGCCCGAACACTTGAATAAACTATATAAGGACTACATATTTTTCATCAGAATTATTATTATTTTACAAACAAATGGGCGTTCAAACCTCTACCAACTCCGACTGCCAGAGTCATTGAACTTGAGTGGTTAATGCAGCTTTTCAAATCACAATATTCAACTTAAAATCAATTAACTTTAGTGATGATTTTGACTGATTACCAACTGGATTGTTATTCTATTTAAACAAAACAATTCATTTCAAAATATTCGTAAGACATATTTTGAGGTTGTATTCGGTTGGTAGTTATGTAGCTAAACACAACTCACTTAGCCATTGGTGTAGTAGTAGAGGATGAGAAGGCAGTGTGATCAATCAATCAATCCTATATTACTGTATATCACTACAGGAACGATGTCTCCAGACTTTTGAGGTCAGGTTCAACACAATTTCCTCGCCAAAACCAAATGGTACCCAAAAGATCTCGTCTAAATCGACAGAGAACGGAACACATAAGAAAGGACACCAGATTTCTAAAAGGGGATCACAATAGACCCAAGAAAATCCCCTGGTGCAAGGCACTCCTTCTGTAACTTAATCTAACGTAGGTAGGGAAAGCGAGCAGCGCACCAAACCGATCTTAGCGAAGTCCCCAACCATCTTGCTGTCACCTCCTTTATACAACAGATGGCGCTATGAGTAGCGGTAGCTCGTAGGCGTCATTCCTTAGCGGCGCTAGATGGCAGCCCCATCACTTAGGACAACCTGCGACAGGCCAATTACCTACCCTGGCTGAAAAACCCAACCGATTAACGTAAGGCAATGTCTTGTGAAGACCCCATGATTCCGAGAGGAGTGAACAAGGAAAAAGAAACCTAGTAGTAATTGGGTAGGAGTGGCTGCCTTAAGCTGAGCTTAATTTCGCTCAATCATTGAACCAGTTCAAGTTTTTTACAAAGCCTAATAGACTGTGAATAGTCCTATTAGCTGCATCTCCTAGATTGTCGAAGAAAAAGATGCCCAGGTAAAGTAAGAAGTTTCTTCTAGATAATACGAGACAGATGCATGCTAAAATACTGTAACGATGAGGTACTCTGCCGCTGTGTTGTGCTATGAATGCTTTTAAGAGCATACTTTTAGGCATGCACTTTGAAGTACGGCCGGTTGGCTATAATTTCGATATGGCAAGGATGGCTCGCGATGGTAATGGGATGTGCGAGAACGATCGAGAGATAGTCCAACTGGAATGTGCGAGAACAATCGGCACGATAAGCAGACAAGTATAAAAGGCAGCCGGCTGCAGCGCAGAGAAGAGTCTGATGTGAGCCAGTAAAGGGGAAACATGCAATAGTACAATAAGTAGTATCAACTGTAAGGATAAGCAAAGTGTAAATTTGTAAATAAAGTGATTGTTGGTTTTTGACTGCGTTTGGACTGAATAATTGAAGTGGTTTTATTTGCAAGCACAATCCAGAGAGACGAGATAAGCCTATAGAGAATTCATTTTCGTAACAATACTAACTCACTAAGTTTTTAATGTTTCAAAAACTTGGCCCTAAAACTCCAAAAACGGTCAAGTTCTAAGTGAAACTTTTCAATTGCACAACAACGGCAACAGTGCCACACGCACGAGCGACGCATTTATAGTAGCAAGCACTGACAGTAACAAAGTGCAGTATAGAACATGACAAAATCAAGGCAATGTTGTTGTTGTAATTATAAATGTTGTTGTTGTTGTTGGTATTGTTGTGCATTGAGCAGCTAATTGGACAACTAAAGTCCAAGGTGGCCCAACAAGCAGGCAGCACAATGGGTTAACTCTGGCAACGTTGCCAGAAGCAAATTACGATTAAATAGCAATGCCCTACATAAATGATAGCAACAAGAAAAAACAACAACAACAACCCCTTTTTATGATATATTTGAGGTTAAGTTATAGAGGGATTTGTTGTGTGATAGTAAGCGCCTAAAATGAATCTAAAAGTTATTTGAACAATGGGCCCCAAATGCTTCTAAGCCGGAATTATGGTCCAAATTCGAATACCGTTTACACTGCACCATAGTTGTGTTGTGCATCGTTTCACTTTGCCCACCAATGCCACAAATCTGCAATACTCGCTCTTCCCTCTGTTCGTAGACAATTCAGTGGCCTTCGGTCTGCCTTCGATTGTGCCAATTTCTATGTCTATGTCTTTGCTTCACTCAACTGAATGTTTAGAATTTAATTAGGTTGTTAGGGGGTCTTGGCGTCTTGGCTCCCTCGCCTGTCGTTGCTGCCTGTTCAACGCAAGCTTTGCTTCCAGTGGCAACGCCATTTAAGCTGAAATTCAATTAAGCCATTATGCCAGTGGGCCAACACAAAAGACGCATCGAAATGCTACGCTGCGGGGGCAGCTCGGTGGCAAGGCGCTTGTCAAAATTCTATCAACGCTGGCTGCATGCTTTCACGCACATTTCTTAAGTCAAACACACACACACACAAAGAGTACAAAGAAAAAACACAGCACAACAACAATGAAGCAATGATGCTGTCGGGACACGCTTAATTGCGCTTGTTGTTGTTGCTATTGTTGTCCTTGTTGTTGTTACTAATGTTTCACTCAACTTTTGTTGAAGTTTTATTGCACATGGTGCAGACTTTACTTAAATTTGTGTGCATTTGTATTGTGTGTTGTTAACATTTTAATTTAGTTTTATTTTTTTGTCTTTTCTGTATGCAACATGCAACATATTGACAGCAATTTGAAAATATTTTTCGCATGTGTGTGTGTGTGCTTATTTGGATACAGTAATGCCTGAGCAAGTACCATCGCTTTCAAATGCTTTTTGCACTCAAGTGTCTCAATAGCCGGGAATCTCTGGTAGAAACACTTGGGCGAGGTTTTACTGTGACGCTTCTTACTGCCTTCTGCACTGGCTTCAGTTTCTGAAACACGTTCTTCTGCATCTTAACTCTCTTATTTCGAATTTCAGAATACTTGAAGCAGTATTAATGTTCAAAAAACTGCATGTTCAAGAAAAACTTAGAAAATAAATAAATCTTTAGGAAGCCTTCGACGAGTTGGAAGAATACAAAATCGGTTGGTTTTTGTTAAATTTCCTCAATTCTTTAACTCGAAAACTATTTCTAAACAAATACACATTAAAAATAATCACAAAGCAACACTTATTTTTTGAATTTTTCTTTGTGGGATTTTTTCTGTTTCGCTGCTTTCTCATAGATACTTGCAAGTACTTCTCACAGTTCGTTCAGTTTTTTTGCTCCATTTGCGTGCGTTCATGCAATGCAATGCACCAAAGCAACAACATGCCACATCTACACACTTTGCTTTGGGTTTCTGTTCAATTTCCATGTGTGTGTGTATGTGCGCAAGTGTGTCTGTGTTGCAGGTGCTCCAGATACTTTGCCACGATGACAGATAAGTCACACTTTTCAAACGAACAACACGTCTGCAAGCGTAATGCGTGCAAAAGTGTCTGCAGCTATGTGTCGATATGTGTGCATGTTTGCATGTGCATGTGTATGTGTGTGTGTGCACATTTCATATACTCCAAGCACAAGTTGTCTTAAGCGTTCACAAAAAGTGTCTACGTTGAAAATGTACAGATTGTTGATTGTTGCGGTCTGGAAAATGTCGTTTGTGTGCAACGACAAATATTGTTGTCAGAAAGTTGACAACCGGACAACGGAAAGCGTAAAATACAAAACTAAAACTTCAATGCAGCTGACAAAAAGAGACAAAAAGCCGCAGAAGACGTGTCTTGTAAACCTTCTTCATTTATTTTTCTTGGTCGTAGGTGAGTTCTACTCGCTTGTGGTATGCATCCAAGCGGCTTCGTGGTAAATAATAATAATAATTGACTGGCACGACAGCCCGCTTACGCGAGACTTAGGCCTAGCTTCCCGCAACCACCCGTGTTGTGCGTGTGAATTTGTACGCGGGTGGAAGGGACCTACAGTTTTATGCCGGTTCCGAACGGCAGGTTGGGAGCTCTTTCATAAGCAATTTTACTCTCAGAGGTTTGCCATTTCCAGCTGAGAGGACAGCCACCGAAAGAGAAAACGAGTTTTCCCGTTATTTTTTTAGGTGTTATTACAGGCAGTATTTGAACCTGCGGTTGCTGCCTTCGACTCGCGGTCCAACGCACTAACCAACTGAGCCACGGCGGCTTCGTGGTAGTCTGGTATAATTACACTGTGCAACAGTACTTTTGATCCATCCAAAAGATGGCACAGGTGTGAAACTAGAAATCATTTATGGTAACCTGATATACTCAGTTTTTCATTATCTGATCCTTTGTCTTTTCAAAAGGTTTTTAAAGTTTTAGGGAAACACGCATTTCAAAGATTTTTTTTAATATTTGCGGTTGTGCTATGACGAAGATGTGGGTATCCAATTAAAAAGGAAACTTTTTCACCAAATTTTTTTATTTTGAATTTTCAGTACCAAAATATGTCAGTAAGTAATATACCTAAATTTTACTTTTCTATCTAATCTTATAAACACAAAAATTAATTAATTATGGAAGGAAACTTATTTTTTTAACTCTAATAATAAAGGTACAAGAATAAAATTTCAGGGTACTATACTACAAACCGAGATCCAAAACTTGTAACACTTCGTTCAATAATGTGTGTGACTGACACATAGATGGCGGCAATAATATTAAATCAATATTTTTTTTCGAAATTGTGAACCTTTTTAGGCTTACTGTCAAAATTATATGTCAATCCGACCATTAGTTTACAAGTGACTTAAAGCACTGGCACTGTTGTGACACTACTTTTGAGTTTTCAAAAAAAATGAATTCAAAGCAATTCCGTGTGCTGATTTATCATTGTTTTTTAATGAAAAAAAATACTGTTCAATGCCAGGAATGGCTTGAAAAACATTATTCGAACTCTGCTCCATCAAAAAGAACCATTCGTAAGAGGTTTGCTAAATTCCGTACAGGCCATATGAGCACCGAGGACGATGAACGCAGTGGACGTCCAAAAGAGGCTGTTACGGACGAAAACATCAAAAAAATCCACAAAATGATTTTGGAAGATCGTAAATTGAGGTTGATTTGTATAGCTGACACTCTAAAGATATGAAAGGAACGTGTTGGACATATCGTTCATGAATATTTGGGTATGCGAAAGCTATGTGCAAAGTGGGTGCCGCGCGAGCTCACAATCGACCAAAACCAGAACGTGTCGATGCTTCGGAGCAAAAAAAAAATGGTACTGAAAAGTTGGAAGATCGCTATAATCGGTGTATCGCCCTCGATGGCAACTATGTTGATGAATAAAAACGAATTTTGGCAAAAAAATTTGTTTTAATTAGTTAGTCACACACATTATTGAACGAAGTGTTATAACAAAATGATTCGTTAAAAAACTTCAAAGATATCGAATAATACATATTTGAAAGGACCTCAGTGACACATTTTGGTTCTAAAACTTCAAAATAGGAAATATGGTCTAAAGGTCACAAATTTCCTCTTTCATTTGATGCCCACAAATTCATTATTGCAAAACTTCAAATTAAAAAAAAAATCGTGGAAATATTTGTGTTCTTAATTGTGTTTAGTCCTTTTAAAAGGACATCGAATCAAACATTAAAAATTAAGTATGCCATGTTACAATGAATGACCTCTAGTTTCACGCCTGTATCGACATTTGGATGGGTCTCGACAAAAGTGGTTTTTTGTCCCACTGTGTTATATAAGGAGTGCGTCGTTAAAAATTGTGACATGCAATTTTGCTAATATCTTCGTTAATACAAATTCAAATTAAACTTTCTTTGACCACGTGAGCCATAAAAACTCTGTCATTGAATAGATTATGCCCATTTATAGCATTGAATGAGTATTTAATGATAAAATGGTAATTATAAAATGATAAAATTATGATAAATGATAAAATAAAAAAATTAACAACGAAAAATGAAAGCCCTCATGAGGGGTATTCCAGAAAAAGTTAGAAACTTTACTCTTGAAAATGTATTATAATTTTTTTCTAATAAATTCTAAAATCTACATAAAAGACATGTTATATAAAACCAGACTTTTCAAAAATTGGACTAGTGATTGCTGAGATGTTTTAGTTTTTCGATGTTTTTAGTTCACTAAAAAATGTACATATATAAAATCATACTATGACGATCATGCAGCTCACTCTGCGTAACTGCGAGCCCCCTAGCATAGGCAACACGACAACAGTGAACCCACGTTTGTCGGTAGCAGCAGCATTGCATATTTTTAGGGGGCATAGTAATTTTTAATGATCGAAGAGACGATTCGAGGCAATGCTGTAGTGTACAAGAACGCGTCGCGCTCTGGGCATACAAGTATAAAAGATAGCCAGGAATGGTGCTGCCAGTCAGTTTGGTTTTGACAATCAGTGAAAGTAAAGTGACTTAGAAAATTGCAAATAAAGTGTCTACTAGTAGTGAGCTGCGTTAAGGAATTTCAGTGTGTTTTACTTTGGCACAATCCAACGATACGAACTATGGTTGCGTTGGCCTGCAGAACTAATTTACGTAACAATACAGTATTTTCCTAGTTAAAGAAGACAGTAATGAAAATTAAATTTTTGAAGTAGTTAAGAAGGAACTGTGAATTGATTTATGGAAGAAAGTGGGTTTTGGAAAATTGTGGATCTTTAGGCTTAGATGTCTAGAGCGTCTGTTGATTTTCATCACCAAAATATAAACTTTTTGTTATAGGCTACTTCTCCTTCTCGCTGTTGTAAGCATCACAACAAAGATGTGATGTGATATGATTTAATGTGATTTGATTTAATGTGATGTGATGTGATGTGATGTGATGTGATATGATATGATGTGATTTATTGTGGTGTGATGTGATGTGATGTGATGTGATGTGATTTGATGTGATGTGATGTGATGTGATGTGATTTGATTTGATGTGATGTGATGTGATGTGATGTGATCTGATGTGATGTGATCTGATGTGATGTGATGTGATGTGATCTGATGTGATGTGATGTGATGTGATGTGATGTGATCTGATGTGATGTGATGTGATGTGATGTGATGTGATGTGATGTGATGTGATGTGATGTGATGTGATGTGATGTGATGTGATGTGATGTGATGTGATGTGATGTGATGTGATGTGATGTGATGTGATGTGATGTGATGTGATGTGATGTGATGTGATGTGATGTGATGTGATGTGATGTGATGTGATGTGATGTGATGTGATGTGATGTGATGTGATGTGATGTGATGTGATGTGATGTGATGTGAGGTGGTAGCGATAGAAGTAGATGAGTGTTTCACCAGCCCGAGCCAGGATTCGAACCTAGGGCCTTTGGTATGAGAAGCTAGCGCACCACCCACTGGACTATCCAGCACAATGAGACATAGTGTAGAAATTATAGGTTTATTTTAAAAGTAATACCCTTAAAACGTAGCTGGAGTCTTCAGCTTTCATAAACCCCAACCATTGGTTTCACCTGCCTTCCCTGCTGGACGTATTCCTACCTTTCTTCCCACCTAGGACCTCACGACAGAAAACTTGCAAATTATTAAAATGTTAAAATTAAATTAAACACTTAATCTAAAAATTAATAATAAAACACTGAGCTATTTTCTATCCCATCAAGTGTCTCAAATCGAACAGTTTCTGATAGCAATTTGATGATACCTAGTTTTCGCTGTACTCAGAAACAATCATTGCATAAATTTCCGCCAAAAAGTATGCAACAATTTCGGAATGTTCGCGAATATTATGACTGGTTTTTTTTCAATAAAACGAAATTAACATTTTATGTAAATGCGAATGTAAAATAAATAACTACAACAAATAACTTGAACAAACGCTAAAAGACGAAAGAAAAACGCGCGTTCAACGCTTAACCCGCTGCCGACTTGAGAACACTCTGACTGACAAGTGGCGTGCTGCAACAATCGGTGCAGGGATCCTCCTGCGGATTGCAGCAAACATTGCAGGTAAGCGTCGCATTTGGCTGTGCCATGGGATTTCTGATAAACGAAAGTGACGAAAAAAAAAACAAAATCAATGTAATTCATTATTGTTGTTGTTAGAATGACAACAACTCACGTAATGTATGAGGCCAGCAAAGGGATGAATTCCGTTGAGTTGGACGAGGTTAACTTATTGTCTGGAGTGGGTTGCTTTTGAAATATGAGCTGTTGTTGTTGTTGTTGTGACAGCTGTTGCTGATATAATTGTTGATTGTTTGCTGTTGCTGCCGGTGGCTGCAATTGCCGATCAAATTGCTGTCTATGCGTTTGTGGTCGCAGCTGTATTTGCGCGTATTGTTGTTGTTGTTGTTGTTGTTGAGGCAGATTTTGCCACTGTTGCAGTTGTTGTTGTAGTGAATAGATTTGTTGTGCTGGTATTTCGTAGCGCTGTGTGCGCGTTATTGTATATTGTGGAGAGCCGGGTAAATGTTGTTGTTGTTGTTTTTGTGACGCAAATCGCTGCACGTAATCCTTTCGATTTGTACCAATCGTTAGCAACTCGCTGCCTCTAAGTTTATATGTGGTCGGCAGCAGCTGTTGCTGCTGCTGCTGTTGTTGTTGTTGCTGTTGTTGTTGTTGTTGTTGTTGTAATTGCTTCGATGGCGCAGCAACAAATTGCTGTGTTATAAATTGTTGTTGTCGATATTGTGGTTGAGATTGTTGCCGGTCATATTGTTGTTGATATGATTGTTGTTTTTGTTGTTCTGGCCGATTTTGTTGCTTGTACAGCATCTGTTGCTGCCTGTTTGGCTGTTCCACATACTTGTAGGTAATGAAACTACACAAAATATATGAAATTACTTGTCACCCATTGCCAACAACAACAACTCAATAGTGTCTTTCAAACGTACCTTTTTTGTTGCTGTTGTTGTTGTCGGTCTTCGCCATTCGTCTGTATCTCGAATGTTATTACATCGCTCGCACGGCTGCCGCCGGGCTGCAGCAACAACAACAACAATAGCTGCACGCCCACAACAAAGCACACAAATCGTCTCTGCAACATTTTGCAATGTGTTTTTTTGTATCTTTCACTTTTGTCAACTTGTTGTGCAAGAAAATTTATTTGTGTACTCTACAATCAAACACTCCGTTTTACTTCAATTACGACCCGCCTTGGGCCAAGTGTCGCAATCAACTGAGCAGCTTCTATACCGTTTTGTGATCGCACATCTAGCTGCGCGTGCGCAACACTTTACTAATGAATCTCTCAGACCCGGCT
This sequence comes from Melieria crassipennis, assembly GCA_963668005.1. Taxonomy (NCBI): domain Eukaryota; kingdom Metazoa; phylum Arthropoda; class Insecta; order Diptera; family Ulidiidae; genus Melieria; species Melieria crassipennis. The sequence continues at coordinate 139,422,851 of OY764961.1, read as the reverse complement.
CCGCACAGCTCTTAAATAATCGCCGCCTTCCTACGAATTGTTGTAGTTATTATTTTTTGGCTCCGTTTCTGTCTCGTTCAAGTTGGTATTCTATCTCAATTTTGTTGTTGTTTTCTATTTTCATAACAAATCTCTCAGTCATTGTTAGATAATTAGCTGATGTTGTTGTTGTGGTTCGTCTGCTTAATTGAATATTTACACAGCACTATTTACACGCTTGGCCTTACTAATTATACGGATTTATATCACCGCACTATGATTTGATTTTTCGATGCTTTATTCATGTTTCTTCAGGCGTCGTTTGTCCACTTGGGCTTTAGTTTTTGTTGTACAACAGTCCACACCCACTTAGAACAAGTTTAAGCCGGTGCTTGGCGCTCACCTGTCCGGTTTTCTGTCCAATTTCTCAGAATATTTCTATTTTTCGAGTTTCAGTTTTTCTAAATACTTTGAAATTTCTCAAGTACCATTTTGAAGGTTCGTTTAGTTTTCTTTATTTTGACTACAACAGTTTAATTGCTGCTTTACGAAGACCTTGCAATGTATAAATGGAATTTATTTTATTATAAAATTTTTATGAATTGTTTTTGTGTATTTGCGGTTCACTGAAATTCACATGGAAAGTACATAAACTAACTGCCTGAACAGAATGCAGTACCACAGCCACATCAGCTGATCGCGATGTGTGTTGCCATTATTATTATTATTATATAGGCTGCTATAGTGCACTATCACTACGACCAATTTGATCTTTTGTGCAGCCTTTGTTTTAACCGTCCAAGTTAAGGCTTTTTATGAATTTGAGCACTTTTTGGGGTTGCAGTTTCCAGATGGTTGATGGCGGTATAGACGCCTGACCAAACTGGAGAAATCTCTTTCTACTGAGCGCAGGACATTCGCATAGAATGTGGAGTGATGTTTCCTGTTCTAGCTCACATATCCTGCACACATCCGTTGAGGATATTCCCATATTTTTGAGATGGTACCTAAGTGAGCAATGCCCTGTTAGGTACCCAGTGAGGATGCGAAGGTCCTCTCGGTTTAGCTTGAGGAGTTTGTTGGATACCCCTCTGTCTGGGGCCAGGAATTGTTTTGCCTGCCGTAGTCCCGTTGTGTTGGTCCATTGGTCAGTAAATTCCTGGTCAACCCATTTCCGTAACCACTCCTGAATGTGTCCTTTTGGTAGTCCACAGAATGGTTCCGGGCCTATCAGTGGGCGTAAGGCACCCTTTTTCGCTAGGCGGTCCGCATGTTCGTTGCCGTCATGTCCTTCGTGTCCTGGTATCCAGTGCAGTTCTACAGTGTTGCGCCTGCCCAGTTCATTCAAGAGATTGCGGCAGTCCGTCACCAGCCTTGAGGTAGTCGAGTAGGCTTCTAGCGCCTTTGGGACTGCCTGACTGTCGGACAGTATATAGATATGTGTGCCAGACGTCTTCCTGCGTAGGCACTCGCTAGCACACTCTATGATGGCGTGTGTTTCCGCCTGAAAGATGATAGCTAGCTTCCCCATTGGAAAAGCTTTGTGAATTCTGGACCCATATACCCCGGCTCCAGTGCTTCCATCTTCGAACTTCGATCCATCCGTGTACCAGAGTTGCGACCCTGGGTCTGGTATGAATCGATTTGATCTCCATAATTGTCTGTCCAAGATGTTAATCTTGTACCTTTTGGAGAATTCCACCTTTGGTGGAATAATGTCGGAGATCCTTAGCATTGGGCCATTTTCGAGCATTTTCAATATGCTCATGTGTCCCTTAAGATCTCCACTCTTTAGTTCAGTAGTGCAGTACTGTGTTGCCATACAAAGTTTGATTGTAATTTGTAAAAACAAGACCTCAACAACATATAAAATTTGCACAAATTGCAAAGAATTTCTTTATTTTGAATATAACCAATAAGTTTTTCAATTTTTCTAACATCAATATTTCAAAATTAAATGTCCAATGTTTGAGCTGTCGAACATGTGACGCGAGAAAGTTAAACTCCCACCACAACCACAGCTACAACATTCTATTCAGGTAGTTAAAGTTTTCGTAATACAAAACTAGATATACCTTGCTAATTCGCTCACGACGATTTCGTAATTAATTTCTATAAAATACCTGAAAATTCGTATGAAAATACCAAACAATTGAGTGACATTTATTCTGTGCAATATTTTCATCCCTGTTAATGTTCAACACCCTAAGTAGACCAACATATAATTCGAAAAATATATCTATCTAAAAATATCAATATATATCGATAGCAGTTTCAGTTATATATCGAGCCCTTCCCGCGTTTTTATCGTATGAGCCGAAACCAAATTTTACAGGAGACTTTTTTTGGTTTTCTCTGCATTGGCGCAACATAGTTGCATGATTTTTGGTATACACACTTTATTTAGGATTACACACTTGGAATAGGTAATTTTAGTGACTTCAGCATAGCGGAACGCCGTTATTTTGGACATACGATAATTTGCGCGGGCTATAATAGTGCCCGATTCAAATATTGCAGTGGCACATACGATAAAATCGTTTCTAAGTAAAAAATAATTGTTTCCTTGGTGTAATTATGGTGTTCACAGTTCAGCGGTGTCTGGCATGTTAAATTTCCCACCTGGCAATTTTCCCGAATTTTCCCATATGGTATCTCAATTGTTTTTGCTTTGTATGAAAAACACAGATAGAGCATGTTTATTGAAATAGTCAAAAAGCAAATTCAAATTAATTTTGTGACACAATCTCCGGAGCGAATTTTTTGAGTACTTTATGCCACTATCGGAACGATTTCTTTATTTGATGTTCAACGTTTGTTTGCCATTTGAGCGAGGCATTTTTATTTTGATAATTTTTCCACAATTGTTTGAAAGATATACAATGGGGTGCTCACAGTGAGATCGTTTTTTTAGGGAAAATTGCCCGAAATAAAATTTTCCCGCAAACTGTGAATACCATAAATGTATTTTCATTTATTGAATACAAAATATTGTTACTTTCAGATTGATATCGTGTAATTCATAGGTGATATAGTGTAGTTTTATTTCAGAAAAAATTAAATACTATCTTCTTCATCTGTTTGAACTAGTACATCTTTTGTCATTCCATTAATTTTTAAATCTAAGTGTTTATGACTAACAGGGCCCCGTGTTTTTGCACACTTGTTTAAAGTCAATGAGGCCAATAAATCAAGTTATTCTTAATCCTTTGTTGATCCCGTTAGATTTTTATGTAAAAATACTTGTCTCATTATTTCTCATTTGAGAAATAATTTCACCTTTTAGCATATTTGAAGTCAATTGGCGCATTAAATCATGTTTCCCCATACAAACTCTTAACCCATCGTTGGCCTTGTCAGATATCGATTTTCGAAAAAATTTAAAACACGTATCGAATTATTTCACATTTGAAATAAACAAGCATTTGAAGCAAGTTTGAAGTCAAAAAGCGTAAAAATCATACTTCTTCATATTTCTTTCATATTTCAAACTTTTAACCCTTGGTTCACCCCTTTATGTTTTGATTTTGAAAAAGATGAGAAACACGTGTCAAATTATTTTTAATATCAAGTGTTTTTACCAACTTTGAAGTCAAAAGGCCTATCGAGTCATGTTTTTTCGTAGCCTTCACCCCGTTAAATTTTGATATTCGAAAAAATAAAAAATAGGTGTCGCATTATTTTTGATTTTAAGTGTTTTCACCAAATTTTAAATCAATAAGCCTATTAAATCGTATTTCTTCATACATCATCTTAACCCATGATTTGCCCCTTTAGACCCCGAGTTTCAAAAAATCCCATCTTAGCGGAGGTTAATTCAATCAAGATGTAACTACAGTTATAATTTCATGTTTGTAGCTTTAGCGGTTTGATGATGAACGAGTCAGTCAGGATAACCAATTATATGCATATAGATTCACTTTTCACTACTCAAATGTTCTCAATTGTACGATTTATTTAGAACAAGCAGTTTTTTGAACTCTCTAAAATTTAACACACTTTTTTAATAAATTTTTAATAAACTAAAAAATTATCTCTTTGCAACTAAAGCAATTTTATCGTAACGCATAGTTAGTCGCAGGCACAAAAAATAAGGGAAAATTTTGAAATGGACATACGATAAAATAGTTTTTTCTCAAACTTTGTAACGGTTCATCGTAGAGATGTGAGCTTTTAGGGACTGATGACATATTTAAAGTGCTATCGTTACTGGTAAAAAAATGAACTTCGGTAAAAATGGCTCGATATTTTTTCAGTTTATTTTCCAAATAAAAAAGTCCACTAAGTCATAAATCCATTCCAAGTTCAAATATAATTTGTTTTCTAAAAAACAGTTGGCTGGTTGGTTGCAGTGGCTGCCTCTGTATAAGACACACTTAGGCCTATATGACCCGTTGTGATACCACAAATTTCATCCGTTTGAAATGTATATGCAACACTGTTTTTTTTTTTCAACATGTGTTATTTCATTTTCATTTTCATTTATTATTAAAATAAGTACATTAAGTGTTGTAAGATCGAGTCTTTTAATAACACCTCAATCAGTATTAAATTTCTTAGACTAGAATTTAAATTAAACAATTACAATTACAAAATTAAGCAATAAACAGAAGCTTAAACTACATAATATAAATATTATAAATAATAAAAAAAAAAAAATAACTATAAATATAAATAAATGTGTGTTACAACACACATTTCAAACGGAGTGAGGAAGGAAGGCACGACCTACAATTTAACGCACAACTTTAGAGCCCAATACCATTTCAAACCATATTTACCACCTACTTAAAAGCTGGCCTCGGTAGTCCAGCGGTTAGTGCGCTATCGCCTCATACAGGAGGTCCTTGGTTCGATTCCTAGCTCGGGCTAGTGAAACACTCGTCTATCGCTATCCACATATTTGTTAGACTTGTGCCTCCAAACTGCAGGTTATAGATGAGACATGCGGATGGTAGGGTATTTTTATACCAACTTGTTGAGAAATTATCTTGCAAGTTATTTGTTGGTATTTGAATTCATTGCTGACGATTTGATGCATTGTCATGTTGGGGATTTTCGTAAATGTTTTTTATTCTTATTTTCTTTGTGTCTCATTTTCTTCTTCTCGATAGTAGGCAGAGTTTGTGTAGAAATCTTTCGAACACATACAACTATTTATATATTTATAAGTAAATAGTTGGAAATTCTGCCGGTGATTTTTGTCAATTATAACCTTTACTCTGCTGCAGGTTTTAACAGCCGAAACTCATGCATGGAGAATTGAATTTCTCACTGCTTATTTATACCAGCACGTTTTGAATGGGAATCAGTGAAATAATAGTATTTTGTAAAACAGGTAAATATTATATGTTTACAAATAAACACCTTAACAAATTGTTGCCATGGACAATTCTATGTCCCATACACAGATTGAAGGTTAATGTCTTCAAGTTCTGCATTGGCAATAAACCTCGTAAATTTTCGTAATAAAAATTAAACAGGCTTTCAGTTTATAAGTAAAAAATGTATGTATTCAATTGAAGTAATAAAACTGATTTGAGACTTTCACAACAGTTCCCCATGAAAATTCTTCCGAATATAAAATTTACATTGGCGGTGTCAGCATTTATTGAAAAGAAGGAATATTTTTTTTAGAAGGAATATTCTAGCCACACGACTAGCCGAATTTAAACGTTTTTGTGACGTTTACGTCACCAAGTTTAGGATACTTTCAGCAAGTCTCCTCTCGACTTGGTATAACAAATTAGGTAGAGATGATCCTTCCACGATTGGCAGAGGAACTACAGAAAGATTTTGCGTAATACAAAAACAGATACTTCTCTAATCTTCTAATGTCTCTAAGGTCTCAATCCGAGCTAAACCAGTTCAACATCTTAATGAAGGAAGCAGAGGAAAAAAAAGAAGACTTTGCTTAATACAGACAGGGATTCTTCTTTAATGTCTCAATTCGAAAAGTACAGATTCGATGTTTCGCAAAGCCAAACAATGGTACAGAAATTGTTGTATCTTTACTAACACTGCCTTCATTTTCACCAATCGGTTCTGCTACCGATCAATATTCATATTGTGACGATAAAATTCTGCGAGACTACGATATTACGAGCCCCTTAGCATAGGCAACACAACGAGAGTGAACGGGCTTTTGTCGGGTGAAGCAGCATTGCATACTTTTAGGCGGCATGGTAATTTTGCAGGAATTAACGCAGAAATGGTTCGAGGTGAGGCTGTAATATTCAAGAATGAGTTACGCTCCGGGCAGACAAGTCTCGAAGGCAGCTCAGAATGATGATTTGGTTTTGACAGGCAACGGACAAGAAGAGTGCCATTAAAGTAAAGTAACTTGGAAAACTGTAAATAAATTGACTACTAGTGATGAACAGCGTTTAAGAATTCCAGTGTGTTTTATTTTGGCACAATTCAGCGATACGAACTACGCCTGCTTTGGCCAGCAGAACTAATTTTTGTAACAATGACAGAGTGTCGAGAATTACATTTCAAACATTTTCGAGCTATTCAGATTTAAATTGATGCAATGTGTGCTATTTTATAAGATTTTCCATTTAGTCCCGCGTTCCCTCTGTGTAGCTCTTCCTCGGTGTCTTCTGCTTCCCCTCCCTACCACATACCTCTCGTTCTCTTCCGTCTTTAATTACTTCAATATTTTTTATGGATGTCTTCTTATCTGTACTTCATACCTTTTATAAATATTTTCATCTTTTTCCACATCAAACGTTGCTTGCATCTCGAGCACCTTTCAACTTTTCAAAAGAAATTTTGAAAAAAAATATTGCATTCAGTTCGCCTCAAATCTACTTTTCACACGTTTCTGTCGGGCTACGTTTGTGTGCTGTTTCTTATTTTTGTTGTAGTTGTGTATTTTTGCAAAAATCCGAAAAATATACAAAGCATAATTTGCATGGTTGGATCTGTGGCAAAATCGTAGATATGCAGCACGTGATTATGCGCGTCATGCAGCGGCAATGTGCTCGAGAATGTGCGGCGCTTGCACAACAACAACAAGAACTGAAACAGGAGCTGCACAACGTTGTCTGCTCTTCGTATTTGTGGCGCGTGCAACAACTCGATGTCGCGTTTTTGCTGTTTAAAAAATTCGTAGAACTCAGGCAGCCACACATCAGCCGAATGGCTGAAGAGGGCGTGGCATAGTAGCCAAGGGGGGCCAAGTTCAGGCAAATCACATTTCTTTATGTACATTTAAATGTGCCATCGATGTCGTTGTCATTGTTAATGTTTTTCTTATTGTTGTTATTGTTGTTGTTGTTAGTGTTTCAGTTATGGCCACAGTTGGCAACAACATATTGCGGCAGTGCTGAGCGGAAATGAGTTCACCGGAAGAGCGAGTTCAACTTTATTACCAAACCGAGTGAGCTCCACAACAGCAACAAAAACAACAATAATAACAAATGTTACGCTCAGCCATTTGGCAATGCTATGAAATGTTTTTTATGTTTGCGCGTGTGTGTGTGTATTTTTTTTTTGTAATGGCCACATACGAAACACGCCGCGTACGTGCAACGCGAACGGGCCAACTCGTCGCTTAGCTTGTAATTTATTTTATAAATAAAATATGCGAGTTCACTTCACTTTGGCGCACATATTTTGCACTGCACATAGCGCCAACAACAACAAAAACAACAATACGACGAAAAATATTTTCATCTTCTCTGAACAACAACAACGACAACGGCAACTACAGACATTACTAAAGCAACAGCAGCGAGATGTGCATATGCATGTGTGTGTGTGTGTGTGAGTGTGTGAAAACAGCAAAACAGTTGGCGCGCATAAGTTTGTTGCTGTTTGCATAGCGACGCAAAAGTGAAGGCTGTGAATGGATGTGCGAGTGGCGAGGCGGCTGGGACTAATTTATGTTGCAAACAGGAAGTGGCAGAAGAATTCATTTAGCCGCGAGAATTATTAAGGCGCGCGCGTCAGTAACAATTATAGAACACGTGGCAACGCTGGCACAAGCGAACACGAATCGAAACAAGTTTTGCAACACCAGACGAATTGCCGTCTCCACTAGCAGCTGTGCACAGTGGGTAGAGTTGAGTGGATGGTTGGACGACTGCTTTCATTTCGCTCTTGGGCCATTGTGACCTATTTGAGATGTTTTAAGATCTTTGCATTTTCTCCAGAACCCTGCACAGCTGCAACTAGCGATGGAAACTTCTTTGCCTTCGATTAAAACTTCTCAGATATTCACGATGCCATCTGGTTTGCTTTGGCAAATCTTCGCACAGGAGGTGCTTCTTAGTCCGTAAGACTCCAGGCCATGTCTAGCGAATGGACAATAATCCTCGAACAAAGGACGTGTTCGACGAAAAGGAAGACCATTTCGCCGGTGAAAGGATGGATGGAGGGTCCATATCATCTTTTGGTTTTTAACAATTGAAGAACGCGCCTGGAGAAAACTTTTGCGGTAGGCCGTAACCCGGCTAAGTAAACTTCATATCTTCAGATCATAAAAATATTGAAAAATTGTCTAAATCGATAAAATTCTAAATATTTTCAAGCACATCTCAGTCCGACCAACTATTGCTGCGTCATGCCGCCTTAAAGTATGCTAACAAAAAGTGCAGGAATTGATGCAGTTAAATGGTCGCCGCTCGTCGTTGCCGTTATTCACAATTTACGCCTGCATACACACACACACATACACATATAAACACATATGCATGAATATTTATGATTTGCCAAGTGTGCGAAGCCGCCTTCACACATTCATTCAACTCGAAACGTCGTCGTTGTCAGCGCGCGCAACGATAGGCAGCAATGACAACGGCTACGGCAGCAGTCGCAACTAGACGAATTGGTGACAATGTGTATTTCGTTTTTTTGTTGTTGCCTTTACACACACATACCTACAACATGTGCGGTGTGTTGTTGGTGGAACATTTTATCTTGCGTTGCGCTGCGTTGGCAACACTTGCATTCATTCGTTGAAACCATGAATTTTCCGCAATTGATGGTCTAATTATGCCGCCAACTGTGAAATGTACGACTTTTCTATGCTGGCCTGTGTGCGTTTCTCGATGCATGTGTGTGCGTGTTTTTGTGTTAGAGGCGAATTTGAATGCATGTAGGACAGCGTAAAGCAAGGAAAATGTGCGTAGAAAAGGACTGAAATATACATCGAACGAATTTCAGACGCAAATTTCCATTTCAATAGCTTGAACATGAAAAATCGGAGATCTTAAAGGTTTTGGTATTTGGTTGCCATATGGCAGCATGCAAGTAATAGATAGATAGAGTCGATAGAGTAGATAGCGTATATGGAATAGATAGAGTCGGTAGAGTCGATGGAGTCGATAGAGTCGATAGAGTAGATGGAGTAGATATAGTAGTCGATAGAGTAGATGGAGTAGATAGAGTCAATAGAGTAGATAGAGTAGATAGAGTCGATATAGTAGTCGATGGAGTCGATATAGTAGATAGAGTAGATAGAAAAGATAGAGTCGATAGAGTCGATAGAGTAGATAGAGTCGATAGAGTAGATAGAGTAGATAAAGTCGATAGAGTAGATAGAGTAGATAGCGTAGATAGAGTAGATAGAGTACATAGAGTAGATAGAGTCGGTAGAGTCGATGGAGTCTATAGAGTCGATAGAGTCGATAGAGTCGATGGAGTCGATAGAGTAGATATAGTAGTCGATAGAGATAGAGATAGAGATAGAGATAGAGATAGAGATAGAGATAGAGATAGAGATAGAGATAGAGATAGAGATAGAGATAGAGATAGAGATAGAGATAGAGATAGAGATAGAGATAGAGATAGAGATAGAGATAGAGATAGAGATAGAGATAGAGATAGAGATAGAGATAGAGATAGAGATAGAGATAGAGATAGAGATAGAGATAGAGATAGAGATAGAGATAGAGATAGAGATAGAGATAGAGATAGAGATAGAGATAGAGATAGAGATAGAGATAGAGATAGAGATAGAGATAGAGATAGAGATAGAGATAGAGATAGAGATAGAGATAGAGATAGAGATAGAGATAGAGATAGAGATAGAGATAGAGATAGAGATAGAGATAGAGATAGAGATAGAGATAGAGATAGAGATAGAGATAGAGATAGAGATAGAGATAGAGATAGAGATAGAGATAGAGATAGAGATAGAGATAGAGATAGAGATAGAGATAGAGATAGAGATAGAGATAGAGATAGATAGATACATACATACATAACATACATACATAGACTGTCAGTGCAATCTTAAACTGCTTTTGCTCGCAAAAACATTGCTCGCATTCTTTCTATTTCTCTAGCAAAGTGCCACAATAACAACAAAAACTCCTCACCTATCCAGTGTCAAACCACCCCAATTGTCAGCTAATTAAAGAGCACACAACAATGCTGCCAACGAAAACGAAGACCAAACTGTTCAAAACTCCAAAATAAAAGTGTTAAACACATTTGGACGCCAACAAGTGCGCAGCCAAGCGAAAACGCTGCCATATGTTGGCCGCATGCTCTCGTATGAGGCGACAATGGAATTAAGTGAATTAAGCAAATTAACATCCAAAAGCAAAATTCGTGAAATAATTACAGACGAAAAATGTTAGGGGCAGTGGGCAACGGCACATTGCCAAAGGGTAAAGACAGCCAGAAACAGTACAGAACAACAACAACGACAGTCAACTGGAGTGCAACTGCCGAATACATTTTCAATGTTTACCAAAGTAAATTTTGGGCAAATTTGGTTTCAAGTGCGCCATCGAAGCTGACGCTTGGCGGTAATTTCAATAAATTATGCAAATAATTAAGGCTTTCGGTTGGGTGAATGAACGAGCTTGAAATTTGTGCCGGCACACGTGTCGTATGAGTGACACTTAATTAAACCCACACCGCCTCACTTGTTGGCACTTTAAGGCTTCATTAAAGTGCGGTGAAGGACAATGAACACGCTGTCAACAGTTTAATTGAGTCGACGCCCCTCGACGTTGCACGTTTCATTTGTGGAGCCACGATGGCAAAAGCCACAAATGCGCGCCGGCTGTGACGTTCGGCGACTGACTTTGGTGATGGCAGCTGCTGAAAACTATTTCAACAATTTTAATGCAAACATTTTCAATTTACCACAAAACTAGACAAAACATGCCGATGTCAACAATAAGTAATAAAATTAAAAAAAGTCCTAAACACACCTAAACTACACACACACGCACACGCAGCAATATTAAAATTTTAATTAAATTTATTTTAATGAAGCAAACAATGAAAAAAAGTTGCGTGCGGCAAATGTTTCACTCACGCACGAATGGAGTGACAAGCTTTGGCCTTCTCCCCCTTTCTCCCCCATTGACAGGCTGCCACAGCCTAAGCGCCACTAATACTCGTCTGCAATTAAACTACAAACAATGCCATTTCGGCGCAACGTCAGGTGGAGTGGAGAGTGTGGAGGGGGCGGCGCGTTGTTGTGTATTGGTGCGCTGCGGTTCGGCGTTTAGTGTCGCTTGTCGGTGTCGGTGTCAAATTACGCACCTCATTGCATGCATTCAGGCCGCCCTCGTTGATATGTTTCGCTGATACCAGCAACACAGACAACAACAACATCAACAACCATAACAATAACAATAACAACCACAACAGCCGCTGACTTCCACGCCCCGTGTTGGATTACAAAATTTCGATTTTATTATTCTGTCGCTAATGTTTTCATTTGTTGTAATTGCTTTGGCTATTCGACTGTCACCATTTGTCAGGCGTCTAGTTGAAGTCGTTATTGTTGTTTTGTTGGTTTTTAAATTTCGAATGTCGGCTTTTGTTTCAGCGCAATTTGCTGCCACTTATCAAACCCGCACACATAAGTACACACAAACACACCAACAACACACATACACACACGGACGCATAAGCTCGCTTGTGTCTATGTATGCGTGCGTGTGCATGTGTTGGTGCCTGTGGCAGTTGCAAAAGTGAAAAAGTGTTATAATTGAAATTTTCGCGCGTCGTATGGCAGCCGCACAGTGACAGTGTGTACAACAACAATAGCAGCTATAGCAACAACAACAATAATGTGCGACATTTAACTTTTTGCTGCATGTAAATACTGATAAATTATTCGGCTGTCTAACTTCAATTGGTGTGGTTATTTGTTGTTTGACATTTGTTGTTGTTGCATTTGGGTGTCGCACTTTTATATGTGATTTGTTTTACAATTACATAATGAATTGTTTAATATTTAAAATCAACTAATGAAATATTTTAAACTTTTACAGTGACATTTATTCAACCTTAGTTGTACCCAATGTGATTGTAACTGATTTATAAGCAATTTAAATTAAAATTAAAATAAATTTAAATTAAAGCATTTGTAACTGAATCAAATGAATAGTTATGGATTTCAGTGGCATTGGCTTTAAGTTGTTATTAACTAATTTGGTTTTTACTAATTCAGCTTTTAACAAAGTAAAGCTTAGCAATTCGATCATCTAATTAATGAATCAACTAATCTAAACAATTGATTAACAAATTAGTATTTAGCTTCTAACAAAGTAAAGGCCTTCTTTTTTCACTCCGCTTGAGAGCATATAACCTCAACAAAGCTAATCTCCTAATCGATTATAGTTCTGCCAAAGCGAGTAATTAGTCTACCGCTAGTAGCCCCACATGATGAGGATTTCATCTGTTATTCCCTGGGAGAGAAGCCTCCGTATATGAAAGTTTATTACTGGGTGGTGTAGAATGCCCTCTGTGTCTCGGTTGCTGCTAGGTAGGAGCTGTTATTAGAAAACGCAGAGGTTGGTGTCTATGATGAGCTTCTTTTGGATGACGTATGCGCTGTGACTGTCACTGCCACTGCTAGTAGTGTTGTTGTTCCTACCTCGACTACTGGATATAAAAATCAGCTACGAGCTACTTATCGCAAATTGAAAAATGCAAAGGTTGGTGTCTTTGATGAGCTTCTTTTGGATAATGTATGCGCTGTGACTGTGACTGTCTCTGCTAGTAGTGTTGTTGTTCCTACCTCGACTACTGGATATAAAAATCTGCTACGAGCTACTCATCACAAATTGAAAAATGCATAGGTTGGTGTCTTTGATGAGCTTCTTTTGGATGATGTATGCGCTGTGACTGTGACTGTCTCTGTTTCTGTTGTTGTTCCTACCTCGACTACTGGATATAAAAATCTGCTACGAGCTACTTATCACAAATTGAAAAATGCAAAGGTTGGTGTCTTTGATGAGCTTCTTTTGGATAATGTATGCGCTGTGACTGTGACTGTCTCTGCTAGTAGTGTTGTTGTTCCTACCTCGACTACTGGATATGAAAATCTGCTACGAGCTACCCATCACAACTTGGAATGGCTTGCAGTAGGAAGCATGGGAACTTGTACAAAGGTTAAGGTTTGGACTGGGTAATGCTGAAGGAATGGGCAACAATTAAAAAAAACAAAGAATTGGAAGAAGGAAAGTGTGGTACCAAGCCAAAGTAGGAATCGAACCCACGACCTTTGGAAGGGAAGTCCAGTGCGGTGCAGTGCGCGCCTGAACCTGATATATCGATTCTAAAACACTTTAATACATTAACTTTTCCAATGAAATGTGTATATACAATTTTATTGAAGTCACAATTGAAACTCCAACTGGTTTTTCCAATTGATTTTTTTGTCATTTGTCAATTTAGATTTCCATCTGAAGATTAAATTATGTAATTAATGCTGCAAGGCTTTTCACTTTTATCGTTGATTTTCTGTTTCAACTGAAATTCTGATGCATTCAATAATCGAACAACAGTTGAAAGCAAATTCAACAAATACAAAAAATAACAAAATAAAAGCTTGTCAATTGTCGATATCTCAACTTTAACGAGAGCTCAACACTTTAATTATTATTGACTGTTTTTCGTTTAGTTTTTCAATTTTCCATTTAAAGTTGTTTAATTAAGCAACCAAAGTAAAATAATACAAAACACCAACACCGACACTAATAACACTGAATGACTGAATGAAAATGTTTGGGCAATAAAACGTAGAGAAAATTTACTTCATTGCGTTAATTTTCCACATAAATCCCGGGAAATTGCTTTGAAGTTGTGGCGCTTTGTTGCTGCTTTGTTTTCGGCAACGAGTGCAATGCATGAAAGTGCGATTCAGTGCTGCGCCTTTGTGCATTCAAACGCGTGAAAATGGCATTCGTTGGCGCACAGTTCTCGCGCAATTTCTACGCACATTGCTTCACAGTTTGGCAACGTTCTGACAAACAATACAACAGCTCACAACAACGGAGTTGCAGTTGTGTGATGGGTTCAGGTTCATAGCGAAATCGCCGGAAATTGTGCGCGGCAACAGGCGCGTATCCAGTGGGGAATGTTGCGCCCAATTGATGCTGCGCCCAAAAGTATGCTGTAAGTATTTGATTTTGGAGAATGTCTTCACAACTGACAGTGACTAAGAAAATAATTCAGTGAGGCTACAACAAGTTCAATAGTGATGGCATGCATTCAATGACAAACGTCAGGCTACGCCCGGAAGTATGCTGTAAGTATTTGATTTTGGAGAATGTCTGCCTAACTGACAGTGACTAAGAAAATAATTTAGTGAGACTACAACAAATTCAATAGTGATTGCATTCATTCAATGACAAACGTCAGACTCAAAATTTTTGGGTTCATATAAAAATAAAAGAAGCATGTTGGCGAGTTGTTGTAATTGAGCAAATGAGTTTTGAGTTTGTTATAAATAAGCCAAAGTGAGCCGAAGCAATGTTATTGTGAGTCAATTGAGCTTCTAATAGGGCATCCTTGTTCTAAACTCGAATCTCGAATCCTTTTCCATCAGCTGTGTTTGCTTGCTTTTTTCACTTGGGCCGCTTTTCACTTTGTCTGCCTTTCACTTCGGCTTCACCTTTAAGCGCCAACAACGATGCAATTGTAGTTGGTAATTGCCACACTCAGGTGCAAATAATTTATGCGCAACACAAGCACCAAAAACAACTATGATAATAACAACAACAACGAATCCAAAACAAAACAAACAAACAGCTGGCAACAAAAATAAAAACATCAAAATAATTTCAGTCATAACACTAACTAACACCAACAACAACAGCAACGCCTAACAACAACATTAACAACACCAACAGGCGACAACAAAAACAACAGCAGCGCCCGAGTTTGAAATTCATGTTAAACGTCTGCAACTCATAAATTTACAGCTCAGAGTTCACAAAAAAAAAAAAAACTAGCAATGAAACAGCCATGCTGCCACCTAATGAGAATGAGCGAGGCGAACAGCAAAGGGCGAACGGTGGGCGGCGCGCGGGGCGCAAACGAAAGCAAGACGCAGCAGCGCACATTGCACGGTCGTGTGTGCAGCAGATTGCGCTAATAAAGTGCTTAACGCGCTGCTAAATGGCGCCGCGCATGCGCCAACGAACACGACGCTGTCGCTGTCGCTGCCGCTGCTGCCAGTCTACTTGTTGTTGCTAATAAATAAAATTTAAAACTTTAAAATGCGCCACCGCAACCGCAAACGTTGTACGGCAACAACGCCTGCCATAACAAAAACAACTATAATAAGGACAACAACAACAACGAAAGCAACCATTGCCATAAAACCTTTACCCAAAATGCACTGCATTCGAGTTTATGCTAACATATAAGCACACACACTCACACACATACAGTTTTCCGTCCCTAACTGTGTGTGTTTGTGTGTGTGTGTATATGTGGCAAAGTGCTGTCCGCTGCGTTGCGTTGCGGCATGCATCTTTATCGTGCAACAGTTGCTGCATTCCCAGGCCATCATTTGCAGCAATTTTTGTTTGTGTTTATTGCCTACTTTCGGGAGCTTTTTATGATTATAATGTTTTGCTGTTTGCGGTAGGTGAGTTGCAGCGCGGCTCGGCACACTTTACGCTTGCATTTACTTTTGTCTGCGTTCGCCTCTGTGTGTGTGTGTTATGTGTGTGTGTGAGTGTGAGTGTTTCAATGTGTTTGTGTAGTGCAACTTGGCGCAGCAAACCGTTGACCAGAGGCACTGCAATTGCTCAAATTATGCAAGAATGATTTTTATCTTGTTTTGCGTTGGTTGGTTTTTAAGCGGATTTGCAAAACTTGATGTTTATTTATAAGCAAATTTCGGCAAACAATATTTAGGCCAAACACATTAGGACGCATTGTTTTCCTTTTTTACTGCATTGCAAGTGTCCAGGAAAATCTAAAGTTTTATCATTTGCATACATTTTACTTGTGCTACGAAATGCTTTAATGACACTTTTTGGTTGTATGGGAAAACATTTCTTAGGAAGAAATTTGTTTAAAAACTTATTTGATAATATTTACTATCGTCTTTCGACTATGAACTGAAGAAATCAATGGCTTAGAAACTAAAACAAAAACAATAATGTTGAAATAGGTATCGTAGAATTACTTACTTTCAGAGTTTACAGAAATGTTTATGTTGTATGTAGAATACAAAAGTCTGCTGAGGAAAACAAGATCCATGAAATAAGTACCGGAAAGCTAATTTCTAAATGCGTTTTTTTAACGCTGAAAGAAAAATTGTACATCGATACTGATGCTGTCCACCATTATGCGGGATTCTTATGGACTAAAACCTCTGCTACAGCTTCTGTTGGGGGATTTACCTAAGCAAACCACATAATGCATCTGTCATTATCATTTACTTTCTTTCATTTTCGTCCCCTTTAAGCTCACTTCTAGTCATTGACTTCCTTTTCCTTTCGTTCCTCTAAAGTTCATGCCAATTCTTTCAGAGATCTGCCATTAGTCATTGACTTCCTTTCATTTTCATCTCAATAAAATTCATATTTAGTCATCCAGATCTAAAAATCTGCCATAGTCATTGTCTTCCTTTCATTTTCATCTCAATCAAATTCGTATCTAGTCATACAGATTAAAAAATCTGCCATAGTCATTGACTTCCTTTCATTTTTATCTTAATAAAAGTCGTCATCCAGATTAAAAAATATGCCATATTCATTGACTTCCTTCTCCTTTCGTTCCTCTAAAGTTCATGTCTAGTCTTCCAGAGATCTGCCATAGTCATTGACTTCCTTTCATTTTCATCTCAATAAATTCGTATCTAGTCATACAGATTAAAAAATCTGCCATAGTCATTGACTTCCTTTCATTTTTATCTTAATAAAAGTCGTCATCCAGATTAAAAAATATGCCATATTCATTGACTTACTTCTCCATTCGTTCCTCTAAAGTTCATGTCTAGTCTTCCAGAGATCTGCCATAGTCATTGACTTCCTTTCATTTTCATCTCAATAAATTCGTATCTAACAATCCAGATTAAAAAATCTGCCATAGTCATTGACTTCCGTCCATTTTCATCTCAATAAAATTCGTATCTAGTCATCCAGATCCAAAAATCTGCCATAGCCATTGACTTCCTTCTCCTTTCGTTCCTCTGAAGTTCATGTCTAGTCTTCCAGAGATCTGCCATAATTATTGACTTACTTCTCCATTCGTTCCTCTAAAGTTCATGTCTAGTCTTCCAGAGATCTGTCATAGTCATTGACTTCCTTTCATTTTCATCTCAATAAAAATCGTATCGAGTCATCCAGATCCAATAATCTGCCATAGTCATTGACTTCCTTCCATTTTCATCTCAATAAAATTCGTATCTAGCAATCCAGATTAAAAAATCTGCCATAGTGATTGACTTCCTTCCATTTTCATCTCAATAAAATTCGTATCTAGTCATCCAGATCCAATAATCTGTCATAGTCATTGACTTCCTTTCATTTTCATCTCAATAAAGTTCGTATCTATTCATCCAGATTTAAAAATCTGCCATAGTCATTGACTTCCTTCTCTTTTCGTTCCCCTAAAGTTCATTTCTAGTCTTCCAGAGATCTGCCATAGGAAGTCCATGACTACTTCCCTCTTAATGACTATGTCAGCCGTTATTTCAAGTCGATTTCAATAACTTATGATCTCCAAATCATCTCTAAATGTTCATTCATTAGTTGTACAAATTCAAATACTGTTCTCTACTGCAGAGTATACGCCAACGTTATCTAAGCAACAAAACATTTGATGATGTGCGCCCAACTGGAAGTTATCATGCAGTGTCTTCAGACCATTTCTGACATTACTGCACATTTTAAGGCATCACAATGAACCTTCAAGGCCGTCAAATCTACTAAATAGTCAAACAATCGGCAAGCTGCCTTGCACTGTTTCCACTTAATTCTCGCCTTTGTATTGTACAACAATAATTGTTTGTGTAAGCGATTTAAAAACAACTGCAAAGGCTGTTAAAACAAAAAAAACAACATGCAGCAGCAAAAGTGCCAGCAAACTTTGGTGCAGCATTATTAACCCACTTTTCAACATTAAAACATTCAACAAAAACCAAACCAAAGAACCAAGTTTCTCAACAGCAACAACAACAATAACAACACAGAGAAAAGTAAAATCTTTACATCATTGCGCGACAACACGCAGCTTGTGCCGCCAGCCAACCAGCCGCAGCTTATCGCAGTCAGCACGCCTGTGCCGAGTACTGTGGCCACCGCCCCTCCATTTGCCGCTTCCTGCTTCTGCTTTCCGCTGCCCCACTGCCACCAGTTGGCGAATGAGCAATGGCGTCGCAACATATGTGCCGCAGCTAAATTTTACTAACGCGCCACCAAAAAACTTCTTAACTCACTTTTCAACTGCGTTTTTTTTCTACCTCTCTCTCTCTTAGACATTTCTTTATTTGGGTAAAAATTATGTCAACTGTGGCACAAGTTCCGCACACACCTCGTCCGCGTTTTCTCGTTCGCATCTGGCACGTCTAATGTCGTCTTCTTCTTTTTTTTTGTGAACGCTTCTGCTGCAACTTGTAAGTTGCAACTTTTGATTTGCCGCCTCGTTGCGGCATTTTTTATCTGCCTCAGTTCATGTTGGCCAACAACGAGCTTCAACCATGGTTGTGTAGCCTACAAATGGGCATTTCCCTACTGGCAGCCGACCGCGCACTCTGCCGCGCCGCCTAATGTGACAAATTTAAAAATAGTTTCTCGGCCAGTTCAAGGGTCGACCTGGCTGCCATGTGGCGATACGCAAGTGGACAAGTTGGTGTGCTCCAGTGTTTGTTAAAGAAATTACGCTAAGCTGCGTCAGGAAGGAAAATTTACTTTTGAAAATTTCATGTGGCCAGTGCAGCGCTCAGCAAATGTGGTCGGCCTCGTCCGAGTCCGAGGCGGCAGTGAAGGCGGCTAATGTCACAAAAATGGCAAATTTCTTGAATGAACTGCTTCTGCCGCGAGACATAACTCATGGCGTCCAACAGAGTCGCATCCAACGCGCGCTCAACTTCCGTTTGCCTTTTCTCGTCGCCTCAAGTCCATTGTTGTTGGTGTTGTTGGGATGATGATGCAAGTGGGTCAGCAGCTTACAGCAATTTACACAGATTAAGCGCACAGTTGACAAGATAATTGTTAGGCCTCGACGTTCAAAAAAACATCTTATGAAATTTGGAAATGAATGGAAGAGAGAAAGCGCAGAATTTAAAATGTTTATTTAAGGCATCAATTTAATTAATTTTTTGCTTGCCATATGATAGACTTTGAAGCTTTTGGTGCAGATATGGAAGTTTCGAAAAGTTTGCCATTGAATGTGATTTAAGATTTCTTGTGTTGTTTGGTCGACTGAATAGTGTAGTTTTCCTATTTATAAGTACATGGGATTTTTCCATTTTGTCGTAGAATGTGGACAACTTTTGATACCAATTTGGAAGCCATTTAAAAAATAGATCAATTGTCGTTGGTTTTAGTTGTCGGGGCGTTTAAAAAGTAAGAGCAATGCTGTATTTTTCAACTCTCCATTGAATTGCGTTAATTTTTGATGCAGACTTCATTGATTTGCCATCAAACAAGAACAATGACTTTTGTGTTTGATTTCATTTATCGTTTTGGGATCGTCTGAAAAGTAGAAATTTTTGTTATTTTTGCGATTTGTATCAGAATTTTTCAACTTGTTGCTGAAATTCATCGACTTTTGATTGATTTGTCATAAAACAAGACCAATGACTTTTGTTTTTCATTTAATTTATTACTTCAAGACGGTCTAAAAAGTATGAAATTGTGTATATTTGCGATTTGTTTCAGAATTTTGCAAATTGTCATTTAATTTGGCTGACTTTTGATTGATTTACCATCAAATAAAACCAATGCCTTTTGTTTTTGCTTTCATTTATTGTTTTGGAAACGTCTGAAAAGTAGGACATTTTGTATTTTTGCCATTTATTTCAGAATTTTTCAACTTGTTGCCAGAATGCGCCGACCTTTGATTGATTTACCATCAAACAAAAACAATGACTTTTGTTATTAATTTCGTTTATTACTTCAAGACCGTCTGAAAAGTATCAAATTAAGTATGTATTCTCTAAATTCACCGACTTTTGACTGATTTACCATCAAACAGAACCAATTACTTTCGTTTTTGTTTTCATTTATTGTTTTGAGATCGTCTGAAATTTTGTATTTTTCCGATTTGTTGCAGAATTTTGCAAATTGTCATTTAATTTGGCTGACTTTTGATTGATTTGCCATGAAATAAGAAAGTTTTAGTTTTCTGACTGTCTGAAAGTAAGACATTTTGTATTTTTTGGACTTGTTTGAAATTCAAGCTTTCAATACAATTTTTTTTTAAGGAAGATAAAGTCTTTTTGTGGACTTCTCCATCTATCAGTGACTTTTAACGTTTAAATTAATTTGGGAACTTAAGAAACTTTGCTATTAATTAGTTCTTACAAAGTTCTTATGCCGATTGCATTTTTAGTTTATAAAGTTTGAAAACATGTGTATTTTTTGCATTTCTTCGAGTTTCTTCTAACTGCTTGTAAGATTTAAGCAATTTTTAACGTTGATTTGGAAACCTAGGTAAATTTGACATTAGATAGAAAGAATCACGTTTTCATTTTGTTAGTGGTTTCAGTGTTTTGACGTTTGAAAGATGAGCAAATGATGTGTTCGTAATTTTTAATTTTTTCCAATTTCTTGCGAGATTTCAGTGACTTTTTTGTATTTATTTATTTATTTCAGTCTAACAACTTACAGACTAACAGAAGTGACAGATAGAAAGATAACAATTCAAATTACCTAAGAAACTTAGAATTAGACAAAGTATTGCAAAAAACATTTTTAGATAAACCAAGATTAATATTCAAAGAATTTGAGAGATAATTATATTCAGTTAATACTCTTGTCAAAGGAGCATTTCGAGCGTAGTTTGATTTACTCAAGACAACATTAAAGTATTCTGTGCGCCGTAACGATCTTGCTGGAATATTAAAGTTTATCCTTTCAAGAAGAGACGCGCAGTCAACAAGTCCATTAATGATACCAAACAGGAATTTCAGTGATAGAAATGATCTCCTACTATCAAGCGAATTTAAATTCAAAAGCTGACACCGAGCACTATAGGAAGGGATCGGATCGGCAAAATTCAGAGACCGAAGAGCGAAGCGGATAAAAACCTTCTGAACTCGCTCAAGGCGAGATATTCCAGAGGCATAAAACGGCCTCCAAATAAAAGCCGCATATTCGAGTCTAGAACGAACAAAAGCGGAATATAGTAATTTGAGGGTGTAGGGATCCGAAAAGGGAGAACAATTACGACGAACAAAAGCTAACATGGAATATGATTTGGAGATGGTAGAGTCAATATGTGCAGAAAAGGAAAATTTGGAATCAAAATAAACACCCAGATCTTTAATTATATTTACGTTTAAAACGGAGTTAGAAATACAGTATGAAGAGGGAAAGGGATTTAACTTTTTGCAATAGGTTATATGGAAACATTTATTGATGTTAAGATGAAGACGATTAATGACACACCAGTCATATAAGTTATTAAGTTCAGCTTGAAGCAGAGAAGAGTCCTCAGGGGATCTAATCTCAGAGTAAACTTTGAGATCATCCGCATATAATAAAAATTTTGAATTCGAAAAACAAGAACTGACGTCATTAACAAAGAGTACAAATAAAAGCGGACCTAGGATACTTCCTTGGGGAACACCAGAGGTCGCAGTAAAGGGTTGGGAGGATGTGTTATCAAAGGTCACAACACAGGGACGGTCACTAAGATAGGATTTTAACCATTTGAGAAAGACAGAGTGAAATCCCATACCAGCAAGCTTAGATACTAGACACTTATGAGAGACTCTGTCAAATGCCTTAGAGAAGTCAGTATAGACCGCATCAATTTGATAACCTTTCTGGAAAGCCGAAATGCAGTCTTCAGAGAAGACAGCCAAATTAGTAACGGTGGAACGACCAGACACAAAGCCATGTTGATATGGGCAAATACGATTTTTTACCGCAAAATACACCTTTTTATTAACAATGGATTCAAAAAGTTTCGAAACCGAAGATAACTTAGAAATTGGCCTGTAGTCAGCCACATCATTTTTGTTACCACTTTTAAAAATCGGAGTAATTAAGGCTCTTTTCCAGTCATTAACAAAAACTCCTGAAGAAAGAGACTTATTAAAGATAGTTGTGAGAGGTTCAGCGAGGGAGGGACAGCATTTAAGCAGGCGAGAAGAGAGGCCATCAATATCCGTCTGCGAGGAGAACTTTAAATCGCGAATACCGTTCAATACATCGTCAGAAGATACCTCCAAAGAGCCAAAATCTAGCGAAGTATTACTACCATTAATGGACTCATTGACTTCATCACAAGTATCCAAGACAAAATTGGAACAAAAGAATTCCGCAAAAAGGTTGGCAGCATCTTCCATTGACTTAGCAGATGTCCCATTAAAAAAGACAGAGGAAGGAATATTTGAGCATGCTTTTTTGGATTTAATAAAGCTCCAAAAATGTTTGGGATTACGCTTGATATTTGATTCAAAGTTACGAACGTAATTATTATAGAGAATTTAATCTAGATTATTAAATTCATTCAAGTAATAAAGGTATTTACCGTAAAAGACACAGTTATTCGTTAACTTAAACTTTTTATGAAACTTATTTCTCAAATTCTTTAGGTGTTTTAGCTCTTTCGTGTACCATGGGAGCTTATAAACTTTTTTCGCATAAATAGGAATGTTGCTTAAGCATATATCATAGACTAGGGTCCTGAACGAATTATAGCATTCGACAACATCTGCATGTCGGAAAAGTGAGGCCCAGTCAGTATTAAGAAATAATGAATCGAGATTGCCGAAGTTACACAAGTTATAGTTAAAGGCTGTTTTGTAAGCGGCAGAGGGCACATTAACAAACTCATAAAATTCAAGGTATAAGAGTAATGGGAAATGGTGCGAATTCGCCGGAGAAATTGCACAGGAACTATGAGACAAATTACAGTTTATGTTATTACGGATGAAAATTAAATCTAAGATACGGTTGAGATTATTTACAAAGCCATTAACTTGGAGTAAACCAATACTTAACAAATTGTCAATAAAAAGTGATTCAACAGAACTATTTACATTGGAAGGTGTGAGAGAAAAGTTATTATCTAAGTGAGACCAACAAATATTACTTAAGTTAAAGTCCCCTAATACACAAAACTGGGAATCATAGACATAGAATTGGCATAGATTTCAAACCTTAAAATAATTTGCCATTAAATAGAATCAAATAAGTTTTAAGTTTGGTTTCGGTTTTCGTTTTTGATAGCGTAAAAAGTGTTGAATGTATACTTTTTTAACTTTTTCGGAAATTTTCAACTTTTCGTGAGATTTCAGCAACTTTCGGCATAGGTTTGAAAACTCAAGAAATTTTGTCAATTAAAAAAATCAACGAGGTTTCAATTTTGTTTCAGTTTTCATTTTAGAATTTTTTGAAAGGAAATAAAATGTGGTGCTTTTTATTTTTCTCTATTTTTTCCAAGTTTTCAAGTGGAAATTAAATTAATTCACAAAGAAATTAAAATTGAGAAAATTGATGGTCAAACAGTATAAAAAAGTTTTTATTGTAGTTAAAATTTTTCTTTAGAGCGCAAAGAAAATATGGTACATTTAATGTTTCAATGTTGTTTACAACTTTCCATTGGATTTAGCCATCAAACAAGGTAGTTTATAATCAAACAGTATGAACAAAAGTTTTTATTTTGGTTTGCACTTTCGTTTTCTAATCCTTTGGACGCAATAAAAATGTGGTACAGTTAATCCTTTGGTTTTTTTTTACAACTTTTATTGGGATCACGACGACTTTTGGTAAATATTTCAAAATTTGAGGATATTTACCACTAAACCGAATAAAAGAGTTTCTTTCTGATCTCATTTTTAGTTTTGGGACCGTTTAAAAGGAAAAGAAATTTTGTTTTTTTCGGATTATTGCATTTTATTCCAATTTATTGTAAGATTTCAGTAACTGCCAAATTTCTAATTAAATTCTACATTCATTTACTCGCTTCCGTAGTTGATCTCAGATTTGTAAACTTTACAGTTTCATTAAAAATTCTAAAGCAAATCGAAATGCATGCAGTGCAACGTAAACATGCAACGTTGCCCATCCCTCAGTTAGCCGTGCGTCACCTACTACGAAAAGGCGCAAATTGCAACTAAAACTCGTCAGGATCATTGCAACAAAAACAACAGGCAACCTGCAGTCTGACAGCTGTGTCCCAGCGAGCGTTGGCGGCGTGTCCAGTGCGTTGCAAAACGAAATGAATTAAAAGCACGAAGCAGAAGCAGAAATGGCAGAAGTGGAAGCACAAGAAGTCAGAAGACCAAAGTACGAAGAAACTTTTGTGCACACAATCACACAATGTTTGTGCTGATTACAGTGCAAATAGCTTTTGATTTCACAAATCAAAACTTTTTTGTGCACGAACGTGATTTATGTGAGCGCCACCGACAAATGCCAAGTGCCCAGCCCGGCTCGGTTCGGCGCGGCGCCCATTCGCTGTCATTTAAGCCACTCAACGCAGGCAGGCAGGCAGTCAGCCAGCAACAACAACAGCCAGCAATACTGCCAAAGGCAAAGCAACAACAGCAGCAGCACTGGTTGCATGCACGACTAAGCGCAATAACAACAACAAAAAGTTGCACAACTGAAACAAAATTCTTAGAGCAACTTGGCATTTCCCCGCTTTCCATCGTCTTATTTCATTTGACTTCTACGCGTCCACTTCCGTCCTTCCTTCTTTCCGTTTATCCACCTCGTCATCCACCAAACCAGCCACACAGCAACACTGCTTTGCTTGCTTTCTTACACACTAAGCAGCTGACTGCATGTTGCAAGCAGCGCAGCAACAATCAAAAATGTTGCGGCTAATGTTGGGAAATAATAAAAGTTTTCGCTGCCCAATTCAGTGCTCGGCTCAACTCGACTCGACTCGATTCGTTACGGAGCGGCACAGCGCAGCCAGTGGCAGCTGTCATTAATTTCCCTAATGCGCGCAGCCATGTTGCTCGGCGGGAAGATCTCAAATCGCAGCATTTGTCAGCGAGTTTTTGTGCCGTTTGCCATAAAACACAAACAATTAACAAATTTGCTCGCTCAGCAGCCAACTGCATTTCCGCCTGCCGACAAGTGCTTTCTCTGTTTCAGTCGCCATGTTGTTGTGAATTATTTGTGCTTCTTTTTTGTGTTCGTTTCGCTGATGTCCATTGCTCGATTGTGTCCGCTTGTCTTGTCTGCTTGTATGCTGTGCAGCAACGGCAAAAGTCACTGACAGCCGGAATGAATGCATCAAATTCAGAAATTATGCGCTGCGCCCTGCACCTCTTCCCATCCACACACATTTCAGCCAAACAATGAGCGCATATAACTTTTTCACTCTCAGCCCATTTCGCTTTGCGTCTCGGCTCTGCTTGGACTTTGTCTCTGGCTGTGTCTCAGCGTTGTTGCTGTTTTGTGTTATTCTTGTCGTCTCTTGTGAGCGAGTTTTGTTGTTGCTGATTACGGTTATTGTTGTTATAGCTTTGTCATGTAACGCACTTTTATTTTATTCAATAAAAAAAGGATTTTTTTATTTAATTCAATTAAAAAGTTTAGCCAAAATAGAAGCGAAGCAGTCACTTACTAAGAAACCAGCCATAGCTGAGTGATGAGTGCGTTGTGCTGAAGGTCAGCAAAGAAGGAGTGGAAAAAGAAAAAAATGCATATGGCTGGCAATTTGTGAAAATCTGCAGTTGGTTGTAATATAAATTACGAAAAAATCTATTAGCGACCAAATAAAGTAAAACTGCGTTTTTAGTTATTCTCTCTGACATCAAAAATTTGTTTAAGGACTTTTTTTTAAGGACATAATTATTTCAAACAATTATTTAAAAAGTTGGGCGCAATGAAGAAAGAAAAAATATACCTATTACAATTAAAAAAAATTACGTTTGTGGTGCGCAAGGACGAATATTTATTGGTGTTGGATATTTAATCCTTGAAAATGTCCAATACTTAGTTACTTAGTGAAAAATATATATTACAATACTATTTTTTTTTAATTAGTTTAACCCTTTCAGTCAGAATGTCCAATATATTGGACTACAGCAAATACAATTCATACAGAACGGGTTTATTTTCATGTCGGAAAGGGTTAAGGACCAATATGTACACAACCACATCTTGTATATCGTTTTCTTACTTTATTAAGTGATTATTTTCTGCTAAGGATTAAAACTGAACTAAGGTTAGCTAACTGAGCTTAGGAGACAGAAAGGCCTTCAAAGAGTTCATAGCAAAGTCCAACCAAGTTAGCAATAAGTAAAGTGATTCTTATATCAAGAAGCCAAGGAATTTATCCGATTGTCGCAGCTAGTTTAAGCATTTTGTAATTCCACGTGAAAATTACTAAAATTTAAAAATAGGGCACAATTATTTCCATTGAATAATGTAGAATGGAATGTCGAAATTTTGGTGTGAAAAGCCTTGAACCAATTAAAGGTAAAGACGAAATTATTAGGTGGCCATATAAACTAGATCCGCGAGAATATAAGGAAACATAGGTTGATTGGTTAGTAAGATTGAAGTTAAAGCCTTTTATGTATAAGGAAACATGACTTAAGATTTTCGTCTGCTCGAAGAGTTTAAGATCTGTTGAATCTTCTGGCGTAGTTTCCTGCTAATAAGTCATGAGACACAAGGAAACATAACTACTTCAAGATTGCCTACGCCTGAAAACAATTACTTGAGCACAAGGAAACATAACTTTTTTAAGATTTTATGTCTACTCGAGGACTAATTTATAGAAATTGTGTGTCTTCTAGAATGATTTTCTGCTAATAAGTCATGAGACACAAGGAAACATAACTACTTCAAGATTAAAGTGGTCGTTTTGGCCTGAAAAAACTCACATAAGTACAAGGAACCATACCTACTTTAAGATTTTATGTCTACTCGAGGACTAATTTACGAAAATGTTGTGTCTTCTGGAGCGCTTCTTTCAAGCATCCACGTATGACCCATTTTAAGAGTTCTTTGTAAGTTTAAGATACAACCAATAGTTTTGTCACAATAGAACCTCTTAGACCGCTATGATGAGGCTCCCAGATCCCTATTCTAACATACTCAATCATTATTCTATATGAAGTGACAGCCGATGAGACTCGTTGCGGTTCTTCTCCAGCTAACTTGAAGGTTTTCGGAAACACCAAGTAATGGTTTCGGTTGTGGAAATATTTGAGCTCCAAATATCCCAGAAAAAAGAATTTTACCAAAATTTCAAGCGCTATTTGTTTGAATGGGATATTCTGGGTATTTATTTATCAGAAGGTATATTGATATGTTGAATATGAATTAATGTAAGGAAGAGCCGTAAAACTAATCAAGGTTTATTGAATGTACTTAAGTTGTCTGGAATATCATTTTGTTCACAATAATATTTTAAATCATATCTCGGACTAGTTTTATTTGGATCTAGCAATCCAAAGATCAAATCCCAACTCTCAGCAATGTCATCTCCAATGTGTATTAATGCATTTTCCGCCCACAAAACACACATTTTGCGTGTGAAATTTCTGCACACGCATCATTTGCGGTCGCATAGTAATTATGTGTATGAAAAATGTGTTTTTTATTACACAACATTTTGCCACAGCACAGGCCGCAGAGTGATTTACAAATGTACAAGAATTTAATAAAAAATTTAAAACACAAATTATGGCATGAAGTGTAAACGAGCTGTTCGGGCCATAAAGCACACATTTAGGCGTAAAGACGCATGCGGACAAGGCGCAACGCCCCACTGATGATTATGAGTGTAATTTAAAGAGGAAAATAATTATTTAAAAACCGCAAATTGTAAATTAATTTTCAAAAGGAAGCACATTATGAACGCCAGACATAATTTGTTGTATACTCGTACAGCAATTACTGATGACATGACTGATAAATGGGCGTAAAGTTAACTTTATGTTTATATTTTCAAG
The DNA here is from genome assembly GCA_963668005.1 of Melieria crassipennis. Taxonomy (NCBI): domain Eukaryota; kingdom Metazoa; phylum Arthropoda; class Insecta; order Diptera; family Ulidiidae; genus Melieria; species Melieria crassipennis. Next base: position 139,394,551 of record OY764961.1, on the reverse strand, counting down.
TAAGAAGCTTTAAATTAAATTTTTTATACAACAATTAAATTATTCATATGAATGGTTTTTAAACAGTTTTTAAAAATTTTACTCATATTTACTTGTATTGAAGCTTGACAACTAACTTGTAGTATGAATGAAAAATGAAGCGCATGAAACAACCCAATAAATAATTTCAGGCATTAATGTTAAAATTTATTATATTCTAAACCTTGCATTTTTAATTGCAATTCCTTCATCACAGCGAATCTTTTCTAAGCAGAATTAGGTTTCTTACTCGCCACACAGTGTCAACTGTCTGTTGTTGAGCTCGCGTTCAATTTCACGCGTTCAAATTAAATTTGAAGTTATCTCTTTTCGAGTGCACTTTCCATTTCAATTGTATGTAAGTATGTAAGTATGTGTGTATTTGTGTGTGTGTGTGTTTTCCGTTTGCATCGACTGTCTGCACCGATTCAACGCTGATTCAGGCTGCTAAGCAGTATTGACTTTTTCCTGCTGTCAGCACTTTCAATTTAACGCAACACATTCCAGCCACACCGCGTGCACGTGCCACGCCCCTTGTGCGAGTGCAACATGGCCGTCAACACAGTCAGCAATACACAAACAAATTCACAACAATTACGTTGCACTTTCGGTGACGACGACGCGACGGCAACAACAACAACATCACAACAAAAAATATCAACGGCAACGACGGCGACAACAACAGTGCGGCTAATGTCATTTTGCGGTTTCAGTTGCAGGTTGTCGACATCTGTTGCTGCTGCAGACATATTGTTGTTAGTGGCAAATAGTGTTGGCATTATTGTAGATCATGTTGTTGTTGTTGTTGTTGAATGTAGCAGGTTGCCACCATTGAAGCGAAAGTCTGTTGGTAGTATTGAAAAGAAGTTGTGTGAAGCGGAAGTTGTGTGAAAGGGAAGACAGCCAACGGTGTCTTCCGGTCGGTTAAAATATGGAAAAGCAGTATAAGGCATGCAACTTACAAAATTAAATTGAGAAAATATTGAAGCAAATAACATTTATTGGAAAAAGTGTAAAGAAACAGTTTAAGGTTAATAAAGTCAGATAGCATCGTGCGGCAAAAATCAAAACATTTCAAAATACACGAAAAAATCTATATATGTACTTGCGTAACTAGGGGCCAAATGTAGTAAAACTGCGTTTTTAGTTTTTCTCTCTGACGTCAGGATTTTTTTAAAAAGGACTTTGAAATTTCAAGGACATGTTTATTTCAAAAAATTATTTTAAAACTTGAGCGCATTGTAGAATAACAATATGGGTATCAAATGAAAGAGAAAAATCCTTAGAATCTTATAAAATTTAATGTTTTGTTACAAAAGGACGAAGAGGTATTGAAAATGTCCTTTTAAAACTTTATAATTGAATATCCTGGCAAATTTCCAATAATTTTTTTTGAAAAAAATATATCTTAAGGACTAATATGTACACTACTACATCCTTGAATTTCGTACTTCTAACTTTATAAGTTTAAGATATAAAAAATTTAAAACTTAAATCTGTAAAATTTGTTGTCGCACGGTGTAGTATTGAAGAAAATATTGTAGATTGTGGAAAGATGTAACACAAGAGGTGAAACAATAATAAAACTAAAGGCTCATAGTTAGACAGATAAAGTAAATATAATAGATAGGAGAAGAAATAAAACGTGTTGTCCTTGCGAAAGCTTATTTCTGTACTATAATTTGTGTTCATTCTATTATTAGCTTTAAATTTGCTTATTTCTTTTATACTTTGTGTTCATTCTATCATTAGCTTTAAATATATTTCAATAATTTTAAACAATTTCACACTTTGTTGCTCACCCTAACCTCACCATATCTTGTTTTTTTTGCAGAATTGCTTCCGACTACAATTTTAATATATTTTTCATCAATAGCCAGAGGCCAGTTGTGGCGGCTTATAACGCCGAATAAAATGGTATTTACAAATTTTATCCAAATTCAATTTCAGCGGCATGAAATGCGAGAGCGCATACAGCAAAGATCACCTTCCGTCATTTGCCATGTCAACGACGCTCACTGAAAAATGCAAATTAAATCTAAAGTATTTCCGTTATCGTTTTGCTGTTGTTGTTGTTGCCTATCATTTGCGATTGCCGGTGGCAACTGTCGGCTGGCTCGGCTGGCGCTGCGGTGAGCTGCGACCGACGCCGGCTGATGGCTGCCCTTTATCCGCTAACACCTTCTGCTGGTTTGCCTCACCCAGCCACCCCCCTCCCCCACCTGCCGTCGCCGTTCCAATGTCAGTCGGCTGCCTTGCATTACGGTTGTGCCCTTCAAGTATTTGCATTTGGAAAATTTGAGAAGACATGTTGTTGACATTTGTGTTTGTGTTGTTATATCACGTTTATTTTTTCATTTTATTATTTTTTTTTCGCTGCAACTTATTTATGTTGTTATTGTTGTTGCATTGTACACATATTTCAATTGCTTGACTTTTATACCGACGCAATTTCATCCGTCCAGTGCGTCTTTTGCCGCTGCTACGAAGAAAGTCAACGGCAACAACAACAACAACAATAGTAGCAACAGCCAAGGGACCAATGGGACTGACACCAGCCAACATCATCTTGACGCATCAGACAATACGATTTTGTTATTGTAATATGCCCACAAAAGCAGCAACAACAACAACAGCAACAACAACAGCATCAGTAGCAGCACTTGCCACAGATATATACAAACAAGAACTACAACAACAATTACAACAATTGTAAATGCCACTACAAATACATTTCGTTTGATTGGTTTTGTCAGCAGTTCAAGTGGGTGTCGTTGCTTCGTTCCTTTTTGGATATTATTTTACTTCTATCGCATTTCGTGTATGGCTGCGCTTTGTGCGAGACGACGGGCGCGTGCACGGGTAGGCGCCTTATAGCCTCAAAATTTTTATGAACTAAGGTTTCTAAATTTTAATAGATATAATTCTAACTTTTCATAATTTTCATTACTTTGAAATCGAATTTTTAAACAATTTTTAAAACTTCATGATTTCTAACACCTTAAGATTTTTATAACCTCAAAATTATTACTGAAATTGCTGTAAAATTTTTATAATAAAAAAAATGGTCGTTACCTTAACATTTTCAAAATTTCAAAATTACATCAAAATCATTTCAAGAGTTTCGTAACCTCACAAATGTCATTAAGATTACCTCGAAATTCTCAAACTTTTGAAGTACTAGATTAACATAACCCCCAAAATTTCATAATAAATATTCATAACCCAAGAATTTTTAAAACCTCATGATTTCTAACACCTTAAAATTTTCATAACCTCAAAATTATTACTGAAATTGCCTTAAAATTTTTATAATAAAAAAATTTTCGTTACCTTAACATTTTCAAAATTTCAAAATTACATCAAAATTATTGCAAGAGCTTCGTAACCTCAAAAATGTCATGAAGATTACCTCAAACTCAAGAACTTTTGAAGTACTAAATTGTCATAACCTCCAAAATTGCATAATAAATATTTATAACCTCAAAATTTTCATAGAACATACATTACATTTCATTACCTTAACATTTTTATGATTTTAAAATTACTTCAAAATTATTTTAAAATCTTGATAACCTCAGAAATGTCAATAAAATTATATAAACATTTTCATAATCTGAAAAAATTGATGTTCAAAGTTTGCATAACTCCAAAAGTTTCATAACAAATATTTGAATTTTTGAACATTGTGAATATTTGAATATTAAACTTTTTAAAACCATACAATTTGCATCACCATACAATGTTCAGAATTTTCAAATTAACTCTTATTCGTTATTATATTAAAATTACTATCGAAGTTGTCTCAAAATTTGCATAAGCTTAACATTTTGTTAAGATATTTTTTTTCAGCCCAAATTATTCATAATAAATATTTATAACCTCAAACTATTTAAAACCACAGAATTTGCATCACCATACAATGTTCAGAATTTTCAAATTAACTCTTATTCTTTATTATATTAAAATTACCATCGAAGTTGTCTCAAAATTTGCATAAGCTTAACATTTAGTCAAGACATTTTTTCAGCCCAAATTATTAATAATAAATAGGTATTTATAAACTCAAACTTTTTAAAACCGCAGAATTTGCATCGCCCTACAAATTTCAGAATTTCAGAATTATCATCAAAATGTTCACAAAGCCTTCATCGTCTTAAAATTATCATTAAAGTTTAAGCAAATTTATAATTTTTATTTATTAATTTATTTAGAATAGGATACATTATAAGCTCAACGTTTTTTAAGTTAAAAATTGTTATTACTACATATAAAGTTTTAATAATAAACATTCACAACCTTAAAATTTGTATTGTATTAAATTGTCATTAATGATCAAATTTTCAAAATTATCATAATCGCAAAATTATCATCCAAGTTACATCAAAATTTGTTTTAGTTCAAAATTGTTTTAACGTCGAAATTTTCATAAAAGTTACTCATGAGTCATGACATACAAATTTTTATAACCGAAAAATTTGCATCAGCTCAAACTTTTGATAATTTCTAATTATCATCAGAAATACCTTAAAAAAAAATTACCTTAAAATTACCTCAATATTATCATAACTCCAAATTACACTGCACAACAAAATCAAATTTTTTTTTAATAACAAGGTTCTGACAACGGATTCTGGTAGAGGGGGCCAAAAAAAAATATAAGTGTATCGGCGTTTTGAAAGTTTATGTCTGAATTTTTTTTAGGGGGGTCAAAGTTTTCCCCGTTTTTGCACATTCTTATGGTGAATCGGCATACGAAAACCATGTAACATCACATTTTAAGTATATGATGTGTTCAGCAATTTGATGTAAAATACTACGAAGAATATTTTTGTGGAACATTTTAACCCTGTAGCTCCTATTTGTATGGGTCAATTTGACCCTTTTTTTTCTAAAATGCCAAAAATGTCCTGTAAAACAGGACTTTTAAGGACACAATGTACAGCGAAAATATTCGCCATAAGATTCTACTATAGGTCTCTGAATACATCAAAGCTCAGAAATTAACTTGAACGCCAGAATTAAGCCGAAACTGAAAATGTTTTTAAGTGTTTATTTCGTACTTATTCAAAATTGGTACTAAAATCTCCTACAATTATTGTCCTACAATTCACAATTATTTCTTTTTGTTTTTTTACTTTTCATAATCTACAAATTTTCATTATCTATATAACAATTTTTATATATTCAAATTGAAATTGTCTTTTCATTTTCGAAATATTCATAAATATGTCCAAAAATTTCAAAATGTAAAAAGTTTCGTAAGCTCAAACTGTTCATAACTTCAAAACTAAAGACATTTTAGTATCTTAAATTTTAAAATACAACAAAAAATAGTCTCGAAACTTTTATAAACTCAAATTGCTCATCACCTTAATTTTAAAATTTGTTATAGTCTTAAAGTCATTATGAGCTCAAAATATCAAAAAGCTTATAAAATTGTTATAGCATCAACATTTTCATAACCTCAAATTATTAATTGATCTTCAGCCAAAATTATTTGCAGCAAAAAGCTGCTAACAACTTACTTCTGCTCCTCTAGAACACTTTGGCTCTAATTCACTTGAAACCCGACATTGTTGACATTTGAAATATATGTTTTTCAGTTTTTTAATGTCCTTATATCCTGTTAGCATATAAATATTCACTCTTTTCGCTGTCCAAAACAGACTTTTGGCTGCGCTCCTGTGCCCAGTTTGTCTGCATATGATGGTTGCCTTTCACTTGTGCGGGTGCCAATGTCCTTTTTTTGTAGCTGTTTATCGTTGTTATTGTTGTTGTTGTTGTTGCTGTTGGCATTATCCCGATTTTCGTGTTAAACAAGCAGATGAGATTTATCCTTAGAAAATGTGCTTACGCCGGTTGTAAGTACAAGTATTGTTGCACGTAAATGGCTTCTGGCTCGAGCGTCTCGAAATTGGCCAAAGACGGGCAGACAGACAGATAAACAGACAGCCAAGACGAACGAAGGCAGACGCCAACAGACAATCGAATCGATGCAAGAAATACCAACACACACACACAAACACATAATAAGGACAAAAATGAGCCATTGTCCTTGGAGCAAATTGAGCATGAATTCTTATGCGACATCAACAGCAACACAACAACAGCGGCAGCAACATTCGCATACAACACGCCACGTTCGAGCTGGCCACAAGTACTTTGGCAGTTTTTCAGTTTCAATTGCATAACGGAAATACTCAACCACACACACACACGAAAGCAAGTATAAAGAAAATTCCTGCTTAATCATGGCGAGCTGCCTTCAACTCAAAATTGGTGCACCTGTCGAATGACGATCGGTGAATTTCTTGAATTTTGCATAATTCTCAAGGAGTGCCCCCACCCCCTTCGCCTTTCGCTGTGCATTTCATCTTTGATGCATTTCAATGTCTTTTGGCAACTGGCAACTGGCAACGCACAGTTTGCATTCTAGTCATTTTCGATTTGCATGCAACTCGGCGGCGCCTAGTCAGCAAAAACTTTAAATGGTTTTTATGCAACAAGCGTGACGCAAGTTTGTGTTCGCATTCGCATTCGCTGAATTAACGCTCATCTGCCCATTTCAGTTAGCCAGCTGTCAAACAAACACCGAACGCCAATTGCAGTCGTAATGGCATTTTATGATTTCCTCCCCCCCCGCGTCATATAGTCGCGACCGTCTACATGGCTCTACTCGGCAACTGCAAACTTTTAATGGCACCTCGATCTGTTTTGTAGTCTGCTCTGCATTTTCGTTGTTCCATGCGAAATTGCAAAAAGCTTTTGCTATTCAGATTTTCGAATGTTTGAGCAGAATTTCAGAGTCGTTGTTGGCGCAACGCAATTAATCAGACATAAAAAGTGAAAAGGATGAAAAGATGGCAATGAAAACGAATACGTTATCGTTCATCTACAAAGTAGCAAGGAAACATGAAAGAATGTCTAATCAAGCTGAAAAGTTTGAATTAAAAAGTTGTTTCACCGCTAACTGTTTAGTGCTTAATATCACAGAAAGGCACAAAGTGTTAAATCTGGACTGGGTCACTTTAAAGTTGCTGTTCCGAAGGTTCGTAATGGGTTAAATAAATTCGGTTGTAGTTGTAAACTGTACATAAACGAAGCTAACTTTGCAATGTACTCAGGTCTAGGTTGATGAAAGTGACAGAGCCCCTGGACAAGAGTGCACTTTGGGGCTATAGAGATCATAGAATCAGCCTGAGCAAGTAAAGTTTCAAAACGGTTGATGGAAATGGCAAGAACCCTACATGTTCTCTTTATTTGTTTTAGTAAAGGATCAAATCATTGTTTTAGCTTTTGCTGAAATTGATTGCTAAGTGACCTAAACCCAATCTTTTAGCTTAGCTGTTAAAGATGCAATTCCAATAAAGTTGTTGCTATCATTAAATCCTAAGTGTTGTCTTCGATATCTTTGTAGCTTCCGATGAAGTTATTGGTTAGATAACATAAGCCTATTCTTTCAGCGGAGTTGCCAATACTATAACCAATGATCACTTGAACAACAAATCTGAAAGCAACCCATCTAAGGTTTGGAAGACTTTTTGTACGCTCCCAATTCAGTTTCTGTGGTTCTAAGTCCATTTAAACGATTTCATGACTTTTTAAACGACTGTCAGGACTCTTCCAGTTACAGTCGTATGATTTTCCGGAACTAGGTTAGGTTAGGTTGAGGTGGCTGCCTCTGTATGAGGCACACTTAGGCCTCTTAATGGGCCCGTTGTGATACCACAGATTCCACCCGTTTGAAATGCGTATGCAACACTGTTTTTTCAACATGTGATACACCACACATTTCAAACGGATGGGGAAAGGGAGGGGAGCGGACCTACAGTTTAACGCCGAATCCGAACGGCGATGGGCAGTTTTTCTTTCACACTTGGAGGTTTTGCCATTGCCTGCCAAGAGCGCACTTGTGCGATTCTTGTAATTCTCATTCCCTTCATGTGGATAGCGACAGAAGTAGATGAGTGTTTTTTCCAGCCCAAGCCAGGAATCGAACCCGGGGCGCTCGGTATGAGAAGCCAGCGCGCTACCCGCTGAGCTATCGAGGCCGACTATGAACTATCCGGAACTATCTATGAAGCCTAATTTCAGACCCAGAATTCGAATATTTCAAGCTATCTATAATAATAACAGAGATTGCAATAAATATGAATAATTGAGGAATCATCTACAGAATCCAATTTCTGGTCCAGAAATCGAATATTTCAAACAATTTAACAACTTTGTGTGGCAATAGAGATGGCAAGAGAGATGAATTCTTAGAGAATCATTCATATAGTCTAATTTCAGATCCACAATTCGAATATTTCAAACTATCTAACAACTTTGTGCAGCAAAATAGATGGCAACACAGATGAATCCTTAGAGAATCAGAATATAAAATATAGAATATAGAATATAAAATACAAAATACAAAATATAAAATATAAAATATAAAATATAAAATATAAAATATAAAATATAAAATATAAAATATAAAATATAAAATATAAAATATAAAATATAAAATATAAAATATAAAATATAAAATATAAAATATAAAATATAAAATATAAAATATAAAATATAAAATATAAAATATAAAATATAAAATATAAAATATAAAATATAAAATATAAAATATAAAATATAAAATATAAAATATAAAATATAAAATATAAAATATAAAATATAAAATATAAAATATAAAATATAAAATATAAAATATAAAATATAAAATATAAAATATAAAATATAAAATATAAAATATAAAATATAAAATATAAAATATAAAATATAAAATATAAAATATAAAATATAAAATATAAAATATAAAATATAAAATATAAAATATAAAATATAAAATATAAAATATAAAATATAAAATATAAAATATAGAATATAGTCCAATTTCAGATCCAGAAATTGAATAATTTAAGCTATCTAACAACTTTGTGTCATCAGGGATCGCGATAGAATTGAATTCTTAGGAAATCATCGAGAGAGTCCAATTTCAGATCCAAAATTCGAATACTGCGAGCGAACTGATTACTTTGTGAATGTAGGGATGGGATATCTGCATGAATAGGGCTAAAGAATAGTTGAAGATTCATCTACATAATCAATTTTCAGATCCAGAATTGCAATATTCTGAACTATGTGAATACTTTGTGGTAGTAGAGATGGCGATAGAAATTAATAATTGAGGAATAAAATGAATAGTTGAGCCACATAAATGAAACGCCGAATGCCTTAAAAATAAAATCTATCCAGACACTGGTTCTCTTGCTTACATACTTACATACCGTAGACATATTTGCAACTAAAAAATAGTATCAATTACTGGCTGGTCGCTGAAGCCAAACAAATGTCAGTTATAACTTGAAAACGAAAATATTGTTTGCACTGCACCTCAAAACAACAAACACTGCGAACATTTCCACTTGTCTACGGTGTTGTTGTTTTGTACTTATGGCAATGCATTATCGTAGGGATTACAAATTTCCATAATATTCAAAGCTTTCCAGCGCAACAGTCATATTTCAAGCTACCGCAGTGCCGTTCAAAACTCACTGACGAACGCGACCGCAGCGAAGAGAGCCGATAATTTGCTTGCGGCATCGAGTTTCCAGCGAACGACAACGGCCGACCGCATTGGTGTCGAAGCTCCAATGGGGCAACGAACGCACAAGATCGGCCATTGGAAAAAACCGACCATTAGAAAAAGAAAAGGGTGGTTTTATATATAGAAAGCGACAACATTTTGAATGATTTCATAATTTGCATTGATTGTTAGTAAAGAGAAATTTAGGAAAGAATAAAAGCTAAACTGATCAATTAAAACTGATTAGCAACATTAAAAAGTGAATGTGGAACATGCAAAAAAAAATAAAATAAAAATAACGCTGCAGAGCAATTGAAGCCGATCTCAGCTGCAGCGAATTGCAGTGCAAATGTCTACGAAACGACGAGATTTGCATTCAGTTGGCGACAATTGCCCGAAGCGAACAGTTCACTTGGTTTAATCTAGTTTTCTGCTTAGTTTCCATTTGCATTTAATTGAAAGACAATTTGTGCACACAATGTCGAGTGAATTGCAGGGCAAAGTCGCCGTAGTGACGGGCGCCTCTGTGGGCATTGGCGCCTGCATTGCTGTCAGCTTGGCCAATAAAGGCGCCACCGTTGTGGGTCTGTCGCGACGTGCCGCAATGATCGAGGTAAGTCATCGGTCGATGACCAATTTTTCACAACTAAGTTATATTAGTAAAAAGTAATAATTTTTGATAGGATTTGAACAAGAATGTTACTGGCGCTGGCAAGATTTCTGCCATCAGTTGCGATCTCAAGGACTCAGAGAGCATTTTAAAGGCTTTTCAGACAATACGCGAAAAGCACAATACTGCTCACATTTTAGTATGCAATGCCGGCACCATAAAAGCCAACTTTATTATTGGTCAGTTGAAATTGCGCTAAATGAGAAAATAGTCATTAAATGGATTTAAATAAAATTGAACTGTTTTCAGAGTCACCAAACGAGGACATAAAGGATTTGTTTAATTTGAATGTGATTGCCACATCGATTTGTCTGCGCGAGGGCATGAAATTGATGCGTGAGACAAAAACAAAAGGTCACATAATTATACTCAACAGGTGAGAGGAATATTGGCCTAAAATCGCTTGATTCCAAAAAAAAAATTGAAAACACTCTACTAAGTTCTAGCATTTTGTAGATTTAAACTCAGTGCATTAAAAAAAAAGCAATAAAAATATCCGTTCTCTTGTTGTTTTACGATTTCACTCTCACTTTTGACTATTTCCTTTCAGTCCGTCTTACTAACCGTTACTTTCGTACTTTACTTATTACGTAACTAATTCCATCTCTCTACTCCCCTCCCGGGTTTCTGTCTAATTGGCGCCCACCTAAACGGTTGAGGCTGTTTTCAAACGGCTTCTGTAGTAGTTGTATGGACAAGGAAGAAGAAGACAATCCACTTCAACTTCTATGCACTTGCGCTGCTTTATTTATTTATTTATTTGTAGAATTTTTTAACAAAAAAATTGCTTTATCCGATAAAAGTTCTGAGCGCCTCTTTTCGAGATTTAATAGATTTTTTTTGGGCTTCGAATACAACTTCGGCCGAAATGGTTCCTGTCCGGAACTCTAAGGCCTTTTTAAAGGCTTCAAGATCTGTCAAACGATTCTCAAGACCACTCCAAGTTCTTTCTAAATTTTATAATCAGTGCAATTTTCAAACCAAATTCATTGAACGAATATATCAAACTACATATTTGAATACTTTGTGGCAATAGAGATCAGGAGAAATAAATCGTTTAGAGGTAACATAACTCTAGGATTTTAGAGAAGTCAAGTTTTGGTTTCATGTAAAAATAATAGCGGTATTCACACCGAGCTCGATTTTTTGATAGTTCGGTACTCGGTTGTCTTGTACGGGTATTTTATTTTTTTTTGATTCTTTCACAAAAACAAATAACACGTACAAAACTACCAAGTACCGAACTAGCAACGTAACGAGCTCAGTGTGAATATACCTAACATTTTTTTGATCCTGTAATGAACAAAACATTGCAAAAGATTCAATTTTAAATTTTTTGTCATACCACAAATTCCACCCATTTGAAATGTCTATGCAACACAGTTATTTCAACATATTTTTGCTCCACACACACACACACACATTTCAAACAAATGGGAGAAGGGGAAGGGAACCTTCAGTTGGCACAATTCCTTTCACACTTTGAAGGTTTTGCCATGAACAGCTAAATGCGCAATTGCACGTTTCTTATAGAAGGATAGTCTACTTCTATCGAGTGTTTAACCCTTTCGCTATTTTGTTGCCATATGGCAACATGCTACTTTGTGGACGACTGCATCCTCTATGGTTGCAAGAATACATTTTTTTGTTGGTCTTTAGAATAGTTTGAAGGTTTAGGAAAAATACGAAATTAATAAACTGAATATTTAAGTTTAAAGAACAGAAGTATACACTTTTTTAATGATATATCTTGACATAGTAAAGGAAGAAGAAGCAGAAAAAATTAGAGAACTTTTTAATTTAAGGTTTTCTTTCAATTTAGATACCTTTTTTTTTTTATTTTGGCTGAAGTAAATGAAGAAATATTCAAATTTTCGTTATGCATAAAAAGTTTTATGTTTTAGTAATTATTACAGCCACAACGATGTGGTTGCTCTCATAGAAAAACACTATAAAATACAGGGTCCGAGTATAAAAATGAAAACATTTCTTATGAAATGTTGCTAGTATAACCAAATAGAAACCTAAGACGTAAAATTTAAAATCTTAACTTTCCCCAGTAAAAACCTGTAGCAAAAGGGTTAACCAGCTTGAACAAGGAATCGAACCTAGATGCTCTGGTATGACAAGTCAGCGCGTTACCCAATGAACTCAAGAGTTCGGCTCCTTTTCCAATACTGCCGAAATAATTTTTTTAAATGATTTGATCATTAGAAATGAATAGATGAGCTATGTGAATAAATAATTGATGGCTTCGATCACTCTTCATCTCTTTCTCATTCTATCGGGTGTTTTTTTTAGAGGTATAGAACTTCGAATTGAAATAAAACACAAGAAAATCGTTTTAATGTCCATCAATTTGGCTTTATTGGAAGGATAATTTTATGCCATTAATGTTTAAATATGATTTCGGGCATGTGGCCGCCGCGGCTGGCTCGAATAAAGCCAATTCTACAGGTCCAATTTTCAACCACTTTTTCGAGCATTTGGGGCCGTATGTCGGCAATAACGCCACGAATGTTGGCTTCCAAGTCCCCTAACGTTTCGGGTTTGTTGGCGTAGACGAGCGACTTCACATATCCCCAAAGAAAATAATCCAATGGTGTCAAATCACACGATCTTGGTGGCCAATTGACAGGTCCATTCCGCGAAATTATGCGCTCATCGAATGTTTCCTTCAATAAATCGATTGTGACGTGCGCTGTGTGGCATGTAGCGCCGTCTTGTTGGAACCACAACTCATCCACATTCATGCCATCCAATTCGGGAACAAAATAGTCGGTTATCATGGCTCTATACCGGTCTCCATTAACGGTAACTGACTCCTCTTCTGACTGGGTCCTCTTCAACATTTTGCTCTACAGCGGCAATTGTTTCTTCGGTGCGCACTGTTCGACGTCTCTGCGGATGCGTATTATGACATAGAGTAAACGTAGTGCGAAAACGACCCATGGTTAACCGAATTAATTGCTCTGATGGACGATTATGTCGACCATAAAATGGACGGAGCTTGCGGTAAACTTCGCGAACTGAACCATTATTTTCGAAATAAATTTGCACGATTTGCAAGCGTTGTTCTTTTGTCAACCTGTTCATGATGAAATGGCAAACCAAACTGAACATAAATGACATTAGAGTTGCCAGATTTGGCCAGTTTTATCTCTATTCGAAAAACAAACCTCTAAAAAAAACACCCGATATTTCTGTATTTATGTTCACCGCAGTTTCTTCTTCTGCTACTTTATTTTTCCAATTTCACTTCACTATCACTTTTTACCTCTTACTGCCTCTTCTTCTGTCATTTTATTTCAATATTCTCTTCATTTTTTGTTGATTACACCTTATTTCTTCCTTTCACCCCCTCTTGCACGCATAAATGTCAAATTAATGTTGTCTCACACCTTTCCCCGTACGTCTTTTACTTTACAAGGACCCTTCGAACGTTCATAACTCACCTATTCTATTTTTTCCCCTCGCTTTCCCACGTCACTATATGTCAACGAATGATAACCTTCCCAGTGGACATCAAGTCAAATTGCCACACAACCAGTAAATTAAGCAATATCTTTAAATTATTATATTTGTTATGCAAACAAATGAATTTAAATCAATCTAATTGAATTAATTTGATTAAAATTATGCAAACGAATGTTGCACCGCGTTTGAGAGACAACAACAAACAGTGACAATGTAAAATAAAACTGCAGCAAACCGGTTACGGCTGTTGTTGTTGTTGTTGGTGTGGTTGGTGTGTGGCACATTTTGTGCGCATATCGAGCACACATACACACATACATACATAAATACTTAATTATGTTGTATAAGTAATCAAGTTATTCTGCATTTAATTCTGCTTAATGCACGAGCACCACCTGCGCCGCCATCTGACAGCAGCAGCAGCAGAAAAGAACCGCAAACGACAATGGCCGAGTCAACAACAAAAACTGACCACAATGACGTTGTGTACGATTTAAATAAAGGCGGAATAAAACATTGGCCACACAGAGCCACATTGATTCAATTTTAATACCTGAACGGCACAAAAATGCCAAAGCATACATACATACATACATACATACTTGCAAACACATACATGGGCATATCTATATACATATGTATGTATAATTGAGTGTCCTTTTGACCATTGACACACACAAGCAAACACTGACACAAACACAATTGCGCCTTGAACCTGCATTTTTATTTAGGTATACATACTCCTGTATCCGATGTACATACATACAAAAAATGTGTATGTTATTTGGATGCATTTGTGTATAAAGTAATTACATTCAATTATCAATATGGCGCATACGTTTTTGTCTCGCGTGCCCACAATAAAGTCTACATTTAGCCCATAGAAATTCACTCAAATGACTCCACAGACGTCACACTCTCAAAAAAGTTGCATTGAACTGTTTAGCTCTTATAATCGGCCGTCATTATCGCATTGGTTTAATCAAATTTAATAGACCACTTTATGCACAATTTTGTGGTTTTTGAACTCCACAGTATTGCAAACTTTTCAAACCCAACCATTAATGAGCAGACACTTTTGTATACACACTCACGTAAATAAATGCATACAATGCTGCAAGTATTTATGTCTGACCACAATTCAAAACCACTCTATGCAAATTGAGCTCCCAAAAGAGATTAGACGATTTTCAAATTTTCGGATTAAGTAGTAGTTGAAGAAAAGAAAGAGTAGTGGTCGCATTCAGTTTTCAAAGAGAGGAAGAGAAAAGTTTAAATTTGTTGGAAAATATTCAATTTTTACTTACTTACTAAAACATTTCCATGCTTGGAAAATTTAAGAGTAAGTTTAAGTTTTTAATTATGTGATTAATTTAAATTTATTATTATTATTAATTATGTGTTATCCCGTCATAATTATTGTTTATTGTTTAGAGTGTACAAGAACTTAGGCATAGCAACACAGCTATTGCTTGCCTCCGACTGACAAATCCCGGGCTCGCAACTAATTGAGGAAAATGTTATCTGAAATCACTCAGCCCCACTGTTGGGTCATTCTTCAGGCCTGTTGGGCCTTCAATAAACAACCCAGAAACTTTGGATCTCTGTCTGTCTGTCTGTCTGTCGCTTTTGTAAATCTGGCAGCATAAGTTCCAGTAGCTCTTTCCATTAGAGTTATCCTTTCGAAGCAAATGTGCCTGGAACTCATTGTCCTCTAGACACAACTCGCATATGGCCAAGGCACGCCCCCTATTCGGTTGACGTACTCGTGTTTAGTTTAGTTTTTTGAAAGATTTCGCCATAAATGCAGTTTGGTTTGGTTTTGGTCAGGCAGTCAGTCAGGTAGCTCTTAAAGCTTTGAAAGTGTTATCAAAGAAACTCTTAAACAGTGAAAGAGTGCTACGAATCACTAATATCTTTAACACAGCTAAACAAAGTCTCCTTTTCTTGAATTCAACCCTAGAAGGAGTCTCCCTCTCAGGGAGCAACTTCAAAGGAGGAACCATTCCTCGTATGCTACCGTATACAATATTACAGAAGGAAAATTGAAAATAAATTTCAGGCTATTGCGTTAAAGAAGTGGGACGAATTGAATGCTTGTAGGATAAGTAAAACCTTTTTAAGTTAAAAGTTTTAATTTCTAATATCTAAGATCGCATATTATTGTATTTGATTTTCTCTATGTTGATAGTAAAATGTCACTAAATTGTAACCCAACCTAACAACAACAACAAGTTTTGTGGTTTTCTCTAATGTTGATAGTACAGGGTGGCGCAAAAGTTGTCATCCAGTGTTATTTGGCTCTAATTTGTTTATGAATGAATAAATTGATGAATGAATGAATTAGTGAATGAATGGATGTCAAAGCAAAATTTACTTTTGCCTCCAAATGCAGAAGTTATAGCATCTGC
This sequence comes from Melieria crassipennis, assembly GCA_963668005.1. Taxonomy (NCBI): domain Eukaryota; kingdom Metazoa; phylum Arthropoda; class Insecta; order Diptera; family Ulidiidae; genus Melieria; species Melieria crassipennis. Next base: position 139,378,386 of record OY764961.1, on the reverse strand, counting down.
CAATAGAGTGATGACTTTTGCGCCACCCTGTAAAAAGTCAATTGATTACTCTAAATTTTAACCCACCAACAACAAGTTCTAATCAGTTTTGTGGTATTTTGACAATTTTTCTTATACTTTCTTAACACTGAACTCGATGCTAAGCCATATTTACTATGCATATACATTTATATATACGTGTATCTATATGAATGTATGTGTTCATATTACATATGTACATGAATATATGTTCATATTTGTACCCATTCGTATGGTCATTCGCGGCAGCTGCACTTAATTTAAACACTTACCCAACTGCATTGTTTATTTTATTGGCATTTCATCGTATTTGTACACTTTTAATGCTTCACACGCGACAATCGCATACAAAAACAACACAACAAACACACACGCGTATAAATTTAAATTTTCAGCACAAGTCCTTCACATTCAGGCAACTCGCCCAATTCCAACAAGTCTCGCCTGCCCCCCTCACAATTCGCACTTCGCACTCGTATAACCGCCATTATCATCTTTTTGTCTTCTTGGTCCGTTCGCTGTCGCATTCACGCAGCGTGCTGGGACATCACATACCGGAAGTGCCCGTGCCGCTGTTCAGCGTTTACCCGGCCACGAAGCACGCAATCAGCGCGCTCTGCCAAACGGCGCGCCAGGAAATTCGTTTTCTCAAATTAAATATTAAATTAACGGTGAGTAAAATTCAGTAAAAACAACACACAACCAAAACGAAACGAAACGAACTGCAGCGAGCAAAATGCATTGCGTGCATAGTGGGCAGCACTGTTGCCAGGTTCGAGGAAAACAAAACGTCCCATTCCCAAAAATTGTTCATAAAATTAAAATTTCGGCATAAACATCAGTAAATCTTTAAACAAAGAAGATAAAACACCTCCGGAACATAATAAAACATCGACATAATATCTGATTCAACTCCGATCTTATATGCCGATTTTTAAATATTTGCCACATAAATTAATTGTCTCCACAACCTTCAAAATTCATATAAGCATTCAAAATTAATATAACGTCTTCAAGGCCAGAGAAAGTTGAAAACGAAGATGTAACTTTGTTGCACAATAAGTGCAGCAACATGTTTCTGATGCAGGTAGCATAGCTTGTTCATGAAACTTAGCCGAGACACCATTGGTTTGCAGCTATGGTCGCTCTTAGTAACGTTTCTAACTACTCAACTCATTCTTTACTATAAAAAAATAATAAATTCAATTGAAAAGTAAAGATTTTAAAAATTATAAATTATTTCTTGCACATTAAACCTTATGAAACAAATTGGTTCAAGCGATTTTTCAACAATTGCCCGAAAACCATGTAAAAATATGGCAGCACCGACGGACAGTGACCAGCGACATGCAGGCTGGCGCCTGCACTGCTCGGTGCCCATTTTTGTCTGCTTTATTGTTGTTGTTTGTTCTTTTGTTTATTTGTGGGCTTAATTTTTATTTTAATGAAGTGTTTAAATAAATACGAACTCGAATGCGTATGCACACACCATCGCAACCCGGCCAAGCACACTTGTCGGCGCAACGATGCTGCTGCTGGTTGTCGGTGCTGTCGCATTGTTGACCTGTTGTTGATGGCCGTTGATGGATGCAGGCTGCATGGGTGGTGACATTTCGCAATTTACATCTGCATTTCATCAAGTGGAAAGTGCAAATAATGTACGCACACAACAGTCGGACGCTCATTAAAGATGGCGAACGTGGCAAGCATCGCAGTGGTTTTTTACGTGCGTCTGCAACGCATAAACCCAATCGATGCAAATTGCATGAGCACCTGGAAATTGTGTGCGCGACAACGTGGACAAACACGCCCATCTTGGGATTGGCCTCAGCCCATGAAACGCTGACCTTTGGTTACATTTTGCGAAAACATTGCAACACCTTTATATAACTGAGACGTAGTTGTGGGGGAAACGAAGCAAGAAATTTAATTTGGAAATTTTACTACAACAATATGAAGCGAAACTGATTGAAGGCATTGGTAAAATGTTTAAATTTTTCTTAATTTTTCTAGTTTTAGTTTTTCTACAAATTGTAAGTTATGTGGAATGCCTGTTGAATTGTTCAACTCAATATCGTTGAAATGTAATATTTTTTTTAGTTTTTTAATAAATTCGTAATTATGATATCTTTAGAGCATCAGCCCCGGCATGGTAGATACCGACTTCCTGAAGGTTTACTCGAAGGCTGTGGCCGATTTGCCAAAGCTCCAAGCAAACGATGTGGCCAAGGCTGTAATGTATGCCTTGGATACGCCCGATTATGTCCAGGCAAGTTACTTTACCATATATATTATTATTTATCATATTAATTGAAACTATTTCACAGATTGAGGAAGTAATTCTGCAAGCCGTGAGCCGTTACAATGTGGAGTGATTGTTTTTACAATTATTATTATTTTTGTTTAATACTCAAACTTATGTCATATTATATGAAGCAAAACTATATACATATTTCTTTTCAAGTACAGTATAATCTCGATAATTCGGACAATCGCTAATACGGACAACGCGGTAATCCGGACACTCATTTCTATTGTAGACTCTGTAATCCGGACACTCAATTTCTATTGTAGACTCTGTAATCCGGACACCAGCGTCCGGTTTTTATTTGTCCGGATTATCGAGATTATACTGTACATACATATATAAAACATAATACTGTATATTCGATAGAAATTATAAAAAATGGTTCCGAATAAATCGTCCATGCACAAAAGAAATTTGTAAAATTCCTAATTGCCAACAAATAGTAACTGAATAAATGACTGAATGGCTGAGTAAATGTGAAATTAAATGTCAAATCTTATGTATAATTATTTGTCTAACTGCTGAAAACTGTTTCAGACTTGAGTTAAACTTTTTTACTATGAATCAATTGAAAACCTGTTTTTTAAATTTACCGTATTTTTAAACAACTTTTCCGTTACAATTTGAATTTAATACTTCCCAGCTCGCGTTTAACTGCACATGTTGCATGCACATCTTGAGTGCACTCTGTGAATATTTCTTCTTACATATGTGTGAGTGTGTGTAAGCTTTCACAATCAAGCTAAAGACACAGATGGCGCCAGCAAGGCTTTGAACTTTTTACCAAAAATAACTTAAACTTTGCATTATTTTAACGAACAAACAATCAGCCCTGTAGTTCATTTTACTTTGCGTTCTATTTCAGTTTGCTGCTGCATAAACACATTGCAAGCTTAATGCCAAATTAAATCAATCCAGTTAGTTAAATAAATCCTTTGCATATTTGCAACTCTGCGTTGGCCGGAACAATGACGTTGGCCAAATTGAAAAACACACAACACAACAACTCAACGAAACCACCACACCAAAATGACATTTCTGCCATCACTTACAACACACAAGTCAAAAAGAGACAAAATGCTTCTGGCATGCCACTCGGCACTCTCTTTCACGCCAAAACAACGAAACAAAAGCGAACGAATACAAATTTTCTTTTGTGCTTTCATTGAATTTCAAGTAGCGAAGAAGAATTCGCAGCACACGAGGAAACAAGAAATGAGCAGAGCAAAATTGTTGAATTGAATTTTGCTTTGCTGTCGTGTCGTCGTTGTCGTTGTCTCCGTTGCTTTGCCTCCGTCTACAACTCCGTTGGCGTGTTGCCGTCGTGCGCTGTGTTTCGTTGTCGTTGCCGTTGTCGTTATCGTCGTCATCGTCATTGTCCGTCGTCTTCGTCTTTCTTTTAGCACCGAAAAGAGAACGGGAATAGCTGAGCTGCCAGGAAACGCAGGAAAAAGGCGAAGCTAAATTAAAGATTTTCAGCAAACGGGTGAAAATTTTTAATTTAATTGTAAATTAACTAACTAGGTAAATATGTGTGTGCTCAAAGTACAACGCAAGTGCCAGTGTGTGTGTGTGTGCGAAATGTGTTTCAGCAGTGTGGCGCTGCAATGCGCAAAGGGGGCAATGGTGTCAATTTGGTGATTTGTGTCTCGACGATTGGTCGAGACGGGCAAACAGTGCCAAAGTCGGAGCCTGTTCTTGTGCGAACTGTTTCCATGCGGGACTGGGTGAGGCTCGACCACAGCTGACAACCGTACAACATGGCGACCGTGGAAGTGGTTTGAGTGCAGGAAGTAAATCGCCAAAAAAGAAAATGTACTGCAAAAAATGACAAAATATGCGTAAAAATGCAGAAACAAGTGTATCACCTGAAGGTGGGAGCACAAGTCACCATGTCGAAAGTGCATGCGCTGGTTGTTTTTCGGAGCAGCACTTGGAACGTCAATCAGTCGAACGTTGTTGGAATTGTTGGCAATTGATGTCAAGGCCGTTGCCGCTGCTTCTGTTGCTGCCCAACGTGCTGGGCATTGATTTTAATCGTGTGCGCCCTGCTTCCTGTTCCGCCCTTTGCGTACGGCTGTTCGCTTCATCAATGGGCCGCTGTCTATTGTTTTCTTTCGAAAACAACAGCGTATGGACATTGAACTTGTGCTGCTTTTCCCCCAACATTGCTTGTCATGCCACCATTCCGCTGCTCCTGCACTTTGTGCAACATGCGTTTGCTGGATTTTACTTTGTTTCGTAGTTTCAATTCGAAGCCCTTCCATCCGCACAGTAAATTTTGTATTGGATGTGAACTGAGAGGTGCTTGGATGCGAGAAGCTGCAGAATAATAATTCATGGCATATTGTTGCACCGAAAGAATGGATAAATATGTTCATATGTGGCTCGGAGCAGAGATTTGCAGTGCAATATGTTAAAAGATGCCTGAAGGAAGTGCATCTTAAATCATTCCATAGATTTTTAGCACTTTAAATAACTAAGCTAATAGCTTACTAACTGGAGCTAATAGCTCCAAAAGCATCTAAGATAACGTATACATATATACATCTATATATATATATATTGTATTCACAAATTTCGTGATACTTTTCTAATCTTAAAAATGTTAATGTATCGTTGAGAAGTTGTCTGCAATTATCTAATCTACTAGTCTGCCTAAAGATATATCTATTAATACAATCGACTAATTACAGTTTCCTGGGAGCAAAGTTTGTAAAAAGTCAAATTATTTTATCAAATCAAACCAGTAAATTCACCCCGCATTGATAATTCGGTACCAAAAGTTTAATTGTTTGGGTCTGCTCGACGCCCGCCTGAAGGAAGCGATTGGTTGATAAAAGCAACAACGTTTTCCAAAGCAGTCGGTAACGCCAACCAATTTTCAGGCATGTTATCTAAGCGTGTTTATCTCACTGGTGTACACTCAAGTTCATAATAATTTATAAAAATGCATTATAAAAATAATGAAAATACTCGTCATTGTTAATCTTTTCATTTTTTCTTATTATCGTTTCAGTTTAATACAACCAATTGTATAATTGTAACACCTTCTCCCCGCTTTCACAACAAATAGAAAAAATGTTCATCTGGGACTGGTTCACCGGTGTTTTAGGATATTTAGGTAATTATTGTTGCATGTAATTTTTGATAAAACCAAACACAAAGGCTCATTAATTTGCGTCGCCAATGCAACCTCACAGATGAACTTGTATGTTGATATAAAAACAGAAAACATTTTTGACATAGTGCCAACAAAGCATATCAACAGAGAAAGTAACAAAAGCAGCGTAACGAATAAAGAAAAGAAAACAACAGCGCAGACATACTAATTGACAGCTGGCAGATGGACCAACGCATTGGCGGCAAATAGTATCTAATGATGGAAAATAAGATGTAGTCTTTGTGAAATACGAAACAATTTCACAAGATTCACTTTTATAAGTTAGGCTTGTTCTAAGGGCTTCACGTAAGACATAAAGCGGAGATGGCAAATACGCTTAGAACAGCAGCACATCTTACATCACTCAAAGATAAATTCATTGAACGCACTACGTGTACTATAGTTCTGAAGGTTACGTGGAGTTGGAGCGGTAGAACACACAAGGAGGTGTGGCATCAATAAAAGTGATCAGCGCGCCCCAGGGCATGGTTTTTGCCACGTGCTTGTATGAATATTGCAAATAAAACTTCATGGTATTGGATCAGAAAGCTAGAATACCTCAATAGAAGACATTAAAATTACATTTTGGGTTCAAAAATTATGTATCGTGTTTCCTACTACAGCTTACAAAACATTCCTTAAACTCATCGCCAAATAAAGTATAGGAAGGTTTTAGTTAAGTAAGACCATTATTTTCAACAGAATCATTTTTGCTTAAAGTTTTTGAAGGGATATTTCCTCTTTGATCTTTGGAAATGTTGGTTGTTTTTATATAACTTACGACCACAAATTCATCAAGAAAATATGCCAACGTGTATACTTGTGAGCTCACCTCTATGACACAGAATTTTTCTACATAATTGTTTTAAACTACTGAAAAAAATCACACATAAAATGAAATGCAGCGTAGGGTGTAAATAAGGTCCACACTGAGCTCGCATACTTTATTTTTTTATATCTCTTTTGGCCATAACAAAGGTCAGGCAACCAAAGAGGGCGTGAATGATTTGGACAAGACCGACGACTGACCACTTTCCACACATTTTCTTATTTATTATTATTTTCTCTGCGTTCTTGCAAAATCATAAACAAGATACTCTCACTGAGGCGTCGCAATCCAACAACACTTATGTAAGTGCAAAGTACACACGCAAAACGGAATTCGTAGCGCCGAGCCCAGGCAAACGTGAATTTTATTGTACAACAAAAGAAAAGCATAATAGAAAAATTAACTCAAAAAATATACAAATGCTGAGCTATTGGCTGACTTCCAGTGCTTTATGTGCGCAAGCACATCGCGCCGGACCCTTTCGAAACTTACAACTAGTTGTTTTTCGAATTTGTTTGACATTAAAAAACTGCAGAACATATTCCGATGTGTTGTAAAGAACAACTGAAGACTCACATTTTTGCTTGAAAATAAAATTATTTTTAATATATCTACGCTCACGCAGGCTGACGGTAGCAGACAGACGCTTACATGACAACGTGGTACAAGGTTGAGCAGGTTTTCAAGTTCATTGCCATTGCTGCCACGCGAGCTACACTTAATCCATTTATTTCGTGTATTTAATTTGCTGCTAATAATAAATAAATTTCTGCTAATCTTCATGCGAATTTAATTTAATTTGATTTGGAATATTTGCAGGTCTATGGAAAAAGTCTGGCAAGTTGCTGTTCCTTGGTTTGGATAATGCCGGCAAAACGACATTGTTGCACATGCTCAAAGATGATAAACTCGCACAGCATGTGCCAACACTGCATCCCAGTAAGTTTGTCAATCGCCAACCGTAACCCCCTCTCCCCTATTTCAACAAACAAATAAACACACGCAACTACTTTACTATCTTTGTCTCTCTTTTCATCTGCCTCGACGCGTCACAGCATCGGAAGAGTTATCAATTGGAAATATGCGCTTCACCACATTCGACTTGGGAGGTCACACTCAAGGTAAGTCGCTGGCCAATCATTCGCCGAAATGCGTTGTGCCAAATATTTATTTGCGATTGTTTTGCGTATATTAGTTTCGCTGTAAATCGTTTGATTTCATTGAATAATTTGTTTAAGTGGGCTAGCGGGCAGAAGGTCGTGGAATGCGGTTTGTTAACCTGCAGTTAAAACAAAGAAATTGAACCTTTGTTGACTTTATTGTTTTGTGTCACTTTATTTATTTAATAGTTTATTTAATAGTTTTGTAGCATTCGCTGTGCGTATTCGAAAAAATGCAAACGTGACTTTTTTTTGTCATGCGAGGAAATTGCAAATAGCACAAAGTGATAAAATCCAGTGAACTGTGTCAATTATAAATAACATTTAGTTAATGTGCTGCACGCTACAGCAGGTCTACTAGAACTACTGACATTTTTTAATTTGTTTTTTCAACTTTTTACCAGTGAAGAAAGGCTTTGAATTGAATTAAATCAATTTTTCATAATTGACTAAACATTGTTATACCTAAATTAATATGATTTTAATTAAATTGAATGTTGAGGTTTTTACGAGTTTTTTTATTTAATTTTACATTTTTTTTAATTTTAACAAAATTTGAAAGGAAAGATTTAACGCAATATGATTTTTTTAAGTATAGTTAACCATTTGAATTGAATAAAATCAATTGCTTAGAATTTAATAATAGTTTAATTAATTGTTTTTGGTGAAGTTGTGTATTTTTTCATGATTTTTGTTAATTTTAATTTCGCTCTTTGATTGATTGATTTAAGGGATTTTCTACTGATAAATCAGCATAATTTTGCTCATGTCATTGAAAACATTCCTTAAGCGTCTTTTTCAGGACAAAATACTTACAACATTTTTCATTTAATGGTCCCAGTTGAAGCAAAAACAATTCGAGCAAACTATTTATAATGTTTTCCTTTTTGCCTTTGAGTTATATCGTGAGCGATTGAATGATTTGAATATTTCATCGCTTGTTAAGCACTTGACTTGTTAAGTAGCTCTTTCAGAGTTCGAGGGGTACAATTAATTATTCAAACTGAAAGTAATTTAATCATTGAATTTATCTACTTAAGAATCTTATTTTCGTCTTCACCACCCTCGGAAGCAAATAGACTCATCAAGCCTCTACTTCCCCAATTAAACTGTATCCAATTGATTCGAATTAAGACAGTTATGATTTACTTAAGTATAGTTAATACTTAAATTATGTTAGTTAAAAAACTCTTAATTTTTTTAAAGACAGATTTAGAGAGTGTCCAACAAAATTTTCGTTTAATTAGCCTATTGCATCTTATTTATTTCCTGGGCTCAAACTTCACACATCAGTTGTAATGCTTTCAATTTCATTGGCACCAGTAACAAAGTCGACATTCATACGTTGTTTTCTTCCAAGCTTTCGTTCACCTACTCTCATGTGTAGCGATTCAGTATTCAACCTTCAGTTGTGCCGAACCGGAAATCAAAGCCCTAAGTGTCTCAGCGTCTCACAGATAACAGTCAATTTGAATGCATTGCGCTCATCACGCAACGCAAATGCAAAGCCAACAACAATAATGCCGCATGTAACGAGCAGTCTGGCGGCGGCACTCGGTTCGCTAAATGATTAAGCATTTCTATATTTGAGTAAATACGCGTTCACATTTCACATTTAAATGCACATAAACACAACACTTGTGCGCTGAATGGCGTCGCCAAACTCACAGTAAGAAACTGATAAGGCAAGCAATTTAGTGCGCGGCAAGACGTGCCGCCGCACCGCGAGCTCCCGGTTGATAGCTGGCCGTCTAGGAGCGCTGTTACATGATCAGACCGTGCCTTATCCGACACTGACTGCTACCTGTGGTTGCCGCTTATCAAATTACTTTTAATTTAGTGGAGCAACTCTCCGCAGACAAGTCGTTTTGAAATGTGCAGTGGACAAATTGTCCAATCACCAAAATGCCACAAGTGTTGCTGATGACGCTGTCAGACCCCAAATGGACTTTATGAATTTCGGCCTATAGTTGCTTGTTCATGCTGACCTCATTCTTCTATATTAGTGATTAGAATTTGTTTATGCTCTACGCAGTTTAGAAATCAAGATTATTTCAACTGATTTTAACATATTTGTTCGTGATGACAATGATTAATGTGTTTTGATTGTGTTTGTTTACTGTTAGCACGTCGTGTCTGGAAGGACTACTTTCCCGCTGTGGATGCTATTGTCTTCTTAATAGACGCTTGGGATCGCGGCCGTTTCCAAGAGAGCAAAATCGAATTGGACTCACTGCTTACAGATGAAGCACTCTCGAATTGTCCCGTCTTGATTTTGGGCAACAAAATCGACAAGCCCGGCGCCGCCAGCGAGGACGAGCTGCGAAATGTGTTTGGCCTCTATCAGCTGACAACTGGCAAGGTAAGTGTCCATGCTGCAGCCTTTCATTTCAAATATGTAAACGAATAACATTTTCTCGCAGGGCAAAGTGGCACGCTCCGATCTGCCCGGCCGTCCGCTGGAATTGTTCATGTCCTCCGTGCTGAAGCGACAAGGCTACGGTGAAGGTTTCCGCTGGCTGGCGCAGTACATTGACTAAAGGTCCCAGCAGAGATATGTGAAGATTTACACCAACAACAACATCAGTTTGGCGCAGCCATCGACACCAACAAAATCAATTCAGCAACCAACCAACCACAAAAAATGCATCAAAACAATAAATACCAACAATAATAAGGGAAGAAGGCGCAATTTTTAATTTATACTTTAAATACAACGTAAAATTCAATTAACCCGAAAAGAATTATGAAAAAACCACAAAAAACAAAAGCAACAAGAATTTTGAAAAGCGGTAATATAGACGTAGCGAATGTGGGGAATGAGTCAAAGGCATTTTTTTTACGTTTGTGCAACAAGAAATGTGGAACGTAGGATATAATAAAGAAGTAATGATGAATGAATGAAACATCCAATCAGTTTCCTAAAATGTGGAGCAGCGTGCTGCTGGAAAATGCATGTATTTTTCTTGATTCAAAAGAAATGCAAGAGGATCCAATTTAAACATTTCAAATATGATTTCCATTATTTTTTTGCTCTAAGTTAGCTACAATTTTTTGTCTGTATTTTTTGTTTAGAATTCCAAAAATAAACAAATTTTTTAAAACGGATTCTCTGCTGTGTGCTTTTCAATACTTCGTATCAGTGTTATGGAACATGTCAAGTGGTTTGATGCCTCAGTGCAGAAGTTGATGGGTCGTTCAGCCAAAGGGTGATCACCGGTCAATGGTAGTGAAGTTTACGCGTCCATAAACCCTCAACGCAAATATCTGAAACATCATAAGTATTCCAAAAATCAACAGTCCAACCCAATGGTACCGCGAGCACAAATAAAAGTACAATTAATTTTTGTATACATATTCGATATTGTATTTTTACTTAAATATCTGCGTAAGTTCTTTCTATAGTTGTTCAATTTGTTGTGTTTTCGCTATTTAACGCTGCAACATGTTACTTTTTTTTTATTTTTATGTTTATCAACTGTGCTTGTTGCAATTGTTGATCATTTGAAAACATCCAAGACATAGCTTTATGCGTTGGTTGATGAAATCTATGCAGTAATTGATTATTAGTTAGGTGTTGCATTTTCGCTTTGACTAAACATAATCGGTAGTGGTAATTAAATAAAATTCTGTGGGCGTTCTAGCTCGCGCAAGGGTGCATATTTTTAGGCGCAACAATTATCTACAAATACAAATGTTAACTTTTGCAGTGGAGCAGCAGCCGTAGTCGCATCTGCAGCAACTTGGTCAAGCTGTTCTCGCTCTCCGCTGTGCTGTCGCCGTCGTCTGTTTGCGGCTCGGCCACTTCGCACCGCACCAAACGACAACATCAGGAGCTGGTGGCCGCCACTGCGTCGCCCATGCGCCGCTTCTTTTTCTTTTTCGCCGTTAGGCTCTCCTGGCCGCTGTCGGTGTTAGAACTGCCGTCACCACCATTTTCGCTGTCGGACGATGACGACGAGGAACTGGACGAGGACGAGCTCGAGTTGCTTGAGCTATCCGAAGCGAAGCCGGTACTCTGATCAATGTTAATACTTTCGGCCAGCCGAGCAAGCTCGGGCTCCTTCTCGCGCAGCACACGTAGCCACTTGCGCGATAACTTTGGCCGGCCGCGTACCGTCTTGTGCCAAACGATGGGGAAATTCGTGCGACTGCAGAAGTTCTGCGTGATGGCGATGGTGTCGTCTAGATTGAGTACTACGTGCCACCAGCCACCTGGCACGAACATGGTCTCGCCTGGCTTTTGCAGCACCTCGATCGGACGAAACTCAGCCGGCCAGTCCGGCTGCTGGGTGCGCGGATAGATGGTGCTAAACCAGGTGATGGCCTCGTCGCGCTGCTTGCCACCCACCGAGCCGGGCACCTTCAGCAGCTCCTTTGGCGTTTGAGTCGGAAACAGACACCATCGTTTGTGGCCGCTCAACAGAGCATTCCAAGCGCTCGTGCCCAGCGGATCGATGTGTATGCCGGTGCCGGAACGACCGGGCCCCATCACAAACCAACGGTACGGCGGGCGCCGCTCCTCGCCGCAGTACTTGAACAAGTCGTCGCTAAAGTACTGCGGCACCACATAGTCCTCGAGCAATTTGCGTCGACGATGATGCTCGCCGAAGCTGCTATCGAAGATGTACAACGGGCTGTCATCCTGCGTCGTGCGCATGTACTCCACGTAATACTTCATCTTCATTTTGACACTGTAGCCCTCGTTGTCTTCGCCGCACTTGAACTTTTGATTGCGATACTTTTTGGAAAGGCGTGGAATCGTCCACTTCTCCTGCGCCTGCCACCCATCCTGACAGCCCTCGATCACCACCGGCAGATATGGCTTCTCGTAGCGCCCGATGAACTCCTCGCAGCTTACCTCGCCAACCTTGATGCGCTCCGCATTGTCCTCGAACTGACGAAACGGCTCGAAGTGGTCGCAGTAGCGCAGCGCACTCCAAGCCTCTTTATCGCCCAGCTCGGGGCGTGCGCGACGCTTCACCTCTCGCAGGCGCTTGCGGGAGCGCTTCGGCAATTTGAACTCCTCGCTCATGGTGCGGTGCTAGAATGCAATTCCTCGATTTTACACTTAAACTTGGCCTGCAGTGCGATCTGCTGCAATAAAATCCAAAAAATCTGCGGGTGCTCTGGTCGCTAGCCGCTTGTGTAAAGAGAAAAATTTGACAACTGTTGGCGTGCGAATGTGAGTGCGAGTACGTGACTGAAACAGTGCTGTCAACCCTCGTTGCACTCAAGTGTTGTAAGAGGGAATTTTTTTGGAGATTTTGTTTTTATAGGTCATTGACCTACTTTTTGGTTTTGTTGCACTGCTCAGCGGTTTTTACATGGATAAATTTATATAGAAATATTGAATTCGGATATTGTAGCCAATTCAACACATTCGTACTGAATCGAGTGTCAAAGTTGTGCAATGAAAGAAAAGTAACATTACCCAAGGAGAATCAGTTTATAAAAGAAAAATACAAATTCTTAAGTACGTGCTACGGTCAAAATGGTATTAAATTAGATAATATTCGAATGCATGTAATACAGATACTTAAAATAGACCATTAGGTTCGAATAGTTTTAAACGAAAAAATTTTGCAAACTGCAGCTGCAACTGCTCTGCAACATTGCTGCCGCATTTTATGAGTAATGCTTCGACGTGCATTTGTAAAGTATTATAAGCCGAGTATAGCACAATTTTTCTTAGCTTCGCAACAGCTTTAAACTGCTGGCAGAGTCCAACATCAGATGGACATTGGTCCAATTAATATTGCTTTCGACTTTTGTCCGAAAAGCAATTGTTTTCTTATTTCCAAATTAATAATGCAACATTTCAACATAAATAACAGACTTTTTATTTTAACAATTCAAATGCCAACTGAGAGCTTTCCCAAAATAAATTTAACAACAACAAAAATATATTTACAATTATTCCTATACTTTGCTCATATCTTTATACATTTTCAAAGTTTTTACAAGCGAACAACATTTTGCTAATGTTACATTTCATTACATCATGATTTGCTGCACTTTTTTGTAGCAAATTTAACATTAAAATCGTTTCGAAAAATATTGTAGTAATCCCGATACGAAATGCCTAACTGATATTCGTCCAAAAACATGCCATACATTTTCCGAATGGACAGCAATTCCGGCAAGTGCACACGACAGCCTTTGCTGCTAGCCGTTACCGCATCTTTCAGATACTCCGGCACAAACCCCATCACGTGAAATTTTATGAGCTGCTTCAGGGCGCCAGGCAATGCACCCGGCCGGTGTTTATATTTTCCTCGCGTATCTACGGGATTTTGTCCGGTCGTTATAAGCGAATTGTATATGCGTCGAATGCGAGCCGGCGTTATGCCATGTATACTTTGAAAGGCGGTGCGACAGACAGGCACGTCCACGAAGGCGCTTTTGGCATTGCGACAGCGCACCGTGTAATAAACACTGGCGGCGTGACTATGGCTATGTTGGTTGATGTTGCTGCAGTTGTGGTCAGCTTCGCTGTCAGAGTCGGTTGTGGTTGTCACATTGTTTACCTGCTTGTGCTGCTTCCTAGGTCGCCGTTGCTTGATTTCCTTTACGCTCATGAACGCTGCCAGGTACGAGTCCTGCTGATCCTTTGATTTGAGTGCATAGAACTGCTTGAAAATCTCAGTGCGATTGACCGGAGACACATTTATGAAGCATTTTAAACGCTTACAACTAGTAATTTAAAAACCAAAAACATATAATAAACTTGTTGCCGTAATCGGGTAAACTGGCAATTACTTGCAGTCGGGGCCTACGGTTTTGGCTTCGACAAAATGACCCACATGATTGATGTGTTCTTCGCCTCGCAGTTTTTTGGCGCGTATGACAGCCTCCTTCTTCTCCTTTGGCGGCTCTTGCAACCGTTTCAAAGTACTCGATTTATTGGACTTGAGTCGCCTGGCAATGTGACGCCCTGGTGGCCGTTGTTGCTCCAGTGCGATTGCTGATGTAGACTGACTACTCAAAACACTTTCTTCCAGTGAGATTGGCACTGCGCAGGTGGTGGCTCCCGATTGCTGATCAGTTACCATTGTTTAGTTTAAATCGGGGCTACGTGGGTTTGCGGTGACCTATGCTGTTTTTGTAGGAACATAAATAATTTCTACTTCAATATTACGGAGTTGCCAGACGAACATACAAAATATTCAAACGTAGAGCTCCAAAGATCTGGCATTAAATAAATACTAAATATATTTCCTATTTAGCTAAATGATTTATTATTTCATTTATTTAGAATCTTGTTTTCTAATATTTATTTTAAAATGTTCAATAATACTGAGACTTTGTTAACCCCATAATTTATTTTAGCATAACAAAAATGCCTAACTTTACAACTCTGCGCCTGCTGATTGCACTTCTCATGTGACACTCACCTGCTGGGGAAAAATGCTTGGCCAATTGGGACGCGGTAAGACCTATAATTGTTATTCCTGCATTCCCATTATCTGCTAACTGAATCCTGCTACTGCGGACAGACTTATCCAACGCACAACATCGCATTTTGGATCATAGGGCATTTGTGGACGGCGAAGTAGAGAATTTCCTCAACGAGTTTGAGTTGAAACGTAACGAGGCCGAGGTGGAGACACTCTTCAAAGTGACCGAGACCGTAGGAGAGCTGAAGTACGATCTGTCCGAGCGTTGCATTGCCCTCGGTTCGGCACACCTAAACGAACTGTCCGGCGAAGTAGCCCAACTGCTGAGTGGTGTCGAGGAGTACCTACTGGCCGTGCCGATTCAGAAGGGGGTAAGTAGGCGCTGTGCCATTGTAGACCTTTCTTAACTCAGTTTTTACCCACTTTAGCCTAGCGAATTTCTGACCCAAACACGCTTGCAACGTGAGCAAAAACGTGCAGCTTTCTGCCAGGATTTTGAGCATAAGATTGAACGTATAAGCAATTCATTCGAGGAGAAAGAGGAAGAAATTGCAGAACTATATTCTGATCTGCAGCTGAAACTAAACATTCCCAAATAAAATTTACAGCGTGCACACAATGTCCATCACCACTATTGCAGATACGCGCATACGCATGCGACCGTCCAAGGCGCTGCTGGAACTCATTGCCGAGCACAAGGACACCATCAGCGAACTGCCCACCAACATAGCGAAAGCGTTGAAGAACAACGGATACAATGTACCAGCTAAAGTGGAAATACTAAGCGACGATAGAAAAATCAAACCGCCTAAACTAAATCTGAAACTGCTGCGCGAACTTAGTGACGACTTGCAGCAACAGGCCGAGCAAACGCCGCCGCATGCGCCAACAGCAGAAGAAGCTGCATCGGATGACGAAACTAAGCCAAAATCCCAGGCACCAGCCGAAAATTATCTATGTCTGGCCGATTTACGCTGGCTCAACGGCTGGTTGGCGCAGTTACGCAAAGATCGAGGCGTAGACATTTTCCTGCATAACATTATCGAAAGCTGTAAACTGGAGTTGCCTAAGAATGAAGTTGTTGAGCGCAATCCCGAACTGGAGGAACGTTGCCAGCGATTGCGCGAACAGCAAAAGAATCGGGAGTACCTGAGTATGACCAAAAATGTAGATTCCCAACTGAAGTATGTGCCGGAGGATACCATTGCATATCAGAGTACGTTCTACCTATGATTATAGCCTGCGTTATTGATTATAATTTCGAATAAACTTTTGCAGTGAAAGCGCTCAACAGTCAAATGATAGCCGTGCTGCAATTTGTCTTCTCCGTAGCGGCTGGCTTTGTGTTTGGTTTTCTCGGCATTGAGCTTATTGTTGGCAACCTGGAATTCGGACTGCGTCTGCTGCTCGGCATCATGTTTGCACTCATCATCGGTGTGGCCGAAATCTACTTCCTGGCCAAGAAGCTGAACGATTACGACAAGGCAGTCGATTCGTTTAAGAAGCACTCGACGCCAGTGAAAACCGCAAAGAAGCCACATGCTGAATAAATTATTTTGAGTTTCATTACGAAATTTTGTTTTACATCTATACAACTTAACTCTTCAAAACTATGAGTAATATAACGAAAATGTTTATTCAATGCCTAAAGATTGCACAGTATTGCTGGTTAGATATTTTGATCAAATAAATCAGTTATTCTTCATTAAAGTATATCTTAGTTTTTGTGTAATGTAATGCTTTTCTTAAAACTTATAAGCATTCCATTTAAGTTTTGTACAATAAAGTAATGAACCGAAAGTTAGTTAATTAGTACTTGAAACCGGTCACATTGTCAATGCACTGTTAACCATCAACGAAGGCCGCTGCTCTCTCTCGGCCCATTTGTTATTTGCTAATCACCGCCACGAAACACAACAACAAAGCGTAGGGAAAACAAAAACACAATTGATAAGCAGGACGGCATACCTTTGAGATAAGCTGAACGGCACACAAAGCAAAGCATATGATAAAGTAGCATGCATGACGCACTGGCGAGAACTGTCAGATGCGGCTCGCTGGCGAACACTACTACCGGGCCGAGAGTGAATGTTTAATTGCGCAATTGAGAGAACACGTAGTCGAACGCAAAACAGCAAAATGGTAAGTGCGACACTAAATTTTTTTACCGTAAGGAAAAATCAGCCTTTATTTGTTAATAAAGGCTGCTGTAAGTACAGGCAGTTAATTTTAACGATGCTGAATTCGTCGTCGAAGCGCATTGCTGACCGCATCGAACTTGATTGGCCAATTGCGCAGGGTCCATAGTAAAGTTGGTTAGTAGCAGTGTGCATCACAAGTGCAGGGGGAGAAAAACTGGTGCAGCGCATTTGGACTGTTGCACTCTAACAGGAAAATTTAACGCGTTTGCTGCAGTTAAAAGTGTTTTTCGTGTTATTTAAACATTCGTACTTGCTTAGTTCGCATACCTGCCTGAATGGTTGCTATATTTTTAACTGAAGTTCAGTTAAATTTGTTTTAGTGGCACTGGAAAGAGAGAACAATTCGTCTGAAAAGGGTGCAGTGTTCTTAAGCTAAGCGCGCAGCATTTGACGCTGGTGTGCACCCTACGTGCAGTGTATGTGATGTTAAACAACAAAATTTATGTGACTTCACTGCGATTAATTTGTATGTAATAAAAATAAAACTTAGATAAGTGTGTATTTGACATGAAGATATCTAATAGTATATATAAGCACATATAAATAATATGTATGTGTACTAAAAAATCAGTCTCAACTTTTTAGAAAAACGAAAACTTTCTGCTCTTCTCTCTTGAGTGTAATGTGATTGTGAATGCATCGAAAAATTTTAGATTAGATTTGTGTTATGAATACAAGTATTAACTTTATTTGTTCTCCTAATAACGATTATCTGCTAATTAGTTCCTAGTGGGGGCCCAAGTAAAATCAGTCTCAAATTCCAATTTAATATCTCAAATCGCTTGAGCGCTTAACTGTTTACCAGCCTGATGACACCCGACAGATTCTGTGTTCTGCTACATCTGACTATTAAAATATGTATGTATACACATGTCCATACCAGCCTGCTGAGCAACGATAACCAGTGTAGGGTATAAGGATACATTTTGACCACACTGATTTAGTTTGACCGATTTTAGATTAAATTTTTACATTTTACATAATAATTTATACTTTTCTGCAGATTCATCCCATTCAGCGAATAATTTACGCCTTCGGGCACCGCACCTGCAACCTGCCCCAGTTGTCCAGACATGCTGTGGTCGCCGGCGCGAGCGCTACACCCACTCTTCAGCGCAACATGTGCTCTGACAACTCAGTGATGACCACCGAATCCTCCGACAAAGGCCTGATAATCATCAACCGTCCCAATGCCCTGAACGCAATTAATCTGGACATGGTGCGCAAAATCACCAAGCACCTGAAAAAGTGCGAAACGACCAAGTCGCTGGTAATAGTCAAAGGCACAGGCGGCAAGAGCTTCTGCGCGGGTGGCGATGTGCGCTCACTGGTCGAAGCGGGTCCTACCGCCGACTCGAAGGCTTTCTTCCGCGAGGAGTACACCATGAACGCGCTGATTGGTAACTATGTTATACCGTACATAGCGCTCATCGACGGCATCACCATGGGCGGCGGTGTGGGACTATCCGTGCACGGCAAATACCGCGTCGCCACCGAGCGTACGCTGGTCGCCATGCCGGAGACAGGCATCGGCCTGTTTCCGGATGTGGGCGGCTCGTACTTTCTGCCGCGTTTGGAGGGCAAGTTGGGCCTATACCTGGGCCTGACTGGCTATCGGCTACGCGGCGACGATGTACTCAAGGCAGGCATTGCCACACACTACTGTGACAGCGCAAAGCTTAGCGCACTGGAGACTGACTTGCTAAACTGTTGCGATGTCGAAGATGTGCCAAACATACTGAAAAAGTACAATACACCGTCCGGCAAGGATTTCGTACTAAAATCGGTGTTGAACAAGATTAATAAATGCTTCAGCGCCGACTCGGTGGAGGGCATCATTGAGAATTTGCAGGCCGACGATAGCGAATGGGCCAAAAAAACAATAGAGGTGAGTAGTTGAGTTGTAAATCAGAAATGTTTTCTTCTTTTGAACTGTAACATTTTCGAGCTGCCACATTGGTTTCCCAAGAACTCGGAATTTTCTAATTTGAAGTTGAAATTTAAAAAATGAAACCTTAAGATGGAACCTTGAAGATGGAACTCATCTGCTTGAACATGTTGCATCATTCAAGTGATAACAGCATTTTAAACGCCAGCGGGTAAGGAGCAAACATGGTAAATACAACTATAATCTACAAATCTGAAATGTGCTACTTGAGATAAGGTCTAAGACAAGTTATCTGCTGTCATAAAAATGTGCACCTACCACCATAAACAGTCATATTTTTCGACACAAAACGGCGCCTAGTCCATGACGCAGTGTTGTGGCTTTCAAAAATGCGGGTGTGGGAAAAACTACATACAGGGTAGGCCATTTAAAGTGGAAGCCTCTGGTAACCCTATAACTTTTGACAGAGCTGTCAGATCGACTAATGACATAGCGCGTTGGAAGCGTCATTCCAAGACAATTTATACCATGGAACAGTACACTCCAAAAGAACGTGCTGAAATTGTTCAGCTTTACATTCAAAATAACTTCTCGATTGTGAAAACCAAACGTGCGTTTCGTGCAAAAAATAAAGTTAAAAGTGCTCCCGGTGATAACACCATAAGGCGTTTATACGCAAACTTTGTGAACTCCGGTAATGTTAGTAATGCCAACCACTCATCCCGACAACGCACAAGACGTTCCGATGAAAGTATTGAAGCCGTACGAGCCAGTATTGAGGCGGATCCAAGAACATCGAGTTATCGCCGTTCTCAGGAATTGGGAATCACAAGGACCACGCTCCGACGCATAATTCATGGTGATTTGAAGATGTTTCCTTACAAAATCCAAATGGCACAAAAACTAAACCCAGATGACTATACGCGTCGCCTCCAATATGCCAAATGGTCCATTGAAGTGGCTGATAATCTACAAATCTGAAATGTGCTACTTGAGATAAGGTCTAAGACAAGTTATCTGCTGTCATAAAAATGTGCACCTCCCATCATAAACAGTCATATTTTTCGACACAAAACGGCGCCTAGTCCATGACGCAGTGTTGTGGCTTTCAAAAATGCGGGTGTGGGAAAAACGAAATTAGAAACAATAAAGACGGACAGAAATGGCTTTGCAATTGTTTTCGCTAACAACACGTACACATTTACACCGTAACAATGCATAAGTCAGGGCGATACTTGTCACGAATTCACACGCAGCCAATTAATGCAAAAATAATCGCTGTCCGGCAGCTACTTAGCATGCAAACAAATCGCCAGCGACAAGGCGCCCACTTATTGCCACTTCACTGAATCTTACAAACAATCGACATGTGAGCCATTGTCATTGCTAATTGATTTGTTTTCCCTCTCGGCGCACTTTCAGACACTCAACAAGATGTCACCGTTGGCGCTGAAGGTGACATTCCGTCAGCTGAATCTGGGCGCAAAATTGCTGCTGCCCCAATGTCTGAACATGGAGTTCCGTATGGCGGTGCGCCACCTGGAGAACAGCGACTTCAAGGAAGGCGTACGCGCCGTGCTCATCGACAAGGATCAGTGTCCGCGTTGGAATCCGCCCACTTTGGCTGAGGTCACCGAGGAGCGCGTGAACTGGTTCTTTGAGAAGCTGTCCGATGTCGAGGAGCTAAAATTGTAAATGCCATCAGCCACACAGTGCGGAAGTGTTCAAGTGCAACTGTGCACGGACTAACAATTATTATTCAATTTTTAGTTAGCCTTTTTCTTTTCTAGAATACTTAAACCACCACCTATTTCAGCGTCAATTTCATGTTTTACCCAATTATTCAATACGCAGACTTCGCCCTATTCTCTTTTGTTAAAACTATTTTTTTCAATACTTGGCAAAATTAATTTTATAAATCTTAATCATTTGCACTGCGTACGTGGAGTAACGGAGTTTTTCTTTTCCTTAAATGAAAATACGAATTCAGACGTTATCCATTCTCACACCAACAACAAAAAGTATAGTAATGAACATTAATGCATTTATTTACATGTAAAAGTCAAGTTTAACTAGTTAAAGACAAAACTTATACATAGCATAGCATAGAGAACGTTATATGCTCATATATATACAGTTAATTGCTATATATGCAGGAATAATGTTAACACAGAAGGACAAAAAGTTGTGCCTAAACAATTATCGTATTTTTCTATATTACAATTTATATAAATGTGATTGGAAGTTTTTCTTTTTCATCTAATCGTAATACAATTCAGAATAAAAGCTTTTGAAACATTAGCACTAATACACGATGGCTGAAATTATTGCTGGGAGGAATTGTGTTCAGGCGCCGGCAAGCTCCTTCATTCTGATGCTCTCCTCCACCATGTTGTTCAGCTCAAGCAGTTTGTGGATTTGCGTAGGCGCACAGTTCAACTTGGCCAACTCTTCGGTCCAAGCGGCCACATCTACGCGCAGTTGAAGCCGAATTTTATCATCATCGGACATGGTGGCGGCCGTACCAGTGGGAACAGTGGCTGTTCCACCCGATTTTAAATTACGAAAGCGTCGCAAAGACTCTTCTGTTTTTTGCACAGAAGTTAAGACATCCGCAACGGCTGTAAAGTAGCTGCAAGTTGCAAAAATTAGTAAATCAGATTAGTAAATGGCCGCTTTCTAACAAGTTTCAGTAATCTTGCAATCTTCAAATTCGACAAAACTTACTCCGCAGTAATCTTTGAGAACACCTGCACCAGCACTTCGTCCACCACCGCCTGGCTGAGCTGAGAATTTGGTTGTTCGGCAAACGACTTTAACGGTCGCAACATTTGATCCACGTACGCAGAACAGCGCGTGGGCACTTCTCGATTAGTTTTGCGATACAAACGCGGCAAGTCCTTCACCTGCCGCACATTCTCCAAGCCACTCTCTGCTATTAGTAGACCTACCAGCGCAGTCTGGATGGCGCGCAAGTGTGCGTTAAGTGTGTCCTGCACATCGGCCAGCGACTTGCAAACTGCATCGTTCACAACGGCTGTTTGCTTCTCCTTTGGTATGTTTCGTTGTATGGTTTGCTGTATTCCCGGCAGCTTTGCGATCAGCATTTGTATGTCCGCATGCAGTGCAATCAACAGATTAGTTCTGTTTAGCTTGGCAGGAAATTCGGCCTGATTGCCCCCGGTCAGCCGTGTAACATCGGTAATCCAGCGCGAAAGCCGTAATAGGATCTGCAGGCTGAGCTTATAGAACTTGGGAAATACTTCGGGCAGAAAGACACCCTCAGCCCAGCAATGTTCGATGGCTTTATGAGCACTGTTGAAGGGTGTCAACTGAAAGAAGCCCACAACCGGATGCACATCCAGACAGTCTGCATGTAGCAGTGGTTCCAGCGCCACTTCGAACTCGCCAGCAATTTCCTGCAATTTTCATAAAAAGTTTACATCAATAATTCGATTCCTTATCTCATAGTTTTTCAATTTACCTGGAAACAAATCTGAAAATAAACGGGCAGATTCCAGCGTTGTTGAAAGCTCTTCGTTTGCTTGAACTGTCTAAAGCCTTTTACCGCCTCTTCACTAGCCAGCAGCTCTTCAATTTTGGTCAGAAAATCCCGCGTGCACTTGTACTTAGCATAGAAGATGTCCGAATTTCCGGGCGCAAAAATTGATGTCATGTGTGTTTCCAGTCGCATTTCTACATCCGCCCAAAAGCTGTGCACCACAAAATTGAAGCCGCGTAGCTTGTCAGTGTACTGCGTCAAGCGCAACAGGTCGGTCATGTGTAGCGATATGAAATTCAGCACTTTGCTGTAGATCCCCGCCAGACCCTGCGGCGCATTCTGTAGACTGTGCTCCGAGATCACCGACACCATGTATGGTGCCACAAAGTCCTCGCGAAACGCTTGTTCCGCAGTGTGGCAAGCGTCCAGCGTAATGTAGATGCGCAAACAGCGCTCCAGCTGTTCAGAACAAGTGCTCGACGCACATTTTAACGCATTGTTGAAGAGCGCCCGCAGCTTGCCTAGCACTGCCTGCTCCAATCGGACGATATTCGCCTTCTGCTCTCCATTCAAATACTCCAAACAGAACTGCTCGTTAAATTTCAGCTGTATCAGTTCCAGCGCAGCACGTTCCAGATCTATGGGCTTCAGCTTATCTTTCAGCTGATGCTCCAACAGATTCTCAAGTTTCTTAACTGTCTCATAAACTTTTTTCAGGCTCTGCAAATTGCGCTTCAATTCGCGCAGCTGACGCTTCGTCTCCAAGTGGGCACGTATCTCCGACTCGTTGTCTTGTATCAACGTGCGTATGCCCTCAATTTCATCACGAAATTGCGTCAGCGGACTTTGTATGTTTTCGATGGACTGATCCAAGCCCACCAGATTGGCGGAAAGACTGACAAAGTCGGCGTAGTCCTCATTGATCAAGTCAATCATGGAGGCACGCAGCCCTTTCAAGTAAAGACCCAGATTGTCGCGCAGCTGCTCCAAACTAGGCGCATTGCGATTTTTGTGCAGAAACTCATCCACGGAAAAATTAACCTGCACGAGATTAATTTAAATTTTTTATTGCTCTTTTGGGTGAGTTTTTTCAGCAATTACCTTCATGAATTCATTCTTGTCGAAGCAGAGGCCCGTTACACCTTTGGCTATGACGTCACTGGCCGACTTTGGTGCTAATTTTGGTTTCTGTTCGTGCATTGCTTAGAAACACATTAAATGACCGCTAAATTTCAAACTTGCTTCAATTATTATGATTTTTGTTTAATTGAAGTTCAGGAAAAATCTGTAAATGCCACGGCAGAACTTATCGATGTGTCAAAATCAGCTTCTCACACATTCTACGAATATTCGTGGGAGCAGAAATGTAATCGCATTCACCGGCTCACAATGTTGCCATGCTTACGTTGCGCCAGAATAACCGAAGGAAGAAATGTGGGTAAAAATCACTTACAGGTGATATATTATTAGAAACATAAGGCATACTGATATTTATAATCACTATGTTCCAAATGGATTAGAGAATTTGAATGAATGAATTTTTATGCCTGCCGGAATATGGAAAAAGAGAAGTAATAATCTTTGTCAGCAAACCATTAAAAGTGTTTTCAGGGTAGAAAAGTAAGTCAGCAACACTGCTCACAAAAGGAAAATAAATCTCCGTTGCTTTTCATTGCAAGTACATAGACGCAGCAAGTTGGTTGAAAAATAAACAAAAGATGCCGCCTCACTATCGTAATAATCAGCGCAAGCAGCCGCAAAAGCCCCGCGTGTCAACAGATACCATGGCAGCAGATGAGCAGAACCCGGTGTTGAGAGCATTCCATGGCTATGCGCGCGAACTGGACGACAAGCATGACCGCTACGAGCGCATTGTTAAACTGAGTCGCGACATCACCATTGAAGCGAAGCGCATAATTTTCTTGCTGCACACCATCGACGGCCGGAAGAACAATCGCGCCAAAGTGCTCGAGGAGGCACAGCAGCGTCTCAACAAAGTGATTGAGGTGAATTTCAAGGCAGTGGCCAAGGAGCTAGTAGGTCAGGATCCATACCAGCATCGTTGGGCCTATTCGCCGGGCCTTCAGGAGTTCATTGAAGCGTACAGCTTTATGGAGTATTTCAAAAGTGGCGAGGACGAAGCGGCAGACAGTAGTAGCGAAAAAACTGGCATGTCCGATTGGGTGGCATTGCAACAACGTATGCAGTACGAAGAACAAGTGGAGAAAAAACCGGAAGAGAAAGCGGGCGAAGTTGAAACGACAGAAACCGCAAAAGGTGCGTTACATCGAATATCGGAAACATTGAAAATAATTTCGGCAGTCAAACAGATTGATCCAGAATTACTATTAATTCCATTTTGTTTCACAGCATCAGATACCGAGATACGTAAATTCGAATTTTTCGTCGATCCCACTGAGTACATATTGGGCGTCTCGGACCTGACTGGCGAGCTGATGCGTCGTTGTATAAATTCACTTGGCAGTGGCGAGACAGACACCTGTCTGGAGACTTGCAAAGTGCTGCAAAATTTCTACGCTGGGTAAAAAAATTCGCTTTTGAGGAAATAATTTTACTAATATTTGTTTTTTGTTCACAGCTACATCAGCCTGAATGTACAGCGCTGCCGCGAGCTGTCGCGCAAGATTTTCACAATGCGTCAAAGTGTGCTAAAAGCAGAGAATGTCTGCTACAACCTCAAGGTACGAGGCGGCGAAGCAGCCAAATGGGGCGCAGCATTCGACAGCAAACCTGCCGACGATGTGGATGAGGGATTCTATTGAAGTTCCTATTAAACATTTCTATTTGTCTTTTTTTAATTTAATAAAGTCCAATATAGAAGTACTACATATATGCTCAGGGTACATTCGCCAACATCAGAGCACAGCTAAGTATAGTGAAATATGAGCAAGAAACCGCCAAAACGAAAGTACCTTTACAAATATCAAAGGTGTCAAAAAGTCAGTCAAAAGTGAGACCAAGGAGGGAATTATAGAAGGAATTTTAGCAGAGCTGTTATAAAACATCTACTTTGCTCTATGGAACTCCTTTGAGAACTATACACTTAGCCCAACGTTTCTCCAGTTTTTTTATTCCTTCCGAAAAATATGATTTGTCGAGGTCTTCAAAATAGGCATTTGTTTGTGAGATGACTTCGTCATTGGAGGCAAATCTCTTTCCGCCGAGCCATTTCTTCAAGTTTGGGAACAAGAAATAGTCACTTGGGGCTAGATCGGGTGAATAGGCGGGATGAGGGAGCAATTCGTAGCCCAATTCATGGATTTTTGCCATGTAAACTGCACATGTGTGCACCCGTGCATTGTCCTGGTGGAAAAGGACTTTTTTCTTGGCCAAGTGCGGTCGCTTTTTCTTCAATGCCTCATCGAATCGACCCAATAAGTTGCTGTAATATTGATTGTTTTTCCTTTTTGAAGGTAGTCAATGTGGAGAATACCGCGTGCATCCCAAAAAACAGTCGCCATGACTTTATTGGCTGACAAATCCACCTTTGCCTTCTTTGGCGCCGATTCACCCCGAGAAACCCACTGGTTTGACTGCTGTTTGGTCTCCGGTGTGTTGTGGTGGATCCACGTTTCGTCCACGGTTACGAAACGGCGCAAAAACTCGTTCATATTGCGATTGAACAACGCCAAACATTCCTGCGAAATTGTCACACGGTTGCGTTTGTGGTCGATTGTGGGCAAACGCGGCACCCATCTTGCGGAAAGCTTTCTCATACCCAAATGATCATTCAAAATTGAAACGACTGAGCCATGTGAGATGCCTATGGCTTCCACAATCTCTCTCACTTTTAATCGCCGATCGGCTAAAACCATATCGTGGATTTTTTCAATTGTTTCGGATGTGGAGACCTCAACTGGGCGTCCAGAACGTTCGGCATCTTCCGTGCTTGTACGGCCACATCGGAATTCAGTAAACCACATTTTTACCATGGAAATGGATGGTGCAGAGTCCCCATAATATTTATCAAGCTTAACCTTGGTTTGCGTAATGGATTTTTTCCGCAAAAAATAATGCTTAATGAGCACACGAAATTTACTTTTTTCCATTTTCTTCTCAGTCAAAGCGGTAGTCTGATATTAACGGCTGTCAAAAACAACCTAAATGTCGCAGCTTGTTCAATTTTTGACAAGAGTCAACTGACAGATGACTGTTGACGGGAGCAGTGTTGCCATTTCAATTAAGAGGCGGGATTCAAAAAGTCACGGACTTATTGACCCGTACTAAAGGCACTGTTGCGTTTGTTTTTTCTCGCACTTGAGCCGTCGTCCAGAGCGGACATCTTATAGCAAGAGCAGCCGAACGAGTAATTGGTGGAGGACAGACATAAACTTGTGAATTCTACAGCAAAACTACCAGTGCGGCAGTGGTCCCCAGCGGAGCGGTGATTGCAGTAAGGGATTTAAACAGCAGAGTGTAGCACAAGGGAAGGACAGCATATAAGGTAAGAGGGTCTGGGTAGTTGGGATGGCAGGCGCTCCGGCGTCTGACACCACAACTGACATTAGTGACTGCGATGGTTCGACACCGAATTTTTTAGAGGAAAGCGTGACGAAATGGAGTGGGATGACGACTAGAAAGGGCAGCAAGAGGCCACTGACTTTAGCGGACTCTGCTTGTACCGTAGTAGGTACAGGTGTGCGTCCGAGTAATGGAAAGGGCAGTGAAGGTGACGCTAACGGGAAAACGAAGAAAAAAACCAAATTGGAAAATGGCGGTGAGAACGAAGCGAGCTGTAAGATCCCGTTACAGGGCATGCTTGTTACGAAGGGCACGTACGCGAGGCTAACTGTTGATAGCCCGTTAGGTGTTCAATCGAACAGCGCAGGTATTGCTGCGGTGGCAAGCGTTGAGGGTGTGAGGGAAATAGTGAACGGTGCTCCTACGGAAACGGTAAATGCTAACGGCGAGGTCAACAGGCCAACGATGCTATATCAGGCCAGTCACAAAGGTGACCTTGCGGTGCTTTTGGACACGTCTGCGTCCGCGCTTTTTGAAAATAGGGCAATAAAGAATGGTCTGTACCTGTGGGATAAAATCAGGAAGATGCAGATAGAAGGCATCAAAAGTATTAAAGCGTTGGGGAAATCCCTTTATAAAATTTATTTCACTTCAGTGCAGGCTGCAAATAAGTGTGTTAAAAATCTAAGTTTGAGTGAGGCGAAAATAAGGGCCTTCATTCCTAAAAGCCTTGTTGAGACGTATGGTGTTGTTAGGCACATTCCACTCGGCTTCACGGATGAGGATGTGTTTAGCAACATTGATTCAAATATAAGGGTAGTGTCGGCACACAGGATAATGCGGAGGGACAGAACCGATAGGGATAAATTGGTTCCGACGGAAACATTTAAAATTGCTTTTGATGGTTGTGAGTTGCCGGAGTCAATCCGAATCTTCTTTACCTGTTTTAAAATTTCTCACTTTTTCCCCCCGTCGAGGCAGTGTTTTAATTGCGGGCGCCTGGGGCACACCAAGCTCAGTTGTAGAGCTAAGAAGAGGTGTATTCTTTGTGGTAAAGAGGGAGGTTGCAATGAAGAATGCAGCAACAAGTCGTGCATTCTGTGCGGCAACAGGGAGCACACGGCGTTTAATAGGGATGCATGCCCGAAGTGGCAAAAGGAAAAAAATGTTTTAGAAATTATGACGATCAAAAAAGTCAGTAGGAAGGAGGCCTTTGAGGCATATGCTCAATTAGGCTCAGACAATAGGTTTGCGGTTCTGTCCAATTACGAGGAGGATTTTCCCCCCCTGCAACTGGCAGGAACCCCGACGGTCAATGCGGACAGGGAATCAACAGACGACTAGCGAAAAGGAGCTACAACAAGGTGGTCGCCGAAGCCAGGGTGTCGGCGATTGGTGCTCCTCAACCCCGCCCCCAAATCCTGAAGGAAAGAAACAGCGTCCCATGCTTTGACAGACAGGGTTGGTCAACGGTTTCGGAGCTGGAAAAGGTCCTTGACCTGTTGAATGACAGATTTGGAGTGGGGAAAAATGACCCGATTGCCATGTTGTTACAAGAAATGTTTAATTCAATCCCACACCGCTCGACGCTTGACGAAAGATTAAGTAAGATAAGAAATGCTAATATTGAAAGTTCGACAATAGAACTGGCAGAGCAGGAGAGCCAATAAAAATGTGTAGATAACATTATTTATGTGACGTCCCTTTTGACAATGCCCAGACGGGTAAGAAACAATTTTGACCTCCATGGAAAAAGTTACAATCTCATGAGCTTCTGAGATCAGGGAACCTTGTTGCAATACTTAAATAATTAAAAATCAAAGAAAACTAACCCTGAAAATTCCGTGCAAGCTGGTAAGACACTGTCCACTGGTAAGTTAAACAGTTAAATGTACAAATGTCCTCATAACCAATTAATGTGCATTGCTCGTAAAATTGTTTCGTTGGATACACTGTGACGGCAGGCGAGACCTGGTCAACCTCCTCTGATAGTGGGAGCGGGCGCAAATCACAGCAAGTTCAATCGTGGTTCAACGGATGTGCTGGATGACTCACGTCGCCCTGGGCAACATCAACTTCACACCTTAGAAGGGCTTTTGTTCAGCGACCGCACTCGAAAGAACGGCGCGAGTGACACGTAAAAGGCACGGCGTCTGCTACGTTTTCGGAACAACCTCCACTGTTAGTGGAAGCGTGCGCAATTCACTGCGCGCTCAATCAACACTTTAAAGGACGGTTTTTGGTTAACTCTCGTCGCCTTCGTATCAACAGCAGTGCACCTTAGAGGTGCTTTCGACAAGCTTCTGCACTAGTAAAATTGCGCTAGTGATACTGTTGGAACCTACACTCCTTTTCATTGTATGAAGGGAGTATGTGAGCAGAGTACATCAATTACACTTTGAATTCGGGATCTACTGGACTAGTTTGAAAGATAACCTGGCATTATAAGGGCCCATATAGGCGCCTTGCCATCAAACATCACCTTCTTGGTGATTTCGATATCCAAAAAAAAAAAAAAAAAGGCACTGTTGTACAAAAACATTTCAACTCGGCTGCATTCACGCATTATCGGTGACAAATATTTAAAAATTCACATAAACTCACATTTGAAACTGGAAACGAATTGATCTCTAGAGTTCTGATGAAATATTGAAAGCATTACCACTTTGGCAGCATAGTGTTTAATCAAATGCAGGGGAAAACAGGCGACTCTATTGTTTGAGCTCTTTCAAGTTCAAATAATTGTTTCAAACACAATGTGTAGTATTGTGTTGCAATTTAAATTGAAAGCAATTAATGCTGCGTCCGAGGTAAATACTTGTTTAAGATATACCTATATGAATATTGATTCATTCTAAGATCTAAATTTATAAAATAATAAATTTTGTTTAAGATCTCGTTTAGGCAGTTGCAACACTGCGCGAAGCGACGTTTCTCCAGCCACGCTGTAGGTGGCGCTGGGTGCTGACGCTGAATGGCGGAATTAAGCTGTCAGCTGTTTGGCACTCCGGGTAGGCGATTGCGTTTTTCTGTTTTCTCTGGAATCCAAGTCAAGCATATTGTAGAATTACATAGAAAATCGAGAAATTTGCCTTTAGAAACTATTTTAAAGCAAACCAACGCCGGCGATAAGCATGTCCTATCAACTGTATAGAAACACCACTTTGGGAAATACGCTCCAAGAGAGCCTGGACGAGCTCATACAGGTGAGTTACCCAAAATATATACATAAGAGGAAAGCTAATAAATTATTTAATTTTTGCGTTGTTCTTACGCGTTGTGCTTTGCAGTATGGTCACATAACACCAACATTGGCCTTCAAAGTGCTCTTGCAGTTCGACAAATGCATTAATACGGCACTGAATCAGCGCGTCAAAGCGCGAGTCACGTTCAAAGCGAACAAGTTGAATACCTATCGCTTCTGTGACAATGTGTGGACGCTGATGCTGAACGAGGTAGAGTTCCGGGAAGTGCACGAATTTGCCAAAGTGGACAAGGTGAAGATAGTGGCGTGCGACGGCAAAAGTAGCGAATTCACCGGGTAGGAGCGACAGTAGCAGCGACCGAGTGGCGAATGTGCGCAAGGATATTGCTGGCGGCGGTCATATGTGACCGACGATGAAGCGAGAGTGCAGGAGCCATGTGACTACATGGTTGCGTATTCGTTTTGCACTTGGCCTGGGGCAGGGATATAACTTAGAAATATAATATTATTTGCTTTTTAGTTTTCGCTTTGCTTGCGCAGTGGCATAATCTTTTGTTTTCGAGTTCAACATTTATTTCCTTTTCAACTTGTTTCACTATCACACTTATTTTTTCATTAAATTTTTCTTGATTGTTATATACGCAACAAGATACAACAAAACTATAGCCTAGTTTTATAAGCATTTTACATTTAGAGATACAAATAAAAATAATCGATTTAATTGAAATGTTAAGTTTTGTTATCCGGATTTGCTGTGCACTTGGGTTACCATTGCCACTGATGTGATGCTGGCGGTTGATAATTTGCAGTCGGTTGTCGTTGTCCGGCATGGAAAATTTATTCTGGGCAATATGTGTATATAAGAAATTGATTAAAAAATAGGTCAACAACGTCAAACGAATCCAACCGTTAAAAAAATTTGCAATTAATGCATACTTTCAATCATTTGTTTTTGTCAAATATATTTTCGATTGTGCGAACTGTTTGTGGTTTGAAATATATAACATATATGTATATCACATGTTGGAATCTTTCAATGAGGGTTTCGATAGATCAGCTTGTTATAGTATAGTATACGGATTCGCTATATTTTGAAGACCTGCTGCAAAATAGAATCATTTGTGGACTTTTGTTTTAAAATACATACATCAATTCGTGTTGGGGATCTCATTTGGTTCAGGAATTTGTGCATAACTAAACCAAAACCAAACTAAAAAACAATGCCATTAAAAACAAAACCATATTTGTCCCCCAACATTTTTGTAACAAACCGATTTTTTCCCCCCCAATAGAAAATGTTTAGCTCCACCATCGCAAATCATCATTTAGGAATTAAGGCCATGAACATTGAAATAAAATTGTGAAAGAACCCGATTTGAAGCTATCAAAATTTAAAATAAGTAACTGCTTCCTTTCAATGGAACTACAAGTATTAGTGGTTTGCTGTTTCGTGGCAACAGGACAGTCGTCAAAAGAACTTTTACTTTTATATTTGATGTTGCTTGAATCGGGCCTTGAACCTACTACCCACAGACTCGAGCTCCAAAGTACTAAGTAATTGTGGCGTTCAATATGATGAACAAGGAACGGAATACCTACTTGTAAAATTTATATATACAAATGTTTTTTTTTTAAAATTTAATTTCTTCTGCATATTGGCGTTATATCCAATCTGAATCTCTGCCCAAAGTTTGTCTTAATGCGCGATAGAGTCCGCCAGAGCAGTGTAGTCAGAACCATTTTGAAGCGGCCTAAAATTAAAAACTGAGTGTTTCTAGCCATATTCGAATAAAATTTGTATATATTTTTACATATTTGCAATCTTTTTCCGTGTATTTTATATATTTACCAACTCTGACAGTTAAGCTGTGGTGTATTCATTAATGGTGCTACCAGATTTTCTCAATTGCTTGTCTTTCTTAATGTCTACCACACCACAGATCCACCACGATTTCGCCGCTGTGAATGGAAACACTGCCGTGGTTCAGTCATTGGTCTTCAGCGGAATCGGAATCACTTTGTTGGTGGCAGTTTTTCTTTGTTGTAAAGCAGTGAAAATACAAAATTGATAAAATTTAATTGTTTTAAATATGAAAATATAGAGAGTACAGATTGAAAGCGCAAAATTAAAGCAAAAAGAAACGGCAGCCATTCCAGAAAACTCAAAGTTGAGCTGGAGTGAAGAAACATTAGAAAAATCGAAGCGAGTTGAAAAAAATTTGAGCCGAAAACGAAGAGTGAAGAAGTTAAAGTGGAAATGAAGTGATTGAAAGAGAAAAAGAATAACCGAAACGGCCAAAGCAGCAAAGCCAAAGCAGAAGCAACATAAGTAAGAGTCCAGGAAGCAGGAAAGTGCATTTGCACTCTAATAGAATTTTTTTGTGAGTGCCGATGGCGATTTGCACCGAAAGTCGTACTACTTGAGCTGGATTGGATTTGCAGGGCCAAGTGGTGGCGGTGGCTGGCGAAAAAGCGAGCACAATTGAATGGAAAGTGCATAACGGTGCGCTAGGTGGGCGCTAGGCGACTCGAATCGTGCTAATTGAATTGAAAGCAAAAACGAAAAAGGAAGTGGAAAGAAGCCGAACCGAAGAAGGCAGCGCAACGCAATGCAACGCAAGTCAGCGGAAAGGCAAAAAAGGAATAGACAAAAGAGGAAATAGGTGCGGGGCAGTGTGGCGGAGGAAGAAGCAGAACAAAGACTGCTGAGCAGATTCAGACTTGGTGCATTGTTGTTGTGCAGTTGGCAAATGGGCAAGGGGGTGCTGAGTGTAAGCGGCGGAGGACAAGCGTAGATAGAGCAAATAAACAAAACTGAAATTTTCAATTTTCGAGCTCATACATAAATGTGAATTGATTTATTTGTTTATTGCCGCTTAATCTGACCGAACTGCGTCTCTGCGTCTTTGCATAAAAATTGCTACGCAATTTGTTCATTTCTCCTCTTTCTGTTTTGCCAAGAGCAGCAGCAGCAACAACAACCACAGTTTGCTGGTTATCTCCTGCTGCGTGCACTGTGCTGCTCGCTCATCCGTTTGCCCGTCTGCCATTCGCCGTCCACGCACGTTCTCATTAAGCAGGAAATTGTCGGAAGTTAGAGAGGGGGACGTTTAATTAGACCGAACACTTTTTTTAGCCAACTCGGAATTGTGCACAAAGTTCCTCTTTCCAAAAAGTGTTTAATTATAAACAATTTATGAAGTACGAGCAACGCCAGTCCATTGCAGCCACTGTTGTGCACATTTTCATTTCTTGCCGATTCTCCAATCGCAGGCCCGAATACACAAACGATCCTTGCAACGATAGAGTGTAAACGAAAATCATTTCAAAATTAATTTCCGGCGCATAAAAATCTTTTCAAAACTGGATTATAATAAATCCGAAGATATTGGATCTCTACAGGAAAACAATTCCGGAGTGACCAACAAAATGGTGAAACGGTAAGTGCAACATTTGTCATCTGTTTAATTTGCAAAATGTGAACTTTTCTAAAAAATCAAATTGCAAGATTTGCGTTGAATTTTGGATTCAGGCATGAAATCTTGCCATATTCCTGAAATGACTGTCCCACATAAAAAATGTTAATTAAAAAAGAAAAATTTTAAAAAATCTAAGACTGATTTTTATATCTAACTATTAAAATGTATTTAATTTTTTGTATTATTCAGTGCAGCTTTCAATGGCCTGTTAGAACTGTAGCGTATCGACAATCGAAAATGCTTGCTCTACGGAGAGTTTGTAAATAAATACAGTGGACGTCCAATGTAACGAATCTTATTGTTAAATTTGTTAAATCGAAAAATTCGTTAAATCCACCGAAATTTTTTTGTTTTAAACCATCCTTCTTAAAGAAATAATTCTCACATATTCAATTTTTAAACAAATACCTTGTTTTAGCATTTTCAAAATACAAATATGGCTGTGTGTACAGTGAAAAAGTCTTCGATGCGCGATTGCCTCTTTACCGCAAGTAAACTTTTCTGTATTGCAATTTCTCTTGATTGATTATTGAAATTTTAATTTTTAAAAGAAAAAATCCGACCGAACGCAAAACAAATCCTGTGAAAATGATGAGCAATGCATACAAACAGAATTTGAAAATGTTGGTAACTTGACGTAACAAAAACAAAAATAATTGATGTACCGTTCAAACCAAACATTCATTGTTATTGTAAAGAATGTGAATGCTCAAATAAAAACAATTCGAATGGTGAAGAACAACAAAAATATTCGTTATATCGAATAGCAAATTTCACTTTCGTTCGTAATATAGAACCATCAATGGAAAAAATTTGACCGTACGTTAAATCGAAAAATCGTTAAATGGAAAGTTCGTTATACTGGACGTCCACTGTATAGCAATATCTATGTTTACAATTGCATGCTAGCATCTAAATCCCCATAGTCTTTTACTCAATACGCATTTAAACTTATTTCATCAGCAATTTTTTCTCCGAAGATGCCGAGATTCTCACAATTTTGTCAGAAAATTTAATTTTTAGGTTAAAGTCTTAGTTTATTATCAGTTTTTTTTTTAAATTTTTATTATATACATAAACATAAAATACATAAAGAAAAATCAATAAAAATAAATTTTAATAAATATAAATATTACAAATAAATAATATAAATAAATCTTCCGCTATTTAAATATATTACGCGAATCACTATTCACTAGAATTTTAGAAATTTATTTAGAATTAAAAATTTGTCTATTGCTTTCACTAAGATCTACTCAATTTGCTATATAAATGTCTACAAAACCAACCAACTGTAAAAAAATGTACTTTGTTTGTGCCTTAAAAGAGTTTAGTGCGTTAGGGGTGTTTACCGTCTGTAATATTGCTTTGAGATTGTAGTAAATTAAGTTGAACTAAAACAACAAACATTGATGGCAAATTTGTCACATTTCAATCTTTTGTTATCGCAAAACATTTTTTTAAGAACACTTTGCCCAGATACACGCAGACTCACGTAGGCCAATTTCGCTCGCTGTGGCACCCAAAGTTGCATAGACTATAATAAAAGTATGTACGATGCTATATTGGCAAACAGATCCTTTAACATTTGAACATTTTGTACAGTATTATTTTGCTCTCGTGAGTAGCTGAATGGTCACCACTGATTTAGGCATAAAATCGCCCAACAGTCTGGCATTAAGTATCCGATACTGCTCAGAGCATTGGATTAGCTAGTTCAAGCTGATAGGTGATAGAAGTTGACCTCTCTTATAAATGTATCTCCTATCACTTCCTACTACGCGCTTTAAAATTCTCATCAACCATATATTTCAACAGGATGTAGCATATTATTCACCTAATAATTTTTCAATACGTTGAACCACATTCTTTTGCAGTATTCTAAATCCAATCCTATGAACATCGTTATCGGTTTCTAAAAACGGCTTGCAGTGATAAGTAGGAGTCAACGCTTCGTTGTTTTTAAACATTTGATGATTGCAAGCAATTTTGCAATGCGGAATTTGGCTGGTACGATGATGGCTGGAACAAAGCTTTCAGCGAACTCCAGTTGCTCAACCTGTGGCGAAGACACGTGCATAGAACACACATTCCGCGTCGCACAAGTCGAAAGTCCGCAAAAAGCATTCGCACCAATGCGTATGAGCGAGCGATGCATTTGCCGATTAGTTAATGGTGTTGATATTTGCAACGCATACAAACCTTTCGCAATAACAATCGCTTAAGCGATATATGTATGTATGTATTGCCTGTGTTTGGGGTGTGTGTGTTTGTGTACGTTGTTATGATTGTCGCAGGTAAACAGCGAGCGCCCCATTCTGCTGATAGCGCGTTGTGTCTGTCGGCCGTCTGACTGTGCGCTCACAACGATAACTCAATTTATTTAATCTCATTCAAATTTAATTCGATAAAAATCAATTTACATGTTAAGCGTCTGCGCTCGTGCGATACATCAGCCGCTTTTTGTCGCTGCAGTTGTTGGCCGATTGCTGCCTATTAGCTTTTGCCGTTTTATGCTTTCTTTGCTGTATTCTGAATTGCATCATTACCCACTTTTTGTTGCACTACGTGACGAGACGTTCTTTGATGAGTCTCCAGGCTGCAACTGTCCAAAAACCCAGTCGAATATTATCTGCTATAATGCAGTTTTTTTTGTTGCCGATTTTGCAGCTGTTTTGGCAAAGTCCCCGTCTGCGTTGTCTGCATCGAGCTCGTTGACTGTTTGGTGCCGGAAATTGACGCATGCGCCGCAATGTAAA
This sequence comes from Melieria crassipennis, assembly GCA_963668005.1. NCBI lineage: Eukaryota > Metazoa > Arthropoda > Insecta > Diptera > Ulidiidae > Melieria > Melieria crassipennis. The sequence goes on along the minus strand of OY764961.1, from coordinate 139,341,992 downwards.
ACTCGAAAACACTTTTTCGTTTCGACCATTTTTGAAGTTGCTCGCCATCCGAAATGCATAAGTCTGACGACGTACAGTTCTGCACGCATTCCCAGCTACGTAAATGCGGATAAATTTAGCGCCGAGTTGATTCGTATTGTTGTTGTTGTTGTTGCTGCTTTGGCGTCTGTTGTGCTATTTTTGTTTTGCTCCCCGCTTTGGTGTGGCGGTGCATCTTGCGATGCCACTGCTGCCGTCATTTCTTTCCTGGGCTTTCACTGACGCGCTATCTGTGTCTCTGAAATTTACTGGCCACTTGCATTTACCTGCAGCGAGAAAGATGGTTTTAGGCCATTTGTGGCACACTTTAATTTCAATGAATTGAAGTAAGAAATTGTGACTAATGGATATGGTTTCGGTTTCAAAACTGCATTATTGCACATTTGTTCCGGCATTCAAAGAGTATGTTTGTATGTAGGGATTGTAACATTAATTAGCAACATCACTCCAGGGTTTCAGTCGCATAACAGCCAATTGATTTTGCTTTTGTAAGGGAAAAATTCATGAATTGGCTGCGTTGATTTATTTCTCATTTTGAGTTCATTTTATTTTTTAAAAAGATAAATGGGAGTTTAAGAATGAAGTAGTAATACATACAGTCCGGGCCATCAGAATTGGGTAAATTTTTTCTGCAAAAAACTGAGTAGTGTTCTTGAACTATCAAATTTTGATAGGCTTGTTGGTATCAAGATGTTAAATCTTGACTATAATCCGGTCTAAATTCCCTTGCAGTTTAAATTGTTGACTGAATTTTATAAATTGAACATATAAACTCAGTGCATTGTTCTACGTTTTTATTTCTTAATTAATTTCATTTGGCTACTCTACGTTTTTGGTCATTAAATCTATGCGTACAAAACTCACAGTGAAATTTTGTTATTTGCAAATAACTTTTTCACTGTTTTGTGTAATCCTGTCTTGTTAGTTGGCCAATTTTTTTGAAAAAGTGCTAACATTTTCGCTCTAAAGTATCACTAATTTAGTTATTGTGTTTAAATGGCGCTGCAACCTTCTACGCAGAAATGTAATGGTATTTTTTTTGCTTAACCCTTTCGCTACAGATTTTTACTGGGGAAAGTTAAAATTTTAAATTTTACGTTTTAGGCTTTTATGTGGTTATATTAGCAACATTCCATAAGAAATTTTTTAATTTTTATACTCAGACTCTGTATTTTAGAGTGTTTTTCTATGAGAGCAACCACATCGTTGTGGCTGTAATAATTACCTAAACATAAAACTTTTTACGCAAAACGAAAACTTGAATATTTCTTCATTTACTTCAGCCAAAAATAAAAAAAAAAAAGTATCTAAATTGAAAGAAAACGTCAAATTAAAAAGTTCTCTAATTTTTTCTGCTTCTTCTTCCTTCACTATGTCAAGATATACCATTAAAAAACGTGTATACTTCTCATCTTTAAACTTAAATATTCAGTTTATTAATTTCGTATTTTTCCTAAAACTTCAAACTATTCTAAAGACCAACAAAAAAATGTATTCTTGCAACCATAGAGGATGCAGACGTCCACGAAGTAGCATGTTGCCATATGGCAACAAAATAGCGAAAGGGTTAACAAATCTTGTACGAGATTGGACAATGTTTTGTTCTTAACCCATTGCTGCCGGGTACCAGTTCCGCCCATACGATTTTGATAAAATTTCATACACGACCTAGAAGTGACCCAAAATGATCAGAAACAAAATTGCTGCTTTATATCTCTGCACGTTGCTGATATATTCATTGGGTATTTTTTACCCACTACGCAGCAATGGTAGCTTTTTTCATACTTTGTGAAGTGATCAGCTAAACACGTGAACAAAAGATGTATTTTTTACAGGTGAGTTAGGAGGCAGATTTTTGTGAAGTTATAAGGCCACTACGTTTCGCCACATTTTCCACCTCCGGAAAATTCACGATTTTTGGAGTCTGGTAACTCTAGCTAGATGGCGAAATTTAAGGGTGACCTTCACTAGGTTAAGGTAGTTCCATCTTTACCCTAACTATCCCTGTCAATGGTTTTGAGAGATCTCAAACATTGACTTTTTTGTGATTTTTTTTAAAATAAATTTTCATGGGTAAAATTTTACCCATTAGGCAGCAATGGGTTAACATTATCTCTGGACTTGTTTACGTTTAAAAAAGTCGATTAAGGTAATAGAATTCGAATTAAGGAGCTATGGCTTCACAACTTCTTCTTTGAATTAAAATTTTTCATTGAAGTATTGTCAAAAAGGATATAGGGATTAGTTTTTTATTGAAAATCTACTGTTCCAAATAATATTCCACTGAGGTTTTTCAGTTGTAAGGTATGAATAGGCCCATCCATATGTGCAACACAATTCGAATGAAGGAGGAGGAATTCAGTCGCCTAGATACTGCGGCTTCAAAACTTCTTTTCTGTCAAAATACCCATTACATTACAGATTTTCATTGAACTTTAATTAGACAAGAGATAAGAAGGCTGTGTTTGTGAAATCTATTCACAAAGAGATTTTGGTATTAAATTCATATTTCCTTTAAACATTTTTGTATCTACCTCAACTAAACGGTTAAACTTGTTCAGTTTACAACTAAAATACCGACTGTAGCTGCTCCAAAAGTGAAAAGGTGATACGCATTCAATCTGTTTGGCTAGTCGTGTGGATAATTAGAATTTGCTGACAAATTTTCGCTATTATTCGTCGGTTTGTTGTAGAGTTACGAAAATTCACACTTTTTATTTGCAATGCGCAAAAAGTCGAGAGCCAAAATAAGATCGACAAACAAGGCAAAGTCGAATAACAAGCGCGTAAAATTGCTCAAGCCATCACTGTCGATCGATACGACGCTTACCTCTGCGTTAAGAAATCGTTTTTATTCCAATTTCGTTATGTATTGTTTCACTTTTGCGTTGCAGTTTCTTTGTGTCGTTATTGCAAATACCAAATAGCTGAAAGAAAGAAGAAGCTTTGTGGCCAGCCAAATAACTGGAGATATGGTGGCCCGCACAAGCTTTCTGCGGAGCGGCGAAATTTGGCGCAGTCGCGAGCCAGACTGACTACAGCGCTTTGCGATCTGCTCTGCAAATAGCAAAATAAACAATTTCGAAACAATAACAAAAACACAGTGGAGCATGTGACTACGGCAAACAAATAATTTAATCAGCAAATCAGCCTGAAAATTCGAAAAGATAAAATGGCATAATGAGCGCCCACTTCGTCAGCATCAGCGCGAGGGGCCGTTTGGCTGGCGCAGTCGCAGTTGCCGCACTTTCGTTCGCAATTAACAATTTGCCAACATCATGCGATGTGCCTTTAGTTTTGTGCTTTGTCCGAGATTTGATTGAGCGCAGGTCATTGTCGCCGTCGCATGTCGGCTGCTGACCGCTGCCGAGTGCCATGAGCCGCAACGCAGCAGCGGCTGCGGGTCAATAGTCGCCAAACGGGGGCCAGTGCAAAGCGGAGCATTAATTGCTGCTATGATAACAACCCGCTAACCACTGCTTAGCCCAAGGCGAAGAAAGATGCGAAGTAGTAATTTAAAAAAAAAAAACTGACTCCGACAGCGTTTCAAGCGAAAGTCATGGCCATCTATTTGAGACGCTGGGAAGGCGTGTCACCTCTCCGCATGTGTAACATGTGAATGCCACATCTGCTAACAGCTGCCGTGAAAGTTGCTCTTTTCGTTATCATTGTAATGGTGATTAAGATAACGGAATCTCTATGCGGGCTAAGTTTTTATCATCAGCTTGCCATATGCCAATATTTGTCAAGTACTTGAATCTAAATTTACGGATGGTATTTAGTGATAATTTCGAAAATTGGCTGGCAAAATTTTCCAACGAAATGATAACAACGCTAAGATGCCAATGCACTTTGCCATTGTTCAACATTTGTGCGGAAAATCACGCACACAACCAATCGTTATCGACTGGGACAAATATTGCCCATACTTATCGCTACAAGTAGTGTGTGACCTGTGGCAAAAGAATGAAATAAAAGTCACCGCAACAAAGGCACATTTTCTCAGAACACCAACGCCACCACCTTTTTTTCAGTCAGCTGTAATTGCCAAGAAAGCAGCAGCAGGAATTTTCGTGCATTGTCTGATGCCGCACGGTGGGACAGTTTTGTAAAATTTATTAAAAACAGTTTAAGTTTGTTTGTAGGTATTTGAAGGACCGTTTCCATGGAATACTCGTGGCTTAGCTGCTTAATACATGTATTGTATAAATGGAGAATAGAAGTTTGTTTTTGGAAGTATTGAGATATAACCAGGGAAAGGATTTTGAGGACCTAAAAACCTATAAAAAAGGCAAAATAAAATAGCAAAAAAGGCACAGAAAAGCACTAAAAACTACCAAAAAGGCAGAAAAAGGCACTAAAAACTGAATAAAAAGGCAAAATAGTGCATTAAAAACTGCTAAAAAGGTAAAAACAGGCATTTAAAAATAAGAAAAAAATACTAGAAAATCTAAAAAAAAAAGGGGAAACGGTATGTATTTTTTAATAATTTTATTTCATCTGACGTATGCAACATACAATATTTATACCTCGTTTTTTGTAAAAGAAAAGGAACATCAAGGTTTTCAAAGATAGAATGTAGGCACATATTTTAAATTCAAAAGGAAATTTTCACAAAATCCTTTCCCTGGTTATAACAAATTTATTCAGCTTTCCCCACCAATTAAAATAGATTATTTTTAAATTTGAAATAAAATTCGTTCGACAAACCTTTGTAATTTCTCAGCAAAATCAAAATTCTATTCTTATAGAACTTCTAGGGTTTCTAAGTCATTAACTCTAACAAGTCTTTTTTTCTTTTTTCTGTACACTGAACGGAACGAACAAGTAGTAGTTGGCTGGTGCAAGGTTCAGACTATATAAAAAGTGTGCCGAACCTTCCAATCAAGTGTTGAATTTTCTGAAATGTCACGTGCGTAGTCTGGTCTCATTCTGATGAGAGTCAACGCTCGTTTTACTATTCCTGAAGCACTTCAGTTTTCTATTGGCGAAAAAATAAGCAGTAAATACAACAAACTTCCATAGATAATATAACTGTGAAGTAGTGCCCGACCGAAACCACTTTTTTGGGCCGAAACCGAATTTCGGTTTTTTTTAATATTCGGCCGAAACCGAAACTATTTTTTAATTTAATTTTAATTGACTGGCACGACAGCCCGCTTACGCGAGACTAAGGCCTAGCATCCCGCAACCACCCGTGTTGTGCGTGTGAATTTGTACACGGGTGGAAGGGACCTACAGTTTTATGCCGGTTCCGAACGGCAGGTTGGGAGCTTTTTCATAAGCAATTTTTACTCTCAGAGGTTTGCCATTTCCAGCTGAGAGGACAGCCACCGAAAGAGAAAACGAGTTTTCCCGTTATTTTTTTTAGGTGTTATTACAGGCAGTATTTGAACCTGAGGTTGCTGCCTTCGACTCGCGGTCCAACGCACCAACTGAGCCACGGCGGCTGCCGAAACCGAAACTATCTAGTTTAAATAAAAATCACCATATCAAGCATTTTTTTCGACAAAAGAAATTTAATTTTAAGGAAATAAAGAACAAACAAACAAACAACATAAATAAATAAATACTAATTAATAAAAACAATTCATTAATTTTTGAAAAAACATAAACATATAAAAATCACCCTTTCCTACCTTACTCGCTAATATTCAAGATTAAATAATTTTAACTTATATTCTAAAAAGGAGTTTATTTACATTGGTGGCATCTAAATTCTCCTTCTCATCCTTTCACTATATATCTGTTTGGATGCAGTAAATAGCTGTTCACTCGCTACACAATAAAATTTAAAAAATATTCTATAATGTTTCGGTTTCAGCCGTTCGGGCATTTTTTGGCTGAAACTGAAACCGAAACCACTTATTTGGGCCGAACCGAAACCGAATATTCGGTCGGACACTACTGTGAAGTAAAAAAACCTGAAAATTTCAAATCGAACCTGAAAGCGTTCTTACGTTATCTCTCCTCACAATTTGAAAAAATTTGTTCCAGATCTTCCAAGTTTTACGATCACTCAGGACGCTTTCCGAGACATTGTGGCAAGATAGAGAGTTGAACCATTCATTAAAATGTGGCCATTGTTTCTAAGATCTAAAATATTGTTTAAGTAAAAAACACAAAATCAAATTAGTCGACTAATTACTAAAATACCCTTTAAAATCTTCATTGAAAACGAAACAATTTTCCACCCCCCCAAAATTCGCCCACTGTGACCGCTGTCTGAGTTCATTCACTGTGTACATATGATTTTGTTTTGTTGTTGTTCTTCACCAATTTTTGGAAGCTGTTTGCAACTTTGAAGCAAAGTGACAGCAAATCCCTTTCAATTTACAACCCAACGCACACAGTTCTTATACATAAATCTGTGCAGAGCTGTTTGTCTGCGTGTGAGAGTTTAGAAATGGTGGTGGCGTTGTTGGTTGGCGGTTGGCCGGCGATGACCCTGGCCGACGTGTAAATGTCCTCTTAATCAGCGGTGGCGGTGAGTGGTTCGTTGCGCTGTGGACGGCCCCCAAAAAGCGCTGAAAATTGGAAAACTCCTCACATCACTGAACCTTTGCGCACTTTAAACAATTAACAATGTTTGAGAGTTTCATTTTTGCAGCATCACTGCGCTGCTGTTGCTTGAAGTGAAGAACTGCAATAAAGTGAAAACCTTTTTGTGCGCTTTTATGTTTTCGATTTGTTGTTATTGCTGTTGTGTTGTTCTGGGGAAATTTGGTACACTTGAAGCTGTCGTTCTGTGGGCTGTGTGCTGCGAAGAAACAAAAACGATGCAAAAATCAATGTTGCTGACCTAAATATGAGACGAAACAATTCGAGGTGCGCGGCAACTGTTGAAACGGCTGGGCGGAGCGTTGCAAGAGCGTTGTTCAGTGAAAGCTGACACAGAAATTGATTTTCAATATGAACCTTACTACAAGCGGTTGGATTCTTAACAAAAAACAACAACTGAAGAGAAAAAACGAAAGTGAAATTTCATTGCTTTTTGCAAATATTTGTGACATTTGCTTGAAGCATCTGACATTTTGAATTGCATATTTGAATGAAAAACTACGGCAATGCTGCTGCGCTGGTCGGATGTTTAGAACTTTCGTTAAAGAATCACTCAAATAAGAATTTGCCCAGCTGAAGACTGAAGCTACTTACGTACTACGACCCTGTGTAGCCAAAATGGATGCGGAAGATTTGGGTGTTGGAACCCCTCAAGACCTCAGACATTTTATTTCAGTTCTTTTAAACTGAAGTAATGTTCAACTGCGGTGCTTTAAATTCACTTGAATGGAATATAAAAAGAAAATATTGCTATAAAGTTAAAAAACTTATAACAAAAAAAACTTATGTGATAAAAAAAAATGTTAAAAATATTGATTGAAAAATGTTTTATCATAGATTAATTCATTAATTCTTCCCACAATTGTTTGAGAAAAATTTAAAAAACTTATAACAAAAAAAGCTTATGTAATAAAAAAAATTTTAAAAATATTGATTGAAAAATGTAATATCATAGATTAATTCATTAATTCTTCCCACAATTGTTTGAGAAAATTTTTAGCTTTTATGAATTAAGAAATTTGATACGAATTTAGTCCTTTGTTGCATTTGTTACGAAGAAAAAGCGCCACGCTGTGTTTTTTTTTAATATAATGACCACGCTTCTGTAAGTTTCTGTAAGAATGTGTAAACCTATTCACAAAGATCACTATGCTTTCTGTATAAATATTATTTAAAATGTCAAAAGCACGCGTGATGTGTCCTTTTTTCCGCATAGTTTTCCCCAATCTTTGTCCGGTGAAACATTAAACTTTTTTGGGTTTTGTCCTTTTTGAAAAACTCGTCTCGTTTGTACGCTTGATTGAAATTGATATTTAAAACCTGATAAAGGTCCATTTATTCTTTGTTGCTAATAAAGCAGCCGATCCGTCAGCCATTCATCTTTCCACTCGAGAGCAGACGTGCGCATGTAGAAAGGACAACTATTCCATTTTTATTCATAAAAAATGTACATAGTGTCGAAGCAGCACAGGCAGTGAGAACAAGGCGTGAGGAAAAGGCAAGTGAGACATCCTGTTCCGGTCGTTGTGTGGCATATGAAGTGGTTAAACATCGTCAGCCAACGACACCACAACCAACAATCAGCTAGCAACGACATTTGTCGTTTTAGCAGCGAGGGAAGACAATGTGAAGTACAAAAACCGTTGACATATGTACAACAACATAAAATCTCATCAGTGTTGTGAAGATACCCTGAACAGAGTCAGCACCTCCATCACTGTGATTGCCGTAATGGGGGCAACAGCGCAACACTGTAAATGATGTTGAGATGGTTTTCAAAATGCCTAAAACACTCAGCTAGACTGCGTGTGGAGATTTGAAAAGTGTCGGCTTTCAAAATCTCAAATAATTATTAGAATATAAATCAAGTCAACTCTCCATACTGTCAACACTTTCAACAATCTGATGGGAAATGATTGAAAGTAATCAGGGACCGTAACAGCTATAAGTTTTATTATAAAAATCAGTGTTTAAGAGTTATTCTTTGACTTTTATTTAATGACTCAACAAATAAAAGTAATTTTTTATTTATATTTTATAAATCCTATAATAACAATTATTTTTGATTTTTTTCTTATTATTCAACAAATAACAGTTTTTTTCGATTTTTATTTTAGTTGTCCTATGATAACAATTATTCGTGACTTTTATTTAAAAAAGTCATCAATAAAAATCATTCAATGACTTTTATTTATAAAAGTCATCAATAAAAATCATTAAGTGACTTTTATTTTTTAAGTCATCAATAAAAATCATTCAGTGACTTTTATTTTTTAAGTCGCAATAAAAGTTATTTTCATTAATTGCTACTGGATTCATTAAATATCGAAATGTATATATATTCTTGATCGGCTTAACAAGACCTGTCTTGATAATTCTATTTTCTGAAAGCATCATAACTTTTGCATGCATTAATGCAAATTACTTTCATATTGCGACTTAAAACATAAAAGTCATTGAATGATTTTTATTGATGACTTTTATAAATAAAAGTCAATGATTGATTTTTATTGATGACTTTTATAAATAAAAGTCAATGATTGATTTTTATTGATGACTTTTATAAATAAAAGTCATGGAATGATTTTTATTGATGACTTAAAAAATAAAAGTCACTGAATGATTTTTGTTGATGACATAACAAATAAAAGTCATTGAATAATTTTTATTGATGACTTAAAAAAAAAAAATTCACTGAATGATTTTTATTGATGACTAAAAACATAAAAGTCACCAATAATTGTTATCATAGGACAACTAAAATAAAAATCGAAATATAACTGTTATTTGTGGACCAATATGAAAAAATCAAAAATAATTTTTATTAAAGGATTTTTAAAATATAAATAAAAAATAATTCTTAGTTTTTAATTTTTCCGTAAAAATTACAAAAAAAAGTGTATTGCCAAGTTTGATTCTCCGTGCGAAAAGAAATGTATTGGTATATTTTATTTACTTGTATGACATTTCCTTCATAGTAAAATTTTCAATTATAGTTTTCATAAATAACTGTTATTTCCCTGAAAGTAATAAAATACTTAAACAAAATATTGCTGCTAATGTCTATTCACGGCATTCACGATATGTGATGGCAGATCAAAAAACTTGACCTACCACGCTGATCAGTTGGACCTTTTAATAATGGTCAGTACACCTACAAACAATATCGCTATAAACTGCATTCCGCTCTACAACTTCAACCTAATGTTGTAGACACTTTCGACGCCTGTAGACATTTTTTATTAAGCAGCAAAAGAAAAAAAATTGCAGTAGTGCAATGTCGCGCCGGCGCTTTTTTGATTTGACCTTAATTCTTCATATTGAATTGCATTTTTGCCCTAAGCGATATTTAGTTGCCTGCCAGTGCTTCCGGTGCCGCAGAGTGGGAGCAATGTCCATGTGTCCGCAGACTGAACACACAAAAAAAAGACGCGTTGCTGGGCGGACGTGGAGCGGCATTGCGTGCACCAAGTGCGCACTGAGGCGCTTGTGGCTGATGACTGCGTTTAAAGCGTTTTCAACTTTGCCTTTCCTTTTGAATATTTCTTTTGCTTAGGTACTTTTTCTCTGGGTTTTTGTGCGCGTCTCTGGCCACTTCCTGTAAGTAATGTATCATCCTTGCAGCAGGAAACTACAATGTGTAGTTTCAACTGGAATTCTTCGAAAGTGTGTCGTTAGTCTTGCAACTTTTGCTCGAGTTTTTCTTGTGCTCCTTGTGACTGATGATGAGATTGTGATTGTTGTTGTGTTGAATATGGTTTAGAGCTTTAGCTGCTACTCGTACCACGCAAAGTTTGAATGCGGCTGTGTGTGTGTGTGTGTGGTTGTATGTGAACAAAAAAAACATGTGCAGTGTGTGCACATGTTGCCGCCGTTGGTAAACGTGACTTGTGCGGTTGCAGCAGGTCATTGGTCTTTTTATGATTGCTTTGCGCACTGGTTTCCGTTTTCTTTCGTTCGCTGTGATCCTTTTTCTTAAATCTTGCCTAATTTTTCTTTCCTCCCGAATGATTAATGATTGTTGAAAAATCTTGGGGAATGTATTTTTATGCTCCATAGTGATTTTTATTTTCACATTGTTCATTTTTAAATGTAATCTATTAGAAAGGGTGCACTAAAAACAATTTAAATCAAGAGGCATGAAATTTGATGCAATTTAAAAGTGTAACATGAAGTTTCTCTAGAAAAACGAAATCAAATTATTGATCGAAATGTGTTATATAGAGCGTGATTTAATTGTTACATTGAGGACGCATATTAGGTTAGGTTGAGACGAGTGCGTGCGAGTCACCTTTCCAAACGAAGACCCATTGTCTGTTGCTCAAGTTTCAAACTGAAGTGGATTGTGGATGAAATTTGATGCAATTTAAAAGTGTAACATGAAGTTTCTCTAGAAAAACAAAATCAAATTATTGATCGAAATGTGTTATATAGAATTGTTATATTCAGGACGCATATTAGGTCGAGTGCCTGCGAGTCACCTTTCCAAACGAAGACACATTGTCTGTTGCTCAAGTTTTAAACTGATGTGGATTGTTGATGAAAACAAGTAGCTCTGGTGACTATTCCTTTCCTTCATTAGTCTAGTCTGATTAAAATCGTGACACTATGGTCATCGTAGTGGTCGAATTTAGATGGCCTCTCTGCGAATTTGGAGGACTCTCCGACAGTCAGGAGGACTCCGACGTTTCACTGCAAACGGGTCTGGTAGACAGCAAATGTTCTCCAAGACATTTCAAAGGATAACCGAGTGCCAATACACTGGGTCCCTGCGCACTGTGGGCACGATGGTAATGAGGAGGCGGACAGATTAGCAAAGGAGCGGACGACAAGACGACTCTATGGTCCTGAACCGATGATAGGTGTCAGCAAAGCTCATTATAGACATTGTGTCAAACAGGAATTCACAAATCGGGCTAACCATAAATGGTCCAACACGTTGGGACAGCGCTGTTCTAAGCGATTCTCTCCAGCCTATTCGGTATGCAAATCCAAGTACCTTCTGGACCTAAACAGAAAGGAGCTTAAGTTCATGATAGGAATCCTGAGCGGGCACTGTCTGGGCATCACAGCTTGCGAACTATGCAAATTCTGTATGGAAGATGAAGAAACATCCGTGTACATTATAACTGAATGTCCCGCCCTTTTAAATGCAAGAAAGCGTCGAACTGATTCAGACGAAAGAACTGTTTGGAATCGAACGGGGAAACATAAAGGAGTTCCTGGACAGTATTGGGGAAGATGAACTCCTCCAATAAGAAATAAGGGATTCGACATAATAGTTCTTATTGGACGCAGTGTCTCGGACAGCTGTTGCTCGACTCTATTATTTAATCTAATCATCTCCTTAACTTCAACAGATATCAGTCTTGTTTTAGTTCCATACATAATGCAGATACAGATGCCTTCGGAAATCATTTCTATCGCATCTCCATTACAATGCATTCTCGTCACCGCATCAATCGATTGTCGCATCGCACGACTTTATTGATTCGCATTGACATGTGTACGCCCAGTCACATTTGTGCTAATTGTATTGCTTTACTTTCACATGAGAAAAACGAACTTTCCTCGTTGGCAAACGTAAAAACAAAGCAAAAGTTGTGAAAGGCAAGCCGCCAGCTACCATCTCTTCGGTGTATCGATTCTGTGCCGGCATGTAGACGGTTTGTTGCCATTACGGTTGCACTTCTTTGCCGGCAACCAGTCCACATTGGCGCATCCATGTGCCATGTGCGAGTCGACTGATATATTAAAGCTTTTTGCTTAATTTTTGCTGGTATTGAGAAAACATGAACGCGGCGGACTGTGTGACGCATGCGCCAATGCAGCTGCTGCAATGCTACACACACACACACACAAACATGCAGCTGTTTCTGAATCTACTCGCTTTCGTGATGATCATGTTTGTTTTTTTGCGATTCGTACGCTTTGAGAAGATGATTTAATCGTCGTTAGACGACTTAACCGTAGCGTTCAAAGAGAATCAACAAGAATGTGACTGTTGCAGACTTTTGCTTTCTTTCTTTGACATCACAAAACTGCCAACGATTTCGTAGACTACTTTAAACAACTTTTACTTTCAAATTAGTTTTACTATTTGAACTAAGTGCGACAAAAATTAAACTAGACTTTTGATTAGGAATAATTTGTTGTGAAAAACGATATCGTTCATATGACTGCCACGACTGGCCTTACAGTACGCCATTCGGTCAACCCAATTTTCAAGTACTTTTTCGAATGTTCCGGGTAGAATTTCCTGAATGGCAACTTCGATTTCATGTTTCAAGCTTCAATCATCTCTGGATGGTTAGCGTAACACTTGTCCTTTACGGCTCCCCACAAAAAAGTCCAACAGACTTAAATCGCAGCTTCGAGGCGGCCAATTGACTTCAGAATTTCGGCTGATTATTCGATTTTCGAAAACGGTGCCCAAAAATTCGATTGTTACGTGCCAGATGATCATGAGCCTTCAGTTCTTGGACCAATTTAATTTTATAAGCCTTCATACCGAGATCTTTATGCAAAATTCTCATCAAAGAAGTGCGGAAAATGTTCAATTCTTGAGAGCGATGGCGAGTTGACGTTGATGGATGTTCAAGCACATTTTCGGCTACAAAAGCAATGTTTTCGACTGTGCGCACTGTACGAGAACGGGATCGGGTTGTTTGGTCCATTAACGATCCAGTTTCACGAGCTCGCTTCACAAATTGATCCACAAACTGAGTTGAAGGCAAATCTTTTTTTGGAAATTTCTTACAGTTTTGGTTGAAGACTCTCCACTTTGGAGGTAGATTCTCAATATTTCCCAATTTTGTTCAAGCGTATAGAGTCCCAATTCGTAAATATCAAACTTTTAACTAAATTACGAACACAAATTGAATGACATTTAGACTGCCATTCTCGAAATAAAGCGTAGTTCAAATTCCAAAACTTAAATGGTCCACCCTGTAGTTTAGTTTGTACAGGGTTAGGTTGTGCTGACATTAGGTTAAGTTGGATTGCTTTATCTTATAAACGGAAGACACTTTTTGACGTTGCAAACACCTCTTCGAAATTTATATATCCTGGCAATGCTGCACAGGGCATGCAAACATAGTTCGAGTGGTTTTCAGCAACTATCTTGGTTGCCGTTAGTGTGTTAAAGTCACACACTGACGAGGTTAGGCTTTAGATGCTTCCTCCTCGTTAAAATTAAAAAAAACGATCTAACAACGGTGATAATGTATTAGGTGATTAAGACAATAATTGCGCATGTCTCATCGGCCGGAAAATGTTGTATAAATTATACAAAAATCACAAATACAACAACAATAATGTTATGCTAAATTGTATCAAATCGTTTCACTTAATTCGATGAACATTTAGTCTTTCGAACATTTGGTCTTTATAAAAATTGATTATGGAACTATATGATGTCCGGTCTTCACTTTTACATTTACATCGATTCATTGATGCGTAAATCCCATAGTTGATTTTTATTGCATAATCTATATATTTATGTATATAAAAATGAATGTTTGTTGGTCACACGACACTAAAACTCAAGAACCAGACGGCCGATTGAGCTGAATCTTTCACGGAATGTTCATCTAACCTAACACTCGGTAAACCACATAATACGAATACGACCCGACAAGTGGGCGTGGCACCTCCCATACAACTTAAATGTTTAATATGAAATAACTTCGGAATTATAGGTCGGACAGCATTGAAGTTTGGTACAGGGTCATCGTCTAGGTTAGGTTAGCTTAAAGTGGCTGTCTTGGCCCGGGACTTGCCGAAAGACACTAGGTCTAGGTGTGTTGTTTAAATTTGCATAAGGGTTGGACAAGGGGCGTGGCACTTTTCATTCATTTCATTTCATACATTTGGCACACACTTACGATTTAGATGTGCCTTTTTACAGAAGTAATGGGGTGGGTATTGGGAAAGGGGGCACGGCATCACCCACACATCCCAAATTTGTATGTGGAGCTTCGTAATATTAAGTCAGATAGCATTGGAATTTGGTACAGCGTCATGGCGTAGACGTGTCGTTCCAGTGGAAAAGTCTTATGGGCGTTGTACAAGGGGCGTGGCAGTTTTCAAGCGACCCAAATTTGTTGAATAACTTTAGAACTACAGGTCATACATAAATGACATTTGGCACAGACTTACGATTACGACCTTCCTTTCGACAGGAAAAATTGGGGGGGGTGGGGGATATTGGATAAGGGAGGGGACAAGGTGGCATGGCAATGTCCATACAACCCAAAGTTTTAATCTGAAATAGCTTCGAATTATAAGTCGGACAGCATGGCAATTAAGTATACCGTCGTTCCATAGATGTTTAATTCTACTGGTAAGATTTGAGGGGCGTGGCACATTTTTTGTGACTCAAGTTTTCCGCGTAACTTTTGAAACTCAACTCAAATCTATATACTTATAATTGTTTGCCCTGACTGATTGACCAAATGATTCATCACCGCCCAGCCCAAACCGCTACAAACCTCAAATTTAATCTGTGGGTACATTTTAAAAAACTTGCGCTAACACGGGATTTTTTGAAATTCGGGGTCTAAAGGGACAAAACATGGGGCAAACAGTTATATGAGGAAACTTGATTGGGTTTAAGACTCATAAAAATATAAAAATAATATAACTTTCTAACTCTCCAGATTACGACCGAGCCTTTGCCCTTTTCATGCGTTGGTTCCAATTAAAGTAAAACTAAGTAAATTGTGACACCTAAAAAGTTTTGCACAATTTCTAAAAATATGCACTTTATTGAATTCATTATTGATGATTAACAAAGAGGAGAAGAATGCAGCCAGCGCCATGTGGCGTAGCTCATTCTCTGCCAGCAAGCGGATCGCACCTTAACGTCGAGTCGTGCTGTGTCGTGTACTAACGGAAAGTGGGTCAAAAAGCTACAGCAAATACGTGTACAACAACAGCAGTTGCGACCAACTTTGCATGTTTTCAACTTATTTGCAGCACCATTTGCACACACCGAGAGACAACGACACTCACTCAAACTCAAACTCACACACACACACACACACACACACACACACACACACACACACACACAACAGTGTTTTCAAAGCAAAATCATTTAAGTAAACAATTTAATTGGGACAAGTGCTTATTCGCAAACTGAAATGAGAGTGAGTGCCGGTAATAGCAGCGCAAATATGGATGGGTGTGTGTGTGTGGGTGCCTGCCGGCATACCGGCGCGCAGCGTAAAGAAGTTCTTAGGCAAAATATTTATAAGCTACTACACATCTCCAGTCAACGCCATCTACGCAGATTAGCGAATAAAAGGCGCTTTGTTGTGGGCCCGCCCTGTCCGCCCGTCCAAACACCCACAGTGCACACGACTTACTGCCCGCGCAATTGGCTTGACTGAGCGGAAAATTAAATATTTAAAAGACATTGAAGTGTATTCGAATATAAAACACAGTCGCACATAGCAACACGATAACTCAAATGCAATAATTTTGCATGTGTAAAAACGTGTAATTATCTGTAATGACTTCATAATAGGTGCGAGTACATGAACGAAGTTGCAGCACTCAAGTTGCTTTACGAAACTGGAGCCTCATTCAAGCGCAAAATTCGCAAGTGGTCGCTTGGCCATTTCGCGGAATTCCTAAGCCCCAGCAACCAAAACTAAGCTGAAGCAGAAATGTTGAACTGAGTGAAAGTAAATTGAATTTGAGGAAGCTTTCGACCTTAAATACTGATTAAGATGATAATGTTTTAGCAGTGTCTTTGTTAATAACAACAACAACAAAACATTTGATGATTCAACTTTAAAAGCAATCAACTTCGGTCCCATGAGTGGCGAAAGTTTTAGTTTTTATTGTTTTTTTATTGTATACACTTGCGTCATCAACTGAGCTCTCTTCAGCAACTTCAACAATTCATGCCCATTCGCTTCGGTTTCGGTTTAATGCCGGTTTTTATGTTTTATGGATTTCGAATAAATTGGTCGTACGTTAGGAGCTGAATCCTTCCATTCACTTGGGATGAACAATTAAAACTCACTTGTTTGTGTGTTTGATCAGAAGTTAACGAGTTATATGGTTGACTGCCGGTTTCAGCAACGCGTTTTGTTTGAACTGAACTCAACAAAGCTTCTACATACAAGTATGTAGCACTGTTAGTATTGAATCCGGCAATGCCGGAAAAAGGGGTGTCGGGGAGGTGCTTACCCAGGTCCGGGATTTTATAGTTTTATGTAATTATTTTCATCACATATAATCACACAAGGAGGAGAGACTTGCGCGTCTAGTATTTCTATAACAGTTTAAGGATCGACTGATTCTCTCAAGAATTGAATGTTGAGTTCTCATGGGTGCTTATACGATGAAAGCTGCAGTAAATGCAGAGAAACGAGAAGCAAGAAGACACTTTTCCGTCACCAGTAGAACTCGTCTGACTTGCTAAGGAGCATCTCCAAGTAAACTATCAGCCCTCTTTGAAGATTTTATTTTGTATTTTAACAAATCGTTACTATCAGAACTCAGACCCAATAGATTCTATGCGTGGCCGTTTTTAGCAGCCAGTCTAACATAAATCTAAACATTAAGAGTCAACGAAGCTGTCCACAATTTTATCGACAAATAAACCTCTCCAAAGTTTAAGTAGATAACACTGTGTGACAAAAATAAAAAAATTTTTCACATCGGAAAAAATCCATATGTGCGTGAAACTAGAGACCAAATATAGTACTACTGCGTACTCAGTTTTTCATTTCTACATCCTTTGTCCTTTTAAAAGGACTTGAAAATTTTGAAGGGGATAAAAAATACAAAATATATAAAAAATACTTAACCTCGTTAGAATATGGCGATATGTATATCAAATGAATGAGGAAAGACTCAAGCATTTATATAAAATTGATTTTTTTTATCTATTTGTAAAAAAAGGATATGAAAAGGTCCTTTGAAAATTTTGATCCTTTATATCCTTGAAAATTTGTATAGAATTTTCTTGAAAAGTAAGCATGTTGAAACCCAAAACCTCCTTGATCACGTGTCAAAATTTCACTATTCTCGCTTGATTGCTTTTGTATCTTTTTATTATCTATATATATAAAAAAAAGTTCACTTCTTGTGTGTAGCCAGTGTTTGCGAAAACGGTTCATTCTTTTGGGAAAATTTGTTTCGTATGTGATAGAAGATGTTAATGCGGTGGTTTATAGCGATATTACATGTTTGTACGGCAGGTGGGCGTGGCACCTCCCATACAACCTAAATTTTTAATATGGTATATCTTCGGAATTATAAATCGGACAGCATTGAAATTTAGTATAGCGCCGTCCCATTGATGTGTCATTGTACTGGTAAAATTTGTTGGACGTTGGACAAGGGGCGTGGCACTTTTTATGACCCAAATATTCCGCTGAACCATAAGTCGCACAGCAATGAAACTAAGTACGAACCTACCATTTATTCATATCTTTCGACAGAGGGAATGGTGCGGGTATTGAACAAGGGGGCGTGGCACCGCCCATACAAGCCATATCTTTAATATAGAATATCTTCAAAATTGTAAGGTGCACAGCATTGAAATTTAGTATAGTATCGTCCCATAGATGAGTCATTCTATTGGTAAGGTTTGATGGGCGTTGGAAATGGGGCGTGGCACATTTTTTCTGACCCAATTATCCCGCTGAACTATAAGTCGCACAGCCATGAAACTTAGTATGAACATATCATGTACTCATATCTTTCGACAGACGGAATGAGGCGGGTATTGGACAAGGGGCGTGGCACCACCCATACAAGCCAAATCTTTAAAAGAGAATATCTTCAAAATTGTAAGGTGCACAGCATTGAAATTTAGTATAGTGTCGTCCCATAGATGGGTCATTCCATTGGTAAGATTTAATGTGCGTTGGAAATGGGGCGTGGCAAATTTTTTGTGACCGAATTATTCCGCTGAACTATAATTCGCACAGCCATGAAACTTAGTATGGACATATCATGTACTCATATCTTTCGACAGACGGTATGAGGCGGGTATTGGGCAAGGGGGCGTGGCACCACCGATACAAGCCAAATCTTTAATAGAGAATATCTTTGAAATTGTTAGTCGTACAACACTGAAATTTAGTATAGTGTCGTTTTATATATGAGTCATTCTACTGGTAATATTTGATGGGCGTGGCACATTTTTTGTGACCCAAACATTTTGCTGAACTATAGGTAAGTCGCACAACAATGAAACTAAGTACGAACCTACCATTTTCTCTTTCGACAGAGGGAATGCTGAAGGTATTAAACAAGGGGGCGTGGCACCGCCCATACAAGCCAAATCTTTGATATAGAATATCTTTGACATTGTAAGTCGTACAACACTGAAATTTAGTACCCTGTCGTCCCATAGATGAGTCATTCTACTGGTAGGATTTGATGGGCGTTGGACAAGGGGCGTGGCACATTTTTTGTGACCCAAATAGTCCGCGGAACTATAGGTCGCACAGCAATGGAATTAAGTACGAACCTACCATTTTCCCTTTCGACAGAGGGAATGATGAAGGTATTGAACAAGGGGGCGTGGCACTGCCCATACAAGCAAAATTTTTAATATAGAATATCTTTGAAATTTTAAGTCGTACAACACTGAAATTTAGTACCCCGTCGTCCCATAGATGAGTCATTCTACTGATAAGATTTTATAAACATTGGACAAGGGGCGTGACACATTTGTTGTGACCCAAATAGTCCGCTGAACTATAGGTCGCTCAGCAATGAAACTAAGTACGAACCTACCATTTTCTCCTTCGACAGAGGGCATTGTACGGGTATTGAATAAAGGGGCGTGGTCCTGCCAATATAATTTAAATCTGGTTCAAGCGCAATCCATTTCTTTACTGAAACTTAGCAGCAACATTGCTTATTTGAGGGCCTCGATTGCGTTAATCGGTAGCTCCCTTCTTTTCCGTTAGTTGGTTTTCTTCGTCAATTTGCATCGCCATAGATTCGCCATCTCGCGTATTTCATTATAAGAAAACAAAACATGTCGTGCGGGACGAAGTTCGCCGGGTCAGCTAGTTTAAAATACTGATACTCAAATAAATTAGAATTTTTGTACTTCATTAGAATTGCAGCTTCCGCCTTTGTTATAATAACTTTCGAGCCAATAAACTTAAAGTAATAACATTTTGACACCTGATCAAGGAGATTTTGGGTTTTAACATTTTCAATGATATAAAGGATTAAATATTTCAAACGATCTTTTTCGTATCCTTTTTTGACACATAGTTAAAAAATCAATTTTATTTAAATTCTTGAGCCTTTATGAAAGAGGTTTCATTTGATATACATACCGCCATATTCTAACAAGGTTAAGTATTTTTTATATTTTTTTTTATTTTTTATCCCCTTCAAAAAGGATGTAGAAATTAAAAACTGGGTACGCAGTATTATTTTATTTGGTCTCTAGTTTCACGCACGTATAGATTTTTTCTGGTGTGAAAAATGCTGTCGCACGGTGTAATTGGCAATATTTTAAAAAATTATGGTGACATTAGGTCTCAAATCTCTTAACACTAGAAAGACCATTGCGGTCATTTTCACGGGTTTTCATTTTAAATATCTGTATTTTCTTTAGTATTTCTGTCAACTTTTGCTTTGATGACTTTTATTTTTTTATTGGGTTCTATAATTAGTTCTGCAATTAGGTTTCTACAATTACAATTAGCCAAATCTGATGCGTACTTTTCGGGATATCAGCGGATATAATATGTAGCCTTTGTTGGTATGAAAAACTTGCGGTCTTTCTAGTGTTCAAAGATTTGAATTTCCTACATTCTCATCTTAACACCAAGTTTTTAAGAGCGTCGAAAGACGCTGCCAACGATTATTGCGTTATTGTTATATTTATTAATGTTTTTCGAACATCGAAAACATTGTTTTATCCAATATTATCCAAAATAAGATTCAGTGAAAATATTAATGTACCGTGAAGCTGGCTTCAGTGTCTGCGATTACCTTTAAAACATGATTTGGGTACTAAGGCCAAAAACTGATCAATCAACTAAAATGTGTTGAGGGCACTTTTTCTTTCTGGCCCCGTAACAGCTTTCCGGTGTTGTTTTTATTCATGTACTATTTTTTTTTTAACGTTAGGCCTTGGCTCGACATCGGTGGCAATTAGAACGCAAATTAAACCAAGTCGTCAGCAACTTTCCATGTTCGACGTAATGAATTAACGAATTCTCACAATCGACGCAACTTGAAACTAATGAGGTGTCACATTTTAGTGCCATTCAAATGCGTATGTCATAGCTGGCTTCACTTTTACAATCCCCTCCCCAAAGAAGGTACAACTAATAAATGAAAACGTAACCTCGCAGTGCACCAAACCCAATCGACCAACTGTCGCTGTGTTTGTCATCGTTGGAATGCCACAAAACGAATTGCTGTGCCCCATCGGCGAGTCAAAGTTAATGTCAATGTGGACACGCCAACCGGCAATCGCCAGCCAAAAGCGAAATTGTTAAGAACAAACGAACGGCGTCGCGACACAAATAACGCTGATTATGTCACTGCGGCGCACACCGCACCACAGCCACGTCTCCGGCCCATAGCCACTGCCCCATTGCACGTTTGCTTTCGTGCTGTTGTTTGTCGTTGAAAATCAGCGACCGGCGCAGAGATAGCAAAATGGCAGTGTGTCTGTGACTGCATGTGTGTGTGTTAGTGTATGTGTGTGAGTGTGAGTGTGTGTGGCTGCAGGGCCGCAGGCAAAGCCTCGTTAATATGTAATGCAGTGGAAAGGATTTTCAATTTTGAAATGAGAGTTGTTTATAACGATTGCAACGTGCCCAAGTGACCTTCGCACGCGCCACCACAAAAACCACAACCAGAACAGAACACAACACAAGAGTTGTATGGCCGCTGCCACCGCACCCCATTGGCGTATGCACTTGCATACCTATATACTATGCATACATACATACATATATACTCGCATATGTATGAATGAGTGTGAGTGTGACTGCAATTGCAATTAGGAGCCTAGCGCGAGTTTGTTGGTAGCATGTCACCAAGTCGAAGGCATGCAAACATTGTCGTTGTGCGCGATTGAAAAAGCCAACAACAACAAACTAAGTACAGCAATAAATACACTTTACGGTTACATTCTCATAGGCCAAATACTGCCAAAGCTACCACCGACAACACAATTGCCATCGTCGCCATCGTTGTCGTTGTGCCTTGAATAAAAATGCCGAAAAAGCATTTATTTATTACGGAATTCTCGTAATGTTTTTTCGACGTCTTGGAATTCAAGAATGGACAGTACAGCTGGTCATCGGGCTTCCACGTTAATTTGGCAATGTAAATTCTGCAAGGTTCTGCAACGCGCAGACATTTGACAGCAACGCATTGCGCCATTCGAATTCGAATTCGGCGCCATTAAAAACCGAGCATTTACACATTTCACTCATGTGGTGTTTATTCGACGGTGAAACAGCAACCAGTGGCTACTCGCTTTGCTGCAATAAAGCGTAGGGCTACCATAAAGTTTCAGTACTCGACTGTCACCGGTAAGAAGCAGTTCATAAGTAAGGGTTATTTATTTTTCGGTTTCACAAGTAAAGTTAAATAAAACATACATAAAGATATGATTTCGATGAAAATTTTTATTTTATGATAATGCCTTGTGACCTTGTGACCGCCTCTAAATTGCTTGCAGCAGTGGATCCTTTTGAGGTAGTTTTTTTTGGCACATTTCGTTCGGTATCTCGGCGGTCTTTGACGTACCCCCACAAAGAAAGTCTAACGGCAACAAATGGCATGATCTTGGTGGCATTCTGGAAACTTCCCGTTCGTGTTGTGTGGCTCGCGGCAACGTCCTCTTGAAACCACATATCGTCCAGTTCATAATCTTCAATTACAGGCCAAAAAAAGTCGGTTATCATGCGACCATAGCGCTCTGAATTGACGGTAAAGGTTCTTCCAGCGTCATTTTTGAAGAAATGCGGGCCAATGACATCTCCAGACCACAATGCGCACCAAACAGTCACTTTTTCCGGATGTAATGGCTTTTCCACAATCACTTCTGGGTTCTTCGAGCCCCATATGCTACAATTTTGCTTGTTGACGTAACCAACGAGTGGGAAAAATCGAAAAATCGAAAAATCAGCATTGAAAGCCTGTTGCTCTAGCACCCAATCAGCATATTTATGGCATTGTGAATGATCAGCCGGCCTTAATTGTTGCATGAGTTGAAGTTTATATGAATGCAGGTGCAAATCCAAATGCAAAATACGTCATAATGAGCCGTAAGATGGGCCCAATTGCTGAGAACGCTGCGTGGAATCAACAAATTCGGATTATCCGCCACACTTCCGCTAACAGAAGCGAAATTTTCGGTAGTGCGCACATTCGAATGATGCACAGGCCTGACCACATCTGTAACGCTTCCAGTCTCCTCAAATTTCTTTATAATCTTGCCAATTCCTTGCACAGTAGGTCGATTATGACAACGATAATCACCCCGTAATGCTTGAAAAGTGGCCACGTTTGAACCATCACTTTTGTAGTACATAAGTTTTAACTATTTTTACGCGTTCTTCGGTTGTTAAACGATCCATTTTCGTTAATCGAAAACCTTTCACTAAATAAATGACACTTCAGATGACATAAATTTAACAGCTGACAGCCTTGCCAGACCGGCGGTTTTGAAACCACTAAATGGATAAACCTGTATTTTCTTCAAAGTTTTTGGAACTAACCACGAAAAAGTTGATCCTTTGAAAATTGTGTTTCTCTTTAAAAAATGCAGCACTTTACTTTAAGTCTTCTCGAATAACTCCGAAAATGTTCGTGGCAAAATACTCAAAAATCTGAGTTATGGCAGCCCTATGTTACCAGTCACGAAACAGCAACAATATTCGAGTAGATTTAAGATTCTCAGATGACAAGCGTCGCGCTAAAATTTAATTCTTATTCTACATTTTGAAAGTAAAATCTATATTTTCGATATTCTGAAACGTAAAAAGCCGACTTTTCTGTTTATACCGAAACTCTGCGCAAAATTTGAAACGTGAAAGACGGGAAGACTCCTCATACAAGGTGCGTCCCAAAGTAAACAGGACTTTTGCAATAGGGACGTTTCTGGTGGCGCCATCTATGTGTGAGGACATGCGTTGGAAAGGTACATCTTTCATTCACATACTGTCTAAATTTCATGACATTTGGTCTAGTAGACGCCGAAATATCCCGCTCAATGTGACAGTATGTTTTTAACTTTGGTACGAGAATGTCGATCGAACAAAGAGCTAATATTAAGTTCTGTTTTAAACTTGGTAAAACTTTTACCGAAACGTTTAAATTGTTAAAGCAAGTTTATGGTGATGATTGTTTATCCCGTGGCCGTGTTAATGAGTGGTTGAATCGATTCAAGAATGGTCGTGAAGACTTGAATGACGACGAACACGTCGGCCAGTCGAAATTTGTGATTACTGACGATGCCATCAAAACTGTGCGTGATTTTATCAAAATGCAGCCAAAATCATCATTGGAATTGATGGAAATGGAATTGAACATCTCCAAAACATCAATTGATCGCATTTTAACCGAACATTTGGGTCTCCGTAAAGTGTGTTCTCGCTTCATTCCGCACACTTTAACCGACGACCAAAAAGCGCAGAGAATTGAGCACGCAAAAGACATCGTTCGGGAAGCCAGACGTGATCCAAATTTCTTGTTCAACATCGTAACCGGTGACGAAACGTGGTGCTTTCAATATGATCCCGAAACAAAGCGTCAAAGTGCCGAATGGAAGCACCCAGATGAGCCAAATCCGAAAAAAACCCGCCGTGAGAAGTCAAAAATCAAAACTCATCTCATTTGTTTCTACGATTCAAAGGGAATAATTCATCGAGAGTTTGTTCCACCGGGAAAAACAATTAACGCTTTGTTTTATGTTGAAGTTTTGAAGCGTTTGGTGCATCGCATTCGTCGTATTCGGCCAGAATATCGCGAGGAAGGAAGTTGGCGTTTATTGCATGATAATGCACCGGCTCACAGAGCCCTAGTTACGACCGATTATTTGACCAAAAATCGCATTTTTACCATCAATCATTCACCGTATTCGCCTGATATGGCTCCCTGTGACTTCTACTTATTCGGTCAGTTGCATTTGCCGATGAAAGGAAACCGTTATAAGGACGTTGAGGACATCCAAAAGGCTTGTACCAACATTCTGAAGGCGATGCCGGCCGATGACCTAAAACACTCATTCCAAATGCTTTTGGACCGTGCAAAACGTTGTATCGAAGCAGAAGGAGAGTATTTTGAATAAATAAAAAGAATTATACAAAAATAATCATCCGTTTTCTTTATTTTATAAAAGTCCTGTTTACTTTGGGTTGCACCTTGTATATCTGATCTGACACTTGACAACGAGTGAACGCCAGCAACAGCAACAAAAACTTTAAAAATCGTGGTTTATGACTTTCTCGGACAAAGAAAACTGGTTGGACGTCTGAGCTCACCATGGTTCCAGGAAAAGTATTTTAAAATGTAAAGAATTACATATTTAAGTTTAAAATAGAGAGACGTGAGGGTTTTTCAATACTATCTCTTCGTAGAGTAAAGACAAACGAATTATGTGTTAAACAGAAGAATTTACGAAAAAAAACTGTACTGTACTGTACTGTAACGTACTCTACTGTACTAGCTCTTTACTAAAGTTCATCAATAAAACTCATTTATTTGTTGCTCAGTGTCATCGTGCTTCCTACATCTGGTATCACTAAAGACTTATTATGTCTGCACGTGACAAGTCCGCCAGTCAGTTGCACCTAACTCAAGCCAGCTGTCATCAAATAAATGCCAGGAAAATATAAAACAAATAAGTTGAACATAACCTAATCTTTATACTCAAATAATTGTCTGGAAAATACAATATTTATTCTCCAACTGACCAATGCTTACAAATTGGTTATCCTTGGAATCGACGTGAAATTGCTGATCCTAAAGATTGGTGCTTAAAAAACCCCACAAAGTCAATGACTCTCCACAGCTTAGATAACGTTGCCTCCGAGAAGTAGGCAAACAACTCTATTTTGATTGTACCCCAATAATTTCCGTTCGTCGCTTGTAAATTTCTGATAACTCAATGCCAAACGAAATGCTTTTGCGTTGCACTTCATTATTTACAGAAATTTACGCGCGGCAGTGATAACCTGCCTGAACCATCGGTGAAGGTTATTCTCGTGAACGTCATAAAAAATTTCCATAATTTTGCAAATTGGTCTTACATGA
Organism: Melieria crassipennis; assembly: GCA_963668005.1. Taxonomy (NCBI): domain Eukaryota; kingdom Metazoa; phylum Arthropoda; class Insecta; order Diptera; family Ulidiidae; genus Melieria; species Melieria crassipennis. Next base: position 139,316,117 of record OY764961.1, on the reverse strand, counting down.
AATAATCAATCAGCACATTTCAATCAATGTCGAATGCATTTGACCGCATTTCGCTGCTTGCCAATTTTAGTGTAAAATATCGCTTTGTATACCATAAACATACATATGTATGTACGTATATGTATGTATGTATCTACGTATAGCGGCTCATGCGTGAAGAATGATAGTTGTTGGGTCGTTGTTTTATCGAAGTTTTTTTGGAACCACAGCTGCATTCCACATTCTGTGTAACTGAATGGTTGAGTACTTACGTTCAACACTCGCAAATGCTGCAACGTGTCGTCAACGGCAAACTTTACTTTACGTGCCAACTCGCTGGGTGCCTTAAGCTGACGACTGTTGCAGTATTGCAGACAATGTGCGAGCTGCAAACAAAAACGTAAAATAAACTTGAACAAAAACACAAATTTCAATTGGCCAAATAGCGCAACACATACCGCTGACCCCCAGCAGTGCTCACTCATGCTGCACGTTGCGGTGACGCATTGCTGCAGCTGCCGCCGTTGCTCGCTCCCACACGTTGTGTGCATTTGGCGCGTAAAATGTTAATCGGCAATTTCCATGTGTGATCATGTGACAAGTTGCAGTTCAAAGACACTGAAATTCAGTACAACGAACGCGCTTTCAACGCACTGCAACTATGTGTAGTGATGATTCAGTCGAAAGCGAGTAATCATCGAGATGTTTTGCTATAATTGCTACTATTTATTCAATTTCACGTTTTAGAAGCTTTCCACTCGAGAGGAGATTTTTCATCATGAAAACAATATTTAAACAATTAAAATTTATTAAACGTACTGTCGAGTAGTCGTTGCAGTTAATTCAGTTGAACAATCGACTATGTGACAGTACTGTGTATAGTCATCGAAAAGACGTCATGCTTATCCAGCAAAATATACAATCACATTTTTACATATCATCTGTTGATTTTATATGCCTCGATCCATTGCAAAGACACTGTCTTCCAGTGCAAATTCAAACATCTACAACGCACAGTGCAGACACTCCACGTCCGCGTCCTCCTCCCTTTAATTTGATTATCTCTGTTTTTCTGTGAGGGGGACCTACGTTCAAGCGAAACTCACTCGTTGCTCCAAGCTTGTTATAATTTGTATTTTTGTATGTCAGGTTTGTGGCAGTCAAAAGTAGGCATGACTGGTATAAATAAGAAACAAACCAAGAAAGATTTGTAAACACCTTCATTGCGAGACTCGATTTACCTATCTCGAATATCCATCACTACATTCGTTACACTTTAACTCGAATGAGTTCAGATGTGAAAGAAATTGTTGTTGGAATTGTTCTGGCACTACAACAAACTATTTACATAAGTAGTGATGAGAAAATAAACTTTGGTAAGTTTTGCAAAGTTTTCGTATTTGGCAATGCGGCTTGAATGTTTAAGAAATCAAAAAATTTCAGCTTCATACGCCATTACAAAAAGAGATTCGGTTTTCTTAAATTTTAAATTTTACGTCTTAGGCTTCTATTTGGTTATATTAGCAACATTCCATAAGACATTTTTTAATTTTTATACTCGGACCCTGTATTTTAGTGTTTTTCTATGAGAGCAACCACATTGTTGTGGCTGTAATAATTACCTAAACATAAAACTTTTTACGCATAACGAAAATTTGAATATTTCTTCATTTACTTCAGCCAAAATTAAAAAGAAAAGTATCTAAATTGAAAGAAAACGTCAAATTAAAAAGTTCTCTAATTTTTTCTGCTTCTTCTTCTTTTACTATGTCAAGATATACCATTAAAAAAACGTGTATACTTCTCTTCTTTAAACTTAAATATTCAGTTTATTAATTTCGTATTTTTCCTAAAACTTCAAAAGGGTTAATGGTTTTCGACGTAACTGTGGAAATATTTAGGGTGCCAAATAACATGTGGAGTGAACGTCTTGCATTGGTTTCGGAGATTCCAGACCAGACGTTTTTCCATGGAGAACAAATATGGCAAAGTTTGCCCAAAATCTTCGACTCATTCCAAGATTAATGAACAACCAAGATTGACCCAGGAAATGGGTCAATTTACTTCATCAGAAAAGAAGTTGTAGCTTTAAATTCCATAAATATTGAACAAACACTAACTGCTAACTACTGCTAACGGATAATGAAACCAGCTTACAAGTTTTCGAAAATTTGTTGCGAAACCAGGAAATAAATTCGATACTGTCTGAATCACACTAAAAATTAACACCGTAGTTTGATCCTGAGAGTCCAGCAATTAAATTCTGGTGTTGAAAAGAGGACAGATGACGGAACCATTAACAACGTTACGGCTCAAGGATTGTAAAAAATTTAATGATCTATTTCTCTGGTTTTAAAGTAAGAACGAAGTAGGAACAACTGTATGGATGGCAGGACATCAATGATATTCAATTAATCTAAAACCAAACCAAGTAATCTTTAAGTAAGCTGAGTTGCTTAGTCGGTTCTTCACAAAAAGAAGGAATATGCCAACTTAGATGACTAGTTTCCCACAAAAGCTAATATGAACCATGAGCTGGTACAAAGATATTTGAAAATAAGTTTTCACAATAAAAAATTCGACTTCATACCACGTCTTTTTAGTTCCAACTTTTTATTCTACATTCGTTTCGTGGAGTTTGGCTCTTGTAAATAGTTAGTTCAGTTACTTACATCATATCCTCGTTTCAAAACGCATTTTCTTCATTTCAATGCCTTATTGCAATGATTGGTGATCTATAAAAAGAGCTTTGGCCCATGGCTACGCAAATAAAAATATTAATCCTACAAGCATAGAGTTTGCGTCAGAAGCGCGCAGGTGGAAATTGCGTCAGGAGCGAATTGTGGAATGCGCTAATCGGAAAATAAGTAAACAGTACACAAAGGCGGAAAATGCACGGAAAGCGGAGAGCGGCAGGCGGTCTGAACAACGTAGCCAAATATTTGTGTACATTCATACAGAAATACAAATTAATAAGCAGCGAACTCGTTGAAATCGGACCAGCTTATCGAGAGTTTTTGAATGTGCTGCTCGAAATTGTTTATAATTAAATGCAAACGTTATGCGAACGCTTGTAGTGGAATCTGTTTAGTATCGGTTTAAGTGACAGTTTGGCATTCGAATGCTCAATGCATAGTTTCCATTACTATTCGTAGCAGCATCACAACAGCTAAATGTTGAAAATTGGTTGGCCAGTACGACGAGCCTTTGGCTGCGCAGTTCTGAAATGGCGCTCATGCGTCACGACGCGTCGCTTTCTGGGCCGCTGAACGCTCTAATTCAGCTCTTAAAATGCTTCATTGATTAAGTCTACAGTTGGAAAGAATTATGCTACTTTCTTATCACTGCCATTTGGGCTGCCGAGCACTTATTCCGGTGCTCAACGCTCACTTCCAACGAGTGCACTTTTCCGCGCCGCTTGCTCTGCCGCTGTGGACGCCGCAATCGCAAAGGTCTTGGCTGGCACTTGGCGCACTAGGAGCCGCTGGTGTACTCCGAGTTCATAGCAATGCGTGCGCGCTTGCTGGCCGCTTTGTTTGCCTTTGATGATTGATCAATTTATTCTTTGCTCAACTCCCTTGATATGGTTTAATGGTCGCGCCGAGCAAGCCGACAGCACAGCACAGCACAGCAGCGTCAAGTAAACTGAGTTATTGTATATAGGTCAACAGTCTAGCGGCAATAAATGTAATGATAATGATTTTTCCTCACCGTCCGCAAGTGGACTGCACTGAGCATCTGTTTGTCGTTGTAATGAAATGAAATGTAATTTGTTGAAATAACAGTTAAGTGCTATGGAACGCTTTGGTCGATTGGGGGTTTTAAAAGGAACGCAGTGGGATAAGAAAACTTCTTTTACGCGGTTTTTTTGAGTAGTTTCGTAATGGCAACGGTATAGAATTTGCAGTTGAAATTTGGACAACTTTCGTTGTTTCTATGGCTTTAAGACACTTTAAACTCTTTGATGATTTAAAATTTTTGTGATTAAGAAAAATAAACTTAAATCACTAATAAATTGTATATAGTATGTACACAATCCAATTAACGGGGCGTACTTCAGGCGATGAAGCTAAACATAAAGAAGTCAGTTGAATCCTTAAATAGATAGAAGTTTTTAAAAGTTTGCAAAGCGGTCAAAGAAGTTTTTTGTGACCCTATTGAAGAATTATTCGCCACCAATTTACACACTTTTCTGTTGCCCTTAAATCAAAGTTGTCAACACTTAAAAAGTTATCCTTTCACTTAACGACCACAAGTACTGATTTGGTTCCCGGGGACAGCGGGATTGCTTATACATAGGTAACTTTACTACTAGAAGTTTGCCATGTCCTGTTAAGTGGCAGCCGCCGAAAGAAAACGTTTTTATTCTATATTTTTTTATGTTGACTTTTGTCCACCTTCGTCTTAGACTCGAAATTCAACGTACTAACCAGCTGAAAGAATAGAAAAATAAGCTTCACAAGGCCAAGTAAGCAAACTTCAATTTCCTCTCTTCACCTCATGATTACGAAAACTATCCACAAGTGGCACATCAAAGAAAACTTAGCCTTCTTATGACCCGAACAGTTTTGAATTCCCATACAAATGCTGGCAGACTCACCGTGTTTCCTTCGAGTTATATTTCTGTACACAATAATTTGAGATTTTCCAGTTCTGTGCCCAAAGGTAAAGATAGAAGAAAGGGATGGGAGAGGAGATTTGTGGAAAGGGTTCACTCCATGCGTTCCATGGGTTCACCAATATGTGCCTCCTGCTTTTCGAAAGCACTGGACAAACACAGATGAACTGTTCTGTTGTGATAGATCTAAGATTAGATGGCTGCTGTTATTCGTATATCTCAAAAAGCAAATCTAACATTCCACGCATCCAACATCAGAACGATTTGTGAATGGTATCAAAACCGTACTGTGTTCATTTTCTTATCTCATAATGCAGTAAAGCTAAAATAAACATTTTTTGTTGTTCATCTCCAACAAGACAAAGTATCTTGTGATCGATTCGTTAATCGGTTAGAATTGAACAGCAAAATTGGTGATTAGCTTAGCGTAAGCTCACTTAAGTGATGGAACTATCATCTGTCATCACCTATGAGTGGCATCTCTGTTCTCTGTAAGTGAGAGTTGTTAGGCGTGAGGCATTGTTATTCTTTTCAATTCAGGGAATTGAGTGGCATAGGAAGTAAGGATCAGGATAGTGCTGTTTGATTAGCAAACAGAATGAAAGAAAAATTGGGTAAAATTACGATGAGGAAGAACTATGATTTAGATGAGTTTCGAACGCTTGACTACCAAGGCTTTACAAGATACATAACTATATATGTACATATAATTGAGATGAGATGAACTGAGATGTCAGATTTTTTGTGTTACTTAAATTATGATTCCAACCCATAACTCCCTGCCTTGTCGTCCAAAGCACTAATCATTCAGTCATTTATAGAATTACAGCTAAAATAAATGTTTCTTATTGATGTCTCCAACACGAACGAATCTTTTTTCTGCAGCGTTGAATGAATGATGGCACCGAATACATTATTACTTCATTAAAGTGAGTGGGTGAAATGTTTTTTAATTTTAAGTGCTTCTTCCAAGACTTCTCATCACTGCCGAACTATTGGCGCTCTAGACAAAACAACAATTCACAAACAAATTTTCATATCTGTATGCATGCAGGCTACCTCTATTTCGCTGCCAATAGAATTGTTATTCCTCAGAACGCTTCCAACGAAGCAAAGTCGCAGTAAGCATTTATTTATGCTATCAACTTGAATACACATTTCAACAGCATTAATGAAATTATTCAATTTACAAAAACGAAACCAAAAAAAAAAATGATGAATCTGCATTCATGAAATACTGAAAATAATCGCGCAGCGCACAGCTGTGCTGTGCGGAAGACGAGTCAGAGAAGCAGACAGCCACGCGAATACCCAGAAAGGCGCGGGTGTTGACAGCGATGGAGTCGTCTTTCCACAGACATTAACTAATTTGGAGCACATTCGTTTTTGTTGGTGTGCATGCGAATGTGCTTGAACAGAAAATATAGCTTGAACATTTCAAAAGCATTATAGACACCTACGACTCACAATCGGAGTGCATACAATCTCGAATGCAGAGGAAGTGGTTGTCGCTTTGCTTCAGCTATAACTTGTGTGTTGTTGTCAGCGTTCGGTGGCATGTGAAGTATAAATTGGGGAGTTTGAAAAAGTGTATGGCCCCTAAACTGAGACAGCAGCGTTGAGTATTGGTTTAGTTAGTCAATGAGTTAGGCTTGGGGCAAACGTGTCAGACATTCGTTTGAAAATCTATCAAATACGCAGTGATTGGTTTGGCTTTATGTAAAGAACTGAATGATTTATGTTGTAAATTAATTAAATTTAAATTTTCCTAAAAACGTATTTCCGCACATTAACCCATTAAAATCGGAATGGAAAAAATCATGCTCTTGCTAAAGAATTAAACATAACTTTTTCAATAATAAATCCTGTTTCAATTATGAAGTTTCTATTGCAGATTTCAAAGTTTCAGGCAATTTTACTTCGGATAATACTTTGAGCGAACTTTTTACGTACGACTTTGTAACGAATAAAGCCGCTGAAGGATAACCTCTAAAAGTTAAATAACAACACAAAAGCTCTCACTCGCCCACTCGGCATAAAATTGTTATCCTTTATGAAGTCGACAAATAGCTGCACGAAGCCCGGCCATAGTCCTCCTTGAGACTGTCGTGCCATTCCAACCAAGTATCTATGCTACTGTGTGTATGTACTATCAGAAGTACTAAGTCAGTGCTTTTGATTTTGTCAACTGTTGCCAACTTTGCTATGGAAAATAACGCAATATATGAAATTCTGGCTATGACATCATGTGGGACCGTATTAAATAATGCATATTAGTGTGGGAAAATTTCAGTTGAATAGTAGTAATAAGCTTGAATTAATCATCACTCGTTCTACTTTTGCTCAACTTTTATTTCATATCACGTTGTGTGCTCGATAGTTGGTAGTCTTATAATGTCAGAGGTGAAGGCAATGGTGTTAACTAAATTAATATTTATGTATGTATGAAAATTGAAGTTTCTTAAAAAAATGTGTCATAACGAAAATCATGAATATTCAAGTGAAACGGTGAAAACGGTTTGCGAGACGATGCTAGGCGCAGCTATGCACTGCACTTTATTGTTGGGGTAGTCACATTGCTACTATGTGTAGTGTACACATAATAAAATATATGCACTCACATATACTTATATGAATATTTATATATACTACATATACTTAATGTACTACATATATAATATATAGTACATTCATATATAAAAAACACAAAATTTTTGGTACTTTAAAAAATACTCGATACAGAGTTGAACTAGTAAAACAAAAAAGCTTTAAAAAAGCTTTAAAAAAATATATGTAAATTTCTTGATTTCTTCATTTGAGTTAAAAACATACGAGGTCTGTTCAAAAAAGAAGGTGACTTTTTAGGTTTCATTAAATTTTCACATTATTATTTGTTTTTATGTTGGTGCACATGTTCCCAACGTGTTTGGTGTATCGAAAAAAATGATCAAAGAATCTGTATTAGATTGAACTTTAACTTTAAATCAACTTTAAATGTTGACTGTGGCATTTGGCGATTCTGCTTTGAGTAAAATAATAATTATAACTGGCACAAGCTTACCACAGAAGAAAGAGAAGAAGTTAGAAACGACGTCCCAGTACGTCAACAACCAATGAAAATGTTGAAGTAGCAAAAGAAATTTTAATGTAGAATCGTTCAATCACTATTAAATAAGTTGCTGAGGAAATTGACATATTGATTGGCATAAAGTGTAGCAGCAAAGTTTGCTCCGAAATAACTTTATTTAGTCAGGAGCGGTTAAATGACGTCAACAACTGGTAACTGGATACGAAACATGGGTATTTGGACGGCGGAATCAAAGCCCAATCATTCCAATGAAAAATTCTTTGAACCATTTTAATATTTATATCTGTCAAAACCAAACTAAATATGCAAAATGGCTGAAGTATAATGTCAACTAATATGAAAACAAAATCTACAATCTTATGTACTTGGCCGGTAAAATGGAAAAGTCACCTAATTAACAGACCACAAATTTTCCGAAAACCGAGCGCGGAGAATCGCCTAAAATCACCCAAACCTCGCAATAAAATATTTAATCTGACAACGTAATGATTTTCCGATGTTTTTATACCAATTGGGCGAATATATATGTAACATGCATATAGACATATATTCCTTATATGGAATAGGGGTTCTTGGGTCAAGGTCATATTAGCTTTCGTTAAACGTAATTCCTCTGAGTTCACTGATTCGTATACCTTAACCCTTTCAGTCATGAAAATCAGCCGTTCGAGATAAAAATCCGAGTACTTTAATATAAACTAATATCACTCTACTGAACACGAATCTGCAAAAAAAAAAATATATATAGTGTGTCATTTGACTAGTAGGTAATGTCCAATATATTGGACGATGTGACTCGGAGGATACACATTTTAGCATATGAATTGTATTATTTCTAAGTGAATGAAAAAAACTTTTATATAATACTTCACTTTTTATTTCAGATAAGATATATAAACTGAGGTTTATATTAAAAAATTAAGTATGTGTTATTTAACTTTCATGATATTCGGCAAAACAGTTCTTATTACGCTTCACACATAGATACACATTGCATTTTTGCACATAATGAATGATTTTTTAGTGCATCCCGTCATTTTACAACGCCTAGAATTCTTTTCTTGTACAAAAACAGGAATGTGTAAAATCGACCAAACCAAAGACCGTCTACTAGGTGCATTAAAAACTTCTTCTTGCATAGTTTCCCGCGAAAGTCTTGTTGTCCACTTTATTTCTTTCTGTTTTATGAAGAGCAATGTCGGAATTTCTGCTTTTCGACGGATACCTCTTCCAATTCTAGCTCCTCAATATCATCAGCGTTGCTCTCATTCTCCTCATCTCCTGGCTCTCTTTGAATAATACACGATTCAGCACATCGTACACCTTCCACTGCAATGTCTACCGCATCGTCATCGTCGTATTCATTTTCAATATCTGAATCTCTTTCTGGAGCTTTCGGCACTCGCTCTTCTTCAAGTACAGCACTTTGCGAATACATTTCTTTATGAAAACATATAATAAGTACTAAAGCAAGTTATGTGAAAACAACAACCTCTGAAAACTTTTGTCCATTATAATGGACAAGTTTCTTTTTTAGGGAGCGGCTGAGCCAAAATAATATGTTCACTTTTTTTTCTTGAAAGTAATTATATGATTGCTAACAAGATACATACCAATTTTTAAAAGAAAACATACCAATTTTTAAAAGACTGTATTTGATAAAGTAAGACATTTTTTTTAAAAGATAAGTATTGCTCTTCACTTGTAAAAAAATGCGTTCACGAAAAATAATATTACAGCGAGAAATGCAGCGATCGATGAACAAGCATCACATTTTCGGAGACATAATGGTTCGACTTGGTTACGTATATCATAAAGCAATAACAAATTTAAACGAAAGGCTACGGTAGACTGCTGCAAACTTTACAGAGTCTCTTGTCCAATATATTGGACATTGTGACTGAAAGGGTTAAAGTTACTCTACACCTCCTTCGTCCGATCTAAATTAGAATATGCCTCGTTCATCTGGAGACCCTACCATGAGTGTTATACCAATCGCATTGGACGTGTTCAGAAATCCTTCCTCCGCTTTGCTCTTCGGTCCCTCAGATTCCATGAACCCATTCCCTCCTACACCTCTCGTTGTAAACTCCTTAATCTGAACTCCCTTTACAATAGGAGAATCATTCTATCCCTATCCTTCGTCTTCGACTTGATTTCTAGTGTAGTTGATTGTCCTGTTCTGCTTGAAAGAATCTTCTTCAATATTCCTCTTAGAGTACTTCGTCATTATACCCCTAATTATGTTAAATTTGCTAAAACTAACTATGTGTCGAACGCCTCCTCTATCTGAATTTAATAATTTAGTAGTAGTAGTAGTAGCTTTCGACTTTTTCTGCTCAAAACCTGTTTTTTTGAATTGGCTAAACCATGCGCTCAGATAATCCCATCTCTTACTTTTATTTATAATTTGCTTTTCTTTGTTCACTAGTTTTAAGTTTTAAATTAAGTTTGTTATTCATCAATTTAGCTTGTAAGTTTTGAGCTTGTTATTCATTCAGTAAGTCTGTAAGAACATTTTTGTTCATTGACTGAATTTAATAAAGAATAAAGAATAGAATAAAGAATATTCTTAAGTCAGTCAGCGCTGACTGAAACTGTATGACTGGCAAGTTGACGATAAATTGTGCTGTCGTGTAGCGCTTACCCCAAGTCGCCCACGACCGTTTGAGACATTCTTACCTGTTGTATGTATTCCTGACATTTATCGCTAATCGCATGCAATTGAATGAATCGGCTACAGCCAACGTCAGAACAGTGCACGTACGAATTGTTTATGCGCGAACGCTTGCACCACGCACACGCATTGCTGCTTGCATTACAATCTATGGAAATGCAACTAAGAAATTTGCTGGGTGTGCGGTTGTGTGTGTGTGTGTGTGTGTGTATGTGTTGCGTTGTAAGGTGGCGTGCATGTGCCGAGGCAATAAAAGGTGTGGTTGTGGTCGAAGAGAAAACCGTTAGCGTGGAAAATCTGTTTTGCGGCAAGAGGGAGGGAAAGCACAAACCCACAAAACATAGGAAAGCTGCACTGCTGCCGGACCAACGTCTTGTTCTTCTTATTGTGTACAGTACTTGCAACATGACGGCGCGCAACGAGCAGCAAATTCGGGTTATTAAACTCATTCGAATGAGTGGCGCGGCGGCTGCGGCCATTAAAATTTGCGGCCGAGGCGAAACTATGCAAACGATCTGTATTTGATTTCACTGTTCTTGGCGAACACGAACCAGCAAACAGAACAGCAACTAATAAACACCATTGCACCATTGTTTGCTACTCGGCGGAAATGAAACAATCAAATCGAATTTAACGCAAGCTAATTCGAAATGTTGCCGCAGGCATAAACCAAGGCGACGCGACGCGACGCGACGATTGAGGCGGATGCCTCCGGACCGCAGCGCAGAGTTGGTTAATCGCTGGCGTTGCCTGTTCACAACAGCCAAAGAGAAAACGACAAACTAAAGCGAAAACGCAACGTTTCGGCTGACGTTTCTGTTGTATAAGTAAATATAAAATCTAAGGTAATACATTTGCCGACAGCAACTGACGTGTGATATAACGCTATGACAATGCGCCGGCGGTGAAATGGAAAAAGTTCCCGACTGCCAATGAAACCAAAGCGCATGTTGTACGAATGTTTGGTCACATCGGCAACTGCGATTCTTCAAGTTGGCTGACGAACTTCCAAAATGAGCGACACATCAATGCATCAATGTTGAGGGGGCGGCGCGAAGACCTGATCGATTTCCTCAATTTGTTGTTATTGTTGTGCGTTATATGCTGCTGTGTGGTCTATAAATAATTCGGCAATATGACGCGGCAGCACGTCTCCTCTCCTCACCTGTTCGCTGTCCTGTTGCTGTTTTCGTCACTGTCAATTGCGACACATTTGCTTCAGCAAAATTGACGTTTTCGCTTTAGATTTGTTTCGGTTTTTAGTTAGTTTTTGCTTTTGCAATTTCCTTTTTCTTCTGTGTTCGAATGGTTTTTGTTGTTTTGCTGACAATTTTCGCTTTTATTCATGTTCGCATTTTTGTCATAGTCACTGCTGTCGCCGTTGTGTTGCTGTGACGCTGTTTACGCTCCAACTCCAGCGCCGGCCGCACAAATATTGGCCGCCGCGGTCGTGTTTACAATGCGCCGAGCGACGGAGCCACACAACACTGTGGGTCTTGTCACCCGATCATTGTTGTTGTTGTTGTTGGTATTGTCGTTACCTTTTTGGTGCGCCGTGTTTATTTTGGCATCGTTTGGCAGCGTAGTGTTTTATCTCTGCTTGAAAATACAACAACAAAGTGAAATTTTTTGCAGCTGTTTTTATTGTTTTTTTGCCGGTGTTGTTGTTGTTGTTGTAGCTATTTTTGTTGACTAAAGTTTTCGTGAGTGCGTCGTATGCGCGCAAATGTTTTCCGGTTTGGTTTTAAATTTTATTTTGTAGTTATTACTTTTCCCACCGTTGGTCTGGAATTGGTGTGAGCCCGAAGGCCTCTCAGTCAGCTTGAGCGCGACTATTGTAGCAGCTGTTGTCATTAGGGGTATTCTCGATGTCTTGCATAGCCCTGACATCGTGCACGAAATGCATAATTGACATGGCCATGCATTTCGAGCAACGACACAACAACAAAATACAAGCAAAAACAGTTTGCATTTTTTGCATGTCATGCTACGCAAAAACCCTTGTTTTGTGTGCGACATCGCGATTGTGCGACAGCCATTTAATTTTCTTCGTGTGCGCAAGCGTATTTTCTTTATATTTGGTTTTATTTCAACCTTTTTATATAATTTGCATATATGTCTTGCTTGCAGGTAGAAATGGATCAACCGAAAACCAAATTAAAAAGAAATGGAGAAAGTTTGCGGCATTTTTGCAATATTTGCAATATGTGCTTTTTTGTGCGTTCTCGATGTGTAGCATTTTCCAGTCTTGCACGGTTGCATTTTTACGAATTCTTCCTCCGTGCAAGACATCGAGAATACCCCTATTGTTGTTGTTATTATCTTTGACATGGAATAGCGTGCAGCATATGTTTTTTGCGCCAATGCGAAATTTTGCTAGACGCTGGAATTTTCGCTTTTTGATTTTTAATTTGAATTTGGAATAACTTGAAGATTTCGTAAATAACCGCAGTGCTTTTTCAAATGTATTTATGTTAATGTAAAAAATGAAAACAATTTATTGCAAAATTATAATTAAATAAATACAGTACTTTTCGCTTAAGGCAGGTTCTCACCTTGTGGGGAAAAAAAAACCCGATTTTTTTTTGCCTTATCGTGTAGATATATGTTTCAAAAATGTGCTCCAGAAATTTCAGATCAAAATCTGAAAAATTACAAAAGTTACAGGCCGTTACATAGATCAGTGTCGAGCACCGGCCGAGCGCGCTTTAAACTTTAAACGCGTTTTTCTGAGAACCACATTTTCGGACCTTACGGAAGTGATTGAAGGCGCTGGAATGAACCAATCGTCACCAAATTTTTTTTTTTTAAATGTTCCTTAGGGTTTTTTCTAATAAACGAACCACGATCAGCCAAAAATATTGAAAATTGTTTATTTAAAAAAATAATAAGTGAACAAAAAAATGCGAAAATCTTAATTTTTTTTTCAAAACCTCATAACTTTTGTAATTTTTATTTTTTTTTCATGATCGTGGTTCATTCAATAGATAATACGGTACACATTAAGAATGTGTTCGATTTTTGTGTTTCGGATGACGGGTTTTGACGGAATCACTTCCGGTAGCGGGACACCTCCTCGCCGACATGCCGCCACTGATGGACGCCCCGTGGCCCCCGTTTTTTTATTCATTCAATTTGAAAAATTGTATTCTCTAAATAAATGTGTGTTCATATCCAGAAATCATTTTCAGCTTTGTATCTTTAACCGTTTTCTCAAAAAAAAAGTGCACTTTTTCGGATCCACAAGGTGAGAACCTGCCTTAAAGCGAACTTCGAGGGACTGGGCAAAATGGTTCGTTTTAACAGAAAGTTCGCTTTAAAAGGGATCCGTAACAAGCGAAAACATACAGCGCGTACTTTTGAAATTGGTTCGTTTTAGGCGGAAAATCGTTTTAAACGGGTTCGTTATAAACGAAAAGTACTGTAATTAAATAAATTTTAAAAAAGTTAATCACATAAGAAAATTACTAAAATAAACTTACAAAATTAACGGAAACATTAATGCGAAAAACTAAGGAAATAACTTAGAGAACAATAAAACAAAAAATATGAATAATTTCAACAAAAAAGAATTAAATAATTTAACAAAAATAACATATCTACTTAGCAATGAAAATATGTATGAAATATATATTATTTAAAAAAAGTGTATATAATAGTATATGGGAAAAAACTTTATTAGTTTAAATTCATTCAAAACAAAAATGGAAGAACAATAGAAAATTATTTAAAATTATTTAAAAAATATTAATAAAACAAAAAATTATTTAAACATAAAAATTAGACAACAAGTAATATTAAGAACTTATATTTATACAAATTGAAAAACAAAGAATATTAAAAACCAAAAAAATAGATATGTATGTATGTTACAATTAAAATTATAAATTAATAAAATAAACGAAAGAACAGTAAAATCAACTAAAAATTAAACTACTGAAATATAGAAAAATTCACAGAGAAAATCAAAAGTATCTAATACACAATAAAAAAAATAAAAAATAAAAATAAAAAAATAAAAATATAAAATAAAAAAATAAAAAAATTAAAAATTAAAAATTAAAAAATTAAAAATTAAAATTTAAAAATTAAGAATTAAGAATTTTCTAAAACAAAGCAGTATTAGTATTTTAAAAATATTACTTAATAATTCGTTACTTATTATATTGACGAATTGTAAATTAAAAATTTTTTTCTTTTTTAAAAAGTAAAAAATTATATTACAATCAGTTTATCCAGTCTGGTTTTAAATATTTAAATACCTTTATTTTAAGTTTTCAACACAGTTTTCAAGTGTTGAATTTACATTAAACAAAATTTGACTACATCAATTAAATCAGACACCCAGAATCGGCGAACAATATTAACTGATGGAATACGAGCAGTACAGCTGTTTCCAATGATAAACAACCGCCAAATGTAAATACAGCACTGGAAAGACCAAAACAGTCACCGAAATTGCGCATTGTCAAAGTTGTTTTTTGCGCATTTCAGCATTTCAGATTCAAAACATTTTTGGTGCCATGCACTTCATCATCATAAAAAGCAAAAGCTTATTGGTTAGTGTGAAAATCCCAATTGTTTTCTTAACAAAATTTCAAAATATGTAACCATTAGTTTAAAGAGAGAAATTACGTTATAAAAACCAACAATTACAAGTTTGATATAAGTTTTAAAATTGATAGGAACCTAGAAGCAGAAAGTGTATTTTGGTCATGGCGGACTTTTAAACAATTTTTTTTTTTACCTAAGACCACTCGAGAAGAAGCGGCACAGGAAATGTGAAAAAAATTGATCTATCTTTCACGATGTTTTATGTCTGTAATCTAATTTTATTGTATTTCACTATATTAACTCATTTTGACACCTTCAGAGGTTAAGTTTTGATTTGGAGCACATAACTAGTAGACCGATTTTTAGAATAAATCCTATTCGCCGAACTCATTGCATTGTCGGAATTATATCTTTGAGTTTTGCGCAGCGCAATTCTGGAACGTGCTTCGTTCTAAATATAACAAATGTTATGCAAAAAGTTGTCGTAATTTCTGCGAAAGTCCTTCGAATATTATGTCACTGCCGTTAGAGGAAAGCAGTTGCTAATGAAGCAGTAGCGCAAGTCTCGGCTCTGCGTGTTTGGAGGCCATAGATGAGCCAGATATGCACAATTAAGCTGCGCAAAGGTTTACTCCCCAAACTGGCTCATATTTTTTTTGATGATAACTATAGGGTGCCTGTTGTGTGTGTGTGTAATTATTTGAGCCGAATGAATGAGAAACATGTTCCACGAAGCCTTCAATTTACAAAGCCCTTTAATTTACTTATGCCGAGAAATTTTTGGCAGCGCCGCTTCCACTAATTTGAATGACAAATCTGAAAGTTGTAATGCAGAAAGCAGGACGTCGTTTCTCGCCCAATCTTTGCTTATTCACACATAAGTATTCAAATACACACGCAAACAAGCGCACATCCGCAAAGTTATGACACATGTAAGTTAGGTATGCAAAGCTGTTTGTCCGTTTACGTTTTTGTCACATTTATTGCAGACCTTTTGCTTTGTCTGTTTCTGTTTTTCGTAGCTGTGTGCTTTTTCACCTGCTTTTAGGTTTTTGGCGCGAGCCACAGCTGATTGAATTTTTGTGCATTAACAGACCGACAAACAGAATGCCTCAGCTTCAAATTGGCATTTGTTCAAGCAACTTTTTAGAGCGTAAACATTTGAAGCTGAACCGCGAAAAACGTTGCGACAACAGTTTTAGGAACATCTAATATACTCTCTGATTATTTAAATGAAAAATTGCTTTTTAATTGCCCAGTTAGTGGAGAAACGTTTTATTAAGAAATCAAATTAGCAGTTTTATGTGATTGTTATGTGTTAACAAACGTTGGAAATTAAAAGTGTTTTAAAACATAAAAGTCTGAAGTGTAGTAGTGAATTCTGTACATCATGGATATGGATAGCTTAGACCAAGAAAAGTGAGTAAAAACGTTGCAAGTGCAGTTTTTTCTTCTGTTTGGTGAGAGGTCGTTTCAAAAGCCATCAATGATATTAATTTTCGATCATAAATGATGAATGAACATGACCCATCACTACAGGAACGACGGCTCCGGACCCTTAGAGACAGATTCTTCAATGGGCTTACGGAAATAGCAGATTATCGATCTACACAATTTCCTCGCCCAGACCAAATGATTCCCAAAAGATCCCGTCTGGATATACAGGGATCCCAACTGATAGGGAAGGACACCGGTATTTTTAAGAATGAAGAGATTCACAATGAACCCAATTCTTTAACCTAACCGAACTGAATTGGTATTGGTAGATCAGAAACTTCAACTTTTTTAATAAGAACCGGCACACAGCGGATTTTACGGCATATACTAAGTCTTTGAGTTCATGGCGAGGGAGAGGTTGAGCGTATGGTTGTTTCTTATCCCCACTGCTCCTGTAGAAATTACTGGATCCTAATCCCATAGTGCCCTATGCTGAACCCCATGAACTGCCGCATGCCGAATTGAGGTTCGACTCAGGTACAGGACGTACTGAGTTTTCTTTCTAGACAGAGTGCGCCATATTGTCCGACAGGTGCCGAAGTCGGTCCTACCCCGCCAGAGTGGCCACCCCAGAGTGATCGTCCACTCAGTCTATAGCGACTTTTTGTTGTTTGTACTATTATACGTTTTCTACTCTCGACTTTCCAAGCGCTAATTTCAGCGCATTGATTGCAAATTGATTGCAAAAAATAGTAAAATAATCGTCGGAAATAGTAAAGTCCGTTGAAGGTTTTCGACTATCCCTTATGAGTTCAACTATTTTCCAGAGAATATATATATATTTTTTTAATATCATACTTGTCTCAAATTCAGCTTGAAATTATTTTGATTGTATAGAAAAAAAATTAATTGCAGTAGTTTTTCATATTTTTGAATACACCAACCAACTGTTAACTTTAATCAAGAACCAATCGTTAACCTTTGATTAAACAGTTTTGGCTTTCATAGTGGCTGGTTATGTAACTTGCTGATTTAAAAATTATGTATGGCAGCAATGCTTAAAATTGGTACAATTGCTCGCACATTATTGGCAGCATTGTTCCAAACAAAAGAAAAGATTCAAATAAACGGTTTTTGCTTTTTCGTTTGAAGTTTTGTAAAAAATAAAAGAGTCTCGAATTTTTCAACCTAAAAAATTGCCAAACTTTAACTGGTGGAAAAAGAAATGGCAAAATTTTTTAAATTCCTCAATTTCAAATTTTGTCACATTTCACAAATGAGCTGTTTTATTTCATAGTTAACCATCGGTTAATCATTCAACATTGTCTGGTTAACGACTGGTTAAATGTGAAATCGGAAAAGCTTAATTAATCATCGGTTAATGGTTAACCAGCCACAGGAAGAAACCAATTTTTTAATTTGATTTTGACAGCAACAAATACTAACTTTTTCACGTACACCGACAATTACTTTTTAAAACAGATACGCAGCCCCCAAAAACATGAAATTTGAGTTAACCCTTTCGTTATTTTGTTGCCATATGGCACATTGCTACTTTGTGGACGTCTGAGCCCTCTGTGGTTTCAAGAATACAGTTTTTGTTGGTCCTTAGAATAGTTTGAAGTTTTAGGAAAAATACGAAATTAATAAACTGAATATTTAAGTTTAAAGAAAAGAAGTATACACGTTTTTTTAATGGTATATCTTGACATAGTAAAAGAAGAAGAAGCAGACAACTTTAGATAACTTTTTAATTTGACGTTTTCTTTCAATTTAGATACTTTTTTTTAAAAAATTTTGGCTGAAGTATATGAAGAAATATTCAAATTTTCGTTATGCATAAAAAGTTTTATGTTTAAGTAATTATTACAGCCACAACGATGTGGTTGCTCCCATAGAAAAACACTCTAAAATACAGGGCCCGAGTATAAAAATGAAAAAATTTCTTATGAAATGTTGCTAGTATAACCACATAGAAACTTAAAACGTAAAATTTAAAATTTTAACTTTCCCCAGTAAAAACCTGTAGCGAAAGGGTTAACAGCCATTTTTGTTTAGATTGGCCTTTGTGCGCATTTTTGTAGCCTTTCCGTTGGAATGGGAGAAAGATTTCTGCCAAAAATTCGATACTTTTTTGGGTATGGAGGCCAAAAACTAATCATGTGTAGAGTGCATGGTGCGGTAGTTGGGAGGGGAATGTAATGGAACGTGATGCGTTGCAGGTGTTTCGTAGGCAGCGCCAATCAGGGCGTTCCCCAGCTGTGTCGGTGTACCTGAGTGTAGTATTCTTTCAGATTTCTGCAAACAACCTTTTTAAGAATGAATTCCACTTTGAAATCATTCGCAAGTAGGTGGCACCAAATGACGAGAACCGAACGCAAAGAGAACACAACTTTGCTATTCGTTTCGTGTTTGGCGGGGCGAGTGGCGATAAGTTTTGCTGTTGCCAGACAAAATCCAACAGCCATTAGCCCAAAGACGAAATTGGAGAATCCGTACACGTTGCAGCAATGAAATAACAACAAAAGCGAATGGCTGCTGAAATCATGAACCTTCGTCGTTGTCTCATGTGGGCTGTGCGCCGTATGTTCTTTTGTTTTTGTTATTGCTTCTTCTTTTTTTGCAATTATCATTGTAGCAGTTGTTAGTGTTGTTTGCGTAGCAACATGAATGGTGGCAACGCAGTGCGGGCGAACAACAGAACAGAACGAAACGACCGAACGTATAAATTGACTGAACTTAAATGACGATTTCTTGCGCAAAAATGCTTAAGCAAATCGTTGCACTCGCAGTTATTAACCTTCACAGTTCAACTTTCGGATTTAAAAATCGCTTGTATCCGCTCGAAAAGCAGCGCACAAGAAGCACCATTTAACAGCAGCGCGACACGCTCGAAGCCGCAGGCTCGGCCGAGCGGTGGGGGTTGCATGCCAGCACAGATAACGCCGCAGGAAAATCGATCGGGCCACATTGTTACACAGCCACAAAGGCCGAGCTAAGCTAATAAAACCAGGGACTTAACTATTATAAGTTTTTTAAGAAAATAATTGCAACGTAACTATTACTATGCAACATAAATTTTTTTTGTTGATTTTAATTATTATTTGCAACAATTAATTTTGACGTTGCGTAATAACTGTTATGGAAAAAAAAAATTTTTTTCGTCCTCGATAATTATTATTTTGCGATTTTTTTTTTTTACGTTGCTGCATAACGTTTATTTTCGATTTATTTTATTTACGTTACCGATAATTATTATTTTCAGAAATTTTTTTTTTACGTTGCTTCATAACTTTTATTTTCGATTTTTTTTTTTTTACGTTGCTTCATAACTTTTATTTTCGATTTTTTTTTTTTACGTTGCCGATAACTATTATTTACCAAACAATTTTTTTTTACGTTGCTTCATAACTTTTATTAAAGAAAATTTTTTTTTTTACGTTGCCTTGCCACATTTTGAGTTCAAATTGATTTTTAATTGTTCCAATACATTTATTTATGCACATGCAAATCGTATATGGCTGTTTTGAGGTGTTTGTCATTTAATTTAAATAAACAAAACCCTTATTTATAAAAAAAAAAATTATTCGGACGGTTGGATTTGAACCTACAACCTTCGGAATTGAAGCTTGCGTACACTACTGTGAAGCCACAAGCTGACTTACATCAAGTTAGAAAAAACAGAAGATAGAAATGTAGCCAAGCGGAAATTAGTTCTATCAATATTATCACGTGTTATTAAGTAGCAATCGTAAATAACAGTTATAACGTGTTATCAACAAAATCATTACTATGCATTGTACGTGTACGTGAAGGAATAAGAAATCTATATACTATACTATACTATACTATACTACTATACTATACTATACTATACTATACTATACTATACTATACTATACTATACTATACTATATACAAGGTGCGTCCCAAAGTAAACAGGACTTTTGCAATAGGGACGTTTCTGGTGGCGCCATCTATGTGTGAGGACATGCGTTGGAAAGGTACATCTTTCATTCACATACTGTCTAAATTTCATGACATTTGGTCTAGTAGGCGCAGAAATATCCCGCTCAATGTGACAGTATGTTTTTAACTTTGGTACGAGAATGTCGATCGAACAAAGAGCTAATATTAAGTTCTGTTTTAAACTTGGTAAAACTTTTACCGAAACGTTTAAATTGTTAAAGCAAGTTTATGGTGATGATTGTTTATCCCGTGGCCGTGTTAATGAGTGGTTGAATCGATTCAAGAATGGTCGTGAAGACTTGAATGACGACGAACACGTCGGCCAGTCGAAATTTGTGATTACTGACGATGCCATCAAAACTGTGCGTGATTTTATCAAAATGCAGCCAAAATCATCATTGGAATTGATGGAAATGGAATTGAACATCTCCAAAACATCAATTGATCGCATTTTAACCGAACATTTGGGTCTCCGTAAAGTGTGTTCTCGCTTCATTCCGCACACTTTAACCGACGACCAAAAAGCGCAGAGAATTGAGCACGCAAAAGACATCGTTCGGGAAGCCAGACGTGATTCAAATTTCTTGTTCAACATCGTAACCGGTGACGAAACGTGGTGCTTTCAATATGATCCCGAAACAAAGCGTCAAAGTGCCGAATGGAAGCACCCAGATGAGCCAAATCCGAAAAAAATCCGCCGTGAGAAGTCAAAAATCAAAACTCATCTCATTTGTTTCTACGATTCAAAGGGAATAATTCATCGAGAGTTTGTTCCACCGGGAAAAACAATTAACGCTTTGTTTTATGTTGAAGTTTTGAAGCGTTTGGTGCATCGCATTCGTCGTATTCGGCCAGAATATCGCGAGGAAGGAAGTTGGCGTTTATTGCATGATAATGCACCGGCTCACAGAGCCCTAGTTACGACCGATTATTTGACCAAAAATCGCATTTTTACCATCAATCATTCACCGTATTCGCCTGATATGGCTCCCTGTGACTTCTACTTATTCGGTCAGTTGCATTTGCCGATGAAAGGAAACCGTTATAAGGACGTTGAGGACATCCAAAAGGCTTGTACCAACATTCTGAAGGCGATGCCGGCCGATGGCCTAAAACACTCATTCCAAATGCTTTTGGACCGTGCAGAACGTTGTATCGAAGCAGAAGGAGAGTATTTTGAATAAATAAAAAGAATTATACAAAAATAATCATCCGTTTTCTTTATTTTATAAAAGTCCTGTTTACTTTGGGTTGCACCTTGTATGTACATATAATTGTTTGTCCTGACTAACTGACTGATTAATCACCGCCCAACCCAAAGCTACAAATATGAAATTTGAACTGTAGGTACATATTGAAAAATGAAGACGCTAAGACGGGATTTTTTGAAAATCGAGGTCTAAAGAGGCAAAACAGGTGTTAAGGTGTTGTATGAAGAAACTTGATATAATAAGCCTATTGATTTCAAATATGGTGAACAAATTCAAATGAGAAGTAATGAGATAAGAATTTTTCATAAAAATCTAATGGGATCAACAAAAGTTTAAGAAGAACTTGATTTATTGGCTTTAAACTTGCGTGCAAAGCCGCGGGGTCCTGCTAGTAGTGTTATAAAATGTAAAGACAGTTCTTGAATTTTTTTTTTATTCATTTTCTGAGTAATTTAGTTTCACAAACATAATGCGCGCCAACTTTTCATCCGATAGGTTGCATCTTTGATCACGTAATGTGAGTCGTAAAGCTGAGAACGCCCTTTCCACTGTCACTTGGGTAGCTGGTACAGCGTGTACTATATGTGCCAGTTGTCGCAAAAAAGGAAAGGAAAACTTTTTCTCCTCCCAGTACGTGAGTAGGTCTGCTTCAATATCTAGACGCTGTGGTTTAAAATTATCAATTTCGGCATACGCAGCCAAAATTTCGCGCGATGACCCATTGCTAACGTCATCATCTGAAGACGAATCGACTTCTAGTTCCCTCAGAGCATTTTTGAGCAGAGACGTGGTACTGTGACTGCTAGATTCATCGATATCCAAATTATCAGGAGTATTAGGAAGCACAGGAGGAGAGCTGGGTAATGAAATGCTTGGCTAAAAATGGTTTTAAAAAAAAAGTTTATGTTCATTACTATTTTTAAATTCCTGAAAACATACCATAATAGGTTTACTCGGAAAATACACAGAAATATTATGTGTTATTAAGAAATACGAACCTGTTTAAGCGCAATTAATTGCCGGGAAAGCTTCTTTAAATGGTGTTTTGCATCTTCTTTCTGCACTGCATTAAGTGTACGGTAAAAACGGGGATCCAAAAAGCGCAGCATTCATAACAACGTTGTTTAAAACTTGAGGTTCTCTATTTGACACAAACGTTAAGAGTGCTGTTGCCGTAGGTGACTGATTCGATTTGAGAATCACTTTTAAGGTGAACCATTCTCTAAAGAAATCACCGAATACAAGCTGCTCTTTTTGGAGTTTGATGGTGATTTCATGAATTGGTTTCAAAGTTGTTACCAATTCTAAAATGTCGGCCCATTCCTCATCCGTCAATGGATTTTTCAAGTGCTCCGAGCAAAAATCTTTAAATTTCAGAAGCCGTTCCAACATTTTATATGTGGAGCTCCATCTTGTTGGAACGTCAAGTTGAGGTTTTCCTAAATTCAACATTTTTAATGTATGTCTAAAAGTATACAAAAAAAGTAAATTGAGAAAAAAGAAAGACGAAAATTTAAACGTAGTCTCAAATATTTGGTCTATTAACCTTTCTTTACACGTCTATTTGTCTGTGAGACCGGAAAATTCATATTTTACTTTCATTGCTCAACTAACTAAATAAATTGAAATATTTCGAATATCTTGAAAAATCTATCTCAAAAAGAAAGTTTTATATACCCGGTCTGACAGACTGAATTGTGTGTTTGCGTTTGAAAAAATGGTGTTGTAACGGAAGGATAACACACAAATTCTTACCGGAAATTAGGTGTCCTTAATGTTTTTGTTACTTCACGAGCACGATGAACGGTTTTGGTCACATTTGCCGCGAGTAAATCTTTGACCGCAAGTTGCAACGTATGTGCGGCGCATTTAATTGATGTTATAGTTGTCCCTTCTCCTTGCATCAAATCAAGCTCCTCGTCATCTGCACAATCGTCTGAATCATCGTCCTCGCTTGACGCAGCCAACAAATCAACTGCTTTAACCATATTTCTTCCGTTATCGGTGGTTATTGCGTAGATCTGGCTATGTGTTAATTCGAAGTCTTGCAGTACTTTGTTTAGTTCTCGCTTCAAATTTTCGCCAGTTTGCCGGATGCAAATTTCTTTCATGGAAAGTGTATAAAAAACGAGCTTCTTGTTTTGGACGAATTGCACATTTATTCCCAAAACGGACCTATCGTGCCGAGTTGCAGAATCCATTTTTATGCACACCATTCTCTGCTTCATCGATTGGACGATGTGCGTTTTTATTTTGGTGTAACGCTCATCGACTAAATCGCAAATGTTTCCAGCAGTGACAGGCTGCATTTGTAAACCTTTGAAGGTCTGAGCCGAAATCGTCTTGAACGCCTTTGAATCAAAAAAAGATAAAGGCTGGGATTGCACCGTCACAAATTCAATGCAAGCATCAACAACTTCTTTTTTTGAAAGTTCCGACGAAAATTTAACTTTTTTTTTATCGTCGTCCATTTCGGTTTGCGATTCCAGCTGGGTTTGCTCCTGCTGGTATATTTCCAAATGAGCGGAAACCATGTGCCTCTTCAAATTTGTCACATTCTGCCCCAAAAATGTCGAAGAACATATTTTACATTCACTTATTTTAGTCGATTCTGTGTAATTGAAAAACTCGCGAATAAAAATGTTTCGTTTTCTACCCATTACTCGAAATATTAAATCGAAATCACTTTAAATATTCACTTTCACTTAAATTGAACTTCACTTGCGGGCGACAGTTATGACAATGCGTAGAATATCATTGATTTCGTTGATAACACGTGATAACATTGGCATAACTTATTTCCGCGTGGCTAAAAATAGGATTTTTTTATCCGTGCCAACAAAATTCAATTTTCCTAATTTTGCTAAATTGTTGTAAGTCAGCTTGTAGCTTCACAGTAGTGTACGCAAGCTTCAATTCCGAAGGTTGTAGGTTCAAATCCAACCGTTCGAATAATTTTTTTTTTATAAATAAGGGTTTTGTTTATTTAAATTAAATGACAAACACCTCAAAACAGCCATATACGATTTGCATGTGCACAAATAAATGTATTGGAACAATTAAAAATCAATTTGAACTCAAAATGTGGCAAGGCAACGTAAAAAAAAAATTTTCTTTAATAAAAGTTATGAAGCAACGTAAAAAAAAAATTTTTCGTAAATAATAGTTATCGGCAACGTAAAAAAAAAAAATCGAAAATAAAAGTTATGAAGCAACGTAAAAAAAAAAAATCTTAAAATAAAAGTTATCGGTAACGTAAATAAAAAAAATCGAAAATAAAAGTTATGAAGCAACGTAAAAAAAAAAAATCGCAAAATAATAATTATCGAGGACGAAAAAAATTTTTTTTTTCCATAACAGTTATTACGCGACGTAAAAATATTTATTACATGATAATAGTTACAGGCCATGTAAAAAAATTTGTATTGGAAATAATTATTATAAAGCAATATTTATAAAAATATCTTAAATAAGGGCAATTTTTTTATTTCCAAAAATATTGATAATAATTATTTTAGGTCTCTGAATAAAACACTCTCGTATATGGCTCAAATGCGTATACATAGCACACACACACACGCACACTTGCAGACAATTTCGAGTATCGCAGGCCGCATATTGATGGGTTTTCCACCTGCCCGCCGCCCTACTTAACACTCGCCCGAGTGCCAGGCTGCGCGACAGTGTGTGTGTGTGTACGTGTGTGTGCCGGGCCAACTCTTTGCCGCCGGCCTGTGTTGCCATGCGGCAATTCATGCTAATAAGTAGAACACAATGGCACAACACAACTAGCGCCGCTGTGCCAGAAAATCAATAATTTCGACATTAAACAGCTGATCCGAAGGCACAAAAGCCGGCATGTATGCATGTCGGAATGTGTTTGAATGCGGATAAGTAGACCTGCTCGAAAGCATTCAGGCTTACCACTACCGGCGTATATGTGTGTACGTGTGTGTGTGTGTTGCAGCAATGAAACTGAAAACGCCACTAACGTTTAAGTCCGCTTCATTGATTGAAGGCATTAAACGATGCATTTCCATTGATGTATTTTCTTATTATCGCCGCTTTATGATTTCAGTACTATTTTAAATATGTTTGCATATACTTTGAGAATTGAACTGCGCAGACAGTGAAAGTTTCTTGAGTACATTGAACTGCTAACTGGAAGGTCGCGGTGCAAATATGTGTTTAATTAACACCAGAATAACAATTTTTCTTTGTCAGACACTGAGTACACATACTAGACACTTGTGCATACATGTCTGTGTTATAATATAATTAAAATCTGAAGGTTAAGAAGTATACTTTATTTAATCATCAGAATATTTGCAAGCAAATGAAGTTTGCAAAAAAGATAAAAAACATAACATGTGTTTATATATAAAAATGCATTGGTTGTTGTTGATTGTTTACAAAACTCGA
Source organism: Melieria crassipennis (assembly GCA_963668005.1). NCBI lineage: Eukaryota > Metazoa > Arthropoda > Insecta > Diptera > Ulidiidae > Melieria > Melieria crassipennis. Next base: position 139,290,162 of record OY764961.1, on the reverse strand, counting down.
TCCGAAAGGCTCAGTATTGTTAACCCTTTCGCTACAGGTTTTTACTGGGGAAAGTTAAAGTTTTAAATTTTACGTCTTGGGCTTCTATGTGGATATATTAGCAACATTCCAAAAGACATTTTTTAATTGTTATACTCGGACCCTGTATTTTAGAGTGTTTTTCTATGAGAGCAACCACATCGTTGTGGCTGTAATAATTACTTAAACGTAAAACTTTTTACGCATAACGAAAATTTGAATATTTCTTCATTTACTTCACCTAAAATTAAAAAAAAAGTATCTAAATTGAAAGAAAACGTCAAATTAAAAGGTTCTCTAATTTGTTCTGCTTCTTCTTCCTTTACTATGTCAAGATATACCAATAAAAAAACGTGTATACTTCTCTTCTTTAAACTTAAATGTTCAGTTTATTAATTTCGTATTTTTCCTAAAACTTCAAACTGTTCTAAAGACCAGCAAAAAATGTTTTCTTGCAACCATAGAGGATGCAGACGTCCACAAAGTAGCATGTTGCCATATGACAACAAAATAGCGAAAGGGTTAAACGTTCTTGCATAAGTCTGGCTGGATCTTAGTAAAAGTTTCACTGATGTCCTTCAATTGTTCAATTGCTGATTGCTTGTTGTCATATGACTAAGACTATGACTAATGACTATGACTATCTCATGTTAATGGCTTAACCCTTTGCTGTATGACATTGCATATATGCAATGTTAACTTTTCATAGATTTGGTAACGATTCTATTCAGCATTTTACAGTCGTTCATTCTTCAGTTATGTTTTTTATGTTAAAACATGCGGGGGTGCGGGGGTATACTCACAGCACGTGGGGATTAATGAAGCCATACGTCTACCCAATGATGCCACAGTTTTTCAGGCAGAAGTCCTGTCGGTTAGGGAAGCCTGCCGACTGGTAGAGAGACATATTACTGATAGTTGCAAGGTTGCAGTATTCATTGCTAGTCAGGCAGCAATAAAGGCTCTTCAATCTACCACCGTTCAGTCAAGGCTGGTCGAGGGGTATAAGATGGCGTTGAGCGCGCTAAATCGTTGTGCTGATATCACCTTTATCGGGGTTCCTGGCCATAGGAACATTGAAGGGGAATTGGCGCGCTCGCTTCATTGATTTTGTATCTTTTTATTATTTAAAATACTGATACTCAAATAAATTAGAATTTTTGTACTTCATTAGAATTGCAGCTTCGGTCTTTTTTTTAATAACTTTCGAACCAATAAAGTTAGAGTAATGAAATTTTGACACGTGATCAAGGAGATTTTGGGTTTTAACATACTTACTTTTCAAGAAAATGCTTTATAAATTTTTAAGGATATAAAGGATTAAAATTTTCAAAGGACCTTTTTCATATCCTTTTTTACAAATACATAAAAAAATCAATTCTAATTAAATTCTTGGGCCTTTCCTCTTTCATTTGATATACATATTGCCATATTCTAACGAGGATAAGTATTTGTAATATTTTTTTCAAAATTTTGAAGTCCAAAAAGACAAAGGATGTAGAAATGAAAAACTGAGTACGCAGTATTGCTATATTTGGTCTCTAGTTTCACGCACTTATGGATTTTTCCCGGTGTGAAAAATGCTGTCGCACGGTGTAATATTACAAAAATGTTTTTTCTTCATGAAAATTACTTAAATCATGTAATGACGGGTTAACTTGTTTGCAACTAGCTGCAATGCAGAAATTTCAAAAACAATTTGTTCTTTGTCTTTAGATATGCGCAGTTCTTCATTTACGATTTGTTTATTTGTTTATTCAGTCTAAAGTATTCACAAACTTACAGACTATGAAACAATTGTTAATAAATAAATTTAAATGACTTAAAACTAGTTAAAAATATTCCAAAGAAATAACTTAAATTGAGCCCTACTTAAGTTAAAATCAAAATGATTATTAGCACAAAGAAAGTTAAAATCAGAAAGCGCTCTATTGACTTTATGACCCTCAGTCAGAATTTCAGACATTTCAACATTTGTAGACAATGAAGATGATTCTTTTGTTACCAACAAGTTTGAATATTTATGTCGATTGAAAGATGTGAGTTTTCTTAGAGATAAAGTAAATTGTTTATGACGCCAATATATTTGCAAGATCTTATGTAGTTAGCGGAACTAGATGTCTTTTTAAAGTTATTCCTGATTCGAAATATTTTTATGCGTGCTAAATTGTGTCATGAAATTGAATCATGTCAGTCATGATCATCAACTAACTATTTATTTTTTTGCATTGCATAAGTATCGAGTACTTTTCTCCGATACTTTTTATCTTCTGAACTCTTCACAGTTATTGTTATCCAGTACAACAACGGCATCGTAGCAACACAACGCGCACTCTTGCCAGTCACAACAGTCAACAATTTCGCCAAACATTCATCCAGTACCCGGACAACAGTGCTTTCGAATTGTTTTCAGTTTATGAAAATGTGTCAATAAAAATTGTTTACATTCAGCGGCATGCCAGGAAGTGTGCGAAGTACGAATAACAGTCGAGTTGCGAACAGCAGTCACTCGCGAAATCAGCCACCAAATCTTACACAATCAAGAGAATTTGCGCAAGCGTGAAGCGGCATTTCGCGGCATTAGTGGCAGCAATCACTTTGCGTATAAGTACTGCAAACTGACAGCAACATGTGTTAAGAGGCTGTTAAACCGAAACGGCTTATAAGGTGCACATTCCTCGCGGATGTACAGCGAAATTCCGCTGGTGTTTTCATCTTTTAATAGGCAGCTAACAGTTGAGTGCTTGCATGCAGATTATGAAATGTTTGATTTTTTTTAATACCTGCCGCTTAGTTAACGCTCAAATTTCCGCATTTAAAAAACTTCACACACCACAGATTCATTTTTGGCAAATTAAAATGTTTTTTACTTTCGTTTTCAACTCTTTCGAGTACAGCGCGAGCTATTGGCGTGTCCTTGAAGTAGTGTGGGTTTGAATGCGAATGACAACACAAAATTTATTAAATTACTAGTGGCAAGTTCCAAATGGTTTTATTTTAAGGAAAAACGTTTCAATAAATATTTCAGCAGCTCTTTTGGTCTGCGCCGTCTGATGGACGGCGCCGGAAGTGCTGTCCAGTGCTCTTTTTTTTGTGTTTTAAGTTTTAAGTTCTTTATAAACCAGCGAAGAGGTCAGCAGTTTGCTAAAGAGATGTCGCGAAAGGGGGGAAAGTTTTCGGTTTTGACCTTTTCTTTAGTTTTCCTTCCCATATCTCAACTGCTTGCAAGGCTTCTTGTGTCTGCTTAGCGATTAATACAGCCACGGATGAACTTGCAAATTAACCAACAGACGGACGGAAAAGACTATTAAGGGTTCCTTCTAACTTAAATAATAAATATTCATGAATTTTGCATACCAACCATGTCTTCGTTTAGCCTTTACAAACTCTTTGGGCAAAGAGAATATGATCTGCTACCCACTGTGCAGATTACAAAAAAACCAGACTATTTCATTTTCATTTTTGAAGTCAGCGTACCGTTGTTCGTTTAGAAACCAAACCTCAACAATTTCCGACCACTGCTCTATTTTTATCCATGTTTTGCATGACGACAGCGCATGCACTGTGGGCCGTACACGCGGCAGCGCAAACTTAATCGCGTATTTTCCGCCCGAAACCGCCTTAGTTTTATTCAGTTTTGCCGCCGTGCATTACACTCGCATGTACATACATAAATTTCGTGAATGTTGGCGCTGTGTGTATGCGGCGCAAGCACAATGGCTGAGGTCACGTTCGTTGCGACCTCATTAAAGCGCAATGCATCCGCCGAAATGAATGGAATCGTCTGATTTTGTGTATTAGAGTTTGTATGTATGTATGAGTGTGTGTGTGTGTGGCATTATTCTTTGCGCAATTTCCTTGCATTTTAAGGAGCCGCTGGTGGCGCTTGTTGCCGCTGTGTGCTTGGGTGCCTGCATACGCCGCGCCCAACGCCCCAAATGGTCCGCGCGTGCCCCACCACCCGACCGACGTGGTAATAAGTTGTTATTGCGCTTATTTTGTTAAGCGAGTGTGTGCAATTTTTGCGCGCTGGTCGCTCCCTGTTTTTCGTTTTTAATTTTTCGCTTTTCATTTTCTAAATAGGCAAATGTCTGTGTTGCACAGTTTCGAGTGCTGGCTGCCAGCGCCACACGGCCTGCCACTCGCCTACACACACACACACACTTACATACATACACATATAGCATATCCAGAGGCACGGCGCTTCGGCAGCCGCCGTCACCAGTCAGCCAACCATCCATCCATCCATCCATCCGTTCGTACGTCTATGTGCATGAAATTACATACACGACGAAAATGGGGAGCAAGTTTAAATGCCATGCCACAAAAAATCGATGCCGCCAACGGGACGCAGCGAAGGGTTTGTTTGTCGCTGAAGGGTTGCTGGCTACGCGGGTGCGTCTGACAATTGTCTGCGGGCGCCGTTGGGTGGCCGAAGCGTGGCTGGTGTCGGCGCTGAATTGAGGCGCCACATTTTTATTAGGTTGGCTCACAGCTTTTTGTTTTGCTAACTTGAGTATTTTTATGAGCAATTTAAATCGCCAGCAACACTATGCAACACACTTGCCATACCAACTATAAGTGGGTTTGTACATATATATGTACATACATACATATATTGTAATTACAAGTGCATGCTAAGTGGGGAAAAGTTGTTGTCAGATGTGCCTCAGAAGAGCGAATCAATAGCAGTTTTGATAGATATTTGATTTGTTTGCGCCTGGTCGTTAATAAGTTTCGTGCGCCTGTGTGTCTGTGTTGAATTGTGTTTGGTTCGCACATTACTGCAACGATCGACAATAAATCTGCGCACACTCAATGCCTTTCTCCTCACAGAAATCTGTGTTGTATGCACTTAAATCGATTATCTTCCATTTTCTGAATTGAAATACAGACAACACATTGCAAAGTTGATTGAACTTTGCTGTGAAAACTTGAGTTCAAAGTTTCTAATTTTATTGCAATGCTTTCTTTTAAGATTGTAAAATTATGTTGTATATTGGAAGTGTGTGGCCAATAATCAAGCTATGTATGTATCTACAAATGTTTGCTACTGGCTCGACAACCCTAAAGGTGACTAAAGTTGCAATTATGCTCGTCCGTCGTACGAATTTCTACATAAATTGAAGAGACTCAGTTTTATGTCGATTTTAAACAGATGTCAAACCTGTCTTTTTCGTTAGTAGTTATTTCATTTTAAAAAGTTTGTCATTGCTTGCTGAAATCGCAGGGCTGCCAGTTCGAGTTGAGTTTGATGTGGTAAACTTATTGAATCGATGGTGACGATACCAGATCACTTACAAGTTGCACATTGACACAGACAACTTAAAGCAACAATAAACTTGAATAACACTTCTGGATTCGAGTTCGAGTATGGATCAATATACTGAAGTCTCTTGGCACGCTGAATAAATATACTATTCCTTGGATTTCATATCATATTTATGCGTAGAAGGTAGCAATATTGTAGGTATATTCGTAAGAAAGAGGGCCCTTGATTGGACGAAAAAAATCAAAGCTATGTACATACAATTAACTTAGATTTGATGAGTCTAATCTTAGGCTAAGCCGAAGAGCCTTTTCAAAACACGCAACACTTTTGTTTTGACAGACATTTAAAGACATCAAATTCACATCTGCCGAATGAACGATTTGCCAGTTCATTATCACTTGTTGTGGTTTGTATCAGAACAAAAACACATTGATCTGACATTTTGCCAACATAACGACTTATTTACCTAACTGGCTAGAACAGCCCTTTACCGGGTTTCGGCCTTCCGCAGAAGTTCTTTCCAGGCACCTCTGTTTCGCACGCGTCTTTTCCAGTTGGTCGCACCAAGAGGTGATAGGGCGTCCTCAACTTGGTCCTTCCACCGGAGACATGGTCTTCCTCTTCTCCGTCGATCTCCAACTACCGCGTCGAACACCTCTTTCGCCGGAGCTTCCATGTCATTAACCCTTTCCGGTCAATTTCCACATTTCTTGAGATACAAATTTTTCCTTCAAAATATTGACTCTTATGGAACATTTTAGCAATGTAGCAATGGAACATTTTAGCAATAAAATAAAAAAAAATAATTTTGGTTGAGAATTATAGCTTCATGAATTTTGTACGATATACTCGTATCGTACAATGGTCCGCAAAGGAGTAAAAATTCATGAATTTGGGGTTTCGGTTTTTTAAGTTTTATGAAGAATTCATTGATTTTTTTTTGTAGAAAACATAAATTATAACAACACAAAAACAAAACGTGATTTTATTTTGATCGAAAGTTATATAAATTATTTATATAAACGATTGATTCACATTTATTTATATAACCGTTGTTGTTGTTGCAAAGCCCTTTTCCTCTCAATAAAACACAGAATCAATTAAAATTCGTACAGTTTTACAGAAAGATACTGAATATAGCCCATTCTTATTATCGTAGTGGGAGTGGCAAGTACGCATGTCTAACCTTACATAACCTGTGTCTGCCCAATAAAACACAAAATCGTCTAGTAATTCTTCTTTTTAATCGAAAATTGCCGAATAGTCGAATTTTATTAGCCACATGGCTTACAGATGGGCGTGGCAGTCAAGCAAACGAAAAAAATCGGTTACCAAACCTATAACTTAAAAAAAATGCAAACATAACTTGCAACCTTTTCTTTCCATTTGTACGATATATCGTACAAAGCTTGCAACCCTTGTGGTCATTTTTATGATATATAGTACAATTTTTTTAAAGACTCGGAAAAAATATTTAGACGCAATAGTAAGTTCTATAAATCAACTTAGATTCAAACTTTGAAATTGTTTCGCTTTTTGGTACCAAAAAGTATTACATATTTAAAAATTCCTACGCAGAAGTACCGTAATTTGCTGGTTTTTTTATTCTTGCAAAAAGCTGCTTACAAAACGCTCTCATACTGAGTAGCCACGGCTACTATTATTTATATTTTTAAACAGAATGATACAACACATACTTAATAAAAATTAAAAAGCTGTTCCATAAAAAGTGCGTTCGCTGTCAAATAAAAAATCTTCGAAAAAATTGTACGATATATCGTACAAATTTCCGGAAAGGGTTAAAAAGCTCATACAGCTCATTGTTGGTTCGAATTCGATAGTCGTCGACAGTACGAATGGGGTCGAAGATTTTGTAAAGTACCTTTCCAACATAACTGCGTATGAATAATGAGACACAATGTAGTTGGCAACTTCTGTCTTATATGTGCAACCTTTTCCCCTCCTCCCACATTACGCTTTCAGTATTCAGAACTTTCTACTATCAACAGTTTTGCATGTCGTCCCAAAGATTGCGCACTCTGTGCTATGTGTGTGCTATATTTTGCGTATTTTGTTGTTGCTTATCGCTGAATTTCGCTGAAGTTGTGGTGGCACTTTGTTGTCGCTCGACTGTGGTAACTCGAGCTGTAAGTCTTTAGCTGATCTGTGTGTGTGTGTGCGTGTGCGTGCATCTTTTGTGCCACGTCTTCGGCTCAGGGCTCATGAATGAATTTTTATGACTTCGGGTGTCAAATGTTTTGCTTTTTTGTACTAGCAAATTACAAAAGGCAGCGCAGACATGACGACATTACGTCGCCTGGGAAAACAATTGTCGTATGTCTTAGCAGGCTCAATGGAACATACGACATTCGTTTTCTGAGGCGACGATTAAGCGAGCAAGCAAACGAGAGCGTGGCTGCCGTTAATTGAAAATGCGCTTTGCATAGTTGCGGAGCATTTCACTCACACACACACAGCTGTCAAGTTCGTTGCACATTTGTGCATTTTTTGTGTGCAGTGCGGAAAGTGCGTCCGTCTGTGAAGATAAGCTGAATGGTTGCAGAGTGCGAGCACGTATTGCATTTTGAGCGACAACAAGCAGCAACTATGAATCGGATATCGCTCTGGCATTAAATGAAAATATTCGCGCGGATTAGTTTAAGCGCTATGAAACATTTTTAGAAAAGTTACATTTGGTAATTACTTAAATTAATTATAATATAAATTTGTAGTGTGATGCCTGTAAGATTAGGTTAATGTTTCCAAAATACTTCTTTCAAACAAGCTTCCAAATAAATTGTAGTATTTAGCTCTGTGTTTTTATGTTTTACATCGAAAGTTTGAAATCTTCAATCAAGATACTCTTCCAGATAATTTTTAGCGGCTTAAACCAACAACTTTTTTTTTTTAGTTATTTCCATAAATTGCTTGATGACATAAAAATAATTTGTTTGATTTCATTCTTTCTTGCAGCACTGACGGCACGGAATCACCCATACTGGCCGAAGCCGACGCAGATGGACACGACAAACCGCGAGTTCGATACGGCGAACTGGTTATACTTGGGTAAGTCTTGCGGAGAGTTGCGCTCCGATTGGAATCGTTTATGTTGCACTCGTTCGATAATGAATCTGTACGCCAAAGTGTGACATTTGGCATTTGTATGACCCACCTTTTGTTTTGTGCTTGCTTTAACCTTCCTTCGTCTTTATGCAACACTCGAATGAATGCGATGCGATGTTTGTGTGCGCTATATAACATTTAAGGCGTTGCTGTTGTTTTCGGTTTTCACTTGGAAAAGGTCAGTCCGTAACAAGACAATGCCACATGTGACCGGCCGCATTATGAACATGTTCGACAAACCGACTGTCTTTGAGGCGACGCCAAGCCATTTAAATTTGAATTCAGTGACATTTAAAGGTGGAAATACACAAACGCGATTAAGATAGTTCGTCATATATACGACTGTTTGTCGCACTCGGGGTTGGAGGGTCAGCGTAAGCGCTGCGTGTGTAGAAGGGTTCGGTTTTGGATGTATGGGCTCGCATGTGTGACGAACGGCCGATGTGTCGGAGCGTTTGTTGACGCGTGCAGAGCGCAACCGGCCGAACGCAGGACAAAGCGCGGTCTATCCGTAAGGCACAATAATAAATGCGACTTAAAGTTGAGCACAGCACAAGATTGATGGCTGCCCATTGTTGTATGTGAGTGCGGCGGGAACTCTAACTGGGCTGTTAGGCCGACAGTAATGCTTTAAGCAATTTGTTGCGTTTGTTATGTTAACGCGAATGATGCTGCCGGCTGCTGGCCTATGACAATATGACGGACCGTTGTCCGCTTAACTGTTCGCCTGTGTGCGTCTTGCAACAGCTATTTGCTTGCTTTGGTAGCGCTAATTGCTCGGCGCATGACGCATACGCGGCGTTGTCCCTGACTTCGTATAGCACACTGTCGCCAATTTGGTGCTGTTGTCGCTCGAATTGTCGGAATTCGGTACGCAGCGCCAGTTTATTGATTGCTCTGCTGGGGGTGGGGATGCGTTGAGCAGCTGCGCATTTGAATTCAACAGACAACAGGCGTCAGTCGTTAAGTGGCGTTCGTGAAATGTCTGAATGGCGCCAAATGTGATGTTTCAGCAATATTTCATTAATGATTTTATTAGCCAACGTATGCGCGCTCCGATCGCGAAACCCGTTGCGCAATTCTTCCATATTCGCATGTGCCGGCGTTTTATTGTTTTTACTGCCTGTGCCTACCATTGCTGTGGCTTTATGAACACACACACACACACACGCACACACAACAGTCGTAATGCCATATTGAGGCAGCAATTAATTCTTTTCTCCCCAGTGGTGATTGTTGCACACATGCGGGCAGCCGCACAGGAAACAGGTTGCTGCGACAAGTGTTCATTGTCTGCGGACCAGCGTTTTCTGTTTTTTTGTATCTGTGTTTTTCGCAGCGAGGGAAAAAGCGTTATAAGAGTTAAAATGAAATTATATCAACTGGCAGCGCAGCCGAAAAACCAGTTTAAGCATAATTAATGCTCAGCGCTTTCCGTATATAAAACTTGATAAAAACTAATTGTTGCATTTACTATCTTACCATATATATGTGTGTGTATATGTATGTATGAACACACGCTGACAGCCATAATTTCAGTTGTAATGTAAAGTCATTAAATCTAATAACATCATTAATGAAATGCCAGTAAGGCTGCGGCTTAAGAAGCAACGCACGAAAAACAATAACCGCCAGCTTGGCAACTTGGCAACTTCCTTGGCTAGCTGGTGCTGGCTTTTATGTGCTCTTTGTTTTTGTTTTCTACATACTTGACCATAATAAGTGCAAACTTCCGCACAAAAAATTGGCTTAATTTATGAACATATGAAAAGCTGCCATTATTCGCCCAAAGAAGCCAACTTTTGGAGTTGTGAATGGTGGTGCGGTGAGATGGATAATTTTTTAATGGGTTTAGTTTTGGCAACTCTAAATACTTGACGAAAAAATTAACAACACACTTAAAGAGGTCCTCACGCACAACTTAAACAAAAAGTTATTACTCATATAATTTGTTTTCTCAAAATTATTTTTACTTACTTATTAGTTGTCCACTAATCGAGTTTTGACTTCATTTGAAGGCTTTAACCGTCAAATGCATATTGATGCCTTTAGGCACACTAACATATTTGTGTAACTATATCTTCAAATTAAGCCCCGATATAATATTTTGAAACGACAAGCACATTCGAAATCTGTTAGCTTATATTTAGTGGTTTATTAATATTTAAAATACTTTTCAGTGGTTTTCTGTGTTAAAAAGAAAAACCTATTTTTATTTAGCAAACGTGAAAATAATTCATGCATTTGAGGGTTAATGACGTACATATAAACTTATGTAGGTAGATGGCAACGGAGACAACATCAATTTGGAAGAATACGGTTTTATAAATTTTAAATTCAATTTAATTTTTTTTTATTTTATTTATTTTAAATTACAAATACAATTGTCAGTGAATTCCGAAACTTTTTGATCAATTTAGTATATAATTATATATAAATGAAATTTGTGTTGTTTTAGTCACAGTTTTATGAAAATGTGGAATTTGTGCTGTTTCAGTCACAGATTTATTATCTCAAAAAGCTAACAAAAGCTTAAAGAAGCTTAAAGCTTTCTTTATTTAAACATTGGTGTAGGACCATTTAAATAGTTCAAAATTGCAGAGTTAAAACTATTTATAAATATTGTGTTAAACGCGCTTTAACCCATTGCTGCCTAATGGGTAAAATTTTACCCATGAAAACTGATTTAAAAAAAAAATCACAGAAAAGTTCGTGGTAGAGGTATCTCAAAATCATTGATAGGGATGGTTGGGGTAAAGATGGAACTACCTTAGTTTAGTAGAGGTCACCCTAAAATTCCGCCATCTAGCTAGAGTTACCAGACTCCAAAAATTGTAAATTTTCCGGAGGTGGAAAATGTGGCGAAGCGTAGTGGCCTTAGAACCTCACAAAAATCTGCCTCCTAACTCACCTGTAAACAATACATCTTTTGTTCAAGTGATCAGCTGATTATGGGGAAAAAAAAGCTACCATTGCTGCCTAATGAGTAGAAAATACCCAATGAATATCTCGGCAACGTGCAGAGATAGAAAGCTGAAATTTTGTTTCTGATCATTTTGTCAATTCCAGGTCGTGTATGAAATTTTATCAAAATCGTATGGGCGGAACTGGTACCCGGCTTTAATGGGTTAACATGCATTAAGGCCCATTGTAAACTTTAGATCTCTCTCGCAATGTAATTCAAATAATGATAACTGCTGTGTGATAACTGCTTTTATTAAAGTTTTTACGCTTAATTTTTTTTTAACAAAATGATTCATTACCCAATTAAATTACATTTTTTAAATTTTCTTTACAGTATTTTTGCAGAAGATCTAAAATATTTGAACAACAGCAATAAATCTGCGAATGTTTGAAATAAAATTTCTTGAGGTTTTACGAGAATTTATTGTTAAAACAAGAACTATCGAGCTAATTGATTAAGACAAAATATCACTGGTGATGCTCTATTTCTAAGCAAAAATTTTTTCAAATTTTTCATAACGTATATCAGCAGCGTAGCCAGAACTTAGTCATGGGGTTTTTAAAAATTTGTTTAACGAACTTTCTAAAGTAAATAGCACAGCACCAACTGAAATCCGCGATCACCATCCATCCATCAGCACTGTGCATAAATTCATCACAGATCACAGATCAGATCAAAATCTAAAATGATATTCTTGAAAGTGGATTTAAACATCTCAATACCATACATTTATCGCAGTTTAACTGAACATTTAGCTATCGAAAAGTGTGTCCACGATTTGTTCTGCACAAGTTGACTGACGCCATCTCATCAATCGACACTTGTGACTGTTTTTTTTTTTTACTAAAATGCCATTTTTAACATCAACCACTTCCCGTTTTCGCCTGATGCGACACCGTGTGACTTTCATCTTTTCGAAAAAAAAATGCATTTGTTGATGAAAAGAAAACGTTTTGAAGATGTAGAAGCCATCCAAAGGCTTGTACCAACATCCTGAAAGACATCGCGGCCTACGATCTAAAACACTCATTAGACATGCTTTTAGATAATGCAAATCGCTGTATTGAACCTGAAGTGAACTTAAAAAAAGACATCGGTTTTGCCAAAAAAAATTGTTTTTATTATTTTTGTTTAATGTTTAAATGTGATAAGTATGTATGGTCCTTGATGATTGAAAATGTTGATTAGTGATAAGCTATGGGGCTAAGATATTGCTGAATAAATACTTACTTAAATCTTTTTCGAAAAATAGTGCCCATTTTAATAGACTTCGTACTTACATATATATTTCCTGGTCTCTCAACAAACTCTTTCTTTGGTCTAATTATGTGTCTTGGGCTATTCTGCGCCTCACACAGCCGCCTTAACTGCCTACCCAGTACTTTACATTGGTACAAAAACCAAATTATCGGTAGATATTTCCCTCTTTTTCTTATGATTTCGTTTCGCAGTTTAGCTTGTTGACAAACCAAACGAACACAATAATTTGTCCTCTTAACAGCTGCATGGATTTTTAACGCTCATAAAAATTTCAACAAACAAACAAACCAGTAAAAAAGAACAACTCAGGCAGCGACTGTATTCAGTGTAACATATCTACTAAATAAACACTTTATAGTCTCTTCTGAATGAGCTCCAGATTTCATTGTACTAACTTTATTCGAAAATGTTGATGAAGATCCCAATTTAATTCTATTCCCGGCCAGTTAATTCTCATATTTGCCATTAAATTTTCCTATCAAATGGCATATAAGTAGATTTTATTACTGAAATGTAAACATCGAATTTCTGCAGCTCAGTGACCAAAAAAAAAGCAAATCTATTCGAAAAATTTCAAACTGTCCCATCAAATTTGACACAATAGCAGCAGCGTGCCGAGCATTGTGCTCGCGTTCCCCTAATCGGCCAATCGGTTCAAGTATATGGAACGAACGCCTCACAATCTGTTGTAGTTTATTTTTGACGAAATCAAAGTTCGTTAACACCGAAATCGCATCATAAAACTAAGCAGAGAGAACAGCGCACTGGCCGCATTCGCTTCTGAAATGCGTTACGACGCGTCGCGACGAGCTGGTCGATGCAAGCCAAACCAAACGCGCACGCAACAGAATTCCGAGTGTGTGTAAGTCTATTTTGATTTATAAATAATTCAGTGGTGTAATCGTTACATGCTTTTGCTCTGCACTATTTATAAACGCACACAAAAAATATAAGAAGAAAATTAGGCAATGCCGCAGTGAAGCGTATGCAACTTTGTGTTAATTTGGGAGATTTTTTTGGGTAGAATGCACGTGTGAGGCAATTCGGATTGACAAAACTTTCGGTTGACGAAATTGACAAATACGCAGTTTATATACTTAGATGCCAAAAATAGGCTCATATCATATCATATGTGAATACATTTTTTTATGTATATAGGCATCTTTCGTTTTAGGGGCAGTTATCAGAAAAATTATACGCAAAAGCAGAAACGTGGCTATTACATAGTTGGCAATTTTGAAGCCGAATTTGAGTTGGCCTATTCCTACCTTATTTTTCTTCATGTGAGGAAAATTATGCGGAAAAAAGCAGAAATGTGGTTATGGCATAGTTGGCAATTTTGAAGCCGAATTTGAGTTGGCCTATTCCTACCTTATTTTTCTACATGTGAGGAAAGTCTAAAATAGAAACAGATATTTCGAAATGTTAAGAATTTAACGGTTAATGGTAAAAAATGTAAACATGGCTTTCTTGAGTTTAGTCTGACAGAAGCACAATAAAAATCTACTCAATTGCTTTGAAAGAGTTACCGAGCAGAAAGTGGCAAATCTTGTTTCAAAGCATATTGTTGTTGCTTAGAATAAATCTATTCTTTTGTTAACCCTTTCAATACTGTGGGGATATATAAGTCCCAGATAATGTTCAAAAATTACTGGTGCGAAAAGTATTCGCTTTTAAAGTGCTGGGATGGGACTAAACAGTAGTCTGTACTCAGTACTTCACAACACGTGTTTTGGTTAGCATAACCTAACTAATTCATACTTGGTATACGTTCAGAAGTGTAAGCGTGCTCTTTGTGCATAAAAAAAAATCTGAAATTACATATGTAAATATGTTCTTTTACTTATTTACAGCACATTTAGTTCAATTATACAGAAATATCTTCACTGGCCAAAAGTCGTATTGAAAGGGTTAAGGCAATTGTCAACATAAATAGTGATATTCACAGCATCAACAAAACTTGACAATTCATTAGTTGGCAATTCAATGAAAATGCTATCAGTAAGCGTGTTTCTTCTTGTGTTTTCGAAATGTTAGAAGGGAGAAAGAGGACATTTCGCTTCTTATGTACTATTGTCCTGCTCTGACTGGGAGGAGACATCGTAATCTTGGGGCCACTTTTATGGTTGGTCTGACCATTTTGTAAACTAGTGTCCGACTGAAGGTGGATTCTTGGCCAAAGCAGAATGTACCGCACAACTAAAATATTCGTTTAAGAAAAAAAGTGATAAAATTTAGACGTTCTTTTCTTATTCATTTCTTTGTTCTACTTAAGAATTAATAAAAGAATACATAAAAATATAAAAACAAAAAAAATATAGATACAAAATATGATAAAAAATAAAAATAAAAAAATAAACTAAAAACTTAACAATTCAATTGACATAAATAGCTGATTGGAGATAATAATAAATAATAAAAATGACATAAAAAAATAATAATTTTTTAATGTCCGAAATATTGTTAAAATACTGTGAAACAGAGAAAATTTCCTACTGAATGTAGTAAGGCAGGATCTTCGTAGATCTTGGACTTATTACTGGGTACAATCCGTGGGCCAGCATATGGCCATATCGGGTATCATTGAGCATAGAAGTTGAGCATTCTTTCTGCAGTAGGTAGACATGTAGAACAGACCAAGTTCTTTGCCTGCGTAAGGCCTTCGTTGGAACGAGACTACGTGTTTTGGGTTCGGATGTTATGGAATAAATTATTATTATTATTGACGGAGAATAGTGCACTGCAACCAAAAAGTTCTATTGTGCCCCCTTCATGGACCTACACTTCGTCAGTAAGTCCAGTATTCGAGAGGAATTTTAGTATATTACCTAAACCTCTGGAAAACCAGTACGCACCTGGTATAAGAAAGTACGGGGCATGCTCCTAGTATATGTATTGCAGTTTCCTTCCTGCAATATTCGTTTTCATGAATTCCTAGTTTAGTTAGATGATAATTCAATCTTCAATGCTCTGTTAGGATGCCTGTAAAATCCTTAGATTATTCTTTGAAACACTCATACATTCCTCGAATCTTCTCCTATTATATGTCCCGATAATCGCCTTGGAATGTTCTAGGCCTGATTGGTTGTCCCAGTATTGATTCCTTTTGATTACCTCGTATTTCCTGCTTAAGACGGATAAAACTCCAAACTTTCCCAAACCACAAAAAGGTTCCGGGTCGACGAAGGGAATGGAATGAATAAAGCCCATCCTTTTTTATGAAGATCAACACTCAAGGGATACACGCACGATAATCGATCTAGGTTAAGGGGGGGATAGGTAATTGCAGGAAGAACTTGCGAGCGATCCCCTTACCCTGAGTAACCCTGAGTACCCTTAACACTCGTAGAAAAGTCCAGGAAATTTTTTGATTTTTTTATTAAATGAGCCAACGCGCAGGGGATACCCCTATAAATGCGAGGCATTGCGCTGGTTCAGGAAGGATATATAGGTTGGGGGAAAGGATGTTGGGTGAAGAATTTATGGACTCGTGCCTTGAACCCATCAAGATCATAAGTGCTGGGGAAAATATCTGCAGGGAGACCATTCCACAATCGCGCTGTATTTGAATCTCATTTATTTTTTCTCTGACTCTTATTATCCTTATTTCCTATAGTTGCTTTCTTGATTCGATTGCGCCGTTTCAATAACGTATTCTGGTTTTGCTTTCTCATTTCAGTTATAACGGCTATCTTCCGCAAGGCGATCGTGGACGCAGACGCTCAAAATTCGTGCTGTATAAGCGCACAGAACCGAATGGTGTGAAACGTTCCAAGCATTATATCGTCCAATCACCACAGACATCGAAGGCCATACTGGACATCAACCAGCACTCGATATCGTACACGCTCTCGCGCAACCAGGCTGTCATTGTAGAATACAAAGAGGACTCGGAAACGGACATGTTTCAGGTGCGTGCGAGGGACCCGAGCCCCACATTCCGACCTGCAATTGTTGTCAATAATTTGTGCTTTTGTGCGGTGCTGTTCAGTTGGGTGTTGGGTGCTCCACTTCTAATTAAATGCGAAAAAGTTTCCCTATTCGATTTATAGTGTCAATGTTAACCGCTGAATGGGCGTCTCTCGGCATGTCGTTCGTTATCGTTGTTTTCATTTTCACATGACATTATCCCAAACGATGTTTGCTGTATTGATTTCTTTCTTGTTGTGGTTTTTCTTGTTTTTCAATAAAATGGTTCTGGTATTTGCCACACACTTTACATAAGTTACATATGTACGCTGATAATGTGCCGGCGCGCCGTCAGTTGGACACTTGCCGTGGTTGCGTTGCAAACATATCGATTTCATTTGTGAGCGTGTGGCTGTGCTAGTTTTCTGGTGGCACTCATGTTGCCGTGTTAGCGTGGTTCTCCATTGGAACGCTGGCTGCCATCGGTCATGTGCGTCGGTCTGTTGGCTGCAACAAGTCGGGGGCCGATGTTAGACTTCCCCCAATTGCAATGAACTGTGACTTATGTTTGCTGCACGAATCGGTAAATGGATGTGCACAGCGTGTGAAGTTGTCACCTCCAATCAGCATTTTCGATTACGCGGCGGATAATTGCAGCCGTGCAGCAGCAACTGGTGTTTCGATGCAGTAATCGAGGGTGTGCGGTTAGGTGTCTCAGTGTTTGGGCCAATTAGTCAGGTCAATTGCTCAGGTTCCTGCTGAAGAAATATGCACTGCACAAGCGAACATAAACTGATTGTATGTGGAATTGAGTGGTGAATGTTATTGACATGTTGTTGGCTTCTTTCAGGTGGGCCGTTCATCGGAGTCGCCAATTGATTTTGTTGTCATGGACACGCTGCCCGGCGACAAGAAGGATGCCAAGGTTATGCAGAGCACAATTTCGCGCTTTGCATGCCGCATACTGGTGAACAGGTGCGAAGCGTCAAAGGCGAGAATATTTGCTGCCGGTTTTGACTCGAGCAAAAATATTTTCCTCGGTGTAAGTTCAAATCAGGTTCATTACAAGACAAGATCCAGTGAAAACGTTTATTATTACAAAGTTTTCAAATGGTGCTAAATAGATTTGAAAGATTTAGTAGCCAAGATTTAACGCCAATACCAAATAATACCAAAATGTGTCTTAGAGCGACCCTTACAGGATCATCTTCTATACAAATTATATTTTCAAAGTGAACCTCGAACGATTTTAACTATACAGCTACACTCTATTTCCAAAGTGAACCTCGAACTATTTTAACTATACAGCTACACTCTATTTCCAACCGATTCTAAGAATTTTGTATATAAAATCAACAACAATACAGTTTGCAAAAAATTAAATGTAGCTAGTAAGAGTCTGAAACCAATTTGAAAACTTTGTATAGTCTGCTGATATGTTAATTCATTATTAATTATTTAAATTTCAATTGCTTCACATATGCGCCGCAGGAGAAGGCTACCAAATGGCAAGACAACGTGGAAATTGACGGCCTCACAACAAACGGTGTTCTCATAATGCATCCGAAGGGTCAGTTCTGTGGCGGCAGCGCCAAGTGCGGTCTCTGGCGTGAGTGTTCAGTCGGCGGTGATGTTTTCAGCTTGCGCGAATCACGCTCGGCACAGCAAAAAGGGCAGCCAGTAAGTGATGAACTTTGACCGAATGAAACATAAACATCTTGACATCTTAAAATTTCTTCTTTCATTCAGATTTACGAAGAATCGAATGTGCTGCAAGACGGTACGCTCATCGATTTGTGTGGTGCCACGCTATTGTGGCGCTCGGCCGAAGGTCTGCAACATTCGCCGGTACGACACGACACTTATTTTTGAGTCTTATCAGCGAGCAATGTTCCTTTATGTTTTGGTCTTGTTTATTTGTGTTACAGACTAAACGTGACTTGGAGAAGCAAATCGATGAGATAAATGCCGGTCGTCCGCAGTGTCCCGTTGGCCTGAACACGCTAGTAATTCCTAGAAAAGTTAACATCGGTGATCAAGTGAATCAGCCTTATGTGTACTTAAATTGTGGACATGTTCAAGGCAAGTTTGTTTATCCCGCACAGAGCCACAGTAGTATTGATTGTATTGATTTGAATAATGTGAACGCTTTATTGCAGGTCACCACGACTGGGGCCAAGATAAGAACACTGGTGCACGTCGCTGTCCCATGTGCCTCGAAGTTGGTCCCGTGGTAACGCTCTGCATGGGCTTGGAACCGGCCTTTTACGTTGACGTGGGTGCTCCTACGTTTGCTTTTAATCCATGTGGTCACATGGCGACTGAAAAAACCGTCAAGTAAGCGTACGCGCGCACGTTAATCGAAAACGATTATTAACGGATGACATTTTTGTGCAATATTTTCAGATATTGGGCAAATGTTGATATACCACATGGCACCAATGGCTTTCAAGCGGTCTGTCCATTTTGTGCGACGCCCCTCGATGGTTCATCTGGTTATATCAAGTTAATTTTCCAAGACAACTTAGATTAAAGTAGAACAATAGACTATATTAAATATGATTAAAGTGAGGAGAACATGAGGGAATGTGCCGTAGTTTATCAGTCGGTTATTTTGCGACCAGCAGCTATGTCATTGTAAAAACAATAACAAATTGAACGGCTATTTAAATATTGTACACGTAAGGAAATGCAAAATGTTGTAGAGCACGGCCGATGCGAATCGGCGGATAAGCTATGACATGCATTAAATTATTTGCCATGTAGGCAAAATATTTACAAATTATTTTAAAAATACAAAGTATATTTATACATGCATAACAAATAAAGTATTATAAAACGAGTTTTAATTTATAATGCGAGTAAATTAAAAGTATGTAGGAAAGCTGAAAAGAAACACGGCCGAAATAAATGCAAACAAGGTACAGAATTCGAAGAAGCTAATTATGAATATGATGCATTGTAAACAATTGTAAAGAATTAAATGCGGAAACCACAAAATTAAAAACATAAAAAAACAACACAATATGCGAATTCATTCAACTAAAGCGAAAATATGTATTTTATGCAATCTTGAGCTTAGCATTTGCAAAGTGCGCAACTGCGGTGAGTTGAAAGCAGCTAGAAGCGGTACAACGTTCGTGTTCGTGCAAAACGCAAATGTACATTTATGCATTAATCGCTCGCATGCGATTTCTGCGAGAAAGCGGAATGGATGGATGATTTCTTCAGTTTTCAACGCAGTCTTGCTTCAGTCTAACCCTAAACTTCGCTTTTACTTTACAGCGAACTACGGCAACACAAGCTCAGCAAAGTTTGAGCATATGCGGAAGTAGTTTTGTATGCATTGTATAAAAATTGAAATATTGCGAAAATAATAAATATGAAACCGATAATAAACCAGCAAGTTTTTTTTTATAAATGTTAAATTGAGCCGATACAGATGAGCAGAATTGCAAGTTAAAAGAATATCAAAAGTGCATATATTTTATTAAAGAAAAATATACATTAGCGTTATAATAATTTGACATGAATAAACCAACGCAACTGAAACGGCGACATCATCAAACAAGGCGATGCAATGACAGTGCAAAACTGCAAGGCGAGCGAGCGGATTTCGCCAGTTTTTGCTTTAAAATTCTGCCGAAGGTTCAAATGATTTTTTGTCTCTGACATTTCAGTTTGAGTTCAGAGTGTATGCTTTAATTCAGAATATAATATGAAATATAGCTTTTTTATTCGAAATTAACTTTAGAATGCAATGAAGGAAAATATCACATAAACGTTATTTTCTAAGCCATATTCTGTAAGTGTGTTGAAACCTTCTATTATTATTATTATGTACTATTATAATCCGACTATATCATCATTTGTAATGCCTACAATTATAATTAATTTTTTCAGTACGTTTTGCTTTATTTTAAATTGTAGACATAAATTTAATGATAACGATAATGTTAACAAAATCCTTATATTGAATATCTTTAGAAGTTAAAATAAAAGATTGTAATTAAATTTACTGAATTATATAAATAAAGATCAAAGGAACTGAATACAAACAATAGAACAACATAACTCTTCATTTGTTGGACGAATATTTTCACCAGCAATTATGTTTTTAATGGGTTCAAGGCAAGAGTCCAAAACCAATTGACTCAAAATCCTATCTCCTAACCTATATATCCTTCCTGAACCAACGCAATGCCTCGCATTATTAGGGGGCATCCCCTGCGCGTTTGCTAAGAGTTAAAAAATAGAGGCAGACAAAGAAGACAAAGAATGAGACAGCGCTGTAAGACGTAGTAACCGCAATATTGTGCAAACGTACAAATATTGTTTAATACGATTTGTTGTAGTTTTAAATATTGAATTACATATTACGAAGATACAACTTTTGAGTACTCAGGTCGATTCTGTCAAGAATCGAGTATTCTTAGAATTCTTTTCAGAATCGCATACAACCACACACTAGTTTTTTATTATTATTTCTATTCTATTATTTATATATTTTGAATGAAAATTCTAAAAAATGTGTACTTATATAAAAAACAAACAGGAGCTTGTCTATTTTTACAAAGTTACGTTTAAATTAGTATTTTAAATAAAACAAGTAAATTTTCTTCTGCAGTATTTAGTATTTATAGTTAAGTTTTGAATGTACCCAATTAATAGAACTGAATGCTTGAAGCTTGATCCATTGTGGCGCTCTGTCAGAACTTTAGTTAACATTTTTAGCCAAAAGAAACAATTTTGAATGACGTCATTGGATTCGCTTGGACTTACTTTTTCCTAAAAGTAAAATCATGCTAAGTACAAACAGATGTTGAGCGGATGGTAGTAGCTTTTACATAAAGTAAATACAGTGGACGTCCAGTATAACGAACGTTCCATTTAACGAATTTTCGATTTAACGTACGGCCAAATTTTTTCCATTGATGGTTCTATATTACGAACAAAAGCGAAATTTGCTATTCGATATAACGAATATTTATGTTGTTTTTCACCCTTCACCCTTCGAATTGTTTTAATTTGAGCATTCACATTCTTTACAATAACAATGAATATTCGGTTTCGTCAAGTGAACGGTACCTCAATTGTTTTTGTCTTTGTTACTTTAAAACTTTCAAATTTACGTCAAGTTACCAACATTTTCAAATTCTGTTTGTATGCATTGCTGATCATTTTCACAGGATTTGTTTTGCGTTCGGTCGGAGTAAACAGAAAAGTTTACTTGCGGTAAAGAGGCAATCGCGCATCGAAGACTTTTTCACTGTACACACATAGCCATATTTTTGTTTTGAAAATGCTGGAATAAAACAAGATATTTGTTTAACCTTCTGTCTGTCCTTTGCTCAAAATTGCGTTCTCTGTCCTTTGGGGTCAGGATGACCCCAATCAAACGGTTGTATAATTTACTGACAAAACATGAAGAAATGTTACACATAAATTACAAAAGAAAAGGGGAAAGCCCCGAAAAGTGTTTTTCTCGATTTGTTATTGGGTAAGGGCGATTAACACTAAATAACACAAATAGACGAGCGCATAAAACCTCTCAACCGTTTTTTAATTCCGCCTGGGGTCAAATAGACCCCAAGGGACACGCAGAAGGTTAAAAACTGAATATGTGAGACTTATTTCTTTAAGAAGGATGGTTTAAAACAAAAAAAATTTCGATCAACAACAAATTGGGGGTACAACATAAGATTCGTTATATTGGATGTCCACTATAATTAAGTTAATAATATTCATTTATTAATAATTCATTACAATAATCATTGAAACTTGGCCATTGCTTGCTAAGCTGGCAGCTCAAAAATAAAATTATTATTTTTTTCGATAACGAAGCTAAAGTGAACAAGTATTCGAAGAGACATTTGGCCACACATAGGCAATTTTGGCGCATTGTTACAGCTCAGCACTTACTCCTACTCAAAGTTTAGAACATTCAAAACATGTTATGTAAGACGTTATGTAAGTTCTAAACCATTGATGTCATCATTTGAGGTATCGGCGAAGTTTTCTGTGTAGGAGAAATCAATGTATTTTAGGCGTAACTGGCAAATAGCTAAGCACGTTTAGAGGAGAAGAGAGGAAATGTTACGGCAAATAGAAATTTTTGTTGTTAAGTATCCACCACTCCTTAATGCCATTCAAAGGCTTAAGAAATAAATTATAAAAGGAATTTTCATTCTCCATTTTGTTCAACATTTTGAATAAGAAAAAACAAACATTTGATTTATGAGGTGAAAACAATTTGTATTTATTACGATCAATAATTTTCGTATTACATTCAATATAAGACAAATGACTTTTTTTTGTTAATTAATTCATCGAAAGGTTTTCAATTTTGTATGCAGCAACTGCTTTCTTGCACATCAACAGCGAATTTCGTGTATGTATTGTAGTTGTATTTGTATTTTATTGTCAGAGAATACTTATTTCGTTATTGTCACTTGTTCTTTGCTAGTTTTGGTGTGTCGGTTTCGATTTGATGCGTTCAGATCTTCAAAGGAAGCAAATTCGCGCTCGTGTACACCGCTATACGGATTCTAATTTTTGACAATATTTTGACATTTCTGCTTATCGGTACTCGATTATCCGTTCACAGTGGTTCTTCTTCAACATTCCATTGTAATTGTAATAAGTTTTTGTTGTTGTAATTGATTTACACTGCCATTTTAATTCATTGGTGCCTATTCTATGTATGTTTGTTTGTTTGTATGTATGTATGCAGAACTTATGCATAAATAGCGTGTGTGTGTATGTGTATTGTCAATGATTTCGTTTGCATTGTTTCCATTGCATTCTCTACTTTTTTGAGTGCGTATTTAATTAAAACAAACTGGCGAATGCATGCAGAGTAATCAATTAAATGTGATAAGTTATCGAAATGTGAACGTGAAAAAGTCTCGCATGCAATTCTTCTTCTAGTTTTCGTTTGGTATGAATGATTTGAATACTCTACGCACACACAATCGCACACACAAAGGACATCAGTGTGTGTTGAGTGTGTAATTAATGTGTTTTTGTTGTTGTTGTTAGTTGCTTATATGCAAGCACAGTTTTAGGGTAAATTTTATTAGGTAAGTAGCAAATATTCACAGTGAATGAGCTTAATGAGAACAATGGAGCTATCTAAAAATCGATCTAAACTTGTTGCTTAGTTAAATTTAGTTATTTAAATTCTAGTTGATATTTATTTTTTTTCTTTAGGTATATTTGCATGTAATGTAGGTATTTATGTATGTATGTCTATATAAGTATTTGTATGTACAAATTGAACGTTTCTAAATTAATGCCATGCAATCGAAACGGCATCGAATTAGCCGTTGCCGTCACGGTCTATGACTTTGCAGTTGATTATTGATATTTGCTGTTTTTTTGTTTTGTTTGTTGTTGTTGTTTCATTAATAGTTGTGGACTTTTGTGCGTTTCTATTAAAGGAGCTCACTTAAGATATTTCAGTGTGTCAGTGTTAATAGTTGTCAGATATGTGTTGTATAGTGTGCAGCCAGGGGGCGTAATCAAAGGTCGAGGTGGGGTTAGGGTATTAGAATCATCTACATGGCATTTGAAATTTCGTCTACTTCCAAGGTGCGCCTTCAGGGGGAACATAGTTATAGGATTTGGGAAAATTTTGTTTTGTTTGGTTAAACAATAATTGAGTGGCTATAAAAACAATATTCAGTTGGTCCTTAAAATTGTAAAAAGTTTAATTCTCAATGTTGTCATAGTGTCACGGAGCGCGTACTGAGAGTTTGTAAAATTTTAAACGCATATTTTTTTTAAAATCATTTTTTTTAACTGGGTGCAAAATTGACTTGACCAAGATTGATTTAAAATGTTGACAAATACTTTCCAATTACATTTTCTATGGGAGTACATTTTTCTTTGAGTGAAAACATTTTTGTGGCAATATTTTATGGTCAATAGTCCCATAGACATTTCTAAAATTTTTTAGTTCTTTGTTCCAAATTTAGGTGTACATGTACACAAAATTCGTTCTCCTATTAAATTAGTTTTAAAAAATGACGCTTTCGAAAATTGCCGTCAATGGGCATTAAGTTGATAATAAAAAGCAATTTTCATACTTAAAAATGCGTTAAATGAACATTAAAAATCCTATACCTTTTTCCATACTTTGAAGAAAATTGTCACAGTTAGGTCTTTTCGGCAACTTAGCGCCTGAACGGATGTTTCAAAACTTTTTTAAGCGACTTTTTCGGTACAAAATCGAACCTCAAAAACAATCGACCAAAATGTTTTTCCACATAAAATTGTCCGAACCTTCGACCTATGCAATCAAAATTTCATTAAAGCGCAAATTGAATCAGTGACAGAATTAATTTGCCAAAAACTACGATTTTATTATTGAAAAAAGTTTTTTATCAATATTCTTATCGAAATCGTAGTAAATAATATGAATTTGTCAAATAACTATGATTTTATAATAGAAAGAATATTTTGTATTGAGGTCATTTTTAAGCATCCATGAACAATAAACTTGAAAATGAATGGATTAGAATAAACAAAATGTAGAATGAAAAAATTTTACTTGTGTGTGTTAAGTGCCTTTATTAAGCATTAGTCTACTTCTATATCCATTTTACTGTTGTTCAATCAATTTAAAACAAATGTCAATGTGTAATAATTTTTAGAACTATTCAATTTTAACTGAAATACTAAAAAAGGTTTTAATTGTTGTTCAAAGCACACCGAAAAAGTAAGGACAATTCCATTAAAAATATTTGTTTTGAACCAGTGATGCCAATTGTTTTGGTTTTGTTGCAGCTAAACGTTGCACCATCTGAAACGGACCGAAGTTCCATCCAGAGTTGCCGGTTTTGGTCGGACCAAAATTGGTCAGATTTTTTAACGTTGGTCCGCTGGTCTGCTTAAACGAATTTCGTTCCGTTTTTTGATGTTAATATCTTTTCATTAGTACACAAAATTTATTTAAAAAAATAAAATTGTAATTTTAAAATGACTAAAGATAACGTAAATTTTTTAATTTGGTCGGTTGAGGTCGAATTTGGTCGAAAGTTTGGTTGGAAAAAATTTTTCAAGTGGCAACACTGGTTACATCTGCGAATCGCCGCCGAATTTCAACAAAAATCCACCCATTTCTGAAGCGGATGAATACTGGTGATTAAAAATTGATCACTTACGACAAAGTCAAGTGAAAGCAAAGATTTTGCTGTGTGTTTGGTGGAAATGATAGGAAATCATCTATTATGAGCTGCTTCCGTAGGGCGAAATTCTTAATTCGGGCCTTTATTATTATCAACAGGACCGTTAGGAAGGAATACAATCGTTCAGAAGAAGCCAGCTGCAGAGAGGAATTGTATTCTGTCAGGACAACGCCAGGCCACACATATCGACAGTGATTCGCTAGAAGTCCAGGAGTCTGGTTGGGAGATTCTTATGCATCCACCTTAAAAATGGTTAGGACCTGGCTCCAAGTGATACTACTTGTTTCTGTCAATGGCGAATGATTTTGTTGCTGAAAAGTTTACCTCAAGTGAAGCTTCTGAAAATCCACAGTAGACCAGATTTTGGTACTGCTACATATTTCTTCATAAATAGGAAAAACACATGACAAATCTTTTGTCAAAAAGTTTCTCTATTGAATTAACCCAACAACCCTCAAATCGTTCTCTGATTTATTGAGGTGCAGCCCACACTGCCGATCACATTTTTGGTGATTAGTTACTGCGCTGGACACTACAAAAATTGTTATTTTACATGTGCTGTGCAACGATTTCCCAGAATTTTCTTGTTTTGAAAGTTTTTTTTGAAACCCCCTTTTAAAATTTCTTTTCTTTTTTAAAATTTCTGTATTTTTCTCATGCAAAGAAGAGACCGTCATTTCACCTGATTCACTTGAATAATTTCACTGTGTGTAAATCGACCATCCAGTTTTTCGAAAAAAAATCAAATTTGGACAACAAAATAATTTTTGTTAAAATTTGAGTATGAGGGTCAAAAATTGTTGTTGATAAATTTACATTTAGGAGGAAACAAATATTGTACAGTACTGCACTAATAATTGAAATAAATGTCTTGTTGATGCTTGAAACAAAAAGTAAAGTTAGAATGTCCCGAATTCGCCGCTTCCCTTTAGTCGCACTAATAGTTTTATTTAAAGATGAATCAATTAATTGATTAACAGAAACTCTTCAACGTTCCTTTCAGGAGCTGAATTGCTTAAAGTGTGTGTAAATAAAAATTGAAAATTTTGAAAGACAACTTGTTTCTGATTGATTAGTAAAGTAAACTATGATGGGGGCGTCTCGAGTCGGTGGTTCGGCTGTGCTAAAAATTTCACTTAAGTATTACAATTGATTATGTTAAGTACATATTGCAATTTTGCTAAAAAGTGCAAAGTGTGTGTGTGTGTGTGTGTCATTAAAGGTAAACAGTTGATGGGCATTAAAGATTAATTAAATATTTCTTACTAATATGCAAAGGACAATAAATTCACTGTGCGTAACCCCGCACGGGGCCCTTACGAATACGAATACAATGCCGAATCCGACTAAACAAAATGTACTACTACAAACATATAGTACGGTCGGGACTCATGCACCGAACGAAGAAATCGCCACACATTCAGCTAGTTTCTCGCTATGCTCTTTGTAGAAATGCTATTTTGATTTAATAGAAAAATAATTTATGTGTAATTATAATTTATCATAAGTACAATAATTACGAGCAAGTGTTCTCTTTCATGTGTTCTTCTATTCACTTAATTATCATTTAATATATAAACTTCATGCTTGATTATGTATGTATGTATGTATATGTATGTAGGTATGATTTATTATCCTTGCTTTGTGCTGTATTTTACATCGCTCGTCTCATGCATTCTATATTACACAATTTATTGTCAGAAATTGTTGTTGTTCTTGTTGTTGCAACTATATATTCTTGCATGTATGTATAAGTATAACTTGTTATTGTCTTACTACAAATAGATGGATTTGGTTTTTTTTTTATACAAATATAATTCTTAAAGGAGAAAACACCAATAAGTGTAAAAGTAAACAATCTATTTGGAATGAAGTAACAAAAATTCTCTAGCATCAATTCAGTTAAATATATTCAGGCCAATATATATCTCATTCCAAATACAAACTCGTGCGACACACATTGTGTCAGCATTCACAGTCACGCGCAGGACATGGCCAATGCTTCCACGTTTAGTTCATTTACTTTACTGTATGCGTCATGTTTTATCGAATAACGTATTAAAAATTCAGCCGATTTCATATTTTCAATATCGAAACACGAAACTGATTAAGTTTAATCATAATGCCAAGTTTTTTGAATTGCACATTTTGATTTGATTACAACTGCGCGACACCTTACAAACCGGATCGAATAGTGAACAGCGAAACTCGATTATAACACCGTGCGACAAAAATTAAAAAAATTGTTCACACCGGAAAAAATCTACATGGGCGTGAAACTAGAGACCACACATAGTAATACTGCGTACTCAGTTTTTCATTTATATATCCTCTGTCCTTTTAAAAGGACTTCAAAATTTTGAAGGGAATAAAAAATAAAAAAATATTTAAAAAAAATTAACCTCATTCGAATATGGCGATATGTACATATATCAAATGAAAGAGGAAAGGCTAAAAAATTTAAATAAAATTTACTTTTTATCTATTTGTAAAAAAAGGATATGAAAACGGTCCTTTGAAAAATTTAATCCTTTATATCCTTGAAATTTTTTTTAGAATTTTCTTTAAAAGTTAGTATGTTAAAACCCAAAATCTCCTTGATCACTTGTATCTTTTTATTATTTAAAATACTGATACTCAAATAAATTAGAATTTGTGTACTTCAATAGACTTGCAGCTTCCGCCTTTTATTTAACAACTTTTGAACCAATAAAGTTAGAGTAATGAATTTTTGACAAGTGATCAAGGAGATTTTGGGTTTTAACATACTTACTTTTCAAGAAAATTCTATATAAATTTTCAAGGATATAAAGGATTAAAATTTTCAAAGGACCGTTTTCATATCCATTTTTTACAAAAAGATAAAAAATAAATTTTATTTAAATTTTTGAGCCTTTTCTCTTTCATTTGATATACATATTGCCATATTTCAACGAGGTTAAGTATTTTATATATTTTTTATGTTTTATCCCCTTCAAAATGTTGGAGTCCTTTTAAAAGGACAAAGGATGTAGAAATGAAAAACTGAGTACGCAGTATTACAATATTTGGTCTCTAGTTTCACGCACTTATGGATTTTTTCCGGTAGGAAAAATGCTGTCGCACGGTGTAACAACACCACAGGCAACGTTAAACAAACCACTTACAACTCACACGTAAACCAATAGTTTGGTTCAAAATGATTTTGTCCAAAAATAAAACATAGTCAACTTATGGGTTAACACATTGGTTTTTGTTAAATTATTGAAAAAGTTTGGTTTGTAAACAGAATATAAATAAGGTTTTGTGGAAACCAAATACATTTTTAAGAGTGTTGAGAATTGTTAGTAAACAAATGAAAGCTTTGCCAATAAAGTCTCTCAGTAGTTTGTGACCGCAAAATGGTTAAATTAATTGTTACAGACATGTTTAAATATTTAAAAAATTTGTATATTTAAGAATTCTGAAAAGGTTTAAACAAATTTGAAAATATTTTTTCTTTTTATTCACTTTCCCTGGAAGTATAGGGAGTCAATATTGCTGGTAGTGATTATATTAATCAATTGAAATTCTATGAGAGTGGGTTCTTGGTCTTAGGTGAAGGGGTTGCTATCTATCGCTTTTCGTATGAGGCAGTTTTCCACTAAGCTGTAGAATGTGGAGAACGCTGCTGGTTAAGAATTTTTCTGAAAAATTTTGCTAAGATGGGAAGCAATTAAAAGGAGAACATCTTAAATGAAATCCACAACCTCTAGGAAGAGAATCCAGTGCACCGGGGCGGAAAGTACAAGGGTTCGGTGCAGACATTTGAAAATTTCATTGCTTCGATTTTGAGTGAAACAATAGATCTCTTCAGAGATTGAGAGAGCGTTATTTATCTCACATTTCGGACCAGTGAATTGGCCGCCTAGGTTGTGCGATTTGGAAAAAACCACCGATATGCTTGAAAAGACGTTAAGAATTGGAACAGTGCCTTTGCATTACTGACAGAATAATCGGCGACAGCGTTTTTTTGGGGATACAAATACGTTTTGAGGGATTTGCAAAAGATTTCGTAAGTTGCAGTAAATCGATCCAGACTATCTTGTAACTGTATTCATGTCAAAACAAGACTTTATTTCCCTTCAAAAATCATTGGCGCTTCAAAGGCGTATTACCACAGCACCAGACATTGCTCCTTCTGACTGACACTGGTTCCTGGCTATGACTCATAGCTCACTTCTTACGAAAAAGCTAACAATTTGGTTGGTTCTGGGATCGTCTCAAAAGACGAAAGATGGGGAAAAGTCGTGGCTAATGATGGGCAATGCTTGGAATAAAATACATTGTACGAATTTCTCTGACTATAGCTTCAAAGTTACAAAACAAACTCAAAATTTACTCATGGTGCCACTATCGTTAGAGAAATTTACTATCGCGTAGTACATCCTCGTAGACGGCTACTGTCCAAATTTCGGCCATATTGGATTTGTAGTTTTGTTTTGACCGCGTGTGGAAACGAACGTGTCCGCGGATTTTAGAAAAATGGAAAAAGAGCAATATCGGTCGGTGATTCGCCAAATTGGTCGCATTAGGCTACGAATAGCTGCTCCATCCACCGTATTCTCCAGATTTGGCCCCGTGTTACTTCTTTTTGTTTCCAAACATGAAAAAGTCACTCGCCGGGCAGAAATTTGAGTCGAATGAGGAGGTTATCGCCGCCACGGAGGCCTCCAGAAAACGTATTTTTCAGACGGGTTAAAGAAGTTGGAGCATCGCTGGGTCAAGTGTATCGAGTTGAAAGGAGACTGCGTTGAGAAATAAATCGCCACTTTTCCAAAATTTTCGTTTTTCTTTTGTAGGCTAAGTACTTATCGGACCACCCACGTATTTGTACTTCCAATGCATGAAATATTTTTTGAAAAGTTTCTACACTCCCGCAATTCTTTGTGCGGTTTTTAATGAAAACCAAATGATTAACAAATTACCCAAATTTTCTCACGTCGCTGGTTGTCAATCGAAGTACGTTATTCTTAAGAAATACATTTCTAAATGAGCAAGAAAATAGATAAATTATAGAAAAGAAAATAATCAAAGACACATTTTTTTTTGTTAGCATCAAAATATTCAAAGTAGATATGTTGTATTAGAAAGTGTTTTCAATTGGTTCTACAACTTCATCAAAATGTAATTAAAGAAATCAGTTTTGAGCATATTTTTATTTTTATGCATTTCTATTCATCTAATCCAGAATGTGAGATGTCCACTTGCAGCTGTTTGACGTTTCACTCCATCTTTAGCAATTCATATTCAATTTTGCAATAAAATTTTATCATTAATTCTCATTACATGTGTCTGTGTGCTTCTTTGCGTGTCTTTTTCAATAATTTCTTGTGGTCTTTGTTTCGCTTGCCCTGCAATATTAGTTTGTTGTTGTTGTCCGAAGAATTAGTTAGTTCAAGAGCACCCACATACATAAATAACATTTAGGAGGTAAATACAATAAAAAATCTTACTTTTCATAATTTGCTTTTGATAAAAATGAATTTATTCCAAGTTGCATGCCACTTTCAGGTGCATGTCTCATATTCACTACACATACAATATGTATTAATGTACGTGTATATTTGTATGTATTGTATAATTAAATTACATACCTACATTTGCGCAGGTGTGCGTTGTGTATTTGTTTTTGTTTTTTTTTAATCATTTTTATTTATAATTATTATCATTAGTTGTGTGTTTTGCAACTTTATTGTCTCACATGTTTCGAATGTTGTTAATTGAACAAATTTTGCATCTATATTCTTATTGTCACACGTCATCATCAGCGTTATCGTCAATATTTATTGTCAGCTTATTTGTAAATGCTAAAATATTCATCAATGTACAATACATGTAAAAAACAGTGTTTATAATATTCCTTCATTGAATTAGAATTTTAGCTAAGTTCCTTCAAACAAATTAAGTAAACCAACAAAAAAAGTTGAGCGCTCCAAATTCCGCAGCTTAACTTATATGCTTCTTCTTGTTTTCTACATCTTCTCAATTAATTCTACAAAATCTGTACAAATCAAGTGTGGGCGCAATTCCGCTCCAATCCGCATGCAATCATGCACGCAACTTGATCAGTTTCCCATTGAAATTTATTGTCGAGATATGTTTTTAGATGATATTAGCCTGGTTGCAAGATATATGTATGTATATATAGTTTTCATTGGCAAACTTTCAAGTGGACGACCAAAATGTTCAGCAACAAATCAAATTGCAACTTCACATCGCATACGGCGCCATAACTTCATTCGGCATTGACCCTTTCAAAGTCTGCATCCAATATGCAGATGAAGTGATTTGAGCATTCTGAGTGTTGCTTTGAAAATTGTGGTCTTCCATTAAAGTGGTCGCCAATGCCTCCTCCGCCTCGCACCGTCCAAATGGATCTAATGCTTGTAGACAAAAATCGACTATCAAGCAATTAGCGTGCTGCCAAAGAGGTTCCTCGTCGCAACCAGACTGAAAACTGCCAAAATTGTGTGCATGACAAGTTGAACGGTGGACAGCTGCACGGCGGCCGAGTCGCTGTACAGCATACGGTCGCCGCCGTCTATCACATGAATTTTCCATCCGAGATTTTTGTGCGTGAAACACTGAAATGCAGATCAATCGAGCAGTGAGCGAGTGTAGGGGACATGCCAAGAAGTTGTTCATACCTGGTAGTAGAGCGTGTTGGGTGCATCCATCGGCACTGTCCAGTTCAAGTAGCCCGGTTCGCCGGGATCGCACTTGAGTTCAAGCGTCTTCTTGTAATCCTCGAACGTCTCCATTTCAGCTGACCGATCAATGGTGAGATGCGTCCACTCGCAATACCGACCAACTGGAATTAGAAGAGTTCAGTTAGTTATAACTTATAAGCAACGACATATTAATATATGTGGGATTAAGAGAACGTCAACAAATCTGATGACATGTGGCTGCAAGTACTACACCACTTTCTTTTAATTTAAACACCATCTTCAGCACCCACATCCCTAGAAGGGAGGATTGGACTACAAATTGGGTTGACTCAGGACTCAATTGGCTTCTATAAATACCGTTCCAAATTGAATAATAGACGATGGTTGGATATTTTTAGTAACCTGGGGATACGACTCTCTCTCACTGTCTAACGGACTACTGCAGAGTCTTTCAAGCTGAAGAAGTGAATCTCTCATAAGGATCTAAGTAATCTATACATCCAAATTAACTCATATAGACAATCAGCAATCGAGCTCCTTGTTAGTGTATCTACCATATCAAAGCTTGTGTCTAATTGTCTCCGTCTTCTCAACAACGTAGCAAACGAATCGCGGCTCAACCTCCATTGGGTACCTGGCCACAGCCTATCACAGGCATCTGGAGACCACCAGCGGTGTGGGAACACTCATCGAGATGACCTCCTCTTTTTGCTTCGGATAAGCATGCCTTTAAGCAGCGCTTAATCAAAGACGCATCTTTGGGTGGAAGAGCACACAAACAGCATTGCCATGCAAACCTGGCAAACCATGCAAAACTAAACGGGAGGTAATTCAGATACAGAAAACCACACCCACGGCATTGCCAGACAAGCTTAACCAACATTAAACATGATGCGACTTGGACCTCAACTCGTCCTGGTCTGCAATTCCATCAGCTTAGTGGTTGCTGTGCTCATGGGACACTGCCTAATGGGGAGACACACTTCAAGACTGAGGTTGCCACACACCGACTTCTAAAGAAGAAGAAAACCCGTCCTAAACTTGAATCGCCAATGTCCACTTCTGGCTAGGAATATATTAAGTTTCTTTAGTTCTTATTTTACACCAGCTTAGCCGAGCTTCCAACTACAGACATCAGGAAGATAAGGAGGTCCATATTGGAAACTTTGTTTTTGCTAGCTCCAATGTGATAAGTGAGCTCCACTCCAACCTAACCGATCCCTGCCAGCCACTCAACCGAAATTAAAGTAAAAATTTACCTGCAGTGGGAATGGGGCTGCCGTCTTCGTCGAAATCAACGCCGGCATACGTTTTCTCTTTGCGCAATTCCACACCGGTTTTTTGTCCGATTCCGCCTTCCGGCGAATCTGTGATGTAGAATGGATGGTATCTGCAATTGAGATGGAACGCTGCTCATATTCGGATCATATCTAGTAGTAGCTTTTGTGCGTACCTGGCTGGTTGTGCCGGATTGTCGCCACCCTGCACGAAGAACTCATAGCTTAGGCCGCGTCCCACCACAATTTCGGGTATCAACTGATCGTTGATGTACCAGGCAATGCCCCACGACGGTATGCCCGTGATTGCGGTGTAGCCGCGCTTGCCGCCCGTGGGCCCAATGCTGGCCGTGAAGGTGCTCGTGGTGTTGATGACGCGCTTGGGCCAAGGCGCCGGATCCGTTTCGTCCTTTACCGCGTACAGCGAATTCTTGCACGAGTGATCGTTCTGCAAAGGCAGAGATTTGTTTTGGTGTAAATATAATAACAAATAACCAGAACTGTGGGCCGAGTTTGCGTACCTTGGACGAGAAGTTGATGCGAATGTCGTCGACGGTGTGATCGGCGCCGGTGTGCGAGTGCGCATTGGCCTCCTTGCGCGCGTTCAGCGGACCGATGGCCGCGATTACGGACACCTCGCGGTCGGTCGGTATGGGAAAATCGTGTATGGGCTCATTGGTCTGCAGCAGTCGTTTGTAGCGGATGCTGGTGACGCCGTTCTTGCGGTCGCCGCTCACTGAAGTGTTAGGTGTGGTTAGTCAATCGATTGATCAAATTGCAAGATCGCTAAATTGGGAGACTACTCACGAACTATGACATCGTTACGGCCGCCGATGCGCTCGTCGGGACAGGCGCCGCGTTGACCGTCGCACTGCGACAGATCGGAGATGAAGTAGTCCTCGGCGCGGAAGACACGCGCTGTGGTGTCGTAGAACGCCACCACCACGTCCGACTGCGACATTTGGGCGCGCCCGTTGGCGCCCGACAGACCGAACGCCATGTATTGGTCCTCTTTGATGCGCCCAAACAGCTCGATTTGCAGATATTCGTCCTGCAGCTCCCACTTGACCTGCAGCTTGTTGGGTATCACCTCGCGACAGTTGGCGTATACGGTGCGTGGCGTGGTGGCCTGCAATGGCGAAAGTTTAGTTTCAGAGAAGAAGAAGTTTGGAGCGGATTGAAAGGACGTCTTGCACATTGCTTTCTGTTCTGCGATAAATGAATGAATGTGTCTAGTCGTAGATACTCGAAACTAATACTTACAGGTGTATACCACCATGGAGGCTAATGCGTTTGAGAGATAAAAATACAATGTCTCATGAGTTCATATGGGAGGGCAGAAAGTTGCAAAGTGATCAAATGATTTCGTTGCACCCCAAATGAAAAAACACAACTCAAAACGAATGGACACCGTGCATGCGAAATCGGGGTCTACGTACACATTTACACAGACATATAAATTTGGCAACTGAAAAAGGCATCACAAAATACGGGGTGTGTATGAAATGAATGGTGAAATCGTACTGTTATCTTCGTTTGGCCCAGTGCGGGTGGCACATCCAGGTCCTTCGGTATGAACACGTGGCCGAAATTGTGCCTGTACTCCACACACCACACCGCCAGCCAGTCAATGTCGTATACGGTCAACGAGCCGGGCAGCTGAATTTCTATATCCTCGCCCTGATAGCCACGCAGCGGTTCCAGCGAGCCGATCTCATTTGGTACCTACAAAGAAAATTGCGTTTTAGTCAAATTTGAACCTTAATGAAGTAAATAAATCAATTAGTCACCTTCACGCCCATTATATTGGGTTCCGAGCCGTTGCCAACCCAGAAGTAGGCGTCCGGTCCGGCGCCGTCGTAGTGCAGGTTTGGTATGTAGAAAGTCTTCGCATCAAGGACGCTAATGTTACTGGAACGTAGACCGTGCGCTAAGCGCTTGAATTCGGGCAGCACCCGCGGCTTGGGCACATCCAGACCGGGTGGAATGAAGACTTCGCCAAAATCGACCTGAAAGCAGTGGCAAACGAATTTAGGTTAGATTCGATTAGTTACTAGTTTCAGATGTTATCTGTACTTCTTTAAACAAGTTTGTACGAAGAGAATTTTATGCTAATAAAGTCTTGGCTTGAATAAAAAAAACATCTCAGACTTGAAACATATTTACTTATATAATCAATAATTATTTGTTTGATTCAGTGGCGTCCCCAGGGGGGCGGGATTAGGGGGATGGATCCCCCCCTTGGTGGATAAATTCATTTATACAATTTGATGTAACAATATAGAATTGTGAACAATTTTTATTATTTGCTTTATCTTTTCTGTGAGTACCCACTTAAAACCTAATGGTTCAAAATCCCATGATCTGGCCGGACCATGGTGTAAACAAGAGGATAGTCTAGGATTGTAGTTAAGGATATAAAAAAAACAGAAAGTGTGAACACAATGATTTCTTTTGCTTGCCTACATTTTATTTACGTAAAACGGTAAAAATATACTTGAATAATTAAGTAAATAGCGAGCTTCAACTTCAATGAATTAATTTTGAAATTCAAAAAATACGACAGTAAAGCAAAAAAAGAATAAAAAAATTTATAAATGTAAAATACTTTTTTTATGGATTTGCTTCAACTGCTTAACCAATGCAATTATTGCAACAATATAATGCAATATCATGACTGACTCTCGATTCCTTGCACTGTTACTTGTTAACAATTCTGAACTGCTTTGCCAAAGAAAAACATGCAGAACATGTTATTGTTCATGCTGAACTGACGTCGCTATCTTCACATTGAACTATCTAAACGATAATTTTTTTTATCAGTATCAGAAGCTTCGTTTTGTTCAGCGAAAAATGAAAGCCTGAAATTGTCAGCACCGTTATTATAACCAATTTTTTCAGAGAAATTGTCGTCTCTGATTTACTCCAGCGTCGAAGTTCAAAAACTATGTCCACCTGATCCTTAAAATAGCATTGTCTTCTTTCCATCTCTGCCACAGAAAACACCTAATCGAATTGATAAGAAACCAGACACAAAAGGACCACAAATACTATCTTCACTTCAGGAATGTAACTGAATTGGCACCAAAACACGGACATAACTATGAATGGATAAATATTAAATTTGAATATGTTCCGACTTTATTTTCCACCAAAAATTATAATTTGCTAAACCAAAAGAAAATAAAAGCCAAGGCGATCAAAAAACAATTGAACCAGGTAAATTTTTCGCCAACTTACTTATGTCACCATTACATGGGATGGCACGAAAAAGGTGTTTCAAATCGAGTCAAATGGAAAAGCCTAGTTGAAGCCCTATGCTCCGTAAAGGGTTGAACAAATATTTTTAAGCCATTCCGAAATAACAAACAAAATGTTAACTGCCAAATTTCTATGAAAATACACCATGGTGTGGCCAGGCCATGGTTTTGGTTTTTGTGCTTAGAAAGGATCAGTTGAGGATATCATGAAATATGATCTCGATAGCTTAACCACAAAAATTACTAAAGTGCATCCAAAGGTCAAAATGGTATGGTCAGAATCGGATGCCCGCAGAAGGGTTAAGAATAAATGAATAAAAAAATCAGTATTGCATTTGTTCTCGCAGAATAGTTGTATTTTCAGTGTTCCCAAAAGTATCGACTATTTAAAGTAGTAGTCAAACGCAGGCTTCATGCCAATCCTGCATCAGCTGTTGAAATTTGAAAAAAATTCCGATACATGTAGATGTAGACATGATAGAAGGAGTTTTCAAAATGTTCTAACTTAAAGCAAACTTGAATTTTTTAGTTGGGATCTATTACTTAAAAATACATGTACCTTGAATTTTTCGCTTTAAGAATTTTATGTTAGCAATTGTATACATATACTATACATACATACATATACATACCCTGCAAACAATTTCTCGATATAAATTTTTAGCGACAGTTTCTCGAAATAATCTCGATAATGCTTGCATTTTTTGCTTTGAAGAATTTGAAAATTTTCAAAGGAAATTAAATATTTTTTTGTCAAACGAAAAGTTGTCATTACGTGAACGTGCGCGCATTCAAAACCGAGTTTGAGAGTTGTTGTGTTGTATTTATAATCGTTATTTGATTTGAATAATGAACTGGCCATGTGACAGTACTGTCAAGTATGCGTTTTATTTCAATTTTCAGAAGGAAAATAAGTTTTCGTTATGGTATCCAAAATGCTATTGAGAACAAGAAAAATGACACTATCGTAACGATATCGAGAATTTCGAAAATCTCGACATCGTTACGATATCTCGGATAAGAAAATTTCAGTAACGCAACGATATCGAGATTTTCGAAATTCTCGATATCGTTACGATAGTGTAATTTTTCTCGTTCTCGATATCATTTTAGACACTTTAGCAAGACTCGAAAACGAGAAAAATTCTCGCTTTAACGATATCGTTTCTATATCGTTTCAATATCGTTTGGTTTGCTGGGTATATATATATATGTGTACATATACATGTATGTCTGTACATACATATGTACAATTTTATGCAACATGTATTAAAAATAATACGTAAAGATGAAAGTATAAAAATTGCGTTAAACTGGATTTTTTGGCATATCCCCCCCCTTCCCGAAATCCTGGGGACGCCACTGGTTTGATTTATGATTTATATGTGATTTATAAAATAATAAATTCTTACAAATATTTTTTCATATTAAAAGCTTATGAAAACACTTTTTTTTAACAATAAAAAAGAATTATTTCGAAATAGTTATAATAATTATAAAAAAAAATCAAGAGGATTTTCGTTTGTCTATGGCAGGAAAACTTTTCATATGTATATTGTAAATAAAAAACGCGAGTTAGAAAATGTTTCATAGTTTTTGGAAAAATATAATCCAAAAATTAATATTATTGTATAATTTGAGGAAGGTTTTTTCTGATTGCAAATAAACTATAAAATAATTATAAAGTTAATTTGTTTATATTGAAAGGAAGATTCTTTTTTTTATTGAGAACATTAAATATAAAAATGTTCTCTATTTAAGTCAAAAGTTTTTTTATTGAAAATATTAGTGGAAAATGTTTTATATGTTTATTTCTTCTTGATTTTATATTTTGTAGATTTTTTTAATTTTTATTATTTATATTTTTTATCTTTAGATACTTTTGGAAACAATTTTTTTTCAAAGTAACCAAATCATAAATATAGAAACAAATAATTTCTTAAATTTGTTAATATTAACCATAGACCTACGTTGGGGTCGTTTTCGACCAAATTTGTTTTTGTACTTCTAATATTTTTTAAATTTGTTATGATTTTTAGCTGTTTTTTCATGACTTTCTTACTTGGACTACTATCTATCGAAATCATTGCATTTTTTGTAATTTGTGTAATTTTTGTCAATCCGGGTCGATTTCGACCCGTTATATGCCGAAGCTTTTTGTATTCGAATTTCTTCGTGATTTCATAGCACACGCAAATAAAAATTTAAATCATTATTTCTTTTATTTCAAATAAAAAAGTGTTTGCCTAGGAAAAAAATTCTAAAACAAAAGAAAAAAACAAGACTGCTGCGGATGCCTTAAAAAAATATTTGCAAAAATAAGCACAACCGCAATGTGTGTGTAAAATGCCTTGAAAGTGTTTAAAAACTACAAATAAATATTTCCGATGTATTTTATTCTAAGTTTTTGAATAAACCGTACCAAAAAGTTTTGTTTTTTTTAAATAAACGTTAATTTTTATACTAACTCCCATATGTGAGGGTCGAAAACGACTGTAACGTGAGATTAGTCGTTCTTTTTTAACGTACTATAGGTCTACGGTTAAAAACACTGCAACTGAAAACAAGATTTTAATAAATGACAAGTTTTTCAATTTAAGAACAAGAAACAGTGAAAAATGTTGTTTCTCAACTTAAGGAAAGTTTGAAAATAGGAAGGAAAGTTTGGAAAGTTTGAAATGAGAAAATTGTTTCTCAATCCGAGAATTTTTTTATACTTTATCGAATAAATAGTTTAGAAATTAAACAGATACAAATAATATGACAACAAAAAGTAGTAACAAAAGGATTGATTCATAGAAAAAATCCAATAAAATAAATGAAATAATTTTTTTTATACGTTTCTTCGAACCGAGGAAAGTTTTTCTGATTAAAAACATTGAATTTAAAAGTTTCTCTCAGTTAAAGAACACAGTTTTTAAATACATTTTTTTTAAAGTTTTGAAAATAAGTGCAAATTTTTAGATTGAGGTGTTTTCATAAAAAAAATGAATAAATCTCAAAGTATTTTTTGCAATTCGTGGAACGTTTTTAATATATTTTATGCATTCAATTAGAGTATTAAACAAATTTTCTATAGCTAGAACCGCATTTTGAAAATCTATATAAACGTTGCTCTTCAATGCTTTTCGAAAAAGTTTAATACTCGTGCATACTTATTGAAAAATATTTGAAATTTTACTACAAAATTATTTAGTTTATCATCATTCATCACAAACTTTTGTACAATGGGTGATCTTAATTTATTTTTATTAAATAAAGCATTTCGTTTGAAACACAACTAACGATTTCGCATACCAAAATGTACTGAAAAAACTTTATTGGAAATGCGTTAAAATGTGTGCTAAAGTTCTACATCCGGAAGAGTTACACCTTAAATGCAAATTTTTGCCATTTCTCAATTTCATTTTAATTAAAACTAGAATACATTAAAATGGAAGACGAATACAAAAAGTCCACATTAAATTACTTGTATATATGTATGCACATATGTATATTTCTATGTTAACTGTGCATCAACGAATGTATATAGGAACAACGTTGGGTTCTACTCGTATATAAGGCTGCCGAATTTCGACATTTGTTTTATATACAACAAATATTTACTTTCATACATATGCGTAAGATTAATTATGTGCTTAAGGTATACGGACGTTTTGTATGTATTTATATTTGAGAGTATTATGTGGCGAAGAAAAACTATGCGCGCGCATAACTTCACATCCCCAACTCCGCTGCTGGCACAAAGTCAAAACAGAGTGTAGCCATACACGCTACGACTGGTCGTGGCGGAGTATGAGACGGCTAAATGTTGCACCGTTGCCGACAACGCGTACAGTGTGAAGAAGAAATTTGATTAATTACGAAAATTATAATTACTTGAAAAGTTAGTTAAGAAAAGTAATTAATCAAGAAATAATAATAAGAAATGAGCATGAAAACTTAAAATTTCGTATAAGAATGCTGTTTAAACGAAACAAAAATTGATGTTTTTTAATAATTAAGGCAACAAGCTGCGACTATGTTGTTGTCCAGTATACTAGGTTTTTGGTTGGTTGTTTTCTACTAAAAGTACTTGAAAATTCAGGTTCTGGAAGTAGCTGTAACAATACCCATTTGTGATTGTCACAATGGTATCGATTGTGTATCGATTGATCGTCACAGTCATACATTTATATCCTGATATGATCCTGAGCAATGCAAAAATCCAATCCATGTCAGGGAATCTGATGGCACTTCAGTAGAAGTGCCAATTGTTATTATGCTTTGGGTGAACTGACCACTGTCCGCTAGTCGGAAGACTTC
Organism: Melieria crassipennis; assembly: GCA_963668005.1. Taxonomy (NCBI): domain Eukaryota; kingdom Metazoa; phylum Arthropoda; class Insecta; order Diptera; family Ulidiidae; genus Melieria; species Melieria crassipennis. The sequence goes on along the minus strand of OY764961.1, from coordinate 139,248,890 downwards.
GCTAGCCTAAAAGTAGCGGAGTAATCGAGAGGAAATGGCTTATGAAACGTATAGGAGCCTGTACTGACAGTCAAGTTGCACTTAGGACCCTGGAGAACGCGCGAGTTGCCTTTAAGATTGTACAAGAATGTGAGGTGAAGCTTAGAACAGTCGTAGCACGAAGTGAGCTTCAAGTTTTCTGGCATACTGGGCACTGTGGTGTTCGAGGTAGCGAACTAAATTGCCGAAAATGTGCATCAAGGCGTTCAAGCCAATAATCGGAAACACTTTATCCGGATCACTTTGAATTAGATCAAGTCTTAAGTATGTTAATAAGAAATTTGGGCAACTTCAGAACTATGTGGCTAGTATTTTGTGACTAATAGGACAACAGGAGAATTATTTATGAAGTAAGAAGTGCAGGACCTTGCCTAGTGGCACAAATCCTGAAACGAAATCGGAACGGCCACCATACGGACCACTGTCGAAGGTCCAACGTAGGCATTCTGCCTGAAGGAGGCAAACAGTTGAAGCATATTTTCTTTGTGTATGTCTTGTCATCACTAGAACGAAGTCTTAGCAAAAATCTAGGGTTCAGATGTTATGGAAATGGATAAAGCCCATTCTAATGACCTGTGTGATCTCCTGAGAATCCTAAGAGGCCAAAAATGTTTAAAGGACCTAACCTTTTTTAATCTTCTTCTCGCAGTTCCCAGACCGTATTTAGCTGTCAACATTTCTTTTAAGCGTTAAGTACGAGTATAATAGACAGAAATCCTGAGTGATTGAGAAATGTTCTGACAATGCACAGTGATTCGTTGCATAAACAAAATTCAAAAAATTTATAGTTTCAGAATTTAACAATTTTGATGTCATTTAAAAGGTAAAACTCCAAATAAGAAAACCCCAACAAATCTGTGCTAAAAGTTAATTAGTGTCTGTGCAAAAGCGGCTCAAAGTTTAAACGTTTTTCCACAAAAAATGTAAACACATATTTTCTGTTTTTTAGTCTATTGAGTAAAAAAAATTTTCAAAATACATGAAGTTGCTAAAACTTTCAATATATATTAAGAAATGATGTGGCCATTTTCGCTTTCAATGTTTCCTAAAAATTTGCAAAATTGAGGCTTTTACTTCACTTTTAATTTAAAATATTTCTTTAAATTAAAAATCTGAAAATTGGCAAAACTTAGAGGAAAATATCTAAAAAGTATGTGAAAGTATGTTCCTGGATTTTTTTTAATTTTAAGCAGCGTTGTTTCTTTGTCGGAAAATGTAATTAAATCCTCCGATACCTTCCGATAATTCAATTTGAAAACTGGTCTTAACACCTATTTTTCGACAAAATTTATTTTTTTCATCCCTAAAAGTATGCAATCAGCATGAAAAATTTAGAAAACTGCAAAAAAGCAAAACATCCGTCTATTATTATAATTTTTATTGCAAAACTAAAAGATCCTAAGACAATTTCTGCTACTCTTTGCAATTATCAATATTGACGTTACCGATAAAATGTAAAATCTGAAAAATCTAGCCAACACACTTGTTGCTATAGCTCACCAAAAATGACGAAAATTGCAAATTTAAGTCTCAGACATTGCCAAACTACAAAAGTTTAAGAAAAACAAAATGAAGATTTCAATTCAGCAGACCATGATTAACTAGTATACAAAACTTTATGAAGAACGAACCACTCCTTCTAATTTTGTCCCGCGGAGGATGGAGTCGAATCACTGTGCAATGGTTCATTTCTTGGCTTTTCCTTACATCAATTCAGCAACACTTTCGGCTTTGAAGTTATTTGTGGGTGTCAGATAAGTCATAATGTTTCACAGTTCGATGAGGTTAAGTGATGCATGAAAAATTGTAACATAGACTAAATCTTTCATTGTATTTTGGAAAAAAATGCATTCGAATATGTAATTTTATTTGAATGTTATTTGGTTGGCATCCCTTTAAATCTTTTTAAATTATAGATCTACAAAAGAAAGGTCTGTAGTGGTAGGATAAAGTCGAACTTTGAATATCCGGGAACCGATTAACAAGGAACATCAATTAACAATAACGGGGAATGATAAATAAAAGTAACTTTTCACCTTGATTAACCCTGATTACCAAATTCAGGAGTCCCTGGTACAAAAAAATTATTAATAAAAAAATAACAATTTAAAACTATACAAAATGTTACCCCAATCAAGAGAGGAAATCTATGATCCCAGCTGCTTCCATTGCCACCCATCCCGCATGATCTAAGTTCCACTGTATTTGCCTCATCTATTTTAGTTTCAATCGTGCTGACTGTAGCGTACAGTGGCGGCGAGAGTTCACCATGCGGCATGGTGAATTGGTTTCAAAGTAACATTGTGTTGTTATTCTATGCTGACACCCTGTACTGCCTTTGGCAGCGCAACAAACGTGCTCCCGTTGGCGCACTCAGCACACAAACAACAATAATATACTCACATGCATACATACACATGCACACATACATATAGCCTTCTCATTGCATGCGAATTCGCACACGCGTATGTATGTACCTATGTATGTACATATTTATATGGCCATGTAACGTTTGTTTGTGTACACTTGAGTTAATCAAAAATGTCTGCTGTAATTTCTTTAACCACGACGCCATCTTTTATTCGAAACCATTGCCACCCTTTGTGCGCCTACTTTGGAGTCCATTTGGCACCGGCTGAGTTTGGCTGGTACCCCACCACCAGTCGCTGTCGCACCGGTTGTTGTGCGGTCGCGCCCGCCCACTGCGAATGCGTGTACGCGCCCAACAAAACAAAAGTAATTTACAACTCACTTGAAACTGAAACTTGAGACAGAAATGGGCGCGGTTCAGATATTAACCCCAAAAATGTTTGAGTGCGCTGAAATGTGGCCGCCCCCTCTTTCCACGCCCGGCTGCGCCTCTTACCAATTCCGTGGAGGCCACCGCGCGAGAGCATCGACTGGGCGTATGGGTGTGTTGGTGTACATACGTTTGTATGTGTGTGTGTGTGTTTGGGCCTTTGTGGAGCCAAATTGTTTACACTCATATTTGTGTTGGCCCAAAAATCAACTATTTACGACTGTACGCAGCAGTGGAATTGTAAAAGTTTACGACGGAGTTAGGTTCGTGAGGGTTGGCGCTGTGGGGTGTGCGCCTTTCTTTGATTTGGCATTCTATAAGCTTTCCTCATTTGACTTGCACACCTGCTTCAAATCGGCTGCTTCCTTCTGATATGTGTTAAAGTCATTTCTACGTGATGGCTTACAATCGCAGCTGCATACACACACACATAACTAGGGATGCATTGCATTGTGTAATCCAGTCTACTGCTGACTTTTTAAATGTATGTCGAGTTGGCAGCGCCCATTTTGAAATACCTTTACATGACTCCATATTTTTTATTCAGTGCTTAGTTCTTAGTTAGACGTCAGTCTTTACTTGGGATTACTTGGGATGGTGTACAATTAATTCTATATTTCGTTACGATACAAAACAAAACATACGAATCGAAAAAAATGATGAAGATTGTACAAGTTACTCTTTCAACTTTCGTTCTCTCCTTTATACATCTATACGTCCAGAACAAACACAATATTCGAAGATTTCTTGGGGCCTCTCAAGGAAAAAACCATAACAATAATCGTTCTTCTTATTAAGTTCTAATGAATCTTAAATCAAATCAAATTCAATTTTTGCTTAACTCTTTAAAAAAGATTACGCTTCTCTTTTTCTGGTCTTAAAGTATAATAAAAATTTTTTTTTAAAATAAATTTTAATTAAAAATGAATTATTGCCATTGCAATGTTGTCATCTTGAAAAGTTCTCTTCTTATGCTTAGCCGCAACAAAAGAAATGAAAATCTGCTTACCGTAAATCGTCTGCACCACACGGACAGCCACCGAATATCCTTAATCCTTTTCCCCATGGGCAGTCGCAGTATGATATCCGTGTTGTTGTGGGCCTGCAATATTGGCGGATCGCTGCGGGAGAACAAAATAAAAAGTGAAACCGAGTGAAAGGAAGTAAAGCGAAATAGTTGAAAATGGGGCAGCGCGTAGCGTTTCGTAAAACGTGGAGTATAAAAAAAGATATTATACTTATATCTATATAGAAAGATGTTTGTGTTGTTGTGTTTATGCGTACGTATTAGTGTGCAAAAGTGTGCATATCAGAGAAATAAATACTTAAATATTCCAGCATTAAGTTCGCACTTTTCGAGAATAAACACTTTGCAAGGATATACATTTATTTTTGCCTACTTCCGATGAAATTTTGCAGTGCACAGAATGCACGCTGGCCAAAATGCACATCTGACAAAAAAAAAACTGCCTACATTCAAGTAAAGTGAAGGCACTTTAATCAACTATTGCGAACTTGGTGCTTTTAATACAATTTTTAAGTTTATTTTTGTAGTTTTTCTTTTGATTATATGAAGTTATTGGCATCGTTTTGTCAAAAACATAGGAATCCAGTACAAATAAATGTTTAAAATATAAAAAATTTTACAAATAAAAATTAAACAAATCACCATCACAGAAAGACTTACTCAATAGCCTCATCTGACATTTTAATATAAAGTCCGAGATCGACAACTTTTAAATGTATTTTGGTTTTTTAATGTTTAGAAAAATGTTGACACAATTCGCTCTAAACTGGAGTACCTTGTTGCATAAGTATGCACAGTGTATGTGTGTGTGTGTGTGTGTGCGGCTTAAGTGATTGTATTGATTTCAAGCTCAAGTACGAACTTGAAGTTTTAATTGTCACAAAATTATCACAGCTGTGACAAATTACGACAGATTCTCAGCTGCATGCAAGGCTAATATTTGATCGTTTATTAATGTTAATTAATGTGCGTACATGAATTGCCAATAGTAAAATTTTTTTGTTTGTTGAAAACGTTTTATTAATTCCAACCTACGTATACGAATATGACCTGATGATGATAATATCATAGAAATGTGTACATATATTCAACTACAGTGTATCAATATAGTTAGAGACACATACGTGGGTGGTCCGATAAGTACTTAGCCTACAAAAGAAAAACGAAAATTTTGGAAAAGTGGCGATTTATTTCTCAACGTAGTCTCCTTTCAACTCGATACACTTGACCCAACGATGCTGCAACTTCTTTAACCCGTCTGAAAAATACGTTTTCTGGAGGCCTCTGTGGCGGCGATAACCTCCTCATTCGACTCAAGTTTCTGCCCGGCGAGTGACTTTTTCAAGTTTGGAAACAAAAAGAAGTCACACGGGCCAAATCTGGAGAATACGGTGGATGGGGTAGCTGTTCGTAGCCTAATGCGACCAATTTGGCGAATCACCGACCGATATTGCTCTTTTTTCATTTTTCTAAAATCCGCGGACACGTTCGTTTCCACACGCGGTCAAAACGAAACTACAAATCCAATATGGCCGAAATTTGGACAGTAGCCGTCTACGAGGATGTACTACACGATAGTAGATTTCTCTTACGATAGTGGCACCATCGGGCGGTGGGGCTAAGTACTTATCGGACTGCCCACGTATAGTTAGAGTACTCTCACTTAAGCTTGCTTTAGTACAGAAACAACGGTTTTACGTTTTAGAATAACACCAAAACACCGAACTTTAGAGGGTTATACATAGTTCAGTTGTATAAGAACCCTGAATAGGTCAGAGCTGTGTTGAAAATGAAGTAGTAGCATTAAAGATATGAGCCGTTCAGTGCACAGAGTGATTAACTCCACTTTTTGAAAAATCTTAAATTTAAGTGTCAAAGCACTTGGTATAGTCATAACTTTTTATATTTATTAAAACTTTCCTGAATAGTAAAGATTAACACCATTAAACGACAAAATATATATATTTGAATTTAAATTATAAAGGGAATTAAAAAAAAAACAAATTTATTTCATCGCATTTCTCAACTTTTTGTTTTATGGAGTTAATCGATTTGTGCACTGAGCGGCTCATATGTAGGTACGTGACATATGTATGTACAACTGCGGTGAATATAATAGCATTGAGAAGCACTGTATTAAATAAAGTAAAAAAAGAGTACTTCAGAAAAAGAACTTTATGTGTTTCCCTCTGTGAATAGCTCACTTAGGCCCATTGTGATACCAAAATTAATCGGACTTAAACCTATTCACACACAGAATCAATGTCAGCATCTCACGAAGCTAAGTAGACTGTGACTGTCTCATCGGCTATGACACTCTATTCAGGAAAACGAGCGATATGACTTTCTCCTTAATCTAAAATATAACTGAAATTTCTTTCTCCCAAATTTTTTTTCAATTTCACTCACAAAAAGGTTAATGACTTGTGTTGTCAATTCAACCGATGCTACTACATTATTAAATACCAAACAGTCCACTAAAAATCAACTCGACAGAAAGAAGTATTCTCTAAATTTCATCTTAAACCTAGGTGATCGGTCCTAGGTGATAGAGTCCTATATTCTCCCAAATCTAGAAGGAAATTGCTTAATTTGACAATACTGGTGACCATCGGCATGTCGAACTTTTACGGGCTAAAACCACCACTTGTTATTCTGCCGATAGATATTAACCGATGTAAAGTATGTAACGAGTCCCTTTCCTCCTCTTGGGTTTCGCTATTCAAAGGCCGTCCACAATTATTGACTTCCCTGCCGTCTACAGTTGATGGTCCCAATTCACCGTTTGTGGTATTTTTGTCTGATGGTTAGTTGCTACCAGACCTTTAACCATCGGATTGTCTAATCCAATTCTGAATTCTAATCCACAAAAGTCCATTTTCGAGTACTGTCTTAGCTAGTTTATCTGCCCGCATTAGAGTTACGCTGGTTCCTCGCGCATACCTAATGACTTTATGGACGCGTTACTGTGCATTCCGCATGTATTAAGGATTGTAATATTATTCAATAATTCAGGTGATTCAGTGCATGAGTCAGTATAAGCATTTCTGGCAGATACACCGATACGTTTTCTTTGTCTTAGGTGAAATGTCTAATTTAATAACGAGTTGTAAGTTGTTTTTTAGAATATGTAAGATATGAAATGTTTTACGATTTCAGGAATCTATAAAATGAATTAAGAAGTGAACCAGAAAAAATTTAGAATTTTTAAGGACACATAAAAAAAAGTAATAGTCTGATTTTACTAAAATAAACTGCAGTTTATTATAAATTTCCTAAACTCTAATTCACAAAAAAATGTAATGAAATATAATTAGTGGTTAAAAATTTTTTTATATTTTTCTTAACGTTCTTAGTTAGAGACTGGACAGTATATTCGGTGACTATTGCATAGGCTTGCTTCCATCGATTTCAGAACTGTACATAATTTTTGCAAACTTTGTTTGCTTTTCTTAAGATTTGCATCATTACAGCCCAATATCTTTCAGTAGGCCGAAGTTTCAGACATTTGGGAGGATTTGCCTCTTTTGGGACCACCGTGACACAATTTCCTTCATACCATTCCATAGTTGACCTGGAGTAGTGGCTTGTCGCTAGGTCTGGCCAAAAAAAACTGGTAATTTGTGCTATTCAATAAATGGCATTAAGCGTTTTTGCAGACATTCTTTTATAAAAATTCTAGAGTTAATTGTTCCTGTCATAATGAACGCCTTGCTCCGTAGACCGCAGGAGCAAATAGCTTGCCAAGCCATGAAGCGTTTTGGAAATTGGGTGTATTTCACTTCGGAGTATTTTCTTTGTGTTCCATTCTTATTGTTTGTAGTGAAATAGGCATTACCAAGCAACTGCTTGAAGTCCACCTTAGAGTAGGTTTTATCGTCGAGAATCACGCAATCGAACTTGGTCACGTAATCGTCATACAGTTTTCGAGCCCGCATCTTCGCTATTTTTTCTTTTGCTTCCGACCGGTCAGGCACTTTTTGCTGTTCGTAGGTCCTTAACCCTTCACTTCGCTTATATCGCATCTCAGTTGATTGCGATGTGCCTGATGCAGCTGCACTTCTGGGTTACTTGGACCCTTTTTTCTGCCTGATTCTTCGGCTCTGTAGATGGAGTTTCTCGCGTTGTAGTTGTTTATAACATTATAAACCGTCGCTACGCTCGCTTTGCTTTCCCTTGCAATGCTTAGCCTAGACTTCGATTTATCAGTCAAGTAAATGTCCAGTATTAATTTGTGGCAACACTTTTGCGAGCTGGATATGATGACTAAAGTAGATCCAAGATGCAATTGACTAATATAGCAAGAAACTGCAATATTTATAGATACTTTCACTCGCAAGTACCAGTCTCCTAACTGTGGGCTTTTCGTATGCTGGATGCGTAAAAATGCTAAAATTTTTTCTGGTTCACTCCATACATGACACAATCATCTATGTTTGATATATACTTATTAGATAACAGTTTTCGAAGATTTCGAGACTCTAATTTTAATTTCCAGGAAGGTAATTTGAAATTTTTGTATAAAGTTTTCGAAGAGTCTGCGAAACTATGAAACTCAGTTCAATTTTAAATTTGAATTATTGAAAACTCTATCATTATAAATCCATCAACAAATACATACACAAAATTCTACAAATGCTATGAAAATAACTGATTTAAGGGGTCATTCTCATGCGCGGACAGGAAAAATGGACATTTTTCAGAAATTATTTCCTTTGTGAATACGAGGAATTATCAAAAAAAGATATTCCACTTTAATTTATTCATTGTTATGGTACAAAAATAAAAAAAAATAAAAAATTTTTTTTAATTTTTTCAAACACTTTTTTTCGATTAAAGACACGGCTTCTGCCGCGTCATGGTCAGCTGGCGGGGATTGTTTTGAGTCACAGGATTATCTGAAACATAAATTTCAAAGAAATTCTAAAGCAGTATGAACGTACCTCTCGCCCGTAGTAAATTTGACTTTTTTCATAAGAATCTCACAAAATGGCAGGCATTGGAAGATAGAGCAGTAACAAATTTTTGTTTTTGAAGATTTTATCAATGAAAAAAAATATGAAATTTTTAACATATCAGAGTGAATTTACTAGGGGCGATAGCTAACAGTATGTAGAATGACGTGACAAAATCGCAGAGAGATCGGATGAATGGTTTTTTTTAAATCATCCCCGCTATTTCAAAAAAAGGCGTTCCGAGAAAAACACGTTTAAAGTTTTGACTAACTGATTGAATCCTTGCTAGAAACCTTGACCGCTCGTTATATAAATGTCTGTAGAAGCCGAAATACTTGAAATTTTCCAATAAAATTGACAGCACCTTCTTCAAGGATGATACATTCCAAATATGTTAAAAAAAAAAAATAATTTTTAAAAAATTTCACATGAGAATGACCCCTTAAGTGCAAATCAAGTGGATCTAATGTGTGGCATGTAATGGCAATTGGAGCTGCAATGTGTCAGTTGTGCCAACAATATTTACGTCGATATCATTCTAAATGTCAGCCATAATGACATAGTGAACTTCAAATATTAGTTCTACTGCACGCATGAATACAGTCGACATACACACACACACACACATGTACAGCTCTCAATAAAGTATCCGTGAAGAGCAAACAAAGTGGGAAAAGCTTGCAGATGGAAGAAGGACATGCACAAAGTGGGGGCCCGGACGGCAGGCAGACAGATGCTGCAAAAGGGACTGAAGGCCTTTCAAAATAATTGAAAATAAAAAGCAGCTAAGAAAAACTCATAAAGAAATCAAATAAAATAAATTCGATGACAGTGAATGCATGTGGCCACAGGGAATGTCTTAGCGGCAACAGTAGCGGTGGCAAGAAGCAAGGAGCAACAAATAAGAAATCAAATAAAAACGCTGCCAATCCGGCACCCAGCGAGTAAAACAAACAATCGGCAAGCAGCAACATTAAAAGTCCCAAGGGCAGTCGCAGTCGTAGCCACAGCCGCAGCCGCGCCAAATGTTCGCAACTGTGGAGTACTGCAGCGACAGTCCAACTACAACAACACACCAACTGACAAATCAAAACCGCATGACGGCGCGCCGAGAATTCGTGCAATTCAGTACCAGCTCATTAGGGTTTCCCAATCACAGCGCGGCGAGCGGGTGACTGGTGGCTGGGTGGCTGTCGTGACGGCCATCGTCTGCAATCGTGTGTGTGCACCTTCGCGGCACTCGAGGCCGCATAGTGTTGTCAACCTCATTTCAAGGGTGAAATTAAGTACTCAACCGTGTCTAATGTCGGTGGGTGCGATGCTTGCGAGTCGGCGGCGAACGACTTGACACTTGTTCCAAATATCCGCCCAGGCCGCAAAATCGCCTGGCCGCAGCTGCTGTGTGCTCTGCTTCGATCTGGTCGCGTATGTGTGCGTCGTGTGTGCGACGAAGTCAAGCACCTTCGGCGGCCAGTTCGACCACAGCGCACCAGCAAGGAGAGAAATCCATTCATGAGATGAGCCGCTGTTGTGCCGCATATGGAGAACGTGTGGGCAGGGGTTGCAAGTCGTTGCATATAAAACTGATTATTATTTTCTAATGTTGATTCGCCCTTGGGATTGCGTACGATGAGCAAGATTACAATGCGAGTGGGAAGCCCAACCTGCCAGTGTGTATGTTTTGTGTGTATTTATCGATGTAGCTGTCGGCGTGAGTGTTTGCTGTGGCGAGACTGGTGCTGAGCCCAAGTCTGAGGTTCAGGCTGAGGCTAATGAGAACCGCTGCACAGTGGGACACTAGCTGACTGCCACATGTAGTATTCTTAACCCACATCTTGGACAATGAAATGCTCACATTGTATACGTTTGTATGTAACCACTCACCAACTATTGTGTGCTTTTATAAAATTCATATTTTCAGAAGTGAAATTCCATAAATGCAGTTCTCGTAGGCGAAAGCTTTGTATGAAAAACTTGCAGAATATATAAAACTTAAAGAGGCAAATTTAATTTAATTGTTTTAATTAGTTAATAAAAATGTATGAAAGGTGTTTAAAACTAATGTTCAATATTTATAGTAAATAAAATAATTTTCTATTTATGAAATATGTATGCGAAAATTGCTGCTATTAGGGGGAATACTCAATTTTATTGATTTGAATATGTGCTCAGCTTTGCACCGGTCCCAAAGCTCATTATGGCTTAAATCTGGAACATATTCACCTTAAACAAGACGTTCAACAATGAACATTAGAGGTCTGTTTGGAATCAAAAATCAATAACATTTTTATATTTGGAAAGTCTGAAAGTGTCGCAGCGAGACATCCGATTTTAACCACATTGCAATAGAAGCCTTCGAAAGGGAAATTTCAAGATTTTATCAACAGGCCGCCAATTAACACATTGCTGCCTAATGGTTACAAATTTACCCATGAAAATTGACTTTTTAAAAAATCTCAGAAAAGTTCGTGGTAGAGATATCTCAGAATCATTGATAGGGATGGTTGGGGTAAAGATGGAACTACCTTAGTCTAGTCGAGGTCACCCTAAAATTCCGCCATCTAGCTAGAGTAACCAGACTCCAAAAATTGTGAATTTTCCGGGGGTGGAAAATGTGGCGAAACGTAGTGGCCCTAGAAGCTCACAAAAATCTGCCTCCTAACTCACCTGTAAACAATACTTCTTTTGTTCACGTGTTTAGCTGATCACTTCAAAAAGTATGGAAAAAAGCTACCATTGCTGCCTAATGGGTACAAAATACCCAATGAATATCTCAGCAACGTGCAGAGATAGAAAGCTGAAATTGTTTCTGATCATTTTGGGTCAGTTCCAGGTCGTGTATGAAATTTTATCAAAATCGTATGGGCGGAACTGATACCTGGCAGCAATGGGTTAATGATTTAAAGTGTTTATGTTTATGCGAACTCTTTAACATTTGAAGAACAACATTCGTTAAGCTATGCCGAAAATACAAAAGTATTATTTTCACTTCCTCTTCTTTCTTTCCCTTTCCTTTTCTAACCTAAAAATTAATAACAAGTCATATTTAAACTATAGAATTTAGAAATATTGGTTAATGCACCTGAAAGATGGTTTTTCTATGGGATTTTTGAGCCAAAGTCAAACAAAAAAAAATAGGAAAAATGTTTTCCGACGCAAAATCGTATGATCTTTCGAAGTATGCAATAAAAATTGTACAAAAAATTTTTTTACAAAAATGCTTATAATTAAAAACAAAGAAGATTTTCCCATTAAAACACTTTTTGTTTCCATAATTTTGTATCGAAATTTTTTCAGAAATATCTTAAACTAGTCTATTAGTTTTAAAGTTTAGGATTCATGGACGAATAAATGTCACTGGTATGAGTTATTTTTAATGACTTTCGTACAAAAATATTCATTTCTTAAAAAAAAAATATGTTTTTATGAATATGGTTTTTTAAATATGAATTTTATGATATATTAATTGAAATTTTGAAAAATTCAGACAATTTTACGTAGAAAAACAGTTTGGGCAATTTTGTTAACGTTTGATTTTGTGCCTTAAAGAACACTACTCGACACGAAAAATGCTCCTAAAAATAAAAGTAATTTATAGACTAATCTTCGGCTGCTGAACACGAAACTGAAAATCAAAACATTTTCGCTTTCAAAAAATCTTCGAAAAACACGTTTTTCCCTCTTATTTCAGTTATGTGCACATATCTCGTAAACCAACCATCCGGGTAACACAAGTGGTCCGTCGTTCAGAAGGCAATTAACCTGGCAATTAACATTTGGATGGGTCTCGGAAAAATTAAAAAATTTTTTCGCACGGTGTAATAAATGAAAAGTTGGTGTTTTCACTCCGTGCATCATAACTTTGTCATTTTTCTTTAAATTCTATTGATGTTAGGCTTAATTTTTAATTTGCTCAAATAATATATCTTTCATCTTAGATTTTAAAACCAGAGGAGAGCATTTATTTTATCTATAAAAAAAGTATTCGAAAATTTATGATTTTTCACTTTTTACAACTTTCATCGTCAGTAACTTCCCCAAATCTCATCTGATTTGGACAATCTATACATCGTTGGAAAGGTTAGTTAATTACTTTCAGTTTCGTGTAAAAAATACTTTTGTTTTTAGGAGCACGCGATAAACCCATTTTTTGTCGAGTAGTGGAATCGCTGAAATAGATCTTAAAAAACGTCGGTGCAGGCGCTAATGGGTTAATATGACTCATAGCATATGACTCTTAGCAGGTTGATTTTCAGTTGTATTTGTCCATAAATGGCAACGAATTTTTAATATTTTTGAAACAATTTCAACTAAATAAATGCATGGCACTTCTATTCAAAACTAGGCAGACCACTTCCATTTTTTATGCTAGTTTCACATTGTAGACTTAGTGAAATTCTCACCACAGCAGCCGATAAGTAGACGCACAATTAGGACAAATCGACAGACTGACATTAATTACATTGATTCGTCTGATGACTTTGAACTCAAATGTATAAAATTGTTTATGCATGTAACGTCTTCTCAGATTGCATAGGTTTTTTAACTCGATCCTCTATTTTACATGGAACAGTAAGAACTTCTGATTTAAAATACATTCGTACGTCTACCCCCGTTGACGACATAATTGTTTTTGTAACTCTATCGACTGCATGCCTTTTAATATTCTAACGTAAACTTTTAATATAAATTATATTACATACTCGTACATGCATTTCACGACAGTTATATTACGAGACTAAGGTCTAACTTATAGTACAATGGTCCAAAAATACTGAGTGCAATGAAAGGCTTGTAGCTCTTCTGCCCACCGTCACATCACTTCAAGGCCTAACTTTCTGCATTCATCCGTGGAAAGGGACTCACGTATTTAAGATGATTTAATTATTAAGCAATTTTGCTCTCAGAGAGAGGTAACTGTCGAAAGAAAAGTTATTTGTAGTGTCCAACCGAATATTCGGTTTCGGTTTCGGCCCAAATATGTGGTTTCGGTTTCGGTTTCAGTTTCGGCCAAAAAATGGCCGAATAGCCGAAACCGAAACTTTCTAGAATATTTTTTACATTTTATTGTGTAGCAGATATATAGTAAAAGGAGGAGTAATTTAGATGCCAGCAATGTAAATAAACTTCTTTTTTTAGCATATAATATTAAATTATTTAATTTTGACTATTAGCGAGTAAGGTACGAAAGGGTGATTTCTTCTTGTTTACGTTTTTAAAAAATGAATAAATTGTTTTTATTAATAAGTATTTATTTATTTATGCTATGTTTGTTTGTTTGTTCTTTATTTACTTAATGTAAAATTCGTTTGTTGAAAAAAGTGCTTGATATGGTGATTTTTATTTCAACTAGAAAGTTTCGGTTTCGGTTTCGGCCGAATATTAAAAAAAAACCGAATATTCGGTTTCGGTTTCGGCCCAAAAAAGTGGTTTCGGTCGGACACTAGTTATTTGTATCTATACTTCCAGGGCCATGGTGGAGGATCAAACCGTAAGCCAAGCCTCGCCACAAATTCGCAGTCCAATGCTCTCACCAGCGGCCACAGCGGTCGCCATTAGCCGGTTTCAAAACATTGCTAAGGCAGCAATATGTATTCACATTTTTACACATTTTTTCAAGTTTGCGATGTTTGGGTTGCAAAAGGGTTTGAAAAGTCGTAGATACGCGAATGTTCTGAGCGCAGATATTAAAGAAATTATTAATTTTTTTGTAATACTTTGCGCGTAAATGTGTGTGTAAATTACAGACATACGAGTACAACTTGGGAATACTTTCCATTACTGAATTAGAATACGCCCCACTTGTTGCACACAACAAGTCATGCCGTGCCTGCAGAGGGGAGAACACATGGCGGGTATTTTCATGCAAATTGATTGCTTACTCAACAAAATATCAAACAATATGGGCGAGTGTGCACGCACACAAATCAATTGCGGCGGTACAGACAATCGAGAACCGAGAGTACACCCCGAAAAACACGCCGAGCAGCCGGCAGCAATGTACCTGACGCCAGCAGATTTAATGCAAAATGACGACGACTCAATGAAATTTAAATGACAAGGCAGCAACCATACATAAATAAATACTACATATTTCGGCAATGTGACTGGTGAGCACAATGCATTAATCGGGAGTAACGAACCGCGGCGAATATGAATTTTATGCACTCACTGGAACACGCTGCTCATAAGTATTCATTTTCCACCCCGATTGGAGATCTCTGACGGTGACAGGCGCCACTCGAATGTGCGGCGCGGATATCCAATGCTGCCGAAGAAATCAATTAAAACCGCCACCGCACTCCTTCACACATTCCACACTGCAAAACATGGACTTTACCTAAATGAGGGTTATTTGTTGTTGCGCCCAAAGTCGCCAACTCTAACGCAGCTCAAACTTAATTATGCCCAAAAGTTATTTCGCATCATGCCGGCAGACAGGAGCCGAGCCGCAGTTGGCTGGATGCGCGAGCAGAGGCGGCTGAGTGCCCAAGGACCGAGTAAACTCTGCGCCCAGGGGTGTGACAATGATGGAGACGTGACAAATGTACCACGTCAGTGGTGATTAGCACAATGACTGATGCAGTGTTAATGAGCGGCGAGTGGCTGAAGCATTGCATTTTTCGACTTGTACGTGAAGGGGTGAAGGGTGGCGCAGAAGTTGAGACAAGCGCCGCTGAGTGCAAGAGAAGCAGAATTAAATTTCCTAAGCATCAAACAGAGTTTTGTTTTGTAAGGTTCCTTACAACATACTATTTACATAGTTCAACGGTGGTAAGACAAATATTTAGTGAGCTGCCATGAAGTTCAAATTTGAGTCAAAACAGTTTCTTCGTGAGTTTACATCACAATAATTCTTTCAAAGTTCCATTTCAAGTTCTGTCGTTACACTCAGCGAAACTTTTGGCTATTCCCCATTAGAAGCGATTTTAACTGCCTGCGGCACCCTCTCCCCTCCCACCAACTCCTGTAGTCATTTTCTTTATTTTATTTCGCTATTTCCAATGCAATCTGCATAAATCAGCATTAAAGCTCGCAATGTATAGCAACGCAACGGAAGAGCTGCTCCCCGCTTGCCGCGCCGCCGTGTCGTGCGACTGGCGCATCATGTTAATCACGCTGCTGCGTCCTTTTCAAATTTCTAATTTAATTACTTATGCTCAGTGCGTCCATTGTGACGCTGTTGCTCACGTTTCCCTTTTTGTCGTTTTGCCGAAATTGACGAAGCGAAGCACGAAACCGCACAAAAAGGCCGCCTGCACGCGTTGTCCTGTTGCATGTCGGCGCAAAGTCGGCATAGATAATTAAACATGATTGGTTCGCAAAAACAAAAAGACTGCTCGGGCCGCAATCGAAGCAACAACAAAAACGCCAGTACATGGCTCCTGTGTGGCGCAGTGACGAGGGGCGGCTGCAATGTTGTCGGCGCTGGCGAGAGAAAAAACGTCAATCGAAATCATATGCAAAATTGTGGAAATTGCTGTTGAGCGCCAGGAAAATGTTAAATTGCTGCAGCCCAACAAGTGACGCTCGCCGTGCTGCATCCCCAGGCAGCAACAGTGGCAGTGGCAGCACAAAAGCAGCGCGTCCAAGCGTATAACCGAAGCAATTTGAGTACGTCACAGCCAATAGCAGTCAATGTGGAGTAGAAAAATGAAGCGCCAGTTTTTTTCAGCAATTTGCTGCCACCAATTTGCACGTTCTACAGTTAGCAGAAATGCAAGAAATTGCATTATTTTGTAGAGGGGCGAGGGGGGAGCCGATAGCAAACTTGTACAGTGCATTAATTGATATTGTCAAATTTCTATTCGAATTGTCAGTGACACAATCGCTTCACAAAAATTTACACAAGTCACTTATGTACTTGTATACTATATATTTTCGTAGGCAGTGGCGCAAACAGGGGGGTTTTGAGGGTTCAAACCCCCAAACACAAAAATTGCTAGTACAAAATATGGTTTCGAATGGTATTCGGCTAAAAAGTTGTACGCAAACACCCCCAAAATGAAATTCTGTGTGCGCCACTGTACGTGGGTATGTTACATGTTAGAAGGAAGGTACATTATGTACATTGGAGATAGAAATTTTGATGCTTTTTTTTTAAATCAAATTTTAACTGCGTACATTGACGCTATAAACTTTGTTTAGAAATATTGGATAAAATTATAATTTGAACAAAATCTTTTGTAAAACTTGCCCGACTGTTGTTCGCATCAGAACGAAAGTTATATACACCTAATTCTGTTTTTACACGGTAGATTGGTTCCAGGAAAAACTGTGTAAAAAAAAAACGTTTAAAAAAAGACATTGATCGTATGCAAAAATAGTTGATTGGTTCCTTATCTCTAAAACCTATTAAAATTAGTGAAAAACAAGGATTTTTTAAGGATTTTTTTTAATGTGTATTTACACAACCATAGTTATTAAAGTAAAAATGTAGTAGTTAGAAAGAAAAATGTAGAAAGAATGTTAGATATGCACTCTAAGCTTAAAAGTAATGTAAATGAAATGTATGACAAGTTTAGGAACTAAAAACAATTATGTAAAACAGACTTGTAGTCTGACAAGTAAGTTTGCTAGTATTCACAAAAAGGGGATTTCCCTAAATGAAATATGTTCATATTTCGCAAAAATTAAATTTGACAAAAAAATTTAAGCCCAAAAGTGTTTGAATCGTGCTAAATGGAAAAAAATCGTGTAAAAAAATTTAAAAGTTTTTTATTTTCAAACCGTGTTAAATCAAAACCATGTAAAAAAGGCCGTGTAAAAACAGAATTAGGTGTAGTACAAAATATATTTGCTATGTGCAAATCAAACCAGGGGTCTTTCTTTAAATAGACAACTGGAATTTTTTAATATTATTTAAATATTTAGTTCAATTATTAAATTCTATAATTTTCAATTATATAATTTGAAATTAATGAAAATAATTTGAAACTATGTGTTAAATTATTTTTATTAAGCATACGGCGAACTAATGTTCGACAGAATATTCGGTTTTGGTTTAGGCCCAAATAAGAGGTTTCGGTTTCAGTTTCGGCCAAAAAATGCCCGAAAAACGGCCGAAACCGAAACTTTGTAGAATATTTTTTTACATTTTATTGTGTAGCGAGTGAAAGGCTATTTAGTGCAGCCGAGCAGATATATAATGAAAGGAGTAATTAAGATGTCACCAATGTAAATAAACTTCTTTTTTTAGAATATATTTTTAAATTATTTAATTTTGAATATTAGCGAGTAAGGGGTGATTTTTTTATGTTTATGTTTTTAGAAAATGAATGAATTGTTTTTATTAATAAGTATTTATTTATTTATGTTATGGTTTGTTTGTTTGTTCTTTATTTACTTAAAGTAAAATTCGTTTGTTGAAAAAATTAATGATATGGTGATTTTTATTTCAACTAGAAAGTTTCAGTTTTGGTTTCGTCCGAATATTAAAAAAAAAACCGAAACTCGGTTTCGGCCCAAGAAATTGGTTTCGGTCGGACACTACTGCGAACACAAGCATAAATAATTTCTCGTATATCGGCTTGATCCCACCTCACATCTTGAATGTTGAAACCATTTACTGATGTATTTTTGCACTGATATTATATATCGATCGTTTGGATAAGCCCAGCAATTATCTATCAAGTTCAAATGCGGAGAATTTCTGAGTCACGGTATAACTTTCGAACCTAACAGATTTACTTAATGTGTGACAAAGTGCATCGTCTCGAATGAAAATTTACTCTCCCAGCTTATGCTGAAGACGATCAAGGTATGACACCAAAACGTTTTCAAGGACCTAAATAAACTGGCCAAACTGCATTGTACACTGGGTTTTATAGGGTTAATGCACAAATCATGATCCGGAAAAAGCTTGATTGGGAGAATTGTGTAGATCTTAGCGAATTATTTTCCTAATCAGCTCGTAACTGGATATACACATATACTGTATCACATATTTAATATACTCGCATAAGAATGCAACTTTTGCTGGCTTATAACATGATTCCATATGGGCATTTCAGGAAGGATGAATTGGCCGAACCTTCTAGTGTGGAGCTTTATGCTTCGATCGTCTGACGATCGTATTGGGGGAAGCATCACACTGAAGTAAATAGTATAGAGATGGTTTTATTTAGTTGGTTAAAGTCTCACACTTTGACTTTTGATGCCTTCCATCTCTATAAAACATAAAACAGTAAATCAATATGCAATACGATATCCATAATTGAGACACAAAGCCATATATATATTGTGTGTGTGTGTGTGTGTTTGTATTCATTTTAATGTATTAATATTTGGTACATAATTTGCTTCCCTCATTGCAGCGATAAGCGATAAAATTTAATAAATTAGAATCCCCCCCCCCATTCCTAAATCAACGCATTCACTATAACACCCCATCTCTTCCCCATCTCAACCCCACACATTTGCACTCATCCCTGTCCACCACCCCGTTCCGCACCATCGTCATCCCAGCCATTCCGTTTGTCCGCCGCATGGAATGAGTAATGTACCTGAAAGCGTAAAAGCGTGCAATCGCCGCGACGCGACGTGGGTGTTTTCCTGTCTGGCAGGCGTTGAACGAACGAACTAATAAAGCCCGACACGTGGCATCAACAATGAAACGCATTAAAGTCGATTACAATATGAAGTTCCTTGGTGATGGGTTTCATCATGCTTCTCGCTTTGCTTCACTCTTCAATAACGACAGACGGGGAAGGGGTGCAGCAGCGCATGCACCGAGCACGCACGCTTCCAAGTTTGGACCTTCAATTGTTGTTGTAGTGATATTTGGCAACAAACCAGTCAGCCAGTCGGCAAGCTAGTGTCTTCAAGATGCCCTACAATGTGAATGACAGTGAGTGAGTCCTTAATCTTTGTACGAATTTCTGGTTTTGATTAACTAGCACTGTTTAATTTTTTTATTGCAACAATGGGTATTCTTCGATTTGACGTGTCTTAAATTCATCAATTTTTAAAAACTGAAAAAATTGTAATAACACAGAACAAGTAAAAATCTGTGCAACACTTCTTCAACAAAACAACGGTCACCGTTTTCCCGGTAGTAGAATGTTTGGCCATAAGGACATCGTAGCTAATGCATCATAGGATCTTGAACTTGAAGCATCAATATGGTGAGTAATTTTCCATCTGTCGATTGGTTAGTAAAGAACTCAAGAGCCTAAAACCAAAGGATGCTTGGAGTCAGTAGCGGCTTAACGGGGGGGGCGGGGGGGGTCGGACGGCCCCGGGCCCCGGACTGCGGGGATTTGTTGATTTGATATGAGATTTGTGCTCATAACTGAAACAACAGAAAAAAAAAACTCGTTTTTCGAAGAGTTTTTGAAAACGCTTCTTAAAAATTTTTTTTTATTTTCAGTTTCGTATTCAGCGGCCAAAGTAAGTCTAGAAAACACTTTATCTATGCACGCGATTGGCCCATTTTTTGTCGAGTAGTGTAATGATGCACTGATCGCAAAATAATCTAATCCTCCTGCTCGGGTTGCTTAAAATAATGGCTAGATCGTAGTAACGAAGCAAGATTTTCAGGTTTTTTTTTAGTTTTAAGATGGCTTTTTGATATGACGAGTTTGCTCTCCCAAAAGTTTTCCTAATTTCACGAAAGTTTTTATCAAATTTGGAAAGATTTAGTAAGATTATCCTTTTATCCAGTTTTCATTTTTTCTCTGGGATTCTATTGCTTTCTATAAAATTTCTAGCACATACACATTTCAAAATAATTTGTCCCTTTACTGTCCATTTATATCAATGGGATACAAATTAAAAAAAAAAATTTTAAAAGCATAACCGGAAATTCCAGTTATTAGTTTTGTACGCAAACTTATTCTGCACCGTTTGTGGGGGCCCCTCAGCCGTCGCCGCCCCGGGCCCCCGAGCACCTTAAGCCGCCACTGCTTGGAGTATCTTCTGAGCCAAAACAAGACTCGGAAAAGAAGTAACATACAGGGCAGTAGGCATTTAAAGGCCTGTCGCCCATTTATTCGACAACCTGTCAACACCGAAACTTCTCAACCGAGAGTGTCACGACTTGAGAGTAAAAATCGCCTCGTTTGTCTGAGGATCAGTGACAATTTTACTTGTCCCCAACCTTGCTTATGCCCTTCTTTTAGCAGTCTGTATTTTAACTTACATATAATTTCAATTTACATAAGTTTCAGGCAGCTTTGGAAGTGCACTTCTCGGGTAGATCAACCGCCCTTAAGTTTCTCTGTTTATTTTTAGTGCTGTTTTAAAATCTTTAAAACTTCGATATTTTGGGTATATAGCAATCTTCAACATTTGAAAATTGCCAAGAAATGTCCAAAATCTTTGCGATTTTATGTAGGGAAAATGTCGGTGCTGATGGTGTGCCACCTAACGCAGTGTACCTGCGTTCCGCCTATCTGCCACTTAATCCACATCCTTTCCTTGCCACCAACAAAAGCCTTGAAGTACGCCAATGAAATGTAAAAACTGCGACAAAAAACGAAAGTTGTACGCATTTGTTTGTTGCTGTTGTTGTTGCTTGCGTGTCCCAATGAAACGTGACATTGTGCCATTACGTTGCGTTACATTACTCAATGTTATATACTATAAAATATATACATGACGTATGAAATGACATAATTCTTAGCAGCCAGCACGTTTATCTGTACATATGTACATTGTACAACAACACTTTTCAGGTATTCGTTATGAATATTTGCGAAACTTGCGAAGCATTACCGAATGTTTCCTATGACTTGAAAATTGTACATAATTTTAATAGCTGCAATAGTGAGTGAGACTTTAATCTGGTCCATTCAGTATGACATTGTAGGGGGACAGTTTACAATTTCGAATGTGGCGCACTTTTCACATGATTGTTTTTCAAATATTAACGGCTAATAAGTTTTAGATTGCAACGATTAAATTTTTTCCTTGTCGGAACAGTCCATCAACTTACTTACTGTACTACGACTTGATGTTCCCTGTTAATGTGGTTTAAATGCTGCCTTCAACTGCCTACAGTCCCTGCTGCATGGTGACAGAAGATTGTGTGAGCATTTGCCAGAGTTGACCAACTGCAGCCGCTCTCAGCCTGCCGTGCTCATTCCTGGGCCAAAGTGGCTTTAATGGTCACAGATGGCTTTAATGGCTACGATTTTTTTTATTTTGAAAATTTTCAAAACTAGGAGGTTTTTTGTAAAAAGTTTGATTTTCGACCATGTTTTTTGGTCTATTGGTGAATGTAAAAATGGAATAAAATAAAAATTTCAAAATCGTACTCGGGAAAACATAGCCATATGTCTCCTGAATAACTGAAAAAAAAATTGATCGAATTCGATTAATATTTCTTGAAGAAGTCTTACCAACAAGTTTGAAAAAAGCAACAACCTCAAGGTCGTTCTAAAGTCGCGAGTGGGATGACTTTTAATTTCCAAAATTTTATCTTACAAGATAAAGCATGTATCAATAAAATAAAAAAAAAATACTGGATTATCTCAAGTAGTTCCTTCGCAATTTACTCCGAAAAATAGACTTAAATTTTCAGCTCGTAACCAGAAGACCCCCTTAAGGGAGTGTTCCCGGGTAGAAATTTGAAAAAATCGATTTATTTTTTTGGCGTTTTATTGTACCTTATACTATATACTATCACCCCCCAAAGTCGTTTTTCAATCCGCGAACTCAGTACCCACTTTTTTGCATGTTAATTGAAGTAATCTCAGCTCTTTTTGCTCCGCTGATACATTCGTCGAAACTTTAAACGCGTTTTTCTCGAAACCACATTTTGTGTACTGGCCGATAACTTTTCTCAGCAACTATGAGAGGTATCGACTTGAAATTTTGGGAAAATGTTCTAGATAGTTTTCATTGGATGCTAAACCAAAGTTTTCATCAAAAAATTATTGTTAAATATATTTTCAAGCACTCTAAAGGTAAAAAAAGGTGGCAAAACTGGACAATTTTTTTTTCATATGGCCGCCATTTTGTTTCTAATCAACATTTTGACTAAAACTGTGGTTTAGCATCCGCGGAATTTATTGCAGATTAATAATTGCATACCCATTTCTGTTTCACATTACTGGTTCCCGAAATTTCTTATCGGCCAGCAGTGAAAATCAGCGTGACAAGGTCACATTGACCACTGAAAATTTGTACTTAGAAAATAAAATTTTTTGACACAAATATGAGTTTCTGTTCTCCAAATAATAAGGAACAACAAGCAAAAAACCAGAATATTGCATGTTGCCTTGTAGCTCCAAAATAATTTTTTGAAAAACAGCCTAAAATCGGCATTCTAGACAGGAACACTCCCTTAAGTGCACCGTAAACTCGCTACTTGCCTTCATAACCCTTTAGAATGGATATAGACTTACCGCGAATAAGTAGTGGCAATAAAACGGCGCCAACGAGCTTATTGGATGTCGGAACATTGCCACTGGAACCAACCAACTTAATTTACTAACTGTAGTAACTTATTAATTTTTTAAATATACCATTGTTGACCTTGAGAAAGACCATATAATCATATAATCCTCGAAAATTCGTCTTTATTTGTAAAGATAGAAAAACCTTTCCATTAAAACCATTAAAAATAGGTGGGGTCTTCAAACACCAAAACTTTCTGAAAACTTCCCCCAAAAAAATAAAAAGCCTTAAGGGAAGGCTCCCCTGGATTTGGGCCAAAATAAGGCAAAGTTTGTAATTTTTTTGTGGGATAATGAAAAGGCGTACAAACTTCCGGTTTTGACTATTAACTTCGTCTATTATTTAGGAGTTTAAAAAGTTAAAAAACTTTATGAATTTGACTTTCTAAAAACTTCAAACGCGTTTATCTCGAAACCATTGTTTCCAATCTAACTGAAATCCCCGGACTTGATCTAATGATCCGATTTTCTTCATCTAAAAACTGCTCGAATGTATTTGATTTTCTGTATGCCTTGAACTAACAATTTGCATAAATAGTTATTTATTTTTAATTTTTAAATGTGGTTGAAATTAAAAAAAGGTTCAAAAAATTTAACTTTTTACTTCAAATATTCATTGTGCAAGAATTTTTCGTTTAAATTTTTTGAGTCTAGTTCAATGCACAGACAATTTTGTTATCTTTAAGTAATGACAATGCTTTTTGATTTCAGTCCACTACAAGAGGCTGCAGGATTACAGTTCTCGAGCGATGTTTGGCGCGCAGAGGCCTACGGAAATCGCCATTTTGTAGCCGCCATTTTGAATTTCATCAAGTTTTTTAACTTTTTGAACTCCTAAATAATAGACGAATTTAATAGTCAAAACCGGAAGTTTGTACGCCTTTTCATTATCCCACAAAAAAATTACAAACTTTGCCTTATTTTTGCCCAAATCCAGGGGAGCGTTCCCTTAAACACGAAACCTTCATTAAATACTTTTTTCATAAATTGCTAGTTCTGCTTGAGTTGATGTGAAAAATGTTGAATATTAACCCTTTCAGTCACAATGTCAAATATATTGGACTACAGCCCATACAATTCATTCGGAAAGGGTTAAAAAAAATATTTCCCATTGAAAAATAGTTCAGGTGGTAAAAAGACCCCCCCTATTTTTTAATGGAGAATATTTTTCCAAAAGACAATATGGTGTTTTTTTTTTAATATTTTACTCAATACAAGCTTTTTATGAACATTTTTTCCGAAAAACATAAAGAAGGGGATTAAGGAAAGGGGAAGGGCGGTTCATGTGTACACAAAAATATTGTTGCGATTGCGGCAATGTGCTGAATGCTTGTCTATGCACGAACGCTTTTCCAAGCATACTTTTAGGCATGCACTTTCAAGTACGGCGAATTTGGTATAATTCGCTTGGTGTTATTCCGATATGGCAAGGATGGTTCGCGAACTGTGCGAGAATGGTCGAGCGTGTTCCAATTGGAAGTTGCAAGAAACTTCGGCGCGATAAGAAAACTGGTATATAAGCAGCGGTGCGCGGCGCAACGGGAGAGTCTGTGTTGAGCAAGCAAAGGGGAAACATGCAATAGTAGTAGTAAAGTAGTAACAAGTGTAAAATTGTAAATAAAGTGATTGTTGATTTTTGTCTGCGTTTGCGCTGAATAACTGAAGTAGTTTTATTTTCAAACACAATCAAACCGAACTTGGATTTTCGTAACAATATTCACACTTTCAATGCAAACAACTTTGTCTTAGACATCAAAGGTCTAGCTCTTCAAGTTTTTATACTTTCCGTGTAAAAGTCTATAGGTACCCCTTTAACCTTTATGTGCAAATTACAAAAAACTCAGACGTGCTGGAGTATTACTTTGTTCGGCGAAAATGATCAGTATGACGTCATCTGTCAGAAATATACGGTCGTTACTCTGTTGCACACAACAAGTTTAAAATTGTTGTACTGTGTTATTATTTTGAAAAAATATTTTGTTTACGTTGAATTACCACATTTTAGGTATGAATTGATTTTTAATTATTTCAAATTGACGAACGCAAATTAACTGCAGGAAACCAATTTCTACCAACAACAAAACAATTGAATTGTTTTTTTAATTTAATTAAACAATTCATACTCAAAATGTGGTAAGGCAACGTAAAAAAAAATGTCTTTCAGAAAAGTTATGAGACAACGTAAACAAAGCAATGTAAATAAAAACAGTCATAAATAAAAGTTATGAAGCAACGTAAAAAAAATCCCAAAATAATAATTATCGAGAAAAAAAAAATGTGTTTCTCATAAAAGTTATTACGCAACGTAAAAATTAATATTAATATTAATATTATAATAATATTAATAATAATAATAATAATAATAATAATAATAATAATAATAATATTATAATAATATTAATATTATAATAATATTATATTATTATCATAATAATTATGATCAACAAAAACAATTTTTGTTCCATTGTATTAGTTACATTGCAATTATTTCTCAGAAAACTTGTAATAGTTAAGTCCCTGATTTCTATTATTATCAGCATTATCTTAGTTTGTTAAGGATATTGTTCCATCGACTGAATAGATTACTGACCAAGATTAATTATCTCTTTCGAGTTAAACTCTATGTTGCTGGCTGCTTATGATTGACCTTTGCTGTGACCTTTCGTCACATCTTTCCAGTGGCAAGCACCACTGCGTAAATGCTCTCCATCCTAACAGTAAACAGAAATGTTTTAATCTTTAAGCCGCAATATCGAGCGACAGCGAACCATGACAAGAAACTAGCAGATTGACGCTGAAGGTCTCCGCACGCTCACTGCGAAGGGAAGGAAGAACTAAGCCAAGTGTGTGTGTGTGTGAGTGTGAGTGTGTATGTGCGGCGGCAAAATACAGAAATAGTATGCAAGATGTGGGATGCATTTAACTTTTATTACTACTTTTAGTCCTCGTTCCGCTCGCGTTCACGTAAACGGTGACTGTGACAAGCGATGACAAATTAAGGTGAACGACGAGCGCTCAAAGCGTGTACTTCTGCGCTGGCAAGTGCAGATAAGTGCGGATAAAAATGACTTAAGTTCGTGCATAAGTAGTGCGCAGTCGTGTGAATGGGGGTAGCTGACTTGCCTAATACACGACGCAACACTGACTGTTGACACACACAATCGCAGCGAAACCTTGCGGTGGCACTCGAATCAACAAATAAATTGCACAAGCTTTGGCTGGCGATCCGAATTTCGAAATGTATGACCATAATTTCTTAACTTGGCCAAAACCCAATTTTGTGACTACAAGCTGTATGTGATAATGTGAACTTTAAAATACCACAAATCATACCTTGTGACATATGTACATTATGTATGTATGTACATATGTGAAAAAGTAAAACACAAGCAAACGGCTGCATATACAAACCTGTACGGTGCGTATATAAACAGCTATATATACTATATAAATGTACATATGTGTATGTAAGTATGTACATAAAAACAACGAGTAAGATGAAAAATGTTTTTTAATTTTTCAAAGTGGTTTCATTGTCAGTCGTGCGTAACGCAATGCTATTCGCACAAAGTGACAGCAACACCGCAGCGACAATTTCGCCACATAGGGTGAAGTGCGGCAGCTATGGCCCATTAACGCTAGAATCCTTTATTAACTGTGATTAACTGTGCGTTTTAAAAACATTTCTATTTTTATGTGATAGTTAAAACATTGAAAAGCAATAATAATAATTTAGCTTAAAATTATTTTTGAACAAGAAAAAATTAAATTAAAAGCAATGTGATTGCTGAGCAAGATTTGGCCAAAACACCTACAACATACGTACACATAGATCGGCAATCTATATCACGTAATTCATAATACTGTGAACAACCAAGGGTTAATAGTGGAAGCGTACTGAGGGATCAACGCGTTTCCTTAACTTTAAAAGAAACATATTAGCTCTTTTGAAGCAATCCTGTCAGGACACTGCTTTCTTGACAGTCACAGGCATAGATCAGAGCTTATAAGCTTCTTATTCTATTAAGGGTTTTCATTTTGTACCATACTTTCTCTTTCTCATACACTAATTCGACTAAAACAAAACAAATTACGCAGTTAACTGGTTAAAAATCGATCAATCGTCATCGGAATGATCATCGGAAATTTTGAATTTCAAATTGCCGCGCTTATCCAATCGGTAAATTTTTATTTTCTCAACGTTAGCAATACTTTTGCTTTTACTTTTTGTTAAATTTTGATGCATATCGTAAGATTAGTATTCGATAGGCGGCTATACGAAGAAGTCGAAAAATTGTTGTGATGAAAAATTAGAACAACGCGCGTGTCTAAAATTTTGTTTTAAAAATGAAACTTCGTGTGCCGATTCGTTGAAAATGTTACAAAAGGCGTACAGTGAAGCGTGTTTGTCGAAAACACGAGCATACGAATGGTTTAAAGGGTTCAAAGGCGGCCAAGAGAGCCTAGAGCACGATGATATCCCTGGACGGCCATCAATGTCTGTTACCGAAGCAAAATTCGAATCGTCGAAGCAAATCGTGTTGGAAAATCGTTGTGTATCGATTAGAGAGATTGCTGTGTTGTTGAGCATTTAATTTGGATCAGCCAAACAAATTTTAACTGATATTTTGGGCATGAAACGCGTCACTTCTCGGCTGGTGCCAAAAAAGCTGAATTTCATTCAAAAACAGCGTCGTGTTGATGTGGCCAAAGTTATGATTTCCAACGCAGACAGCGACCCAAAATTTATCAAACGCATCATTACTGGTGACGAAACATGGGTTTATGAATTTGATATGCCGACCAAACAACAATCGTTCGAATGGTGCTTCAAAAATGAGCAAAAACCGAAAAGAGAGCGCCAAAGTCGGTCCAAAATCAAAGTTTTGCTGACAGTTTTCTTTGATATTCGTGGTGTGGTGCACTACGAATTCCTTCCGGAGGGCCAAACGGCCAAACAATAAAGAATACTATTTAGGCGTTATGCGTCGTTTGCGTGAAGCCATTCGCAAAAAGAGGCCCGATTTGTGGCAGAACAATTCATATACGGCCTTGATTATTTCGGAATTTTTGGCCAAAAATTCGACCAATGTCATCAGCCAAGCATCATACAGTCCAGACATTGCCCCGTGTGAATTTTTTATATTTCCCAAACTCAAATTGCCATTGCGGGGAACGCGTTTTGAGAGCATAGAGGCCATAAAAGAGAATTCGCTGGCATACATGTATTGACGCAGGAGAAGAGTATTTTGAAGGGGATAATAAAGAAATTTATTAAAAATTTAAATTTTGCGTCTTGTTTTAATTCCCGTTCTTTTTTGATCATAATTTTATATTATTTCTATTTTTCATTCAAAGCAATTAGCACATCTTAGAAATAAAGTTTCGCTGAATAGAATCAAATTCACTCTTTCAGAATCTAGCACTTACTACTCAATCGAATCTATTAGCGCTATTACTATTATTTATTTTGATATTTCCCATATTACACTAAAAATCATTGGCTGGAATCGATTTTGTCTGGAGATGTGAAATTCAGTTTTAAGAAAGCGAAATGCAGATATAAACAGTAAAAATTGTTTGCAAAGTCTATTAACGCCGAGTTTCGATGCAAGTCGAATTCGATTTGTTGGAGAGCGAGAAAAAGTGGGAAAGTGTAGCTCAACTTTTCGGTTATTGTTTGACTTTTGATGTTGGCCTAGTAGTGAAATTGCTTCGTTTTTCTTTTTAATGAATTTGATGACAAGAAAAGTTAACTTTTGATTTAGACACAAATGATTGTAGGAAGTAGGTTCTTCCAACTTTTAATGCACTCAGATATTTCGCTACGTGGTACTTCTCATGGCCTACTCATGGCCTAACGGTGTGTTGTGACCCTCGATTGTCAAAAGCTCCCAAAATAAAATAAATAAATGGAATAAATTTTCGTCAGCCGCTAACAAATGATTCCTAGTAAAACTTGGAATTCTTCACTAAGATACCAATTGATGTTTTAGAATTTGCAATGCCCAGAAGAAGATCAAATCATTGTCTATGAAGAGAAGAAACAAAATATTTGTATGACCAGAATCATAAAGAGAATTCAGCTTTGACCATCTATCGATGGTACATTGTAAATAGATATTTTATGGACCCATCAAGCCTCATTTCAAAGGTAGGTCAAGCCTGGAAAAGAGGGCATGACTTGTTTAGTGGATGAGAGCCTCACACATCATTATGTACTGTAATAACTAGCAGTTTTAAGTTGCGGGAAGGGGTTTTTCAATTTATATATTTTCAGAGATTAAGAGAAAATTGCATTTAATTTTTAACAAAGTCATGAACTAATTTAAACTTTTTCATCTTTTCACACAGAAAAAATCTATTGTACATCCATTAAATGTTTGAACTATGTAAACCTTAAAGAATAAAAAAAAATTTCCTACAATTTAAATTTTAGTTGCTAGATGTGCTAAACATTTTTGAATTCATTATCACATTTCTTGCTTTAATTAGCAAATTTATCGTACCATGTCTCAGCAGGCTTACTCGTTTACTAATTATAAGGAATATAAATCTATAAATGTGCTTTACAACTGCCCTGAATTTTAAATTGTTCCCGAATTTCCCTATATTTATCAATAATTCAAATTGTGACTGTTCGTTAATTTACATCAATTTTATTCCACTGGCCCCAAGCTACCAGACATTAGTTGAAATATTAGTAAACACAAAAATTTTTATGAAAATGTCATCTTTCCAATACATTATTCTTATAAAAAGGCACTTAAGGTTATGAAACCGAATTCGAACAATTTAAGATATAAAATCTGAAATTAAAATTTTAAATTAATATGATTTTTAAGTTGAATACGAAGTCCCTCGAAAAAATGTGCATACGGCCTACTCTCACATAGCGTTTGAGTTATCACAGTGCAAAAATATCTCACACAATTGCATTCATTTTATATAAAGAGAAAGTTTGATGACGCTAGAGCAACTCCTGCACCCAGAAACCAGACTCTCCCCCTACTCGAATGCGACACACAGACCCGCAATCCATTCACGTCGAGAATGTAAAATTGTGCGAGCCGGTACTATTGATGTGTGTTGTGCGAATTTCGTTGTAGTTGTTTTTTTTTGCAAATGTACCATAAATTTACTCTTTTATGTTATTTTTCGCTTAGTCTTTTTTGCCAGCGTTTGTCCAAAAAAGTTGCAGCCACAAGTCAATGGCAACCACTGTGCATTAGTGGGCATCAAAAGGGACATGGAGCGAATTCTATGCTTTCGAATGGTGGCAGCCACATGCACACACACACATACATACAAATCTGTGTGCATGTGTGCGAGTAGTATTCGTACATTGTACGAAGTCGCACTTGAGATGGAATGGAAAATATTATTCATGCACGGAACAAATGTACACAAACTGATGTGCCCACAAGTGCGGCCACCCCAGCCACACGCCGCCCTCAGCGCTTTCCCACTGCCGCAGTCTATTAAGCGTACAACTTAACCGCCGTGCTGCACACTCGTGTAACGGTATACGTATTACACGAAAGTCAACTTACATGCCAGTGTACTCTTCTGGGTACGGTATGATGAATCCCTCCGGACTTGGGCGTGGAGTTTTGCCAACCCAGAAGAAGGCATCCGGGCCGGTGCCGTCGTACGCAAAGGACTTGATGAAGAGTGTGGACTCGTCGACGGCATAGATGGAGCCCTACGGTGAGAAAAGGATAAAAAATTTACAACAATTTACGGTAAAAAATTTTAAATTTGCATTTGACTTGAAGTCTTGTAGCCGTCTACTAAATACTAATACTGTACTAAAATATACAAAGGAGTATTAAAAACAAAGTGGCATAACTGTTATGGTTAACATTGAAACAATCTGTTAGATTAAAATTATTTTCAATTGAGTAAAAATAATACTTAAAAGTGACCAATTTTGTTTAGTCTAAATATTGTAAGCTTCCTTACTTTATGTTCCTTTTACTTAGTTACGAATAACCAACAAAAGTAATTAATATACATATTTTTTGGTCTCTCATAACTTTTATAAGAAAACTATTGTTCGTTACAGATAACACCGTGCGACAAAAATTAAAAAAACAATTTCACACCGGAAAAAAACCATATGTGCGTGAAACTTGAGACCAAATATAGTAATATTGCGTACTCAGGAAAAAGACTTCACAATTTTTAAGGGGATAAAATAAAAAAAAAAATAAAAAATACTTAACCTCGTTAGAATATGGCGATGTATATATCAAATGAAAGAGGAAAAGCTCAAGAATTTAAATAAAATTTCTTTTTTATCTATTTGTAAAAAACGGATATGAAAAAGGTCCTTTGAAAATTTTAATCCTTTATATCCTTGAAAATTTATACAGATTTTTCTTGAAAAGTAAGTATGTTAAAACCCAAAATCTCCTTGATCACGTGTCAAAATTTCACTATTCTCGCTTCATTGCTTTTGTATCTTTTTATTATTTAAAATACTGATACTCAAATAAATTCGAATTTTTGTACTTCATTAGAATTTCGGCTTCCGCCTTTTTTGTAATAATTTTCGAACCAATAAACTTAGAGTAATACAATTTTGACACGTGATCAAGGAGATTTTGGGTTTTAACATAGTTACTTTTCAAGAAAATTCTGTATAAATTTTCAAGGATATAAATTATTAAAATTTTCAAAGGACTTTTTTCATATCCTTTTTTTACAAATAGATAAAAGATCAATTTTATTTAAATTCTTGAGCCTTTCCTCTTTCATTTGATATATATATCGCCATATTCTGAGGAGGTTAATTCTTTTTTATATTTTTTTAATTTTTTATCCCCTTCAAAATTTTGAAGTCCTTTTAAAAGGACGAAGGATGTACAAATGAAAAACTGAGTACGCAGTATTCCTGTATTTGGTCTTTAGTTTCACGCACATATGGATTTTTTCCGGTGTGAAAAATGTTGTCGCACGGTGTAATCAATAATAATAACCCAAATGTTTTGTGTTCACAATATCGATAACCACTAAGTTACATAAGAAAGGGTGTGCGCAGCGCAAGTCGCACTTTCACTCAGAGGTCCGAATGGCCCTTTTTTGTTGAATACTGCAAATAGCGATCAATATGTTTCCGGGGCAAATCAGTTGGATCTCTTAATAAAATAGAGCAGGTCCGAAATTTCTACTTTTACCGCCCCAGTCAGGTTCGCCACAAATCTTCACTCCAGGGTACCAAGTCAGTGTTCGTGCAAAGCGAAGCACAGAGGCACAGAGAGTATGTCTATCGTTTTCCAATTCCTCATCTCCGCAGATATCACTGGACGAGATGTGTCATTTAATAAGCATGGAACTTAGTAGTGCAGTGTCCAGTATTGACCCTATCGAACTGTAGTATAGAGGTTCGACCCAGAAGACTACAAATATATAAATATGGTTCCCTTCATAAACATCCAGAGAAAACTATTTATATTTTTGGTCCATAACCGTTATAAGTAAAAAAAGTGTATTTATTTATTCGCAATTATTATAAAAAGAAAATTACTTGTTTGCTTACATATAACCAATGAACATGATAGTTGATACAAGTGCAACTTTTATGAAAGGAATCAAGGAATCGCCCCTTGATTCTGCACCTAATGACAACCACCCTGTATATGGGCTACCTATGTAAAAGAAAATAACTAATAAAAACTCTTATAATGATTATACGAGTTCAGTGGCGCACACACGATTTCATTTTGGGAGGTTTAGTACATAATTTTTGAGCCCAATGCCATTTGAAACCACAATTGCCGCCTACAATTTTTGTAACAAACAAATTGTTGAACGGTTGAACCCTAAAACCTTCCTTGCGTGCGCCATCATAAATATTAGTAATGGTCTAATTAGGACCGCCGATTCGACTTTTGCCTTTGCTTCTAGATGCCGTCAGTGCTATCTGTTACATTATATTAGGTAAGTTTAGTTTAGGTTGAGTTAGGTTAAATTATGCTAGATTGACATTCAGAACACGGAGCTGGCCGAAGGGTCCATTTTCGTACCATAACAAAATAAAAAGCAACTGCCCTTACTTGTAATGGTTATGAAAACCTAAAATTAAATATTGTTAGCTTATAAGTATTGGTTTTTCGTAATAAAAACACATTCCTTGTTTAGATACAAAAGTTATGAAAGACCATAAATTGCATCAATATGGTTGTTCATAACCAAAAAATGTGTTAACAATGGTTTGAGAAGACCAGAAAATTATTGTTTAAAGTTATTGTTATTGTTTATTTAACCATTGCTAATAAAAAAACTAAATATTGGTAGCTTATAAGTATTGGTGTTTCGTAATAAAAAGCATTTTTTGTTTAAATACAAAAGTTACGAAAGACCATAAATTGCATGAAAATGGTTATTCATAACCAAACTAAATGTTAAAAATTGTTGTTACTGTTTATTTGCAATGGTTATCAACGATCTGGAAGCACAAATATTTTGGGTTCCTGATCAAAATATTTGCTTACCTTAATGCCGTGAGCAAAGTTGGTAAATTGTCCGACGAAGCGACCGTAGTAGGGCTCGGGTGGTGCGCGTCCCAAAGCTGCAATGAAAATGTTAAAAATATGGGAGAAATTAAAAATATTGCATTAATATTTCTTGTTGGTGAGTGTTTAAGTCGTTTGTGCAGAATTTCAAAACGTAATCTTAGCAACTTGTAGACAAAGGCAACATTTCCAGATTAAAAGGCGAACAAAAGCAATGACAAAACTGACAAGAAACCATTCTCCAACGAAAACTAACCAAGGCAAGGCAAAGGCAACAACGAGAGCAGCAGCAGCAGCAACAAGAAAGCCAGCCACAAGAGCAGTTTCTGCTATTTTTACAGCAAAACATAAATTAATCCGGTAAAAGTTTCTGCAACAAATTGCTGTCGTTCTTTATGAAGTTAAATTTTCTTTTGTCTCTGTTGCGGCAAATCTGCATTCAGCTTCTTGCAGAATATTTCGGTGCACAGCATCAAGCAAGCAGTGCATACATACATACATACATACATTTATATGTATGTACATATATGCTCGTTTGAACAGATCTACAGCAACTCGAGTCGCTGGCACACACAAAGCGGTAATGAACAAATCCGTTGCATGTATGTAGACTTGAAAGGTTGTCATGAGCCGTCGACATGCACATCAGCGCACCCATCACACATTATTTAGTCATTAAAGACTGCGGCAAAACGTAAAAACTGACAGACGCGCTGCACAAATCACACGTTGTTGCTAATGATTTGAACAAAAAAATTCACTAATTATAATGAAGAAAAGCGCTAAAATAAATGTAATTTTTAACTATTTTGGCATTTTGTGTGAAGAGATTTAGAGATACAGTGAAAACCAGTTAAAAGTAGATTATGGAGATCGAAACGTATTCGATCGTTACAGCCAATATTTAGCAGAAAACACGAGAACTGTCCATTAGCTTCGGATGAACTGATCGACCTGCTGTAGGTCTCGACATTTAAAATTGGGTTAGGGACGGGTTATGGAGACACGGCCTCCCTCTTCGCTGTCGACCACCAACTACCGCATCGAACACATTTTTCGCCGTAACTTGTTCGTCCGTACGGGAGACTTGGCTAAGCCATATCTTTATCTTTGTCCATATCTTTAAAGAGCTCATATAGCTCGTTGTTGGTTCATATTCGATAGTTGTGACCAAAAAAGCCGAAGATTTTGCGAAGTACCTTCCTATCGAACACCCCAAAGATTGATTTATTACTCTGGTACATACCTTACTGCAACTTCACTCGATACAACATTATTAGTATTTTGATTGTTTCATTTCAAACACTCTAAAGAGTCAGAATCATGTCGGAATTTTTGGCTATCATTATATTCGATCATTATATTCAGTTTTCACTGTACGCACATTAAGTGTACAATAAAATCAGCACATCACTAGATTAGTAGCAGCCATTGTATATGTTTAGTACCCATGACTGACAGGTAATTAATAGCTCATCATTCTGATAATTTAATTATAAGCTTGTGCACTTTTTGTGCAATTTACATTTCTTGGAATGTAAAAAAAAAACTGATAGCAAGCGGAAATAATGTCTGCGATGTTTAAGTTATTTTCAATAATGAAATCATTTGCAATTCAATAATGAAATCATTTGATTAATATTTGTAACTCGCTTGTGACGAATCTTACGTCAGTTGAAGGCTTCTTTGCATTTGTGGACGAACAACAATCTTTTTAACTTGTTAACAATTAATTGTATAGGTTAACAAATATAATTCATATTTACTTTAAAAACGAGCAATAGTCAATTAATTCAATGCTAC
This sequence comes from Melieria crassipennis, assembly GCA_963668005.1. NCBI lineage: Eukaryota > Metazoa > Arthropoda > Insecta > Diptera > Ulidiidae > Melieria > Melieria crassipennis. The sequence goes on along the minus strand of OY764961.1, from coordinate 139,213,344 downwards.
AAAGGTACTGAAAACAAAAGCATTATATCTAAAGGAAAATTACTGTTTGGTGCAGTGCTGAGGTACGGAAACAAAAGTTTGTATAGTGAAATTTATTCAAAATGGCGGCGAAAGCGCCTGGGGTCACCCGGGTGGGTATTTGGTGACAATAAGTAAAGGGTGGGTATAAGTAAAGCGAAGGTTAAGGAGCCTACAAGGTCGTATGACTTAAAACTACTCAACTATGTATAGCCTTTGATTTTCTATGGTTCTAAGCGAGTTCCTTCCGGTTTGTGAAAACCTCAGCAACATTTTGATGTCAATATTTGTTTAAGATTTTAAAGTTACACCAGAAGCTTTTGAAAGAAGATTTTGATGAAAGCGCTGCAGGTTTATGTGGCCCAATTTCTCGGGTAGTTATATCGCCATAACTATGATGTGAGTCTTTAAATCAAAGATTCGTTTTGTTTTGTCTTCTCGATCCGAGGATTGCGATTCGAAGATCAACTGTGTAGCTGAGACGCTAGTTTCCATTCGATCGAGTTTTCTGAGCCAATACAGTCGACGTTCACCTTTTGGACTACCAAATTATATTCAAGCCTTTATAAAAGTTGTATAACTTATGGTTGAATCTCCGCTTCTATTTCGTTCCCACATAAATAAAATTATTCATTTGTACTGTGAAAAATTGTGCAATAATTTCAGTTTTTGAGTTGAAATATGTAAACTTCAACAGCTTTTTCAGCTGAACCAATGGACTGATTAAGATGAAATGAATGATGAAATTTTATAATATATTTTTTTTCAAAATTTTTTGTAGAAAAACTTCCAGGATAATAAAGGATACATTTTTAAAAGGGCATTTTTATATCATTCCGCCAGGACAATTAAAAAAAAATTATTTGATTTAAGTTGGGGACATAATTCTCTTTCTTTTGATACCTATATTGTTAGACTAGGATGAGTTCGACCATTTAAATGGGGTGTAGCTTATAACTTCAAGACCCTGTAAAACCCAAATTTGAAGTAACCCGAACAAAATAATGACATATTCGTTATCAGCGACTTTGAAAATATAAGGAACAGTTGAGAAACTCCGCGGGTTTTTTGGAAACCGCAAAATTGTTGTACCGTGTAATTTCTAATCAAATAATTCTAAAGAAACAAAGGGTTAAATATCTTCCACCTTTGACAGCTGTCTTGTAAGCTTTTTAATTGACATGTTTTTGCAACCTAAAATGATTCTTTGTAAGTGGATTTCAATAGCTAAGTGGACTAACATGATCATAAATCACCAAAAAAATAGACGTTAATTTTTGATACAAATACAAATTAAAAGTGCCACAATAGAATTTGTTATAAGAAATTCAGCTTACGTCACCATTCAGTTTCACTTATTTACATAGAAATTTTTGACAAACTGATTTAACAGCCCCTTGCAGTCTGCCAAAATGTTTTTTTTTTAATAAGGCAAAAACCAAAACGACTTTGCAAAAATATGGAAATCATTTGAATTCACCAAAGTGGTAGTGGTGTCACGTTTGGCTTTTTGGTATTTGGCCTTGACAGCAGTTGTAATCAAAACTGATACTTTTGTAAGAAATTTCACAAGCTTACAATTGAGACTTGTTGAAAGTTGCTATAAGTCGCAAATGCCTAAATCGAGTGAGATCCAAATGTCAGAATATATTTAAAGATTTTCGAAAACCAGTGTCGAGCAGCTAAGCGTTTTGTCGAGCGGCAGCAGTGCTTTAAGCACACGAAAGCATTTAAGTGGGTTGACATTTTAAACTACCAGCACATATTGTACGTAAGTACATATGTACAAACATATGTAAATGTTGCAGTACACATGTTCATAACGCACGAGTACAACTTGTCATAATAAACAAACACGCCAGCGCACAAATCCCCAGCATTCAGCTTGAAATCATGGAAAAGCCATTGAAAACCATAAAATAAAGGAATCGAAATTGAAATGCGAAAATATTGAAAAGAGAAACAATATTGGGAAAAAGTATGTACGTGTTCAGTGGGTAAGGAACAGAAGCAGGAGGAGGAGTACGAAAAGTGGGAGTGGGAGAGTGAGTGAAAAATTCGGGCGCGGGGCACAAGTGGTGGAAAACAGGAACTACTTTAAAATAACAGCAACAATAACAACAATAAAAACCGAAATGCGAACAACACAATAAAAGCCGCTTTTAAGCATTGCAAATGTTTCTCATTTTTATTCAACGGCAAAGCGATTGCACGGCGCACAGTGTCGCGAGTGTGGCCAAAAATGGTAGAAAATCAATGTTACAAAATGACTAAAATGAATGTGACAATCGACAGATAATATCTCAACTAAGAAAAATCCGTTATCCGATCTTCAATATTCTACTCAGTTCCATTTTTATGTAGCTTCAAAGTTGATGTTAAAAAATACGCATTCGTTCCAAGTTTGTGGGTAATTCTTTATGCTGAATGAAAAATCAAATAAAAATATAATTTATGCACTAATATAGCCATGTTACATATATATTAAATAAAACTTTGGAATTTTTCCTGTATGCCAGTACTATTTTTTGGTTTGTGCTTTGAAATAACTGTGAAATCCCGTTACATTGAAAAATTACGTTTTTCAGTTTGCTTCTAACAAAGAACCAAAAGTTTGGTGGAACAAAGTTTAAAAAACCCCAAAAAACACTTTTTTAGTTCTAACCCTAAATTACTCAAAAAAGTATGTATTAATATAATCCGGAGTAATTTTTTGCTTATAAGTGCTTATTTGGTTGTTATTCGCATTTTTCTAGTGACGCTTCCACTAAAAATACGTGATTTCTTCGAAGTGTGGCGTAAAGCTGAATCCAGAAAGCGGTCAATAAAACTTGATTTTCTTATAAATTTACTTAAAGATAAGACGGACGTTGATGTTAATCATGAACAAAAGCAAAGATTGCGTCCCCACCTAAACATTTACTTTTTGCAGTGGCACCTACAGTCAGAAATGATGATTTTTCGAAGTATGGCTTCCGAAGTTCAATGAAAGTAGCGGCAAAGCAGCTGCTGAAATGATGAGCTGTATAAAGGACAACGTTGGCACATTGTTCGTATCATCAAAAGTAGGCAGAATGCCACGCCCACTTTAAAAATCTAAACATTTATACCAAAATATGGTATCACAAGCTGAAAAAATTAAACATGAATTCATAAAGGAAAAGTTTTGGCCAGTTTATATATATGCTCCAGCTGCCACGCCTACTTTAAGATTTTAGAAAGCTTACCAATTAAAATTACATCGTGGAACGAGTATCGCAAACAGCCTTCTAAAAATACAGTTTTAGTTGTAGTAAAATACGAATATTTTTGAAAGTGGGAGTGGCGCCCATTTTTAGTGTGAGCTTTTATGTCATTATTTTAAGCTCAAATAAAAAATTGCATTATTCTATCACTAATATTAAGAAAGTTATTTCAATATTACAGTTCCGTTCGTATGGGAGGTGGGCGTGGCAGTGGTCCAATTTTAATGATTTTTTGTAAATTTCTTAATTTCCACCACGAAAACAATCTCACCAAGTTTCATTGAAATAAGACAACGCTAAGTATTTTTGGCCATGGCTTATATGGGATCGCGACACTGTGCGGCGCGTTGCGGTGGATGTTGCTGTGTGCGCTACTTGTGTGAGTGCGTCCACGTGTGTGTGTGTGTCTATGTGTGTGTGTGTGTGTATTTGGCGTGCTGCAGTATTCCCCAAAATGTCTCAATTGCAAAAAGCGCTGCCACATGGTTGAGCTGAGCCAGGACGAAGGCAATGATGCTGCCGGCGCCGTTGATAATGACGCCGACGCTCCGTCACAGACACTGGCAGACACAGACAAGAGAAGGGTATAAAATGCATTAAATCTACTAATGCGTACATTAATCTCGCTGTGCTGCCCGAATTCAAATATAGAGCACGTGTCTATACGTGCAATTCGTGCCTGAGGATATTTACTCAACGGCACAACGGTATCAAGAGCAACAGCACAAACAACATCTAAAGCTGCAATAACAGCAGCAACAACAACAACAACAACAACAATGGCCACCACCATCATCATGTTGGTGATGACAACGACGAAAGGACAACAATACCGATGACGTTGACGGCTGATCAGGTTTGCCGAGCTGAATGCAAGCGTTGGGCGGTGAATGGTGAACGGTGAACGGCGAGCGGTGCGTGTTGAATGTTGGGCTGAATTGCTGATGCTGGCAGAGATAATAATGCGGTTGCTCTTGTCGACGACGGCGACGACGACGAAGACTGCGTTCATGTTGACAACGACGATATGATGACGACGACACATTTTTTGTTTTGTTGTTTCGGGAGCGATTGGTTGGCATGCCAATGCTCGCTGAATGATTGGCAGCGGTGCGCATTCGATGTGCTCTTTAACAAATTTTAAAGATTCCTATCGACAGTTTATGGATAATTAAATATGGCCACACATGAGAAGTAAAGCGAAATGGCAGAAAGGACACTGCAGCGCTATATTAAGTTACACGTTTGTCCACATCAAAGCAAGCAACAAACACCCACCTACGCCCTCACCCCTGTCGTACACACATACAAATTTCGGCCAGTACATACTCGCACCAATCACTGGAAGATTTCAACAAATCGAAAATTGAGTCCTACTTGTCGAGTGCTTTGCATTTAATCGCATTACGCGCAGCGTCTTATGATATGCGCTCATAATCCCCGCAGCGACAATATAATCCTCTATAATTTACTGGTCTCCATGGTTCTGTCGATGGTCGTAATCAAACCGAAATGAATGTTCACAAGTAGACACCAACCAACCCTTTCATCGAGCAATTTAATGCAGTCAGTAAGCGTTACAGCGGAGACAAGACGGGGTGGCATGTCGCATGGATGTTGTGCGTGAAATCGGCTGAGCTGCAATCGCAGTTCACTTTCAATACTATTAAAGTGAAGAATTTGCATTTTATACCAGAGGTTTTGAAGATTTGACTGACCTAGATAAGACGACCGCTGTGGTTAGTGGTTAGTGCGTTGCATTGCAAGACGGGTGGGTCCGACTTGGTCTAAATTAAAGATATGTAGAAACAATTTTCCCCATTCTCCCAGCAGGTAAGAATGGTAAGTGGCCCGTCGTTCAGAAGTTAATAATAATAATTGACTGGCACGACAGCCCGCTTACGCGAGACTAAGGCCTAGCTTCCCGCAACTACCCGTGTTGTGCGTGTGAATTTGTACACGGGTTGGAGGGACCTACAGTTTTATGCCGGTTCCGAACGGCAGGTTGGGAGCTTTTTCATAAGCAATTTTTACTCTCAGAGGTTTGCCATTTCCAGCTGAGAGGACAGCCACCGAAAGAGAAAACGAATTTTCCCGTTATTTTTTTTAGGTGTTGTTACGGGCAGTATTTGAACCTGCGGTTTGCTGCCTTCGACTCGCGGTCCAACGCACTAACCAACTGAGCCACGGCGGCTGCTCGTTCAGAAGTTACAAATTAAAAAAAGTTAAAAGGAGAAAATGTTCCTCTTTCATTTGATACCCATGTCTTCGTCATTGCACAACCGCAAATATTTTTAAAAATATTTGAAATGTGTATATCCTTAAAATTTTCAAGTCCTTTAAGAAGGTTTTTGGGTCAGAAAATGAAAAACTGACTATGCCACGATATTACAAATGACCTCTAGTTTCACGTCTATATCAACATTTGGATGGGTCTCGGAAAAATTAAAAAATTTGTTCGCACGGTGTAATAAATGAAAAGTTGGTGTTTTCACTCCGTGCATCATAACTTAGTCATTTTTCTTTCAGTTCTTTGATGTTAGGCTTAATATTTGCTCAAATAATATATCTTTCATCTAGGATTTTAAAACTAGAGGAGATCATTTATTTTATTTATGAACAAGTTTTAGAAAATTTTTGATTTTTGAAATTGGTCGAAAATTTCACTTTTTTACAAATTTCATCGTCAGTTACTTTCCCAAATCTCATCTGATTTAGACAATCTGTATATCGTTGGAAAGGTTAGTTAATTAGCTTCTGAACGACGGGTTAGTCGGATGGTTGGTTTACGAGCTCATAACTGAAATAAGAGGGAAAAACGTGTTTTTCGAAGATTTTTCGAAAACGCTTAAGAAAATTTTTTGATTTTCAGTTTCGTGTTCAGCAGCCGAATATTAGTCTAAAAAATACTTTTGTTTTTAGGAGCACGCGATGAACCCATTTTTTGTTGAGTAGTGTAATCCGGCTGTCATGTCGGTTGTAGGCATATAACATATTATATTCTCTGTATTCTGAGTCCTCTGTATTTTATACTGTTTTATACGTCTGTATATTTTTAATTTCAATATCGACTAAACGCCAAAGTTCAAGTAAAAATTTTATATAATTCTGATATACACTCCGGACCACCAGAACCTGTTATCGTGACCCACTAATATGCACTTAACTAGTTTTGAGGTTGACTTTATGAAAATTGCCCAAAAATATAAAACTGAAGAAAATTGGTAATTTGAGTAACCAATTAAGAGTTCAGGGTTCAGGAGTAACCATAATTTTTTCCTAATAACAAAGCAAGGACAGACGAACGTGCAGTTCGTAAAATTCGTGTTAAAAATAAAAAAAAAATTAAAATAAATAAATAAATTAGTGTCCGACCGAAACCACTTTTGTGGGCCGAAACTGAGTTTCGATTTTTTTTTTTAATATTCGGCCGAAACCGTAACCGAAACTTTCTAGTTGAAATAAAAATCACCATATCAAGCATTTTTTTCAACAAACGAATTTTACTTTAAGTAAATAAGAAACAAACAAACAAACATATATAACATAAATAAATAAATACTTATTAATAAAATCAATCCATTCATTTTTAAAAAAGATAAACAAAAAATAATCCTTTCGTATCTTACTCGCTAATATTCAAAATTAAGTAATTTAATATTATATGCTAAAAAAAGGAGTTTATTTGCCTTGGTGGCATTACTTCTCCTTTCACTATATATCTGCTCGGCTTCACTAAATAGCTGTTCACTTGCCACACAATAAAATGTAAAAAATATTTTACAAAGTTTCGGTTTCGGCCGTTTTTTCGGGCATATTCTGGCCGAAACTGAAACCGAATGTTCGATCGGACACTAAAATAAATAAATGAAAATACAGTATAATCTCGATAATTCGGACACTCGCTAATACGGACAACGCGGTAATCCGGACACTCATTTCTATTGTAGACTCTGTAATCCGGACACTCCATTTCTATTGTAGACTCTGTAATCCGGACACCAGTGTCCTGTTTTTAATTGTCCGGATTATCGAGATTATACTGTACAAGTGAACAATTTCAAACCAAACACAATTTTGTTACTTTATCTCAACTCTTTCCAAAACAAACACACCCAAGTATTTTAACCTTCCTCTGCCTCTCAAAAAAATTACGTTCGTTACCTTTGCGTAGATTTCTACGCATACAGGATTTCAGCACATTTTTAGTGTAATATCTAAAGGAAACGAGTACAAACTATTTTTTTATTATTATTTTTGAGGAAACAAATAAGAAAAATAAAATAAATTTACAGTAGCTTTTCTTCAATACATTTTACAGAAACATTTCGATTATGTTCCTTTTTGCAGATAGATTCTTCTGCTTCTTCATTAGTGATATATTTTTGTTGATATTTTGTTGGTATTTTTTCTTTTTATTTCGCTTTATTAAAAAATCAACTTTCCCGCCAAAATTTATAAACGCGTCAAAGACGTAGAAATCTTCGCAAGGATAACCAACGTACCTTTTTGCATGAAAGCTCCAAATAAATTTTTGCTTCAATGGGGAACCCTTTTTTGAAATGTAAAATAACGCTAATGATAAAGTCAGAAATTTTTAAGAAATTCCAATAAACGGTTTAAAATAAAAAATTGAAAAATGGTTTTCGTGGTTTGGTGGAAAATATATATATTTCCCCAAGCAGTGTTGCCGTTGTGCGACTAAAGTGTCAAATTGAGCCTTTTTGGAGACCGATGCCACCTGACACCGACTTTTTAAAAATAGGCTTATTTTGACACTTTTCTTCAAAATCATGCGACTTTTGCCACTTTTTTTTTATCAAAAAATTTATATATAAATTTTAAAAATTGTTTCGTAAAGTGAGTATGAAAACAGGGAATAAACTGAATTTGAAAAAATTTAAATTGAAAGTACTTTTACGGCAGATTTATTTCAGCTAAAATACGGTAAAACATCTTAAGTTGACTTAAGCTACTCTGTTTTATTGCCACAAATATAATAATAGTAATTATCTACTAATATTCGTGTTTTGTGACTGAACTGTTATATTGAAATAAGTACATAATTACTTTTTTTGTTTTCATAATAAATACAAAACATGCATATTGGGACTTTTTAATACATCCCTCATCAATTAATTTAAGGGGAAACAGTTTTTCTTCAGAAAATTATGTCCTTTAGAAATTTATTAAAAATAATAAGTTTCGATAGGTAAAATAATGAACGTAAGTATATTCAAATATATGTATATGGTATAAAAAAGTTGGATCACTTTGTGACACTTTTTTCGGCTGTGACACTTTTTTGCGACTTTTTTACATTTTTCAGCGGCAACACTGTCCCCAAGGATCCGGAATAGACGTAAGGATACGGCTTCCACTTTCCAATACAAATGAAAAGAAAACAAGCGTTTTGTTGTTTTCATTAATGTTTTGTACCAACTTCAGCCGGTTGAGTATATAACTACCCAAATCAGGAGACTGCCGCCTCTTGAATTACTGTAAGTGGGGTGATCGCTAATCTCTTGTAGAGGATACTAGAGATAAACTGTTCGCAAATTTTCAATTTTCCTATTTTTCAATTACCTACAAAACTTATTTAAATGTTTTCATCTGAATGTAAAATGATTAATTTAATTAGATTTAATTTTATTATGTATTGAAAATGTCGGGACGGCGCGAACGCCATTCCCGGCTACCAAAAATTACACGCACGAGTTATTCGCATTAGGAATAATCGCAGGGGTCAACTCAATCTCGAGTGCAATGATCAAGTCTCACCCTGGAGGAACCGCCTTCGTGATCACGGTTAACCTCTACGCCAGGTAAGTATGCTTTCTTCAGCTCAGCTCTTGGTATATTAAACATTTCAAACATAAAGCACATGAGAATTACTAGACATGAAGTGAAAACTCGCTGAACAAATTCATAAGGACGAGTATCCTTTCGACAGAAAACCAGCTGCATCACTGAAGCGACCTTTAAGCAGGTAGCAACTGTGTGAATCCAACCCAAAACAAGGAAACTCTGCAGTGTGAGTATAGTTTAGGTTATGAATGAAAAATATGAAGAGTCAATCAATATTGTGAGTATAGTTTAGGTTTGAGTATAGTTTAGGTTATGAATGAAAAATTTGAAGAGTCAAGCCGGCAATATTGTGAAAATTAGATCGCTGTTAGTGAATCTGTGGAACCGCAGAAGGGCGTCGGAACAAAGAAGTGACACAGAAAATCACTCTGAGCGCCTCTTTTGAAGAGCGAATTGTGAACGTGTAGAGCTAAACAAATCTTTAAAAAGTCAACTTGTCGTTGCACATGGCTTCACTGTATGTTTTTTAATTTTTTATTTTCTTGCCCATTCTTAAGAATAAACACACACACAACCTTACCCCCAGTGTTGAAAAGTCGCTTTTTAAGACCTTCAAAGTCGTTTCGCGCTTCTCTAATCACTTAATCTTATTTTAGTGCTTTCATCTTCGATTCGCTTCCGATTGTCTCTTCAGCAACGAATGCTTTGTTGTATTGTGTTGTGCCATTGTGTTTTGTTGTTCTGTCTGTTACTTAATTTTCCTGCTTCGAATTCAACTTGCGTACATAAGTATTGATGAGGTTGGTAATGATATTAATCTAAATGAAGCGAAAATTGAATGAAAAGGAAGCTGTTGCGCTGCGCTGCGCGACAAAATCGGTCGCAGAATGGTTGGCTACATCAGAAGGGTGAGACGTCTTTCCGCTGCAGTGGGAGGGGAAGCGAAAAAAACCCGCCCGCTCGGGTGTGTGTGCCAAGCCTAAAGACTTAGTCGGTGCAACGGAAGTAATGGGGCGAGACAGTCACTGAGGAGGGCTGAAAGAGCCGAGGTTTTATTTAAGACGATACGAGGACACGAGGACATTCGCACAGAAATGCTCGGACATGTTTTCAGTGCGTCCCAATGGCTTATTGTGCACCAGTAGGAGTCGCTTCGATGTTCTCCATTGACGTTCGCTCTTGACATTTGACTTCAAAAGCAGAATTTAATTACAACTCCTGACCAAATATCGAGTCCCACCCGACAGTTTTGTTTATCATAATATCATCAAATAGACATGATAATTACATTCGCACTAATCTCCCAGTAATTTATTTTATCATCCGCATCATCATCTCGTCGCGAGCAAACAACACGGCCACGGAAGTCGACGAAGCCAGCAAGGCAAACATTACCGAATGGAGAAATGCGTGCCGACCCGAATGTGCGCGTGCACGCCCGACCCAACCCCCAGCGACCCAACTTCATTTTCATCTATTAAAGCGAACGAGCCGAGCCGAACCGAGCCGTTCATCCCTGTGGAATATAAATTGTTCATTCCCCTCGCAGCCACAAAGCTCGAATGTGTGTTTGGAGGTGTGTGCGTGTGTGTTTGTGTGAGGAGGGTAAATCGAATAAAATTTAGCTGACTCAATAAAAATCAAAAAGCGTTAATGCTAACGATATGACTTTAACCTGAACCTAAAAGGAATTGTTGATTGTGTCAAAGCACGTAAAGAGCGTAACGACAGAGGCCACAGTGTTGACTGGGCTAAGGATGTGTGTTTGGGGGGAGTGTGGGTACAGCGCATAAAGGGATGCAGGATATGGCAAGTGGAAGTAATCTGACATGCAGCGAATTTTCGACTGAAACTTTTCTAAACGAATGACCTCTCCATGCCGAGAAACAGGAATCGCCGAGCGTTGACTTAATAAATGATTGCTGTGCAGGACGAAAACAAATCAGCAAAAAACCAAAACCCAACAACAGCGAAAAGGCGTCAAACTACACAGTTGAAGTGATAAATTTACTTTATTTGTAAGTATGGACATGTTGCACAAACGTGACGTGAAATATCTTGCGGTCACATTAGAAACTAAATCCGTATATATGTAATTATACCTAGGAATGTATGTATGTATGTATGTGTATAGAAGTAGTAAATATAAAAAGTATGAAATACAGGTCTAACTTTGCCTTTCTAATGTATTCCGCATAGGATTAATAATAATAATTAATAATAATTGACTGGCACGACAGCCCGCTTAAGCGAGACTAAGGCCTAGCTTCCCGCAACTACCCGTGTTGTGCGTGTGAATTTGTACGCGGGTTGAAGGGACCTACAGTTTTATGCCGGTTCCGAACGGCAGGTTGGGAGCTCTTTCATAAGCAATTTTTTACTCTCAGAGGTTTGCCATTTCCAGCTGAGAGGACAGCCACCGAAAGAGAAAACGAGTTTTCCCGTTATTTTTTTAGGTGTTATTACGGGCAGTATTTGAACCTGGGTCGCTGCCTTCGACTCGCGGTCCAACGCACTAACCAACTGAGCCACGGCGGCTGCATAGGATTACCAAATCAAAATTAGCGCTCGTATGGACATTTGGAAAAACTGTTTTGGACAAGCAAAATATTTAGCTGGATTTTAGTGAATCAAAAGTAAACATTTACATATTTATTATGTTATGTGAGATCCGTCCTTTCTTTCCAAGGATTGTGGACTTTAAATAATTTCCTTTTATAGAAAACATAAGAAACTACGCTACCGAATACGTACGTATTGAATTTTTATTTGTACCGCAGTTCTTTTCTAAGTATTTTCTCTTAACATAAAGTATCGAGTTTTGAGTTTTGCACAACGATGGCCAATTTAGAAGTAATATTAAAAATAAGAATCGCCTAAAACAATTCTTAAGTATTTTGATTTTCTTCACCTTTCCGCTAGTTTCATATATCTTTTTGTTTTAATTTTATCTAATAAAAGTTTGAGAATCTGGTCTCGGGATATGATGGAAAATATCTGTACTGTATAGCCAAATGCCGCCAATCTGGGAGGCCTTATTCCACGACTCTGATTCAGGAAATGATGATTGTCGCATGAAATTCTGTTCAGCTAATGAAAAAAATACAACATTTCTGTCGCAACGATTTTGAGGTCATTTTGGAAAGCTACAAGTCATATTTCTGGTCGATAGGCCATCTCGTTCAGGTGACTACAGACAAACTATTTTATGTTAAGGTCATAGAAGAGCAGTCAGACTTTCTTTTCTTTTAGAACAACACTCATGGGGTGCCACTATATAATGTAAACGATAGGTTAAAGGGGGATCAAAATTGTATCAATCAAACCCTGATTGAATACATCGAATTCTTAAGTGTCTGAAAAATGTGCGCATAGAGTTTATTCGAGCGGAAAGATTAAGAAATAACTCTTTATTTCTATGTAGACTTACAGTAACATTTGTTTTACTTTAAAGATTAGCAAAGCATTGTGTATCTTTTTATATTAAAAACTAACATAAAAAAATAGTTTTGTAAATCTTAAATCATTTTTCAAATAATGCTTTGGCAAAATTTCTAAACGAGCAAAGTTTTACTGCTATTTACGGGTACGGAGTTTTAACCTACAACTCTGCCAGACAAACCGGGCGAACACTTAATGGAAGACACTGTGCTACCGGGACACTATCTAATGAGTTGGAAATGGGTGCGAAAAACTAGAGTTTATATATAAACACTTCTGGCGTGATTAGAGTTTTAACCCTCTCAGTCACAATGTCCAATATATTGGACTACAGCCCATACAATTCATACAGAACGGGTTTATTTTCATGTCGGAAAGGGTTAAAGAAGAAAAAAAAATTCCACATATTACGTCCTCAATGTTCGTTTCGGGCCAGGAAAGACTAAAAAATTTTATCTCCACGTTTCCAAATTGTATACGCCGGAATATATATTCAAATTGTTGCTTATGTGATTCGTGAGTGAACCCAACGGTGACATGAATCATATATCATTAGTCGGATAGAGAACGTGTTAAGCGTGATTCGATTGAAATCATGATATCGATCCTTCAGGTCACTGCGCAGACAAGATAACCACAATTTTGAACTTTATCTTTAACTTATTAAAATTAGGTTAGAGCCAAAGTTCCTGGCTTTGCTTCTTTGCAATACTTTGAATAATTGAAGACATGACTTTGGCACATAAAAGATTCTTGTACATACATATAGCGAATGCTATACTATAGTTAGGTTAGATAAGGTAGGGAGGGGTGTGTGCAGCACGAACTGCACTTCCACTCGAAGGCCAAAATGGTCCATTGTGAATCTCTTCTTAAATCTCTCTGAAGCTAACCAACAGTCTCAATCCGGGGCCAACTATTATAGTTTGACGTCTTAATAAAACAGAACAGATCCGAGATTTAACCTTTCGCCGCAATAGCCAGGTCCGTCAAGAATCTTGACAACAGGGTACGGAGTCGGCATTCTTGCAGAGGCGGGCAGTGGCACAGGAACTGTGATATCGTTTCTACTTCTTCTTCTGAAGCTTCTGCAGACAACATGGGCCGAGAGGCGTCAATTGATAAGCATAGATCCAATCCAGTAATTACACCAACGAGCTGCCAAATGGAGGTTCGACTCAGGGTTAGATGGTGCCCGGCAGGTGCTGCAATTGTTACTGCAGCCCCATGAGAACTCAATGTCTTTTTTGCTCAACCTGTCAATATACATATACAATGCAGATATCGGATTATATACTTTGGTGGTGGACAAGGCAACGCCATTTCTGTCCATCTCGTCCGCTGCTTCGTTCCCTACTACTCCCGAGTGGCCGGAACCCAGCAAAGCGGCCAGGTGGTGCCCAATACTTTGAAATTCAGTACGGCAACTCCGCTCTAAATTTGATTTCTCCCTTTGATAAGGGCTGCTGACTAAGCACGAAAATTGTGACATCTGTGAGTGGTAATCAACTGTCACAGATAAGCTCAGCAGCTTTTCTGATTGCAAAGATCTCCGCCTGAGAAATACTACAGAAGTCCGGCAGTCTGAATGACCATTGTATGTGTAAATCGTCTGAGTGGTGGCTAGCTCCAGTACCTTCGTTCATCTTGGAGCTTTCAGTGAAAATGGTGACGAAAGCGTCTCTCGTCACACCTGTGAACCCCCATTCCGCCTTTGTGCGATATGAAGTTAGTTCGCGCGTGTCGAAATCCAGCTGTGGGATCAGTTAGTCCGTGCAAGAAACTATCTGATACTCGATACTCGGCCTCGCGAATGACCTTAGAGTCCAATAAGCGTGCTGCTTCTACAAGTTGGTCTCTCTTAGTCTGAGGGCGGAGCATTTTTTAAATTTTGACAGTGTCTGCTATAGTTGAAGTCAGCTTAAAACATTATACTGCAGCGAGAGAAAATGTTTTGTAGTTCCATAATATTTTTCTGTTTAATTAAAAGCGCCGACTCTACAGATCCCAGCTTAAGTCTTTTCCACCTATAAAAGTTTTTCAAATAACTTTTTATGAAACGATGAAAGGAAATGAAAAACTAAAAATTTTTCGCAATTTTAATTCCCGTAGTGCTGGCATTCACCGCAATTGCCACAATCAATGTGGCACAGTGCACAATGCACAGTGATTCGACTCCAACAACCGCGGGACAAAATTAGAAGGAGTGGTCCGTTCTTCATAAAATTTGGTATACTAGTTAATCATGGTCTGCTGAATTGAAATCTCCATTTTATTTTTCTGAAACTTTTGTAGTTTGTCAATGCCTGAGACTTAAATTTGCAATTTTCGTCATATTTGGTGAGCTATAGAAACGAGTGTGTTGGCTAGATTTTTCAGAATTTACATTTAATCGGTAACGTCAACATTGATTATTCCAAAGAGTAACAAAAATTGTATCGGGACCCTCTGGTTTTGCAATGAAAACGATAATAATAGATGTATGTTTTGCATTTTTGCAGATTTTATCAGTTTTCGTGCTAATTGCATACTTTTAGGCATAAATAAAATAAATTTTGTCGAAAAATACGTGTTTAGACCACTTTTCAAATTGAATTAATTTGGGAGATCGGAAGATATCGGAGGATATAATTACATTATCCGACAAAGAAAGAATGCTTCTTAAAATAAAAAAAATCCAGGAACATACTTTCACATACTTTTTAGATATTTTCGTCTAAGTTTTGCCAATTTTCAGATTTTTAATTAGAAAAATATTTTGAATTAAAATTGAAGTAAAAGCCTACGCTTTGCAAATTTTGGGAAAACATTAAAAGCGAAAATGGCCACATCATTTCTTATTCTATATTGAAAGTTTAAGAAACTTCGTGCCAACCATGTATTTTTGCAATTTTTTTACTCAATAGACTAAAAAACAGAAAATATGAGTTTAAATTTTTTTGTGAAAAAAGTTTCAACTTTGAGCCGCTTTTGCGCAGACACTAATTGATTTTTTGCACAGATTTTTTGGGGTTTTCTTAGTTGGAGTTTTTTCTTTCAAATGACATCAAAATCGTTAAATTCTGAGACCATAAATTTTTTGAATTTTGTCTATGGAACGAATCACTGTGCAATGGTGCAAACGCGCATAGTCGGTGCGGACTTATTACTTAACTGGGAAATGGTAATAAATAAATTCTTAGTAATTATGCCGTGTCCTGGTTCGTATTCCGAAAGTACTGTACAACACCATTTCTGCAGGTTTTTCTCATTAAAAAACTTATCGCTGGCGACCTACTGTTGCCACTAACAACATTAACACCCAACGGCGATGCAACGACTTTATCTCTGCCGTGCACCGCTCGCAGCGCGGCGCATTCGACTGACATTGGGACACTGTGGACGGCGGATTCGTAGCGACGTGCAAAAGGCGGAACTGCTCAAGCGGAAATCAACGAAAGTCATATTTATTTCAGTTTTATGACTTGATGACGACAAGTGGCATGAGTTGGAACGCGCGCAGCCCGTCGTGCAGTACGTGAAAATCCAACAGATTAGAAATTTGTTCGAAACGAACGCCAACGCGTCGATGCGCCACACGCCGAACATTTGTATCCGGAGCGCAACAAATGGACGAGGATGGCAGCAGCGCAGCGGCAACCTGTGAATTAGAAGCGGAAATTGAGCCAAGTACCGTGGCGGCAGCATCCACACCCATTCGCACCCACATGGCGACTTTGCGCTGGGCGCGCACTGCTCTGTGCGCCGGGGGTGGTTCCGCAAACCGCAAACATGCAAAGGATGCCAGGCAGCACATAACCGCGCCGCACCGCACCGCACCCAACCGTATCCAATATTATCCGTGAATTTCATAAATATGTATTCGTGCCGTTCGCAGATAGACAGACACTTAGTCGTACGTGTACGTGTGCGCATCGAGATACAAACGTCGCCGTCGTTGCCGCACGCTCGAGCTAATTTAATCGCAGCAAATTGTTCGACAATCTGCACAGGATTAGAGTCTAATGTATAAAGTGATACAGTTTGCAGTTGGACAGCGTGCCCGGGGGCGGATTCGCCCTACTGACAGTCGCCGGGGACCGCCCCCCGCATTCACGTGTTGCAGTGGGTGGCAACCGCATCGAGCGATTCGGATTATGTTCGCGAAAATGCAATTGGAAGTAACTATATTTTGTTATTGTTGTACATGTTGTTGTTGTTGTCATGAGACGCATGGAGGCGGAACTGCAGCAATGCGAAGTGAAGGAGGACCAGCGAAGGAAATGTTGCACTGATTTGAAGAATATTAAAATGAAGTTCATTAAAACGAACCGATCCACCGAGAATAGCAAATATCGGCACTGAACAACAAATTTATAGCTTTTTGACCAAAAAATTGGTACTAGATTACTTATAAGAACTCAAAATTTCTTACAACTCTCAAAATTTTAAATCTATCCTTCCAACGCGTTCGAGTAAACTGTCCACGCAAAACGTGATTTCGTGAAAAATGCGTTAAAGTCTTACGAGCGTGAAAAAAATCAAGAATTGTACCTTTTAGTACATATTAGTGTCCGACCGAAACATCTTTTTTGGGCCGATACCGATACCGAATTTCGGGTTTTTTTCTAATATTCGGCCGAAACCGAAACATTCTAGTTGAAATAAAAATCACCATATCAAGCTTTTTTTTCAACAAACGATTTTTACATTAAGTAAATAAAGAACAAACAAACAAACATAACATAAATAAATAAATACTTATTAATAAAAACAATTTAATAATTTTTTAAAACATAAACGTGAAAAAATCACCCTTTCGTACCTTACTCGCTAATATTCAAAATGAAATAATGTAATATTATATGCTAAAAAAAAGTTAATTTACATTGGTGGCATTTTTTCAAAATCTCGAGTTAACCTTAACTGAACAAATTAATATCTTTCAAATATCTTGAAAAATCTACCTCCTAAAGTAAAAATGTGTAAAGGCCTCATTGTGTGCACAGTTGCCACTCAACTAAAATTTAATATGCCACAATTTTGCTAAAAAGAACCAAAATGGTAGAAAAAAACCCAATTATGTTTTTTAAACAATTTTATTAAAACACAAACACATAACTTTTAACTGTACTCATTAGTAACAGTAGGTAGCAACAATTTAAAAACCATCTTTTTTGCTTTTTTCCAAAAATAACAGCGAGTCATGACTTCGAAAAACAAATTTTGAAACTGTCAGATCGAAATGCTGGTGAATCGAGTTGTAATATGTCTTGTCTACGGTTACCACTCAACTAAAATTTTATGGATGTAAAAAATGGCCCAAATGCAGAAACGACCATTTGTTTTTGTTTTGAATAAATTTATTCAATACATAAACATGACATTTACCGAAATTCTTCCTATTTCTAAACAATTCATCAGTAATATGTAGTACTTGAAATTCAAAAAGTAAGTTTTTTGCTTAACAAAAACGGCCCAAAGGCTCATTTCCCCAGCAGCGACGCGACTGCATCTGTCAAAATATAGAATCAGAACGTTCATATGGAAACGATTATTTTGACGACAGCACGACTACACGAACACCGAACACAGTTTTCGCTGTCGCCAAACATTAGTTCTATGTTCTCTATTTCTTAGGCGACAAAACCAAAGCAATTGGTATCACTGCTCCAAAACAGAACCACAATTACAAATTTGTTAGGGTTTCCATAATTCAAAAAATTTTTACACATTGCCATTTGTTTTAAATTGATTGTACAGCGGTAAAATAGATATAGCCGAATGCTTTAAAATTTGTGTTTAGGAGCTCAAAAATATGATTGTGGTCATGATACAAAAAAATACACTAAACGATTTTTTGACGTTCTCCTTTGAAAATGTGCTACCGTACTGTTGTTAGAAAATCGATTGAACATTTTTTAATACTGCAATGAGTTATATGCTGTTGACTTCACATTAACATTTTTATACTTTCGCCCCAAATATATTCACAGTGTCACAGTGAAAGGTCTATTCCGTGTGTATTTTAAAAAAAATCTTAAAATTCTTAGAACCTTAAATATCTTTATCTTTAATATCTTTAATATTATATTGAAGTGGCATCACGACTCAAGATTTTTACGAATACAAAAAACGTAAATAAACGCGTTTAGTGTCCAAAAATTTGACAGCGGTTCTACATGTATTTTTTGTATCATGATTGTGATAATGTTGCTACTGTATTGTAGTCACGTAGTTGACTACTCGGCGACGCCAACTTGAGTTGTGTCTCGAATGTGTTCGGGCCATCAAGTGAAAGGCAAAGTAAATCCTAAGTAGCGAATCTCTTTGACAACCATATAGTATGTAGATTTTTTATGACAGCACCTATCAAATTGTTGTTGTTCATGTGTAAAATCGGCCACTGTGGTGACTAGCGGCAGTGTTGCGTGCACGTAAAAAATACTGAAAAACTGCGATTTCCATTAATTTCTTAAATGTATAATAATTTAATATGATTTTACTTGGCAAATCCAAAATCAAAATCAAAGGCCAAAAAGCAAAATCAAAATTTCCGCAGTGATTTTTTTTAATGTAGATAAATCCAATGAAACTGATATGGAAGCCCCCCCTTAGAAAACATATGCAAGCAAAAAAAGAACTTACAACATTAACGTAATTCGGCAACCGTGAGTTATCCATTTTAGTAATGGACAAATCATTTTTTCCACATTTTTCCCATTTTCATTTTTCACATTTTTTTCCACGGCAAGACATGCTCAGGTGAAAAATTTGGCTGAAAGTTTAATATTTCATTGTTAAAGTTAACTCTGTTTCTTAAAGAATAAAGAAACTTTCTGTAAAGACTTAAGGGAGTGTTCCCGGGTAGAAGTTTGAAAAAATCGATTTTTTTTTTGGCGTTTTATTGTACCTTATACTATATACTATCATCCCCCAAAGTCGTTTTTCAATCCGCAAACTCAGTACCCACTTTTTTGCATGTTCGTTGAAGTAATCTCAGCTCTTTTTGCTCCGCTGATACATTGCGCATGATACTTTAAACGCGTTTTTCTCGAAACCACATTTTTTGTACTGGCCGATAACTTTTCTCAGCAACTATGAGAGGTATCGACTTGAAATTTTGGGAAAATGTTCTAGATAGTTTTCATTCGATGCTAAACCAAAGTTTTCATCAAAAAATTATTGTTAAATATATTTTCAAGCACTCTAAAGGTAAAAAAAGGTGGCAAAACTGGACAATTTTTTTTCATATGGCCGCCATTTTGTTTGTAATCAACATTTTGACTAAAACTGTGGTTTAGCATCCGCGGAATTTATTGCAGATTAATAATTGCATACCCATTTCTGTTTCACATTACTGGTTCCCGAAATTTCTTATCGGCCAGCAGTGAAAATCAGCGTGACAAGGTCACATTGACCACTGAAAATTTGTACTTAGAAAATAAAATTTTTTGACACAAATATGAGTTTCTGTTCTCCAAATAATAAGGAACAACAAGCAAAAAACCAGAATATTGCATGTTGCCTTGTAGCTCCAAAATAATTTTTTGAAAAACAGCCTAAAATCGGCATTCTAGACGGGAACACTCCCTTAAGACATTTTCGTTAAATTTTTAAACATCTTCATCAGATATAACCCCTGAGCCAATTAACAAATCTACTCCAACTCCACAATGCACATCACCAACAGGTAATTGATATTGAAATGTATGTCGTACATACATATCTTTACCATCAATTACGTCTTTTTTCAAAAAATGTCTTGCTAAATGATGAAACAAATATGCAATTCTTGGAAGAAATGTGTGAATTCGTGCGTCTTCTGATTGCATTGAAGATGGTAATATGACAAAAACTATCCATAACTATTTAGAGATGTTAAGCTATATATCGCTCCTTCGCTGCAAGAACGTCATAACTCCAAAACAAAATTTTTTCAGTTTATGGCAACCCTGTGTGTATCTGCATATGATCTTTTATCTGTCAAAACCACTTTGTAAAATATTCAATACTTTGCTCACAAGACGACATGAAACATTTTTTGATACCTTGAACTGCATGCATTGGTAAACTTTAAAATTGAATTTTCTCGGAATGATGTAGTTTTGAGTTATGACGTTCTTGCAGCGAAGGAGCGATATGTCACCCAATTTTCCTTTAAGCCACACAATTCGCAAACATTTTTGTTTTTAGTGCTATAAAGGCAATAAAAATGTTTCTTTTCGTTACTCGACCAGTGTGTAACCAACGTACTTTTTAAACTGTGATTGTATCAAAAAAGTACAATAGTATCAAGAAATCGATCACTGAGCTGGCTCGTGTTTTTAAGTTTTTGTGTGCGGCGGTAAATTGAAAAAACAACCAGCTTGAACATTGTTAACTTTATATTATAAAGTTTATAACAACAATAATAATAATAAATATGTATTAAAAATGTCGGGACGGCGCGAACGCCATTCCCGGCTACCAAAAATTACACGCACGAGTTATTCGCATTAGGAATAATCGCAGGGGTCAACTCAATCTCGAGTGCAATGATCAAGTCTCACCCTGGAGGAACCGCCTTCGTGATCACGGTTAACCTCTACGCCAGGTAAGTATGCTTGATGCCGATTTCAATGCACTACTTCAGCAGTCGAATGCATAAACCCACTGCGAATTGCACAGCAAGAAACACAATGCAAACTGCAGTTGCAAACAAGAACGCATGCGCATAAAATGTTTGTAAAGTGGAAAAAGGGACCCACAGCATGCACCGTATGTACATACATACATATATACGATTGTATCATGTAGGTAGGTAGCAAGCTGAATTGAGTAAAGGCTCCCGCAGAAATGGAAAAAGTGCTTTCTGCTAGAAGGGAAGTAAAAGATGTTTTTGGGAATTTGAAATTGCTACCTCAATGCGCTTAAACGATACTAATGATTCTACTGAAATCGAAGCGCAGACGCGTACCTATGTACATATAATTATTTTCAGATTGGCTGTGCGCCTTTTATAACCTTACACACGACAAAGTTTCGTTGACTATTGAAATGTTGTTTTTTCAAGAAATAGCAATTTTCACCATTGAAATGTCAAACATGTACATACATACATACATACATACATCGATTTGAATGCGTTTCTGCCACACACGTCTATGATTTGACATAAATTGCCTTCGATTACGTAATGCATTCGTAATACGAGCGTTGTGCCAGGCCACAAATGGAAACCTGTTGACGGTTACAATTTTTAGAAAGCACGACCATGCATGTATGTATGTATGTATGTATGTGTGCATGTAACGCGCGTAGGCGGACTTCAACACGCCGAAAGTGTATCAAATTAACTTGTGCGACTTTTGGGCAAAACGTTGGGCAACAATGAGCGTTTTGTGTGCAATTGAAATGCAGCTGACCGCTGACTGCTATGCCGACAGTCATTTGCACGCTTTGAACGCTACGCCGATAGGAAGACAAACGCTAATTCACTTTCACAATTCGTATGCAGCGCTGCAAAGCGACCGAACGTACACACAAATGCTGCACACCGGCTAAAACTGGATTCTGCACACAACAACAACAACACAATTCGCGTTCGATCGATTAATGAAATGCACCGAATAAACCGTATCGAGTTGTGATTTTCCTGTTTGGCTTTTTCAATCTGCTGCTCTTGCGCGTAATCTGCAGTACATACATACTACATATAGTATGTAGTACAGTATGTAATGTATGCATATATGTATGAATGTACGTTTGTATTCCCATGGCTCGGGCTGTGTACGCGCCTAATTAGTCATTCCGCAAGCACAACGCTTACCGCAGCTACAGCTGCAATCGTGGTTCGAGTCTTAGCCGCAGTCGCAGCCAATACGCAATCGCAGGCACTTTGCTTACGTTACGTGCTTCTTCGGTGCGAATACGTGCCGTCACCCGCATTCGTCTCCGCACAACACTGCCAGCCGGGCATTGAATTGTTGCTCGCATTTATGGGCCAAGTTAATCAACTTTTTTTCACACCGCCTAGTCGTGGCGTGCAAGAGAGCCAGTCGAATTCTCAGCGAGCCCTACCGCCCGCCAGCTCACACGCGCACAATGCCATCTCGGCTCAGCGTGAAGCTGCATACTCCACCACTTGGCAGCGTTGCTTCACTCCGCCAAAATTGGTTGCCGCCACGAAGTTACGTAAAAACCGCAACGAATATCAAATGCAATCTAGAGCCACCGCTGGCGCACTGACGCATTGCACAGTGTTCGCATTGGGAGCGTGTGCCAGGGCTGCCATTCGTGGTTTTGTATATCCGGCACGTTGGATACATTTTTATTAGTTAACGTTTTAATAAGTTTCTTTAGTTCGTGACAACTATATTAAATTGCTATACCTATGCAAAACATACATATAAATTCTTCCATTAGATCTATTCTTGATTACGTAAAGAAGAAGCCATAAAAAGTCATAAAATTATGACTTTATGAATTGTATGAGCAAATATTTTCTGATATACAGTCGTGTCTGGATATAGTGAACTAATTATTGCAAGGCCTGTTTACAGTTTTGAGGTTGTTCACTACATCAAGGTTAACATTTTTCTTCAAAAACTGGTTTTATTTGCTCACTGTTTTGTTCACTATTTAGATGTTTTCGATTGTTCACTACTTAGAGCACTCCATGTAAAAATTTGGGTGTTCACTATATAGGGGGTTCACTATACCCAGACACGACTGTATGTAGGTATTTATTTTAAAATTGTTGTTGATTGTTTTTCACCTAATCGTTACTTTTTTATTTTTGTTTTGTTATTCTCCATGCATGGTTAAACTTTCTTTCAATTGGAAAAACGATTTAACTTCCCAATTTTTTCTAAAGAATTAACTTTTAAATTTTATTACTAAATATAAACAAAATTTCATAAAATAATTAATAAAGTATTTAGAATGTTTTAAACATTTTTTGAAATAATTTGGTACACGTTAATATCGAACCATTCAATCAATCGAGTATCAATAGTGAAGAATAGTTTTGCGTACTCTGAATTGATACTTTCAAGAACTAAATATGTACTTCTTTTGACAATCGAGTTCTTTGGATTTAAGTATCGATATTGCTCAGCAGTACTTTTAAGTCCTGAAATATGCTCAACATTGGGAAAGGCTTATTTTTGGCAACAAGGTAGATCAATGTTGCCATATGCCACAACAGACGTTATTTTCGTGTTAAAATTTTTTATTTTATATTGAAATCCTCTTCAAGTTATAGGAGTGAAGTTATCGAATTTATAGTTATAGAGAGCCTGCGATTCTTTATGTAATTTTTACTGGATAAAAGTGATAAAAGTGGCCAAGTGATTTTGCAGCACAAACTTAAAACAAGAATTTCACTCTCTCTCTCTTAAGGGGTTATATACCTTTTTCTGTAGGGAAATACAGGGTTTTAATTTTTTTTTTTAAGCATGTTACCATAGTTGTATTCAAATGCAATACAAAGTTTATAAAAGTACATGTCCTTATGTGAATTTGTATAAAATTTCAAGCGAAAATTCGAAAAATTGGGGAAGTTACAGTTCTTGCCGCAGAACTCCTTTTGTTAGCAGTGGTTGACGGTGAGCATGAAATCGAGGTAACGGCTCAGCTCAAAAAAAAAAAAAAACTACGTTAGTACATAGTGTTACCTTGTTCGTGAACGAAGGATTTTACAAAAAAAAATTTTTTACATTTACAGTGCTTTTTTTTCCAAAAATGTCGATTTTTTAAGGTCGAAAAATTGAGTTTTTGGCCAAAAAAAATAGAAGAATTTGTCGAAAAAAAAATTCCTTCGTTCACGATTTAGCTATTGTATGTACAAACAACCCCTCAAAATTTCAAATTTATCGATGTAGTGGTTAGCGGGATATCGTGCTTACCGCGATGGCATTCTTTCAAAAATACGATTCCGAGATAATCGCGTTTAAAGTTTTAGGTGGACATTAAGTAGTCATGAAACTGCGCGCTATGAACGGCCGTATCTTAGGTTCTAGTGCCCCGATCTCGATGAAATCTCGCAGAAAAATTGTTAAAAGTATGTACTTCAAAAATAAGTCATAAACAATTTTTTCGATTTTTGAGCCACAAAAAGGTATATAACCCCTTAATAAATAAAATCGAACCTTATAATTAAGAAGCTGACGACGTTATTTACCATCACTCCTAATATATGTGTGTTCAAACTATTTATCACACTTCACAAAATGAGAGGTTTTGCAATCCAAAACCCATTATTTAGAATTTTCACACAAGTGAGCGCTAAATCATGTCTATTCTACATCCTATTTAAATTTTTATATACAGTAAAACACGCACAAGTACCTCACCTATAAATGGAGATACTTAAGCGGGTAGGAGGTAACACCACTCTAGAATTTTCCAAAAATAGATTTTTGTTTTTTGGCTTAAACTATAAAATTAATATCTAGTTGTTCCTGTAATAAAAAAAAACCATTTTAACAGCTTCAGTTCCGGAATTTTTCACAGCGCATAGGATCACACGTTGAGTGTTAGCAAAGCTTCATACCCATTTTTCTCAACATCACTTTTTGCAAACTGGGTGGACTCGGGCACCTTTGCATGGATCGATTTGTGGATGGATCGATCGTTTTTTGATTTAATGGAAACTTTTTTGTTATAAACGAAAAGTGCAAAAAGTGAATAAAGTGCACCATTTCTATACAAATTATTTAATATGTACTAGCATAGACAATAGAACGTAGATTATAAATTGTTTTTATTCTTTGTTTCAGGTCTTATATTTTATGAGAAAATCGTCCACCCGTTTGGGAGTTCAAAGTTAAGGCGATTTCAAAGCGTCACGTTTCCGCCGCCGTTTTTAATAAAAATAATAATTAAATTTTTTTCAACACCTCAATATGTGTATAAACCCTCTAAAAATAAATAATAAATCCTCTTATTTTTTTATAGCCGCGAAATAAATCGTCCAAGTTAGGTCTTTTTCTCTGCCGCTAAGCGTACTAAGTACTAAGCGCACATAGTTCATAGTGCCGAGAATTGTTGGTTACCTTAAAGGGTACTTAAGAGGGGAGTTACTTATAATTTGTTCTCCCAATTCCAATTAATCGATTGATTTCATTCATCTCATTTGGATATATGTAAATATATATAGGTACTCGTATTTCATATAACTTAACTTTATTGCACATCTATTAAAATTTTCACTTTAAATTCCTTAACTTTTGCTAATTTGCCTTGATTTGACATTTACTATTTTATTTTTAATTATTATTATTTTTTTTATTTATTTTTTTTAATTATTTATTTTTATTTATTTTTATTTACTATTTACTTAAATTTTTTGTAACTGTTCAAAACCTCAGAGCCGTGTGGTGATCGATCGTTTTAAATAATATCAGTCTTGTCTTTCAGTCTTTCTTTTGTAAGATTGTTGAGCTCTTGAATGCGGTTTTGTGCTCTAAATTCACAGCAATGGCAAAAATATCGCAAAAGCAAAAGCATTCTTGGCAGTGGCAAACGCTAAGTTGACACCAAAAAAACTTATCAAAACATGCATAAAATATGAGTAAAAATGTCGACTTAAACCGGATTTCGAATGTAAATCGAACTAGTAAAAAGACCAGTTCGTATACAAATGCAATGCAGCTGCATTAATCTGGACAATAACAACAACTTTAATACGAGGATAAGATGTAATTTACGATCGCGTGATTAAAAACGTGTGTGCGTTGTTGTTTACAATTTGTTTATTTTATTTGACATTAAATTCGACAATTTATAATACACAAATTGTTATTTTTTTCAATTGAGAAGCAGTAGCAGACTGAATGTTAGAATCAATAATGAAGTCGTCTCGTTACTTTAAGGAAATAAAATAAGCACACAACAGATAATGTAGTGTGAACATTTATATATATTTTTTTAAATTTTATATATTTTTTTTATTAACTTGTTATTTGAATCAGCGAATTCTTACAAATCTCATATACTTTATTTTAAGGTTTGCATAGGTATGTGAATAATTCCCCACTAAATGCTATTGAAAGTGGCGCAGTTTATTGGAGACGTGAAGCAAATCAATATCGGGCTCAATCACTCAAACTCGAGTGATAATTTAAATTTCAGCTGTATTTAATGGAATTTTTTGTAGCTATACAATTGTAGAATTTTATAACAATGCCCGCAGTTGAGTTTACAACACTTTACAGCACCTTGACCATAAAAGCTCATAGCACCAATTGCCACACATTCTGATTCAACTGACTGCATTTGTTATTGAATTTCAAAAAATGAAAGTCAACTATGTAGCTTCGCAAAAATTCCGTCTAATTGTTTTGATTTAAAAACAAAACTGCGACCAATGCAAGGTTAATGCTGCTAACAGCGACTGTTTGCTTTGCTTGGCTAATCTTGGAACAAAAGCTAGCGCTTCGATTCTTCAATATCGTAACTGGCTTTATTAAAAGCAACCGTTTTTTTTCGTTAATAGCAAATCATGAAATATTTATCGACGTTTTTTGTATGCATGTCTACCGAAATTCGTCACAGACAAAAAACAAATCTCTACCATATAGTCAGACACAAAAAACAACTTGAATCTATTTCTAGTTTTTGAAAAAGTACGCATAATTATAGCAAAGAGTCACTAACCCAGTTAGCAACCGGCTAATATATGCAATGCCGCAAAGTTGTTATCTGGTCGAATCGTCAAAAGCGAGATCAATGAACTGAAGCCGGCTCGATTCGTGGGGCCGAGTCGTCGCAGCGCATGTAATAGACAACAACAACAAAACAAGCAAAATATTCGTAAGTCGTTGCGGCGCAATCACACAAAAGCGAAACGCCAAACCACCAGAATTGGCCGAAAGAATTCTTAGAGTTGATTAATGACAATGAAGTGCTGGGCGGCGCGTACGGCCATAGTTGAAATCCAGCGGAAAAAGAGCCCAACTGGCCGTGGCGCACTAATGACAGTGCGACGGTGCGGCCGACAATGTTGCGCAACCGTAAATGGCGAATGGCCGAACAGTGCGAATAATGTTTGGTCAAGTTATTCTTCGTCTAGAGTTGAACGCGGTAAATGACACAACTTTTAATTACAATGAAGTAGCAATTCTTAGTCTTAATTATTTTTTTGTGCCGACTGTATGATCGCACAATTAACGGGTGTGAAAGTTTTAGAGCTCCAGCA
Source organism: Melieria crassipennis (assembly GCA_963668005.1). NCBI lineage: Eukaryota > Metazoa > Arthropoda > Insecta > Diptera > Ulidiidae > Melieria > Melieria crassipennis. The sequence continues at coordinate 139,185,669 of OY764961.1, read as the reverse complement.
GCACTGGCCCGATCGGCGCACAATGCTGGACACTGTTGACGGCGTATTTAGCACACAAATGGTCACACTAGGCAGACAAATGTGGCGAGTAAACAGCGAAATTTCAACATCCACTGCGAGTGCGTCAAGCGGTGCTAAAACGAAAAATCAACAGGCAATTTTTTATTGTCAACGGCTCATTAAAAGTGAACAGCCAAAGACAGAAGACTGCAATAAATAAATAGTAAATAGAAATCTGGCTAAAAAGTTATCGTTCGCACTGTTTGTGCATACCAAAAATTTTTATGGAACAATTTACATGGTTTTATTTCTTGTTCCAGTATTGTATTGTTTGCCATATTTAGGTTATAAAAGCTTTGAATAAAGTTTCTAGCTAGGAAGAGATGGTTTGTCATCGAATTCGATTGTGTCGAACTCTTTCACTTCTATTGAAAAATGAATTTTTGCTAATAGTTTTGTCGAATTTTTTCATCTAGTTTTGCCATTTACATTAAAATATATGCGAAAACGGTTCATTCTTTCGGCAAAATTTTTCTGTGTGTGATGGTAGATGTCAATACGGTGGTTTATAGCGATATTACATGTTTGTACGACAGGTGGGCGTGGCACCTCTCATACAACCTAAATTTTTAATATGTTATATCTTCGGAATTATAAGTCGGACAGCATTGAAATTTGGTACAGGGGCATGGCGTAAACGTGTCATTCCACCGTTAAAATTTAATGGGCGTTGGACAGTGGGCATGGCACTTTTTAAATTCCGGTGTTACTTTTGAACTAGAACGTTCACATCAACGACACTTGGTAGAAACTAACAATTTGGTCATGTTCTTCGACAGGGAGAATAGGGTGGGGTTTTGACAGGGGGCGTGGTACCGCCTCCATTTTTTTATACATAGATTGTTTATCCTGACTAACTGACTGATTGATTGGTTGATTTATCATCGCCCAGAAGTACATCTTGAAGAAGTAACCTTCGCCAAGACGAGATTTTTTGAAATTCGGGGTCTTAAAAGGCAAAACATGGGTTAAAGTGTTGTATGAAGAAACGTGATTTAATAAACATATTGAATTTGAACTTCCTGAAAATATTCTAGATCAAAACTTATTCGACACGTATTTTATAATTTTTCGAAAATCAAAATTTAACTGGCCCAACAATGGGTTAAGGTTTATTTACGGAAAGACTCCGAAACAAACAACACGAACCGATGGGCCTATTGACTTTAACAATTGTAAAAATAATTGAAATAAATAAAATTAGACACGTGTTTCTCATTATTTTCAAAATCGAAATCTAACTGAATCAACGACGGGTTAAAAGTATGTAATGGAGAAAGAAATTTGGCTGAGCCCTTTTGACTTCATACTTTGTGAAAGTACTTCAAATGTAAAATGTAACTCGATACGTAATTTTTCCGAATATTCAAATTGGGGGGTCAGCAACGGGTTAAAAGTTTGTATGGAGAAACTGTTAAATGAAAAACATGAATTAATGGGCCCATTAACATCAAACTTGGGGAAAGTACTCTTTGTGAGAAATAATTTGACACGTGTTTTTCACTTTTTTGAAAATCAAAATCTAACGGGGTCAACAATGGGTTAACAATTTGTATGAAGAAACAAGATTTATTGGGCGTTCTGACTTCAAACTTATCAAAAGCAGTTCAAACGGGAAATAATTAAAACGTGCATTTAATTTTTTTGAAAATCGAAATCTACCATAGTAAACCAAGGGTTAAGAATTTGTTTGGAGTAATTGTGAAAACATATGATTTAAAGGGCCTTCTGACTTCAAAATTTTTAAAACACTCGAAATCAAAGATAGACACATGTTTTTTTTTTTAAATCAAAATCTGATGGGCTCAACAATGGGTTAAGAATTCATATCGGGGGAAACAGGAGAGCATGCGTGCAAAACCGCAGGGCCCAGCTAGTGAATTTATATTTAATACTTCACACTTACATGACTGACTGATTTTAGTGATCTTTATGAGAAAAACAAAACATTTGTTCAAGTTTTTTAGGGAAAATCGTTCGTTATTTATAACACAGATACAGTGGCGCACACAGGATTTCATTTTGGGGGAGAGAGGGGTTTGCGTACAACTTTTGAACCCAATTTCATTTGAAACCATATTTTGCACAAGCATTTTTTGTATTTGGGGGGTTGGAAACCCCAAGACCCCCTGTCTGCAGAGATAATTATTTAAAAAAACCAAAACAATCAAACCAATTTGACTAAATCAGAAAATGGATTGTCATCGAACTCGATTGTGTCGAACTCTTTCACTTCTATTCAAAAATTAATTTTTGCGAATAGTTTTGTCTAATTTTTCCATCTAGTTTTCCCATTTACTTTAAATTTTTTGTATTTGAATTATACTTGGATTTTTCATTAATAATGTTAGCAAATATGTATGTTTTATTTTAATACTTCAGAGTTTTTTTAAGGGGGTCTTCTGCTTACGCGGATTGAAAAAATCGATTTTTTTTTTGCATTTTTTGAATATAGAGGATATAAGGAATACGTCTTATAAACGGTTTCGTGAAAAACACATTCCTTCTTGGGTTTTCGAAGCCGGAAACATAGCCGCCCTCAGCCGTTTCGAGCATTTCTTTATCTTTAAACGCATTTTCCCGAAAATCACCTTTTTTATACTTTGTGGTATGACTTCTACAAGTAATTTTCATCGGATTTGACTAATTTTTTTTTTCACTTCTTCATAAAACACTTCTCTATCCTTCTCCGAGTACGATTTTTGAAATTTTGTTTTGTTCAATTTTTATGACCCTCAACAGGTCAAAAAACGTGGAACTTTTCACAAAAAACCGTATAATTTGAAAAATTTTAAAAATAAAAAAAATCGTATTCGGAGAAGCACAGCCAACGTAAAACTGAAAATAAATTTATTTTACTTTTCACATTTCCGACAACTGTGGGGGTGGATGTCATACCACAAAGTTGACTCGGACACTTTCGTCAGTACTAGTTTGACCACTTCTCAAAGGCGCAGGATTCACCACACACATAAGGCATTTGTCATTTTTCAAGTTTAAACATGTACAAAAATAATAAAACAAAAATTTTTCAATTATCTTGTATAGTTTCCTTACAATTAATTTCCAAAAATAGACTAAAATTCCGGGCGCGTAAGCAGAAGACCCCCTTAAGTGGAAAATAAATTAGTTTCAGAAAAATAGCAAAAAGGGTAATCAAAAATGAAAATCAAAAAGGCTAGAAAAAAGCCACGAACATACCACACGAAATTCAAGACTAAGTGATAAAAAAGGCTATATTTGGCCTCGAAAGGGTAAACTGGTCACACTGACAATTATTATTACCGCAGCAACGATTTTTTTTACAATCATTGTTGACCAATAACGCACACCGGATTTCATTTTGATGGGTTTCGTACACAAGTTTTGAGCCCTTCACCATTTGAAACCATATTTGCCACCCAAAATTTTTCTAACAAAAAGTTATTTTTGGGTTTCAAACCTCAAAAACCCCCTTGCGCACGCCACTGTAACTGCCATATGACAACACTCTAAAAACCAGAGGCCGGCAAATATATTATGGCATGTTCTTATAGCCAACTAGAGAACTTGGAATATTCAAACTTCCAGTGTTAAGAGTTAAGTATTGAAGAAACCATGACCTGCACGTCTTACAAGTTGCAGCACCTTGTGACCTCATATGCAGTAATGCATTTTGGTGAGCTCGAACACAACACAACATTTCGCAATTGACTCAGGATGCTTATACGCCATGCTGTCCTGTGATTAGACAAGAAAGTGTATGAAAAATGCAACTCACCACTCTGTACGAGACAGCCGAGCAGGACAACAAGCCAAACTAATCCATAGGCATTAGTGCTGCTCAGCACCCTGTAAGCGGGCCATGGCAGCACACTGCTGGTGGCTGCCGTTTCTTTTGTTCTCCTTCTTTCGGTGCTGGATGTTGTGGATGAAGATGGATTGCATGTTGTGGTGGTTGCTGTTGTCGTTAGGCCCTGACGAGGTGTTTTTTGCATTTGGCGCGGCCGAGTTGTGCAAATGTCGCCGAATTCGGGCGACAATATTTGCAGCATTTTGACGTGTGCCGAACGCGTTCAGCGACGTGGTAGAGCGGTCGAGCGGTTGCAGCACGTGTGCGGGCGGACGCGTCACTGACCGATCGGTGGCGGCGACAGGAAATTGAAAGCGCGCGCGACTCGGGCGGCACAGATGCAGCGGTAAGGTGGCGCGGCCTTGTTGGCGTTGGGCCGTTTTCGCGCGGGTTCACTTTGTTTAAATTTCGGTTACTTGAATCGCAGCGTCCACGGTCGGGCTATGGCGTCAATGAAGGTGGCAGCGCTGCATTCATTGAGTTGTTTTTGCTCGCCAGTAGTAGTAAAGGTTTGTTTATGCTTGTGTGCGGCTGTGTGCGCGCATGTGTGGGTTCATTAGTGAGTGCGAGTGGGAGTGTGTACGTGTGTGTTTGTGTGTGTGTGTGAGCACAGTCAATGTGCTGGTGTTGGTGGTGAAGGAGTAAGCTTTTATTTTTCGGTAAAGTCCTTTTTCAACTTTTTATTGTTTCTCTTGTTTTTGTTGTAGTTGTTGTTGTTGCTATTAGTGTTGAATTTCAGTGATTTCTTTGTTGTTTTTGTTGTTATTGTCGTAGCTGGCTGTCGGTGGTGGTAATGGTGGTGGCGGGCCCGTTTCTGCTGTTGTTTTTGTTGCTCTTGTAGCCGACATTTGTCTCGTCCAAAGATTTCAAAATGGCGTACATGCAGTAATTGTATAATCCTTAGAACTCATAAGTTGTATATTTGCAATACTTTTTGCTGAAGGAATAAATCGCTAAGGTTACGGCTAATTATTGTCGTCGTATTAGTTGGGTGAATACCCTTTCGTATAAAACTTAATAACTTTTCAAATATTATTTCTGTGTTTCACACAAATATTTGTCGATTGGAAAGCGATCGAAAAGCGAAAATTAACGAGAACCAAAAGAAAAAGGATTATGCGGAATTCGTAGCACTTCACATTTGTTGCAATTTCAAATACACTTTTGGCCTTTTTCCAGTTGAATTTTATATTTCTATATATTCGATATATTTTTTTTTTAAGTTCACAAAACGAAGGATGCGGTTCCTCAACTGTCGAATGATTTCGCACTGGTTTCTCAACAAAATTTCAAATTTTCCGCTTTTTAAAATTCACCTTAATGTGTGCGTAATTATCGTTGGCTGTGTCAACACAAATGAGTTTGATTTTTCTTTTGCTGCAACTGAAATAAATCTATGTCACACTTTAGTGCGCCACAGTGGAGAATTGTAGAATTGTACAATGAAGAAATAACGCTCGAACGTTACGAATGCGCCACAACTTCCAGCACGCTCGTCAGGGAACTCGGTCTCGGACTGAATTCTGTAATTCCAGCGCAGATCTCAAAACGCTGCTGACGGCAATGGCAGCGTTGGCAGTGGCACTCGCGGCGCGCTCGTGCAGCGCACCGGGGCTGTGTGACGGCGAGCAACAACACTGCAAACTGGTATAACCATAACCGCAACAAGCTCACCACTCAACCACTACCAATGCGCCGGCCACCGAGCGGCAGCTACACACCGCTGTTCGTCTGCAGCTTTGGCGCTTTTTCAACGGACAGTCGAAGTCTTGGAGTGTGGTGAATTCACAGCTGGACTCCAAAAAGCTTCCTGGGTGTAGCTTCGGTCGGTCGTAATTGTTGTAGCGGCTTCTGCAAAGAAATACAACAATCACCGTCAAATGTCGATGCTTCTTATAAATTGTACATTTATCAGACATGGGGGTTTTGCACTAAAATCCACTACCACTACCACTAGAGGTCTGCTGGGAAATTTTCCACTACCACTAAATAAATTTTAGTGGTAGTTGAATTTTTTCCACTAATCACTGATCTTTATTTAGTGGTAGTGCAATTTTCTTCCACTAATTTTTTTTTAGTGGTACTTTTTACCACTACCACTAAATAAAATTCAGTGATAGTTGAAAATTCCTCCACTATCACTAATTCTTTTCCACTAATGTCACTGATGACAATTTTGAACGTCTAGTCTTGATGAAAGCAAATAAGTTGTTTAAATAAAACATATATTTTTGCGCATATCGTTGTTAGTGGTTTATTTAATGGTAATGGATGTCTTTGTTTAGTGCACTATGCTTTTCACTACCACTAAATAAATTTAGTGGTAGTTGAATTTTTTCCACTAATCACTGATCTTTATTTAGTGGTAGTGCAATTTTCTTCCACTAATTTTTTTTTAGTGGTACTTTTTACCACTACCACTAAATAAAATTCAGTGATTAGTGGAAAAAATGCAGCTACCACTAAATTTATTTAGTGGTAGTGAAAAGCATAGTGCACTATGAATTTAGTGCAAAACCCCCATGTCTGACATTTATATAGGAATGTCGAAATCTTAGATTCCGCAAGCTCGAAAATCGTTGAGTATTTAGTTTGACATTATAAATTACAATTTTAGCAGCCATCAAATGCAGCTAATGACTAGTTAGATACTCGTAATGAGGTTATGTTAAGTTAGCCTTCACACTCAGGAAGGCTGTTCTGGGTGTTCTAGTAATAGAGTTAGGTAGGGAAGACATTACTACTTATAAAGTACATAAATCAAAACAATCCAACCCAAATACAAAAAAAAATGTAATGAGTTTATAGTAAAGTTATAAAAATTCAGATGTTTATGTCGGATTTTTTTGTTAAAGGCGGAGATTTTAAAATTGGCAACAGTGTTTTTTGTAACAGCCAGTTTGAAAATTCATCATGAATAGATTCACGCCCGAGCAACATTTGCCAACTATTTAAATTTATTTTGAAAAACTTGGTTTAATTTTGAATTACGTGCATATTAAGGTCCATCACAGCTATTCATTGGAGAAATTATGGACCGTTTTCGCAATACGCGCGATTTAATGTCATTAGATAATATTATTTTTTTGGGGAAAAGTTCCATGTCTAGGCCGATAAACCAGAAACAATTGAGACAGCATTCGATTGGCATTATTGTCAAAATACAGCTACATCACTGAAATCATATTCGAATATTAATGATATAAATTTGTCAAATAAAGCAAATTAAACATTAAAACATTAATTAACATTAAAATTTCAAAATTTTAACTTTAAAAACACAAAACTAAACGAAAAAACGGACTAAGGACACCAATTCTGTGGTCAAAAGCGATAACCGTTTAAGTCGACTTAACCCTTTCGACCCCGAATTTTACCCTGTGTCTCGATATTACTTTTTGGCATTTAAATCATGAAACACTTCCCTAAAAAGTGTACACACGACATTTGAAGTCGCCACGCCTCTTTATTAGAGTTCTAGAGCTAGTTAACTTTTGAACAATTTTAGCTTAAAACGGGTTACATGAATTTTGTATCAATATTTTTTAATTACAGAAAAATTATGTAATATTTATGGAAAAATACAAAATTATTACTTTTTGATTTTATTTAACCATTATTAAAGAAACAGGGTTTTGATCAAACGAGCCCAATTTGTAGACTTCAATTAGAACACAAACTTTCCCTGATATTGCTGCAAATTATTGAAAATTATTTTGGAGACAACAGTAAAATTGTTGTAATTTGCTT